>OU975438.1:37500-1438522 GCA_918857605.2 Philereme vetulata | reverse complement strand
ATATAACGTCGGCTTATTGCAAGAACTCATTAACCGACCAATTCAATATTGTGAGAAAAAGCACATTTTAGTTCCGGGGTAATGAAGATTGTATTGATCTCCCTATAACATCACTAAATGAATGCTAGAAATGAAAATATTATCTACTTTGGATCATTGCTTAATATGTTTATTAATAGAAACAAGCCAAATTTGCTTATTGCACTGTTTTATTTTTTTTTAAAAGCCCAAAATCAAAGTTAATGATTTCTTGCAACTGCGAGTTTGTTAAGAAAGTTAATTATTCATTTCTGAGATTGAACAAATAAAACACATTTTTCATATTTTTTTTTATTTAGAAAACACGCAACCAGGCTGAAAATTAACTGAATTGTCCTACTTAATAGGAAAAAAAAATTCTGAGAAAAAACAACATTTAACATAAGTTACTACTATTAATCTCACAAGGAACTTCTCTCATCTACCGTGTCGTCAAATTAAAAGGTAATAGAATTACCACTTTAAAAGTAATAGAAACATTTTTCGTTAAATCAACAAAACAATCAATAACGCGCGTTCCACAGAATCACCCGCATAATGGCTTAAAATTAACTTTGGTCCCACTTAGTCGGAATAAAAAATAAAATTCTGAGAAAAATAACATTTCAGTAACACAAATAACTTCTCTCGTCGTGAATTGAGTAAACGGGGTAGAGTCTATTCCGTATCCGAAGACATCTCTTCTTCTGGAAGAAAATCTGGCCCTTCTTTGTCAGGTAATTTTTCGTACCAATCGTGTAGTTCTGCAGGTATGATCTTCTCGCTGCACATTTTTAAAAGGTCCTTTTTCTTGGATTTCGTTATTGGAAGCTTCGTGCTGTACGCCTTTTTTAGAGAATAGCTATTGTATTCAAAATCATTTTTAACGACTTCACGCTTTCGTTTTCTGAGATTTTTTGTATTAGGCACAACTGAGGCTTCTCTAAATGATACGTCGAGTTTTTTATAATCAGATGTGTAGTCATATCTATATAGGACTACATTTGGGCGGGTTTTCTCAAACCTGAAACATTTCACCTTTAGCCATTGCAGTTTTTGTCCTTCAGAATCAATTGATCTATTGACCATTAATTGGCTTTGCAATTCTTTTAGATCCAGGATATCAGTGTTGCTCATTGCAATGGGTTCATAAGGCTTCTTTGGAGTTTTGATCTTGCTGAGCTTTCTGTTCGATCTAGCCAATCTTATGACGTTACAGAGATCAATCATAGAATACATTGGCATGAGACGCATTTGATTTTCGATAGCGCTATGCATACTGTCGACTTCCATGTGTGTGTGCCCTGACTCTAAATACTTATGTTCTATCACATCTAGGTGAGAAGTTTGAACTAAGTATAACATAAGGCATAGCAGGAACTGGTTTCGATTTTGTCCTCCGCAGGTATCAGAAAATATGGATATTTCGGTGACTGTAGAAGGTAAACGTTGGATCCAAAGGTACAGAGCAGTTCCTACTTCATCGCTTCCTTTTTTGCCATCCACTTCAGACCATATATAGCAGAAGCCATCATTTGGAGAGCGGGCTTCATAAATAGTGGCATTGTAGACGTTTAATTTACGCAGGTAGTAAAGCAGAGAGACATCACTAGTCGGCCAATGTAGTACTTTTTGTAAGTCGATCGTAATAGAGTTGAAACTATCATCTTCATTTCCCGAACTTTATCCAACTCTTTAGCTTTTCTACTTTGCTCTTTCAGAGATACGTGTTTATCATACTTATTCTGCCAATCAGCTAAATCGGGAGCATTTTCTTCTTTGGCGCGGTTATATTTATGACACATCAAACATTGGTCTTTTTTGGGTTTGTGGAAATCTAGATTATACTGAGTACAAAATATATTACGATACACGTTTATAGAAACAGGTGTTTTAGATGCATCAGTACATTTTGCTTTGTACAGTTCATACATTTTGGAGATGGAAAGAGTACTATCTAAATAATTTTTAGACGAAGTATTTCTGCAGTAATGCGATTCCATGGTGGGAAAAACTTCGATGTGACCTTTGACGAATTGCACATCTTCATCTTTGGTTTTGTTGACTGGTTCGTGCTTCCCTCGTCGGTCCTGACCTTCGAATGAACCATGTTCCCCTTTCAGAAAAAGCTTTATTGATCGGTCCATTTGAAATGCATAGAGTGTTTTTGAAATTTTTTTCACACACCCTGACCCTTTGAGTGTCCTTTACGAAATAATAATAGCGAGATGTATTCCTTTTCCTGGTTGCTTTAACGAGACGCCTCTGAGGTGCTTGTGCAGTAACATTCATCAGTATGAAATCTTTCTGGCGAGTATACTCTGAGAGTGCCCAGTATGACTTACAGATTTCCTTACGGTCCTCCTCAGAAAAATTAAGTGAGCAATTGAGTTTACATTTGCAATCTCCTGATTTTGGTGCTTTAGGAGGCTTTACTTGCTTTTTATAGTTTTTGTAAGGTAGAGACTGTGAACGATTCCTTTTCTGCGCATTTCGGTCATAACTATCCTCTCTTCGTTTATGCCATCTCGTAGTCTTGATTTTTTTAGGATGAACAACTTCTGTCTGCAAAATAGAATCACTGTCGTTTTCACTATGTTCTGGGGGTAAATCATCAAGATTCTGCCAGTCAGGATCAGCAACTGAATCATCCTACAAAAAGAAAAAGAGATAGGTATTTAGTGAGTGCTTGTATTTATTTTGTATTTTGGTAGATATACAATGTGTCCGACCGGAGATGTAGTGCTAGTGGGGTAGTCGGAACCCAAACACCCCCCCCCCCCCCCCCACAAATACAGACATATTTCAAATATTTTTTTTGTAAGGAATGACCTCAACTGCTTAAAAATTCACTGCGGGTGTTCTGGATGGTTTACAAATATTATTATGATGTCGGATAGTAGCTATGGATAAATGGTACCTAAAACTATTACAAAATACCAGTAATAGGTACATTACATTTTGTATTAATTAAGAAGGAACAAATAAAAAAAAATAAACTTTTTCTGGACACATTGTATAGACATAGATTTTAGAGGCTTTTTAGTATAGCTAGAGTGGTAACTGACAAAACACATAAGTAGCAACCTCTAGGTAAGTGAAAAATACTTACATTTTTTGTAATTTCCTTCGAATTTTCTTGGATTTCAATGTTCACTTTATCGTAGTTAAATTGCTCCAAAATCTGGCTTCCACGCCCTGGTTTAAATCTAGTATTTCGCTGCATTTTGGCAGAAATCATTAATTACATACGACAGGTGTACTATGCATCGTAGCTCGCCGTGTACTGAGCAGCGAGCCGCGGCCGCGCGCGCGACGATGCGACGCCACCACCCCGCGCAGGTCACCCCACCCCCGCGTTCAAATCGTATGATTCGCTCTTCTGTTGCATTGTACCTACTCTTGAATAAATTCACTACACAACACAGATAAAAACCGCGAAAATTGCAAGAATTCGTTATCTTTTTATATTGAATTAAATTGTTCGAATTAAGAAATAAAAAAGTCACTATGTAAAATTAATGATTTTAGGCAATTGCAATAATCTTAATTCAAAAAAATTTATATACAGATAAAATTCATTAAGATCACATACTCTGAGATAGTGATAATTTTGGTATCATAAAAGATAACTAATTGCCATAAATTATTATTTTCGAAACTGAATAATGCTTTTTTTTCTGCGTATAATATTTAATGAATTCTGTCAATTTTTTTTCTTTGATTTTAAGAGAAACATTAATATTAAAAACTTACTTAAATATCTTATAGATTTTAAACGACTCTGTGATTCATAAATCTGCAGTTATCACCTTTATGGCCAAGGCCGTAGCGGCTAAAGTTGATTAGATAGAAGTTAGTGAGTTCTCGCATTTTAAAGGGAGTTCAAAATATATATATATCTTAAAAAAACGCAGTTAGTGATGTTTTGCAATTAATTACTTCTTGCAATAAGCCGACGATAAGTATTATATCAGTTATCTGGTTCCCATAGTACAAGCTCTGCTTAGTTTTGGGCAAGATAGCGCTGTGTAAAAGGTCCACCCATATTTATTTATTTATATTCATTACCATGGACAGCTTTTCCGGTTAACCGTACCGTAATTATGAAACTCGGATGTCAATTGACAAAGTAACTATATTCGCAAATTTTCCATGTCATTGATTCGCCATTAGTTTGTATTGGTTCGATTCCTGCGGGGTCACATTGAACTTATATTCTCGACGAGTATCATCGTGCCATCATGCTAAATTGTATTGGCCCTGAGGCCCATGATTTGCGCATTATTGAATTTACTGTCATTACGAACCCGTTTGAAAGGGTAAGGTGATTATAGCATCCCTAGATAATGCTTATCCGTTTAGGTAATCCGAGACACTCCAAGGCCTTTGCCGGTCGACAAACAATAGACAATGTATTGAAAGTTGCCAAAATTTCAATAGGGTTTTAGATGATAGGTTGGAACTCGGCTGAATAATCGGATATGCTACGTAAATGCTGAAATTTACTGTTGTTCTCTAGAATATTAACACCTCATTACCTTCTTGGCATGGTAATAACAAAGAGAGTTTTTTACTAATTCTGTTTGTTTCTTAGAATTTTGCACGCCCTGATGGGGCAGAATGTAATTGAATCCTATTTTATAATTAACATACAAACCATTGTACATACATTCATGCGAATAAATGATTATGATTTTGATTAAGATGGCAGTAGAACTCAATGCAAGATCAGTGCTTTTTTTAACACTGAGAAGTTGCATGATTTTTATAAGTGATAAGTTGTCCCGGCGTAAAGTACCGCTGACACTATAGTCACGAACTAGCTTCATAGCAGCAATTTTGATGCTGAATCCGATATTGCGATCCCAATTTATATTTTATCTCAATAACGTACAAATTATCTAATTTTCTAACTTCAAGTGTTACACGATCACAATCATACACCCGCAAACTATCACCGTCACTCACACTTTTACCGTTTCATACAAAAACACACTTATTACCCGTGCGCGATAAGTTGGGACCTGAGCGCGGTGACGTCATATTGGCGTGTTTGTACCGCCCGCAAAAAAGCGAACATAACAAGCAGCCGCCCGCGGCTTCGTCTTTGTTTTTTTTAACCTAATTTATTATGTTACTCAGGGAGGACGCTGCTGTTTATCTAATCTTTTTACACACTATTTGAATAAAATAAAAATACAATGTTTAAATTTATACATTTATTATATCTATTATTTACATTATCTCATCTTCGTCACTACTTAGTGGATTTATGCCTTCTAGAGGTTGTTCTTCATCCTCAGATTCACTATAATCACTTGACGAAGAGGTATCCGATAAATTTACAACATTTACTATAACAACAAAAACTACAACAACAAAACAATGACACAAACTATAACAACAAAAACTACAACAACAAAACAATGACACAAACTATAACAACAAAAACTACAACAACAAAACAATAACACAAACGAAAACTAAAAGAATTCCAGAGCGCGTCGTTACTTGACGTAGGCCAGTACGAGACTAAAAACCCTAGTAAAAAATAGTGATGCGAACGGTACAATACGGGCGCTATCGGGGAAGTGCAAGGGAAGCGGTCGGGGAGTCGCATTCCTAACAGGTCCCAAGTTATTACGCACGAGTAATACATGTATATCTAGATGTACCATTGCTGAACGGAAGAGAACTTATCTCCACAACACAGGTATTTACCTAGAGTGGAGGTAAGTGCACTACAAAATTTGCACCCATGTGTATATCACGTATTTTAGGTTTAATACATTTTTTATATCTTGTTTTGTACACATGTGTTATATATATTTTAAAATAAATTATATTATCTTAAAAATTTAAATTTTGTCTCAATAACGCACAAATTATCTAATTTTCTAACTTCAAGTGTTGCCGACATAAGTTTATTTCGGTGATTAGGAGCGCTCCCAGAAGTAACGCCTACAAACTTACTTAATTATTAACGCTGTAAATTTAAGATTTGGGTTACTTTGGGAGTTTGTAGCGCGTGTGAAATTGATTCATGTTTAAGTTGAAAGTGATATTAGTACGATACTCATGTGTCATTATCATCATTAGCCATAGAGGACGTCCACTGCCGAACAAAAGCCTTCCTATAGATTTCCAGAGCGAGCGATCTTGTGCGACCCGAAGAATATGAAATGAAATGAAATTTATTTGCCAGAAGCATGGTGTATAAGTTGTTACAGCTATATAGGTTTCACATACTTCACCGATTAACAGCGCGCAAATTACAGTTACATACAATTTAGTTATACATAAAAATTCTTCAGTTTAATAAAAATCAATCAATAATATCATCAAATATCATGAAGACCGAAAATAATCAATAAATGATTAAAATTATAAAGACAATGAAATAAATAAATTAAAAATTAGTACTTATGTCAGAATTTCATGTCAAAGAAATCATAGATAGATAGATAGATAGATAATTTCTTTATTGCACACCATTAAAAATAAAACAAACAAAAGAGAATGGACAAATTGCAATGACTTGACATATTTTAAATTTATTTCTATTAAACTGATAATTAAGGCATAATAATGGTTTAATAATTTTGCATGCTTGTATGCTGGTCATGGCTGTACTTGAGACTATTGACTTCTGATACTTATCTTAAAACTTTGACATTTATGATTAATTGTGTATTTGATTTAATTTTACTGTTTTAATATATAATTATTCTTATAATTATAATTATAATTATTCTTTATTGTACACAAATAGATTTACAGATAAAAATAGCTTACAAAATGGACATGTACAAAGGCGAGCTTAACCCTAATAAGAGTTTTCTTCCAGCAAACCTTTGAAGATAGAGATATTTGATTATAGTGGTGGGTACGTGCACAGAGAATGACATATATGTGACTAATTGGAATGTTTGTACGCCAAAATGGCGAATCCTAGTATAGTTCTTTGTTAAGCTCAACCATCTTATGTACCTAGGTTTACAGACAATAAACGAATTATGAATTATGAAAGAATACAAAATTAAATCAAAGGTACAATGGGCGGCCTTATCGCTAAAAGCGATCTCTTCCAGGCAACCTTTGGATGGACAGGATCTGTGTGAACAAATGAGAACGGCGGCGTTAATCAAATAATAACTAACAGAATTAGTACATAAATGATTAAAATAAAATATACATATAAATAAATATTAATAATTAATAATCATAATTCGTATAGAAACATTTGTCAACTAGCCACCCGTACAGCTTTGCCTTTAATTGTTAATTATGTAATTATCTTATGTCCCTTGGTACTTTATGTAATAGAAAAATTGTTAAATGTATTTTAAACAAAACTGTGCACTATAGTTGTAGTGAAGTTCCTTGAATAGGTCCATGACGACCTCCGTGGCGCAGTGGGTGAATAGCCGGCAGAGACGCAGGAGGTAGCGGGTTCGATTCCCGCTGCGGAACAAATGTTTGCATGATCTACAGATATTGTTCCGGGTCTGGTTGTTTCTCTATGTATTATAAGTATGTATTTACAAAAAAAAAGTATATAAGTATTCTATCAGTTATCTGGTTCCCATAGTACAAGCTATGCTTAGTTTGGGGCTAGATAGCGCTGTGTGAAATGTCCAGCAATTTTTTTTTTATAACTCCCAACAGTGCGACGATTAATTTCTAATGTGCTGCCAAACCAGGCAATAATTAGTATCGTTTGCCCATTTATTACCGGTGTACCACAAAGCCAAATGTTGGAATGTTGCAAACTAAAATTCTATTTTGAATCCAACTATCGACGGCAAACAGCGCACAGAGGACCGCCAGTATTGAAAATCATAATTCCCGAAACAATTGCAGGTGCTTTGAACTATCCAGTAAAGCCGGAACGTCCACCATGCCAATGACATAGGTCATAGAGTAATTAATCACAGAAGCCCCAATTTAAACTTACAGAATTAGCGAATAGATATTGTAGAATAAAACTGTGGCTTTTCAAATGTTAGGAATTTTCTAACTGGTTTTTTACGAATCTCTAAATATAAAACAAACTCGGGTTAGTTACACCATTTATAACTCAAAAAAGGTGAGTCCGATTTTGAAGATCTTTGATTTGTTGGATTCGTCTCCGCCCCAAATAGCAGAATAACTATTAAAATATTGGAAATAATAAATTATGAAGAAAACACATTTTCTCATACATAGATGCAGCTAATGATGGTCGATTGACAACTCTACCGGGGTCATAAATAACACAACACTAAGTCATAAATAAGTTTGTAATAAACATTAAAAAAAATCATATCATTTTTATTAGCCACTATTTTACTAAATATTACACACTCACAATTAACTAACTTCAACCTAGGTTTGCGGGAAAGTTTTTAACCAGTGTTTACGACCAAAGTCGCTATAAAAGACAGAATCAAAAGGACTTTAAAATTCGACCTTATGAGTATTAGCAGTATTTAACAACATACGTATATTCCTGATCTTTGATCGAAGCAATTGTACCACCTATCTTCTAAAATAGAGACTTTAAAGGATTAATGGTGTATTATAGGTACTTTGTGGGGTGTTGAGCTGTATTAAAAACGGATTTTTCGATATTTGAAACCTCCCACCCCCCTGGGTTTATAAACCTAAAACTGGACAAAACTATTCTTCAAACATCGAAGAAAAAAACATTTTTTTTAATGTTAAAATTGTATTTTGCATTTTGTAAGGAAAACTTTATTTTATCAGTTAATTAACGTAAAACTTTGCAGAGTAACAATTTTCACTAAAAACGGGATATTTACCATGATTTGTGCGGTTTCATGATCTTTTGCAGAGATACTTATCGAGGTACATATTAAAATATTGGGTAGTCATTCTGACTGAAATCAGCCCCTAGTACTTAAAAACGCTTATATAATCATCATCATTGTCATGCTTAAGTGATAGCCCACTGCTGGGTATAAGCTTACTCGCTACAACGTTTAACTTTGCCTAAAAACTTTTAAAGACTAATAATTAAACATTTAATCATGTTTTACCGTGGTGGTCAACCAGGATCCGATGATGGAACCAGGACCTACATAACTACTTAATGGATTACAGTAGGATGTTTCTGTTTGGGTTCTTTTGATTCTAGAGATATGTTGGACAATATAATGATTACCAATGATAGAAAGATCGTGTTTAGGTTCTTTGATAACACGGTATGACCGCCAATTGTATACATAGATTAACGTTGATATTTTATATTTATATTGGTTTCTTGGTGTGCAATATATAATTATCTAATCTAATCTATATTTATGCCTTTTTTAGATGTTGAGACACATCATCACATAGTACAACTTTTTGTCAAACCCTTTGACTATTGTGCACGTCTAGTAGTTTTACGCATATGAAGTCGCTGGTATCAGCTAGTACCATAAACAGAAGATCTCCATCTATTTCTTCTTTTGTCTCTCTGTTGCCTAGTATAAACTTAGGCTAGCAGTCAGGTCTAGCAAGATCTAGGCTGACTAATATCTTCACCACAGTGGTGAAATCTAAAAACAACCCTTTTCAGAGCCAAAAATCTGCTCTAACTGTAATACATCCATTTACTAATAGACTTAATAAAGTCTAGTAGAGTTGACTCTTCTGTCTCTATCTTTGATCTTTGCCTGGAGCAGTTTAATACAGTATTTTGAATGCAGTTTTGGTCTAATGAAATATTCATTTTTGTAATGAACACTTACTAATGAGTACAGCGACATACAGATCATAAAAAATCAACTTTATGGGTAAGTCTTAAGGTCTTTTCTACGTGTCTGTGTCTGATCTTTGCCCGGAGCAGGAGCAGTTAAACGTACAATACCATTTTCAGGGCCGTTCCGCCCGACCATAGCCGTTACCATTAGTGGACACTAACTAATGAACACAAACGAGCAGACTCGTCCACTAACCCAGAATTTAGGATTATACTTTTATGTCTTTCAGGAGCATAAATATTAAGTCTTTTCTCTGAATAATATTAAAGATTGCTTGAATTTCACAAATCAGATTTTTCTATTGTATTTTAAGTTGATTTAAATAAATAAATAATGCTGGACATTTCACACAACGCCATCTAGCCCCAAACTAAGCAAAGCTTGTACTATGGGAACCAGATAACTGATATAATACTTATATACTTTTTTTTTGTAAATACATAGAAAAATACCGAAACCCGGAACAAATATCTGTAGATAATGCCAACATATTTTGTCCTGCAGTGGAAATCGAACCCGCAACCTCCTGCGTCTCAGCCGGCTATTCGCCCACTGCACCACAGAGGTTGTCAATGATAATAAAATGCTACTAAAGCAGATGGCATAAAGTTGCATTTAATTTGCGAGGCAAACATTGCCATGGGTTGTCATAGCGTGCCATGTCTTTCAAATAACATACAAAAAATTAAATATTATATTTACATATTTTTATTATATGTTTTAACTAGCTGACTAATCCGCAGCTTTGCACGTGTAGTTTTTTAATAAAAACATTACCCTACTTTAATAAAACTTTGCGCAGTTAGGTAAAAAGTAGCCTCTGTTACTCAGGGTAAATGTAGCTTACCAATGGTGAACTTTTTTTTAAATCGGACCCGTAGTTTTGACTTTATTCATTACAAACATACACACAAAAATACATAAATAAAAATCTTTCCTCTTTATAATATTAGTATAGAGTATAGAATAGTATAGACTAGCTGACCCGCCCACGGCTTTGCATTTGTGGTATTTCAATAAAAACTTTACCCTCCTTTTTCTAACTCGGACAAAAAGTAGCCTATGTCCTTCCCCAGAATCTCCTTGCCAAATTTCACTACGATCCGTTCAGCCGTTTAGTTATGAAAAGGTAACAAACAAACTAACAAACAAACAGTTACTTTCGTAGTTACTATGTATGTATTATAAATAAAAACTTTCCTCTTGTATCACTCTACCTATTGCTGAAACTGAATTAATATCCGTTGAGTAGTTTAAAAGATCTAAGCAACTTCATTTTATACTATGTAAAGATAAGTGTACTTATCTAAATATCTTTTGACGGGTAAATAGGTAATTACTTTGTCTATGTATTCCCAACACCTTAATACGTTCGCTCTCTCATACCTTGGGTAATATTGATATTTAATAAACATTGTTATCACAAGATCTATCTATCTTTATTAAAAAATATTATTTATAAATTAATCATCATCATCATACTGATATACTGATATACGGCTGACCGTAGGACGTCAACTGCTGGACAAAGGCCTCCCTAATTAGCATGTTGAAGTGGCAATGGGCAAGCCATATAGCGCGCAGAACAGATGGCCGATGGAGACGGAAAGTTCTCGAATGGAGGCCACGGACCGGCAAGCGCAGCGTAGGACGTCCACCTACAAGATGGGCAGACGACTTGGTAATAAATTAATAAATATTAATTATTAATAATTTATTATAATAAATTATATTATCTTTATTGTAACTCAAGTTCGCCGCTGCCGAGACAATCTAGGCAAGTGGGACTACATCGACCCATTCCGGAGCCAGTGCCACTGCGGGGCCACTACACAAACAATGGCCCACCTGCTCTCATGTCCTCTATGCCCAACCACCTGCACACGGAATGACTTGTACCAGGCAACAGAGAGGGGTGTGGAAGTTGCTCTCTATTGGACTAATCAAATTTAAAAGTCAAATAGCCATTGACACGAAAGAAGAAGATTAAATAAAGTCGGGTTAGTTACACTATTTATAACTCAAGAACGGCTAGACCGATTTCTATGAAACTTAGTATATAGATAGATTGTAATCGGAATTAAACATGGATAAGACGAAAATCATGTCAAATATCCATGCGCCCGTACCGGTAGTTGTTGGGGGCGATACTCTCGAAGTTGTCGACGAATATGTATACCTAGGACAAACTGTCCAATTAGGTAAGTCCAACTTCGACAAAGAGGTCGCACGAAGAATCCAACTCGGCTGGGCAGCGTTCGGGAAACTTCGCGATATCTTCTCGTCCAAAATTCCCCAGAGCCTGAAGACTAAAGTCTTCAACCAGTGTGTGTTGCCAGTGATGACCTATGGCACTGAAACGTGGTCCTTTACTCATTGTCTCATGACCAAGCTCAAGGTCGCTCAACGAGCTATGGAGAGGGCTATGCTCGGGGTTTCTTTGCGTGACAAAATCCGCAATGAGGAAATCCGCAGAAGAACTTAAGTTGCCGACATAGCTCTCAAAATTAGCAAGTTGAAGTGGCAATGGGCAGGCCACATCGCTCGTAGAACCGATAACCGTTGGGGAAGAAAGGTTCTCGAGTGGAGACCACGGACTGGAAGACGCAGCGTAGGCCGGCCCCCCATAAGGTGGACCGACGATCTAGTAAGAATCGCGGGGAGCCGTTGGGCGCAAACGGCTACCAACCGCTCTTTGTGGCGATCTAAGGGGGAGGCCTATGTTCAGCAGTGGACGTCTTCCGGCTGATGATGATGATGATGAATCGGAATTAAAATATAGGCTACTTTTTACCCGACTGCAAAGAAGCAGGGTAATGTGTTTATGGACAAACGACGCGTGCGAAGCCGCGGGCGGGTCTGCTAGTTTAATATAAATCAACTTCAAAGGACAATATATGCTAAATAAAATGACAAGCGGTGTGAATAACAGCATATTAATATTTCCATTTTTGTAAAGGGAAACATCCGCAGAAGTCGAATTGATATGCAAAGTGATCCTGACCCTTCATATACCGCGCCAGCAAAAAGGTGCATCTACACATAATAAAACGATTTGTACGTGATTGGACATTTGCACAGATTTTACGTTACCTTAGTAAGCTGAAATTATGCCATTTCAAGGTGAGAGTAGTCAAATTGATAAATATAAAAGAATTTTGTGAATTAACAATAATTGAGTCGTATATATTCAAAGATGGCAATATGTCATTTCTCAGAATGTTGATAAAGGTAACACCGCATTAAAGCGGCAATGCGCAGCGCAGCGCTGCACGTCACTTCACGTCACCTTTTTTGCCTCTCCACCGAGCGCAGTACGAAGACTGACGCGACGCGCCACTTGCTATGTCGCATTGAGCATCGTTGTACCGCGCGGCGCGGGTGGCGCGTCGCTGCACGTCACAATATTCTTTTGGAGGCAACTATCCCACGACGTGCAGACACGCCTGCTGCAGCGCCACTCTAGTGCGACACGCGCTATCATTAAAACAATATTTTGACGCTTTGTGGCGCGGCGTGCAGCACCGCGCAGCGCCGCTCTAATGCGGTCTTACCTTAAATCGGTAAAAAGACTCTATACTTGTAGGTCATGATGAAATAAACACACATGATTGGTCGAACAAGACAGATAGTCGCCTTTGATTTGGACTTTAGACACGGATAGCCAAATGTGATCTCAATTTCAGTTACGGTCAGTTTTTTAAGGTTGTTTGCCATGTTTCATCCTGAATCAATTATTAATATACTGTCTTTTAAATTACCCGTGTTGCTACATCCATCACAAATTTTTACTCAAAATGACAGATTAAACTATTTACCGATTTTTACCAACTTTGATTCTAGACGACTCAATTATTGGTAGTATTTACAACTGTAATTGTATTATAGAAGTACAATTATTTACATGAATATATATGAGAAATAGTTAAAAGATCTAAGGACCTTGGATGTTGTAACACAGCCGAAACGTCGGGATAACAAATAAAAAAAGATATATACGCGATATATACCCGTTTTAATCAGTAATTATGATCTAAGGGACCGTTGCAAACGATCTATAGAAAGCTCATCTGCTCCAGATCACTACGAGACAGAAGTGTCCCGCTTAATTGCAATGGTTGTACGTTGACCCAGATAAGCGCCCAGCTCTCAGATCACACATCGCTTTGACCAGACGCTCAGAAAAATAGTAGATTTATTTATGTAATAATAATTACTTTTTTAAAGGTTTTTTAGTAGTCCTAATGTCTATGGCCACTGTTGTATGACATTTTATATTAACAAATTATTTGTAAGTCAGCTATAAACTTAATCTGAGCTATTCTTCTATAATATTAGTATTATTGTATCTATTAAAATATTGATACATTTTTACCATTTAAAAAGTAATTATGTTTATTTATCAAAATTTCGCGATCACTGTAAATAATTACTGATTAAAATGGGTATTTTCGCGTACGTACCTTTTTCATCAGTCCATCCGTGACCACGTGAAACGTCGGGATAACAAATAATAAACCGGCCAAGTGCGAGTCGGACTCGCTTACGAAGGGTTCCGTACCATTACCTATAAAAAAGACAAAAATTCAGGTTTGTTGTATGGGACCAAGTAAATATTACCTATATTTTAAATTATTTATTTATTTTTAAAGTGAATAATATAACTCAAAATTCTGTGAATATTTCAAATTTCAAGCGTTTACCTGTTGCCGTTATCAATATCTGTTTATTCTGTTTTTAGTATTTGTTGTTATAGCGGCAAATACATCATCTGTGAAAATTTAAAATGTCTAACTATCACAGTTTATGAGACACAGCCTGGTGACAGATGAACAGACAGACAGACAGGCAGATAGCGAAGTCTTAGTAACAGGGTCCCGTTTGACCCTTTGGGTACGGAACCTAAAAATGGTACATACGCGATAAATACCCATTGTAATCAGTAATTATAATTCTGTTTAGGTTGACGTCATGGTAAGATGTCACATCGGCCACTGTACCCAAAGAATACTAACTATTACTTCGTAATGAAGCACCCCACCCCCCACCAATCCATTGTCCCCCGCAACGCAGCATTAGTCCTAGTAGTATTTCCGTGCAAACGTCACTCGTTGTCACCGCTGATTACTGCGTGTATAATAAACGTGAAATATTACAAACTATAACAAAAAAGATAATGAAAAACATGAAAAAAATATTTATTTTACATAAATGTTAAATTAACCTACTTATTTCGAGCGTGAATAAGCACCAAATAGCACAAAAAATACCTATATATATAAGTTAGTTACGTAACGTATTGTCTCTATCTCGCGCGATTGGCTTAGCTCATCATCATCATCAGCCGGGAAACGTCCACTGCTGAACATAGGCCTCCCCCTTAGATCGCCACAACGAGCGGTTGGTAGCCGTTTGCGCCCAACGGCTTCCCTCGATTCTTACTAGATCGTCGGTCCACCTTGTGGGGGACCGGTCTACGCTGCGTCTTCCAGTCCGTGGTCTCCACTCGAGAACCTTTCTTCCCCAACGGTTATCGATTCTACGAGCGATGTGGCCCGCCCATTGCCACTTCAAGTTGCTAATTTTAAGAGCTATGTCGGCAACTTTTTAGTTCTTCTGCGGATTTTCTCCATGCGGATTTTGTCACGCAAAGAAACCCCGAGCATAGCCCTCTCCATAGCTCGTTGAGCGACCTTGAGCTTGGTCATGAGGCCATGAGTACTAGTGGATTAGCTCAGCCCCACAAATATTTTTCCACACATACAAACGTGCGGTTAGGCCGCTGCGCTTGTAGAGGTAAAAACTAACAAAATAAGATTAGTTCATTTGTTTAGAGTGGCAGAAGCCTGCTATGGCAGAAGTTAACGTTAATTTATGATACGTAGTTTTTGTTTGAGAATGCAATAAGAGGCGGTATTTAAAAAATACACATAACCACTAGATATTATAGATACCATTTAGATATCGTTCATAGAATTAAGCGTGATCCTCTTTTCCATTCCGGTTCTTTGGGCACAATAGATGAAAACGACTACCAACGGACGTAACGCTCAGCACCTAACGATATTTAAACCTGAAGTGGGAATAGGTACGAGGGGATGGTGTCGTTTCTGTGCTAACTGCTGTGTGTGGCTACGACAAAGCAGACTACCGGCTGCTAGAGCAAATTACCAAAACTGAACGAAAATTCTATCAAAACCAATTTTAGTCCTAAGTTTGCAATTTTACTTGTCTAGTCTAGTCTTTGTAAGCAGTAATACAAAGACTACCACAAATGAAATATAAAATAAAAATTGGTGGTCTGTAAAGTCGATTTGCGGACGATAATTTTACGAGAGATAGATAGATGCGTCACAAGCCGAACGCTTAGGCCGATCGTACCTCTCTATCGCTTGTTCCGTGCTCTCGCTTGCACGCTCGGCTCAGGCGGAACGTGAGAATGAGTCATGCTTTTTCGTGCGCGCAGCCGGCGTTTATCGACTTATAAGACGTTATCACGTCAAAAATGTTTACCAATACAATAGTGCTTTCACTTCGCGATTATCAATACTCGTATCATGGTAGATTCTAGCCGTGTAATGTTTAAGCATAATAAAAAAACAAAACACTACTACAATTCTTAGAAAATCTAAAGCTTTACTAAGTACCTAGTTGAGATCATAAGAATTATCTAAGCAGTGTTCACATTTATAATGTATTATATACTAATTATTATAATTATCTCAAGCTAAGCGGCAATTTATAAGTGAACACAAGTATTTTAAATAAGTGCTAAAACTCCAACAAATTGTTGTCGGTCTTGTGCCTTGTTCTTGTTGTCGAGCGAAGCGCGATCTCTAAATCATCTTGGGCAAATCGGCGTCGTATGTATGTATATATGTTTGTTTGTCCGAGGATAAGTTTCGAAGCATTGATCCGATCCATCGTGAAATTCGATACATAGGTAGGTAGTGATGACACAATTTTGGTGTAACTAAATGAGCTAAAATGTTGGGGGGTTGTTGAGATATTGGGATCCAAGAGAGGTAAGAAAAATGAAAATGAGACGATTTGGTCAAATGGGACGTCAAATAAACAGTCGTTATTACTACATTTAGACTCCGTTTTTATTTTTAGTAAAGTTTTTATAGTTTTTAGGTTATTAGCCATAATAACGTGGTTCACGTGCACTCTATAGTCCGTCAACACACTTCGCGTCCTATATAACAACGCCTTCAGGATGTTGTTGGGCCTCCCACGGTTCTTTAGCGCCTCTGGTGTGTTTCCGGAGGCTCGCACGGATGGGTTTGCAGCCTGTAAGAGTAAAAAGCAAGCTTCGTTGCTTACAAGAGTACCCGGGAGTACCAACACCATGCTTAGGACAATAGCGGATAAGTATGACGGCGGCCCTTTCTATAAAGACTGCATAGGGGTTCTGTCTAGGTAGGTAACCTACCCGCCCATATACTTATGCTCTGTAACACCCTACATTATAACTTTATACATAGCCTTCATTAACAGAGTTCATACAACTTTTTAATAACATTGTTATGGATATCGTGACATCTGAAGTAAATAACCATTTAATCAAGTAAAACTTCTTTACGTACGCTTGACTTGCGGAGCAAGCTGGCGAATGCATTATGAAAAGTGCGAACGGAAGTTGAGAGAGAGATATAAGTTAGTGAAGATAGAAAGAGAGAGAGTGACGTTTCGTATATTTTTAAACGTTAATGTGCGAGTGCGTGTTGCGTCTGTCCAGAATGATCATGACTGATCAACCTACAGACGTGTGGACAATTTTGTAATTGAACAATTTTATATATAATAATATAAATATTTTGAAATAGAAGATAAACTTCAGTTGTGTGGTCTAAAGCACGCTGGTTTTTTTTAAATTTAATCTCTTCATCTGAGCATTTGCCTTGAGATCATAAGTAAGTCGCACGCGACGGATTCTCCTCTTATTATTGGTAGGAAGACGCCTGAAGGGACAAAAGAACAGAAAGTACTAAGTTTAATTATTTTTTAGGATTCCGCACCCAAAGGTAAAATGGCACCCTATTACTAAGACTCCGCTGTCTTTCTGTCTGTCCGTCTATCACCAGGCTGTATCTCATGAACCGCGATAGTTTAACAGTTGAAATTTTCACAGATGATGTATTTCTGTTGCCGCTATAACAACAAATGATAAAAACAATAAAATAAATATATAATTGGGGCTCCCAAACAACAGACATGATTTTTTTGCCATTTTTATGGTTCCGTACCCAAAGGATAAAACGGCACCCTATTACTGAGGCTGCGCTGTCTATCTGTCTATCTGTTTGTCTGTCACCAGGCTGTATCTCATGAACCGTGATAGTTAGACAATTGAATTTTTTTAAGATGATGTATTTCTGTTGCTGCTATAACAACCAATACTAAAAACAAAATAAAATAAATATTTAAGAGGGGCTCCCAAGCAACAGACATGATTTTAGACATAGACATAGACATAGACAGACATTTATTTGCTACCATAGCACACACAAATTCACACAATACAATCAAAAGGTATAACATCAAAGAGAAAGCACAAGAGAACACAGAAAATACAACAAACATAGAAACAATAGAATGAAATAATATATTTACAATGTAGTCAGGGAAAAATTAAAAAGTGGCAAGTAGGTGTGTATGTGCTACTGCAGCAAATGGGTTCCAGCTCAGCATTATGCTTCGCCACCGATCGAAAGCTCGGCGCTGTTTATTTTTTTGCCGTTGTTAAAGATAATAATGGTACGGAACCCTTCGTGCGCGAGTCTGACTGGCCCTTGGCCGATTTTTATTAAACCATGACAGGCGCCGTACGAAATCACGGTATTGAAACGATTAGTGTTTTGACCCTTAGACCCGTTACATATTACAGCGGCACAATAACAAAGACACCGTCTTCACAGCGTTTATATTAATGTAACCATTAAAATATACACGTGTTTTCATAATTCGTTCAAAATCGAAAAGCGGCGGCAGCGGTGAATCCTGATATAGTGGCGTCAGCGTCGGCAGATATTGCCATCGCTGAGGCACCTTATATAAGGCTCATAACCATAACATAACACAAGGCGCCGCGCCGTAGCCACTGGCATGTTTCGTAGCCTATCTGCCATTGCACTAGGAATAGGATATGCAACGGCCACACCACAGGTATTACCCGTTTTATTACATCCAATTTTATTTTACGTTCCTTCCACACTGATCGTTCGGATTGATCTCAAATGCATCAAAATCTTTATTTGACGACAATTTAATGTTGACGCCGGT
The DNA here is from genome assembly GCA_918857605.2 of Philereme vetulata. Lineage (NCBI taxonomy): Eukaryota > Metazoa > Arthropoda > Insecta > Lepidoptera > Geometridae > Philereme > Philereme vetulata. The sequence goes on along the minus strand of OU975438.1, from coordinate 1,419,467 downwards.
GTCTGGCGTTATTTGAATTTGGAAATGATGAAGGTTTCTAGGTCGTCTACTTATTGTTTTGATATGATATGGGTCTAACCACTAAGGGAATATACACTGTAGGGTCGGTACGCGAGATCTCTTGCAGAGGAGTAGGCATAGTAATATTTCTTGCTTGCTCACCTAAGAGTGTGTTTTTCATTGGTGTTTGTATCCGTTTTTTATATAACGTACAAGTTGGGGCAAAGGTCTTTAGTACTTTTGAGATGTGATATGGGTCTAATATAATGCTTTTTATACTTGAGACGTAACATTATGATGAGATTTTTCACCAGAATGCTGTGTAATGGGCTTAGATGCGATGTTGGATGGAAGTTGTTATATTAAAAAGATTTATTATGAACATTTTGGTTCATAAAACGATTATCTACATTATATTTATTGTTTAAACTTTTATTAAATAGATTAAGCCAACTTATTGCGTTAAACAAACCGGACAAGTGCTAGTTGAACTCGCGCACGAGGGGTGCCGTACCATTGTCTATAAAAACAGCAAAAAAATCATGTCTGTTGTATGGGAGCCCCACTTAAATATTTATTTTATTCAATAACACAATTTTATTTATTTACCTTATTTGAGATTGCTGCCGATTAAGGTAGTCCTCTAAATTGTATGAGCGCTCATACAACTCAGAGGACTATTTTACTTAGAAAACTTTCGTGATTGATTTCAATCATTATTATAATTACGGGATTTATCACGTACCGTCTTATCGGTGTTTCGACCGACAATGTTTCGGATCAATTCATGAACCTTTATCAGGGTAAGTGCGATCCGCTCCGAATCAGTGCGAGGCGAGACGTTATTCGGAGCGGATCGCACTCACCCTGATGAAGGTTCACGAATTGAACCGAAACATTGTCGGTCGAAACACCGATAAGACGGTACGTGATAAATCCCGTATTTATAATAATGATTCAGAGGACTATCTTAATTGGCGTAAACAATGTTTGTATAGTAACATCCTTTAACTTTCAACTATTTTTATTTATTGGATTTTTTCCTTTATTCGTACTGTAAGACATTGCTTTTTGCCAAATTTCGAGATTCTAGGTCAACGGGAACTACCATATAGGTTTTCGACCCAAAACCTATAGGGTACTTCCAGTTGACCTAGAATTGTCAATTTTGGTTAAAAGCAAGGCAGCACAAGTAAAAGGAAAATTACAAAAAATTAAATTGTAAATTAAGGTGTAATTTTGGTAAGTATCACAAGTTTTCGCCAAAATCTAAATTTGACCATATCTTTTTATCCTCTTGACTCAGGACCTTGATTTTTGTACAACTAACAGGATCTCAGTTTTTAGTATAAATTTCAACTTGCTAGATCCACTCGTTCCTAAAAAAATCGGTAGTGCCACACTGACGGACAGATGGACAGACGGACAAGAGAGTGATGTTATAAGGGTTCCTTTTTTTACATTTTGAGGTACAGAACCCTAAAAACATTTAACTTTCATAAATTGAGAAGACAGATCTTGTACAATTTGCATTGATCCAAAATACAATGAGAAATTTTCGTTCCATTATTACATCTTTAATTTAATTGTTCATATACTTTAACAAAAGCCTATTACATTTCTTTTCCTAAGAAAGGGTAGCAACCTAATTGAGATAGACTTTGAAAAAACTCGTCTTGTTTATTATCTGCCAAAAAAACTGCAATAATAACCACACCTTAGCATGCCTCTGTTATAAATCTTTGTGCTTTGGTTCGAGTTAAGAGCTTTGAGTTTGTTACCAACGTTTCTCTGGTTTAGCTCGGTCAAGTAACCTGAAGTATTTTATATGAAAAAAATGTTGACTGTTAAAATAACAAGTATTTAGTCAAATGTATCACTTGAAGAAAAAATTGCGTTGCAATAACAATTACTGATATTGTTATTATCTCCAATAGAAGAGACGGTTTTAATTATCTATAGATTTGCGAGCAAATATATTGTATCGTCGCAATTTACTGAAAGTAGTTGGCAAGCGAGACAATACCACGGTTAACACAACAAACCGCAAAAGCCTTAAATTTGAATGCCTTACAAATTATTGCGAATCCTTCGCCGTAAAGAGCATTGAATAAAGGCTGAGCAGGTTTAAGATAAGATTTTATTTCTCGGGCCCAAAGCAGCAGCCTTTCAACTCACTTGTAATATTAAAACGAATGGCGTTATTAAAATAAACAGTAACTTTATTCCGCGTCTTATAAACTTTTTCATAAAAGTCTGCTTTGTTTTAATTCATGAGATAAAGTTGATGTCCTGAGATAAGGAATAAAAAGTTGGACTACTTTTGTGAAAGTGTTCTTTCGGGCAAAAAGGTAAAACGCAAATCTCAAACATCAACACCGATCGAAATCGCTTGGGGGCTTCAAATTATGTTTTTGTTGCTTTCTATTTGATTCTTACCTTTCTTTAGTTTTCAGTGTTCAAATTCCGAAGTAATTTAACATAAAGTCTTTTCTCATTCTAGCTTATTATATAGTATTTTGTGTACGCTGTTCCTTGCAACTCGTTAAACGCAAACACTGATGAAAATGGACGATATTAACCCTTAATTAGATTTCTCATTAAAAAGAAAACATAAAAGTTACTTTACAGCAGTTTTCTTTATGCAAGCGGCGTGCACGAACGTTTAGAATGCAAATACTCGTAGAACCGACTCAAGAGCCAATTACTTGCAAATTCATGACATTGAAACCCACAGAAATCATTTAAATGAATCCACACCTTGCATACGAATTGATAGTTATAAGGGAATATATTTCAACCGCGTCTTAAAACCCAGGCCTGTATCAGCTACACTCTCATAATCACGGATCGTTGAACTACGATTTAGATAGATCAAAGAATCCAATCTCGGCTCTTAAAAAAACCGGCCAAGTGCAAGTCAGACTCGCGCACGAAGAGTTCCGTACAATTATCTGTAAAAACGGCAAAAAAAAAACACGGTGTTGTATGAGAGCCTCCCTTAAATATTTGTTTTATTTTAATTTAATTATTTATTTTTAAAATGAATATATATCTAAATATTCTGTGAATATTTCAAGCGTCTACCTGTTGCCGTTATCAATATCGAGCTAAAACGAGCAATAGAATCACGTTTGTTGTATGGGAGCCCCCCTTAAATATATGTCTTATTATGTTTTTAGTATTTGTTGATATAGCAGCAATAGAAATACTTCAAGTGTGAAAATTTAAACTGTCTAACTATCACGGTTCATGAGACAGCCTGGAGAGAGACGGACAGACAAACAGACAGCGAAGTCTCATTAATAAGGTCCGGTTTTACCCTTTTGGCAACGAACCCTTAAACTAGTTTAATATACTATTGCAGACACCCCCTTTACTATCGGCACTCTGGCATCAATATCTAAGAAATAATATCTATCGCTTGTCTTAATTATCTGTCTGATGATATTCAAAACACCTCTCGTTTGCAACGATATTTCCAATTTATTATTTTCTTCAATTCAGAAGTTGTTGGTTCAAACCCCAACAAATGTATTTTTGTACTCGAAAAAAATATATTCGAATTTAGATTTGCGTAAAACGGTAGAGAAAACGACATGTCCTACAACCAAAATCCGATGGGTAATATCGGATAAGTTTACTAATAAGCGATGATGGGCTTGCAACCTGTCACGTAAATGCTAACTTCTAGGACAAAAGGGGGCATGTATCAAACGTTTAAGTTACCTGTGACTACACCTTGTAAAATATTTTCCTGGTTTTGCGTATTGAGTGAGAGATCCGATCTCCATCATGGAGATAAATATATTCGTCATTATTTAACCGTAATTTTCTTTGCAAAGAAACGTAATTAAAAAAGTTAATTATTCAAATAATTTAAGCTTAAAATTCATTTGTGCATATTTTTTATGAAACAGGTCCCTAGCATAAATATTCATGCAAACCAAGGGAGAGTAACCTTCATTATAGGCTTTCCACTTACAGTTTTGAGAAAACTTTTAGGGAAACAAAAACTTGTTTTCTGTTTATATTCTTTGTTAAATCACAAAATAACAAGAGTACGCATTACAGGGTTAAAGCCGGCTGACCTGAAAATTCTCAAAAAATTCCTCATTATAAGCAATTTTTAAAATATAAAAGTTCGACGACGAACCTGAACTTGACGATGATAAACTACGCCTATTCTAACTACGCGATCTAGGATCTTGGTTTTATGTCTGTATTTTTTTGTCTTAATTATTGTGTATTTAACGTGAAAACTGTTTCACAATGCTTCCATACTAAGGTACCGCAAGTTTAAAGATGAAACGCTTTTGTTTTCGTCAATAACTTTGAAATACCTCATGACTTATTTTTTTTAATGTTATTTGTTGGGAAACAGGCTTACGGTCCACATGATGGTAAGCGGTCACCGTCGCCTTAGACACTGGCAACACCCGGGATATATTTTGGCAAAGTGTTATATATATTCTGAAAATAGACCACTGTACGTTGCCTGTTAGTACGCTTCCACTATCGTGCACATACGTCATTGAACGGGGGTTTAATAAATCAAATAATCATATAAAATAATAAATAAATAGAACTAGACATTAATATTGATATTAACATTGATATTATATATTATAATATATATATATATATTGAATTCAAAATTAAAGACAACTTATAGATTGACTAAAAGGATCGAGAGTATTTATTTTTAAATAACCTATTATTTATTTCTAACCGACTTCAAAAAAGGAGGAGGTTCTCAATTCGACTGATTTTTTTATGATCGTTACCTCAAAACTTTTGACTGGGTGAACCGATTTAGAATTTTTTTATTTGAAAGCTGGTGCGTCCCGTGTGGTCCCATTTCCATTTGGTCCAGTTCTGACAATGACATCCACGAAAAACCCATATAGTTTATTTTTTTTTAATTTAATCTTTATGTTATGTTTGTTAGCTCAGAACTGCGTTACATATTAACCGATTTGGAAAATTCAAAAATGTTTATTTGAAAGGATTGATCCCATGGAATTATTCATCAACATTTGTAGAGTAATTTGGTTTTTACTATTATCTGAAGTCAGTTATATTTTTATTAAAAAGTTACTTTTGTATCGTTAGAGTAGGCCATTAGAATTAATATTCCATTAGGTTGAACTAATAACTATTATACCCAATAACAAAAGTATTTATAAACTATGTAGCTCTACGCTTTGCACGATAAACTTTCACCAGCACCTCACAAACAAACTATCCACCCACACAATACATACACATGCAAACCTTGGTGCACGAAAATTTAATAACATCTAGACAGAGATTTCTCCTGGATTCATAGCGAAACTAAAAAGAAAGTTATGCTGGAAACTTTAACATTGAATAAACCAATTACGCGTTGAAACTGTACATTTGAGAGTCAAATAGATTGAACTTCAAGCTGGAAGGTCTAACGCGAGATTATGCAAGTTTTCGATCATGCTACGTTCCACTGTTTGTTTTGCTTCATTTACCTTGTTAGCTCTCTTTGTAAAGTTGCAAAGAGCTACTTAGACTTTGTTCTATGCAAAAAAACTGATATCTCTCGTATTTGTTTTGATCATATTAAATGTAACAACTGGACTCTTTACTAACTAAACGGGCTTTTTGTTCCTACCCACCACAGTTTTTATCATCATCATTTGTAGACCCATTGCTGGGCACAGCTCTCTCTTTATCAATAGCACACGTTCTAATCGCGTGCTACTCTGTGCCGCGTACGAACCTTCTACGATAAACCTAGTCAAATGAAATTAAGTCTTATCTTGATGTCTGTTGTTGCAACATTTTATTTTAAGTACACATCTACGCCATTTTGGCTCGACCTTGTAATTTATGATGGAAGTTGCGTGAGATGTTCCTGTATTTTTTTATTAATCTGTTATCTTCGACTTTTGGCATTCTTGTCCTTCTATTTCTTCATATCCTTCTATATACACCCACCTACTTCTTAGAGCCAGAAGTCAAGATTCTACATTACAACTTGTAACGTGACAATTCTCCATGTCGCGTTACATCCTTCATTTCACCAAACACAAACACTTTTGTTAATACGATATCACTATTACACCCATATGCCACGACATCTAGTGGTATGGCGGCGTACTCACTGCCCAAACACTCGATTCTCAAACATCGAGATACAAGCGTCTCTCAACGCAGTTCGCCAAGTCTACTGCAGATGGCGTTGCATACTCCTTGTAAATATCAATACTTACTTTCATGGATGGATAATCTAATTTAAATTATTCATATCAGCTTTATTTACCAAATTAAATAATCCTTCTCTTATTAGAAACAAAATAGAAATAAAATCTTAAATAATAAATGACAAAAATTCTATCAGTGTCTATGACTGATGCAGGACGAATGTGAAAGTTGTCTTTGCCTAGAGTGACGCAAGAGATGTGTCAAAATTTTGCGAGATGGTATCACCAAGAGATTATTGCGTCATCCATTCTAGAAACTCTTGGAACATTATTCGATTTTAATAATTATTATGCCGGTAGATTTATATCGGGTATATAAAGCCAGTTTTGTCTGTTTTCAGCCTCTTTTACCCACCTGGACTCAACTGTGAAACTTCTAATCTGCGAGCTACAAAAGTATTTCTTTCGACGATACTTCCTTGCCTTTTTAATCGTTAAATCGGATCAATTCCAAGTCGCGAAGTCTTTGACGGTCTCTCCCATTACCGTGGACTTATACACCTGACGCCCGTCGAAGCTTATTCACTGGAGCCATCGAGAAGCGTGGTGTTTTCTTCAGTCGCCCTGTTGGCTGAAAACACTCGTTCACAATCATTATTATATCAGGTACTTCTATTCCAGTATCTTATCCGGGTTGAGCTCTTGTAACTTTATTCTCTTTTTTTCTGACGCTAACGTCAGATGGCGCCCTCTTCTTCAAATTAACTAAAACTGCTGTACCAACTGTTCGACCATTCTGTGATTGCTGCACTGTAGGCCCTAAGCCGTGGAATTCTGAGCTCTTCAAGCCAGCGTCGGGCTGTACTACCCTTGCTGTATTATATTCAAATTCATATCTGTAAATCTAAAATCTAAATTCTATTAATTTGTAATCTCTAGCCTTAAGCCTTAATCTAAGTAATAGATACACCGTAAACCAAGTCATTTCTGATATAACCTCTGTTTATCTTGCCACATGTATAGGAAATAGTATCTAAGAACCTACTCGCTCTACCGACTTTCTCTTGTTCTTTCTATTATATGTACTAAAAGCATAACCTAGTTTTATTTATATCTCATTACTTTAATTATACGTTACAAACTTTGTCACCATCTTCTTTTGTTTTTTTTTATACTACTTATATATATGGCAAACGAGCATGCAGTTCACCAGATATTAAGTGGCTACTGCAGCCCATGGATATCTACATAGAATTCAAAACAAGGTATTATGTTGTCTTGATCTCTATGTGGATACGTTGCCATACTATAGGACTTAGCTGTTATGCCTTTATGCCAGTAATTACAGGAACATACCATTACCATCTAACCGGAACACAGCAGACGGCGTAAGGCAGTGGTGCCCACTTCCTCGAGCCCGTTCACAAAAGCTCTACCACCAGTGAAACACCAGTTTTGTGTTTGTATTTTGTACGTGTGCTGTGTCAAATAAATATTTTCATTTTCATGTAAATGAATAAAAAATTATAAGACTAGAACAATACCCATTTTTAAGTCAAGCACAAAAAGCGACATTTGCTGCGGTAGGCCAGCTATGGATCCATTAAGCGGTTTGGGAAGTAAACTTTCTGATTTCGATGAGTTTTAGATGCGTTTTATGGTTATTATTCCGATCCCAATCTTCGTAACAACTTTCCTGAGTTATTGTACGGTGTATCTGTAATGCTTGCGTATCGGTGAAATACGGGGTTATGCCCTCAGAGAATAGCCTCTATAGATAGTTTTTTTTAATAAAAATAAAGTTTTTTCTTTTTGGAAATAAAATATTTTATTTATGGCTTACTTTGGGCTTGTGTATAAACAGTGATTAATACGTACTTTTATTTAATACTAGCTTCCGCCCGCGGCTTCGCTTGCATGGTTTGTCAATGAAAAGTGGTATATGTGTCAATCCAGGTCTATCGACATACCAAATTGTATTGAAATTGGTTAAGTCGTTATGACGTGATTCAGTAACAAACATCCAAACAAACAAACTTTCGCATTTATAATATTAGTGTGATAAAAGTTATCGATTCGACAATAAACATGTCATAAAAATATTATTTTTTAAGTCCAGCCTTATTATGCTGAATAAAATTGTAAGTTGTTTTTATTTTACAATGGTTGGTCATTAAAAACTTAATTAATATTTAATTATATATTAATAAATAAATAATGAATTTAATAAATAAATTAATTGAATTAGCTAATTAGATGCTAAGCGATGATTTAGTCTAAATTAAAACGCGAATATAGGAGAGGAGGAGCTACCTTTATTTACTTTTGCGTTTAAACTGTCAAAATCCTGAATTAAAACAGAGAATTGCAATTTTATGGCTTGCTATCGAGTCAGTTGGGAGTCAAGGGGTTAAGAGATTCAGATTGTAGTTTTCAGGGAAGAGAGACTGGAGATGTCACTTTAGCTGAAGGAAAAAACAAAACCGGTATACTAAAAGGGAATATACGAACGAGGTATGGATGTTATTATTATGAATCTGTATTGACAACTATCGCCTATACCAAAATATTACTATTTAGCAAGTTTTTCAATCCAATATTTTCACCAATAACGTCGGCAGTTTACCAAAAATAAGTATTACATTATTTAGAAGGAACTGCAGTTAAATAAATTCTTATTTTTGAAAACGTGTTCATTGCTTTAACAACCTCCTGGGGCATGCGAAGACAAAATACCCTAAAGACCCCTAAAAAGGACATACGAGTACATTATAATTATGTTGAAGGAAGAAAAAGATATGATAAATATTCCTTGCAATCCTAAACTCTGTTTGATGTTATACAAAGAACTCAGAAAGACTGTGGTGAAAGGTTTTCCCCGCGATATTTTTCTGTAGGTTATCTTATTATGTACCGGCTCCTAAATGTACAAAGGTAGGTATAAAAGTAGGCTAAAAGTACTGTTTACACAGCTTTCGTCAATTATGCGCTAAGATTGATGTGTTGTACAGCTGTTTCCATAGCCCAACTGATCGGCTCGCTATTTTCAGTTCGTCGAACACTCGATTCACTGCGTTCACTGACTGAGATATTTTCGGATGTTTACCTATCGATGAAGATTCAAGGTGAAACTTTCAAAGATGTTACTCAATGCAACGTAAAGATGCATAGCTAACGTTAAAAAATGATACAGGTCTATGCTATAACACTTTTCTCCTTAGTAACTGTTACTATTCAATAACAAGGTGGTTATCTGTCAATACATTCTTCTGCGTTCTTCCACTACTCTCCAGTTAAAAACTCCATCCCATAATTCCAACTTCTTTAGTAACTCGTTCACGGTACGAGCTGTCGGATTATAGAATGACTTGCTCGTTTCCATCAGACTTGCTAAATCTTTACCTACAAACTATACTAAGCGGCTTCTTTAAAGTGAACATTGTATTTCCTTTCGATATTTATTGAAAAAGTAAATATGTATACATTTTATATTTATTTATGTAGGTATATGTAGGTATATTTTAGGTTTAGGTATTTATTTATTTTTATCCTACATAAATATGTATTTATTGTAACACCGCCTCCTCACACGTCTTTTCAATCCAGTCCATCCAAAGGTTGCCTGGAAGAGATCGCTTTGAGCGATAAGGCCGCCCATTTTACCACCATGTATTAGTCTTTAAGTTTCCTAGGTTAAGTTATTTTAATTTGGTGTAGCAATAAAGAATTATCTATCTATCTATCTACATTCAGTAAAACCTTTTAAATCTAGCGATAGTTAAATATTAGATTGATAACAGCGATACCATCATTGCGTTTGACTTGGGTTTGCAGTTTAATTTCTATAAAATTATTATTATTATATTTTTAACTTATTTATAGGGTTTTAGTTAGGATAACTGTATATATATCTATATATAAAAATGAATCCCTATTTTCCTTGGTCACGCCATCACGCGTGAACGGCTGGATCGATTTCGCTAATTCTTTTTTTGTTGTATTTCTTACTGTCAGGAAAAGGTGCTTATGAAAGAAAAAATTAAGAAAATTGCGCGCAAAATTAGAAAATTTAAGAATACTTAACCACCATATAAAATTATTTATAATCTAACTTTAGCGCTTTTATAATGTAACCTTATGACGTTTGACATAGAATTGACAGAATGCGAGCTGCAAATATCGTCAAAGAGGATGTAAAAAAATGAATATCGTTTGAAACAGATGCTTCGTTCGGAGTTATCCCGAGATTTTGTCTCTATATATAAAAATGAATTGCTGTTCGTTAGTCTCCCTAAAACTCGAGAACGGGTGGAGCGATTTGGCTAATTTTGGTATTGAATTATTTGTGGAAGTCATTCATTTTCTCATACATAATGATGTCCGGGGACAACAATTGACAATTCTACCAGGGTGACGTATATTAACAGCCCGCGTTATATGCATGTCAAGGCGGTACGAAGTTCAGCGGGTCCACTAGTATATATATATATTATGATTATTATGTTAGGCATTTATTATTATTTTCTCATTTAGTTATTTAGGGTATGCTAGTTTCTGTATGTCTGTATTTTTCATTTTTTTATGTAGCTTTGAAATAACATTTTTCCTGTGTCACGCCTTACCTTCTTTTAGCACGACGAGGATGACTGCTAGATAATGCTATTAGCATTAAGTCCTCCTAGCACTATTCTGTTTTGTGTCAAAGTATTAAATTAAAAAAAAATAGTCTTTGACGGATTGTGGAGTATTGCAATTATGGTAACCGCTTAGTATAATTCGAGCCAAGAATCAGGGCCCTCTTATGAAAAAAGAATCTAGCAATACGTCAATTATCCGAGGCTTAAATAAACAAGCGAACCCGAGATCAAAATATAATTATATTACAAAGTCACAGTATCATGTTGTTTCTATAAGTAGAGCATCTGCATCGTAAGTACCTAATACACTGCAGGCTAAACTTCAGCCAGATTTTCTCCATGGATGCTGGCGCCAGAAAATTATCAACCGAGCGAGAAATTAAAGTAGCCGTGAACGGCATAAAATTAACTAAGTCTCCGAACACAGGGTTATAGTACATGATATTTTCTAGAGGGGGGCGATAACAAGATTTTCAAAACTTTGCAATGCTTACATTAATAATCAACTTCTAAGTTCTGAGTCGACTCGCTTCTAAGTTCTGAGTCGACTCGCTTCTAAGTTCTGAGTCGACTCGCTTCTAAGTTCTGAGTCGACTCGCTTCTAAGTTTTTTGAAACCATCTTCTTTATCTTCATTTGCATAGTATAAAATTAAGTCGCTTCCGCTCTCTGTCACCTTAGATCTTTTAAACTACTCAATGGATTTTAATGTAGTTTTCAGCAATAGATAGAGTGATATAAGGAGAAGGTTTATATGTATAATAATATATACATAGTAACTGCGAAATTAACTGTTTGTTTGTTAGTTTGTTTGATACCTTTTCATAACTAAACGGATTTTATCCTGGGGGAAGGACATAAGCTACTTTTTAACCGAGTGCGCAAAAGGAGGGTAATGTTTTGATTGAAATACCACGTATGCGAAGCCGCGGGCGGGTCAGCTAGTAAATTATAGACTAAAATGCATGAGATTTAAACGTGTCACCGCAATTACGATATTAGTTTAAATCACGGGTTGGGCTGATGGCTGATTGTTTTAAAATTGTTTTTTTTTTATTTCATTATTTTTTTTTTTGTACATAATATGATTTAGTTTTAATTTTCAATCCTCTTTTATTTATAGTCCTAAAATATCAATGAAACAGCCTGCATAAAATAGGTAATCAAATCATATTCAATCATCATGTAAGTAGGTACACATCAAGGCTACACATCAAGCTATATATTTCCAGTATAAGCTGACCTCTCATTCTTCGAAAAGCCTACACAATGCGAGGTCAGCTGAACTAACTAAGCGGCATTAGCACAAATGCACTGCCTTTTTACGTCAAAAATTGTTGTATAACTATTTACTAAAAATGTAATACATATACATCCAAATGAGGACGCAAAGTAGGCGCTTTCTGTGTCAGCAGAAGATAGACTACAAAATAAGTTATTTATGTAAATATTTCTACATTATGATTATTGTACCCCATTTTCGGAAGTTTTATCCTAGGATAGCGTAAAACAGCTATGTAATACATGCTATTTTTTGTTGGTCAAACGATGCCCACTACCTTACCTCACAGAATGATCGTTTGTACGAAGATAATGCACGCTGGCTTATAAAGGACCCGTTCAGTTCCAAGATTATGTGGTGCAAAAAACAGACTTCCACTATGCTCTTTTCTACATCTGCCCCTCTCCCTTGAATACGTCCACCGAGCACCCTGTGTAGGTCTTAAGGTGCCGACGGATTTCCTTGCCCGTCCGCCTCTTCCGTTCCATGCATTTGGATTTGCACACCTAATTAAATTAAACTTTATTAATTTAACACCTATAATTTATTGAGGCTCGGATGGAGGCGGTGGCTCGAAAGGCTGCCTCAAGTGTTGTTGATTTTAAGTAGTAAACTGTTTTGTTTATCAAATCTATCTCTCTGCAAATCTATTGGGGGCTGTCATACGGCTGATACATATAATGGTTATGTTAATATTTTGTTTATCTGTTGGAACAACAATTACGAAGGCTACCGCGGGGGCTCAATGCAAATAGTTTCAGTATGACGGTTTAAGGGTTTAACAATATATCCTGTTCTAAGCATTGTATCCTTCTTTTCTTCACCCAGCTAGTGTGCAACTTATTAACAGGCTTGGTATGAAAATGAGGTTAAAAGTATTAGTAGAAATAGTGGTATATACAGAGGCCTGACACGCTAACAGCTAAGATATGAAAGCTCATTGGAATCCTTCAAAAAATTGATTACATTTTGTTGTTATAGGCTAATCGACTGATGCAAAAATGGTATGTTTCTTGACTTTTGGTGAAGTAATATTATTTATTCTGTGCTTTTGGTGTGGAATATGATTTTGATATAATATTAATTTAACGATAGGATGGAGGCTGACCTTCAAGGAAAAGAAAGAGAAGAAGAAGAAGAGGAAAGTGTAGAGTTCTAATATTGGAGGTCAAGACTCACTTTGTGTCCCTGCGCCGATGGAGTGAGTAAGTAAGTATTAATTTAATATTTCCAAGCGCATACTCAAAAATCATGGTAAATAACCCGTTTTTAATATAAATAGTGTTCATAACCATGATAGTTTCAAAAGTTATATGATATTCATATTCATATCATTTATTCATCTTTGGTAACATGCACTTAGACAAGTCAATGGTTTACAAGTTATGTACGGGAATTCAATAAAGGCTGATGCGCAAGCGACTAACCTTAGATCCGTCTTGCGTTTCGCGTGCCCTCAGGAACTCCGCAATTCCTCTTTTCGTAGGCGGCTGTGGTTGATGGTGTTCTGACTGGTGTGACATCACCGCTGGCGTACCTCAAGGTGTTGTTCTGTCTCCTCTCCTTTTTTCGGTGTTTATTAACGCCATAACCCACGTTCTTACTTCGCACTACCATCTTTATGCTGACGACCTACAAATATATCACCAGTTCAAATTGGACGAGGTTTCAATGGGTATTGACCAAATCAACTCTGATCTCAACCATATCTACTCGTGGGCAAAGGCTATTGGTCTCCTGGTCAACCCATCGAAGTCTCAGGTTGTACTTTTTGGGAGCCCTTATATGTTAAATCTTGTCGGTAAGTGTAATCCTCCTCTAGTTTTATACGCTGGAGCACCGATTAGCTACTCGGCCAATGCCAAGAACCTTGGCGTCTATTTTGACAATCATCTGTCTTGGGTGCGGCATGTTAATGAGATTAGTAAAAGGGTTAACTACTCTTTCCAATCTCTTAAGCGTCTCCAAAAGTTTTTACCCTTTGAAACTAAAATTACTCTTGCTCAAACACTCATGTTACCCCTTTTAGACTATGCCGATGTCTGTTTTCTTGACGCCACTGAGGAACTTCTAAATAAATTGGAACGTCTTCAGAATTTGTGTATCCGATTCATATTCGGGTTGCGCAGGTTTGATCACGTCTCCATGTTTAGATCCCAGCTAAAATGGCTTCCCATTCGTCGTCGACGTGATCTTCATGTTGTAACTTTTCTCTTCAACACTCTTTTCAATCCTTTAGCTCCTTCTTACCTCCGTGAGCGCTTCGATTTTCTTGTCCTACCGGAGATGACTTGTAGGTCATCTAAGTCCCTCCTTCTCAAAACCCCTCCTCATTCCTTCAGTCGCTATGGCGGTTCCTTCACTGTCCATGGAGTCAACCTGTGGAATTCTCTACCACACTCTATCCGCGCAAGTCCATCACTAAGCACTTTTAAGCTTAGAGTCAAAGAGCATTACCTGTCCTTGTAAGCTTTTAGGTTATTTATTATGTATAAGTAGGTATATTATTTATATTTTGTATAATATATTATGTTTATCTCTAATGTAGGTATAGTATATAGGTATTATTATTATTTTTTAATATGGTTAAGTGTTGTATTTATTATAGTACCTATATACTATATATTAGTATTCTACTCCAATGTCATTCTCTGTGCACGTACCCACCACTATAATCAAATATCTCTATCTTCAAAGGTTTGCTGGAAGAAAACTCTTATTAGGGTTAAGCTCGCCTTTGTACATGTCCATTTTGTAAGCTATTTTTATCTGTAAATCTATTTGTGTACAATAAAGAATAAAGAATGGTAGATGGTAGATATGTCGTCTACTTCTAGGATGTAATACGCGCGAAACTACCACTGAACTCCCGGACAGCGTTGTACACTAATTTGTAAGTGCTTGCCCTGAGAGTGGCGCTTCAGGACTGTTCGGCCTGCGGGGACGCGTTTGGTCACCTTGGTAAGTCACTTCGCTCAGCCAACGCGGGTAGGTATAACAAGAAAACATGAGGATTGATATACCCTCCAAATTGTGTGATCTATTTAATGAATTCCGATACGGTATAAGTTATTAATATCTATTACAGATTAAACTTATATAACACCTAAGATTTCAGGTCTTATAATTTAGATCTTATAATTTACAAACTAGATAAAATAATGATAACAAACATGCAATAAATTTTCTGCAAGTACATTGTCAAATGAATAAAGTAAAAATTAATTAATAATTAATAAACAAATTGAATAATAATAAAAACATTGCAAAAACTAAAATTAATAATAAATAATTTAACAATAAAATAATAAAAAAAACATGTCAAAAATTAAAATTAGGTTATTTGGATGTCCGAGATTTACCCAATAATGTCACATTAATTATTGTCACGTTTAAACTTAAATATTTCTTTATCTGATAAACCTTTGTTTATGTTATAATAGCTTTTATTGATCAAATGATTTCTTATACAACTCTTAAAACTACAGTCACTCATGCTTCTAATTTCCAGAGGAATCTTATTATACATTTTGATGGATAGGCAATAGTAGCTATTCGAGATTTTGGCTTGCCGAGTTTTGCAAATAGCTAGGCGATCCTTATGTCTAGTGTTATAATGGTGGGTTTCTTCTATAGTCGTCATGTTATTAATGTTTTCCCTAACGTAAACCAAATTTTGATAAATAAATTCCCCTGTCATAGTCATTATTAAAAGTTCCCTAAATCGAATTTCTACAGGAGTCCAAATGCTTAAGGCCTAATACTCGTATATATCTTACTCCACGTTTCTGAAGAATAAAGACCCTACCTGAACTCGATGCAGTACCCAAAAAACTATTCCATATGTCATTACGGAGTGGAAGTACGTAAAGTATACGTCACGCGCAGCCTTTTCTCCACCTAATTCTTTAATTTTTTTAATCGCATAATTTGCCGAACATATCCTAGTGAGTTAACTCTCTAAGTGGGCTGTCCAAGTAAGTTTACTATCTAGCCATACACCTAGAAACTTTACTGGACCAGATGGCTTAATAATCATATCATCCAAAACATTTTTAATACAGGCATGAATGTGTATGTTTGACCTAGATCCTACTGCAAATTGTAAAATATTGGTTTTATTTACATTTAAAAGCATATTATTTACAGAAAACCACTCTTTCAAGTCATCTAAACTATTTTTTATATTATTTTTAACTGTTTCGATATTTTTGTCTTTAATGATCAGAGACGTATCGTCCGCGAATAAAATAATGTCTATATTATTAAATATTGTTGAAAAATCATTTACATAGATAAGGAATAAAAGGGGACCCAAAATGGAACCTTGAGGGACCCCTAAGGCAATTTTACATTTGTTTAAGCGACACCCGTTAAACTCTGCTATTTGCACTCTGTTATTGAGGTATGAGGTCAAAATTTCTATTTCTTTACCTCTTACGTCGTAGTGTTTGTAATTTCCCTAATAAAATAGAATGCGACACACAATAAATTATGATTAAATTAATTGGTAATGCTGTGGTTATATGTTTATTTTATTAAATTACCATTGTAAAAAACCTCCGTGATGCAGTAGGTGAAAAGCTGGCTGAGACGCAGAAGGTTGTGGGTTCAATTCCCGCTGTAGATCAAATGTTTGCATTATCTACATATATTTTTTTCCAGTTCTAGGTGTTTTTCTGTATAATTATAATAAACATAGAACAAGCACTTTGGGGCTAGATAGCTCTGTGTGAAATATATTATATACTAAGTCTGGCCATAAATATTGTTACAAATAAAAATAAACAAAAAATTACATTTGAATTTTGAATCTGTCATTTTTATATGATTATTCATTGTGTTTTTTAATTTTGGCGCCAATACATTGTATAAAATTTTGCGACATTATAATGTGGGTGATAAAGAGAACCGAATCGCTGTGATTGCATTACACAAAGGGAGCCAAATGCAATTTTTAAAACTCTCCTTACGCTTGGTATTAGTAAAATGTTTGTGTACCGGGCTCATAATAGATACAATGAGACCTTCTCTGTTTGTGACAGAAAAATATTTGGCCGTCAACGTAGTGTTCGTACGAAAAAGGTGGTCGAAGCAGTAAGGGAAATAATTCGAAGAAATCCTGTCTGAAAGCAAAAGACTTTATCTCGGGAGATGAAGATATCACCTAGAACCATGTCGCGTATTTTAAAAGAAGACTTACGTCTTGCAACCTATAAGAGACGTACTGGTCATTTCTTAACTGATAATTTAAAAAAGCATAGGGTGGTGAAATCGAAAAATCTACTAATAATAATAATCCTCCTAGCCGATTTCGGCTACAGAGACTTGACTTTGTGATTATTGGCCTAGGTGTTTAGCCTGTATGTGGCTGATGTACCCTATTTTTGCGCTAAAAGTCCGGTTACAATGAACACAAGTTAAGGCGCCATTAATGTAGTTGTAATTGATATTAGCCGGCGGTCGACTTTTAAGCTGATCTCGTTTTAAGTCTAGTTCTTGCCTCCTTTCTTCTTCAAACTCGTACACTTTGTCCTGAACATGACGCCTCCATTCAGGTCGTTTTTCAGCGAGAGCCTCCCAGCGCGACGGATCGATACAACACCTCTTCATGTGCCTCTTCTGTACGTCTTTGAAACGTAGGAACTGACCTCCGCGTTTCCGCTTACCATGTTCTAGTTCACAGAAGAAAATGCGTTTCGCCCTTCGCTCATCAGACATCCGAGACAGGTGCCCGCACCAACGCAGCTGACGCCGCATCAAATATGCCTCTATGCCACAGACATTAACCCGTCGTAGAACATCGGTATTACGGACCCGATCCGACCACTTGATGTTAAGAATGTCGCGGAGGCATTTCAGATGGAATCTGTCTAACGTGCGTATGTGTCTGCGATACAGGCACCATGTCTCTGACGAGTACAAGATGTTAGGAAGTACAATAGCCATATACACCTTAATCTTGGTACTCAATTTGATGTTATGGGAGCGAAATACCTGGACTCGTAGTTTACCAAAAGCAGCCATAGCGGAGCCAAGTCTGCTGTTGATCTCCGAGTCAAGGTCGCATTTTGTTGTTATGCTGCTTCCCAGATATCTGAATGTATCGACCTGTTTTATGGGCTTTCCATCGATTTGCAGATTCAGTGGAGCTTGGTTAACAGTGTCCATGGCCATCACCTCTGTCTTTGTAATATTAATTTTGAGGCCAAATCTACAGCACGCAGCGTCAAGCCGAGTCATCAAGTCCTGGAGTCCCTCAGAAGATTCCGCAACGAAACATAGGTCATCAGCATACATCAATTCGGTAATGAGGTCATACGATACCTTTGTGTGCGCTTTTAACCTAGCCAGGTTAAAGATACTGCCATCTGTGCGAAAACGTATGCGGATCCCTTCGGTGTTGGCTTGTAAAGTCTCCCTCACGACAACGGAAAAGTACAGAGCAAAAAGAGTGGGTGCTAATACACAGCCTTGTTTTACACCACAAGTGACAGGGAATTGCTCTGTCTGCTCACCATTGACGGCTACGCAACAAGTCATGTTGTCGTGAAGAAGTCTTATCAAGCGTATAAATTTGTCGGTGCAACCAAGTTTCGAAAGCACAATCCACAAAGCTTCGCGAGGTACACTGTCAAAAGCTTTCTCCAGATCAACAAAACAGAGAAACAGAGGTTGACACTGTTCCCTGCTTTTCTCTTGCAGTTGTCTAAGAGAGAATATGGCCTCGCATGTGCCGCGATTGGGTCTAAACCCAAATTGCGTTTCAGGCAATATACTTTCAGAGAGCTCCATAAGACGATTTAAGAGTACTCTGGCAAAAGTTTTTCCTGGAGTAGACAGAAGTGATATACCCCTATAAGAGTTGCAAACAGATCGATCACCTTTATTTTTATACAAAGAGCAAATTAGTGATACGCCAAAACTAGGAGGAACGAACTCCATTTCCCACATGCGCTGGAAAAATTGCCAAATCTTGTAGTGCAACTCATCTCCGCCATATTTTAATAGTTCTCCTGGTATGTTATCGATGCCGACAGCCTTATTGTTTTTCTGCGCTTTGATGGCGATGATAACTTCCTCAAGAGAAGGAGGCTGATCCAGATCTACGGCTTGTGGTAAGGCAGGAAGTGATGCTAAATAGTTTATGTCAGCAGAACGATCCACATTGAGTAAGCTGTTATAGTGTTCTGCCCAGCGAGTAAGAACTTCTCCTTTGCTTACCAGGAGGGTACCTGAAAGTGATTTCAGTGGTACGTTTACTCGATGTGGACTTCCTACTAACTTTTTAATCTCGTTAAAGAAATCGCCGAGTCTATTCGAATCAGCAAGCCACTGAATATAGCGAACCTTGTTCAGCCACCACTCATCTTTTGCGTTTCGAGTTAGTCTCCTTATTTGGCTCGTACTCTCCTTTATTTTTTCAGAAGCAGTTGTCTGATTTCCCTTTCGAAGGAGCTGGCGGTGTTTTTCTAGGGCGACTGTCAATGTATTATCATTTTCGTCAAACCAGTCTTCACAGACACGAGGTTTTTGGCCTAAGATCTCAGTAGCCGCATTGATGGTATTTGTAGTTAACAGTTTCCAGCCCTCGTCTAACTGTTCATCTTCGGGGTGTATGCCTGCTGTAAAGGTATTGACAGCTTCCCTGTAATTTGCCAATATTTCAGCAGACTCTAGCTTTTTTAGATGAAGACAGTTAGGCTTAGCCCTGCGAGGTCTACGGCAAGGGCTAAGACGCAAAAATAGTTTTGTAACAACAAGTCGGTGATCCGACCAACAGTTTGCGCCCCTCATTACTCTCGTTACTTTGACATCCGCTATATCCCGTTGACGGACTATAGCATAATCAATAAGAAGCCAATGCTTGGACCTTGGGTGCATCCAGGTAGTTTTGTATTTATTTGGGAGTCTAAACATGGTATTGGTAATACCCAGATGAAATTGGGAACAGAGGCTTAGTAACAGTTGCCCATTACTGTTCATGTTACCAATGCCATGTCGCCCTATCACCCGAGGCCAAGCTTCAAAATCACGTCCGACGCGAGCATTAAAGTCGCCAAGAAGCAAAACTTTCTCACAGCGCCGGATTTTAGTCAGCACTTCTGACACTTCCTCATAAAATTTGTCCTTGACGTCATCACTTTTGTCGAGTGTTGGCGAATATACGCTGATAACATTTAAGTATTTATTGTTTCGAAGATGGAAACGTAAGGACATGACACGATCAGAGATAGCAACTGGATGTTCTTCCAACTTAGAGGCTAAAGTAGTTTTAATAGCAAAGCCTACTCCTGACCGTCTAGGCTCAGAAGCTGGTGTGCCAAGCTCACCTTCGTCAGCTAGATGTGTTTCGCTGAGAGCGGCTATGTCGACGTCATAGCGTTTGAGCTCGCGAGCCACAATGGCGGTTTTACGTTCTGGGCAGAGGTTGTTGGGTCGGTCTAAAAGAGTACGTACATTCCACGCACCAAAAGTCATATTCATCTGCATGTTTTTAGATTTATTCTTATTGCGAGGAATGAGCGTTTGTTTGGGGCACCTTTTCTAGCCCCCTCCCCGGCTGAGCGAGGAAAGCAGTGCCTCTCTAAATAAAGCTGCTTTGTCTCAAAGAGTGCTGCCGAACCACACTGTCACCCCGATGCAGTGCTAGAGCGACCACTCTCCTCTCCTTAGGCCACCCGTGTCCAGGTATTAGACCAAGCCCAGGACTTTTTTAAACTCGGAATGACAAAGCCAAGTCAGATGCGCAGGATATATTAAGTTGCATAAGTGTGCGCGCCGTACACAGATGCACCCTCTCCTCCTTACTCCCCTTGACCCAGTGGAACGGAGAACCGCTACGACTGGAAGGGAACAGGACGCAGTATCTGGCAACGATAAAAACTCCTATCGCTACCTTCAGGCCTTCTACAGTTGCCTGGTTGCCTCGCCACTTGAGGTGGATTGCGTTGACGCCGAAGCAACGAGCACTAGCACGGGGAGTGACCGTGCCGACTCGAGGGCCGAAACACGCCGTTGCTACAACAAAGTGTTTCGGCACTCGAGCCCCCCTCTACCAGCCTAGGTTCCTAAGGTGTGGCCGCATGCTATAGCGGCGACCACTAACGACGATCGAATGCGTGCCGCGCGATCTGAGGAGCCTTTTATAGGCGATGTTGCCTCGACCACTAACGACGATCGAATCTTCGTATATTCAACGGGCAGCGTAACGACGCCCCAGAGAGGTCCGCACTGTACGACGGCTCGAGCACGACCGAAAAATCTACTAAAGCGCAAAGGGAGGTCACAGAAAAGTTTTGTTCACGGATGAGAATTTCTTTAAAATTAAGCAACATTTTAACAAAAAAAATGACTGTATCTATGCTCACAGCTCTAAGGAAGCTTCCCAATTAGTCGACAGAGTGCAACGTGGGCATTATCTGACTTCAGTGATGGTTTAGTGGGGTAATAGCTATGATGGAGTGACTGAGCCATACTTTTGTGAAAAAGGTATCACAACATCGGCACAAGTGCATCAAGATACGATTCTTGAGCAGGTAGGAAAGCCCCTTAACAACACCATATTCAATAACCAAGAATGGTCCTTCCAGCAAGACTTGGCGTCGGTTCATAAAGCTCGGTCTACGCAGTCTTGGTTGGAAACGAACGTTTCAGACTTCATCAGAGCTGAAGACTGGCCGTCGTATAGTCCCAATCTTAATCCGCTGGATTATATTTATGGTTACTTTTAGAGAGTACGGCTTGCTCTAAACGCCATGATAATTTTTGGAGTCCCTAAAACAATCCATACGATTGGCAGTCAAGAATTTTCCCATGGAAAGAGTGCGTGCTTCTATTGATAACTGACGTCAACGTTTAAAGGACTGTATTGCAGCCAATGGAGACCACATAGAATAAGCTTGTTATATTTTAAATTGTTTTATATTTATGTATTAAACTAACACACTGTAAAAGTAATAAATGTTATTTGCAAGAAAAATATATTTTTTTCTTCGTATTTATGGCAAGACTAGGTATATACCTATACAATATTTATTTATCTATTGTAATCTAATAGGCTGGCAAAACAAAAGATTGTGCTGCCAGACGCGATATAACAGTGTAAACCGAAAACCGAATAATCCTGTCGCTTTCCGGTTAAGTGAGCAGCGTGGTTAAAAACGGTAGTATCCTAGAGAACAAGTAGGCACCTAAGAAATTCCTACCTGACATGGTACCTGGGCCATACCATTATTTACTAGGCCATACCAACGATTATGATTGGTGTTCCTGTCATAAGCTGCCCAATTTTCAAAGGTGTTGTCATAACAACGGCGTTCATTGAAAAAATATTATTAGTGGAATACCAAAAGGTATAATATAGTGGACATTTAACACACTAAACACACACAACACGCCACGTGCATACACTTGCGCACGCCCACCCCCCTCACACAACCACACAAAACACACGCACTCACCACACGCACAAATATACCCTCTCAGACACACACAAACCCACACACACGCTCGCACTCACACACTCAAATGAATCACTTACACGAGTTTCCAATTTTTTGTCTAAGTACTTTTGTTATCCTATAATATTAATGCCTATCTTTTATCTTTATTTAACTGAAATTGGTTTTTGTTTCTCTGTTCTCTTAATAGTCAAAATTTATACTTACTCGGGTTGGGTCTCGCATTTAATATGTTTAACTTCTGCAAATCTATACAGGACATCCGCGATACAAGTGCTACACCTAGTGCGGAGCTCAATAAGTACAAACATGTTAATTCTGATTTGGAAAATAAAAATATTTGTATATGTATTTTGCGATGATAACATTGTCATAGTTAAGCGATTGGTTTAGCAGAATCGGGTCCCAAGGAACTAAAGAAAGAGAGATACACAAAATATGTTATAAAGACTTATCGAATCTTGGCCACAGCAGCTAAAATGTTTGAGAACCTACGACCCTATGGTCTAAAAACTAACTATGAAGCGATAAAACTGTTTTTTTAACTAAAATAGCTAAATTTTATTTATATTTTCTTTTATATCTAGATCAGTGATTCCTAAAAGGTGGTCCGCGGAACCCTGGGGTTCCGTGGATGGGTCACAGGGGTTCCGCGGTCTGTCCGAGAGTTAAAGTTGAATTGTACTTAAAGATGAATACCCGGCAATCGTTGAGAAAGCTGTACTGGTTCTGATTAAGTTTGTGAAGACTTACCGATGCGAGATTACATTGTATTTCTTTGTTACAATAAATTATTTGCAATACTTATAATAATTATTTTCATTTATAATTTGTTCATTCTTCGAGTCTAACATGAATATATTCAAACTACAAGGTAAACACTTTAGTTATCAAAATAGCCAGCTAGGGTACCGCCAAAAAAGTAAGATCAATTAAGGTTCCATGGCCAAATAAAATTATGAACCTCTGATCTAGATAGTGATTATCTAGAAAATTATTCTCGTAAGTGTGGTCAAATTCCCCAGAGACAAATTGAGGTTATCTTTATACTAAACATACTGCATGTGTTTTTTGCGCTTTGTGCAATCAACTGAATTTAATTAAATACCTAAATATGTACATAATAAAACCATTTGTTCAAAGTCAAAATCTTTTTTTCCATTATGATCACAAGGATTACTTTAAAACGTCAATTTTACTGCCTGTTGCTTCGCGACCAAGCCAGGTAAGAGAGGCAAGAAACAAGGTGGTGGTGGCAAAAACCGGCCTAGATTATTGTGTCCAATTTCTATCGCTTTCCATCTGACATACAATGATATGATTAATTCTGGTACACTATCAGGTAGGTAAGATTACGGTACTGGCCTTGTCTAATAGGTACCTACTGTGACGGTGGAAGATCGGATGTGGATTGAAGTGCGTTCACTTGTCCGGAACAGGGAGTTGGATTCATTTCGTCCGAACTGAAATGCTTTTAAAAGTTCCACTTTTATTCTTTGATCGATTTAATTGAACTAGAGACCCGTGGAAATGTATAAAATATATCTTAAGCATATTAATAGGGCACAGTTAAACATTAGTTCCGAAGGGTCGTCTGAAAGAAATAGCTTTAAAGCGATAAGACCACCCCTTATACTATTTGCTTTGATTCTTCTTTTTTGTTTGAAGTTTTTATTTATAGAGGTAACGTAATTGATTACATCTTCTAATATATAAAAATCTCGTGTCACGTTGTTTGTTGTCGCACTCCTCCGTAACGGGTCGACCGATATTAATAATTTTTTTTTTGTATATTTGGTAGGTATGAGTATCGGTCGTAAAGTCTTTTCACCCTCCTACCCCTAACCGTCATTCATTGACGTGATGTCATTTACATGATTTGTTGCGTCAAGACAAAACTTGTATATACTTTTTATATCGAAGTTCCCACGGGAAGGGAAAATTTCAAGCGTGCGAAGCCGCGGGCAGGTCAGCTAGTAATTATTATATTTTTAGATACGTTGTAGTATAGCGCGCTTTAATTTTATAAAGATACTAAAAATATACATGACAGAATTTCACACATACAATATAACATATAGGATAGTTTTTCATACTATACATCACAGGTCTAAGAAAATATTTTCTGATCCTACGACCACTCATCGCACAACGGCGAATGTTTGTGCTGTATGTGTATTCATTTGACGAATTATATACACAGAGGCATACAACGAGAAACTTTGCTGAAAAGTGCGCATTTATACGTGCTGAAACACGTGAGAGAAACATCGTGAGAAATCGCGGTTAGTTTAGTTGATCGAGCGTATCGGGATCTCCAAATCAACTTGGACGAATCAGCTTTGTATGTATGTATGTTTGAGTAACCAAGGATAACTTTCGAAGCGTTGATCTGATCTTCATGAAATTTGGTATGGTAGGTAGCGATAACACAATCCTGGTGTGACTAAATTAGCTAAAACTGTGGGGGAGTTAATAAGATATTAGGGTTCCATCAGGGTCGCACAAAAATTAGGTCAAATGGGACGTCTTATGAAAGATCATTGTCAGTAAATTTCAACCCTGTTTTTATTGTTAGTTAAAATCTTATAGTGTTTGAATTATTAGTCAAAATAAAAAAAGAGCTTTGACGAAATTCACAGCGTACACCAGAAACTTGTATCTCTTCAACAGATTGATGTTAAGATGTCAGTCCGAGAAATAATCAGGATTTGATCAAAACTACGGCGAAGAGCTGGAATCATTTCTTATTGGTCCAACAACAAAAGTATTTTTAGCTATTGAAACGAATCAAGAGAAATGTTTTTTCGAGTCAAATTAATTCAAATAAATACTTCGTTGAAAATTCGCTAACTACGCTGGACTGGATTAGAAAAGCTTCTCATAATTAATTTAGGTATTGACTGGTATTGGATCGAACCCTTCGCCATTTGCCATTAGGAATTCCAAAGGTAGAATACGCAGATCGCTGAATAGGAAACTCAATTAGGAAATACCTATTCTCCAGGTATTCAAATTGATAAAACATCTGCGTTTTTACTATTTGAAATAAGTTTAAACCCCTTTTTACTTAGAAAACTTTCGTGATTTATTTCAAATGCGCTACGCATTATTTCAACATAGATTTTCATACATACAGGTTGAGTGCGATCCGCTCTGCACCACGCCTCGCCTCGCACTACCTGTTACCCTGTGTATTCACTCTGATGCAGGTGTACGAATTGAACCGAAACACTGTCGGTAGTGATAACACGAGATACACATAATAAGGACATTATTATAAATACCGGATTTATCACGTACCGTTTTATCAAGTGTTACAACTGACAGTATTCAGTTTAATTCTTGGGTCTTCATCGGGGTGAACACACTGCTTTAGGGCCTAGAGCGACGGCTCATAACATGGCCTACACAATATGTCTCCCAGAATCTTTAGGTCGTCCTTCCGCTCAAGAACTACTGTTCTGACTGTACTGTGAGTTCTCCAAACTATGTGCCCTATACAATCTTTTGAGCTATCATGATGTCGGATTTGCCTGTTTTCGGTCTGAAATTATGAAAGAAGTGTCTAATTTAAAAAAAGTGAATACCTATGCCTGCCCTACAAAAAATGCACTCGTAGGATATACTACGTTGATTTCCAAAATAATGTTTGTAACGGCGTAATCAGATTATAATTTATTGTTTTTGATTTGATTTGCTTGATTTATTCAAGTAGCTATGATAATGGAAGCGGTACCGGGATTGTTTAAAACGGCCACTATTTTGCGGATTTCGATTATTTGGCATACCGTGGTTACGAGCGCTACTATTAGTCTCCAAAATTGTTTTGATTAATAATTCATTATTAATTATCCCAGTAGGGCTAGCACAGTAACTGTAGAGAAGAATTTAGTCACGAGTCATTTTTCGGAACATAGAAGACACTTGTCGACCGTCTCGAGCACGGCGATTGCGAGAGTGAACGGGAAGAAATGTTGTCGACACTTCCTCGATAGTAATCTACAACGCCGAGCACGATAACCATCATTTTCTCTATCTTTGATATATAAAGATAGACAACTTTCTTCTGAAATTTTCTAGGTCTTGCGATGACTATAGAACACTGTCTTCTCAAGTTGTCTCTTTTGTACTCTTTTCAATCGCGTGCTTGCCAACATATTTTGGTTAGATATAAAATAAATTATATATACAATGTACGTTGCTATATACAGAGTATCCTTCTCTTGTCTAGGAAAAAACTTATTGAGCTTGGGGCAAAGACAATTTCGGAAGCATCGACAGAGAATGGAATATAATAACGCTTCATTGTATAACAAATAATATACGAAATAATATACAATAATATATAATACACGCATAAAAACAAGTGGCGGTAAGAGTCGTTTCTTTGAAGAGTAGACAAGGAAGTCGCTGTGCTAGCCCTGCTGGAGTGGTTGAGTGTCGCACAGGACTGAGATAGATGGAGAGACTTGGAGGAGACCTTTGCCCAGCAGTGGGATAATATAGGTTAACAAAAAAAAATATCCCTAGCAGAAATTTCTACGTTTACATCAGATAACAGACGTGTAGGTACTTGCCAATGGTTCAGACATGAACGCTGTTGTCCTTAGTCTAAATTGTGTCATCGTTTCGTGTCAAACGTAATTATCCATACATTTAGCTCTTTTTAAAAAACAACCGTAATTTAACGTCAATCGCTTTTTAAAGGCCATGGCTTTAACAAAAAAACCAATAATTATTCGCACTTAAAATGTATGTTTCGAAAACAAAACCAATTCAGTCGTTAAAAGTACCTAGTCAATTGAATTGTGGTCTCGGCGGATACAATCATTGGTTCGTGTAATTTCGAATTGGCTTCGAAAAATAAATGAGTTTACCTAAAATTATTTAATGTAAAGGTTGATGTTATTGGAAGGGGAAGACTTCGTTAAACGTATTTTGATTAAATTGAAGAAATTTTGGAGATATTTAAGGTTAATGATGATGTGTTCTCCAAGCCGATTTTGGCTACGGCGACTTTGTTCCTGTTTTATTTCGTTGGTGCACTCTGAGATGTCTTGCTTGAGTAGCCAATAGCTCGTGCACATAGATTGCATGTCAGAATACTGTCATCGTATTGTTTTAAATTATATTTGCAGAAGGTTTGCTTATGAGTAGGTCGCGTTTTATTATACCTATCTAACATAATTATCATAATTATTCCATAATAGGTTTTTCTAATTTTTGATACAACACAGATTCAGTTCAAGCTCAAAAACAAAATGACAATGTTTTAAGATTTCCTCTTCATTACCTCTTCGTTGCCGAAATTTCTACTGGGTACCAATGCTGTTGATAAAACTAAGCCATTTACGAACAGCAAAACTTTAAATTGACACCAAATAAATATATTTATATGTATATGTATTTGAAAGTTATTTTTCATATTAAAATAGTTGTGGTACTAGAATACAATGGCGATTATGGCCAATTAGGAAGTCCCTAAACCGGTTGCGCACTCAAGTTGGCCGTTGCCGAGAAAATCTAGGCAAGTGGAGCTACATCGAACCATTCCGGAGCCAGTGCTACTGCGGGGCCACCGTGCAAACAATGGCCCACCTGCTCTCATGCCCTTTATGCCCAACCACCTGCACACGGAATGACTTGTACCAGGCAACAGAGAGGGGTGTGGAAGTTCCTCTCTCTTGGGCTAATCAAATTTAGAAGTCAAACAGCCATTGACACGAAAGAAGAAGAATGGCGATTAGGAAAAATGGTCCCGGGTTTCTACACTTTTATTTTTTATTTTATTTAATAATACTTAGATTCACAGTTACATTACCGTATATCATACATTTATTAACATAATACTGAACTTAAACCAAATTAAATCTACATTATGTAATACTAAAATTTTATAAATTTGACGCGGCAAAGCAGCCCACCAGTTAAACTTTAATATACCACAACAAAAAAAAGAGTATTACAAATTTTTAGAATATTTAAATTAATGAAGAAGTGCCCCTTGAGCTGCAATATTTGCTTGATCGCATTTGGAGTGTGTGTGTGTGTGTGTGTTTATGTGTGTATAGTGTGTGTGGTGGGGGATGTATTTTATAGTGTTATGTTATGTTTTAAAGTGTTATCAGATCATTTGGAAATGGCAACAAAAAAGAATGTTACGTTATGTTGTTAATACAGAAAATCAATTTACTTTAAAATAAATTATTTGACTTACGTTTCGGATAATTATCATATTTTCTGTCTTGGTAGTATGGCCGGCAAGGGGGTGTATATGAACTGCTTGTGTGATTAAACATGATTATTATATTTTTTGCACTACTTAACTGAATCGTCCATTTAAATAATAAAAGGGTCAGTAAGTATATTTCTTAACTGATTTCACTAAAACAAAAACATGAACTGTAGTTCATTACTGTTTCAAATCACAACGTCTGTTTTAATAGATTATTATTACTTAGTTCACAAAGCTTCACATCTTTGCCTCGTCGTCTACAAATCTTACACTATTTAGAAGCAATACTGCAAAACTTGCACTTCGTTATAAGACACTCGCGCATCGTACACGTTGAATAGCGACTGTCGAACTCTCTGGATACCGACGTTATTTAAGATACAAGACACACGCTGTGTTGATTCAAAACTAAATTATTTTTGCAGCTGTTTGAAATGAAACTTTGAATTTTTCTTTAAAAAGAGCCAGGTGTTACAAAATGCTACGTTTTAAAAACAAATTGTTAGTATTGCAAGCTTATAAACATTGTCCAATCGATATAGATATATATTATGAACAAATCAGGTAAACGCGGATCTAGGGACCGGTTCAACTAAACCAATCGCTTCACTATGACAATGGAATCGCTTCACTATGACAATGGAATCGCTTCACTATGACAATGGTATCGTTTCAAAATGGCCACTAAAGATACCTTTTGATATTTTACTTACACAATCTTTCTTTATTCATTATTGTACACAAATAGATTTACAGATAAAAATACCTTACAAGATGGAGATGTACAAAGGTGAGCTTAACCCTAATAAGAGTTTTCTTCCAGCAAACCTTTGAAGATAGAGATATTTGATTAAAGTAGTGGGTACGTGCACAGAGAAGGACATTAGAGTAAAATACTAATATATACTATAATAAATACAACACTTAACCATATTAAAAAATAATAATAATACCTTTATACTATACCTACATTATCGATAAATATAATACATTATACAAAATATAAATAATATACCTACTTATACATAATAACCTAAAAGTTTACAAGGTGACTCTTTGACTCTAAGCTTAAAAGTGCTTAGTGATGGACTTGCGCGGATAGAGTGTGGTAGAGAATTCCACAGGTCAAAATAATGATAAATAATCATTGATTATTGTTCCAGTCATAAGCTGCTAAATTTTCAATGGTGTTGTCATAGCAACGTGCGGCGGTTTTTGACAAAGATTGTGCTAGTAGAATACCCAAAGGTATCTATAGTGGCCATTTTGCGACGATACCATTGTCATAGTGAAGCGATTGGTTTAGTAGAATTAGACCCCGGAGCTTTTCGATATTCGATACCAAAAAGGGTGACTTTAATGTGCGCACTTTAATCCATTAGGTGTTTTCTAATTTATCTAAGAAACAACAATTGATTACTGTATCCAGTTAATACGTTGTACTTAACCTTTCAAGCCATTTAACTTGTGAAGAATTACTCCTATTACCAAACAGCAGACGAAGTTGGTATTTTTTAAGGATATTTATTTCACTTTTATTATGAAAATATGATGATGGATGGACGACATCGTTAGAGTCGCGGGCCGTCAATGGGTGAGACTAGCGCAGGATCGTGGTGGATGGCACAAACTTGGGGAGGCTTATGCCCAGCAGTGGGTGAAGTCGGGCTGTGGATGTTGATGATGATGAAAAATATTGTGTTATATTATACTCAATATTTTAAAATAAGGGATTATTCACGTACACATCAAGCTATTAATTTCCAGTATAAGCTGACCTCTCATTCTAAGAAAAGCCTTCACAATGCGAGGTCAGCTATGAAACTGACTTATCTTAGAAATGTATAGCTTGATGTGTAGCCGTGTGTACCATGCATCCTTAAATATTTTCAGTCTTAACATCGTTAAAACGATTAGTGATTAATCCCGTATTTAATGATTTGTACAACAAAATAGATTTTAAAATTTTAAAATATGAACCTCATTATTAACAAGTTTTCTTTTGTTTATGATATGTAGAGTTTCTTCATATGTAGAACTTTTCATGTTAAGAATATTATTAAGAATATTACTTATACATTTTTGTAATGCTGTGAGGCCTGAGCGATATAATCAAATTTTGCTTATTGTGATAAAAGTATGTGTTCTTATGTCTAATTAAAAAACAAAATAATTATGTTTAAAGCCCTTATTAATACTACCCTTTACCCTTTACCCAGCAGTGCAACGCAATAACTGCAACACGGTATTCTTTAAGCGTCCACTCCATATTTAAAACTGAGTAAAATTCTAAAAAGTATACAATTTTATTTTCATGAACAATTCGAAATTCGAATTCTATAAACTTTTTTGTGGCCAGCATTCTAAAAGAAAAGTTTTTACTGTGTGACAATACTTATGACCTGACTAGGTATATATATATACTGTATATTACCTTATGGTGACCTCCATATACTATACTATATTGACTATATATACTATGACTATATATATATATATACTATATATACTACATCTTATACTATATTGACCTCCCAAAAGGACAAATTTCCATCAGAAACAAAAAAAAATAACGTTAAATCTATCGTATTTCATAATTATAAATGTGGTTTAAAATGATCATATCGGTGCCCCTGATCAGCTTCAAAAATCCCTGCAACGTTTTATCAAATACCCTGAATATTTTTTTTTCATCTCGCCTATGCTGTCCCACTGCTGGGTAAAGGCCCTCATCTCTCCACTTTTCTCGATCTTGTACTATATCCCAACAGTCCCTATAGAAAGCGTCCAAATCATCGCGCCACCGCTTCTTAGGCCTTCCACGGTGTCGCTTTCCATCCACAGGAATCCATCCTGTTACGACCTTAGCCCACCTATTTGGTTGCATGCGGGATACATGACCCGCCCAATCCCACTTCAACTTGGTAGCCTTGATAACGACGTCAGCGAGGGGCGTAAGGGGGCCCAACCAACATCTCTCGGGTCCCAAGTCAACCTCACATGCAAGCGGTGCGCCCTGCCGATCAACGAACGAGGCTCTGACGAACTACCCGCCAACATGCAACTGGACCAGCGTGGCGGGTTATGGTCCACCCCCAACATGGATAGTGCCCTGAATAATATTATACAAATATTTTAACATCGATCAACAAACATAATAAATAATGCTAAAATTATTATTAGAAAACCAAGTAAAGTCCAAGAAGATAGCTAGCCAAAAAGCAATTTATTAACTGTGATCCCGAAACAAGAGCCTACTTAAATACTGTTTAATTGAATTACATTATTCTTGATTATTGTGCCGAGTTAAAGCATTTAAGATGGAGATCCAATTTATTTGTTCTGTTATTATTTCAAGGGAGGTCAAAATTTTAATACAATTAAAGTACTTATAAATCTATTTAAATACAAGAAAAAGGGGGAATTAAACAAGCTACTAGAGATGCAAAGTGAAAACGTGGTCAAGTAAAAAGCATTAAGATTGAACCACGACAGAACTTTCCAGTCGGTCGCGGTCAGAGCTGTGATAGTAAGAATCGACTTCGCAGTTTAGCAGATTTTAAGGTAATAATGTTGAATACTTATAAACATAGACAATAATTTTTTTACTACATTAGTACACAAATACATTTTGAAATAGAGAAAAGACATATATGTAGTTACAATGATATACATAAATATATACAATAACAAAAAATAACTAGATATGTAAATAATAAAATAAAATAAAATACTGTATGCTACAGCAATAAGTGTATTCTGATTATTTAGAAGTTATTAAATTTATAAATTACGGAAAAAAAATTGAAATTGGTGGATAGACCACCCAGTCTGATTAACGGCTACCTGCACAAGGCATTTTCAGATTCAGTATAATCCCGAAATTGACAGGGTGTTTGATAATTACTATCTATATTCAAGTGACAGTTTCTGAAAACATCAAATCAAATCAAATCAAAATTATGTATTGGGAATATGGGTTAGTAACAGGTGGTTAGTGATACAGTTTGAGTTCGTCCCTAATCAGCGTTTATCGCATGCAATTTCAGTCAGTCTTACAAGTAGTTACTTAGAAACGATCAAATAATGATTAAATTATTTACAATATTCAACATGTCAGCTCTTACCTTAAAATAAGAAAATTAATAATTAAATGTCAGATTTAATAAAATTATTCAAGGGATTTATCGCTAAGAAACTCATTTATGTTGTAGTATGCCTTTTTTATTAATATTAGTTTTAAGTTTCTCTTGAAAACATTCAGACTTGAAGAACCCAGTACAGACTCAGGTAGGTGGTTATAAATACGTGGAGCCATACACATCACACTCTGATTAAACAAGGCTGTCTTGTTAGGTGGGAGACAAATTTTATTATGATGCCGTTTACTCTTAAGGTTTATAAAGAGGTCCATATTTGTTTTAATGAATGTAGCGAGTTCGTAGATATACAGACATGGGAGAGTCAAAATCTTAAGCTCCGTGAAATAGGGCTTACAGCTGTCAGTTTTCTGCAACTTGCATATTGCTCTGATACACTTCTTTTGAGAGACGAATATGTGTTCTATGCCCGTGGAGTTGCCCCAAAAAATAATTCCATACCTTAATACTGATTCTACGCATCCATAATAGGCGGTTATCACCGCAGACACATTAACAATTTTTCGGAGCATGAACATTGCATACGAAAATTGATTAAGTCTCTTACGTATAGTGTCAACGTGTGATTTCCAATTTAAATTGTAGTCTAAATTTAGTCCTAAAAACTTAGTGGTCTCAATTTGATTAATATTATGTCCTAAGTAATTTACATTAATGTCCAATTGCTTACAATTTTTATTAGAAAATGTCATAAGATTAGTTTTGTCCAAATTAATTAATAAATTATTCATATATAATTATTTACATAAAAAAAACTTCACGAAAAAACTAGTAATATTATCAAATTGTAATGAATATTGGTAAAGTTTAGCTGATTAATTCGATATAAAACTAACTGCCTAGTCTTGTAATCGACATGCAAAAATAAAGGGTTTGATATCTCTTTCGGAAATGGTTGCAGGTTTTGGGTTAGAAAGGGACAACAAGAGATATCTCAAGACGTCACTAATACCGTATCTGTGGTTAGATGACAAGCATTAAGCAATAGCACAACATAAGTTTATTAAAGTGTTTGTTTTTACATGCCAAAATAAATTTCACATTTCTATGGCAAACATTTCACAAATTTATTTAGTGTTCTCATCAAATTAACCCCTTTAATTTTTGTTCGTATATTATCAAATAACCTATAAAATCTTTCAATGAACAAAAACAATTTAACGTTTTCTTGTGTACGATGACGTTCAGATTTGTGTAGTAGACATCAGTGGAATGTGGTGTAATAATAGAACTGAACCAATACGTGCGCAATACAGTTAGTAGCTGTGCTCAATCGATAACAATGAGCAACATTTTAAATCGGAATAAAAATCACAGACTAAATAGATACGATGTGGATCGTAGATAATCTACAAAAATTTGAACTAATGGACCCGGGTCCTGAATGTCAGATAAATCTCAACTACAAGATTACGTCATAAAGGAAACTGAAGCTTTCAACATTATAACGTGAGCTATAAAATATCACCCGCCTTTTAGTCATAAAAAAAGGAGAGATACACAATGGGAAGAAAAATCTTCATAAATTATTTCAAATATTTTGTATTGCATGTTCCAACTGAAGATCTCCGTGGCGCAGTGGACGAATAGCCGGCTGCGACGCAGGAGGTAGCGGGTTTCAATTCCCACTGCGGAACAAATGTTTGCATGATCTACAGATATTTGTTTCGGGTCTGGTTGTTTTTCTATGTATTATAAGTATATATTTACAAAAAAAAGTATATAAGTATTATATCAGTTATCTGGTTCCCATAGTACAAGCTCTGCTTAGTTTGGGGCTAGATAGCGCTGTGTGAAATGTCCAGCAATATTTATTTATTTATCTTTCGACTAAAGGAAGAGTTTATATGATGGATATTTCAAACGCACAGATAATGCTCGTTATCAGCGTCATAGAGGCCTTAAAACAGTTTGCAGCATAATTGATCGAGCAGCGCGAGATCTCTAAATCAACTTGGTGAAATCGGCGTTGTATGTATATATGTATGTATGTTTGTTTGTCCGAGGATAACTTTCGAGGCGTTGATCCAATCATTGTGAAATTTGATACATAGGTAGATAGGGATGGCACAATTTTGGTGTGATGAAATGAGCTCTAAGTGTTTTGGTGTTGTTGAGATATTGGGGTTCAAGAGGGGTAAAAAAATAGACTATTAGGTCGAGTAGGACGTCAAATGAAAGGTTATTAGCCATAATAAATACCGAACTTTGACAAAATTCACAGAATACACCAGTGATCCTACAGTGCTGTAATTTGGTACGCTTGTAGCTTAAGTGACACAAATATAGACAAAAGTCTGAAATTCAGAATAACAATAATTTGCACCCCAAAAAATTTGTACTAAAACAAACAAATTGTACAGGGGGGCTCCCATACAACAAACGTGATTTTTTTGCTCGTTATAGCTCGATATTGATAACGGCAACAGGTAGTCGCGTGAAATATTCAGAGAACATTTAATTGTTTATTCACTTTGAAATAAAATAGTTAAATTAAAATAAAACAAATATTTAAGGGGGGCTTCCGTATAACAAACGTGATTTTTTGCCGTTTTTATAGTTAATGGTACGGAACCCTTTGTGCGCGAGTCCGACTCGCATTTGGAAGGTTTTTATCTCGTGCTCACGCTTACTTGTTTTGCAGTCTCTATAGCTGGCTGATTATTTAAAGCTCTGAGGACATAATTGTTTATTTTTGTGCGTTTTGGCAACATTTTTACCGATTGCACAAATATACAGCAAGGCAATAAAACATGTTTAATAATAAACCAGAACTGGTAAACCGAGACTGGCTACGCGCTCTAGAACTTTTATAAATAAATAGTACAATTATTGAGCAGTATTGAGGTTACGACTGTCGTATTGGCTTATACAATACCAAATTATGAAAACTACTCCCAAAAACTTCAAAGCACCCATCAAAACATTGAAAACTACTTTTTACTAGACATATCAACACTGACTGTAAGCGCAAAATAAATATTTGAGTCACATATGGATGAGTTGACACGGCTACACATCAAGCTTTATTTTCCAGTATAAGCTGACCTCTCATTCTACGAAAAGGCTACACAATTCGAGGTCAGCTTATACTGGAATTTATTGCTTGATGTGTAGCCGTGTGTACCTTCTAGAGTTTTTAGTGTTCCATAGCCAAAATAGTTACAGTTATTTAAGTCGGATACTATTAGTATGCCAGTATACAGTGATGCCTAGTAGGTTCTTAAATAAAAACTAACAAATACGGTTTTTTTCGGGTACTTCCTCTATTTGGAAATCGGGGGTGAACGTTGTATTAGTCTCCAAAAAAATACTACTAAGTTTCCCTTAAGAGTTGACTATACCTCAGCCCAAACTCGAATGTCACCCCCACTTCTCCGCGCGTCGCTACACGCCCTATCTCGCCGTGGTTCATATGTTTGCCGGTTTTTTTGTCATTCAGTCCCTTTATTATCTTGTTGTGTTTATTTCTCATTACTGCGTCTTTACAAAAACCAACTAAATATAAATTCTACCTAATAATTACGTGTTAGTTTGGAGCGACAAGCGTCACGGGTACCCCGTCTGAAAGCCGAGGCCAGACTGAATCGCGAAATGGGCGTCCGGAGCGAATGGTTTCATTAGTGCAAAACCTAGATATTTTCATTTTATGGTAAAATCAAGAGGTATTTTGAAAATTTAAAACACAGCTACTCTTATTTATGTTGTGTAGAATTACTGTATAAAGTTTCAAGATTTATATTGTAGTTTTATCGCTTATTAACGGTTTTAAGATAAATTTGGAGTCATCTTTGGATTTTTTTTATATCGAGAAAATATTACGGAATCGTATTTTCACAACAGAGGCGCTCTAGCACGTATCCTTAACTATAACATATATGAATAACAAATTGAAATCACAAAATTTGTTGAACAAAACATTGTTTCAAAATAAGCGATTTATCGTCTCCCCAGGTATAGTGCGCCCTTAACACTTTTTTGATATAAGGGCCCGTTTATGAAATATAAAGCTTCAAAGTGGAGTTCCTTCAGCTCCCCCACCAGCCATGCCGCTATTTCTTGAGATCGAAAAAGTACTCACAATAATAGCAATAATAACTAGTTTACGAGCATTAGTCGACCAACTTACGTCTGCAGTTGTGTTTGTAAGCAGTCCACATAAAGTCCCGCCTGGCTTGAAAGATTTTGAGATGGTTTGTAGAATACCTCTCTAGAGTATAATACCTCTCTAACTATCAGTTAAAACCTATGTTATAGTTTTATCCTAACTTGCTTACATACAACACATTTATATTATATAATAAAGTTAAGTTTAAAAATAAATAAATGGATAAACACTTAATTATACAGCAGAATCATATACAAGCTACCTACATTGTATTGAGTATTTAACTATCATTGTAGTATTGTACCATTTATGTATTTTCTTTATCATTTAATGTGGGAAGAAACTGACTTCTGACATACAGCTCACGCTAGTTCAGGAGCCAGGGCTTCAACGAGAATTGTAAAAATTGGTATAATACAAATAAAACATTTTTGTTTTTTTTTTTTGGTTTTCAAATTCTTCAGGTTTAAGACATTTATTCTCATAAGAATTTACAATTTACTTAAATGATAACTTATTAAAACAAAAAAAACGAGTGTGCTTTAGACCCCTCGACTCGCTTCGAAGTAAAACTTCTTTAGCTCCATCCTATATGTATATGTTTTTTATATATATTTGCAGTTAATTGTGATCGTAGGTAGTGCCTTCTGCCTCAAACTGTATAAAATGTATATTGCTATTATACCAGGCATCTAAGTTAAATTACAAAAAAATATCTTATTGTTACCTAATCATAATGATAAGATTTTGGCTGTAAATAAATATTTTTCGTTTGTTTTAAATGTCGTCATACGCTTGATCGAAAAAAAGCTCCTATTTGCAAATGCAATTGCAGTGGCAAATAAAACATTTTCTTTTTTGTTTTTTCTTTACAGTTTGTATAATTTAGGCTAATTTGGGATAGGAAATAAGCGACAAATCAACTGGCTATGAGAGAAAGAGAGAAAGAAAATGTGTGCTAGCACCTCTCTCTCTAGCCCCTACAGTAATATACGAAACTTCTCTCTCTCTCTCTTTCTATCTTCACTAACTTATATCTCCCTCACAATTTCCGTTCGCACTTTTCGTAACGGATTCATAAGCTTACTCCCCAAGTCAAGCGTGCGTAAAGAAGTTTTACTTCAAAAACATTGACAAATATAATAATAAAGTCAGAAGGTTGTTGATGGAAAAGTCCTACTATACTCTTGACGAAGCTCTTACTTCTTAAGACTTTAGTAATATTTAATCATGACTGTATTAATGAACCCTTAGTTATTATGTTATGACATGTGTTTCTGATTGTACTTATTTATTTATTTATTTAATACGTTATTGCACAAAAATAC
Source organism: Philereme vetulata (assembly GCA_918857605.2). Taxonomy (NCBI): domain Eukaryota; kingdom Metazoa; phylum Arthropoda; class Insecta; order Lepidoptera; family Geometridae; genus Philereme; species Philereme vetulata. The sequence continues at coordinate 1,381,073 of OU975438.1, read as the reverse complement.
AAATGACATGTACAAAAGGTGGGCTTAATGCTAATAGCATTTTCTATCTGCCAACCTCAGAGGTAACAAAAAAGGTTGGCGTGCTAACTTTTAACAATATTAATGTTAATTTAAAAAAAACAAAAGAAACACAAATAACCATAAACTCCGATTACAGTTAGAATAAATATATAAACCTACTTGATATAACAATAATAATACATAGAATATATATATGAGAAATATAGATATAAAACAAAAAATACTATTACATACAACACACATAGGTACTACGTTTTCATATATTTTAACAGCCAGTAGAGGACTGCAAGAAATGACTGTAGACTAGTCGTCTGAAAACCGGTTTACTAGGCGCCTTTTTAATATGAGTAGGGAGAGAGTTCCATAGACCGACAGCTACCACCTCAAAAGAGTTGCAACGGAAGGCCGATGAGTGTTTCGGGGTAGAGAGAAGGAGAGAATCAGTGGATCTGAAGTTTTGGTCATGGGTGTCAGAGAGGTAGGAAAATTTGCATTTAAGATGTACTTGCTAACTTGTCTTTATATATTTTAATGTGAATTTTTGTATGTATGATTCTATTTTGTGAAAATTATGACCTTTCCAAGTGTACAAACAATGTATATTTATTGAATAAAAATATTTTGATTTGATTTGAATTGCATACGCGAGCGTGCTACAATCTTAGTCAAAATAAAGTTCATACAAAATTACTAAAGTTAACAATGAAATTTGTATTTTAAATTGGATAAAAAAACAGTTGCACTGAATCCGGAACCAAACTAGTAAAGGATGCGTGGATACATTTTGTATGTACGATATTTGTCCCCTTCGGTCGCGTACGTAACCGGAGGTTCGTAACCAGTTACGGTTGAAGCAAAATTCATTTTTATACGATCTAGTTACGTCATGGCAGCGAATCGAACTCGTTACTCATCCCAGCAGAAAGATTAAAAATAAAAAACATTTTTTAGTTATTTTTTTATTGATGTAAGTCAAGCGCTTGACCACTACCTCACCTGGTGGTAAGTGATGGTGTGATCAAAAATAGAGCAAGCTTACTAAAAAGAACCTATTCACTCTAGACTTGAAGACTCGGAGATTATTCTGGTTTGGAAAAACATACGCCGGAAGTGAGTTCCACTCATTACTTGTGCTAACAAGAATATTTGAAGCAAATCGTTTGGTACGGTAAGGTGGTATGCTGACCAAGTATGGGTAATATTTCTCGGTACCTCTGTTTTTCCGGTGGAGGGATAAGTACATGGAGATCATGCGCACATTCACCAAAATGAATCTTGTAAAAAAATAAAAGTCTGGCTACTCGGCGTCTATGCTCTAGACTTTGTAAATTGTACCAGGGAGTTATCACCAATGAGTCTAGAAACACGTCACTCAATCGAATCAAGGGCTTCAAGCTGATCTTAGGTTTAAGCCAAACAAAGTTACACACCGGGCATGCCATTGAGTAAATTGAAAAGGACAAAAGTAACTTATTTATAATAAATATTGCTGGACATTTCACACAGCGCTATCTAGCCCCAAACTAAGCAGAGCTTGTACTATGGAAACCAGATAACTGATAGAATACATATATATAATTTTTTTTGTAAATACATACATAAATTATATAGAGAAACAACCAGACCCGGAACAAATATCTGTAGATTATTCAAACGTTTGTTCCGCGGCGGAAATCAAACCCGCTACCTCCTGCATCTCAGCCGGCTATACGTCCACTGCGCCACGGAGATCGTCAAACTTATCATCCAAGATAACAAAATGTACACGACAGAGCAGATATGTGGTTATTCGTGCTGATGAGAGCCAAACGGGCCCCGTGTCTGTTATTCGCTGGTAACTGAGGACGCACCCAATATACAACGAAGGTTGGTATACTCCTTTGGAAGATAAAGAGGTATGCAAGCTCAGCACAATATGACCGAACAATTTTAGTGACAAACTTCGTACACATGCGGATTTCATTAACTCAAAATTACTTCCAAACAGTCCGTTTTGTATCAAATTTAAACTTTACCGTTTCACATCGCTCTTACTTAGTAAGGTACATTGAACAAATAATAATATATCGTAGCCCTTATAGTTCATAAACGGTATTTAAGGTATCGTGGTGAATTTCAACGGCTATTTGTGTTCAATATCGTATTCGTGGTTTAAGAAAAGACATGCTCTATCTATCATAAGCATATGAAGTATAATGTTATGCCATGCATTTTTATTGTACAAAAATAAAGATGCCGCTATGAGAAAACAATACCGCTCACAATACCTATAAAATCAGTGGTAACAAAAATGTTTATCACTAATGCTTTAAAAGTTGGTCGTTGTTAGCTCGATACCTGAGTCGTAAATGCGATTTACGTCCCTAGGAGCGTAACTACATTTTAAAATAGAATGAGGTTCATTGCTTTCATTATATAAAAAAAATGAAATAATACCTCCATGACAAATCTTTATTTCTGTTTAAAAAAATGATACATACAGACTGACGTTTCATTCATAAATGCATAAATTAAATACAACCTCCATGACAAATCTTTATTTCTAATTAGAAATGAATTTTCATAATATGCTTTAGTGAAATACAATATGACAAATCTTTATTTCTTATTAAAAAAGTATTTTAGAAATGAATTTTCATATTATTATGCTGTAGTGAAATACAACCTCCATGACAAATCTTCATTTCTAATTATAAATGAATTTTCTTAATATGCTTTAGTGAAATACAACCTCTATGACAAATCTTTATTTCTAATTAAAAATGAATTTTCATATTATTATGCTGCAGTGAAATACAACCTCCATGACAAATCTTCATTTCTAATTAGAAATGAATTTCCTTAATATGCTTTAGTGAAATACAACCTCTCTGACAAATCTTTATTTCTAATTAAAAATGAATTTTAGAAATGAATTTTCATATTATTATGCTGCAGTGAAATACAACCTCCATGACAAATCTTCATTTCTAGTTAGAAATGATTTTTCTTAATATGCTTAAGTGAAATAAAACCTCGATGACAAATCCTTTCCAACAAATAGGTAACTCTTTAATAAAAATATAGCCGACTTTAGAATAGTTTTTTTATAGAAAATATATAAAACAAGTTATGCGTCCCTATAAAGTTTGAAGGTTGCCCTCGAATTTTTATGAATCCCATCATCAGATCCTGACTTGGTGCCAATGAGAAGTATACCAATTAAACAAAAAAAGATTTTCTCGAAACGGTCCAGGCGTCTTTGAGTAATAGGGGAACATTATATAAAACAATTAAATATAACCGGCTAATAGATAACAGTAAAAACCAAACTATTCTACCAATTTTGATGAAATTTTCATGGGATAAATGTAACAGATCCTTACAAATAAAGAACTAATTTTTCAAATCGGTTTGATATGTAACGGAATTCTGAGCTAACAAACATTAGCTAACATACAAGTTTTCCCCACACGGGAAGCACCAGCTTTCAAATGAAAGAAGAATCATCAAAATCGGTTCACCCAGTCGAAAGTTCTAATGTAACAAACAAAAAAAATACAGTCGAATTGAGAACCTCCTCCTTTATTGAAGTCGGCTATAAATCAACATCATAGTGAAGTTTCTAAAGATAGCTATTATTATTTAAGCTGGATGAGCAAAGCAGACGCTAGGGGTGCGAAAGAGGTCACCTCACCACAGTCGGACGACCATCATTTTTCATCTCATTAACTTCGAGGCTCCACGTGTCCTGAATGCGCATTGGGCTCATTAGCCGTACTCGATTTACCCATCGACCTGTATCTGTATCTATTAGAGGACATTGTTATTTTAAACATACCTCGCTCCGGTTCTTATCGTACAAAATATTATTCCCTTACTGAATTAAAATATTTGCAAGCATTCTAAATATATTATACGCAGACTAAAACTCTTATGTACATACTCACATTTATGTACTCACACCTACTAATCCTAGTAATACACCTACTAATCAGTAGATACTGTAGCGAATGTTTCGCGAGATGAATCATAAATACGTAGGTAATTATAATTCATTAATTATAATGTTTTAATTAATTAAAATTTATAAAATTCGACAAATAACGTGTAAAATATTATTTATATTAATAAATTCTTGTATCCTTGTATTCTCAATCTATGTACTCTACTCACATTTTCATCTTATCAATCATAAAATTCTTAAGTTTTACTCAACTCTCATTTATTTTTCCGATATAAAATGGGGATTTATACTATTATTTAAAGTGAGTATGGATGATCTCTTTTATTTAATAATTATTATTTAGATAGATAGATAGATTGATAACTCTTTATTGAATTACCACACAAACAGAAATAATACAAAAATAAGGACTAGGTTAAAATAAATAAGGCAATACAATGGGCGGCCTTATCGCGAAAAGCGATCTCTTCCAGACAACCTTTGGATGGAGCGAAATTTATAAAAAATACGGAGTGCGGTGTACTTTAGAGGATACATTTACACATAATATATTCTAAGATATAATAATAATATGAAGTTTTAATCCTAATACTTAAAATACTTATAAAATAGACTAATATATAGGTATATACATATAGCAAACTATACTAACAAATAAAATAAGTACATAAATAGTAAATAAATAACGCTAGGAAGATGATATCGTCAGGTAATGATGTTTCACCTTCAATTTGAAGGTGTGTAAGGAGGATGACCGTCTTACTTCTTCGGGCCGAGCATTCCACAGCTGAACAGCCTGGACAGTAAAAGAAGCGCTGTAACAGGAAGTGCTGTGCGAAGGAGTTCTGAGTATGAAGTTTTCTGTATCAAGTATTTAAGCACTAAGATTGAAATATTTTTGTTTGTGTGCTAACAAAATACTTTAAAAATGGTTCTTCATTATTAAACAACATAACTGCAAATTCAGTGCAACTCCGATTTGCATGCAATCAAGACGCAGTCAGTACCTGTCTACGTCATAAATTCGCGGGAAACAGCTATTAAAGTTGTACGCAACTTTTGTTGGCAAGACAAAGCAAAATGACAAATCGCAAAACATTGTACGCTAAAAATAAAACGGAGAACGTCCAACTCCGCAATACATGCACTTATCTAAACAACGCGCATACCAAAACGTTAACAGTTTCAATTCTGTAATTCTGCGGATAATGGTGACCACAAACACGAGGGTTGCGAAGCCAAAGTGCATTACCGATTACGTTCATTTGTCCTACTGCAGGAACGTTGCCAAATTTCTCCGCGAAACGAATTAGTCTCGTAATTTCTGCTTTTACCTGCAATTATGACAATTTTAGCGAGGTCCTTTTGTACTGCCGCTACTTAGGACAATTCAATAATAAGATGAACTTTGTCTTGCACTGTTCTATGATTTAAGGTTCTCTTTTAATTTCGTGGGTAAGTATCTCCGGATTTCTTCTTCAGGTTTTTTTTCAGTCATTGCATTGTCTGCACATATGTTATATGATCTGGATCCGGGTGTTGCACGGTACCCCGGTACCCACGGTACTTTTGGTTTATGATACCACGCACCACACGCTTCACGCGATCTTTTCTACCCCATACTTGCAAGATGTGGAATGAGTTACCATCTGAGGTTTTCCCATTAGGCTACGACATGACACGCTTCAAGTGAAATGTAAAGAGGTTTCTACAGTGTAGGGAACGCATTGACAATACCCCGGGTCTTGCCGGTGACAATAGGAGACGGTGACCGCTTACCATCAGGTGGGCCGTAAGCTCGTTTCCTCACAAATAACATTAAAAAAAACAAATAAGGAATCCTAGTGTTTATGGATTGCTTCCGTGTTGGCAAAACGTATATTCCTAATATGTTGATTAAAATCTCAAAAGCTTCCTTATAAATTATTTTACGCAATTTTTTACGATACTATTATAGTTATAACCACAATATTATTTGACATACCTATTAAAGTACATACAAAATATTTTGTATCGCAGCAGGATTACAAACTATCGCAAGCCACGCGGAAAATTAGGAATGTCGATATCTCCAATACCATTGTGAAACTTTTGAGATTTTGTGATGGAATTCTTTATTTACGGTTGCCTTTAGATATCCGTTTGAGATTCGAAGCAAAAAATAAAACAAAAACATTTGAGAGGTTGAATGTTCGGATCAGGCGATGGATAATGGCGTATTATAAATGAGATAAGAGTATTATCGCATTGTTTCTTATAATCAACTTTGGAATGGAAAAGCACCGGCATACCAAGAAAGAACCAGTGACTCGTTTGTTGAACGAGCGAACCTTCTCACCCTATAATATTTTACATTTCCGACCGAATTATTCCCACACAAAATTTTGCATAAAGCTATTCGCTTCATGTAGCGAAATTCCATGTTAAATGAGGCACAATAAAATTGGCTGTTCATTACGACGTGTTGTTCCTCACGTCGGGATATTGGCTATAGACGGTAAAGAAGAGGCTATAGAAGGGAGGTGCAAGAGTTATTCATGTGAAAATGGGTACTTTGGGGGCGTGAGATGTGAATTTTTTCGTATATTTAAAGAGAGCGATGGATTTTGATGAAGGCGTTATGGAAAATAAAACGGTAATGAATATCTTGTAGGTAGCTAAACGTGATGATAAATATTGTTGTGCAAAGGATATAGAAATATGTTTATGGAAGTTTGTTAACCTTGCGCGACCAACATAATATACTTTTATTATTATAAATACGGGATTTATCACGTACCGTCTTATCGGTGTTTCGACCGACAATGTTTTCGGTGCTGACTCGCACCACCATCCAGGTCAGTTAGCTTCGGTACCGCGTACTCTGGTTAATAGAGCACTAAGGCTATGTGACTCTCAGTACGTAAACCGCGAGCTCTCACACATAAAAGGGGTGCTGGAGCAAAACGGCTACGGATGGAGACAGAGCTGTCGAATTGCAGACACATCCACAAGATCACGCATAGCAACGGTAAATAGAGCAGTAGCGTACTCACCTCTTGTGAAAGGATTAATGGATAAGATCGGAAATTTGTTACGCCATAAGTACAGCATCAAGACGATATTCCGTCCTCAAACACAATTGAGACAGCTGCTGCGTTCGCCGAAGGAAAGAGACCCTTTGGGCGTCCCCGGAGTATATATGATACCGTGTGACTGCGGTAAATGCTACATGAGTGAAACAAAACGAAACGTATCTACTAGATTGACTGAACACATACGTGCAATGAAGAATGTCGACTCAAACAGTTCTGTAGTGGCGGAACATTCCCTAGACTCTGATTCGACGCACTACATACGTTTCGACAAGGCCCGGGTTTTAGCGAGAGAGAAGTTCTTCGTTCCTCGCAAGATCCACCGCACTTCTCGACAACGTAATAAAGCTCATTCACATATAATCGACAATTGGGTATCGAGCACCACACGCTTCACGCGATCTTTTCTACCCCATACTTGCAAGATGTGGAATGAGCTACCATCTGAGATTTTCCCATTAGACTACGACATGGCACGCTTCAAGAGAAATGTAAAGAGGTTTCTTCAGTGTAGGGAACGCATCGACAATACCCCGGGTGTTGCCGGTGTCAATAGGCGACGGTGACCACTTACCATCAGGTGGGCCGTAAGCCTGTTTCCCCACAAATAACATAAAAAAAAGATCTGAGAGGCGATAGAAATAAGTCAAGTGCCGAACTTTAACAGGGATAGAGGATGGGTTCTACCGCCAGCCTGGAGGCCATGTCTTCATGATGCAAGTGACAGAAGAGTGAGTGAACCTGGTAGAGACATAGTTAGTGTTGTGTGTTTGCCTGTACCAAGAACTACCGAAGAGAGCAGCAGTGATGATAATGATGGTGACACAGCCGGTCAACGCGCTGTGATTTCGTTGGCCCAATCCCCGCCACCCCGCCCGTCCGCTCGCGCGCAGAGAGCAGCGGCGCGCAGTGCGAGGCGAGACGTTATTCGGAGCGGATCGCACTCACCCTGATGAAGGTTCACGAATTGAACCGAAACATTGTCGGTCGAAACACCGATAAGACGGTACGTGATAAATCCCGTATTTATAATAATGATTGAAATTAATCACGAAAGTTTTCTATGTAAAATAATATACTTTGTGTCCTATTTATTAATTATTATTTATTTATTTTGAGAAACCAAAACAGCAATACAATTTGTTTTGATAAATAGCTTAGAACTAAACGTTTGAACATTGTAAAAAAGATGTCGGGAACAAAAACAGCCTAGTTAGCCTATTTTAGAGTTACAATCAAAATAGTATTAGTAGGTTGTACATTGCACCTATAGTGAAAGGAATCTAAGAATTATTGTGTTTTATGTTGTATAAACCATGAAAATAACATGAATAGACAGCAAATAACTGAAATGTGAATACCTACTTGTTTATTCTTTAGAATTTAAAAAAAAAAAAAAGAAAAATATTTTATTTAGCAACAAAAAGCATACCTTATGACTAATATGTTTTAAACAGATAATTTTTCAATGAACTTATTGTTGAGAGAGCTTAATAACTAAACGGTTTAGTCGGTGGTCTTCACACTAGGCCAAGCCTGTATCGTGAAGACCTTGAAATTTTTATATAGATTATTCAGTTGTTTACACCTCGGACTAATAAATTAAATTAATAATGTTTGAAATATATATATAAAACAGTTTAAAATAACAATTGAAAACCTATATACTAATGTAACCTAAATTTATAATGCATAAATAAATATATATACAACTTCTAATAAAGTATTGAATATAAATTTGTATATAATATATTTAAATATATATAAGTAATATAATGTTAATGCATTGGATAAATTTTTGGGACTTTTAGGTTGTAACACTCCGAGTGTTATCATATCGTATAGTCTCATTATCATCGTACGTCAGAGTAGTTAGCCACTTTTGTATTAATTGTTTTGTTTGTATTGTCTTGCAGATTTATTTTTTAGATCGCAAAATTTTATAACATTATTATAAACACATGCTCTTACATTCTGACCAAAACGTTGCGCAAAGGATGTATTGATTGGCTGGGTAGGAATTTTAAAGACTCGTTTGCTTATCAGCTTCAAGTAATTTTCTGATGAAAGTAAATGCGTATGCGCTGATACCGATGTTTTTAAGATAAAAAGTTGCCGGACACTTAGAACACCACTTTCTTTGTACAATTCTGTAGTTGGATATCTATAAGGTTTCATAAGCATGACTTTGAGTACGGAGTGTTGCGCTCGTTCGACTTGAATAAGGCAAGTTTTAGCGGCACTTCCCCAACACGTGATGGAATATGATATAAGGGACTGGCACATCGCAAGGTATACGGTTTGGAGCAGTTCCCTGCATGCGACGTTTCGCAAATTGTGCATTATATTTATTACTTTTCTAACACGTGCCAATAGACCCTCAATATGTTTTTTAAAGTTTAGTTTTTCGTCTATTAAAATGCCCTAGTATTTAATAAAATTTGTTCTATTTATACAATCACAACTACAACAGGAGTTGTCAAAACAGGCAAAATTGTGTATTTTAATATTCAGATTATTCATCGGAGGAGCAGAAGCAGAGGTCTTATGGAAGCACAGATACTTTGTTTTTTCCGTGTTTAGGCTTAAAAGATTCTCACGAAGCCATCTACTAATATGTGACAAACCAGTTTCAGCAAATGATGACACTTTTGGCCAGTTAGGTCCGTAAAAAATCACCGCGGTGTCATAGCATAGCATATAACTTGGGCATTATCAATGGTGAGATCATGGATATCATTTATGTACATATTAAAAAGCGTAGGTCCCAGAATACTCCCTTGTGGTACTCCAAAAGAGATCTATTGGGGCTTACTGATTACCTGCGAGATCTTTAGACACTGTCTCCTTTCTGACAAGTAACTTTTGAATCATTCTCCAGCAACACCTCGGATTCCCATGCTGTCCAGTTACTTCAAAAGTATAGGAATGGAGACAGTGTCAAAAGCCTTAGCTAAATCTAAAAAGATTCCCACGCAGCATTGCCTATTGTCAAGTTGTGACGACACTTCAGAGCAGTGCACCGTGACACTGCCACCTCGTTAGCAGTGTCACGGCATCTTCTGTGCTCTTACCTCTACGGAAGCCAAATTGCCTTTCGGAAGTCAGATTCCGTGACTCTAAATAATCGACCAGCCTCTTATTGACGATTTTGCTAGTAATTTTGAGAGTACTCCCAATAGAGAGATGGGCCTATAGTTGTTAAGCAAATCTTTGGGGCCACCCTTGTGTATCGGACAAACAGAGGCAAGTTTCCACTTTGAGGGGAAAACCCCGGTCGCTAGGCTCAAATTTAAAATAAGTGTCAGCGGTGCCACTACACCAACTCTTATGTGCTTCAGAAAAGAGTTATCTAGACCATCAATGCCTGGGGCTTTACCATGTTGCAGCTAGACAATAAGTGTCTCAACTTCCCTAACGTCAGTTGGAGTTAAATAGAAAGAGTCAACAGGGGTGCGTGTGATTCTAACTGAATTTGCTAGATCAGCTTCACTAATATTAGTATCAGTTAAAATTTTGTTTGCATGTCTCTGGCCGACTGTAGAAAAGCGAGTGTTACACTGATCGATTGAGTTTTGTGAGTTTACTGTACCAGGAATACATAGAAGTTCAGATGATTCCTGGTTTGGTAAGGATAAATTACAAACGTTTTTAATAGATTTCCATAGTTTTTTTGGGTTTTTCACATTTTCTTTCAATTCATTGGCGTGATACTCATTTCTAAGATCGCGAAGTAGCCCTATAAAGAAGTTTTGGTAGTGTGTATAGGTAAGATGGAGTACTTCATTTTTGGGGTCCTTTTTAGTTCGCAAATGTAGTTGATCGCGATGTCGCATATATCGCATAAGGCCCGGGGTTATCCATGGCTTTAGGTTAAACTTAGATCGCGTCGTTCTTATTTCTTTTGTATGATTATGGATAATATCTGTTATTTTCGTAGTAAAAACATCTGTTGCGTCATTTACATCTTCACTTTTATATAGGTCAGTCCAATCAATAGCCTTTAAATTATTCACAATACCATCATAATCTTTTGTATATAAATATGATATATTCATAACTACTAAGTGATAACCAGCCGTACCTATCACTCAGCGTAATTATAAATTTAACAAGTTATTATATGTACGTTCGTACGGTCTAATGATCAAACTGTGTCAGAAGATTTGTTAGAAAATAAATATGGTAATAATTAAGTATAAGTATTATAGATAACATGTTCATTCTGGTGTCAGATTTAATTTTTTACTATAAATGTATCATTTTTGTACGGGGATGACATAGTTATTGTGTGACAAAAGCCCTCATTAAAAAAAAGTATTATAGATTTTACATTATGTGTGTTGTGTATGTAAGCAATCATATTAAGTAGGTATAATGTATATATCTTTCTGTGAGTAAATAAAAACCCATCAATTCGCTAATTAAGACTGAGTAAAGGAAAAAGAAAAATTACGTCTCTAACAGATTGAGTATATAGGTACTCGTATTAAAAACACGTTTTAATTGACCCAAGGTAGGTAGGTGTTTAGTGTAGAGTTCAAAATAAACGCAAGCAATTTCATAGGTCATATTTATTTAAAAACATCCTTAACGTTAGCACCTGCATTTGAAGGCAACAAATAATTAAGGGAACCAAAATTGATTGATTGAACATTCTTAGAAAGGTGGGCTTATTTTAAAATCGTTTTGTTACATATTCGTGTGGAAAATCTAAAATTGGTTTTTACGAACTCTTAAATATATAATCAATTTTTTAGATTGTTTGTTTATTATAAAGTGAGAACTCGCTCGCGCTATCAAGCTGTAAGACTATTTAACGCATTGCCTACTGACATGAAAATTATCGACAGTCCTTTTAAATTCAAATCAAGACTAAAGGAGCTTTTGTTAAAAGGGTGTTTCTATTCAGTTAATGATTTTATGACCTGTAATAATATTGAATAGTCGTTTTCTTTTTTTATACAGATTTTGAGTTAATGGTCAATTTAATTAATTTGTGACATGTTTGTATTATTAATTCCTTAGTAATATTATTCTAAATCATTTTTATTTTATATTCTATGATGTCTATTTTCCATTTGACTTTACTTGACTTTTTTGACATTTTTATGTATATGTAAGTAGACATTTGTTTTGTTTTATTTTATTATTTTTGACATGTATGTGATAATTTTAAAATTTTAAAATATTGTAACTTGTATTTAGGATGTGATTTCAAACACAATAATATAATTGTTTATGAATAAATAAATGATATACTCGCATCGTACATAATACGAATAAATAACACAGCATCGAGTAAAACATTTGTCGGCATAAAGTTTACTCATTTCGCTACAATACCAGCTATAATAAAGGCTTCAATAAACTCAATAGCCAAAGTTACTGCCGATTCGAGTACTTTGTGAACGATCGCTGGTTGAGCCTCATATACACGAGATAAAACATTACAACGAAAATAACAAATACTATCTCACAAAAATTGTCTACGTTAAAAGTCTTATAGGTGAACACAGATCGAAATTTATTTTCTGGGAAAAAAATTTCAAGCCATTGATAATTTTTTTGGTCAAGTAATTATTATTTTACCAATCTCAATACACAAAGCTGGTACGTATTTATAAACTACAAAAGGAATAAATAACAAATACCTATTAGAACTTACTTCCACAACTAGCGACAGTGATTCTGTGGCGCAGTGGGCGAATGCTTGATACCTAGGAGGTCGCGGGTTCGATTCCCGCTGCGGGACAAATGTGTGCTTGGTCTACAGATATTTGTTCCGTGTTTGGGTATTTCTATATATATTCAATGTTTTGCTTACATTCGAAATGGAATAAAAATGGAACACAAATATGCATCAAATCAATAGATATGCATCAAAATCAAAAGTAGCTATCTAATATACCGTAGTAACGTTGTCACCGTGCCGCATAAGCTGTACATACTCTAGATATACGTAGTGATTTTTCAATAGCTAAAATGGTTGTTTTTCATCTGATAATATAGATGGCATCCTTCAAAATCCTCTGTCTCCATGCTATCCACATTAAAGAATGTTTTTCTCTTCTATTCCACCTGATCGTCCTTCTCGTTCTATTCAACATCTTTTACTCAAGACGCCTCATAATAAAACTTCTTTCTTCACTAACTCTTTCACTGTGACTGCTATCCGCTTATGGAACTCTCATTCAGCGGAAATCCGCATGGCTGCTTCTATGGGAATCTTCAAATCCAAACTCTTTAAACACTTCATCTCTCTTCAAGATACCCAACAAAACTGAGTACTTTATGTAAATATATTTATGTATTGCGTTTATGTATGTGTATTTTTTTTATTTTAAATTAAGCAAGTCTATTTCTAAGCTAAAGTTTGTTTAACTTTCCATTTTCTGGCACTACCACTTTCTCCACACTACACAAAGGTTAGCTGGAAGAAAATGCTAATTAGCATTAAATTCACATATGTATTATTTTATTAGTGTAATAAAGAATTTTCTAATCTAATCTAAATGCTGGTAGTCGTTGTATGCAGGACACACAAGATTGATCGCTCTTCAAATCTGTGAACACTGTGTTCAGTGGACATTTTAAGGCTGATATGACGATAATGGAGTAATCTGGAACAGCAGCATAGATGCACCAGCCCTAACTTTTTACAGATAGCTCCATCGTAAAACAAAACCAGAAACACTTTCAATAATAGGTTTTGCTTGCAACATAACTTCCGTATTGGATGGAATTACCCGGTTTTGCATCACTGGGGATCGGAATGGCTCTAGAATGGGTTTGGGTTTTGATTGGCTTCGGGGATAAATATTGGCGTATGCAGGCTGTGTCATTGATTCTCCACTGCATATTGGCAGAGATTGATTGGGGTGCTAAATCAAGGCGGCAAAAATTGTTTGCGTGCAACTAAGTTCAAATGCTCGTTTTAGGTACCATTTAATTTATCAAGGAAAATGCTAATGCAGAATAACTTTAAGTTGTTATATATAGGTAATCAGATATGCTTTTTTGCATATGTTTAACAAAATTCATGATCAGTAATTATGACGAATGAACTTTAGGTTTGTTGATAAGCGGTTTATGTACCGCTTATTCGCTCAGGTGGAAATAGTAATAAGATAATCTATTTATATATAAAAATGAATTGCTGTTCGTTAGTCTCGGTTTGGTATTGAATTATTTGTGGAAGTCCAGAGAAGGTTTAAAAGGTGAATAAATATGAAAATGCTCGGAATTAAATAAAAAAAAACAATTTGGGGTTTCCTTTGATGTGTCCCCAGTCGTTCAGAAATCAAATTGAAAGAATAGTTTAAAATGAACGACGGCGACGTTAAAAATGAAATGTACCGGCGACGTACATTGGCAGCCCCCGTCATATGCATGTCCAGGGGCGGTACGAAGTTCGGCGGGTCAGCTAGTTAAATTATATTTATATGAAAAACCATTACATCAACTTACTTGGTTTGAGTATTAAAAAGTGGCCCCACGTAACATGTAATCTAATTATGTGTATAATATTGTGACTTATTCGCTGCATTCCCTGGTATTGGTAAGGTTGTAGTGTACTTTATTAATATATTATTTGTATGTATTAAAGTTTTATGTTTATTAGGTATAATCAATAGGTATATTGTATTTTATAAGTTATGTATGTTAAAGGTACTCATACGACGCCGTCGTTTGATGTTAGTTTATACTGTCCATCTAAAGGTTGCCTGGAAGAGATCGCTTTTAGCGTTAAGACCGCCCATTTTACCGGTATTTATTGTTTATTTCCGTTGATACTGAATTTTTTATATGGTGTGCAATAAAGAGTATATCTATCTAAGCATCTATAATTAGGTATAGTGCAGACTCAATAAATGTACATTGTTTAATAAATTAATTTTAAGTACCTAAAAGATATGTATTGTAATACTTATCAAACATAATCTTCAGGTAGGTATGTACCAAAAAGTCTGGTTCATCATTTCAGCCGTAAAACGTTCACTACTGAACACAGGCCTCCATGGATCTCCATGATGGGTAGTTGCCATACTCACCACGCTTGGCAGGCGGGTTGGCGAGCGCAGTACGGGATGTTGATACACGGAAAGACGCTGCTGCCCATCTTCCGGAGGTATCCCTTAGCAGGCTCTTACTGCATCCACGGGCATGAGAGGAGGAGTAACATTCTACTGCCGGCACCCCACGGCATAATGTACATAAAGTCTGGTTATTTGGTATAAATACCTACAAAGAATTAAGCCAATAGATTTGTGTCTAACCCACGCGGGCCTTGTTATGGTTTGACGACTTTTATATTTGGGGCCGGCATCCCAGCAAGGAAACATTCAGTGCGAGGCAAGACGTTATTCGGAGCGGATCGCACTCACCCTGATGAAGGTTCACGAATTGAACCGAAGCATTGTCGGTCGAAACACCGGTAAAACGGTACGTGATAAATCCCGTATTTATAATAATGAAGGAAGCATTCTGTTAATCAGATCAGCAGTCAGCTACAAGCTCATTCATCCTAATAGTTACCGGTAAAATCTCTTAAAACCCCAACTGCTCAAATACGAGGCCGCTAGAGGCATTTTATTGCTGATTCGCTAGCCAGCTAGACTAGCTGCTGAGTAGCTGCTTAATAACCAAATCGAATGTAAAGCTAAAGATATAAAGTACCTAATTCTAGGGGGGGGGGGGGGGGGGGGGGGGATAAGATCTGCACTGACGTCTGATCGTAAACCGGTCTCCCGCGTTACAGGCAAGTCCTGGTACCACCAGTAAATTTTAATGTACAATGTAATTTTTCGGTAGATAAACCTGTGGAAAATTGAGATAGGAGAACCTTTAGTGGGTTACAAGATCTTTTAGGCTCAATGCCCATCGGGCGCGTTAGACTCGGTGACGATTTCACGCGAACTAGATTCGCGATGTAATAAAATAATGTTTAACATTATTTTACTCTATGTTTTACAGTAACTAACTATAGACTCATACTAATTGAATACCCGCGTTTTTGTTCTCTTTCATCATCATCATATCAGCCGTAGAACGTCCACTGCTGGATAAAGGCCTCCCTCATTGATCTCCAGGAACTGCGGTTGGAAGCGGCCTGCATCCAACGCCGACCTGCGGTTCTTACCAAGTCGTCTGCCCATCTTGTAGGTGCACGTCCTACGCTTCGCTTGCCGGTCCGTGGCCTCCATTCGAGAACTTGCCGGCCCTATCGGCCATCTGTTCTGCGCGCTATATGGCCTGCCCATTGCCACTTCAATGAGCTAATCCGTCGGGCTATGTTGGTGACTTGAGTTCTTCTACGTATCTCCTCATTTCTGATTCGATCCCGTAGAGAAACCCCGAGCATAGCCCTCTCCATAGCTCGTTGAGCGACTCTGAGCTTATTCATAAGGTCAATAGTGAAGGACCACGTCTCGGTTCCATATGCCATCACTGGTAACACACACTGATTGAAGACTTTCGTCTTAAGGCACTGAGGTATGTTGGACGAAAAGACGTTGCGAAGTTTCCCGAACGCTGCCCATCCGAGTTGGATTCGACGATTGACCTCTTTCTCGAAGTTGTACCTACCTAATTGGACTGTTTGTCCTAGGTATGTTCTCTTTGAATACTAGTAAAGTCTGGTTGGTTCATACAGGTACTTGTACAAAAAGGTATCCTGTGATAATACTAGTAGTTCGCCCCCAACTGAGAGCTTGCGAGTCTCCAATAAAAACAAAAAAAAATATTATTCGTAATCTTTGATTATCAAACTAGTGCCCCAATAAAAACCAACCTACTTGACCTACACTGTCATTCAAATTACAGGCAACGGGAGTTCATGTAAATTGAGTATGCTTTTTTGTTGTCGTAATAAAGAATCACAAATGAGTACACGGTTCATTAGGTTTCTTTCAGTGAACTCGTGAGGTACCCAAATATTGGGCTTTTTTATATACCGGGTTTTTTCAAATGCGCCAAAACTGTTTTGTGGCCAATTCCCACTTTTTCAGCTACGTAGTAAATACTGATATGTCGATCTTGCTCTACTTGTTCAAAAATGGCATCAATTTTATCCGTAATAGGGCGACCAGAGCGACGTGCATCTTTGACATCATAATTTCCGGATTGAAAACGCTTAAACCAAATTTGTGCTACTTTCACAGACACTGCACTAGGTCCATAAACATCGCAAATTTTTTTCGCGGCTGGCGTTGCATTTTTACCTTTTTTGTAGTAAAATTTTAAAATGTATCAATTTCTTCATTAGATTCACTCATCTTTACAGTACCAAAAGCAAATAAAAATCACACATTTTTCTAATTTGAATTTAGAATTATCTTCTTTAAATTTTAAACTTTGAATGATATCAAAACCAGCCAGATAGAAATAGTATAGCCAAAGAGAATTTATTACAAGTTCATACATACTATAATGCGAAAAGACTTTTTCCCCAACCTATTATTAGGTCCTTACATATGAAATTAGCGTTTTGTCGTTCTGACCATTTTGATCTGAAATATCTCCTCTTTGGTTAAGAATTCAAAATTCAAATTTAAGTTTTAAGAAGTTTTTAAAACAGTCATTCATTTGTTTTTTCCTTATTATTTTTTTCTTTGGCGTCGCTTATTACCGCACAATGAAAAACATGAAATATCGGTATATTTACTAGTACGAGTTCTACCGTGGCACCAGTGCTGCAGAAACGGCTCAAAGGATTAATGATATGTACAGCGCTGATGTCGCAAAAGGAAGCACGGTACGTTTTTGGTTTCAACGTTTTCGTTCTAGAAATTTCGACCTTCAGAACCAACCCCGTGGACGACCGGTGACAAAAGTGGAAAATGAAGAATTAAAGGCTATTGTGGAAGCGAATCCATCACAAAGCCCTTCAAAGATAGCTGCAGGCTTCGGGGTAAGTGATAAAACTGTATTAATCCACTTAAAGCAAATCGGGAAAGTAAAAAAACCTTTAAGCGTTTAGAGGCAGATTCCGGTACGCTGCAAATAAGTGCTGGAACAACATCCCTCCGTGAACAACAAACTTTATATGGGTTTAGGAAAAGACTTGAAATGTTCCTCAGTAAACGGCAAAAGGAGAGCAAACACCTCAAAAATGAGGTGTCCTTCATTTTAACGTAACACTTTAATCATTATTATAAATACGGGATTTATCACGTACCGTCTTATCGGTGTTTCGACCGACAATGTTTCGGTTCAATTCGTGAACCTATATCAGGGTGAGTGCGATCCGCTCCGAATAACGTCTCGCCTCGCACTGGCACGTAACACTTTATTTGTAAATGCTAGGAGTAGGTTCGTATGAGTGGGGCCCCCGACAGGGTGGACCGACGATCTAGTAAGAATCGCGGGGAGCCGTTGGGCGCAAACGGCTACCAACCGCTCGTTGTAGCGATCTAAGGGGAAGGTCTATGTTCAGCAGTGGACATGTTCAGCAGTGGACGTCTTCCTGCGGATGATGATGATGATGATGACTCTCTCCGGCTTCACGGTAAATAGATAGACGTTATTATTATTATATTTTATTATGTTATTTATTTTTATCCATAGTATATTTAATTGTATTTAGTTGTACACTGATTAATTAGTGGGCGGATATCCGTGGTCTACTCAAAGAAGCTCAAACGGAATACCAGCGCTGGGTAGCCAGTGCAACCCAGCACATGCTGAGTTAGAGCCTTTATATGACACATGCAGTGAGTACGATGAGACACGCACACTGCAATATTTAGCATTTTTATATAATTTTAATATTTTAGTAATTGTTTCTTTGTTCTTTTTGTTATGCCTCCTGTGTATGTTTGTTCTGTTGTACCATTGGTGTTGTTCACAAATAAACGTTTTTGATTTGATTTGAATGATGGGTACCTCATGAATTGAGTGAATCGAACTTCCAAACACGCGTCGACTGCTGTGTTACTTTGCTCAACCGACACAATAATGAAGGGATTTTAAATCGAATCATTACTTGTGATGAAAAATGGATACTGTACAATAATCGGAAGCTCTCGTCGCAATGGCTAAACCCTGAAGATTTAGGCAAATCCTGCCCTAAACGAAAATTGACTCAGTGAAAGTTATTTGTGAGTGTTTGGTGAGTGACTAGCGCCGGTGTCGTTCAATACAGCTTTCTGAAATCTGGCTAAACGATTACAGCAGATATCTTTTGTCAGCAACTGCAAGCCATTAAGGAAGAACTAGCTGCTAAACAACCGAGATTAATCAATTGCTCTAGGCCACTGCTGCTTCACGACAACGCAAGACCACACACTGCACAACAAACAGCCACTAAGGATGAGCTACAATTGGAATGTTTGCGACATCAACCGTACTCCCCGGACCTTGTTCCACCAGATTATCATTTTTTTCCGGAATTTGGACAACTTCTTACAAGGAAAAAAAAATCAACTCCGATGCGGCAGTCCAAACCGCCTTTAAAGAGTTTATTGATTCTAGCCCCTATGGTTTTTTTCATAAAGGGATCAATGAACTACCAATGAGATGGCAAAAGTGCATAGATAACAACGAGGCATACTTTGATTAATTAAAAGTATTTTACAAAAAAAAATTGACTTTATATTCCTTCCGTACAAAACGCCAATTTCATATGTAAGGACCTAAATAAAACTAGTGGTTCGCCCCGAACTGAGATATTGCGAGTCTCCCATAAAACATTTAAAATATTATTTGTTATCTCTTTGATTATCAAAATAGTACCACGAAATGCATATCCAAATAACTGGACCTACAGTTTCATTCTAATTACAAGTAACGGGAGTGTATGTTAATTGGTTATTTTTTTTTTGTGATAGAACTTGCAATTAATCTAAATTTAAAATTTTGCCTATATTTGTGTCAATAATGCTAAAACAAACTAATTTTCAGCACTGTGTGGTCACTGATGTACCCTGTGAATTATGTCAAACTTCAGTTTTTATTATGGCTAATAAATAAAAAACTACAAGTTTTAAACTAAAGACAAAAACGTCGTCGAATGTATAAAGATTTTTGATATGATATCCCTTTTGACCTAATAGTCTCATTTTTAACCTTTTTATCTCCACAACCCCTCAACATTTTTAGCTTATTTAGTCACACCAAAATTGTGCCATCACTACCTACCTATGTACTTATCAATTTTCACGATGATCGGATCAACGCTTCGAAAGTTATCCTCGGACAAACAAACAAACATACATACAACGCCAATTTGCCCAAGTTGGTTTGGAGATCTCGCTTCGCTCGATCAATTATTATCTGGCCGCCATAGTACAAACTTTGCTAGATAGTGATGTCTGAAATGGCCAGCATTATTTATTTATTGATCTAGCGAAGCGAGATCTCCAAATCAACTTGGGCAAATCGGCGTTGTATGTTTGTTTGTCTGAGGATAAATAAAATAAATAATAAATATAGTCGGAAATTTCACACAGCGCTATCTAGCCCCAAACTAAGTAGAGCTTGTACTATGGGAACCAGTTATCTGATTAATACTTATATACATTTTTTTTTGTAAATAGATACTTATAATAATATAGAGAAACAACCAGACCCGGAACAAATATCTGTAGATCATGCAAACATTTGTTCCACGGCGGGAATCGAACCCGCTACCTCTTGCGTCTCAGCCGGCTATTCAACCACTGCACCACGGAGGTCGTCAATACGGAGACTTTCGGAACACTTTCGATGCGTTGATTGGATCATCATGAAATTTGATACATAGATAGGTAGTGATAGCACGATTTTGGTGTGACCAAATGAGCTTAAAATGTTGGGGGTTGTTGATATAATGGGGTTCAAGAGGGGTAATCTCATCAGTTGTTCGTAGTAGAGTTCATAATCGATGGTGCTGCCTGGTGGTAACAGCTCATAATGAATAATGCCCTTCCAATCCCACCACACACACAGCATCACCTTGTTGCGAGTTAACCCGGGTTTCGCCACAGTCTTCAAAGCCTGGCCGGCCTTTGACCACGACCTTTTTCGCACGTTCTTGTCGTACGTGATCCACTTTTCATCACTAGTTATCAGCTTCTTCAAAAATGGTTCGGATTCATTACGTCGTAATAAAGAATCACAAATGAGTACACGGTTCATTAGGTTTCTTTCAGTGAGCTCGTGGGGTAACCAAATATCGAGCTTTTTTGTGTACCCAGTTTTTTCAAATGCGCCAAAACTGTTTGTGGTCAATTCCTAGTTCTTCAGCTACGTCGTAACTACTGATATGCCGATCTTGCTCCACTTTTTCAAAAATGGCATCAACTTTATCCGTAATAGGGCGACCAGAGCGACGAGCATCTATGACATCAAAATTTTCGGATTGAAAACGCTTAAACAAAATTTGTGCTACTCTCACAGACACTGCACTAGGTCCATAAACAACGCAAATTTTTTTCGCGGCTTGCGTTGCAATTTTACCTTTCTCGTAGTAAAATTTTAAAATGTATCGAATTTCTTCATTAGATTCACTCATCTTTACAGTACGAAAAACAAATAAAAATCACACAATTTCTTAATTTGATTTTGGAATTATCTTCTCTAAAATTTAAACTTCGAATGATACCAAAACTAGCCAGATACAAATAGTATAGCCAAATAGATTTTATTACAAGTTCATACATACTATAATGCGAAAAGACTTTTTCCGAAATAGGGGAGACTCGCTCAGTTCGAGGTGAACCACTAGTTTATTAAAGATATTATCTAAGTTATTAAAGTATATCATTACTAAAATAACTTAAGTAAATCTCACTAGCTTCTTCTATTTCAGCCTTTACTTTATCCACATCTAAAAATAAGAAAAACATTTACGGTACGGTGTACAGACATAAATTAGATAAATAAAACATTTATGATTTGGTGTTCGGACACAAATTAGATAGAAAAACATTTACGGTATGGTGTACGGACACACATTAGATAGAAAAACATTTACGGTACGGTGTACGGACACAAATTAGACAAAAAAAAAACATTTATGGTACTGCGTTCGGACACAAATTTGATAGAAAAACATTTATGGTACGGTGAACGAACACAAGTTAGATAGAAAAACATTTACGGTACGGTGTAAGGACACACATTAGATAGAAAAACACTTATGGTACGGTGTACGGACACACATTAGATAGAAAAACATTTACGGTACGGTTTACGGACACAAATTAGACAAAAAACCTATATGGTACTGTTTTCGGACACAGATTAAATAGAAAAACATTTATGGTACCGTGAACGAACACAAGTTAGATAGAAAAACATTTACGGTACGGTGTACGGACACACATTAGATAGAAAAAATATATGGTACGGTGTACGGACACACATTAGATAGAAAAACATTTATGGTACGGTGTACGGACACAAATTAGATAGAAACACATTTATGGTACAGTGTACGGACACAAATTAGATAGAAAAATAAGTAAAATTTAAATAGTTTAGAACGAGCGAGAGCGAAAACAGCCGCACGCAAACCTATACGCGTGCGTTCGAGATTCTCGGGTCAAGTCGGTCAATGCTTTGAACAGAATGATCCGAGATACTCGTACGCGTGCGTGCGATTGTTTTCACTTTTAGCTTTAGTTCGGTTCCTATTCTGTGGTACGGTTCCTCATTATAATAATGCAAAGATCAAGTGATGGCTCGTACATTTTCTGTAAATTTCTATATTAATATTATAAAGAGGAAATATTTGTTTGTTTGTATTGAATAGGCTCCGAAACTA
Source organism: Philereme vetulata (assembly GCA_918857605.2). NCBI lineage: Eukaryota > Metazoa > Arthropoda > Insecta > Lepidoptera > Geometridae > Philereme > Philereme vetulata. The sequence goes on along the minus strand of OU975438.1, from coordinate 1,358,284 downwards.
CTGGACCGATTTAAAAAATGCTTTCACTATTGGGAAGCTACACTATCCCCGGGTGACATAGGCTATTTTTTACCCCACTTCACAGAAGTAGGGTAATATTTTTATTGAATAGCTACGCGTGCAAAGCTGCGGATTGGTCAGCTTGTATGTTTAATGTTAAACGCTACTTTGATTATACCTTCTCTAATAATAAATCACCTACCATAATACCACAGTAGGTGTAAAGAGACTGTTAATTCGTGATAATACGCAATGTTTGCATGCTATCTCTTTTCATCCCAAAAGGGTTTATGCAAATGTCTTGCCCATTAAATTGAACGACCTATACGAACTCCATACAATCTGGCCAATCAACTGAAACGAGACTGTGTAAACACTTCTTATATTAACAAAATAGCTAGGCTTAGTAAGCTCATAAGAAAGAGTTAAGATTAGAATAATCCAGTTTGAAACTTACCCTCGCAAGGTTTCGGTGTTGCTTGTTTCCACAGATCAGCTATATAAAAGAAGAAAAATACAGTTTTTATTGCAAACTCATCGAGATCCGCGGAGTAGCCTTTTAGAACATCGCACGTAAGAACCCTCAATGAGCTAGTGTTTAGGGTTCTGTAGCCAAACGGCAAAAAACGGAAACCTTTTAATTTCGTCTTGTCTGTCTGTCTCTCCGGCCGTCCCACAGTGTGGGATTTTGGTCAAGTTGCTGACACGCCTTTTTATATTTTGATAGTTTGGGTTATTTGCAAGCTCCGAGTAGAACTCCGTCAAATTTCTTTTGAGTATATATATTTTTACTGCAAGGCCAAGGTCATCTCGAAAACAAATAATTAATTATTACTGCCAAGTTTTTGCCACGGACGCGTCCGTTTATCATAGCCATTTAACTCAAAGACTATTGGCACCTTATTGATAAAATTTAGATGGTAGGTGTTTTCTGTGAACTGCTCAAAGATGTCTTCAAAAACGATATGGAGGTTTTATCATTTGACATTGTTTAACATTGCATGCTCATAATAGTCTGATTATGGAGATTCTAATTGTATATTCGTCATCTGTTGCTATGTAACTGTACCCATTTTGGCAATTAATAAATGAAATTAAATAAAATAAAATTTTGATTTTAGGTTATTTATTTGAAATTTTTATCATTCAATCATTTTTTTTAAATCCGAAGTATATATTTGTAAAATATTTTTTTCAACGCGTTTTATGCAAAGTATTTAGAGGTTTATTTTCAGGTAAACTTTTAATGACAACAATAAGGCGTAGCCTTTAAGTATTACACTGTTAATAAAAGTAGTTAAGTACATGAGTTATTGAACGAGCAAAGCAAGATCTCTAAATCAACTTGGGCAAATCTGCGTTGTATGTATGTATGTTTGTTTGTCCGAGGATAACTTTCGAAACGTTGATCCGATCATCGTGAAATTTGATTAATAGGTAGGTAGTGATGGCATATTTTTGGTGTGACTAAATGAGCTAAAAATCTTGGAGGGATGTTGAGATATTGGGGTTCAGGAGGGGTAAAATTGGGACAAAATGAAAGGTCTTCATGAGTACTTTTGGACTGCGTTTTTATTTTTAATAAAGTCTTTGTAGGTTTTAAGTTATCAGCCATAATAAAAACTGAACTTTGACAAAATTCACAGGGTACACCTTTGACCCCACAGTTCTATAATTTAGTATGCGTGGTGTCAGAAACATAGGCAAAAGTCTTAAATCCAGAATAACTGCAATTTGTACCCAAAAAAACCCATATTTCATGAACTCCCGTTACCTGTATTTGAATGAAATTGTAGGTCAAATAAGATGGTTTTTTATTTCGAGGCACTATTTTGATGGTCAAAGATTACAAATAATATTTTTTTGTTTTAATCGGAGACTCGCGAGATCTCAGTTCGGTGCGAACCACAAGTTTAATTATGTTATAAAAATGCAGTGCTCCTCCTACTAGTCTACTTATAGTTACAATAAAATATACCAGTCTGCTGCATGACCTCTGCCATTTCTGTGTATCCGTCTCCTAAAGTTCTGCTGCTCTCTGTCATGACTAATTAAACCAAGAAAGGTTTATATATTAGAAATTAGTAAAATAACTATTATACATAATAAATGGGTTTGTGTCTTCTTATAAAGCCGATCGGTTTTTTAATTGAAATAATTAGTTAATCAAAATGAGGTCAAAGCACAAATCCCTTTATGCATGTAGTAAGTACTGCTGCCATCTCCGGGATGGTTCGGCCAAGTATTAGCTTGAAGCCCTTGATTTGATTGAGCGATGTGCTGTTAGGCTCATTGGTGATGACTCCCTAGTGGAAGCCAATTTATGAAGTCTAGAGCACAGACGCCGAGTAGTCAGACTTTCAGATTTTACAAAATTCATTTTCGTAAATGTACGTAAGATCTTTATGACCTTATCCCTTCTTCTCCCTTCTACTACCAGACAAACAGACGTACCGAGAAGTACCACCCATACCTAGTCGGCATACCACCTTGCTGTACTAAACGATTTGCTTCAACTTTTCTTGTTAATACGAGTAAAAAGTGGAACTCACTTCCGGCGTAAGTTTTTCTGGACCAGTATAACCTTGGAGTCTTCAAGTCCAGAATGAACAAGTTCATTTTAAGTAAGAGTGCTCCATCTTCGATCACACTATAAGCGACTTACCATCAGGTGAGGTAGTGGTCAAGCGCTTGACTACCATTGATAAAAAAGAGTCCATTAACGACCAGTACATTAGCAATACCGCATTCCGCCTTTGACAGATTAGCTCGTCTCAAATTCAAACGCTGCAGCATCTCGTCTCTTTGCTTCCGAATTTCAGCTATGCTATCTCGAGCATTAGAAGTATAACCTCCACAACTATACTGTCGTCTGCGTACCCAATGATAACGGGCATAAGCAGATCATTGATATGCAGCAGAAACAGCGTGGCAGAGAGTACTGATCCCTGAGGTACCCCGGCGTTAATAGCCAATTGATCAGACGAGCGGCCATCAATGACTACTCGAATGGATCATTCCCTCAGAAAGTCTGCCAGCCAAGAACAGAACAGTGCTGGAAGTCCGTATAAAGGAAGCTTGCCAATAAGGCTGGCATGCCAAACCCTGTCAAAAGCCTTCGAGATATCTAGTGAAATAGCCAGTGCTTCACCATACTGGTTTCACTCCAGATGTGTGTAGCATACGCAAAAAGATCCCTAGTAGACTGTTTCTGGCGAAACCCATATTGTCAGTCACTAAGGAGGTCATTGTATTCAAGGTATGTGAGGAGTTTCCTATTCAGCACACGTTCCATATGTTTACATAGTAAGGATGTGACCGAGATAGGGCGGTAGTTTGACGGGTCGGCACGATTACCTTTTTTGGGCACAGGCTGCACGTTAGCTAGCTTCCATGTCTGGTCAGTATTGAAGACAACTCAGGGGAACAACTTTATAACACTATGGCTGATATTCTGTCCGGCCCGCTAGCTTTATTCACGTCAAGACTACGCAGCGTTTTGAGCACTTCTTTTTCCTGTATGCGAATTTCGTGCATAGATACTTCGCATTGAGGAAGGCTAAGTAGTGTTTCGCCAGAGATGTCAAGACGTGAAGCTTCCGTAAATTGAGTTGCAAACAAATTTGCTTTCTCAATAGCAGTGTGGGCTAGGGAACCATCCGGTTTCAGTAGTGGGGGGAGTGAAGGGCGGTTGAAATTTGCTTCCACTGACTTACCCAGAAAACCAAAAAGCTTTACTTCCCGCGGGGTACGCGGCAAGCTTAGACCCCATGCGGCCAATCCTAGATAGCTGAGAGTTAGTTTGCAACAGTCTTTAGATGATTTAACTGTTTCTTCTGTATTTTAGTCATGTCAATATTTATTGTTATTAAAGGCATTTTACCCCTATTTATTTTTAAATTTATAGTATTTTTATTAATAAGTATGCACGAATCATAGCAAGATTTACAGAGAAAGATATATTACTTTATTTACATAATCAAAACTATTTTTTACGAACAAAATTGATTTCGCCTCTTTTTAATAGCGAGCACCTATCAACATGTCGGCTACCAAATACAGAAAAAAACACCTTTAATATTTTTTTTGCAAAGTTACTAGTGGTTCGCATCGAACTGAGATCTTGCGAGTCTCCCATAACAACAAAAAAATATTATTTGTAATATTTGATTAACAAAATAATGCCACGAAATATACAACTATCTCCTTGACCTACAGTTTCATTCAAATTACAGGTAACAAGAGTTCGTTTTATTTGGATAAATTTTTATGTGGTACAAAATGCTGTTATTCTGGATTTCAGCCTTTTGCCTATATTTGTGTTACTAAAGCTACACGTATACCAAATTTTAGCACTGTGGGGTCACCTGTGTACCGTGTGAATTTTGTCAAACTTCAGTTTATATTATGGCTAATAACATAAAAACTACAAGGTTTAAACTAAAAAAAACCTGGTCAGAATTTACTCACAAATACCTTATATTAGACGTAGCATTTGACTGGATAGTCCCATTTCGTTTTTTTTACCCCTCTTGAATATACAAAAAATACCTCAAAAATTATTCTCGGACAAACAAACATACATACAACGCCGATATGCCCAAGTTGATTTAGAGATCTCGCTTCGTAAAACAAAACCAGAAACACTTCCTATAATAGGTTTTGCTTGCAACATAACTTTCGTATTGGATGGAATTACTCGGTTTTGCATCACTGGGGATCGGAATGGCTATATATAAGCGTATGCAGGCTGTGGCATTGATTCTCCACTGAATATTATCTGAGATTGATTGGGGTGGTAAAACAAGTTGGCAAAAAGTGTTTGCGTGCAACTAAGTTTCTCGTGTTAGGTACAACTTTAAAATGATATGTTTAATTGTGTAGGTACTCAAACCTGACACTCAGTACCACCAATTTGTAAAAAATGTGAGAACCCTTGCAGGGTTCTCACATTTTTTACAAATTGGTCTGTACTTATCACGAATGAACATTAGGTTTATTAATAAGCGATGGATGTTTACATCCACCATTTATCAGCGGTAGGAATAGTAATAATGTTAACTAAATTATATTTTTATGAAGAAAGAAGAGTCGTAACAAGTGACAAAAAGACCAGGATCTCTACATTCCACAGCAGGTACTAGATTTATTATACTGTGACTCATTCGCTGCATACTCTCTTAATTTGAAATTGACATAGTCATCATCATCATCATATCAGCCAAAGGACATCCACTGCTGGACAAAGGCCTCCCTCATTGATCTCCAGGAACCGCGGTTGGAAACGGTCTGCATCCAACGCCGACCTGCGGTTCTTACCAAGTCGTCTGCCCATCTTGTAGGTGGACGTCGTACGCTGCGCTTGCCGGTCCGTGGCCTCCACTCGAGAACCTACCGGCCCCAACGGCCATCCGTTCTGCGCGCTATATGGCCTGCCCATTGCCACTTCAACGAGCTAATCCGTCCGTCTATGTCGGTGACTTGAGTTCTCCTACGTATCTCCTCATTTCTGATTCGATCCCGTAGAGAAACCCCGAGCATAGCCCTCTCCATAGCTCGTTGAGCGACTCTGAGCTTGTTCATAAGGCCAATAGTGAAGAACCACGTCTCGGTTCCATATGTCATCACTGGTAACACACACTGATTAAAGACTTTCGTCTTAAGGCACTGAGGTATATTGGACGAAAACACGTTGCGAAGTTTCCCAAACGCTGCCCATCCGAGTTGGATTCGACGATTGACCTCTTTCTCGAAGTTGGACCTACCTAATTGGACTGTTTGTTTTAGGTATACATACGCGTCGACAAATCCAAGAGCCGAGTTCTCAACCATAACTGGGGCAGGGACGACATGGACATTCGACATGATTTTCGTCTTGTCTATGTTCATTTTAAGTCCTACCCATTGGAAGACTCGATTGAGGCCTTCGAGCATCGTGCTGAGCTCTTCCATCAACTTTGTCATGACCACAATATCGTCGGCAAACCAAAGGTGAGTAATGTATTCGCCGTTAATATTGATGCCCAGTCTTTTCCATTCCAGAAGCTTGAAGGCATCTTCCAATGCGGTCGTAAACAGTTTCGGAGAAATGACATCTCCCTGCCTTACGCCTCTTTTTAAGGGAATCGTCTTCGAGCTCTGTTCGTGTACTCGGACTGACAAAGTGGCGTTTTTATACAAACACTTCAACACTTCGATGTACCGATAGTCAATACGGCATCGTTGGAGAGACTCAAACACTGCCCATGTTTCGATCGAATCGAAAGCTTTCTCATAGTCCACAAACGCGAGACATAACGGCAAGTTATACTCTTCGGTCTTCTGTATGACTTGCCGCAGCGTATGTATGTGGTCTATGGTACTGTAGCCTTTACGGAACCCGGCTTGTTCGGGAGGCTGGAAGTCATCACATCTGCGTTCGAGACGGTTCGCGATGACCCTTGAAAACAGCTTATAAACATGGCTCAAAAGCGAGATGGGTCTATAATTCTTAAGCAAAGTGTTGTCACTTTTCTTGAAGAACAGAACCACCACGCCCTCGTTTCATGCTTTTGGCGTCGAACCTTCAAGCAAGGTGGAATTAAAGAGCTTCTAAAGGACTTTAAGTACCGGTGATCCACCCGCTTTCAGAAGCTCTGAAGTGATTCCGTCCTCACCGGCGCCTTGTCGTTCTTAAGCTGCTTCAAGGCCATCCTGATCTCATACAGGCTGATGTCCGGAATATCTCTGGTATAATGTCGGGTCGGTTTGGCTCTTGGGTCGTTGGCCGCACTGCAAACAGGTTTAGTGACCGAATCGTAGAGCCGTCCATAGAACCTTTCGACTTCCCTTAATACTTACGCTTTACTTGACGTTATGCTGCCATCTTCCCTCTTCAGCTTCGTCATGCGGCTCTGCCCAATAGAATTACCTCTCGCAAACACTTTGGAGCCTTTATTCCGCTCTATCGTATCTTTAATATGAGATGTATTAAAGGTACGAATATCGTGCCGCAAGGATTTCCAAATCTTTCTATTGAGATGCCTATGTGACTGAGCATCATTGGGAGACTGCAGTCTCAAAGAACGTCGTTCAGTTATGAGGTTAAGGGTGTCATCAGAGAATTTCTGAGGTCTATTGGTACGGGGGGTCTTAAAGAACTGGGACCCCACCGTATGGATGGTTTCTACGAACCTGTTATTGATCTCGTCCACTGATGCATCTACTTCTAGACAGTCAAAGCGATTTGAAAGTTCGAATTGAAGTTCTCGAGGTTTTGGATATGTGCGCGAGTGGGTTGGAGCGTAGACTTCATCAAACAGGACCTTTCAAGTTTAACGTTCATATTCAATGTGGCTCTAACAATTCGGTGATCACTGCCGGTTTTCACCCTGTGAATCACAAAGACATCAATGAATATCCGTTTCTTTTTGGTCAAAATGAAATCAATCTCATTTCTCGTGGAACCGTTGGGACTCATCCAGGTCCATTTTCGGTGTGGCGGCTTCTGAAAAAAAGAATTCATCATAAAGAGTCCTTCTTTCTCCAGAAAATCGGCCAGCCTCTGTCCCCTGGGGTGCCCATATCCAAATTGCCCCACTCTCAACTCACCATCGCTTATCATGCCTAGCTTTGCATTGCAGTCCCCCATAACAATAATAAAGTGAGTTTTGTTCGTATGTACGGCTCTACTGATGTCCTCATACATAGACTCTACTTCTTCATCTGGGTGTGAATAGGTCGGCGCATATACCTGAACGATATTAAAAATATTATATTGCAAATATTGCTTAGATATTCTGAGTGTCAGGTACGCGACCCTGCTCGACACACTGTCGATGGTGATAATGTTGTTGATGAGTGACTTGTGAACGAGAAACCCAACACCACCTTGGGACTGTTGGTCGCCCGCCCGGTAGTGTAGTAGGTTACCAGACTTAAGGGATATCGTGTCCTCGCCCTCTCTACGGACTTCTGATAACCCCAAAATTTCCCAGTGAAATTCTTCTTCCAGCTCAACAATCTTTTCGTCTGTCCTCAAGGTGTGGATGTTGTGTGTTACCATGGCCAGTGGTCGTCGTAGGGTTTGGTAGCCGATCGTCTCCCGGGGATTCTTAGCACCCGTGGCCTCGCCGTTACCGTGACTGCTACCGTAGCCAGGATTAGCGGGGCCGCCGGGGACTCGGGGCCTGGTTTTATGTTGTTGTATCATAGAGGGGTTGTTGCCATACTCGCCACGCTTGGCAGGCGGATTGGCGAGCGCAGTATAGGTATTGAAAACACGAAAAGACGCTGCTGCCCATCTTTCGGAGGTATCCCTTAGCAGATTCCTACTGCATCCACGGGCAAGAGCGGAGGGGCAACATTCTACTGCCGGCGCCCCACAGCATACAAATGGTCACACTTTTATATAAATAATACATTGTTTTTTAGGATCGTTATCCTTGTCACTCCGCATTTCTGTATGCTGTTGTGCTTATTGCACTTTCTCTGTCCGATAGTTGTTTGTAGTTCAGCATGTGATATTATACGCATTAACTTATTCTATTACAGTAATATGGATAGGATTTGTAGTTAAAGCGGGCTTAATCTTTAGTAAAATGCACCAGAAGTAATCTGTCAAACTACAGTTATATATGTTTTATCTCACAAAGGCGCGATGGCCTTTGTTGTGTACTACTACACCACTTATCAATAAGATGAAGTGGAAGCAAGTGAAACCATATACACATTTGTCCTTTCTTCTAAAGTAAAGATTCTAATTAACCTAAAGTGCCGAACACAATTGCGCGGGTCTGTACTCAACACAACTACAAGAATTGCTTACCTGCCTTCGTTTTAGTTTATCAATATATGTTTATTTATATTAGGTCTTTACATATGAAATTAGCGTTTTGAATATCAAGTCAATTTTTGTTTGTAAAATATATTTAATTAATCAAAGTATGCAACGTTGTTATCTTTGCACTTTTGCCATCTCATAGGTAGTTCATTGATCCCTTTACTAAAAAAAACCATGGGGACGAGAATCAATAAACTCTTTGAAGGCGGTTTGGACTGCCGCATCGGAGTTGAATTTTTTTCCTAGTAAGAAGTTGTCCAAATTCCGGAAAAAATTGCAATCTTTTGAAACAAGGTCCGGGAGTATGGTGGATGTTGCAGACATTCCAATTGTAGCTCATCTTACTTAGTGGTTGTTTGTTGTGCAGTGTGTGGTCTTGAGTTGTCGTGAAGCAGCATTGGTCTAGAGCGATTGACCAATCTCGGTTGTTTAGCAGCTAGTTCTTCTTTCATGGTTTGCAGTTGCTGACAATGGATATCTGCCGTAATCGTTTTGCCAAATTTTAGAAAGCTGTAGTGAACGACACCGGCGCTAGTGCACCAAACACTCACAAGTAACTTTTTCGGAGTAAATTTTCGTTTAGGGCAGGATTTGCCTGGGTCTCCAGGGTTCAGCCATTGCGACGAGCGCATCCAATTACCGTACAGTATCCATTTTTCATCACAAGTAATGATTTGACTTAAAATTCCTTCATTATTGTCTCGGTTGAGCAAAGTAACACAGCAGACGACGCGTGTTTGCAAGTTCGATTCACTAAATTCATGAGGTGCCCATCGTTCAAGTTTTTTACTTTCCCGATTTGCTTCAAGTGGATTAATACAGTTTTATCACTTACCCCGAAGCCTGCAGCTATCTCTGAAGTGTTTTGTGATGGATCTGCTTCCAAAATAGCCTATAATTCTTCATTTTCCACTTTGGTCTCCGGCCGTCCACGGGGTTGGTTCTGAAGAACGAAAACGTTGAAACCAAAAACGTACCGTGCTTTCTTTTGCGACACCAGCAATGTACACATTATTAATCCTTCTAGCTGTTTCTGCAGCACTGGTGCCACGGTAGAACTCGTACTCGTAAATATACCGATATTTCATGTTTTCCATTGTGCTGTAATAAACGACGCCAAAGAAAAAAATAATGAGGAAAAAAACAAATGGATGACTGTTTTCAAAACTCAAATGTACCATCTAAATGAATTTATAAATTTGAATTTGGAATTCCTAACCAAAGAGGAGATATTTTAGATCAAATTTTTCGGCACGACAAAATGCTAATTTCATATGTAAGGACCTAATATTATATCAATAAAAAATAATAATAGCATGCGTGACAAATGTTAACGCTATTCAGCGTAGGAGGATAGCGTCTTTCATGTCCCGAGTTGACACTTGTAATAACGCTATCATTAGAAGTCTGGCAGAAAGGCTTATACATTCTAAGATGTATAGACGTTGGGTGGGCATTGCCACCTTAACTAGTTAAGGTGATTTATTGTGAATTATGTATATTGTATTGTGTGTAGTAAATGTGTATGGATCTCATGAGTCTGAAATAAATATTATTATTATTATTGTTATTATTAAAGATTTAAAACTGACAAAAAGTGCCACAAAAGGGCACCCTATTTTATTTTATATATCTCTTTGCACTCTTCTACTCAAGGACACAACGATTCTTTTAAAGTCAATATATATTATATTGATATTGATTGATATTTATTTAATAAAGTTGTCTGTGGGCTACGAGGTAATAACGAGTTATTTTACTTTGTCAACATTCTTAGTAGACCCAGCATAAAAACAAAGAATACTAACTATTACTACGTAATTAAAGTATGATGTATTTGAACATGTTTTGCATATTACACCGCAACATTTAAGTGACAAACGAAACCAAAAAAACTCAGTACATAAAAAGCAGTGAGTGAAAAGAGTAATTTTCTCCACCATAAAAACAGTTACGCAGTTATTTATGGTGATACCGCAATCTATACAAGGGATTTGGCCCGGGGCAACGCATTAACGATTATCCGAGTTTTTCCTACAAAGAAAATTATTACTTTGACAACTAGATTATGTGTAGGTACGTTATTCCTTTTCGTAGTCGTCGTAATTACAAACACGAATTAAACGGGGTATAAAAACGTAGGAATAAGATACAACATTTAAAAAGTATCGCATAGCAATAACTGTTTAAAATACCTACAGTGGAATAATAAAACAACACAACGTTAAACAACAAACATGTTTCATTATATGTAAAAACAGTTTTAATAATTACCTAAGAACGGCTGGAGAGCCTTTTTTTGTTATGTATGGGACAATCAGTACTGGATAACAAATGAAGACCTCAACCATGTGTTTCGCTTACTACTCCTAAATAGCTCGATTATTTTACATCCAGTTTTCTTAAAAACTATTCTTAGTACCTATTAGGTTACACTATTACTTTAATATAGCTCTGTGATGATCAGATACTAGCTTCCGCCGGTGGTTTCGCACTCGTGTTTTCTCAATAAAAAGTAGCCTATGTGTCAATTCAGGTCATAATCTATCGACCTACCAATTTTCATAGAAATTGATTTAGCCATTATGACGTGATTAAGTATACAAATATTCAAACTATAGCATTTATAGTATTTGTGTTATTAGTGTGATGAAGAGAGAGGGCTGGGGTCACTATGGTAGCTGCATTTTGTATGGCTCATTATTGCAACAATATTTTTTCTGTAGAAACTTTGACAATTCATTCTTATCTCGTGGAAACTGATTTATGAGATAAAAAAACGTATAATGTAATTTTAGACTTAGAACTATATTTTTGCAAAGCTTGAGGTCAATCCGGTTATTAGTTTTTGCGTGAAGGGTTAACAAAGACCAAAAGCCATTAGAATCTTTGACACCCTATTTTTATCCCATAGGACCTGAATCTACGTACGTACTAAATTTAATCTAAATCGGTTCAGCCGTTACGAAGTGATTCAGTAACGAACAATTATATAAACAGATATCCAATTTTTCGCATTTATAAAATTGACAAATGTCTATAAGTATATAATATTACAGTGCAAAATCAAGTTAGGTTGCATAATGTATCAATCAACTCGTGCGAAACAAAACCCCCCACTGTGTGAACAAACGGCTCTACCTTATCTCTTTTTAAATATGATACGGTTTGTTGGCTATAACCGAAAAGCAAAATCAAATTGTTTGAACCGCGTTGAACTGCTTGTACAAAAATAAAATGCATACTCTAATTGCCAGTCGGGAGCGAATACAAAAATCCCGCAACAGTGGTGGAACACTCGTAAATGCAAACCATCTGTATGCAAATCACATAGTGTGTCTCACGCGCACGATAATGTCAAGCGCTTTTAACGCTTTCAGCTTTCGAGGTATGTGAAACGATGGAGCACAGCGCGCCTAGGCTATGACCTACACATGTACTAACAAAATGTTCAAAATACCATGAATCAAAGGTTACAGCAGAAAACTGGAACAGTTAAACCTCCTAGATAATCTGAAGGTGTGTTATCTGACACTGGACAGTAAGAGTATGACGTTACAATGTGGTAAATATTTCACGTAAACTGGGCACTATGTACACACGGCTACACATCAAGCTATACGACTCCAGTATAAGCTGACCTCGCATTGTTTAGGCTTTTCGTAGAGTGAGAGGTCAGATTATACTGGTAATGTATAGCTTGATGTGTAGCCGTGTGTACGACTGAACACCATGTAAGTACTAACGAACAAGGGGGATTCCTATCACTCCTGCTTTTCAGCGTGTTCATCAACTGACTTTCATCAATATTCCACTTATACGCCGACGATTTGCAACTTTATTACCATTCGGATATTAAAAACTTGAATTTTTCATTGGATGCCCTTAACACTGATCTACTCCAACTTAAGACCTGGTCTGAGAACATCCAAGTGGACCCAAACAAATGTCAAGCGATCATTATCGGAAGCACTCGCCAACTTGCAAAAATCGACCTACCCTCCATTCCACCACTCCCTTAGTATACAACCAGTTTGGTTATGTACGACATTAGTTTAAAACGCACATCCAGAATAGATTACTGATACTACAAAATGTATCTGAATATTTACCCAGTAATCGATACATTTCCAATAAACAATTTTTAACGCAAATAGGCGGCGCCTTTGCGACGACGTCACTTAGTCAGTTTTACATGATGAATAAATATGATTTATTATACCCATTTAACACAGGCTATTTCATTGATATTTTAGAACTTGATAATAACTTAGACTGTTTTAAAATTAAAAATTTTCGATGGTAATTAAAGAAACCTTTTTTACAACAATATTAGCCGTACCCATTTTTTCATTTAATGTCATACACACGGCTACACATCAAGCTATACATTTCCAGTATAAGCTGACCTCTCATTCTACAAAAAGCCTACACAATGCGAGGTCAGCTTATACTGGAAATTTATAGCTTGATGTGTAGCCGTGTGTACACAACAGAGACGTATTATAATGATTGCATCATTTCTTTTGCCCGGGTGGTCAAATATATCTGTCTCCTTGTCGATGCTTACCTTAACTGGGCGGCTCAGGTAAAGGAAGTACACCGTACATTTTGTGCATCGCTCCACTCTATAATTCGTTTTAAAAAAAATCCCGACAAGTACTAAAATATACCTAGTCAACTCTCTGCTCCTATAATCGACTATGCGGATATATCGTATCTAGTTCTTAATCAGGACCATCTTATGCATTAGGTTCATCTACGGTCTTCGTAAGTACTATCATGTGTCTGAGTATCGCTTTATACTGAAATAAAATAAAAAAATAAATTAAAATACATAAAATACGTAGGAGAACTCAAGTCACCGACATAGCCCGACGGATTAGCACGTTGAAGTGGCAATGGGCAGGCCATATAGCGCGCAGAACTGATGGCCGATGGGGCCGGAAAGTTCTCGAATGGAGGCCATGGACCGGCAAGCGCAGCGTAGGACGTCCACCTACAAGATGGGCAGACGACTTGGTAGGAACCGCAGGTCGGCGTTGGATGCAAGCCGCTTCCAACCGCAGTTCCTGCAGATTAATGAGGGAGACCTTTGTCCAGCAGTGGACGTCCTATGGCTGATATGATGATGATGATGATCAAAATACATTTATTTCAAGCAATTATGTAGCTCATATAACAAAGCGCACAACACAATAAGTAAACAAATGTTTATACAGGGTATTTGAGAGCATGTCTGTGACAGCAATGTCTGGTGTACGGGCAGTCTACTCTGCCGGCTATCATTGCCAAGACGGTGTTGGCGCTGGCCCGCAGCCTGTGCACCAGGGACACGGCTCGCTTGCGCATAACGGTATGGAAGCAGTCGACCCGCGCCGCCGCGAACATCCCTGATGCAGGGATGCGGGGCAGCCCCAGTATCGCCCTGAGTGCATTGTTATACTGGACGCGGAGAGCGCTATACGCCACCTGCGTATACTTCGCCCACAGGCTGCACGAGTACAGAGAGGTACAGTACGCCCAAAATAAAGTCAGCTTAACCCCCTCTGAACTACGCGCAAACCTGCGAGCAGTCATATTCGCACGCACGGACAGCGCCCTCCGCTTCCGTTCGATGTCTTCATTGTCTTTGAGGTCGGTAGTGACAACGTGCCCAAGATATTTAAATGTATATACTCTGTCTAAGATAATCCCGTTAAAACTTAAGGTTGGGACACTTTCAAGAAACGGCTCTCACTTCGTGACAGAAGAAATTTAAGAATTTTGTCTATTTTTTTACTCCTTATGGACCCCTTGACCCGTTATTATCTAAAATGCCAATTTTTCTTCCTCTCTGACACCCGAAACTGGTATTAAACCCACCTCTAAAATCAGCTTATACAATTCCGGATGTGTGTTTTAAATTAATGTCGTACTTAACAAAACAGGTTGTATATATTCCATGTTTTATTAAAGTAGGTTACCGTTATCAGAGTTTATTGCTAATTATGTTTCTTTTGTTACAATAATTGTTCTAATAACTTAAAATTGTTTTTAAGTTATAACGCCAATATTTTTTGTTACCTCTGAGGTTGGCAGGTAGAAAATGATATTAGCATTAAGCCCACCTTTTAATGTGTATTTTGTGCAATATAGTATTAAATAAATAAAACATACAAGTTTCGCGATAACGGGGTTTCGGATTTTGCAATAAACTAACGATATTGTAAGGATTATTTTGACGTGGATGAAGTCGCGTGCGTTCAGCTTATTCATAAATACTAGTGGTTCGCCCCGAACTGAGATCTCATGAGTCTCCGATAAAAATAAAAAAAATAAAAATTATTTGTTATCTTCGACTATCAAAATAGTGCCACGAAAAGCAAACCAAATTATTTGACCTACAGTTTCATTCAAACTACAGGTAACGGGAATTTATGTTATTAGTCTTTTTAGGGGTAGAAATTGCAATTATTCAGGATTTCAGACTTTTCCCTATATTTGTGTCACTAAAACCAGATGCATACCAAATTACAGCACTGTGGGGTCACTGGTGTACCCTGTGAATTGCGTCAAAGTTCAGTCAATAAGACTATATAGGTACTCATTATTCGATCATACAATTGCTCAGGCCTCACAAACATACTAAATGTATTGGTGTGTTACAGTGACAGCCGGCCTTAACATTCAAACGGTTGCTATTTTGGTTTTGCCATGTTAGCATAGTTCAGATGCTCAGTTGAATATTCCGTTTGTTGCTTTTCTTTCAAAGGTTTTTAGAACCTACGATAAAAAATAACACATTTACATTACACACATATACATACAGGAACGTAAACATATAGTTTTAATGTCAAAAAGTTTTCTGTGAATCAATTGACTTTGTTACTTGGGTCCATCATTTCCTACATATGATGTAAAATGTGTGTTTATATTTTTATTCGGTTCCAAATTGTTTTATATTTAATGTGTGTCATAAACACAACTAAGATCACTTAATTTTAACTACATTACCTATGTATATGTGGAAACAAAGAGATGGGAAAACCCTTGATGGGTTACAAGAATTATTAGACTCAACGCCCATCGGGCGCGTTGGACGCGATGACTATTTCACGCGAATAAGATTCGTGATTTATTAAAATAACTTCTATCATTATTTTACTTTAGGTTTTATTACATATTACTACACATACTAATTGAATGCCCGCGTCTTCGTTCGCTCAGTATACTTTTAAAGTCTCATCATCATCATCAGCCGGAAGACGTCCACTGCTTAACATAGGCCTCCCCCTTAGATTGCCACAACGAGCGGTTGGTAGCCGTTTGCGCCCAACGGCTTCCCGTGATTCTTAATAGATCGTCAGTCCACCTTGTGGGGGGCCGGCCTACGCTGCGTCTTCCAGTCCATGTTCTCCACTCGAGAACCTTTCTTCCCCAGCGGTTATCGGTTCTACGAGCGATGTGGCCTGCCCATTGCCACTTGAACTTGCTAGTTTTAAGAAAGCTATGTTGGCTACTTTAGTTCTTCTGCGGATTTCCTCATTGCGGATTTTGTCACGCAAAGAAACCCCGAGCATAGCCCTCTCCATAGCTCGGTGAGCGACCTTCAGCTTGGTCATGAGGCCATTTAAAGTCTGGTTGGCTTGTCAAAAAAGTAGTATTTGTCTTAATCCAGATTTCAATTTATTTATATACTTACTTACTAAATTACATCAAAATCGGTTGAGCCGTTGAGTCATAAAAACGATACTAACAGACAGAGTACTTTCGATTAAACATATAGTAATAGTATATGCTAAGATAAGATGACATCAGATCATAAGATGACTGAACAGCGTTCAAGTAGTTCATTAGGGTAATTCCATAAAACAAAATAAAAATTAAAAACATTTTTAATGCAAATGTATTGTCTATCTATCATATACATCATTATATATCATTGTATCATTGCTTTCTGTTTGACAGAGCATTATTATGAAAATGAGGACCCCGAGTTTGTATGTAGTTGCATCCAATCTTCCATGTATCCCACAGAGGACGTTGTTATGCCGCAGTTACCTTGAGAACAGCAAAAATAAATATATAGATATTCGAGTTAGGAAACTAATTCAAGTTGTGTGAAGACTTCTTCTAAAATTTAAAAACGGGGGTGGGGGGGGGGGGGGGACCTTAATTAGAGAACCAACGATCAATAGCAAATATATAAAATTTTTAATGGGAAATCATTACACACTATTAGAATTATCTAATAAATAAAATATAAACCCTAATTATTAGATAGTTAATTAACATTTGTATGGAACAGTAGGTTTTTCCAATTTGCAGTATTCACAGTGAAAGTTTTACGTGTTGATGAGTACTGGTTGCGCTTCTCATAAATATATGAACCGAACATAATATATTGCAGCTTTACTACTTTTGAAAATGTGTGAACTTTGTATGTCATTCTATACAGCTAGGTACCTACTACTCTTCAAAAGTTTCCTCTCTAAAAAGGAATCGATGTTTAGACATGTGCTTGACAGATTTGCTAAAAAATATCTAGTTTGAACTTACCGGCGCCTCGTTCTTCTTCGCTACTTGTTTCCACAGATCAGCTATAAAAGAAAGAAAAACAACCATGATTATTAGGCCTTCAGGCATCGCACACAACAAAGCTCCATTGGGTAATTAAGATACCGACTTCAAAAAAAAGAGGAGGTTCTGAATTTGTAGAAATCTGTTTTTTTACAATACCTATATGTATATTCCCCATTACTTGAAGACGCCTTGACGCGATTCGAGAAATTCTTTTTTTGTTTCTCATGATCAAAAAAAAAATCGAAGACAATTCTCAAATTTTACAGGATGCCATTCGGTTTTATGTTTGTTATTACCTCAGAACTCCGTCATTTATCAACCGATTTGGAAAAACCTTTTTTTTATTTTTTAGAATATACTTTCGTATTGGTGTCATAGAAATTTCATCAAAATCAGTTCAGTAGTTTGGTTAAGTCAGTTATATTTTCGTTAAAAATTTACTTGTTAATAATACGCGTCATGCCAAGTGTGGATTAAGGGTTATGCGGATGAGTTTTGACTATAAAAAGTTAATAACGATTTCGCGTATCCTGTTAAATATGTCAGCTTATACTGATAATACGATATTCTTTGACAATGCCCCTCTACAGCAGCTATAATTTTAAGTACCTTCATAATTATTAATCAGTATTTACATAGATGCATAAATGTAATGTATACGAAATGCTTGTCTGTTTCTGGCGCCTCCAAAATTATGGTGCGATTAGCTACTTAGATAAAGGCATGTAATTAACTATAAATAAAAGGCATTTATTTACACACACCAATTATGCTAACAGAAGTAGGTAGGTACAATAAGTACTAAATAAATCTAAGTAGGTACAACAGTAGGCCTAATTCTAAGAAACATTAGTACATTATTGTGGGTAGCACCAAGGTAGAAGGTGGTGGTAAATAGGTCGAGGGCTCAGCTACGCTGGTTTTCAGCCTCGCCTCGGCAGAAACATCTGCAGCTGCCGCCGCCACAGATAGGGTTCTCGGGAACTGTCAGCTTTATGCACTGAATTAACAAGTAGTAACTGAAGAAATAATTCGTCAATTACTGAAAGCCCATCGCGTAAATATTTTA
Source organism: Philereme vetulata (assembly GCA_918857605.2). Lineage (NCBI taxonomy): Eukaryota > Metazoa > Arthropoda > Insecta > Lepidoptera > Geometridae > Philereme > Philereme vetulata. The sequence goes on along the minus strand of OU975438.1, from coordinate 1,339,829 downwards.
ACCAGAAAAAAATAAAATTGCACACACACGGTACAAAGGCAAACTTAACGCTAATTATCAGTTTATTCCAGCTAACCTTAGTGCAGTGTAGATTAACCGGTTCAGATAACGGTTAACGGCAGTATTTATTCTAATAAATAATAGCTAGTAACTAAAATAAGATCGCCGGTCGCAGGAGAGAGACGGACTCCTTTTCCGGACGGGCGGGCATTTGGTGAGTGGCCTAGTCGCTCCTTCAGAGCCCTGAAGTGAGTGGACCAGTTGGGCAGTAGGTATATACATAAACTTAAACCATTAGTATTTTGTTGATATGGAGAGTATCACTGTTTGGTAGGTAAGTAGCAAATAAACAGAGGTAGGTAGAAGGTTAATTAGGTAGTATGACTTAACCAATTGTTGTATTGTTTCCCTACGGTTTGAATAAATGAGAATGAGTATTAATTACTAGCCTTAAACAGGGTTTTATCGCATATGTACCTATTTATTGAATAAATTTAACCGAAGAATATTATAATACGTAAAGAGAAAACCTTGTACCCCTTTTAAAGCATTTTCAGCGCACGGAGGAGTGTGAGATTTGACATAGCTAAAGTGTATAGGAAGAAAGAGTAAAGAAAGCTAATATCATAGTAAAATATGAATTACAGTTGAATTTCGACCACTGTGCGGACATCCAGTAAGTTATTATGTGTAGTGATCGTTAAAGTTATTATGTATATACATAATTTGATGATGCAGGGTTCGACCCTACCACAGAATAAAAAGGCAGGGATTCTATCACTTGTCCAATAGCAGTTATGTTAAAACATACTCACCAGTTTGCTGCGTAACCGCCGCTATTTCTTTGTATTTGTCTCCCAGAGTGATGTTGCTGTCTGCAACTACTGGAAGCAAGAATAGGTATTTTTATTATTATACAAGTTATATAAGTTTAAAAACTGAAATCCGATGTAATACTGATGAGACGTGTCATCAAAATCGAATAGGTTTAGGCACTACGGTGGAACATACATCCATAGGCTACTAAAAAAATAACCCTTCCTTTTAGTAGGGTAAAAATGTAACCTAAATCGCCCGGACTATAATAACAAAGCGATTTACATTCATCAAAATCAGACTAGTAGCTTAGGCGCTACAGTGGAACATAGGTAAATGCATACATGCATACTTGCAGTCTGCTAAAAACTTTTTCTTTTGGCTTAGCCGTAGTCGGGTAATAAAAATGCGCAATGTATCCTAAAGCAGGGATTCCCAAAGTTGTCGATATCGACCCCTTGGGGTCGAAATCGGTTTACCAGGGTTCGACATATTATTTTATTATCTTTACTTTGAGATTTTAATGTTTTTTTTTCAAACATAATTACCTTCTTATGTGTGTGTGTTACGTAATTTGTATTAATAAGTTTTAATTAAACTTGATACTTACTGAATTTTATGTCATTTTATTCTAAACTACTCAAAACAAAATAGGGCCCTCCCAATAAAATATGATTTAAATAGGTTAACACATTCAGAATCTTTAAAAAAAATATTACAATGCCTTATTTTTTGCCAAAAAAATCGTCAAGAAATGCGCGTTTTACACATTAACTTAAAATTACACGGTTTTCCAAAACAACACGTTGAAGACACGAGCACATTTTTTTTAAACATGTTCTTAGGGTTTCTTTAATGCCTAATGTTTAGTAACGCGTAGGTCCTCCCCTATTGCGCACACACTCTCTGAGTCGGTTTGGAACACTCTCTATAAGGTGGATGACGTTTTCATCTGGAATTTGCTCCCAACACACTTTTAAAGCAGTTATCAACTCCTGTCGGCTATGAATTTCAGTGTGGTTGTCTTTAAGGCTTCTTTTCAACTGGTCCCAGATATGCTCTATCAGATTCAGTTCCGGACTCATGGCAGGTCAGGGTAGAACTGCGATACCAGCTTCGGAGATTGCACTTCGTGTCACTCTGGCAGTATGAGGGCAAGCGTTGTCTTGCATCAGAATAAAGTTAGGGCCTACTCGCTGTGAATATGGGATCACATGAGGTCGGATGACATGCTGAACATAGCTGGCGGCCGTTACATTGCCCTCATCCTAAATCACTAGCTCGGTTTTGCCCATTATGCTAATCCCATCCCATACCATAATACTGGGTCCACCAAAGCAGTCAGTTTCACGAATACATGGTTCTGTAAAACGTTCTCCAGGTCGTCGTCAAACTTGTACGCGTCTGTCATCATTAAAAAACTTTACTTTAGATTCATCTGTAAAGAGCACTGTCCTCCAATTATTCATGGTCCATTCGAGTTGATCACGTGCAAACCTTAATCGCGCTGCACGGAGAGCTCTGGTCAATTTGATCCAAAAAACTGGCATTCTGGAGCGTTGTTGGTTTTCATGAAGTCTGTTGCAAACAGTTTGGTCACTCACTCGCGTTCCAGTGGCGTCACGTAAGCGGTTTCTCAATATGCGTGCAGTTACAGTTCGCTCGCGCCGTGCAAAGAGTCGAATGTATCGGTCTTCTTGGGAAGTTGTCGCTCGGGTTCTACCTGAACCGCGCCTCCTACTCACACTACCTGTCTCTTGAAAGCGTTCCCACACATTTCGAATATCTCGTCTTGACACACCTAAGCTTGAAGCTACCGATCTTTGCGAATTTCCCTGCTGAAGCAAAACAAGGGCTCTAGTCGCGGATTCCGTGTCCATGTGATGTCGAGAACCAGGCTTTGTTTATGCAAACAGTAATGTAATCGATAATTAAAGGTAAGGTTACGATAACTTCTTCGTTAGACACAACAAACCCCACTGAGCAACAATGTAATGGCACTCACAGATTCTGCAGTATATCGTAAGATTTGGTTTCTTGTCTGCCCACTTAAGAACTACCCTAAACTTGGCGTTTAAGTGTTAATTTATAATCAATAAATATGCCTACTTAACATTTCCATACATCAGTATGCCAACAACTCGCAAAAAAAATGTGTCGGGCAAAATATCGAAATATTTCAAGTGGGCCCTATTTTGTTTTGAGTAGTTTACTTAGAAAACTTTCGTGATTTATTACATTCATTATTTTAAATACGGGATATCACGTACTGTTTTATCGATGTTTCGACCGACAATGTTTCGGATCAATTATATTTATTTTGTTACATTTTGGTAAGAAAATGATGTCAAATCTACTCACTTAACCAATTGCTAAGTCTTTAAAATGGTAAGTTTATGTATCAATATGAAAAAACACTAGAGATTTTTTTTAAGTAATTTGGGCTTCATCGGTTAAGGAAATATGCTTCAATTAAGCATTTTTGCGTATTTGACAATGCCATGATAGGACAAATAAGATGATGCAATGACTAATTACAAGTCCGACAGATGCACGAACCATGTTCGAAATTCAAAATTGTTCTGAAATACGAAATGTTTTTGAATTGCTCATGAGAGCATGGAGTTCCTAAACTTCTTAATCGCTACAGTATTAATACTTCTTTGTGTAATTAGAATCTAATAAAATGTTTGTAGAAGGAATTTTGTTTGTCCTGTTGTATGAGAATACTTTTTATCAAAATTGAATAACTTCCGCGGCTCATATTTTTTTCATCAGCTACAAAAAAATGATCCTTACATAGGACTGCATCGATCGGCATCAAAAAAAAATTTTACTGACTTCATTCATTTTAAGGCGCTACTCACACTTGACCAAAAAAAATTTTTGAAAAAATGTTTTAAAAGAAACTGTACCTGTAACTCCTCGGGTTATGGGTGTTGCCGTACTGTTACAGTTAAAAAAAACACTCTGTATAGGGGTCCGAGGTATCAGTACATTTTGGAAAAGGGGTCTCTTGCCCAAAATAGTTCGGGAATTCCTGCTCTAAAGGAACCGATTACTTTTATGATTGAAACAGTAAGTTATTATAATTATTATTTAAAACTTTGTTGCACAAAATACACATGAAATGTTCAGCCCTAAAACCAATCATTAGGTACTAATTATATACATATGTTGCACTTAGAGTTCCTTTAACCACCTTTCGTCCCCAACAACTAATAACTAATAAAGTTATATAATGTTTGCTATAGGAATTCAGTTGAAGCAATCATATTTTCTACAGCTATTTCCATATCGCGCAATTAGAACATTGTATATCTGCTCCAGTGTTACAAATGCCTATAGTTCAGGTTCAGGTGCTTATTGCAATGCAGTTCAAATACAATTACAAGTCACAAATATGCCTACTTTTGTCGCTAACTGTACAACTGGGAATTCTGGATACACGTAAATCTAATCTAAATAACCTTATCTCATGAGATATAATCGTCTATAGTCCTACCATTGTGAATATAGCTCGGTCCTTAATAAAGATAGTACTCACTATTTGTAACCTGTGCCATGGCTTTCATAATCTCAAATCTCAGTAACGCATCTGTAAAAAATAAGAGTGTGCTTTAGATGACACGACTGAAGTAAAACTTGTGCTGCTGCCTGCCATCTGTTGTGGAATAGCTGAACGTTTTCGTAAATCGAAGCTGGAAGATTCAAAATACGAAACGTCGTAAATATTTTTTTAATCTATAGCAAAATGAACTCTATTATACAGCATGAAGGAGTGCTTTGTTTTTACAGTTTGTATAATTTTGGCTAATTTGGGATATGAGTTAAGCGACTAATCAACTGGTTATGAGAGAAAGAGAATAAGAAAATGTGTGCTTGCACCTCTCTCTCATACAGTAATATACAATAGAATATACGTAATATAGTAATATACGAAACGTAACTCTCTCTCTTTCTATCTTCACTAACTTATATCTCCCTCTCAACTTCCGTTCGCACTTTCCGTTTTTTTGTTAATATGAATATATCGTAGTTTGACCAAAATCTCACCTGATAGTAAGCGATGGTCTAAGATGAAGCACGAAGATCTAGAGACACCTATTCATTCTTATCTTAAAAGTACCCGGATTGTAGTCTTTAGGTAAAAAGGACGACTGTAAAGTATCCCTTAACTGTATGCAGCGAATGTTGAACCATAACAGTGAGTACAGGTGGTATATCTACTAAAAATGGATAAAACTGAGCCATGCGTCTGCTTGTAATTTGATGGAAAAAAGATGGCGGAATTATTTTAATTAAAACTTACCGACTCCAGCAAAAAACTTAGCTGATTCTTCTTGCTCTTTATCGGAAGCAATGTACCTTATAGGATTTTTAGGCGCTAAAAAAGAGAAACGAGACGATGTTAACGTAAATAAATCTAAGAGCCTACTTAGTCTTTAGCAATCATAACTTTTGTGTTTTACCATCTAATATTATAATAATTTATACTGACTGACATATACATTCTGTTGTGTTATGTACGATATTAATTTAAAACACACATCTGGATCATACGGGTCCGAATGTGTGTTTAAAATTAATGTCGTAATGTAATACAGATTTTATAGGTTGGTTTAATAATGGTAGTTTGAATAATAATCCAGTAATCGAAACCGGAATCAACGATGTGTTGTATAAGACTGCAAGGCTCAAATGGGACTGAGCGGTCATGTCACGCGAATGCACCCTGAAACGTGGACTAAGATCTGCACCGACTGGCAACCTACAGGACGACGGCAACGAAGCAGACCACGAAAATGTTGGCGCGACAATCTAGATAGGTTTCACTCTAACTGGCAGAAGATTTCTAAAGAACGCAAGGGATGGAAGGAAATGGAAGAGATCTTTGCCCAGTAGTGGGACAGTACAGGTAACTAAAATAAATTACATTTTTAAACATCAAATCGTCGGCGCCTATGCGACGATGCCACATAAGCAGTTTAACAGGTACCTACTATCAAGATGATGAATATGATTTGTTTATCTATTGTATACAGGCTTTTCCATTGGTATTATTAGGACTTGATAACAATCTGGTTTACAATTAAAATTTTTGCTATTGTAACGAATTTGATAAAAAATTATTTTACAGCACACTAGCCATTTGCCGTACCCGTGTTTTTGTCTACATTACATGAGTTGTATACAACGCATTACCTTAAACGCGCTCGTCGTAGAGAAGTACTTTGATACCACAAAAAACAAAACAACTGTTTAAATTGGTAAGGATTTTTTTTAAACACTGCTAAGCAATGTTAATTTTTTTGTGGTAAGTCCCCTAATATTTAGAGGGAACTAGATCTGTTACTTTGCCCGCGTTGTTCTGGGTTAGTAAAAACATACAGAAGATTTTTTGAAACTCAAAATGGGACCCTACTACTGTGACTTCAGAGGAAGTGGGCTGAGAAACGATGGGAATTTTATGTATCATTATAGTGTATTTCTGACTCAAAGAGAGTGAGTTAGGAGATACTGCGGTAGCTGCTAATGTTTTATTATGACACATCATTACGACCCTATCTAATTTGAAAAATGTAGGATGGTGAATGCTGCGGTAGTTACATTATTTTTATGATTCTTTAATGCGACCCAATCTAATGTAAAAGAGTGCTTTGATGGATGCTGCTGTACTGAGACTGCAAAGAAAGTGGGCTGAGAAACGCTGCGCATTTTTATGTATCATCATAGTGTATTTCTGACTTAAAAAGAGTGAGTTAGGAGATACTGCGGTAGCTATTACTATTTTATTATAACACATCATTGCGACCCTATCTAATTTGAAAAATGTAGGATGGTGAGTGCTGCGGCAGTTGAATTATTTTTATGATTCTTTATTGCGACCCAATCTAATAAATATAAAGAGATAAATATATAATAATAAAGAGTGCTTTGATGGATGCTGCGGTTGCAGCTAATTACTTAAGACTTATTTAACCACAAAAGAATGGATGGTTATAGATGGAAAGTTATAGAGAATTTGATCAGACATAGGAAAGATATCGAGCTTTTGTACAAAATTAGCAAACCAGTTGCGAGCATACAAGTGTCACTCCTGTCTTTGCTAATTTTGGAAGAGAACTGTTTTTACTGTCATCCTAGCAGATTATACAAGTTTCATGACGGATTATACAAATGACTTTACCGATAAACAGAACGATCTATATAGCCATCTAACTGAAACGAGACTTTGTAAGAATGAATAATATGCTGAAACCAGGGCTTTTCATGAGTTTGATTAGTATTATCCAGTTTGAAACTTACCCTGGTTCTGTTTCGGTGTCGCTTGTTTCCACAGATCAGCTAAAAAAGTAAGACAATAGTTTTTATTGTAAACTAATTTAAAATAATACTATTTTACTCGCATAAACCATATCTTACAATTTTTGTTAATGAATTAGTTTAGTTAACTTTATTAACACTTTTAATGCAAAGTGTGTAATAATAGTCGCAGGTAAACTTATGGCGTGGCCAGGGCGCCAACCACAATCTTTTAGGAAACAATCATGTTTCAAGGGTGTTTTGTTTTTAGCTTGTAGCAACATTACCTCGATGTGAACCACAACACTTTAAACATTACTGTTATAATCATAATAATGTTGTATATTTAGTGATTTTTAGTGATTATTTTTTAGATCATTTACGCTTTTTTGAGCTCTAATGTGAAACTTTTTGAGTAAAAGATATATGGTGACATCGCCAAAACTGCTTCGTCATTTCAATAATAAAGTAGGCTTACTAATTGAGAGTCATAGTACGAAATGTCAGTGTAATAATAATCTAATATTGCTTTAAGAGATTGAGGTTTGCCCCCTGTTAAGTTAGTACTGTCTAAACCAATAGTTTTTTATATGGTATATAAATATAAGTATTATAAAAACGTACTAGTAGTATTATTATATATCTTATTATTCCACTTAAAGTTACAATTAAATATACGAACCAGCTTGCTGCGTGATCTCCGCAATATCTTTGTATCGGTCTCCCAAAGCTCTGCTGCTGTCCATTATAACTAATTGAAGTAAGAACAGATTATTTACCACAAATTTTAATTAACTGTTATCAATTATTAATTGGTTCGTGGAACCAATCAGTTTTGTAATTGAAGCAGTGAGTTGATCTAAACGAATTCTAAAACGATTAGCATCCACATAAGCGATTCCATCTTCTGTGAGTCACAGATTAGCTTAATATTAATGCATTCTCTGACCAATCCGCAGCTTTCTACGCGTAGTTTTTTAATAAAAACATTACCCTCCTTCTGGGCAGTTGGGTAAAAAGTAGCCTATGCCACCCTGGGATAGTGTAGCTTCCCAACAGTGAAAGAATTTTTTTAAATCGGTCCAGTACTGAGCCTATCAATACAAACAAACAAATCTTTCCTCTTTATAATATTAGTATAGTATATATAGATACATAATAGAGTAATGTATAGATTTATATTGTTTATATTAGAATTTGTTTCACCTAAGTAGGTAAAACGAACTACAGCAACACGATAGCAATCGGTCACGAAACGTAAAACTTGCTTACTCTAGGATAATAGTTATATCTATTGTGTTGTTATTTTTAAATAATTTTAATTTAATTTTGTTTGATTTATTTTGATCTGATTTGATTTAGATTAGTTTGATTTGAATTAGTGTATTAAATTTTATTTCTATTTGTAACGTGCATGAGTCAATGGCTTGAAACCATCAGTTTTTATTATTCGTTAGTGCTGGTGGTGTTAGTTTATATGTGCAAATTGACGTTTTGCAACCGACTCCTGTCGCTGATTTTAGATAATCCCCCCCCCCCCCCCTGGTACGCAAAACATCAAAATCATTCATTAAAATCAAAAGAATCACTTTGAAACGTTAATTTTACTGCCTAATCCTTCGCGACCAAGCCAGAAAAGAAAGGCTAGTTGTTCTTTTATTAATCCTCCTGTAATAATACACAAGAATAAAGAAAATAAATTACGTCTAAATTATTACATTTTTGAACGTGTTACAGCAATTTCAATCCCAAGCTTCTCTATCATCTAAATAATCCTATATGTTATAGTAGCTTTCTTTATTCTTTATTGTACACAAATAGATTTACAGATAAAAATAGCTTACAAAATGGACATGTACAAAGGCGAGCTTAACCCTAATAAGAGTTTTCTTCCAGCAAACCTTTGAAGATAGAGATATTTGATTATAGTGGTGGGTACGTGCACAGAGAATGACATTGGAGTAGAATACTAATATATAGCATATACTATAATAAATACAACACTTAACCATATTAAAAAATAATAATAATACCTATATACTATACCTACATTAGAGATAAACATAATTTATTATACAAAATATAAATAATATACCTACTTATACATAATAAATAACCTAAAAGCTTACAAGGACAGGTAATGCTCTTTGACTCTAAGCTTAAAAGTGCTTAGTGATGGACTTGCGCGGATAGAGTGTGGTAGAGAATTCCACAGGTTGACTTCATGGACAGTGAAGGAACCGCCATAGCGACTGGAGGAATGAGGAGGGGTTTTGAGAAGGAGGGACTTAGATGACCTACAAGTCATTTCCGGTAGGACAAGAAAATCGAAGCGCTCACGGAGGTAAGAAGGAGCTAAAGGATTGAAAAGAGTGTTGAAGAGAAAAGTTACAACATGAAGATCACGTCGACGACGAATGGGAAGCCATTTTAGCTGGGATCTAAACATGGAGACGTGATCAAACTTGCGCAACCCGAATATGAATCGGATACACAAATTCTGAAGACGTTCCAGTTTATTTAGAAGTTCCTCGGTGGCGTCAAGAAAACAGACATCGGCATAGTCTAAAAGGGGTAACATGAGTGTTTGAGCAAGAGTAATTTTAGTTTCAAAGGGTAAAAACTTTTGGAGACGCTTAAGAGATTGAAAAGAGTAGTTAACCCTTTTACTAATCTCATTAACATGCCGCACCCAAGACAGATGATTGTCAAAATAGACGCCAAGGTTCTTGGCATTGGCCGAGTAGCTAATCGGTGCTCCAGCGTATAAAACTGGAGGAGGATTACACTTACCGACAAGATTTAACATATAAGGGCTCCCAAAAAGTACAACCTGAGACTTCGATGGGTTGACCAGGAGACCAAAAGCCTTTGCCCACGAGTAGATATGGTTGAGATCAGAGTTGATTTGGTCAATACCCATTGAAACCTCGTCCAATTTGAACTGGTGATATATTTGTAGGTCGTCAGCATAAAGATGGTAGTGCGAAGTAAGAACGTGGGTTATGGCGTTAATAAACACTGAAAAAAGGAGAGGAGACAGAACACCACCTTGAGGTACGCCAGCGGTGATGTCACACCAGTCAGAACAAGACTCGTCCGAACGTACACACTGCGTGCGACCCGAAAGATAGGAGGCAAACCAAGAAGTTACTGAGAGAGAAATATTGAAGGAGGAGAGGATGGATAGGAGAATGTCGTGATCAACCGAATTAAAAGCACTGCTAAAGTCTAACAATACGAGGACTGTAAGGTATTGGTTATCCATGCCCCAGCGAATGTCATCGGACACTTTAGTTAGAGCACTAACCGTGCTGTGACCTGGACGGAACCCGGATTGGTAAGGACTCAGCAGGCAATTAAGGGCAAGGAAGTGGGAAAGTTGCTTATGCACAACGTGTTCTAAAATTTTAGATAGAATTGGTAAAATGGAGATGGGTCTAAACTGAGATACCAGGGTGGGATTAGATGTCTTTGGTAGAGGGATAACAAAAGCCTTTTTCCAGACCGCAGTATATGAGCTCGTTTCGAGAGAATAATTAATAATGTGAGTGATTATAGGAACAAGCTCAGAGGAAAGGAGTTGAATCATAAGGATGTGAATGCCATCTGTACCGACGGCCTTAGTGGAAATGGAACGAAGGAACTTCAAAACTTCAGTCTCAGTAACATCCACAAAGATAAAAGGAGAACACTGAGGTCTAGTAAGGTTAGATAAATGATCAAGAGTGGAACGTTTTATGACATCGTCCACGCAGAGAGGCGATTTAGAAAAATGAGTATTAATAGTGTTAAGGTCAAAAGAGATAGATGAATCATTTGATCCTTTACCAATTCCAAGTGAATTTAAAAATTTCCACATTTTAGCGGTGGTACAATTTTGGATGGAGCTATGTATGTGGTGTCTCTTTGCATTTCTACACATCTTGCTGCACCGATTCCGAAGCTTTTTGTAGACTGCCAAGTTCTCTTCGGAAGGTATCTTCTTGTAGATCCTCTTTGCCTTATCTCGCTTAGACATCATCCTTTATTTAGCTTTATTTTATAAAGATTGCGTTTATTTACGTTTTTGAATTAGTTAATTGTAAATTTTTGTACATCACTTGGGAGTTTGTTATAAAAGCGTACATCTTGCCTTTAAATGATTTACTAACTTTATGGACTCTATAAGTGGCAACAGCGAGTTTATCTTTATTTATAGTATTGTAACGTCATAAATACCCCGCCCCCCACCCCTCCCCGTTATCTTTATTCTAGTTAATTTGGTACTCAAAAAAAATAATACTCACCAGTTCTGGCCCTGACTTTGGTATTTTCAATGTCATCTCTCAATTCAGCATCTGTTTATCAAAAAAGCAAAATTGAGAAAACAGTGTTAAAACAAATAAATAAATATTGCTGGACATTTCACACAACGCTATCTAGCCCCAAATTAAGCAGAGATTATTCTATGCCAGACTTCTCTAGATTAAGGTCTACTCGGCCAAATCGTAAAGCTCGTTGATACTTTTACGCTCACAGTGTTGGTTAGTGTGTTCACGCTCACTTTTCATATTTATGGGCAATTTTAGCTCTTAATACATTTAGCTCACCTTAATAAACTAAATGTCAAAATGTATCCAAATCAACTGTTAACTAAAATTATAGTATCAATAAATAATAAACATATATTGCTGGACATTTCACACAGCGCTATCTAGCCCCAAACTAAGCATAGCTTGTACTATGGGAACCAGATAACTGATTTTTGTAAATACATACTTATAATACATAGAGAAACAACCAGACCCGGAAGAAATATCTGTAGATCATGCAAACATTTGTTCCGCAGCGGGAATCGAACCCGCTACCTCCTGCGTCTCAGCTAGCAATTCGCCCACTGCGCCACGGAGGTCGTCATTCGCCCACTGCGCCACGGAGGTCGTCATAGTATAGAGGTATAACTTACCGAGTCCACCAAAAATCTTCGCTAATTCTGTAGCAATATAATTCGCACCATTATTTTTGATTCCAGCGGCTAAAAAGATAAACCAGATTTTGATAACAAAATAACTATAGGAGCTTAAAAATTGCCGCAACTATCATACAAAAACGTAGTAAATTTCCTTGTAAAAGGGCTCACACGATGATGTATTACCACTATTCCTATTTCTGATGTCAGGCAGCGTTGCTGTGCTTCGGTTTAAAGGGTATGGTTGCTGGTGAAATTCAGGCACATGAGACTTTGCACCTCCATGCCTTATGTTGATCGTAGGGCACATTTCTACGGCGTGACCTACGAGGCAATACTTTGTTATAGGTGATGGTTACCACTTAACATCAGATGGGCCAGCAGCTAATTCCATCTTCAAGAGGTATAAAAAAAATTAAGTAACAGAAACAGTAAAAAGTAACAGCTCAAAATCGGTAAAATAAATATTTTCATTCAACCCATTTTACTTAAATACTACTTACGTACCTTTGAATGGAACTGGTTAATACTGAGATGTATTATTTTAGTACTATAAATACCAATCAAAACGAACAATATAAATTATGTATTGAGAAAAGTGTATCTCATAGTGTGAATTCCATAGTGAAAAGCCAGCTTTAGGCTTTTAATGACAATATGCTGACGCGCCACGCATTCATGGATAGTCTGTACGCTAACCCTGAAGGAAGAGAATCAGCTTTTAGTAGTAGAGAGAAAAGTTCTCCGGAAAATCCTGGGTCTAGTAAGGAGAGAAGATGGTAGCCTGAAGGTCCGTAAAAACGCCGAAATAGAAGATCTTGTGGCTGAGCCTTATATCACAGAAGAGTACAAGTCAAACCGACTGGTTCAGTCATCTACTGCGGATGGGTGAAGATCGAAGCGTCAAGAGAGCATACTTGGGCCCACCGATCGGTCGTCCCAAGTATCACTGGAACGATAGGATGGAGGCTGTCCTGCGCGACCTTGGAGCCAACGAGTAGCAAGAGATAGCAATGGACAAAGGAAATTAGAGAGTTTTCATATCGGAGACCAGGCTCATTTTGGGTCCCTGCGACAATGAAGTAAGTACTCAGGGAAAGTGTTGCTTTCTATTATCGAAAGAGTTTTCGAAATTGGGTTAGTAGTTTTGCATTAGCCATTAAATCATAAATCTTTCTTGTTTGTGGATTTAGGTTACAATGTAGGTGCAAGATGTTTGTGTTTATATTTATAAGACAGCGCCAGATCCTGCCTTACAGCAAACCAAAAGAACAGAGAAAAGTGTATTATTAGGTACAAACTAAAAATAAGTTTCAATTATTATTTTTAACTAGGAAGTAAATTTCAAATTATACAAGCAAACCAATAGATAATGATTTACAAAAGATTAATAAATTAAAAATGTCAAAACTGTTATACAATCTAATCTCACACCCCCGTAAACAAAGATTTATAAAAATCGCTGAGACCCATATCTAAATTTGCTTAGTAGACAACTTTAAAAAGAGTCAATAACGTCAATAAAAGTTTTAAATAAAATAAAATTTTGTTACACATTTTAATTTTTAAAATAGTTTTTTGAAGTAAAACTTCTTTACGCACGCTTGACTTGGGGAATAAGCTGGTGAATGTGTTACGAAAAGTGCGAACGGAAGTTGAGAGGGAGATTTATGTTAAAGAAGATAGAAAGGGAGAAAGTTACGTTTCGTATATTTTTAAACGTTAATGTGCGAGTGGGAGCTGCGTCTGTCCAGAATGAACATAGACTGATCGACCTACAGAAGACGTGGGGACTATTTTGTTATTGAATTATTTTATAAATTCGAAAAATACGGTATATTTTGCAAAAGCAGTTTTACTTCAGTCATGCGTCTAAAGCACACTCGTTTTTTGTAAATGTACAAATTTATTAAAATGATCACAATTCATAGATAGAGATTATAAGTTATAATAATTAATTTTACGCAAACAACTTCGGTTAAACTCATCAGCTTTTTCATAATCGGCTTTTAATACAGCCGCATCTAAAATTAAGTAGAACTTAGCTATTTATCTTCTATTGAAAAACTACAGAGTTACGGTACTTACAATCTGCAACAGGTTTTCCATTCACTGCGACTATCGCTAGCACTAGGATAATCAACTTCATCTTTAGACTATAGTAAGTTTTATGTAACACGACTTGTGTACTCTCAACACGGAATGAATAATTTATTGATAAAACGTTTTATTTATACTAATTTAGTAGTTCGATAACAGCGATAAACAAGAAACACTATTCAACCGTTTTTTGTAGATTACACTACCAGCCGCACTACTGATAGTGTCGTTGGCAATGAACGATATTACCGCGGTTACAATTATATAAATAAAGTGAAATACGTAAATACTTAGGATTATTATGGAAAAAAATACGTCTACGGCTGCTGACCATTTACATAAATAATATTCAATCCTTCTTTGTTTAATTTTCAGGCTTAAAACCTTTTTAACAGAATTGAAAACATTGTATTTTCTTTCTATATATACTGTATGTATTCTTTATTTATTTATGTAGGTATATTTTAGGTTTAGGTATTTATTTATTTATTGGGTACTAGCTGACAAATCCGCAGCTTCGCACGCGTAGTTTTTCAATAAAAACATTACCCTTCTTCCGCGCAGTTAGGTAAAAAGTAGCCCATTTCACCCGGGGATAGTGTAGTTTCCCAACAGTGAAATACATTTTTAAATCGGTCCAGTAGTTTCGGAGCCTATTCAATACAAACAAACAAATCTTTCCTCTTTATAATATTAGTATAGATTATTGGTGGGTATATACCTACATAAATAGGTATTTATTGTAACACTGCCTCCTCACACGTTTTTTCAATCCAGTCCAAGCAAAGGTTGCCTGGAAGAGCAATAAGGCTTTGAGCAATAAGGCCGCCCATAGTACCACCATGTATTAGTATTTAAGTTTTCTAGATTAAGTTATTGCAATTTGGTGTAACAATAAAGAATGATCTGTCTATCTAAAAAAAAGAGGAGGTTCTCAATTCAGACTTATGCCTATATTTGTGTTACTAAAGCTACACGCATACCAAATTTCAGCACTGTGGGGTCACTGGTGTACCCTGTGAATTTTGTCAAAATTCTGTTTATATTATGGCTAATAACATAAAAACTACAATGTTTAAACTAAAAATAAAAACGGGGTCGCAACTTACTCACAAATACCTTTTATTAGACGTTCCATTTGACTGGATAGTCCCATTACGTTTGTTATTTTACCCCCCTTGAATCCCAATACTTCAATAACCCCCCATCCCCCATTATTATAGCTCATTTAGTCACTCCGAAATTGTGCCATCACTACTTATATACCAAATTTCATGATGATCAGATAAATGCTTCAAAAGCTATTCTCGGACAAACAAACCTACAAAGCCGATTTGCTCAAGTTGATTTAGAGATCTTGCTTCGCTCGATCAATTACTTTACCGATCTCAAGACACAAAGGTCTTAGTTGGTGTTTATAAACGACAAAAGAAATGAAATAATACATTCTTAATTTAACTTACGTCCAAAACTACTAACAGTTTTAAATAATAATTAAAAACTAACACATATATCTTAGTATAGGATTACGCGACTTATTTTTCAGGATTTTACAGGTTTTGCTCATAAAAATATATCAGGCATAATATTAACATACATAGGCTTAATTTTATTGATTAAAGTATTTGTAATAGGTTAGTGATTCAATGTTGTAGGTACATTTAAAGTCCCTTTGGGGGTCCGAAGTGGCCAGTTTGGGTGATTTATATTGCATTTCAGTTCCAAAGTGTGCGAAACTATTAATTTTTTTGCTAACAATGCATTCTAAATTGTATAAAATCAAAACACAATATAATATGCTTACAGAGCTACTGGTGAAACGTTATGATTTACCTAAAGTGACCCCGAATATACAAAATATTAGTACTTATGTACCGTAGTAACATTGTTAACGGGGCACATACGTATTATCGCACTCTAGATTTACATAATGGTTGTTTTAAAAGTAAAAACTTCTTCACGCACGCTTTACTTGGGGAGTAAGCTGGTGAATGCATTACGAAAAGTGCGAACAGAAGTTGAGAGGGATATATAAGTAAGAGAAAATAGAAAGAGAGAGAGTTACGTTTGGTATATTTTTAAAATGTGCCAGTGCGAGTTGCGTCTGTCCAGAATAAACATAGACTTATCGACTATTTTAAAAAAAAAGTTTTACTTCAGTCGTGTGGTCTAAAGCACACACGTTTTTTTATCTGATAATATAGGTGGCTCGTAGCCGTTGTAAGCAGACCATACAAGATTGGTCGCTCTTCAAATCTGTAAATATGTTCATTGGACATCCTAAGGCTGATGTTACGATGCTGGAATACCAGCCCATTTTTTACAGATAGCTAAGCAGATAACCATCGTAAAACAAAACCAGAACACTTCCAATAATAAGTTTTCTTGCAACATAACTTTTGTATTGGATGGAATTACCCGGTTTTGCATCACTGGGGATCGGAATGGCTCTGAATGGGTTTGGGTTTTGATTGGCTTCGGGGATAAATATTAGCGTAGTGAAGGCTGTTGTAAGGAGTGTCGTTGAGTTGCAAGTTTAACAGGATATTAAACAAGTGTTCACATAGAAGTAATATTTATTTCTAAACTTAATCAATTATACGATTTAACATAGCGTTTCTAATCAATTATACGATTTAACATAGCGTTTCTTACCGTTGCGTATCTGGGTTATTGCTGAATTGTCAATACGCCACACTGTGGCATTGATTCTCCACTGCATATATAGAGATTGATTGGGGTGCTAAATCAAGTTTGACAAAAAGTGTTTGTAAAAAGTCTAAGTTTCTCTTTTTAGGTACAATTTAATTTATCAAGGAAACTGCTGAGGCAAATTAAACTCAATACTTAATACTCAATCGTTTATTGTTTTACACAATGTAATAATAGGTGGTAAATAATAGGTACATGTTCATTATGTACCCTGTTGGACGCAACAATATCATGGAGAGAGGAGGACGTCATTGTTCTTGTTAGGTTATATTTATTTTAAAAACGAAAAAACTCATATCTAATGTCAAAGTAGATAATGGCGGCGATGCTGTTGTTCACACTGACTAACTAAAATTATGTAAAATACGAACGGTCTTATTTTGTTTACGCTAAAGATCAAATCAGAATGATATTTAAAGTGACATTTCTGAAATTAAGTATTTTTACTAAGATTGCGTGTTTTTGGGCTAGTCTTAGTCAGCAGTCAAATTAGTGCTGATTAAAACTTCCCGCAAACACGCCATCTTAGTAAAAATGACTTAATTTTAGAAATGTCACTTTAAATGTCATTCTAATTTGATCTTTAGCGTAAACAAAATAAGACCGTTCGTCTTTTACACACTGTTAGTTAGTCAGCGCAAACAACAGAATCGCCACCATTAGTTAAGTATCTAAAATTTGTCATTTTTCATTAAATCTATCATTAAATATTCGTAAATTGTATAGTAAGTTTTTTTAGTTAGTAAGTATTTTAATTGTTTTATAAATTTTATATCATTAGTCTCATTTTTCAATACGTCAGGTAGTTTGTTAAATATTTTGATCGACATTACGTAAGGGCTTGAAGAGTGCAATTTGAGTCGGGAAGCTTGTTTTTGTACCGTAATGAGTATGTCGTATGCATTTTTTCTCGTGATGTGTAAAAATGCTTGTATTTCCTAGCAAATTTACATACTTCCATAATATAAATACATGGTAGGGTGCTAATTTTGTGTTGTTGAAAATGGGGGTTGCAACTATCTGTTTGTTCTATGTTAGCTAGTATTCGGATAAGTTTCTTTAGTAGTGTAAATAGCGTCGATGCATTTGTACTGTTCCCCCATAAGATAACAGAATATGATAGGTAATTATAGGCATACGCATAATAAATTGCAAGCGAACTTGTTAAATCAGTAGTTTTCTTAATCTCGCGCAGGGCATTTTTTTTTTAATTTTTTTATATTTATTATAGGCTTGCGTTTGACCACGATCTCACCTGATGGTAAGAGATGATGCAGTCTACGATGCTACACGCTTGCCTAGAAGAAACCTATTCACTCGCGACTTAAGGATACCCAGGTCGTAGCTATCTGGAAACACAGACTCTGGCAAGTCGTTCCACTCTTTGGCGGTACGCATAATAAAGGTCGAAGAGAACCGCTTTGTGCGAATGGGAGGTATTTCTACCATATAGCGGTGGCGCACCGCAGAGCGTCTGGTTGTTCGTTGATAGAAAGGAGATGGTGGAATCAGGATTAAAAGTTCCGCCACACACTCTCCGAAATGTACTCGATAAAAAATCGAGAGGCTAGCAACCTTTCGTCGATGCTCTAGGCTGAGAAGCCTTGCATCAACTAGCTCATCGTTGCCTATGAGCTTCTTGGCTCTTCTCTCAATTAATTCCAGAGCTTCAAGTTGGTACTTCGCTGATCCGTCCTAGAGGTAAGAACAGTACTCCAAACACGAACGGACTTGTGCTTGGTACAAGTTGAGCAACTGTCCCGGTGTGAAGTAATGCCTTTGCGGGCATACATGAATCTGGAACGTTTCGATTGAATTTTTTGGGTATCCAAGTTCCAATTTTAGTTAATGTCCATTACTAATCCTAGCAGTGTGAATTCATCAACGGTTTCTTATTTTGTATCTTTGAAGGTGTGGTTAATAGTAAGTGAAGTTTTCTGAAAAGGATAGAATGTCATTATTCTTGTTTTTGAGAAGTTAATTTCCAGGTTGTGTGCATCCATCCAGTCCGCTGTTTTAGTAAGTATTGAGTCTAGTTTCTCTTTTATGTTATGACTGTCTTGGCATGATTAACTTTAGGCTGATATGTTTACCTAGTAGATACGTAGTATAAAATGTAAAAAGCCCGGCTTATCTGAGTGATATGCCGGGTTTTCCTCATTTGTTACATAATGGTCTGTACTTATCACGAATGAACTTTAGGTTTAATTGATAAGCGATGGATGTTTACATCCACCATTTATCAGCGGTAGGAATAGTAATAATGTTAACTAAATTATACTTTTATGAAGAAATATTTAATCTACTTGATTCGAGTCTTAAAAAGTGACAAAATGACCAGGATCTCCACATTTCCCAGCAGGTACTAGATTTATTATACTGTGACTCATTCGCTGCATACTCTCTTAATTAAACATTTCATAGTATTATTATCAAAATATTTGATTTTTAAATTACCCATGTTTAGGTATGGTGCAGACTGAATAATAGTACCTAGATTATTAAACGAAGGGATAAAGAGAACTCTTGCGACGGATCGCTCAGTGTATTCTACCGCCTGTATAATGCGAAATGTTCTGAGGAGCTATTTGATCTCATCCTCATCCTCGGTATTGCTGTGTTTGTGTATATAAATATGTTCTCTTATGTGCTGTGTATATTTTGTACCATCACAAATAAATGTTTTTTCTTCTTTTCTTTCTTTCTTTCATCCCATCGTCGAGATTTTACCACCGCACTTCTGGACAAAGTTAAAAAGCTCATTCATTTATCGTCGACAATTGGGTATCGCGCCTCACCATTAGGCTGCGACATGGCACGCTTCAAGAGAAATGTAAAAAGGTTTCCACATGGTAAGGAACCCATCGACAATACTCCGGCTGTTGCCAGTGTCAATAGGCGACGGTGGCCGCTTACCATTAGGTAGGCTATAAGCCTGTTTCCCCACATATAATATTAAAAAAATTAATACTCAGAAGGGTTCCATACCATTTAGGTGCCAAAATGGTACCTAAATGGAACCCTTATTGTGCAACTTTGCCCTTTCGTTCGTGATAATCCACACCTATATTGCGGTTCAAATATTTAATTGGTTTTTATAATGCAAAAATGGAGTAAAAATGGAATTAAAATCTGGGGATCTAATTTTTACAGCGTTACTAGGTAATCTAAAAAAAAATTATTTTACGTCAGCAGTGTAAAATTGGTTAAAAACTTAATTTCACACATATCTATTCATTTACATGTTTAAAAAACTGAATATAGATTTGATAAATGCATTATCTATTCATTTTTACCATTTCGAAAACTAATTTTCTTATTCCTGCCCTTTTCCCACATTACGCGGGGTCGGCACAACATGTATTCCTCCTCCATATCTCTCTATCAATCGTCATCTCCGTTGTCACTTCCTTTTTACCCATATCATTCTTCACACAGTCCATCCATCTCTTCTTCGGCCTTCTTTTATTTCTATATCCACCCAGAACACTCTTTTAGCCACATGATTTTCTTTCCTACGTATGACATGCCCATACCACGCTCTTAATCCTCAATTTTTCTATCACTGGCGCAACTTTTAAACTTCCTTTAATATACTCATTTCATAATTTATACATTCTATTAGAAAGCCACAATGTCACCACAAATCTGAATGAAGAACTGTTGGATACACGTATCATTAATTTTCATCTAATTATATGGTAAAATGTTACATATTGAATGCTCATCTATTAATTATAGACATAGACAAACATTTATTTACTACCATAGCACACACAAATTCACACAATACAATCAAAAGGTATATAATACTAAAAAAAAAAAAAAAATAACATCAAAGAGCAAGCACAAGTAAGAGAAAACAGAAAATTACATATTATACAACAAACATAGGAACAATAGAATGAAATAATAAATTTAGAATGTAGTCAGGAAAAAATTAAAAAGAGGCAAGTAGGTGTGTATGTGCTACTGCAGCAAATGGGTTCCAGCTCAGCATTATGCCTCGCCACCGATCGACAGCTCGGCGCTGTTATTCTGCAGAAACCTTTTTAGGCAAATCATTAGAACTCGTAAGAACGAATGTGTTATTCAACATTAAAAAGTTATATGTCATTCTTTTCAGAGATATTTTCGTTGCGTTATTCGGCTCATATACGTAGGTACTCCAACTTTACAAATTGTGACTAAAACTCTGAGGGATTCTCATGAGCCATTATCACACTAATATTATAAATGTGAAAGTTTGGATGTTTGTTTATTTATTTGATTGTTTGTTACTCAATCACGTATTAACAGATTTCGATAAAATTTGGTATATATGTAGGTTTGGTATATACCTGAATTACCACATAGGCTACCTTTTTTCCTAAATCAGTTCCCGTGGGATAAGAATGGGGTGTCAAGTAAGCAAGTTTAGCTTTATTTCTAGGTTACCTTATTTAGGAGTGTAACGCGTACGAAGTCGCAGGCAACACCTAGTTTTTCATAGAGTAGGAAGTCGGCTGCGTCAATACTGGGTATGCAATCTAATAAGCAATCCGAAATTAAAGTAAAACGATTTTTCGTCTAACGTTACACTAGTTATTTAAACGTAAGAATGGTGGTAGTTGTCGCAGCCATACAGTTAGTATTTATCCGAACAAAAATTAACTAATTTACTTTTCTGATTCAAAAAAGAAGCGTCTGCCGGTGTTTCTGAGCCAATTACATAGAGATCAAAAAAAAGTAAAACAGACAGACTTGACACACTTTCGCATTTTATAATATTAATTTTGAATATAAGATATTTCCAACCAGTTTGTTATGTACGACATTAATTTATAACACACATCGGGAATCGTGTTCACTGATTTTAGAGGTGGGTAATACCTTGAATATTTATCCAGTCATCGATACATTTCCAATAAACAATTTTTAACGTAAATATGTTAGTCAGTTTAACAGATACGTACTTACATGATGAATGCATATGATTTATTTGCAGTTACAGTTATTTTATACAGGTTATTTCATTGATATTTTAGTACTTGATATGAAAGTTGTTTGAAAGTTTAAAATTTTATATCGTAATGAATTTGAAAAACCTATTTTACAACAATACTAGCTATACCATTTATATGTCGTACATAACACAACATGTAATATGATAACTCGGAAAGGATAGGTAGTAATCGTCTACTCTAAAAATGAACGCTCCTCCACTGCATTACTGAGCGTCAACACCACACCAAGACTATTCAAAATGAGCCTTGTAAGTACAGTGAATAAAGAACATTTAATATTGAAGGGGCGTTCATTTTTAAAGTAGATGGTCTCAAACCTATTCAGTTTAATTATTGTCACAGATATTATTCTAGCTAGGTCAACTACGCAATAATAATAATAATAAAACGTGTCGGATTGTAAGAAAATGTCTATAAGAAGACACATGCGTTCAATCTAAAATTCGCACTTGGCTTAGACCCGTGAGCTTCATGAAAACCGAAATATCAATGTTTCTAGAGAATGTTCTAGAGAATATTATGGGGGCTAATAATAATAAATCATTTAATTCAGATAACAATCAAAAAGTTACAGGAAAGATTTATGTCAAAATCATAATTTTGACTAACCTCGACGTTTCGGCCAAGTTACATCGGCCGTGGTCACGAGTGACTGAAGCGGGTGGGTGTCATTGCCAGGAACCGCGAATGTTGTCAGCAACTACCCGCACTTGGTTTTCTGAATCGCAGGTATCACTGTTTCGACTCACAATACTAACAGTATCTGAAGTTACGCGTGGATCTAAATCGCGACGTGAACACCTAATTATAACTGGATTCGACGACGCAGATAATCTAAAGCCATCCTCACGATTAAAATTGCGATATTTCTTTATCTGGACGGCTTCTCGAACGATTCTTGGATAATATTGGCGTTCGGTGGAGATAATTTTTGGGTCGTGAAGTTCTATCCAGTGGTTTGGTCCAGATTCAAGCAGATGCTCAGCGATCGCAGATTTATTCGATTGTCGGTTCTTCACAGCTGCGATATGTTCTTTCACTCTTTCCGCGATGCTTCGTTTTATCTGTCCGATGTAAGAACTTCCACAGCTGCAGTCAATTTTATACACGGCGGGTGTTTGGAAGGGTATAACATCTTTCGCCGTACCGATCTGTTTTGCTTAAATTATGATTTTAATTAAATTTGTCTAAATTATGATTTTGATATAAATCTGTGCGCGAAAAGACCCGTTTTATCTTAAAAACATGAGTATAGTTCGCGAAAACCTAAAAAAGTTCTAGTTACAGGACAGTAAAGTTATTAACTTATTCTACGGCCCACATAGATATATACCCTAGCCTAAAATACATAGTATAACAAAAACGTCTATTTAGATAGATAGATAGATAACTCTTTAATGAATTACCACACAAACAGAAATAATACAAAAATAAGTACTAGGTTAAAATAAATAAAGCAATACAATGGGCGGCCTTATCGCTAAAAGCGATCTCTTCCAGGCAACCTTTGGAGGGAGCGGAATTTTTAAAAAATACGGAGTGCGGTGTACTTTAGAGGATACATTTACACATAATATATTCTAAGATATAATAATAATATGATGTTTTAATCCTAATACTTAATATACTTATAAAATACACTAATATATAGGTATATACATAAAGCAAACTATACTAACAAATAAAATAAGTACATAAATAGTAAATAAATAGCGCTAGGAAGATGACGTCGCCAGGTAATGATGTTTCACCTTCAATTTGAAGGTATGTAAGGACGATGACCGTCATACTTCTTTGGGCAGAGCATTCCACTATTTATTTAGTAACAAGCAGTCTAGTTGCGCCAACCAATCCGATACATATGTGTTGTTGCTTCTTTTAGTTAAACAATACCTAAAATATTATTAAGGAGAGGAAGTCATCCCCTAAACATGTTCAGGTATTACTCTGATGTTAAATCTGACGCACATTATGTTAGATTGGATGCTGCAGCCTATTTGACGCATTGAGGTGGCTTATAGACCTTAGGTAAACTTTTCTGAACTATACCATTGTTTATGAGGAAAACACAACTAGTGACACTAACAAAACTGAAGGCATTAATTTAACGGACGCCATTAATTCAGCCGAACCACTTCGCTGGTTTGCTTTGCTTTGCTTTTCTTATCTTCGGCCCGACCATCTCTTTGAAGTCGCTATCTGAAAATAATATATAAATTTTAATACCGATGGATTAAATTATTGTTTGAATACTAACAAAAAATTCTAAAAACTATAAACTTGTTTTCTTTTTTTAAGTTCGTAAAGTTGGTTACTAATCATATTTCAGTAGTAAAACAAGACTGGTCGAGTGCAAGTAAGAATCACACGCCAAAGGTTCAGTACCTACAATAATCATAATATATCAGCGCCATCTAGTTATGTAAATGTAAACTGAGAAACCAAGTAAACATTTTAAGGCAGTATTCCAAAAGTCGTTTTATTCTTCCAGATTATGCTAATGTTTTATATTCAATAATTCAATATTTTTTTTCATCATAATATCTTCAAAACTATAGAAATATTACCCGATTTGGTGAAAACTATATTTTAATTTAAGCATTTTATCTTTTTAGAGAAGGACCAAGTTTATGTGCCTTAATGTCATCATTGGTAATATACACTGATCAAAGACTATGGTCTTCAGATACAGGTATTTTGGATTTTGGATGAGAACTTGTGACTGGTAATTATGCACTTGTACCTCATCTCTTCAAATTTATGTTCTATTTCATCAAGTAGTTCGGGATCATTTTATATAATATACCTTTTTATTATTAGTATGGAATATTTATAATAAAATATTATGCACCTTATTTATTTATTTATATATTTGTTTGTAATTATTTATTTTGCTTATGTAAATACACTGTTTATTCAATATTCAATTATTTTTATTATTAGCTACCGTCCTATAACGTTCTCGTGAAATCAAGTCCATCCAAAGGTTGTCTGGAAGAGATCGCTTTTAGCGACAAGACCGCTTGGCTGCTTGACTTTCACACTTTCCCATAATACCAGGTAGGACATTTACTTTTTAGGGTTCCGTACCTCAAAAGGTAAAAAAGAAACGTCCGTCTGTTCGTCTGTCTGTCCCTGTGTCACCACCAACTTTCTCAGGAAAAGATGGACCTAGCAAGTCGAAATTTATACCAGATACTATTAGGTGTATAAAAATCAAGGTCCTGAGTAAAATGATATGGGCAAATTTAGATTTTCGCAAAAACTTGTTACTACCAATATTTACCTTAATTTTCACCTTTTTTTCAGAATTTTTCCTTTAAGACCTTGCTTTTAACCAAAATTGACAATTCTAGGTCAACCGGAAGTACTCTATGGGTTTTGGGTCGAAAACTTATTATGGCAGTTCCCGTTGACCTAGAATCACGAAATTAAATAAAGGAAAAATTCCAAATATTAAAAAAGTTGAAATTTATAGGGTGTCCCCGTACATACATAGTTGACGCCAATTAAGATAGTCCTCTGAATTATATAGGCGCTCATACAATTTAGAGGACTAGCTTAATCGGCACAAACCTCAAATAAGTTAAATAAATAAAATTGTGCTATTGAATAAAATAAATATTTAATTGGGGCTCCCATACAAAAGACATGATTTTTTTACCGTTTTTATAGCTAATGGTACGCAACCCTTCGTGCGCCAGTCCAACTTGCACTTGTTCGTGTTTTTTATTTGTTTTATACATTTTGTTATTTTTGCTATCTACTTATCATATTTCCAATAATCGCAGATTCAAATTTGAGCTTGGGAAAATCGCTTCTCAGCTATATGCTTGGTTGTTCAGAGTAATCAATAGGAAACCACACATCCCATCAGAAATACTCGTGATTGATTGCTCCAATGCCTAAACACAGAATATGACAGAATAATTATTCTCTACAAATTCTATATACACATAAAAATTCATTGCTGTTCGTTAGTCTCGCTAAAACACAAGAACGGCTGAACCGATTTTGACGAAATTTTTTGTTTGTTTCATTGGGTCTCTGGATAGTTTAGATTCACAATTGGAACCGGTAGGTGGCGCTGTTGTTGAGATCTAGAAAATTGCAGACAATTGTGGCCATGCATTTGTGTTTCTGCCATTAATGTAAAAACATGGCCCATGACGTCTTTGAGCTAGGTTCCTAAATACCTTCTTATGTGTAAATACCTTGATATCAACATATGAAACAAACCATATATTATTATATTATTCATATTTTTAGAGTTCCGGACTAAAATGTTAAAAACGGAACCCATATGGTGATGCGGCTTTGTCCGTCATCTCAGCAACTGCTGAACCTATCGGTTTGAAATTTTAAATAGTTATAATACTGATCTTCCTATATTTTAAGTTATTTTTTTTTAATTTTGATGGCAAAAGAGACAAAAGGTCCCCACAATTTACGGTCAAGTGGAATATCATATCAAAAGATTGATTTACACATGCCAAACCATTTTTTTTGTACAGTTTTGAAATTCTTACAAAAAAAATCAACCCTCTCTCCCCCCACCCCGTTATCTCCGAAGCTTGCAAAGTGAAAAATCTGAAATTACAGGAAAAATTATAACAAAGTCTCTGTCTTCAACAATTTTTTTTTTGTTATTTGTGGGGAAACAGGCTTATGGCCCCACCTGATGGTAAGCGGTCACCGTCGCCTATTGACACCCGCAACACCCGGGGTATTGACGATGCGTTCCCTACACTGTAGAAACCTCTTTACATTTCTCTTGAAGCGTGCCATGTCGTAGCCTAATGGGAAAACCTCAGATGGTAGCTCATTCCACATCTTGCAAGTATGGTATCTTGCCTTTGCGACGATGCCACTTAGTCAGTTTAACAGGTACCTACTTACAAAATGAATTAATAGGATTGTATACCTATTTTATACTGGCTGATTTATTGATATTTTAGAACGTGAAATTGTGGTTGTTTGAATTTTTTTTATGCTATTTAATTTTAATACACCCTATTTTAAAACAATACTAGCTATTAGCCCTACTCGTGTTTTCATTTAATGTCGTACGAAACAAAACAGGTAATAGGTATAGCCACTCATTTTATGTAGTTTATTTATCTACTAACTATATATAGTTTAACCAAAGCTTTCACCCGATTAAATGCCTCGAGTACCAAACAATAGCGCAAATTGCGGCATAAAAGAAATACCAATATGACGCTTGCAAAGTTAAGGGCAATCAGAAGCACTGTTGTGGTTTAATCGAACTATATATCCTTGTTTGAATTTTCCTTTGAAAATTTCGATACTGCAATGCGTATCTATGTGTTCGATGATTGCTACTCTTCTCTTCTAATTTTCTGAAAGTCTAATGATGGGAATCTACAGTACTCAATATATGTATCGCTTTTAGTTTCTACTTAATTGTTTTTGTGTGATGTTTGATAATAATATGACGCCCAGGGTCTGATGATGGAGCCAGAAATAAATCAACATAGTTTTTTATCAAGTATTACAGTAGAAGGATCGTATTTGGGTTCTTTTAAATCATTGTAGCGATACGTTTATTATTAACTGGGTTTGAAGACAGGGGTAAACAGTTATTATTGGTTAACTGAAGGATTGTGTGTGGGTTTTTTGATAACACGCCATTTTCGATGTTTAATATGTAAAGAGGTTCTGATACTATAATTGTCTAATAGTTCTACGAGTACGAAGTCGCGGCATATACATATAGTTTGTAGATAAGAATCAAAGTCTCATCTCACAGACTGATTTGAAAATAAAGCTCTCACCTTTGATACTTAGGTACTAGAAATTTAAAATTTTACTGGTGTGTCCATCGCATATTTAATAAAGTATTTGGGTGGTGTTAATAAGACTCTCGTCTTCGGTTTTTTGTGAGATAAGTTTAATATTACGCAGAAGGCACAAAACTTCTATTTTACACAGGCAACATAATGCTTATCAACAAAACGTGTTAAATCATTTTAAGCTCAAGATTTGTCAAAGGGCAATGGAGCGCAGCATTCTCGACTTTAAACGTGTCGACTGAGTGCGTAACACCATGCTGCGCTGTGTGAGTGCGTAACGCTTGCAACGCGCACTTACCGGCATTGCAAATGTAGGGAAGAGATCAGCTGGACTTAAGTGGGACTGGGCGGGCCACATTGCCCGAATGCACTCCGAGAAATAGGCCCATATTTAGAAATAGGCACATTCATCATGGACGCCTGAACACGGAAGGCGACATCGGGGTCGGCCGAGAAAGCGTTGGCGGGACGATTTCGACATCATCCAAAGAGGATGGTGGGAGATAGCGACAGATAGAGATGCTTGGAGAGACTTGGGGAAGACCTTTGCCCAGCAGTGGGACGAGATAGGTTAGAAAAAAGTATACATACAAGATGACCTACCTGACCTGGTGATACTAAAAAAATATCAAGGAGTTGAACTGAGGAAATGTTAAAAGAAATATCATCATTATATCAGCCAACATATACCTCCCCATAGATAGCCAAAGTGACCGACCTTGTGCGGCCTGTAGCCCACGATTCCTAGCGATCCTCGTTAGATCTTCTTTTCTTATTATATTAAACAAATTGCAAATTTCTCTTCATGTTCTCACATGTTCATGTGGTTAGTTTCCTAAGAATGTGTTTTGTAATTATAAGGGTATTAATTGCTACGTTCTACCTCATTTTAAAGGCCACCTTTTATATTGTAACATTCATCGCCTAATAATGTGGATAACACGGTGAAAAGAGTGAACAGGATGCCATAAATACATCGATACACATACCTTTTAGGGGCGCACTATACCTGGGGAGACGATAAATCGCTTATTTTGAAACAATATTTTGTTCAACAAATTTTGTGATTTCAATTTGTTATTCATATATGTTATTGTTAAGGATACGTGCTAGAGCGTCTGTGTTGTGAAAATACGATTCCGTAAAAAAAATTCGATTGAAAAAAAACCCAAAGATGACTTCAAATTTATCTTAAAACCGTTCTTATGCGATGAAAACTACAATATAAATCTTAAAACTTTATACAGTAATTCTACACAACATAAATGAGGGTACCTGTGTTTTAAATTTTCAAAATACCTTTTGATTTTACCATAAAATGAAAATATCTAAGTTATGCACTAATGAAACCATTCGCTCCGGACGCCCGTTTCGCGATTCAGTCTAGCGTCGGCTTTCAGACGGGGTACCCGTGACACTTTTCGCTCCAAACTAACACGTAATTATTAGGTAGAATTTATATTTAGTTGGTTTTTGTAAAGACGCAGTAATGAGAAATAAACACAACAAGATAATGAAGGGACTGAATGATAAAAAAACCGGCAAACATATGAACCACGGCGAGATAGGGCGTGTAGCGACGCGCAGAGAAGTGGGGGTGAAATTCGAGTTTGGGCTGAGGTATAGTCAACTCTTAACTGGGAACATACTAGATTAGGGCAAGGCGGGGCCGGCGGCGGCGGCGGCAGGTCAGCAATTAACGTGCAGATTATCAATACTTAAATCACAGATTGTTGGAGCTTGAACAGTTTTCTAGATTGATAAAATAACTCCGTAGAATTATATTGTGAGACGTTTTGATATTCTGTCAGATTTATTGCAATATTATTTTTATACTACGCTAGTTAATTCCACCACAACCATATATAAATTTATTCGCCCTCACGATCTAATAACTTTTTGAAGAAGACATTTTGTAGACTACTCCAGTATCTAATCTATTACTTCATGGCATGGCAAGTAAATAAGCTTTGGTAAGTAGGTATCTCAAAAACTGTAAGTTTACCATAGTAGTTTATCATACACTGTTTCGAACTCTCACAAAACATCACATAAGCGATATATATGTAGGTGCCTCGCAGATATGTTCGCAGTTTATGTTCGGCAAGGCGTATTTTATTGCAATGTAACGAAGCAAAAACTGCCAGTGAGTTGGATTATTTCCAGGCATCTACCCTCATTTGGAGTTGCACTTTATTTATTGGACGCCATCGCCACTGTGAATTGAATCTAAATTACTGGGAAAAATTCCTAGCGAACTATTTTCACTGAGCGGAGATATCATACCTTTGAATAGGTATTCTGTCCATTCTCTCGTTAGGGTGCAACAATAACAAGGCTAGAGTTTACTTGTTTGATTAATGTTAATATTAAGATTTGGAAATATTTTTAATGCTTCTCAAATATCAAAATAAAAAATTATTAGGTACACTATCGTTCAATACATATATGAAAATCTGATGTACACACGGCTACACACCAAGCCATACCTTTTCAGAATAAGCTGACCTATCATTCTACGAAAAGCCTACACAATGCGAGGTCAGCTTATACTGTAAATGTATAGCTTGATGTGTAGCCGTGTGTACGTTCACTTAAAAACTAACTTAAAAACTTTAAAAACTAAAACGTCGACAACAAGCAGTAAATTTAACGTTCCAAAGTGTTTCGTGTGATTTTAATGAATATTTTTCTAGTAAATTCCATAATAACTATAAACATTTACAATACTAAAATACAGAAGAAACAGTTGAATCATCTAAAGACCGTTGCAAGTGATCTATAGGTAGCTCAACTGCTCCAGATCAGTACCAGACATAAATGTCCCCAAGACACTGGCCGCATTGCCCCGCTGAATTGCAATGATTATGCGTTGACCCAGATAAGCGCCAGCTCTCGGATCACACGTCGTTTTGACCAGATGCCCATAAAGAATTTTGAAAATGCAATGGGTCCCGGTACCCCATGGAACTAGGGTCTCGACCCCAAATGGCTCATATACGTAAGCTCTGTCGAGACTTACCTACATATTTGCGCCGCTTGAGATCTTCGGCTGAGTTTGCCGCCGCACCTTCCCCAACTGCTGTACCAGACAGATGAGATGGCGCAAGGGTATCGACGTACATGGCGTCCCCCCAAGGTACATGAGTAAAATTCATTTTTACTTTAGATCAGTATAAAATAACTGTACGAATTTAGAAGTAGCTCGTAAAGTGCTAAGTTATCAATTTCCCTGCACTGACATATAAATCGAACGCCCGTTTAAATTTCCACCCTAGAGCAACCAGTGAACACCATCCCAAACAATTGTAAGCTAACCATCGAGCTACCAATAAAAACTATCAAAAATAGTCGTAAAATATTTCTGTCCAACTAATTAGACGACCTCCGTAGCGCAGTGGGCGAATAGCTCCCTGAGACTCATGAGATAGCGGGTTCGATTCCCGCCGCGGAACCAATGTTTGCATGATATACAAATATTTGTTCCGGGTCTGTGTTTTTGTGTTTTTCTATGTATAAAAAGTATGTATTTACAAAAAAATAGTATATAAGTATTCTATCAGTTATCTAGTTCCCATAGGCTTTGCTTAGTTTGGGGCTAGATAGCGCTGTGTGAAATATCCAGCAATGTTTATTAATTTTATTTTTATTTAATTCCTTTCATCATCATCATCATCATATCTGCCGTATGACGTCAACTGCTGGACAAAGGCCTCCCTTATTGATCTCCAGGAACTGCGGTTGGAAGCGGCCTGCATCCAACGCCGACCTGCGGTTCTTACCAAGTCGTCTGCCCATCTTGTAGGTAGACGTCCTACGCTGCGCTTTCCGGTCCGTGGCCTCTATTCGAGAACTTTCCGGTCCCATCGGCCATCTGTTCTGCGCGCTATATGGCCTGCCCATTGCCACTTCAACGTGCTAATCCTTCAGGCTATGTCGTTGACTTGAGTTTTCCTACGTATCTCCTCATTTCTGATTCAATCCCGTAGAGAAACACCGAGCAGAGCCCTCTCCATAGCTCGCTGAGCGACTCTGAGCTTATTCATAAGGCCAATAGTGAAGGACCACGTCTCGGTTCCATATGTCATCTCTGGTAACACACTGGTAATTCCTTTAGTTTCACATAAGTATTTCGTCATAAAACATATTGGTTATATATATCTATGAAGGTGTATGTATTCAGGCGAAAGTATGCCGCGGCGACCGATCGCACTCGCTATTGAACCCCTTTTGACCCATATCAAAGGTTTGAAACAGTTTGACAGTAACATTATTAACACGTGGCCTAGGGTGCGGACCAGGTACAACATACCTGGGTAATGTTCGTTGTAATGACCTTTAAAAAACCTTTTTCCCTTGTTTCTTATCGTTGACCGAAACTTTATTTCGCGTGTTTTTCCCACGCAGCATTACGGAAGCCAATATAATAGGTAGATTGCTTCGCTAACAAGTATGGGAGTAAATACTTACGGGTATTTATTTGCATTCCATCATATAAACTAACCAACGTTGATTTAATATACTCTGTTTTATAATGATACAGAAAATTACAAATAGGTACCTAACTATTTAAATTAGTCTTTCAAATCCAGTTCCAGAAATTAGGTATAAGTTATTGTACTAGATTAAATATAACCTTTCTATTTTCTGGCACTACCACTTTATCCACACTACACAAAGGTTAACTGGAAGAAATTGCTAATTAGCTTTAAGTTCGCCTGTGTATTACTGGGACACTTGGCAAGACGTGGTGATGACAGGTGGAGCAGGGCAGCAACTGAATGGTGGCCGAGGAATGGCTGTAGAAGGGTTGGGCGTCCGGCAGCGATGGGTGGACGACATCGCGGGCCGTCAGTGGGTGGACTAGCGCAAGGTCGTGGTGGATGGCACAAACTTGGGGAGGCCTATACCTAACAATGGGTGAAGTCAGGCTCTGGATGATGATGATGTTGTATTATTTTATTAGTGCAATAAAGAATTTTCTAATCAAATCTAAAACGATGATACTTTTTTAACATCTTAATCGCATAACCGAATTCATTCCCACGTTAAAACAGGACCCACGTTTGTTTGGCACGAGTACTCGCTCCTAATGCATGCAAATTCCTTTGAGCTTTTCTGCACCAATCAAAAATTTTAAGATATTCGCTTGGCGACGTCGAACGAAAGAAAATTATCGGTCGCGTCGTGAATCGCGGCTGATGCGGCTAGCCATTTGGCTAACGGCCAAGTGTTCACCCCCGATCTTGTAATTTACTCGTGTGGAATGAGATTAACACGACATCTGGACCTGCATTTACTGAATTTACACATCGGGAAATGAATAAGACGGTCCACAGACAAATATTGTACTAGATTTACGATTACTAAACACAATTTGATGCAAAATTTAATTCCAGGTTGTTTAATTCAATTTGTTCCATTGAAAATGATTATTTCTACTATTCACTATTCATCTGAATGTTAAAATCGGGTATCACACCATCAAATATTCACCGCCATATTTCCCATAGATATTTCCAAGATACAATGGCGCTGACTCGAGCAATGTTCAGTAAAATGTCACCATTCGTATCTCATGTGAGCACCTAACTTCCTTAAAGCGGAAGTTTGAATGCTTAGATTCTCGGAATACAAAATAATATGATAAATCTGTTTTACACAACGAGTAGAAAGTATATTATGTGCAATTTTTTCGTGATATTTTTTTCCGTAGGTGGATAATGTTTTAGTAGACTCTGCTTGTCCACAGTGATTGGAATTAAACTCTTGACTCTGAATCATACATAATTCCACCATCATTGGAATTAGTTTTAAATAATTAATTGTTTTAAGTCAATCAGTAACAGCAAGTTCATTTTAGTGAATGAATGAATGAAATACTCTTTATTGCACACCAAACAAAAATACAGTAATAATGGAAATAAATATTAAATAAAGGTACAATGGGCGGTCTTATTTTCAGATAACTTATTGTTTTAAGTCAATCAGTTACAGCAAGTTCATTTTAGTGAATGAATGAATGAATGAAATACTCTTTATTGCACACCAAACAAAAATACAGTAATCATGGAAATAAACATTAAGTAAAGGTACAATGGGCGGTCTTATTTTCAGATAATTTATTGTTTTAAGTCAATCAGTTGCAGCAAGTTCATTTCAGTGAATGAATGAATGAATGAAATACTCTTTATTGCACACCAAACAAAAACACAGTAATAATGGAAATAAACATTAAATAAAGGTACAATGGGCGGTCTTATCGCTAAAAGCGATCTCTTCCAGACAACCTTTGGATGGACAGGATAAACAAAATCAAAAGACGGTGGTGTAAATAAAATATTAATTATTATTATTAATTAAAAAACCTACAGACATAAACAGAACGCACAAAATAAAATATACCTATTGATTAGTATTGATTATCTATTGATTTAGAGGTCAACTTTATAATCGAAATTTACGGGCCGCCCTAAGGCCGACGACATGAAAGAGCTACGCTGTAGATCTCACTAGCAGACATATCTTAGACAAATAAGTAGAGTTTTCCAAAAGCAAATCAATAAGAAAAATATAGTTCCAATAGATGACGGTGAATGAAAAGAATATTATGCACTCATTCCGTTACATGTGTTCAACTTTTTTATGTAACCAATGTGATTACCCTAAAGCGCATCACATACATAAAATATTATAGGATCTTCGCCGGTTTTAGCAGAGGATGATTTAACACATTACAGAACGAAAATTACATTTTAGTACTCGCCACGCCATCTACTGACAGCATTGGACTCTTTAACTTAGAGGCGGTCTTGACAGAGAGAAAATATTACTTAGGTTATGCAAACGTAGGAACGCAACGCGAGGAAAGTTACTCCATTAAATACTTAACTAATCCACTGAATAGTTGAGAGAACTCATCATTAAGGATAAACTTAGTTCCGCCAAGACCACGAACTTATCGAATGTTCACATGCTTCCAAGTGAGTAAGGGGATACCGACCCTAAGGTTAGAACTTTACTTATGTTCACATTTGTTTTAGGATAGGTAAATTACGTAGCATGTTGTATTCATTAAATTAATATACCGTTTTGACACTTTAAGGTTTTTCATAAACAGCAAAATAACTCTATATTATTTAATTACTTAATATTAAAATACAGACACAAAGGCTTTAATCAGTGATTTGGAATGATTCATGCCTAAGAATTGATCCAAAGTTTGGACGATTCCTCGAAGCAGAAGTTCATAAGGGTTCTTTGTGCTACGCTTTTTGGTATACCACAGAACGGCTCAGGGCCCTGCCGTGTTCCATTTGCCCAAGCTCGCGCAAGTTCATCGGTGCATTCGTTAGCGTCGATACCTGCATGTCCTAGAACCTATCTTAAGATAACACTGTTATTTACGCCCAGAGCGTTTAAACGCGACAGACAGTCCTCAATCAGCCTGGATGAGATGACCTTCGAATCCAGTACCATAAGAGCTGCCTGGTTGTCAGAATCGATGAAGATTGTATGGTTGGTGTATCGCTATTGCAGATTGGTTTCCGCATACTCTAGAATGGCGTATACCTCTGCTTGAAAAACGGAGGCGTATTTTCCCAAACTAATACATCTCTTTAACTTGGGTCGCTCTCCATAAACTCCACAGCCTACATCCCATTTTCCAACCATCCGTTTACCAGTTAAGCCACCCTGCCTCCCAGTGTAACTGGCTGTTACAGACATGTTAATCATATATTTATTCATTTAATTCTTACTAGCAGATCTGCCCGTGGCTTAGCACGGGTGGTTTTTCTATAAAACATTACTCTCATTTTGCGCAATTGGCTAAAAGTAGCCTATATCCATTCCCAGGATATAATCTATCTCCTTGCAAAATTGCATTACGATCCGTTCAGCCGTTTAGTCGTGTAAAGGTAACAAACAAACTAACAAACCAACAGAGTTATGTTTATATTATACATATAAACTTCTTTCTTGAATAACTCAAAGTATTGCTAAAAACTACATTAAATTCCGTGGAGTAGTTTAAAAGATCTAAGGTAACAGACAGCGGAAGCGACTTCATTTCATACTTTGTAAAGAAATATGTTACAAACAATATATCAGTCTCGGTGTCACCTTAAAAATCCCTTCGTAATATACCTATAGATTTATTTATAAGCACCTTTGGATACAACTCTTCGGAAATTATGATTTTAGTTAGTTTTACTTTAGTTATCCTGACACCGCATCAACACCCAATTAGGAAATAAAACTAGCCGAATATAATACTGCGTTCATTAATAATTTATAATTTTTTATATATATAGTTTAGATATCAACTGATTAACTCATCATACCAGTCTTAATAAAATGCATTTGCTCATATGAACTTATTTTATTTATTGAGTACCACCATAATGAACACCATATTATTAAATACCTAGACATGCGGTAGCGTAGCACGCCAAGTTCAAGCTAACAGAACTGGAGAGCAGCACCGTGTACACGAACCTTTTGAGCCACTTATAACCACCTCATAACTCAAAAACTATTTCACATAAACAAATTCAAATTTGGCTCATATATTGAGACTTACGAGATACATTGTACTCCAAATTTCATAAACACACCTCAAACGGTTATTTAAATACAAACGTCTAAAAATCGACATTTTTATCACTGACTGACTAACCTCTAGATAGGATCAAAACTATAATCCAGTTCCAGATGGCCTAGAAAGTTCATGTTTGGCATCTAGATAGGTAGTTGGGTGAACAAAGGAATAAATCAGACACTAGTAAATTTGTATCTTTTTAATATAATTTTTCAAATTATTGATTCCATTAGGAACTACACTAATAGTGCCTGTAATGTAAAAATTAGCAATTAAAATTGATTCCTGATAGAAAATAATACAAAACAGACATGTATAACCCGTAAACGTAGAAAAATACAGAAGATTAACAAAAACCATATTTGTTCTAATTTTATTATGTATTTACGTACTTATAATTTCTGTACAAAAAGTTATGATATCCCATCTAAAACATAAATGTAAAATGAGAGCCAAGTTCGATATTATGATATATGCCTTGGTTGTTGACTTCAACGACAACAGAGGTGAGATCTAAATGGGTGCCAAGTTCAATGGTCACTCCTGAAATGTATTTTTAACAACATAAAATATTTTATAACAACTTCTTATAACTTAGGATAATATATTAAAGCCTAAGGTCTGACTGGGCTAGTTTTCACATATACAAATTATATTATAGCCTTCGCAAGTTTTAAAGCTGTAAGTTCTCATTTTATTCTTCCGAAAATTTGGCACATAGGGCTCTTCCATGACTGTTTAAGTAGGTACTTAATAATAATTCGTATATGAAAACTAGCCATGTCAGACTTTAGACTTTAATATAATGTCATCATCATCATCGTCTTATCAGCCGTAGGACGTCTACTGCTGGACAAAGGCCTCCCTTATTGATCTCCAGGAACTGCGGTTGGAAGCGGCCTGCATCCAACGCCGACCTGCGGTTCTTACCAAGTCGTCTGCCCATCTTGTAGGTGGACATCGTACGCTGCGCTTGCCGGTCCGTGGCATCCATTCGAGAACTTTCCGGCCCCATCGGCCATCTGTTCTGCTAGCTATATGGCCTGCCCATTGCCACTTTAACGTGCTAATCCGTTGGGCTATGTCGGTGACTTTAGTTCTCCTACGTATCTCCTCATTTCTGATTCGATCCCGTAGAGAAACCCCGAGCTATCTCCATAGGCTATCTCCATAGCTCGTTGAGCGACTGTGAGCTTATTCATAAGGTCAATAGTGAAGGACTCGGTTCCATATGTCATCACTGGTAACACACACTGATTGAAGACTTTCGTCTTAAGGCACTGAGGTATGTTGGACGAAAAGACGTTGCGAAGTTTTCCAAACGGTGCCCACCCGAATATAATCCTATATTAATATAATCCTCCCCGAATATAATATAATCCTTATGTTATAAGAAGAAATTATATTTTAAGTTGTTATAAAATATTTTATGTTGATATAAATACATTTCAGGACTGACCATTGAACTTGGCACCCATTTAGATTTTACTTCTTTTGTCGTTGAAGTCCACCAAGGCATATATAATAATATTGAACTTTCAAGCTTTCATATCTAATTTAGTTTTTGATGGAATTATTGATACATAAGTAATAGTAAAACCTCGGTAAAACCATTGTTAAAACTGTTACATATTCATAAGACTTCTACAGTGTACCAACCGTCTTATCGGTGTTTCGACAGACGATGTTTCGGTTCAATTCGTGAACCTTCATCAGGGTGAGTGCGATCCGCTCCGAATAAAGTGAAGGTTCTCCCAGATGAAGGTTCACGAATTGAACCAAACATTGTCGGTCGAAACACCGATATGACGGTACGTGATAAATCCCGTATTTCTAATAAATATTGAAATCAATCACGAAAGTTTTCTAAGTAAAATACATACAACCTGTTTTTAATTAAATTTAAAACACACATCTGGAATCGTATTAACTACTACCGGTAACTCAAACACTCACAAATCATGGTAAATATCCCGTTTTTAGTATAAATAGTGCTACCACCGGTAGCTTGAATATTTATATAGTAATCGATACATCTCCAATAAACCATTTTTAACGTAAATCGGCGGCGCCTTTGCGACGATGCCGCTTAGTAAGTCAGGTATCTACTTGCATGATGAATGAATATGATTTGCTTACCTATTTATACAGACTGTTTCGTTGATATTTTAGGACTTGATATTAAGGTTATTCGAAAATTTTAAGTTTAAGCCTTTAATAACAATAAATATAAAGAATATACAATAAAATACTGAAGAAACAGTTGAATCATCTAAAAATCGTTGCAAACGATCTATAGATAGCTCAACTGCTCCAGATCACTACCAGACGGAAGTGCCCCAAAAACACTGGCTGCATTGGCCCCGCTGAATTGCAATGCTTATGTGTTGACTCAGATAAGCGCCAGCACTCCGACCACACGACTCTTCGATCAGACGCCCTGAAAGAATTTTTGAAAATTTGAATTTTTCTACGATAATGTATTTGAAAAAAGCCTATTTTACAACAATACTAGCTATTAGCCCTACCCGTGTTTTCATCTAATGTCGTACATAACGAAACACGTAGTATATCTATACTTTTGATTGCCTCAATTGACAACCTAAAAATTCATCTGATAAAAATCAAAAGGTATACTGAGAAACAAAATCTCACAGTGGGCGAACATATTTGAAACGCTTATCATTTCCGAATCATTGAATCTGTACTTGGCTCAAACCGTAATAAGAAATCATTCGTCGATAGAAAATGATTCGATTGTCAAGTTTGTGATAAATCGATGTAGACGCAATCATTTTGTTACACGGGCAATATGGGCATGTACGGACAGATAACTACTTCCCCTATTTAAGGGCCATGAACATTTGTCTCTCCAAAGTGTTTCATATATCTCAGTACCGTCTACGAATATTAATGAACTAGAAGAACGCTGCGACTTCGTCCGCGTAGAATAAATTGTTTTCCGTTCTGGTTGGATTTTACCACTTTTATACCTTGGTGCATACCAAAAGTTAGGTAACCTGCGAAAGCTTGTTATGTCCATTTTGCGAATAACAAATATAAAATATAGCTATATCAATATAACTAACGAATAAACTTCGTGACGATCTCCGTGGTGCAGTGGGTTCGATTCCCGCCGCGGAACAAATGTTTGCATGATCGACAGATATTGATTCCGGATATGGATTTTTTTCTATATATTATAAGTTGTATCACTATTATTCTGTTACTAACACATATTCGCAATAAATACATTGAAAATGAAAAAAGTGTATTACAGCAAGAAACAAGAATACAGAACTTTTAAACATTAGCCTTAATTCTATTAAGTTTAAATAAAACTACAATTACAAATGATTGATATACTATAAACTAGATAGATAAATAGATATTTATGATTAGGTATGTTAATAATAATATAGACGTTAATATGTAGATAATATATATAGGTTCTAATGACTATCCTGATTTCAATTCAATTCCATTCCATTTGTTTCAGACTAGCACTCACATACCAGGCCTAGTCCTTATTACCTACAATACAACAATATGTTGAAAAGTTCCGCCACACACTCCCCGAAATGTACTCGATAAAAAACCGAGAGGCTAGAAACCTTTCGTCGATGCTCTAGGCTGAGGAGCCTTGCATCAACTAGCTGATCGTTGCCTATGAGCTTCTTGGCTCTTCTCTTAATTGATTCAGAGCTTCAAGTTGGTACTTCGCTGATCCGTCCCAGAGGTGAAAACAGTACTCCAAACACGATCGGACTTGTGCTTGGTACAAGTTGAGCAACTGTCCCGGTGTAAAGTAGTGCCTCACCTTTGCGAGTATACCAAGCTTTTTAGCAGCTAACTGGGCTTTCGACTCAATGTAGGAGCCGAAATTGAGAGTCGGAGTTAATGTGATACCAAGAAGCTCGAGGTGGTCAGATATCGGCACGGATACATTTCGGAAAGTAA
This sequence comes from Philereme vetulata, assembly GCA_918857605.2. Classification (NCBI taxonomy): domain Eukaryota; kingdom Metazoa; phylum Arthropoda; class Insecta; order Lepidoptera; family Geometridae; genus Philereme; species Philereme vetulata. The sequence continues at coordinate 1,299,560 of OU975438.1, read as the reverse complement.
GAGTAAGATTAAATTGACTTCGTTTTGCGGATAACAGACACGCCTGGTTCTTATTCGCATTGAACTTGACCAGATTGGCATCACCCCAGTTGGAGATTGCCTTCGAGGACAAGTTTAAGCACTCGACCATGGCCTCCCTGAGTGACTGAATTTACGCTCCACTGACTCGTGCACTATATATATAGCTTTTCACAACTGTGCTATCATCTTGGTACTGGGTTTTAGCCGATCGTTGATATGCAGCAAGAAAAGATTTGCGGAAAGTACTGACCCTTCTGGGACCCCGGTGTTAATCGCCAATTGATCGGACGAGCAGTCTTCAACGACCACTCGTATCGAACGGTCCTCAAGAAGTCCGATATCCAGATACACAGACCAGTGGGCAGACCATATGATGGAAGCTTGCTAATAAGGCTATTATGCCAGACCCTATCAAAAGCCTTTGAGATGTCAAGAGAATCGGCCAGCGCTTCTCCGTGTTTTTCAACGGCCTCGCTCCATACTCGTATGTGCGTGGCATACGCTAGAAGGTTCCCAGTGGACCGATTTCGGCGAAAGCTATATTGTCGATTATTGAGGACGTTATACGTTTCCAGGTGTGTCAGGAGCCTGTTGTTTAGAACACGTTCCATAATCTTACACATACATACATAGATGACGCCAATTAAGATCTCTGAGTTGTATGGGCGCTCATACAATTTCGAGGACTAGCTTAATCGGCACCAACCTCAAATATAATTGTGCTTTTGAATAAAATAAATATTTAAGTGGGGCTCCCATACAACAGACATGATTTTTTTGCCGTTGTTATAGAGAATGGTAAGGAACCTTTCGTCTCGCACTTGGCCTTTTTTTACACTGATCTCTGGGCTCTTTCTAGCTGAATCATCGTTGTCTTAGGAGCGCTGCCCCAGGAGGTGATACCGTAAGTCAAAATGGATTGACAGAGTACTAAGTATGAAGATCGTTGTGTGTCAAAGTTTTCTGAATTCTGAATGATTTTGCGGGTTCTAGGTGACAAACTGATTATGTGGTCTTTAAAATTTAGATTCTGGTCTAATATAACCCCCAAATATTTAATGGAGTTCGATCTATCTTTTCACAGCTGCAGTTTACTGATGGTTTTTTTTTAATTTTGTTATTGTATTGATACTTAAAGAAACTAGAGAAGTTAGAGAAAGCTCAAAAAACTGAAAGTCAGGGTAGAAAGGTTCACACTGGAGGCAATTTCCACAGACAATTTCAGAAGTTGGAATTATAAAAACGTGTTTTTTAACTATACAGAGTGTTTTTTTTAACTGTAACAGTATGGCAGCACCCATAACCAGAGGAGATACAGGTGCAGTTTCTTTTAAAACATCAGCTCATTTTCGAAGAAAAACATTTTGGCATATTAGTCTACTTTTTGCGTATTTGACAATGCCATAATAGGACAAATAAGATGATGCAATAACTGATATAAAAGTCCGACAGGTGCAAGAACCATGTTCGAAATTCAAAATTGTTCTGAAATACGAAATGTTTTTGAATTGCTCATGAGAGCATGGAACTTAACTTAACTTCTTAATAGCTACAGTATTAATATTTCTATAATGTGCAATTAGAATCGAATAAAATGTTTGTAGAAGGAATTTTGTTTGTCCTGTTGTATGAGAATACTTTTTATCAAATTTGACTAACTTCCGCTGTTCAGATTTTTTTCATCCTGTACAATAAAATGATCCTTACAAAGGACTACATCGATAAGCATCAAAAAATAATTTACCAACTTGATTCATTTTAAGGCGCTACTCATCCTTCACCAAAAAAAATTTAATGACATAATGTTTTTCTTCGAAAACGAGTTGATGTTTTAAAAGAAACTGCACCTGTATCTCCTCTGGTCATGGATGTTTCCGTACTGTTACAGTTAAAAAAAACACTCTGTATAAAAGTTAAATATGTGATAGACATCGCAGTTCAGGGCAAACCCCTATAGTTATAGCGAACGCAAAAATTTTAAAAATCCTATTCTGCATCGGTACAACCTACGATATAAAATGCAACATACAAAAGTGCAGTACTACTGAGAATGCGAACGAGAATTTCCACTGAGAATTCGGTCTGTGCCTCGATCCCAAATAGTGAAGCAAATATGCACTGAATACTAACTGGAACTGGCAAAACTGGACTTAAATATTTGGTACTGAAAAAAAAACCGGCCAAGTGATACTCGGACTCGCGCACGAAGGGTTCCGTACCATCATTATCACTACATAGTATAAAACAAAGTCTCTTCCCGCTGAATGACCCTATGATATCTTCCTTAGATTCTATGTCCTTATCTTTAAAACTACGCTTCGGATTTTGATGCGGTTTTTTTAATAGATAAAGTTATTCAAGGGAAAAATTTAAATGTATAATATATGCAATATAGTAGAGAAATTTAGATAATTTTAGAGGTTTCTAATGTGATGTCGCAAATAAACACATTTTTTGCGCTTACATTGCAAACCCTGGCTGAACCCTACGAGATAGATCAAAATAATGTACTACAGTATTGTACATCTTAAAAAGCTCTACAAAAAAAAATGTAACATAGTATACGTCTATCTCTTAGGGATAACCCACAATAACCATTTTTTATCCTTTAGATTTTACGAGAAATAATGGCTTCATTACAAAGCGATTTTAAGCAAAACAGAAATAATCCTTATCCAATTAATTACCTTAAATACATTGTGCATTTAAAATTAATTGTGCATTAATTGTATAAACCAACATACAATTAATATATAAAGACATTCTGTAGTTTATTTAGTATCAGCAATGCACCCGTGCATAGCGGGGGGGGGGGGGGGGGGGGGGGGGGTCGCTAGTTATATAAAAAAGGCAAAATAATAAACTTTGTTGTATGCCCTTCCGTAAATAATAATGTTATTTTAATTTAATTATTTATTTTTAAAGTGAATAATATAACTCAATATTATGTGAATATTTTAAGCGTTTACCTGTTTCCGTTATCAATATCGAGCAAAAACAAGCAAAACAATCACGTTTGTTGTAAGGGAGGTTCCCTTAAATATTTATTTTATTCTGTTTTTAGTATTTGTTGTTATAGCGGCAACAGAAATACATCATCTGTGAAAATTTCAACTGTCTAACTTTCACGGTTCATGAGATACAGCCTGGTGACAGACGGACAGACAGACAGACAGCGGAGTCTGAGTAGTAGGGTTCCATTTGACCCTCTGGATACGGAACCTTAATTAAGGGTCATTTTCCTCACATTTATACAATGTTTAACGACTCCACGGTGCAGTGGGCGAATGGCCGGCTGAGACGCGGGTTTGATTCCCGCTGCGGAACAAATGTTTGCATGATCTACAGATATTTGTTCCGGGTCTGGATGTTTTTCTATATATTATAAGCAGGGGGGGGGGGTGCAGTATTTGAATAACTAAAAATTAAAATACGTAATTTAGATACAAGTATTGTGTATGTGTAATTCAATTACTTTGTAAAAATATAAGTTGTTATTTCAAATACCTGACGCTGAGGTATTTTGTAATTAGTATTTCAAATACTTATGGCTTGAAAATACATTTGAACATAAATATATTTAGCGATCTTATTAATGTTGCGTTCCACAGAAAATAAAGTTCTATAGTTTTCGTAACTATTCGTAAGCAAAATGGCGACCGCTAAATATGTCAATCTTTAAAGTTGGCAACACTGCACCTGTACTGTACGTCAAATTGATAAGTACTTAACCGTATTTTTATTTTGAATAAAAATAGTTAAAATACTGTATTTTGTACTTTATATTTTAAATACGTGCGAGACGTATTTAGTTATTTGTATTTTATAAAACATCTATTTTTTCCAGTTCTGATTCCTATATTATCAAGCTTTGCTTAATTTGGGGCTAGATAGCGCTGTGTGAAATGCCCAGCAATATTTAAAAAAAATGTTTGTTCGGGAAAATTAAAATTGAATTTCTGTAAGTGCTAAAGGAGATTGGAGAACGTCTGGGAACGTGGGGCCAGACCCATTCATCACTCACTTACCCACTACACAATATTTTAAAACATTAAGATAAGATTAGATAACTTATTTTCGGTAACAAACTTCACAACACAAGGGTAGGTACATCAGATTCGGTATTTTAGTTAAATATTAAAACCTAGTTGCAAAAGAAACCTAGGCACCCAAACTAGGAAGACCTGTGATATGGCATGCCTATGCCTCCTGCCGGAGTTACACTTGTACTGAAGAAGATTAGGTTACTCTTGTTTTGCACTTACAAACTTGTACAAAAAAAATAAGATATAATTATCTAGCCTATGCTGTCCCACTACTGGGCAAAGGCCTCCCCCTCATCTCTCCACTTTTCTCGATCTTGTAATAAATCCCGCATAGGCTAGATAAAAAAAAAGTTATAATTTATAAAAAGTAATATTTTTGTATTTATAAACGAGTAATAATAATAATCCTCCTAGCCGATTTCGGCTACAGAGACTTGACTTTGTGATTATTGGCCTAGGTGTTTAGCCTGTATGTGGCTGATGTACCCTATTTTTGCGCTAAAAGTCCGGTTACAATGAACACAAGTTAAGGCGCCATTAATGTAGTTGTAATTGATATTAGCCGGCGGTCGACTTTTAAGCTGATCTCGTTTTAAGTCTAGTTCTTGCCTCCTTTCTTCTTCAAACTCGTACACTTTGTCCTGAACATGACGCCTCCATTCAGGTCGTTTTTCAGCGAGAGCCTCCCAGCGCGACGGATCGATACAACACCTCTTCATGTGCCTCTTCTGTACGTCTTTGAAACGTAGGAACTGACCTCCGCGTTTCCGCTTACCATGTTCTAGTTCACAGAAGAAAATGCGTTTCGCCCTTCGCTCATCAGACATCCGAGACAGGTGCCCGCACCAACGCAGCTGACGCCGCATCAAATATGCCTCTATGCCACAGACATTAGCCCGTCGTAGAACATCGGTATTACGGACCCGATCCGACCACTTGATGTTAAGAATGTCGCGGAGGCATTTCAGATGGAATCTGTCTAACGTGCGTATGTGTCTGCGATACAGGCACCATGTCTCTGACGAGTACAAGATGTTAGGAAGTACAATAGCCATATACACCTTAATCTTGGTACTCAATTTGATGTTATGGGAGCGAAATACCTGGACTCGTAGTTTACCAAAAGCAGCCATAGCGGAGCCAAGTCTGCTGTTGATCTCCGAGTCAAGGTCGCATTTTGTTGTTATGCTGCTTCCCAGATATCTGAATGTATCGACCTGTTTTATGGGCTTTCCATCGATTTGCAGATTCAGTGGAGCTTGGTTAACAGTGTCCATGGCCATCACCTCTGTCTTTGTAATATTAATTTTGAGGCCAAATCTACAGCACGCAGCGTCAAGCCGAGTCATCAAGTCCTGGAGTCCCTCAGAAGATTCCGCAACGAAACATAGGTCATCAGCATACATCAATTCGGTAATGAGGTCATACGATACCTTTGTGTGCGCTTTTAACCTAGCCAGGTTAAAGATACTGCCATCTGTGCGAAAACGTATGCGGATCCCTTCGGTGTTGGCTTGTAAAGTCTCCCTCACGACAACGGAAAAGTACAGAGCAAAAAGAGTGGGTGCTAATACACAGCCTTGTTTTACACCACAAGTGACAGGGAATTGCTCTGTCTGCTCACCATTGACGGTTACGCAACAAGTCATGTTGTCGTGAAGAAGTCTTATCAAGCGTATAAATTTGTCGGTGCAACCAAGTTTCGAAAGCACAATCCACAAAGCTTCGCGAGGTACACTGTCAAAAGCTTTCTCCAGATCAACAAAACAGAGAAACAGAGGTTGACACTGTTCCCTGCTTTTCTCTTGCAGTTGTCTAAGAGAGAATATGGCCTCGCATGTGCCGCGATTGGGTCTAAACCCAAATTGCGTTTCAGGCAATATACTTTCAGAGAGCTCCATAAGACGATTTAAGAGTACTCTGGCAAAAGTTTTTCCTGGAGTAGACAGAAGTGATATACCCCTATAAGAGTTGCAAACAGATCGATCACCTTTATTTTTATACAAAGAGCAAATTAGTGATACGCCAAAACTAGGAGGAACGAACTCCATTTCCCACATGCGCTGGAAAAATTGCCAAATCTTGTAGTGCAACTCATCTCCGCCATATTTTAATAGTTCTCCTGGTATGTTATCGATGCCGACAGCCTTATTGTTTTTCTGCGCTTTGATGGCGATGATAACTTCCTCAAGAGAAGGAGGCTGATCCAGATCTACGGCTTGTGGTAAGGCAGGAAGTGATGCTAAATAGTTTATGTCAGCAGAACGATCCACATTGAGTAAGCTGTTATAGTGTTCTGCCCAGCGAGTAAGAACTTCTCCTTTGCTTACCAGGAGGGTACCTGAAAGTGATTTCAGTGGTACGTTTACTCGATGTGGACTTCCTACTAACTTTTTAATCTCGTTAAAGAAATCGCCGAGTCTATTCGAATCAGCAAGCCACTGAATATAGCGAACCTTGTTCAGCCACCACTCATCTTTTGCGTTTCGAGTTAGTCTCCTTATTTGGCTCGTACTCTCCTTTATTTTTTCAGAAGCAGTTGTCTGATTTCCCTTTCGAAGAAGCTGGCGGTGTTTTTCTAGGGCGACTGTCAATGTATTATCATTTTCGTCAAACCAGTCTTCACAGACACGAGGTTTTTGGCCTAAGATCTCAGTAGCCGCATTGATGGTATTTGTAGTTAACAGTTTCCAGCCCTCGTCTAACTGTTCATCTTCGGGGTGTATGCCTGCTGTAAAGGTATTGACAGCTTCCCTGTAATTTGCCAATATTTCAGCAGACTCTAGCTTTTTCAGATGAAGACAGTTAGGCTTAGCCCTGCGAGGTCTACGGCAAGGGCTAAGACGCAAAAATAGTTTTGTAACAACAAGTCGGTGATCCGACCAACAGTTTGCGCCCCTCATTACTCTCGTTACTTTGACATCCGCTATATCCCGTTGACGGACTATAGCATAATCAATAAGATGCCAATGCTTGGACCTTGGGTGCATCCAGGTAGTTTTGTATTTATTTGGGAGTCTAAACATGGTATTGGTAATACCCAGATGAAATTGGGAACAGAGGCTTAGTAACAGTTGCCCATTACTGTTCATGTTACCAATGCCATGTCGCCCTATCACCCGAGGCCAAGCTTCAAAATCACGTCCGACGCGAGCATTAAAGTCGCCAAGAAGCAAAACTTTCTCACAGCGCCGGATTTTAGTCAGCACTTCTGACACTTCCTCATAAAATTTGTCCTTGACGTCATCACTTTTGTCGAGTGTTGGCGAATATACGCTGATAACATTTAAGTATTTATTGTTTCGAAGATGGAAACGTAAGGACATGACACGATCAGAGATAGCAACTGGATGTTCTTCCAACTTAGAGGCTAAAGTAGTTTTAATAGCAAAGCCTACTCCTGACCGTCTAGGCTCAGAAGCTGGTGTGCCTTTCCAGAAGAAAGTGTACCCACCACCACGTTCAACAAGCTCACCTTCGTCAGCTAGATGTGTTTCGCTGAGAGCGGCTATGTCGACGTCATAGCGTTTGAGCTCGCGAGCCACAATGGCGGTTTTACGTTCTGGGCAGAGGTTGTTGGGTCGGTCTAAAAGAGTACGTACATTCCACGCACCAAAAGTCATATTCATCTGCATGTTTTTAGATTTATTCTTATTGCGAGGAATGAGCGTTTGTTTGGGGCACCTTTTCTAGCCCCCTCCCCGGCTGAGCGAGGAAAGCAGTGCCTCTCTAAATAAAGCTGCTTTGTCTCAAAGAGTGCTGCCGAACCACACTATCACCCCGATGCAGTGCTAGAGCGACCACTCTCCTCTCCTTAGGCCACCCGTGTCCAGGTATTAGACCAAGCCCAGGACTTTTTTAAACTCGGAATGACAAAGCCAAGTCAGATGCGCAGGATATATTAAGTTGCATAAGTGTGCGCGCCGTACACAGATGCACCCTCTCCTCCTTACTCCCCTTGACCCAGTGGAACGGAGAACCGCTACGACTGGAAGGGAACAGGACGCAGTATCTGGCAACGATAAAAACTCCTATCGCCACCTTCAGGCCTTCTACAGTTGCCTGGTTGCCTCGCCACTTGAGGTGGATTGCGTTGACGCCGAAGCAACGAGCACTAGCACGGGGAGTGACCGTGCCGACTCGAGGGCCGAAACACGCCGTTGCTACAACAAAGTGTTTCGGCACTCGAGCCCCCCTCTACCAGCCTAGGTTCCTAAGGGTAAATAAACGAGTAAATATAATATATAGGTATGTATATTGTATGTATATTTATATATATATTAACATGGTATGAAATAATTATGTTTGTGCGGAGGTGTTTGAAGCTTCACGTTAAAACAACGAGCAAGTTTTCGATCGCGCAATTATCTTAAAAACGTAAAGTTGGTAAGTCTCAGAAAATATTTTCATCGTCATCATATGAGCTGTAGTATGATCAGTATCTATTTCCAGAACTACCGACGACCTTGTACGGCTAACGGCTTCCAGCAACCGTTTTCAGGTCGTCTTTCCATCTAGTGGGGGGTCGTCCTATGCTGCGCTTTCTAGTTCGCGGTCTCTAGAACCTTTCTGCGCGAAGAAAATAAAAATTAAATAACTAGCTGACCAACCCGCAGCTTTGCACGCGTAGTTTTTCAATAAAAACATTACCCTCCTTTACGCAGTTGGGTAAAAAGTAGCCTATGTTACTCAGGGTGAATGTAACTATATAATGGTGAAAGAATTTTTTAAATCGGACTAGTAGTTTTTGAGTTTAATCATTACAAACATACACACAAAAATATAAAAACGCGAATCTTTCTTCTTTATAATATTACTATAGAAGTATAGATTAATACTGGAAATTCCACACGGCGCCTTCTAGCCCCAAACTAAGCAAAGCTTGCAACTATGTGAACTAGTTAACTAATATAATACATATATACATTTTTTTGAATACATATTTACAACATCTAGAAAAACGATCAGACACGGGACATATCTGTAGATCATACAAACATTTGTAACGCGGTGACAATCGGACACCAAACCTCCTGCCTCTCAGGCAGCTATTCGTCCACTGCGCTACGGAGGTCGTCGAGTGAGAAAATGTTTACTTAAAATCAAATTTACATTAGTCTTACCTTCTTAACCCCGATGCTAAAAGTTAAGTAATCAAATAAATACATACACTTAGCGCTATCTAGTTCCAAACTAATCAGAGCTTGTATTATGAGAACCAGATAACTGATATAATACTTATATACTTTTTTTTGAAAATACGTACTTCTAATATATAGAAAAACATCCAGACCCGGAACAAATATCTGAAAATCATGCAAACATTTGTTCCGCGGTGACAATCGAAACCGCTACCTCCTGCGTCTCAGACAGCTATTCGTCCACTACGCACTGCGACTCGTCCAAGTCTAAGTCAAGTGGTATAAGTTTGACGCCTATGTCTGTCTGTGTCTGTGGCTTCGTAGTTCGCAAATGAATGGACTGATTTCGATGGGGTTTTAATAGAAAGCTTGTTCACCTGGGGTGGTTCTTGGCTACCTGTGATGAAGATCAGGTCAGGTGGTCCGAAAACCATCAGCATTTTTCCTTTTTACCGGACAATCGCAAATCCAAAGGAAGGGTTATGATTTCGGCAGTCTATGTATGTATGTTTGTATTGTTCCACAGTTGCACCTAAACTACTCGGTCGATTTTGATGAATGAAAGAAAGAAATAAAATATTTATATTTATTTGAACCCACATGACATCACACATAATAAAAACAAAGGAAAAGTCAAGATTCACCCAGACAGACAATGATGTTGTTGCGTGGGGACAAAACGGTCCCTCTCTCAGCATAAGCTGCATCGTACCACGGTGGATATAAAGCACCGCTGATTGTCTGACAGGGCCTAGGTGACGATACATTCATTTGAAAAGACAATGAGGTATCAATGAGGGGTGGTTTCGAGGTGGGAATAAGTATAACACAAGAGCTGCTTCTCAACTTCGACTGGCAACACCATTACATGGTTCTGCAGCCTTCCATGGCAGCTTCTGCTATGCTGCTACCAGGTGTTGGAACACTATTCCACCACCTCTAAGAAATATAAATAATGTTAACGTGTTTAGGTTAATGTTAAAAGTCCATGTTTTTGCCCTTCAGATCAGCCAACCATGGTAGCCATAGTAGTGTCTCTCTCACTCTCCACTCACTTTCCTCTGTCGTCACTCTGTTTATTGCTGGGCACGAATTATTAATAAATTGTCAGTCATGATTTGTATGACTTTTTGAGTTAGTGATCTGTAGAAGGTGCTAGATATAATGTTGGAAAATTGTAATGTAAATGTTTTAAATCTTATAGTTGTATAAATATCTGGGTGTCCCTGAGCTCAACACTGGCCTCAGTAGAATACCAGCGCTGCAGTATGGCAACATGTTGTAGCAAATGCTGAGATGAGGACCCTTTCGCCACCACATTTAAAATTTTTAGGTATATTATATTTTTTGTGTCATTTGTTACTGTGTCCATTTGTGGTGGTCTGAATAAGTATTTTCTCTTTCTTCTTTCTTTCTTTCAATGGATTTGTTATTATGGTGTATGTGACATAGGCTATTTACCTAGGCGTTTTTACCTGACTACGACAAAGCTAAAAAGAAAAATTATGATTTAGCAGTCTATGAATGTATGTTCCCCCATAGCACCGATCTACTCATCGATTTTAATGAATGAGGTGACTGCTTCATTACTGCAATGCGGGTGACATTGTCGGATTTTAGGTTTTGAACTTATAGATAAGATAAGATAACTCTTTATTGTACACCAAAGTAAAATACAAAACATAATTCCTACAAATAGATTTAGTACAATGGGCGGTCTTATCGCTGAAAGCGATCTCTTCCAGACAACCTTTTAGGTTGTTGGTGAAAGGATCTCAACCGTATAATGTTTATTTTTCTACTTTTACGGATTTTAAGAGCTGTGTTTATTTTGGTTTTGTTTAAATTAACTCTTATAATTGACGTAAAATGTTATTTTGATTTCTGATTTTGATCATTTACGTTATATAAATAAAAAGAAATTACCTACATCCACCAATTAACATGGTGTAGGATATTCATGAAAGGTTTTTTGTATGTTGCTTGGGTCCAATCTTGCCAATTTTCTTTTGCCAATGTTTTTACAATAAAAGAAACGGTAAAATAAAATTGTATTTTAGGGAACATGCTGGTTATGCTATCAACCGTAGAACTAACGAGCAGGGCGAACACTCTTTCGAACTTCCGTATCTTTATCTATCTTTACATAGTCTATATATCTATACTAATATTATAAAGAAGAAAGATTTGTATTTTTGTGTGTATGTTTGCAATGAATAAACTCAAAAACTACTGAATGAATTTAAAAAAAAATCTTTCCTTGTTGGGAAGCTACACTATCCCCAGGTGACATAGGCTACTTTTTACCCAACTGCGAAGAAGGAGGGTAATGTTTTTATGAAAAAACTATGCGTGTGAAGCTGCGGATTGTTCAGCTAGTATAAAATGAAGTTGCTTCCGCTGTTCGTTCGCTTAGATCTTTTAAACTACTCAACGGATTTAATTGCAATTTTCAGCAATAGACGAACGTTTCAAGAGGAAGGTTTATATGTACCTATATAATGCATAATTAGATAGTAACTGAGAAAGTAACTGTTTGTTTGTTAGATTGTTTGTTACCTTTTTATAACTAACGGCTGAACGGATCGTAAAGAAATTTAACAAGAGATTATATCCTGGGCAAGGATATAGGCTACTTTTTATCGGAGTTTACAAAAGGAGGGTAATGTTTTTATTGAAATACCACGCATGCGAAGCCGCGGGCGGGTCAGCTAATATTAAAATTACTTAAAAAATATACTTAAGCTTTATAAATAAACATAATTATTGTTCCAACAAAACCACAGACTTAACTAATACTATTCTGTATTTTGTGCCTTACAAGTGACTCGACTAATTAGAGATCATTCTCAAAGAGATAAAAAGTAAATGAAGCCTTTTATGGCCACTTCGGGTAATAAATGAAGACAAATTAACGATATAAATACAGAAGCGATACGACGTAATCTTTCACATAAAGTATTCTCGCTTCAGCAAAAATAAACAAATCGCAATAACGTTTTATGATTACGACGTTGTAATTTAATGCAGTTGCATGATAATTCACTTAATAAGTTAATATTTTTTCCCAATAAAAAACAATTTTAAGTGCACTGGTTCAGTCAATTTTACTAAGAATATATCGTAATAACTTACCTAATGAAGCTAGCTGGTGCTGACTGCAGTCTGGCCAGCTGAATTTATTCACACGAAAAAATCGACCGAACCCCCGAGCCACAAAAAAAAGTATTTAATTGCTCCCAAGGAACGGAGAGAATGGTGAAAATTCGGGTAGCGAATTTATAGGAGCTATTTGGATGCAAATGATGAGCTCCGAGCTCCCCGACAGTCACCGCATAACCCCAAAAGAATAAGTGAGAAACGTCTTACGAGAAAAAAGGCTCGTGAATACTGCTTTTCACTATTTATTCGCAATGGATCTCGGCTCACAGCTGAGTAATAGAATAATGTGGATGCTTTTGATTTTTGTTTTAGACTAAAAGTAAGTTATGATGTGAATGAATAGTAGACTTTGTTGTTTATGTGTTCTCGTTATGCTATATTGTTCACAAATATATTACCTACAAAAAACATACAAAAAGGCATATACAAAGGCGAGCTTATTCTTTCAGCAAACCTATATTCGATTTTAGGATACGCGCCCGGAAAACATTAAGGTATTTTTTAATTTACAACCTTTTCATTACTTTGCTATATAAATTGATAAAACCTACTTATTTTTAAAGAATTGTTGTAGAAAGTCCCCTAATTTTATCATATTTTTAAAATTTTTACATTAACTTATTTATACTTAATTTTATCTTATTTATACTTATTGTTGTCTTATTTATACTTAATATTATTTTATTTTTACATCTAACTAATTCAAATATTTATCACCTAACATATAATAAATAACCTAATTGAATCTGTCAGTCGACCAACTTGTACGTTTTAAGTTCCGACTTTCCGAGCTTTGGTTTCCTAGATACAGGGCTACGCCTAGTGAGGAAACCGATAGATAATACTATAAATAGATATAAATGTTGTCTGCAAAATTAATGCATCTATTACTTGTATATACCTAGTTATAATTTAGTTTGTTAATCATATTTTAAATTGTTTAGATACTGTGTTTTTTGTAGTAATAATAAAATATTTTCATTTTCATTTCACAGTTCCAGTAGATTTTTATGTCATCTAACCGCTACACTATTAACTATACGATACATTCATAGATGCTTCAGAAATGCACTTCAGTACTGCCTTTTGTTTGGCAAAGTTGCGGTAAATAAGTTCGACATTCAATCCTTTGTGGGATACTTTAAAAGTTCGAAGGAGGCCGAGACTTAAAGTGACGGCGTGGACTGGCGCTTCCGATGCCATGACGCGAGCCAACAATAGATGAACATTCTATTTTTACAAACTACAAAAACACAATACATGTATTGAGATAACTTTGCGAGGGTAATCTGGCCGGGGAAGTTATATAAGAAAATAAAACCCACGTTACAATTTCAACAGTATAGAGCCGTATCTTTTTATTTTTGTGCTGGGTTTGTGCGAAATGGTAACATATTGTGCTATATTTTTTAACCTGATCCAGAGAAGTCTAGACGGGCGCAGGTGTTTGGAAGGAAGTTATGTTTATTGAAAACGGATTTCGACCCATTATTTCTTTAATTCGAAAGTATCGAAAGAAGCTTTAGGATTTTTATACCGAGAAAAGAATTTCGCTATTATCTCAGCTGATGGTAAGTGATGATGCTGCTTAAGATAGAGCACGTAAGCTTGGAGTAAACTTACACTCTAGGGGTATCTTAGAATTTTAAAATGGAATAATCTATGTACTTACACAGATCTTTTATATCTTATCTAAATGAAAATTTAGTTTAATGCAAATATTTTGGTAAACTAGTTGACCTCATTGCTGTGTTTCGTTCTATGAATACTTCCGAGCAATTTATTGGTTTTAACAGCACTCATTTACCTTCGGTTCAAAGGCTTTAGGTTGTTTAGTGTAATGGATTAATTGCCGACCAAAATAATTAGGGTTGGTGGTCGGAAACCGGCTTGTAAAGTTACGTTTTGACATTTACGAGCTCCACAACACACCACGATGATAGTTTCCGTAATACTAAAACCACTAAAATGTAGTATTTTTAATAAAAGTTATGAAGCTTAATATTTCATTACGTAAATATTTATACTAAAACAGAATAATCCAGTGTCACATGAAGTTTATATTACATTGGAACTGAACACTTGACTTGACTTTACATGCAATTAAACTAATTAAATTGAAAGGGACGGCATCTACACAAAAAATAAAAATAAATGCAACTAAGGTAACATTTGCTTGTTTTATTATCAAAATCACAAGAAAATCGATAGAATGCTGCTTGACAAAACGTCAGAGAACTAACTTATTGTACGATGTCGCAGATTACTAAAAAGTTACTACGACCCGTTCAATATCCCACTCAGTCAATGACCCGGTCCAGTCAATACACCCATCCAGTCAACAAAGAGCGTACGGTGCGAACGGCTGGGTGGTCAGTAACTGCGTGTTAGGCATAACAACTCTAAAATAAAGTCTCACGGATTAAAAACAAAATATTTATGGTTTCAAAAATATATTTCGTCATTATTTGTAGTTTAAATTGAAACACCTTATGTATTGGCTATTGATTATAATTATGACAGGTCGTAACAAATCGCAGTTTTAGCACTAAATCACGAATACTCGAAGACATTTGCCTTATATAATTTAAGTCACTGTAGAATCTTATAAACCTGTATAAACCAAAATTTTTCAACAGTTCCTCGCAAGTGCCTGTTTTGCTAACCTTACAGAAATAAGACATGACACGTTAAAAGCCTGAGCGGACCGCCTTCCGGCACTTCGGTCAGGAGATGGGCTATTCATCGAGTATCGATATGTTAGCTTGCCTTGCAGACCGTACAAACTGCACTAGTGAAGACTATCGGAATAAAAAGGCTTTATTCCGCCGATTTAATAAATTACTTTACCGTTCAATATTTAATAATGTAAGTAATATAAGTTTTAGGAATGATATATATGAATTAATAAGCTCAGAGTCGCTCAACGAGCTATGGAGAGGGCTATGCTCGGGGTTTCTCTACGGGATGGAATCAGAAATGAGGAGATACGTAGGAGAACTCAAGTCACCGACATAGCCCGACGGATTAGCACGTTGAAGTGGCAATGGGCAGGCCATATAGCGCGCAGAACAGATGGTCGATGGGGCCGGAAGGTTCTCGAGTGGAGAGGCCACGGACCGGCAAGCGCAGCGTAGGACGTCCACCTACAAGATGGGCAGACGACTTGGTAAGAACCGCAGGTCGGCGTTAGATGCAGGCCGCTTCCAACCGCAGTTCCTGGAGATCAATGAGGGAGGCCTTTGTCCAGCAGTGGACGTCCTACGGCTGATATGGTGATGATGATGATGATGATATTCTTAATTTTAAAGTATATGATTTAACATCAAAATATTTGCTGTTTGAGAATATTAATACGAGTATGTTCACCGCAAAGTGTGATAGGGTCAATATTTTTATTTAAAAATGTATAGTTACAGACTTATTGCTTTCGGAGTGTCATTTCATTCTCAGCTTTTAAAATGTATTTTACGCCCCGTTATACGTCGTATAAGTTGTAGGTAAGAACATAGATGTTGTTGATTTTTAGGGTTACGTACCTAAAAAGGTAAAAAAGGAACCCTTATAAGATCACTCTCTTGTCCATCTGTCCTGTCCGTGTGTCTCTCCGTGTTTGACCACCTATTTTCTAGGTCCACTCGACCTAGCAAATTGAAATTTATACCAGATACTGAGGTTTATAGTCCCTATTAGGTGTATAAAAAGAGTCAATACGATAAAAAGACATGAGTAAGTTTAAATTTTCGCGAAAACTTGTAAGAACCAAAATTTACCATCATTTTCCACTTTTTTCATTTTTCGCAATGTTCCCTTTACTTGTGCTGTAAGACCTTGCTTGTAACCAAAATTGACTATTCTAGGTCAACCGGAAGTACCCTATAGGTTTTGGTTCGAAAACCTATACTGGCAGTTCCCGTTGACGAAATCACGAAATTTTGTCTTACAGCACAAATAAAGAAAACATTCTAAAAAATAAAATATGATGAAAATTAAAGGGTGTCCCCATACAAACATAGTTGACGCCAATTAAGATAGTCCTCTGAGTTGTATGGGCACTCATACAATTTAGAGGACTAGCTTAATCAGCACAAACCACAAGTAAGGTAAATAAATAAAACTGTGCTATTGAATTAAATAAACATTTAAGTGGGACTCCCATACAACAGACATGATTTTTTACCGTTTTTATAGATGCTACGGAACCCTTCGTGCGCGAGTCCGACTCGCACTTGGCCGGTTATTTTTATATTGGCTAACCAAATAGGACAATTATGGTCTGAATAAAATGTTTTTTTTTTCTTTTCGTATAAATTATTTATATAACTGGTATTTAATTATGCTACTGAACTTAGATTTAAGAAAGTAGAGTGACTTCAGGAGGAGACATTACGTTCTTCAATTTAAAATTAAAGTAAGGTTAGACAACTGGTATTATCAGCACATTTTGTTAAAACTTTTCTTGCATTTTATCCTCCCAATAATTTAAACCGCTGGAAACCGCCACCGAAAGACGGTCTAATAAATTTAATAACATTATAAACGATCTCGTTAACTTATCCGAAACATTGTCAAGCAACTCAACGATTTAAATAACAAATTTATTTAGGCTTTGAGGCAGACGTGGCCTCTCACAGATTTGAAAAAATGAATGGAATCATTTATCAATATAGCATGATTTATGATCTGAAACTCTTTCAGTAAATACAAATGAGAGGGAAGTAAGGACGTTGGGTCACTGCCAAAGTGAAGCCTGATTAATGATTTTTGAGGCACACGGAAATGTTTCGTGAAAATAAATTTCTAAAAGTTGTCCGGACTCGGGCATGCTGGTACAAGTGCGGTGTTTCTTTTTTTGTTGATGTTATAACTTTAAAATGGCGAGTTTCTGTTATTGCCTTTATTTGTGTCTTATATATATAACGAATGAGATGTGAGACTTTTCATGACACTAAAGAGGTATAGAAGAATTTGTCAGATAAAACGGGCGTCAGCAACATGGTTTTACGGGATAATAAGGAAACATTTTCAAAGGACAAAAAACCCTTTTTTATAGAAAACACAACCTACCTACTATACCTGCTATCAAGACTTTTAGTAAATAAAGAAACTCTTTTCGGTTATTTATATTCATAAAAACACGAAATTCGTACCAAGGAACACGGTAAAATGTAATTGCATAAACTATGTAGAAACATTCATGAAAAAGAAAACCTTTCATACTCTTCCCACCTAACATAAGTACGTTCATTGGGAAGTAGGACCATTGGGAGCATTCTCTACGTAACACAGTTGGAACTGAAGCAGAAACACTAAGCAACTCGACAAGAAGATTGCCTGGCTTGGAAACTATTGTTAGCGTAGTTACCAAGAAAGATAAATAAGTCAAGAAGTGGGTCGAGGCATGCACAGTTTAGGGTTTTTAGGTAAAACTAGCTTCCGCCAGCGGCTACGTACGTGTTGTTTGTCATCAAAAATTAGTCTATGTGTTGATTCAGTTTATAATCCACGGACATACCAAATTTCATCGAAATCGATTCAGCCATTAAGACGTGATTGATTAACAAACAAACATAGATTCTAGAATGGAAACCATGCACTGGCGCTGGACGGCCGTTATTGGGAGCCGTTGGGAGCTGGCGGCATAAAATCGGTCGCTTTGAAAATCAAATAGGGAGGTCTATGTTCAGCAGTAGTCAAGCAATTTCTGATATTATTATGATGAAAATACGCGGATAAGATGAAAAAGAAGAATAGATATTTAAAACCATCTGACTGGTGTTCACGATACAGGCTTGCCTAGTGTGAAGGCCGCTGCTTAATTGTGATCGTAAGTAGTGCCTTCTGTCTCAAACTGTATAAAATGTATATTGCTATTATACCAGGCATCTTAGTTAAATTACAAAAAATATTTTTCATGTTAATCTTATTGATACGTTTTTGGCAGCAAATAAATATTTTTCATTTTTCATTTGCATTTTTCAACCTAATGACTATACATTGATTCGTTGTTTGCGGTTCTTTATCTTCGAATTTTGGAAAATAAATATAACATATGAATAGAATTTCTTCGCAATAATATTAAAATATAATGGTCATAAAAATAGCTTGTTTACAGAATTTATTTTGTAAAAACTTTACAAACTTAGTTGCACATATATTTACATTCATAACACAGCACAATACATAAATTTTCATATTATTAATGTTTTTTGTGAGTTGTATTCATAAAAGAGTTACTCTTGTGTCACTGCATTGTATCAACGGTGGTCGTACTCTTCTTGCGGGCTGCTTCACGAAAAGTTGAACAAGTTGCCGCCGGTCCGAGCCTTTCAGTTTGTTAACTCTAATTCTATCAGAGAGGTCGTTCTCAGTTTTTGTAACGAGTACAAGTAAGCAATATTCGTTTCATCGGAACTGCGCTAATCCTTTGTTTTAGAGCTGACTGAAGTATTTAGAGCTGAAGGGTTTGATAGTAAAAAATATAACCACGAACCTGCAAGATGTGGAATGACCTTCTTTTAGAGGTTTTCTAGTTCAACATGAGTGTATGGTTCCTTCAAGAGAGGTGTAAATAAGGCATTAAGTTTTAGGCAACGCGTCTGTAGTACCTCGAGTCTTGCAGGAGTTTATAGGCGACAGTGACCACTTAACATCAGGAAGCGCGTCAACTTATGTGTCTTATTGTATAATTTAAAAAAATATATATATACTATGTGTTTCGTTATGCACGACATTAAAAGAAAACACGTGTAGGGTTAATGGCTAGTGTTGCAGTAAAATATGTTTATTTAAATTCATTAACATAGAAAACTTTTAATTTTCAAACAACCTTAATATCTATTCCTAAAATATCAATGGAACAGCCTATATAAAATAGGTAAACCAATCGTATTAATTCATTATGTAAGTAGGTACCTGTTAAATTGACTGAGCGGCATAGGCGGCAAAGGCGCCGCCGAGTTACGTTAAAAATTGTTTGTTGGAAATGTATTACTGGCTAAATAATCAAGCTACCGGTATTAAACCCACCTTTAAAACCAGATAATACTATTTTGGATGTATGTTTTAAATTAATGTCGTATATAACTAAACACGTTGAAGTGAACGTGAAGTCACGTGAAGTGGGATTAGCACGTTGAAGTGGCAATAGGCAGGCCATATAGCGCGCAGAGCAGATGGCCGATGAGGCCGGAAAGTTCTCGAATGGAGGCCACGGACCGGCAGGCGCAGCGTAAGACGTCCACCTACAAGATGGGCAGACGACTTGGTAAGAACCGCAGGTCGGCGTTGGATGCAGGCTGCTTCCAACCGCAGTTCCTGAAGATCAATGAGGGAGGCCTTTGTCCAGCAGTGGACGTCCTACGGCTGATATATGATGATAACAAAACTGGTTGTCTAAGCGCTAGCGGTCAACACGGTTAGAATTTATCGGCTGTGCTAATGCCTTCGGGTTTATACGAGTGTTGCGAGTAAGACCGAGAACGACATAATAACATGCTTTCCAAAGCATTCAAAGTAAATGTTCAAAGTATGTGGTCATCAATTCAATGGGTAACTGCTAGTATATTAGATTAGATTAGACAATTTCTTTATTGCACACCATTAAAAATAAAACAAACAAAAGAGAATACACAATTAAATCAAAGGTTCAATGGGCGGTCTTATCGCTAAAAGCGACCTCTTCCAGGCAACCTTTGGATGGACAGGATCTGTGTGAACAAATGAGGACGGCGGCGTAAATCAAATAATAACTAACAGAACAAGTATTTATATAAATAACTAATATAAATGTAAATATTTTTGTTATAGTTATATAACTTACTTCTAACTAAATACTTAAGTAAAAAATTATACATACAAATTTGCTAGTAGGTCACCCATCGAAGTTGTTTAACCTATAACAAGCAAGTTAACAGATAAAGGTGCTGTCTTCCGTCTCAACCGCTAGTAATTTCCTATTTAAATATATTTTAGAATGTACACCAGTGGTGGGTTTATGGCGGGTTCCTATATCCGCCGGTAACCAGCTACGACTCGTTTCTCCTTAAAATGTGTCCAAATTTTGACACTAGTTTGACACTTTTTCAAGGAGATACGAGTTGTAGTCGGTTACCGACGGATATAGGAACCCGCCATTAGATGACTTCTATTGGGTACGATGGGTTAAATGTGAAAACAAAGAAAATAAAGAAATAATTATATAATAAATATTAAAAAACCAACATAGTATTAAAAGTTCTGAGACATAATAAAAACTCTCATCACAACTCGTAGTTCGCCTCGAACTGAGATCTCGCGAGTCTCTCATAAAAACAAAAAAATAATTATTCGTAATCTTTGACTATCAAAATAGTACCACGAAATGCCTAACCAACTAACTTGCCTTATAGTTTTATTCAATTTACGGCTAACGGGAGTTCATGTTAAGTGGTTAATCTTTTAGGGATAGAAATTGCAATTATTCTGGATTTCATACTTTTGTCTATATTACTGTCACTAAAGCTACACGCATACCAAATTTTAGCACTGTGGAGTCAGTGAACTTTGTCAAAGTTCAGTTGATATTATGGCATAAAAAACAAGGTTTAAACTAAAAATAAAAACGGGGTCAAATGTACTCACAAATACCTTTTATTAGACGTGCCATTTGACCGGATAATCCCATTTTGTTTGTTTTACCCTCCTTGAACCCCAATATCTCAACAAGCCCCCACAATTTTTGCTCATTGAGTCACACCAAAGTTGTGTCATCACTTTAAACCTATATATCAAATTTCACGATGATCGGATAAACGCTTCGAAATTTATTCTCGGACATACAACGCTGATTTGCCCAAGTTAATTTGGAGATCTCCCTTCGCTCGATCTGAGAAAAGATTTGTATTTTTTTGTATACTTGTAACGAATAAACTCAAAAACTACGAGTCCGATTACAAAAACTACGAGTCCGATTACAAAAACTACGAGTCCGATTACAAAAACTACGAGTCCGATTACAAAAACTACGAGTCCGATTACAAAACTTAATTCATCATTAGGTAGAATCCTACATTATCCCGGATTAATATAGGTTACTTTTTTTCCAAACTGCGCAGAAGGAGAGTAATGTTTTTATAAAAAAACTACGCGTGCAAAGCCTCGGATTGGTCAAATAGTTACATAATATATACAAATTGGATGCATTACATAAATGTCGTTCATCATAATCATATAAATAGACCTATTAAACCGATAAAACGGTACGTAATAAATCACGTCAAAAAATCAATATCTTTTTATTCATTACAACCACAAGGATCACTTTGAAACAATTTTACTGCCTGTTCCTTCGCAACCAAGCCAGGAAATAAAGGCAAGAAACAAGGCTGGTTGTTTTTAATGATCCTTTTGGAATAGATAGCTATATAGAAAATAAATGACGTATAGATTGTAACGTTTCGAACAAGTTGGAGTAATTTCAATTCCAAGCTTCTTTATCATCTAAATGATCCTATATTTTATAACAGGCTTTTTATAAAGACTTTGTTTGATTACGTTTTTAAATTTGTTAATTGTCAATTTTGTACATCACTTGGGATTTTTTTTTATATACGTTTGACCACGATCTCGCCTGATGGTAAGCGATGATGCAGTCTACGATGGTACACGCTTGCCTAGAAGAAACCTATTCACTCGCTACTTAAAGATACCCAGGCTGTAGCTATCTGGAAACACAGACTCTGGCAAGGCGTTCCACTCTTTGGCGGTGCGCATAATAAAGGTCGAAGAGAACAGCTTTGTGCGAATGGGAGGTATTTCTACCATATAGCGGTGGCGCACCGCAGAGCGTCTGGTTGTCCGGATTTATAATAATGATAATCATATCAGCTATAAAATGTCCACTGCTGGGCTTAGACCTCTGAAACAAAGTTAATTGCCATCTAACCATATATACCTAAACACGTCTCAAATTACAAGCGGGAACAACAAAGTTATAGAACACACATGATTTATACTCGCTGGGGTAACCCGCAGGGCGTTCGTATAATATTCGAGTATATAGGTGAACTTGTAAGTGTACGTGTACCTACAACATGCTTCGGAACGAGTATTATCCGTAATTCTTATCAATTTCTAACTTCTTTCTTACATTTATCCTCATACTAGCTGACCAATCTGCAGCTTCGCACGCGTAGTTTTTCAATAATAACATTACCCTCCTTCTGCGCAGTTGGGTAAAAAGTAGCCTATGTTTTTTTATACAACTTATATGGCAAACGAGCATGCAGTCCACCAGATGTTAAGTGGCTACTGCAGCCCATGGATATCCACACAGAATTCAAAACAAAGTATTATGTTGTCTTGATCTCTATGTGGATACGTTGCCATACTATATGACATAGCTGTTATGCCTATGTGCCAGTAATTACCGGAACATTCCATTACCATCTAACCGGAACACAGCAGCACAAGTACTGCTATTTGGCGGCAGATAAAGGTAAGGCGGTGGTGCCCACTTCCTCGAGCTCGTTCACAAAAGCTCTACCACCATGTCACCCGGGGATAGTGTAGCTTCCCAACAGTGAAAGATTTTTTTTAAATCGGTCCAGTAGTTTCGGAGCCTGTTCAATACAAACAAACAAATCTTTTATCTTTATAATATTAATATAGATAACTCACGCACTTTGAGTTAAGATCGCCGGCCTGGAGGGTGAGGAGGGTGGAATTATAGATTATCTAGTCCGACTCTTAGTGCACCACTAGTACCTTCTTCCAGCTCTCTTACCTCTTCCTCCTACATTACGTGGGGTCGGCACAACATGTATTTTTCTTCCATACCTCTCTATCAGCCGTCATCTTCGTTGACACTACTTACCCATATCATTATTCACACAGTCCACCCATCTCTACTTCGGCTTTCCTCTACCTCTCTATCCATCCACATTTATATCTACAACTCTTTTAGTCACATGATTTTCTTTTCTTTGCATGATATGCGCATACCACGCTAGCCTTAATCCTCAACTTTTCTATCACTGGCACTACTTTCAAACTTCCTCTAATATACCCATTCCTTATCTTATCCATTCTCATTACCCTACACATCCATCTCAACATTCGCATTTCCGCCGCTTGCACTATCCTATCATCCGTTTCTTTCGTGGCTCAACACTCTGGACCATACATTACGACAGTATCATAACCACTAGTAACATCATAAGTATTTTTTCGTACACCCTGCTCAAAAAAGTGACATTCTATGCCACAAAAAGCGAACATAACAATAGTCATTTTTAATCTGTTAAAAACAGGGAAAGAAAATTGTACTGAATTTCATTCATCCTCTAGGGGGAGAATGTGATTTAAATTTGGAATACTTACCGAAATTTATACTGAACTACATCTGTGTTTACACCATTGAGTTTGTATATAAAGCATTATACATCTTTTTGAAAAAGGAATACGCATTTATTATGCAGTTATGATTATTAAATAAAATTACGAAAACCGACGAGGCTGTATGAGCTTGATGGCTTTGCTTTTCCGACAAAAAAATATTAGTCTAGGAATTTGCCGAGTTTTTGTTTTCTTCAAATACATAAACGTTAAGTTTTTTTTAATTTATTTTTATAAATAAGTTAGTGTTATTATATTATGTCATATTATTATTGTGTCAATTTTTTCGCAAATGGTACGAAAAGTAGAGTATTTTCCTCGGTGATAAAGCTGTCTTAGTCTTGGGTGAACTTAAATCCCTCGCTACACTCAGGACTCGTCTTAAATCCCTCGCTTCGCTCGTGATTTAAGTTTTTAACACCCTCGCTACGCTCGGGAGTAAACCTCGAGTCGTTCGTTACGCTCGCGATTTAAATCGTCACCCGCGACAGAAGACGCTGCTTTATCCCCTTGGTTAATAATCTACTATTTATTGTTTAATTGCAAATGAAACCTAATGCTTAGTTTTATAGTTTTAACTGAAAATGTACTTATATTAGATAAAGTCTAAATAAACTTTACTCTACCCATGTAATTAAAACGTTAGTTAGCATATAGAAAATTAACAAAAAAAAAATTTGAAAAAAAAAAACTATTCCGTAAATTAATTTGAAACTCTAGCTCAGATTTTCGTCAGCTCTTCTATTGGAGACGCTCGAGTCTAAATAAAAACTGTTTTAATTCTTATCATAACTCTCGTGGTTTGTCAATAAAAAACGAGTGTGCTTTAGACTATACGACTAAAGTAAAACTTCTTTTTCAAAATATTAATTTATAAAATTGTTCATTTACAAAATTGACCCCACGTCTGTAGGTCGATCAGTCTATGTTCATTCTGGATAGACGCAACTCGCACTCACACATTACCGTTTAAAAATATACGAAACGTAACTCTTTCTATCTTCACTAACCTAATCTACCTCTCAACTTCCGTTCGCACTTTTCGTAACGCATTCACCAGCTTACTCCCCAAGTCAAGCGTGCGTAAAGAAGTTTTACTTCAAATAGTAGCTTATATTTAAATCCATGATTAATCTTTATACCAACGTTAACCGAAATCGGTTCTGCCATTTTGACGTGATTGAGTAACAAATATTGTGTCGAAACTTTCGGTTTTATAACATTAGTGTGCTATTTTTTTTGTATATTGATTTTAAGTCCCCGCGTACGTATATGCTCGACATTTTTGCATCTGTCCAATCAAATAAGATCGAACGTACAGATTTTTTTATATGACCTGGAGTTGGAGCTAACGTATGGCCCAGCTCACCTGATGTTACGTAGTAACCATCGCCTATAACAAAGTATTGCCTCGTAGGTCACGCACCTTATAAACGTGTCCTACAATGCACAGCCCTGCATCCATCAACTTGAAAAATGATAAAACTTTCTAACTAAACTGCTCACAAAACGTCGAGCACAATTATATTTGCTCATCGAGATTAGTCACCTAAACCAGCAGAATAAACGAATTCTCGCTAAAACAGCTAATTATATTTATGAATGAATGAATGAATGCAAATTCTTTATTACAGCTTACCTTACAAGCTAGACACAACAGATTTAAAGAAAAAAAAACAAATAAAAGTAAGCATAATGGTCGGTCTTATCGCTTAACAAAGCGATCTCTTCCAGACAACCTTTGGATGGAGAGGATCATTGCTTAATGGAAGATTGACCGAGGTGTAAAAAGAATAAACTTAATAATAGAAAAATAAATTAGTGATACCAATTTATGATACCAAGGGTTTCTTTATATTCTTCTCGTGTGAACATATGTCCACTTTTCGAGATAATATACATTTTCCAAAGCACCTTGTATAGGTGAACCTATTAGACGTGCCGGTATAATCGATACTGGAGCTATGTTTAAAGCTTTATGATACAGCGTGATGTCACAGCGTTTTTATAAGAGCTTATTAAATTTAGACTAAATACGATTGAAGATTGGCGAGACTGGACCCAAGCAATATATTTAAACGTTCATGATCATTATCATACGCAATATAAATTGGTGAATAGTATTTTTCCAACGTTCACGATCACTGTACATAATTACTGATTAAATCGGGAATTTATCGCTTATGTACCTTTTTTATTAGTTGTCCCGACGTTTCGACTGTGTGTTGCAATAGCCGTGGTCGCGGGCGGACTGGAGTATTTGGAATATGAACGAGGACATTTCTAATTCTGAAGACTAAGTGAGGGTAGTTGCTGCAGCAGCCATCACTTCTCGGCGGTAGGGCCAAGTACTCCAGTCAGCCCGCGACCACGGCTATTGCAACACAGTCAAAACGTCGGGATAACAAAAAAAAAGTTAAATATGTACGCGATAAATACCCGTTTTAATCAGTAATTTGGTGAATATATTTTTTTATTTTTAATGATTGTCACCTGTGATTGTGACTATAAAATAACATTACGTACGTTTACCTACTAAAGTAACATGTAAATAATCACATTACCAAACGTCCGTTCACTGTCCACCGTCTTATTGTTCCATAAAGTCCTCTCCATCGTCTATTTGTCCGGAAGAAATCTCTTTAAGCATCCTACTGGCTCGATCGATAGTGGTCCCTAACATTTTCTGCCAAAAATTTACACCGAATAACAATAACAATAACGGACCGGCAAGCGCAGCGTAGGACGTCCACCTACAAGATGGGCAGACGACTTGGTAAGAACCGCAGGTCGGCGTTGGATGCAGGCCGCTTCCAACCGCAGTTCCTGGAGATCAATGAGGGAGGCCTTTGTCCAGCAGTGGACGTCCTACGGCTGATATGATGATGATGATAAACAATCAATCAATCAATCATTTAATCATTTATTATCAAAACATATAAATTATCACTTATATGAGAATCAGTAGACGTAGAAAAGATATTGTAGATTCGTTCGAGTTATGCTAGGTTCTTACTTCACTTCACTTCACTTAGTTCCCAAATAAATAAGTGACATCCATTGTAGAAGCTCACTAGCTCCCACCCTAGGTAAAACCTGTGCTATGTGAGATAGTCTCTTTCGTCCTGTGAGTTTGATTGTGTGTTTGTGTGCGTGTGTATTTGTGTGTGGGTGAGTTTGTGTATATAGTCTAACTTTTTATTAGCTGCAGTAAAATGACGTTTCTAAATGTCATTTCGTAAAATAATGTTGCCAGCCTAATCTCAATAGGGATGTGATTCAGTTCACAAAAATTAATTAAATAACATTATTATGACGTTTTTGTTTCATTTTGAATGTACCTCCCTATACTTCCACTAAAAAAGATCAATCCTCTAGTATAGTAATAATAATAGGTTAAAAAAATACATTACAACTTAATATTAAATCTCATAAAAAAAACAAACTGATTATTCATTTATGATTCACTCATTTAGCTACATCCCTATTTCTTTTTCTTCAAAAACCGGCAACCCACAAAACGTCATTTTACTGCAGCTAATAAAAAGTTAGAAGTAGAAGGTATTGTGTGTGGGGGTATGTGTATGTAAGAGCGCGTGTGTAGTGTGTGGGGAAGGAGGGGAAGGGGGGAAGGAAGTTCGGATATGAATAACAATAATTTATTTTATTCAGCAACAAACTTCAATATTTCACAAACAAAAATAACAATGGTTTACTATAATAAAATTCAGGGTGGAAAATATAGGTACCCTAACTAGGATTGACCTGTATGATGGATAGCATACCTATACCTCCCTCCGGACTAAGGTCCATAATGGAATATTGAGTGAATGTATGTGTGAATGTGGGAGTATGTTGGTGTTTGTGTTTTGAGTGTGTGTGTGACACGTTACATTATAAAAAGCATTAGATTAACAATAACACTGCACGCTTTTGTTTATTTACATTAAATTCCTGTTTTAAACTTCAATTTTAATTGTCTTCAAGTTCCAAATGTCAATGTCAAATCAATGATTCGATGTCTTGGAGATTTTTTAGAACGAAATTATGATAAACATGTTTTCGAACGAAACGTTTGGTCAATGGCTATATTTATATTATAGATGACCAGGAATTAAGACTTAGTTGATAATGTTATGACGGTCCATTAAAACAATAAATTATTGTATTAATATTCATGATATTTTAAGTCGTGTTTACATTTGGATTATATCTGTTCCTAAGATATAAGTTTTAAAATGATTATTTATCAGGTTTAATATGTATCATTGATGTGTTGTCATATGTTAGGAATACGATTTTCAAATAATGAAAAATTGTGTAATTTATTAACCAATTTTTAAAAATGTTCTACTTAATTAGATTTTGTTAAAATTAACGACATGAGAATAATGCTGTGATTGGTGGCGCCCAAAAAGTAGAAATTTGTGCCCTAATAATACGATTTTGTGATTGTTAGGACTTGTAATAATCATTAATTAAGTTTTAACATACTTTAAGTTCATTATATATTATTGTTATAGCCAATATAAAAAGATATTATGATGTAAACAACCAATGCTTGTGATTGGCCAACGATGTCGTGACTTTTTACGACTTTTGGGATGTATAAATAGCAATGTAAATGCCTGATGGGTACTTTTGTATTCCTGGCTCGAGAATAAGTTAAGTACCAACCAATTTTCTAACGCTGTAATATCTTTCTTTGTAAACTTGTACTTGTATTTCTGTGTGTTACCTGATTGGCTTGGGTGAGCTACCGTGTATTTATATTATTGTAATAGACCGTATAGTTATTCAAACTATATCAGTTACACTGTCGCCCATCCAGCTTATTTTGTGTAGATAATTTTGGAATAGAATCAAGATACTTTTCATTATCGTCAGCCTTTTGTTTCAATTTATTACCTATTTATAGTCTGTAATGAATGAATACACGTTGTTGAAGTATTTTGTGTTTATTTTGTATATATTCTTTGTTTAATTTAACAAATCCCCATTATGTTGTGTATAGTTCAAGGCACAGCAGCTGTAAAAGTAGAATTGCGAGTCCAGCACAATGCTACTTTGGCTATTGACTTGTATTTCTAGATGGGTCATAGTGAAAATATTAGTAGACTGTTATACCCTTTCTATCATGTGCGTGTATGTATAAATGTGTGAGTTTGTTGTATGTTAACTTATTAAACCCTCCGTCGTCCGAGA
Source organism: Philereme vetulata (assembly GCA_918857605.2). Classification (NCBI taxonomy): domain Eukaryota; kingdom Metazoa; phylum Arthropoda; class Insecta; order Lepidoptera; family Geometridae; genus Philereme; species Philereme vetulata. The sequence goes on along the minus strand of OU975438.1, from coordinate 1,270,609 downwards.
CACGTTCTGAGAGACCCGGATGACGAAATCACCTCCGCTAATGCGGAAGAGATTACATTAGATAGAGCAAACACTTCACATATACACCGACCTCGCCGGTGAGGTCGACGGGTCCCTTCAGTCGCCGCCTATACGAGGTACAAGCATGTACCCGGGCGTTTCTCTCCTATCTCCACCCCGGCAACAGCCCAAGCCGAGGTTCGTACCGACATGGTGCCCTTGCGCTAGTTGCCTCATCAAAACTTACAGGGCTGAGCGCCTTCTGCGCTCGCCAAAATTTCAGTTAAGCTGCAACGGCCTTGGAGGTCAACAGCGAGATTAGTCTATTCGAAAATAAAAAGTGTTAACTTATTATACATAACGTATGTTTAACAGACTCTCAGTTTCAAGGTAATAAACGATACGTGATCAATCCCGTATCCATACCAGTTTATAAATTCGGAAATAACTCTGTGTCTGTTGGCTACGTTTTCATGGCTATACGGCTGGACTGATCTTGGTAAAACTTAACAAGGAAATATCTATAGAAGGAACATAAGATAGATTTTATGGGAAAATTAAGATGTTTTGCCGTAAATTATAAAAATATTATCAAACACTTGAACTGCTCCACAGATTGGAGAACTGTGAGAGAGATATTGGATTGGAGAGATTGGTTGAGACAACATCTTCTCGTCCATAAGGTCGTCCCAATTTCTTCCTATTTTCAAACTCAAGGTTTTTCCTTTCCCTTTCATTGTCTCGTAACTGCTAGTTAGTGTTTATGTTATTTATCTTCCATACGTAGTGTAGTTTATTTTTATATTATTTGTATGTATTTAAGATAAGATAAGATAACTCTTTATTGTACACCAAAGTAAAATACAGAACATAATTCTTACAAATAGATTTAGTACAATGGGTTTATGTTAATTAAGTTTATGTATATTAGTATAATGTCTGGAAGAGATTGCTTTTAGCGATAAGACCGCTTATTATACCTTTATTTATAGGTATAATGGGCGGTATATGTTGTTAATGGACGGTAATATGGTTGTTTCTCTATATATTATAAGTATGTATTTACAAAAAAAAAGTATATAAGTATTCTATCAGTTATCTGGTCCCCATAGTACAAGCTATGCTTAGTTTGGGGCTAGATAGCGCTGTGTGAAATGTTCAGAAATATTTATTTATATTTATTTAATGTTTATTTCCTTGGTTTCTGTATTTTTGTTTATTGTTCAATGAAGAGTATTTCATTCATTCTTCTCGTCCAAGTAGATATAGGTAAAAAGGTTTTTATCTCGAACTTCATGGTCGCATCAGAATGGGTGTGGGAGGCGCGCAGGTTTAACCAAAGAGTTCAGAAAATAAAAACTTTTTGATATAACCATAACTATGCTTACCCGAACGACGACGTAGTGGCCGGATATACCTATGTGGTTTATGTTATTTGGCGCTGTTATAATTATTACTATTAGGATTTAGGTTCTAGTAAATAAGGTCGTGGGTAAACAGCTCGTCTATATCTAAATCTATACTAATATTAAAAAGAGGAAAAGTTTGTATTTTTGTGTGTATGTTTGTAATGAATAAACTCGAAACCTACTGTGCCGATTTCAATAACTCTTTCATCATTGGAAAGCTACATTCACCCTGAGTGACATAGGCTATATTTATTGCTAGAAAAGATTAGGTACTTTTACTAAAACTCAAGTAACGTAACCCAAGGTGAAAAAAAGTCCCTAAAACGTCTTTGGTCGCATGCGCTGCGGAAACTATTGATGATAAAACAAAAGTATGTTCTACAATATTAAAGAACATATCAATATCTACAAAAGTTTTATTATAAGGAGGAAAGATTTGTTTGTTTGCATTAAAAAGGCTCCGAAACTACTGGACCGATTTAAAAAATTCTTTCACCGTTGGGAAGCTACTCTATCCCCGGGTGACATAGGCTATTTTTACCTAACTGCGCAGAAGGAGGGTAATATTTTTATTGAAAAACTACGCTTGTAAAGCTGCGGATTGGTCAGCTGGTTTATAATAAATTAACTGAAGTTGAGTATACCAGCGGTTCTTTTTGATCTGTGGATAGCGTGACAATTGTGTCAATATAGTATTCCTCATGTGAAATATCTTAAGTTCCTTGGTTTAATGAATAGTTTCGTATTAGGAAGGTATATATGCAATCTTGTGATGTAGTTGTTTTAAAATAAAACTTTTGGATTGATAATAAAAAGATGTCGAAGGACTTGAATAGTCATGATTTTTCTTTATCAATCTCTTAAAGAATCGATGTATGTTTGTACCACAAATACTGCAAATATTGTTTAAATTGGTTTTGGGGGAACACAGAGCAAGATAACTTGTTATGGTTCTCAGATCAAGGTGAAAACGCTACCAAGGCTTTATTTTTGATTATGACAGTTTATTGGAACACACTGTATACCAATTTCATAATCCACTTAAATCAGATTAATTTTCAATCGTTGTGTAAACTTTTGTTGTATGTAAGTATTAACCTACACATTCATTCATTATTATAAATACGGGATTTATCACGTACCCCCAGGGGTCTATGGGAGATTCGACGGGGGTCTACGTTGGCTTGACAAAAAAAATGGGGACTCACAATTTGTAAGCGGGGGTCCACATAAATATATCTAATTTCGATAGTGAAGAACTAAAACCGTTGGCTTGACTTCACCTATCAATGTAGGCAGATAATATTTTAAGAAGCTTAGCGATTGTTACTTGTAAAAGCAATTTTTTGATATACTATTTATTCTTTTATTTTTACCACTCTAAATAGAGTAGTGTCCAGAAGGAGTTTTCTAAATAAAGTCAGGTAGAATTGATTGGTATCTTGTGCAGTGAGTAGATGTCAAAAAAGTAAAGTTGGATGGAATCAATTTTTTGATTGGCCAACTTTACTGTTTTGACATTCACTCACAGCACAATCAAATAATTAATTAACCAATTAATTCTCACTTTTTTTCTAAATTGTTAATTCCTGGTTGGAACTCAGTCGCAACGCAAATTTCCCTAGTAAGATCTAATCTTCACATTTTTTGTCGACTGGGAAGATGATAGAAATGTTGCTGCAGGGGGTCCTCCGGAACAAGCAAAATTTTGAAAGTGGTCTATGAAAAAAAAACTTTAGGAACCTCTGGTTTCACACACACACACTACACATTCATCTTCAGATATTTTTCCGTAAATTTCACGAAATCACCGCAAAAAATACCGTATGGGTACTTATTTAATAAACGCTTGTTCTACTAATGTTTCCTGCAACCAAACTGCTAACGTTAGTTAGATTAATTTAATGATATGCTATTTTTTTATTAACCTATCTCGTCCCACTGCTGGGCAAAGGTCTCCCCTAAGTCCCTCCAAGCATCCCTATCCGTCGTTATCTCCCACCATCCTCTTTCGAAGGTGTCGAAATCGTCCCGCCAACGTTTTATCAGCCGACCCCGACGTCGCCTTCCGTCTTCAGGCGATATGCTATACTCGTGGAAATATAAAACCAAATGATTAATAAATAATAAAACATTGGAATATGGTCCTTACGAAATATGTATTGATTCAGGACAAACTAGTGTTTCTGAGTGTAATAATTATTTTGAATTATAAATAGATCTATAACTCTAACTATATCTAATCTACTCGTATCTCTCGATAGATATCTCTTTATTGATACACCAAATTAAAAATTTCAATGACTATCGGTGTGGTACAACGGTATTTTGTGATTTATTAACAGATTTGTTGCGGAGACGTTCGTACAAGTAGTTATCCCGGCATGAAAATGATAGACGTCAAATAGGACCTATGTATTATATTTATTATTATTTTTAGCATTGCAATTCAGAGAGGCAATGCAGCCAGTGTCTTGGGGACACTTCCGCCTGGTAGTGATCTGGAGCAGTTGAGCTATGTATAGATCGTTTGCAACGGTCTTTAGATGATTCAACTGTTTCACCTGTACTTTATTGTAAATAATTGTTATTTATATTCTTTTGAATACATATTAAAGGCATTTTCCTTTTAATATAAAATGTATGTAAGTCATTTTCTTTTTCATTGCAGACATATTGAATCATAGCGAATTGTTTAAGAAAAATAGCGATAATCATAATTTTAATACTAGAAATAAAGATAAACTCGCTGTTGCCTCTTGTAGACTCCATAAAGTTAGTAAATCGTTTAAAGGGCAAAATGTTTGCTTTTATAACAAACTCCCAAGTGATGTACAAAAATTGACAATTAACAAATTTAAAAAAACGCAATTAAACAAAATCTTTATAAAAAAGCCTACTATAAAATATTGGATTATTTAAATGATAGAAAAGCTTGAGATTAAAATTGCTCCAACTCGTTCAAAATGTTACAGTTTAGACGTAATTTATTTTCTGTTTTGTAATGTATTCTAAAAGAATCATTAAAAAAACAACCAGCCTTGTTTCTTGCCTTTCTTTCCTGGCTTGGTCGCGAAGGAACAGGCAGTAAAATTGACGTTTCAAAGTGATTCTTGTGATTTTAATGATTAAAATATTTTGACTTTGACTTTTACTTTATAAGATTTAGACGACCTCAGTGGTGCAGTGAGCGATTAACACACTGAGACACATGTTGCTGATTCGATGTTTCGGAAAACATGTTAGCATGTTCTTTGATATTTGTTCCGGGTCTGGGTTATATTTTAATTCTAATTAAAATATATATATAAAATTTATTATCACTTATCGGAGCGCGCCATGCTCGGCATCACACTCTTAGATTGAGTTCCCAATACTGAAATTCGCAAGCAGACTAAAGTACAAGACGTCAGCAAGCGAATATGGAGTTCAAGTGGAGTTGGACAGGACACTTAGCCAGACGTAGTGAAGACAGGTGGACTAAGGCCCTAACAGAGTGGAGGCCGAGAACAGGGCATCGAAATAGAGGACGTTCACCAGCGAGATGGGTTGACGACATCCATATGATCGTGGATCGTACGTGGTTCAGACTGGCACAGGATCGGGAAGAATGGCAGAAACAGAGTGAGGCCTATGCCCAGCAGTGGGTCGACATGGGCTGAAAATGAATGATGATGAAGTTATCTAGCTGCTATAGTACAAGCTTTCCTAAGTTTGGAGTTAGATAGCGCTATGTTATCCTGCGTTACATATTTATTATTTAGATGTACCATTATTTGTTTTTCTACGCTCCCATAATAGCGATGGTTACCTACACGATCGTAGCCAGAGTCGACGCTACTTCCGGCTGCGTCACATAAGTCAGCGGTGAATGTGAACTTCTAAATATCTGCAAATAAACATTCTATAGTGAAAAGACTTTAAAATAAAAACGTGATCGTAGTTCCAAAATTGTCAAAAATATACTGAGCAGTTTTAGACCAATGCCTCGCCTGCCACAAGGTCACTGGCCCAAAGTCAAAGGAAGCATAGAGTTATCGCACGAAGTTACTAACTTAATTTAGTCTAGCAGTTAGGTTAGGTTAGGTGTAAGAGTTTGCGAATAGAAAAAAAGTACATTAGTGCTCGTTCGTAATTTCAACAACCAATTCAAAAAATGGTAATAAAAATATATTTTAATCTAAATCCAACAATATTCTATCAGTTACTGGACCAATATCGATGAAATTTGGTATACTGATAGATGGATTCTAATAACTGCTACTTTTTTTTGAAAAACCATTATGTGAAGCCGTGGCCAGAAGCTTGTCTATATATAAATACCAACATGTTAACTTCTTAAAATGAATGTCTTAAAATGAACACGGATAAGACGAAAATCATGTCAAATATTCATGTTGCACCCGTAGCGGTAGTTGTTGGGGGCGATACTGTCGAAGTTGTCGACGAATATGTATACCTAGGACAAACTGTCCAATTAGGTAAGTCCAACTTCGACAAAGAGGTCGCACGAAGAATCCAACTCGGCTGAGCAGAGTTCGGGAAACTTCGCGATATCTTCTCGTCCGAAATTCCCCAGAGCCTGAAGACTAAAGTCTTCAACCAGTGTGTGTTGCCAGTGATAACTTATGGCACTGAAACGTGGTCCTTTACTCGTGGCGTCATGACCAAGCTCAAGGACGCTTAACGACCTATGGAGAGGGCTATGCTCGGGGTTTCTTTGCGTGACAAAATCCGCAATGAGGAAATCCCCATAAGAAAAAAGTTGCCGACATAGCTCTCCAAACTAGCAAGTTGAAGTGGCAATGGGCAGGCCACATCGCTCGTAGAACCGATAACCGTTGGGGAAGAAAGGTTCTCGAGTGGAGACCACGTACTGGAAGACGCAGCGTAGGCCGGCCCCCCACAAGGTGGACCGACGATCTAGTAAGAATCGCGGGGAGCCGTTGGGCGCAAACGGCTACCAACCGCTCGTTGTGGCGATCTAAATGGGAGGCGTATGTTCAGCAGTGGACGTCTTCCGGCTGATGATGATGATTATGATGTTAACTCTTGACTTTGCCTTGGCACGCCAATAAATTTTTGTAAGGTTGTGGTGCTTGACAGATTAAGCACAAATGAAAGATGAAAATCAGAGTGCATACCAGTAACTAAAATGGCTTCTAAAATAACTTTTTCCTGAATTCAACTCTGATTCGAAGTTGCATTGTCAGCGTTCTGTATGCTGTAGTGAACTGTAGCATTCTGATGAATGAGAGATGCTCACTATTGCACACTGCAGTGAGCGGCGTGAAATTACGATCGCTGTCGTCGGATCCGTCACGTATACTTCACGTTGACAAGTTTACATTGCAATTTAGCTTTAGAAATTCGCTTCTCTACAAAATACGGAACTGTAACCAGAAGTTCTACCTTATATGTTTTTATTAACACTGAATATTACTTTATGCATGCGCTGTGAACATTGAACAAAAAACCTAGGAAACATTTTATGCACTTGTATGAATAAAAAGTTAAAATATACGGTAGTATAAGTAATATAAAAGCAACAAGGAAAGTAGAAAAGTATAACTGCACTGTTCACTAAATGTTAACGTTACTTAAATTAATTTATAAAAGAACTGACAAATATCAAATAATATTAAACTACTAGCTGACCCACTCACACACGCTTGAAATTTCTTGTTCCCTTGGGAACTTCTTGATAAAAACTATATAAAACACTCTTGTCAAAGTGATGCGACACTTCGTGTAAATGATTTCACGTCAATGAACGACGGTTAAATTATATGGAGACTAGCTTCCGCCCGCTGCTTTGCAAGCGTGTTTGATCATTGGAAATACGCCTGTGTCAAACCATGTCATAATCTACATACAAAATTTAATTGAAGTTGGTTCAACCGTTATGAAGATGAAGTAACAAACAAACAAACATCCAAACTTTCGCATTTATAATATTAGAGTGAAGTGTGATGGACATTGTTCATACAAAATTACTAAAATTGCGATTAAAAAATGGGGGGTAGGGGTAGGAGGGTGCAAAATACTTTACGACCTATTCTCATACCTACCAAATATCGGAAGAGTGACCACTAAAACCACGATACGAATTTTTTATGTATTGGATTTGTTAATTTTCCTATAAGATGTTTTAAGATTATCCAATTTTATTTTTGCTTAGTATTTTTATCTGCATTTGTCCCTATAATTTTTTCATGTTTTGTCTTTCTTAAACTAGCTATTTTATAATGCAATAAACAGATTACCCATATAACTTTTTATGATACTTATCTACTTGTTATTATTTTTGTATATTAGAACACAATAAATCATTGGGCGAATGCACTCCGAGAAATGGGCCCATATTGTAACACCATGGACGCCTAAAGACTAAAGGCGACGTCGGGGTCGGCCGAGAAAGCGTTCGCGCGATGATTTTGACAACTTCCAAAAAGGATGGTGGAAGATATCGACGGATAGGGATACTTGGAAAGACTTAGAAAAGACCTTTTCCCAGCAGTGGGACGATATAGGTTAAAAAAAAATTATATTAGATATTGGGGTGACGAGCAGACCTTCTTATATAATGATGATTAGAATATTATTAGGTGAATAGAATACATTTAATTTAATAATCACCTTAATAAATATCATCTCTGACATCATTGTAATACGTACTTCAAGCAAATAAATATTATGAGCTTGTCCAGAAATAGCGAATTCGCCGCGATTCTCTTGCTCGAGCATTTGGGGACGGATAAAAAATTCAGTATAAGTCGAAGCACGTAACTTTAGCGCTGAACGATATGCGGAGGGGATAGCTGTGCATGGGTACTGTCGCGCAAGCAATACAATAGCCAATAGTCACTATTGGCTTGATTAGAGATGTTTCTTACCGTTGCAATTGACGCATTTGTAGACTCTGCTGTCCTTTTTTGGCTTTTCCATAAATCGCCATTTAATTTAATGTTTTCTGCCTTAATAATTTCGGTGGTTTGTTTTATCTGGCTCAAACTTCCAGTGCTGCTGTCCGAATGACTGAGTAAAGTACTTGTAGCTTCATCAATCTCACTTTTGATTTGTTTCTAAGAATCAATTTATTAATAGATTCCCTTTTTAAAAAAAAACACCTTTTCAAAACAGTATTTCTTTTAGGCATGTTTTCTTTAAAGTCACAAACAAACTTAAAAAACTAAATTTAACAAACAAATTCAAATAACAGCAATAACAATACAATTAAGAACGCGACTGTACACTGGATGTGCGCGGGGTTTCGTATCAATGCGGGGAACGGAATGCGACTGGAGAGCCAATCGGCGCTACGCACGCCCGCTCTTCATCCCGCTAGCCCCCCTCAGGTACCTTATTTTATACTTTTGCGAAATAACGGTCAGCGCTAGAGTTACGTGCCGCGACTTATATAAAAATTTTGGCACTCCATTTCTCTTGATACGTGCACTCACTCTGTAGTTCGCGCGTAATCTGGACGCAACAAGGCGTCCGTCTCTATTATCTCTACTCGCGCGCAACACGCGCGTATAACGCGCGAGTCGAGTGTGGTGAAGTGCACGCGATTTACGCACGTATTGTTTTATTCGTGCGATGCTTGTGGACATAGTGTATTGGCACTAGGTATCTCGCCAACGCGCGTATTGATTCGCAGTGAATTTGCCCCTTCTGGACAAGGTCTTAACTTTAAAAATTAAACTATGGACGATTTATGTCCATATATAGCAAAAAAATCCTTGACACCACGACATAAGCAGATTATAATTTTAAAGCAAACTGCTGAAATTGAATACTTTACAAGTTTCAGCCGCTTTTAATTAATCGCTTTTGAAAGTCAAAGCAGAGGGTATCAGTGAACATTGTCGACATTTCGATGTTCGTAAAAAAGGTAAAATTGAAAAAGCAATGTATGTGATTCGTACACCCGGTTATTTCGTACAATGACTGACGTTCTTTGTTAAATGGATTAAATTCCATGTTGCAGGTTCTGATTCGATGTGTGGAGCCACCGTTTCTCAACATGGACGTCCTACCTGGCATATTGTTTCAAGCAGTTATGCACAATCCCTTTCTCTTAATACTTTTATGAACGGATTTCAGACTTTGCGTCTTCCCTAGAACTTACCTTATAATAAACATAGCTGGTCAGTCTTATCGCTCATCTTTATTGTGATAAGGGAAAAGCGTGTACAGCTATTCCGTATGTCCCTACAATTAATAAATAATAAAAAATAACAAATATATAACCTTTGCCCAGCAGTGGGGCGATATAGATTAAACAAAAAATGTATCTAATGTTCCACTGATTCAACTGGGGAGCAATCGTGCTAATTTCGAACTTGTCTAACGTTGGAACTGACGTTGGTATGACTTCAAGCGTGTCAGCGCGATACAAAATGTACAATAACGTAACGTTTTTGTTTTCATAACTAGGGTGATTGCCCCCCCCCCGAGGTTTTTTTCCAAAACCAGCATGTTTTATGTGTTATGTTCAGCAATGCGGCCACTTGGATGGACGATCGCTCAATAATACGAGCAACAAATGACGGGACATCGTTTTTAGAAAAAAAGGCCTTAGCTGTTATTTTCAGGTTTGCGTCATAATCTTCTGAAAATATTTGGGTACCTCACCTGATGGTAAGTAATGGTGTGATCGAGGATGGAGCACGCTTGCCTAGAAAGAACCTATTCACTCTGGACTTGAAGACTCCAAGATTATACTGGTTTGGAAAAACATACGCCGGAAGTGAGTTCCACTCCTCGTGTTAACAAGAAAAGTTGAAGCAAATCGTTTGGTACGGCAAGGTGGTATGTAGACCAGGTATGGGTGGTACTTCTCGGTACGTCTGCTTGTCCGGTGGTGGAAGGGGGAAGGAGGGATAAGGTCATGACGATCTTTCCACCTATCGCGATCCTTGGCCGCAAAAGCATTGGCGCGACGACATCAGTGGATACGAGAAGGAATGGTGGGAATCTGCCAAGGATCGTTGTAATGTTTATTCCACAGAAATACCTACTTAATCAATAATTTTAAAGTTAGCAATCTTATCTTGAAATATTTTGTAGCTCATGGAAACTGTTAGAGAATACATAACTTTTATGCAACAAGTGGGTAGGTCCAACTTGTCTCTGACTACCCCCTGTGGCATATCTTCATGGGTCTAAATACTGGGTTAGAGATCTGATGGTGTCATACTCAATCACACTAATAATATAAATGCAAAAGTTTGGATGGTTATTTATTTGTTTGTTTGTTACTCAATCACGTCTTAACGGCTGAACCGATTTCGATAAAGTTTAGTATGTACCTACGTAGACTATTACCTGGACCAGGAAACTTCTGCGGTTCTGGTCGGAGTTAGGCTGGCTATCCATATAGTCAACTCTCTCACGCATAATGGATCACTTAAGAGTTCAAATGCGGAAAAAGGACTCCCTTTTCCGCATATATCCAACATTACATAACATATAACCTGGATTAACATATGGGCTATTTTTTGTTGATAAACAACGAGTGTGAAGCCGCTGGCGAAAGCTTGTACTTCATATATTTATTGTTTTCATATGGTGACACAGTTGTTACAGGTACACAGTTTCACATATGAACCTTGGCAGGGTGTAGCAACAGAAAGTCAGTCCATGTTTTCCTATTTATATAGGTAAGAATGCTGTTTACACTTTAAATTTTTTTTAAATGTTATATTAGGCGTTATTTTTAGTTTTAGTTTGGTTTTGGTTAGTAGTTTATGGTGGTTCGGTGGTAATTTCAATTATCTATTTTTCAACTATGTATTTTTTGTTAAATAAACAGTTTGTATTTATTTTTCTTATTATTTGTTAATATAATTCATTTTGTAAAATATATCATGGGGGATTAATAAAATTGTATATTATATCTTTACATAGTAATAATATATACAGAGTGTTTTTTAACTGTAAATGTACGGCAGCACCCATAACCAGAGGAGGTACAGGTGCAGTTTCTTTTAAAATATCAGCTCGTTTTTGAAGAAAAACATTTTGGCATTAAAATTTATTTGCTCAAGTGTGAGTAGCGCCTTAAAATGAATCAAGTTGGTAATTTTTTTTTGATGCCGATCGATGCAGTCTTTTGTAAGGATCATTTTATTGTATCGGATAAAAAAAATCTGAACAGCGGAAGTTAGTCAAATTTGATAAAAAGTATTCTCATACAACAGGACAAACAAAATTCCTTCTACAAACATTTTATTCGATTCTAATTGCACATTATAGAAATATTAATACTGTAGCTATTAAGAAGTTAAGTTAAGTTCCATGCTCTCATGAGTAATTCAAAAACATTTCGTATTTCAGAACAATTTTGAATTTCGAACATGGTTCTTGCACTTGTCGGACTTTTATATCAGTCATTGCATCATCATATTTGTCCTATCATGGCATTGTCAAATACGCAAAAAGTAGACTTAATTGAAGCATACTTCCTTAACCGACGAAGCCCAACTAATGCGCTGAAGTGGTATCAGGAACGCTACCCAGACCGCGATTGATGATCGTGATGTTAACCTTACACTGCCTAAAGAATTCTGAAGAGACTGAAACAGGTGGAAATCTGAAGGTGCAAAGTCAGGACTATACGGCGGATGCATTAACACCTCCGAGCCAAACTCTCTTAATTTTTGCTGAGTGGCTAAAGATGTGTGAGGTCTAGCGTTATTATGATGAATAAACACACCTGATGACCATTCTGTTGATAAATTACGGCCGCTTTCTCTCAATTTCTTGCTTTAATCTCATCAGTTGTTTGTAGTAGAGTTTACAATCGATGGTCCTGCATGGTAGTAACAGCTCATAATGAATAATGCCCTATCAATCCCACCACACATACAGCATCACCTTGTTGCGTTAACCGTTACCCGGGTTTCGCCACAGTCCGTGAAGCCTGACCGGCCTTTGACCACAACCTTTTTCGCACGTTCTTGTCGTACGTGATCCACTTTTCATTACCAGTTATCAGCTTCTTCAAAAATGGTTCGGTCGTAGGAAAGAATCACAAATGAGTACACGGTTCATTAGGTTTCTTTCAGTGAGCTCTTCGGGTACCCAAATATCGAGCTTTTTTGGGTACCCAGTTTTTTTCAAATGCGCCAAAACTGTTTTGTGGTCAATTCCCAGTTCATCAACTACGTCGTAACTACTGAAATGCCGATCTTGCTCCACTTTTTCATAATTGGCATCAATTTTATTCGTAATAGGGCGAATAAAATTGAGCCCAGACGAAAACAGAGCACCAGAGCGACGTGCATATTTGACATCAAAATTTCCGGATTGAAAACGCTTAAACCAAATTTGAGCTACTCTCACAGACACTGCACTAGGTCCATAAACATCGCAAAAGTTTTCGCGGCTTGCATTGCATTTTTACCTTTTTTGTAGTAAAATTTAAAAATGTATCGATTTTCTTCATTAGATTCACTCATCTTTACAGTACGAAAAACAAATAAAAATCACACGTTTTCCTAATTTGAATTTGGAATTATCTTCTTTAAAGTTTAAACTTTGAATGATACCAAAACCAGCCAGATACAAATAGTATAGCCAAAGAGATTTTATTACAAGTTCATACATACTATAATGACTTTTTGAAAAGACTTTTTCCCCAACCTATTATGTATAATGCATACATAATCTTTACATATAAAATGAAGTCGCTTCCACTGTCTGTTACCTTAGATCTTTTAAACTACTCTACGTATTTTAAGTAGTAGTTTTCAGCAGTAGATAAAGTGATTCACGAGAAAGGTTCATACATAATTCTGTTAGTTTGTTACCTTTACATGACTAAACGGCTGAACGGGTCGTAATGAAATTTTGCAAGGAGATAGATTATATCCTAGGAAAAGACATAGGGCTACTTTATAGCCAACTGTGCAAAATGAGGGTAATGTTTTATTGAAAAACCACCCATGCGAAGCTACAAGCGGGTCAGCTAAGTAGTTTATAAGTTAAATGGTTTAAGTACTCAACAACAATAACAGTATATAGCGATAAGACCGTCCATTGTTCAAATAGCTTTGTAGTTTCTATTTTGTTTGTATTTTTTTTTCATTCATTCATTCAATAATACTAAAACATCAAAAACAAACACATTATTAATAGAAAAAATATACAAATTTAATATTTACTTATATTTACTTAATATGACGTTGATCCGAAAACTGTCTCCTACGATCTACATACAGCTCAACTGATCCAGAACACTCCAGGCGTAAATGTCCCCAAGACAATGACTGCAGTGCTCCGCTGAATTGCAATGTTATGCCTTGATGCAGAAACGCCTAAGCATTAGATACGATCTTTACGAGATTTTTACTGATGGTAGAGCTTTTGTGAAGGGCTCGAGGAAGTGGGCACCACAGCCTTACCTTTATCTGTCGCCAAATAGCAGTACTTGTGCTGCTGTGTTCCGGTTAGATGGTAATGGTATGCTCCTGTAATTACTGGCACATAGGCATAACAGCTAAGTCCTATAGTATGGCAACGTATCCACATAGAGATCAAGACAACATAATACCTTGTTTTAAATTATATGTGGATATCCATGGGCTGCAGTAGCCACTTAATATCTGGTGGACTGCATGCTCGTTTGCCATATAGTAGTATAAAAAAAATACGACGCACCATTTCTTGGATCACACGTCGCTTCTATCAGACGCCCTTACCCAAAAATCATTCTTTACACAATAAAACTACTTGATATAATTTTAACAAACAAATCAATGGTAAGGAAAATAGAGGCATTTTATACCGTCTAATGGAGCCGTCGCTTCATTTATATTTTAATGGTAATATTTAAATTGACGATTTTTGAATATAAAAGAATTTCGATTGCTAGAAATGATTACTTCTCTCCTTGAGGGCCGACGAGTGGCTATTACGTGACAGCCATAGAGATAGAATACACTACCCATAACAAATATAATGTTCTAGAGGCAACATGCAGTAAACGTCGCGTACAATAACTGAATTAATACCGCGGTAATGTTTACCCTTTGGTAAACTATATAAAGGACTTTTACAAATATCAATTGAATAATTCATCCAGCGTTTATTGGCAGATTTCAGCACAATTTACGACTCGTGGTTCGTCCCGAATTGAGATCACGCGAGACTCACCATAAAAACAAAAAAATATTATTCGTAATCTCTGATTATCAAAATAGTGCCACGAAATAATTAACCAATTTACTTGACCTACAGTTTCATTTAAATTACAGGTAACGGGAGTTTATGTATTTGGTTGTACTTTTTTGGGGTAGAAATTGCAGTTATTCTGGATTTCAGACTTTTGCCTATATTTGTGTCACTAAAGCTACACGCGTACCAAATTTCAGCACTGTGGGGTGAGTGGTGTACTACGTCAATTTTGTCATAGTTCAGTTTTTATTATGGCTAATACCTTAAAAACTACAAGGTTTAAACTAAAAAAAAACGGGGTCGAAATGTACCTTTACAAATACCATTTATTAAACATACCACTTGACCAGAAAGTCCCATTTTGTTTTTTTTACCCCTTTCATAATGATCGGATAAACGTTTCGAAAGTTATCCTCGGACAAACAAACATACATACATACAAGGCCGATTTGCCCAAGTCAATTTGGAGATTTCGCTTTGCTCGATAAATTAGGTAAAGGGTATTTGTAGCTTCTGTAGTAACTCTATAGGACAGGATTTATAGATGGTGGAGCAAAACTATCACTTTTTGTCATTTATTATTTTATTAAAATAAATATAAAAAAATGATACTGTTAATGTAGTGCCATGTGCAGTCAATATAAACGATATCGCTCTGATACATATCTATCTAAGCATCGCATAAACTTCCGTTATTCTTTGTTGACAGCAGAAAATTGTAAAATTGTTATTCCAACCATGTTGAAGAACCCGTCTGGAATTACGAAAATAGTATCATAGATAAAATGTATCCGCGTTTGTCAAAACCGCACAAAATATTATCCGTTTTCTATTGCGATTCGGTTTAGGTTCGCCGTCTTATAGAAAATGTGAAGTAAGGACCTATAAAGGTTTGTAAGTAGGTACAGTTGCAGGACAACATTTGGTTATCATACACATATATATACTAGCTGACCAATCCGCAGCTTCGCACGCGTAGTTTTTTAATAAAAACATTACCCTTCTTTTCCGCAGTTGGGTAAAAAGTAGCCTGTGTCACCCGGAGATAGTGCAGCTTCCCAACAGTGAAAGATTTTTTTAAATCGGTGCAGCAGTTTCGGAGCTTATTCAAAACAAACAAACAAATTTTTCCTCTTTATAATATTACGAAGTTATTTGTAGATATTGGTATGTTCTTTAATATTGTAGGACATACTTTTGTTTTATCATCAATAGTTTCCGCAGCGCATGCGACGAAAGACATTTTAGGGCACTTTTTTCACACTTTGAGTTACGTTACTTAAGTTTTAGTAAGGATCCCTAATCTTTTCTAGCAATAAATATAGTCTATGTCACTTAGCGTGAATGTAGCTTTCTAATAGTGAAAGAATTTTTGAAATCGGCACAACAATTTTTGAGTTTATTCATTACAAACATACACACAAAAATACAAAATATTAGTATTGAAGTATAGATTAGTATAGATATATATCGATACGTTGATTAATAATATGTGGGTTTTATAGAGAATGACTAGAAATTTACGTTTTCCTGATAGGTGACTAGCTGGCATGCCCGAGGTTTTGCACGTATGGTTTATTAATAAAAACTTACCCTGCTTTTGCGCAGTCGGGTTAAAAGTATCCTTTTGCAATCATGGTCGTAATCGATATATATCCCAAATTTCATATAAATCGGTCCATCCGCTTAGTCGTGTAAACGTAGGCTTGAACCCGTGCAAAGCATTAGCATGAATACTAGATTTACAAAGTAAAATGTTTATCTATACTATATATTAATATCTATAGTTATATTATAAAGAGGAAAGATTGGTTTTTTTATATTGAATAGGCTCCGAAACTACTGGACCTATTTAAAAAAATATTTCACTGTTGGGAAGCTACACTATCCCCGGGTGGCATAGGCTACTTTTTATCCAACTGCGCAGAAGGAAAGTAATGAGGCAGAAGGAGGGTAATGTTTTTTATTGAAAAACTACGCGTGCGAAGCTGCGGATTTGTCAGCTAGTAAATAATATAAATATAAATCTCTGTAGCCTATTGAATCAGTGGATTACGATTTGTTAAAATACCGAAATGTTTGTTATTTGCGTACTTCTGATAAATTTGATGTTTTTGAATACGTTTGATGCAATAAATATAATTTTATTTTAAAAAAGAAAGCAAAAACCTGTTACTAATAACTGGATATTTAAAATGATTTGACAGTTTTTTAGTATCCCGATATTTTGAGGTACCAATCGTGGTTAATATCCCGTTTTTATTGAAAATAGTGTTCATAACCATGATATAGTTTCCAAAGTATCACCTAACAACTTATTGCAAGCTTTATTAGGTAATCTTTTGATCTAGTAGAAGGCCGTCTTAAACTAAACATATTAAACTTAATACTACAAAATATTTAATAACTAAAAATTTAAAAAAATATTGCTGGACATTTTACACAGCGCTATACTTATAATATATAGAAAAACCACCAGACACGGAACAAATATCTGTAATTCTTGGAAACATTTGTTCCGCAGCGGGAATCGAACCCACTACTAACTCCTGCGTCTCAGCCGGCTGTTCGCCCACTGCGCCACGGAGGTCGTCACTATTATCTATATTAAAGTTTAGAGGATAAGCAAGCTGACGTGGTGTGTCACATAGTGGGCGGGGCACATAGATCGAAGAACTGACGGCCGTTGGGACAGAAATGTTCTAGAGTAGAGACCACGCACCGGAAAGCGTAGCGTAGGACGGTCCCCCACTAGATAGACAGACGACTTGATAAAGTTTGCTAAAGCCGTTGGGTACACAAAACCGATCGCTCTGGAAATCTATGGTGATCTATTAGGTTGGGGAAAAAGTTTCTTCCCATTTTTTAAGAAAATTCAAAACATTTTTTAATATAGTTTATTTACATTTAACTAAAGTATGTAGGTACCATTTTGTTTGATAACTTTTTGCCATCTTGTAGGTAGGGACATGATCCCATTGCTATAGAAATTTTGGGGCTTCTGATCAAAATACCGCGACAAGTAGTTTTGGCAGTCCTCTCGTGATGTTAACCTGACACTGCCTAAAGAATTCTGAAGAAACCGAAACAGGTGGAAATCTGAAGGTGCAAGGTCAGGACTATACGGCGGATGCATTAACACCTTCCAGCTAAACTCTCTTAATTTTTCTGAGTGACTTAAAATCTGTGAGGTCTAGCGTTATTATGATGAAAAACCACACCCCTTCTGTTGATTAATTCCGGCCGCTTTCTCTCAACTTCTTGCTTTAATCTCATCAGTTGTTCGCAGTAGAGTTCAGAATCGATGGTCTTGCCTGGTGGTAACAGCTCATAATGAATACTGCCCTTCCAATCCCACCACACACACAGAATCACCTTGTTGCGAGTTAACTCGGGTTTCGCCACAGTCTGTGAAGCTTGACCGGCCTTTGACCACGACCTTTTTCGCACGTTCTTGTCGTACGTGATCCAATTTTCATCACCAGTTATCAGTTTCTTAAAAAATGATTCGGTTTCATTACGTCATAATAAAGAATCACAAATAAGTAGGTACACGGTTCATTAGGTTTCTTTCAGTGAGCTCGTGGGGTACCCAAATATCGAGCTTTTTTGTGTACCCAGTTTTTTTCAAATGTGCTAAAACTGTTTTGTGGTCAATTCCCAGTTCTTCAGCTACGTCGTAACTACTGATATGCCGATCTTGCTCGACTTTTTCAAAAATGGAATCAATTTTATTCGTAATAGGGCGACCAGAGCGACGTGCATCTTTGACATCAAAATTTCCAGATTGAAAACGCTTACACCAAAATTGTGCTACTCCCACAGACACTGCACTAGGTACATAAACATCGCAAATTTTTTTCGCGGCTTGCGTTGCAATAAGTTGTTAAAATGTATCGCATTTTTCTTCATTAGATTCACTCATCTTTACAGTACGAAAATCAAATAAAAATCACACATTTTCTTAATTTGAATTTGGAATTATCGTCTTTAAAATTTAAACTTTGAATGATACAAATAGTATAGCCAAAGAGATTTTATTACAAGTTCATACATACGAAAAGACTTTTTCCCCAACCTATTATATTAAACTATACATAACATTATATATATATATATATATATAAATAGTAAGTGCTCTTATATTGCAAAATTATGTACTTATGCTGTTGATATTATTATTTAAAAAGTTTTAAATTATGTTCTATTTCATAGTAATTTCTGTGACCGTCTTGAACTTATAAATGTCTATTATTGTTGTTATTTTTTTACACTATTTTAATATAATTAAAAACTACATGGAAGAACATTGCAAATATGTTATTGTATTGTGTTAATAATTAGGTAATATCAAGTATATATACATGTATGTATATATGTTATTTCTAGTATTACCTACGAGGATGTAGCACGCTCGCGTATGCGATTATTATATTTGTCAATGTTTTTGTTTTAATAAGTTCTCATTTAAGTAAATTGTAAATTCTTATAAGAATAAATCTCTTAAACCTGAAAATATTTCCATACAAAGTCTTTCTCTACTCAGATTCTACTGAAAATAACTTATCCAAACATCAAAGAAAGCCGAATGAATTCTAAAGACATAAGCACGTTATGGGATTCACAGATATACTCGTTGAATACTGTAATGTAGTACCCATCTGGGAGAGTGTAGCGCCATTACAGTAGACTAAGTGGTCGCTGCAGGCTAGGCTACCTGATTGAGAACCAGTTCTAAAGATTAAAGCATTGCCTCGTAGGTCACGCACCTTATGAACATGCCCTACGATGCACTGCCGCATCCAACAACTTGAGACATACAGGTGTAAGGTACTTGTCTCACCACCGGCAATGAGCGAGAAGCGAGTAGAACTAGGAACTAGAAACGAGTTGGCGAGCAGCGAGAAGCGAGTGTGTAGTTCTTATAGTTATCTCGCTGGGCTAAAAAGCGAGTGAGTGAATGCGGCGCGGCGGCGGCCGATACTCATCATCTCACCGCGTTTGTTCTGACTGCCAAGCGAGCATCGCTGAGCGAGTATCGCTGAGCGAGTATCGCTGAGCGAGTATCGCTGAGCGAGTATCGCTGAGCGAGTATCGCTGAGCGAGTATCGCTGAGCCAGTATCGCTGAGCGAGTGTTGTAGTCACTGCGACATAATAGAGGAGAGCGAGTACTCGCCGTCGCGGCAGTGTGAACGGCCAGCGATCAACTATTAATATACGTATCTCTTTTACTGGTATGAAATCTATATCTTTTGTTCGTTTCTTGAGCGAGAAAATAGTTGATAGCTAATCGCTTACTCGCTGCCCGGCCGCGGCGGTGAGACAAATGCCAAAAGCCTGAAGGGCTTAATGCTAAAGCCTTTTCTACCGGTCATCCATGACGGATAAAAATAAGCTTTGGCCTTGGGAGAAAAAAAAACGTCTAAGTGAGTTGAAACGTCGGGATAATAAATAAAACGTCTAAGTGAGTCGAAACGTCGGGATACTAACAAAACGTCTAAGTGAGTCGAAACGTCGGGATACCAAATAAAACGTCTAAGTGAGTCGAAACGTCGGGATACTAAATAAAACGTCTAAGTGAGTCGAAACGTCGGGATACTAAATAAAACGTCTAAGTGAGTCGAAACGTCGGGATACTAAATAAAACGTCTAAGTGAGTCGAAACGTCGGGATACTAAATAAAACGTAAAATAAAATAAGCGAGAAATATCCCATTAATATTAGTAATTATGTACAGTTGTCGCGAAAATTTAAAGAATAAATAACTGTACGATATGCGGTCTTATCTCTAAAAGCGATCTCTTCCAGGCAACCTTTATAAATTTTCTTTGTCTTTTATATTTAACCTATATCGTCCCACTACCGGACAAAAGTCTCCCCAAATCCTTCCAATCATAGCTGAAGCTACTCGTAAGATCTAAATATATGTAAGTTACCTTATTTGTTTAATTTAATTTGATCCTGTAATTTACCTACATACATTTTAGAATTAAATAAATTATCATCATCCATAGCCTGACCTCACCACTGACCTCCTATTTAGGTTTTACCTGCGTTGCTTGCCACATCGTCTAGAGTGCGACGAGATGTGGCTTGATCTATTGAAAAGCACAAACAAGAGTATGATTGTCGACACTCCCTATATGACCATCACATCCCACAAGGCCGCCTTAAAAGTCGTAAGAGCTTTCAACGCTTCACAAGGGCCACGAGCGATGACCCGACTGCCGCTAGACGCACACTGTGGGTAAAAAGTAACTCCCCCTCGCCTGATTTTATCACCCCACAGGAACAGTTACCACCCGGGCACGATCTGCCGTGGCCAGTCTGGAAGTCCTTAAATAGGCTCCGCACCCAGGTTGGCCGCTGCAGACTTAATATGTGCAAATGGGGATTCAGGGACTCTAACTTAACGCAGTGCGACTGCGGTTGATCCCGCGCAGTCAATGCAGCACTTGCTAATTTGCCCTTTGTGTCCGAACACCTGCACGATGGAGGACCTAATAACCGCCTCACCTAATGCTATTGTTGTGGCCAAACACCTGTCCTACATACTCTAAATGAAAACGTAGAACTCTTGACACGCTCAGAAGATCGTATGCCCGTGCCCATCTCTTTACTGGGCGGCCGATGTTTCTAAACTCTGTTCGAGAACGCTATTGAAATAATAATAATTATTAACGTTGATAATTTCCTATTGGAAAATAACAATTCTGTATATATATTTTGGAGTGGACATGACTACACTCTATGGAACATAAATAACCAAAGTCAAAATTAGCGTAAAAATCACACAGTTGAGATTACAAAGCCGAAACTAGCCGGTTGTCTTTTTTTAAAGGTTGACCGTCATTATCTTCTGCTTGTACTTCATTAGGTATGGTACTCAACCGATGCTAACCTGGTTTATAATTCTGTGACATTAGAATATAACACAACAGAGCTTACAATGAATGTTACATGAGCATTATGGAAGTCGGCCGAGAAAATAAGCAGGCTCCAAAATGTTCAGCATGTTTCCACGAATTAATTTATGAACTCCAAAGTATGACGTATGTACCCACAAACTTTACTTGTTCTTATCTGTTGTTATGGGTATACCGCAGGTAATTATAACACTAAGGGGGTGATTACTCATCAATGTTAAAAAACCCACCATAATATTATAAATAAAAAGTAGCTCTGTCTCTGTTTGTTCCAGTTTCACGACTTTACGGACCGTTTTTTGTCATTTAAAAAGAAATATTCTAGATTTTTTTTAATTGTAAAAATTACAGTATTATTCATCTAAATTTCAAGTTATTAGTTTTCGTAGTTGTTGAGATAAAACACTGTAACAGACACAGGTACCACACAGGACAAAGTAGCACCATAGGATTCCGTTTTAAACATTTTGGTCTGGCACCTTAAAAATGAATATCGTTTTTCTATAAATAATGTACTAAAGTAACCAAATACAGTTATTTTATGAATATCGGCATAAGGGTGGCATAAGGTCGACATAATCTCACCGATCGATATTAGCTGGCAGACCAAGCATTATACTAAGCACAGTTCAAAGTTAATCTCGATGTCCTGCACCAAAACACATTTGAGCAGCTATCGATAGGACGCACGAGTGACAGGGTTCAGGGCAATGTCGATCCAACTGGAACAAGCCAGATAATTGCGGTGTTCCACTATACAGCACCGCAGCAATGTTCATCTATGTTGCTTCAGTTTATTTTTATTTATGTGCATCGATTGTTTTCTTTTATAGTTTGGTAATAGTCATAGAGGCCGAGCATTCCAGTTTATTTGCGCCAGTACGCTCCAATTATCGTAACTTTATATTCTGTCAAATTCCAATCACATTCCGATCAATGTAGTGTAGGCAATTACGTTTCAGTTACATCAAACATTGCATTCACAGACAACTTTAATTTTCCGAGTTAGCTTCAGTAATTTCAATATGTGCCCTGCAGAGTAGATAACATGACCGCTATGTATACCTTTGGTTGGATTTTTATATTTAGTTTTATTAAGCGAAATAAATTAAAATATCTTAGAAACATCCAAATTAGAGATGGCTCCTAACAGACAAGATTTTTTAGAAATATCAAACGTCATAATGCAACATTTTCGGGTAAAACAATTTTGCTGTTGTCCAAAACCTCTACAGATTGCTGAAATTTTCCGTTACTGTTATAGAAGTTGGCGGATACTACGCTTGGACTGGTAGATAGTGCAAATTAGGAAGTTCCACAGTTTTAATAAATTCAACACTTGCTGTAAAAGTTTAGTTGTGTTCACGTAGGAGGCAAAATGCCAGCACCTGTTACCTTCTACCATGTATATACGTTTTTGTGTTTATAAATACAGCTGCAACTGTATTTTTATCCGAGTCAAAAAGACCGGTTTTTAAAGGTCGCTTATATTTTCAGGTTGCCAGTAACCTTTGGGCATAACTGAGTAACTGACCAGTCAGTTCTCGACCTTTGAAAACCAGCATGACTGCCCATAAATTACTTATTTCGGCCCTTTTATGTAACATAACTTTTGAAGTACATTTATGGTGGTGGTAATCAACTTCATACTTAAAAAAAGATACAACTTTTTTTTAAAAAACTTAATAGGCTTGCGTTTGACCACGATCTCTTTCTCGATTCTCAATCACTTAAACTTACTGATAACACAATATTACTTAGAAAACTTTCGTGATTTATTTCAATCCTTATTATAACTGCAACATACGTGATAAATCCCGTATTTATAATAATAATAAATAACACATTACTTGAAATTTTATTTTTAGGTGTCCGAGTCTCTTGAAATATGAATTGTTTAATTTCCGTAACGTGGAACAATCGAATGACCCACTTGATGTTATATGGTAAACATCGCCTTTAATAACGCATTGCCTCGTTAGTGGACCTTTGGAACGTGCCCTGCGGCCTCAGTGCCCTGCGTCCATCAACTATAGGGATAAAGCCTCATGTGCCCGTAATTGCACCAGCTTCGCTGCAGACATAGTAGTACTTCTTCGGGCGAGCTCTTTCACAAAGAGCTCTGCTACTACTAACTCTACTAATTTAAGAAAGTTATAGAGAATAACTGACAAGTTATTAACAGCTAACAACAGTTAGACAAGGCAACAAAATGTAGATATAGAAAGGTTAAATATTAACACTAACTAACATTCCCACTCGTGTGAGCCACTCGTGATTTCTGAAAGTCTGAGCTTGTTGGGCGTTAAGCTCACTCCAACCTAAACTTCTTTATTTTTTATTGTACACAAGAAAAACATTGAAAAGTACCGAAATAGAAGACATGTACAAAAGCAAGCTTAACCTTAAGAAGAGTTTTCTTCCAGCAAACCTTTGAGACACGACAGAAAGATGATTTTAAAGGTGGGTGCGTGTACAAGAATCATAAATATGTACATATATCTTATACAAATAAAACTAAATGTACCTAAAGTAACAAATAATTATATGAATTTAATAAATAAAATTAATAAACTAATATATACAAAAATAAATATTACCTACAATTAAATAAAATTACAGGGAAAGATCCGTCTTTAACCTTCATTTGAAGTGTTAAACGATGGACTAGCGCATGGTGCAAAGCATTCCAAATTTTCACCGCATAAACGGTACAGGAGCCACCATAGCGGCTTGAAGTGTGTTGAGGTGTTTTGAGGAGAAAAGACTACGGCTCACACATCGAATCTAGGGCCAAAATTTATGCTACGAGCGGCACTGAAAATTTGGGAATCAAGGAAGTGACACAACATTACTATTTAAAAATGTATTTATTGCTTTTCAAAGTATTCTCCGCGAAATTTGACACATTTTTCCATACGATGGAACCAATCATTGAAGCAACCATTCCATTCGGAAGTTGGGGTCTCCAAAATGGCCGTTTTGTAGGCGTCCACAGCTTCTTCAGGTGATGAAAATCTCTGACCACGCAATTTATTCTTTATTTTAGGGAAAGTATAGAAATCATTAGGGCTTAGGTCGGGGCTGTACGGCGGATGGTCTAATAATTCTATGTTTTCTTGCTCTAAAAACTCTTTTGTTCTGTGCGCGGTGTGAGAACTCGCATTGTCGTGATGGAGGATGATGCGGCGGTTGCAGTTCTCTTTACGGAGTTCAGAAACGACCTGTGGCAAACAAATGCTAGCATACCATTCTGCATTAACCGTTCTTTGTCCCTCAAGAGGAATAGTCGCAACATGGCCGGTTTTGGAGACAAACGTGGCCACCATTTTTTTTTTGCAACACTCCGTGAACGAACAATTTTAGTTGGCTTTAACTCATTTTCGAACACCCAAACTCGTGACCGGTTTTTCGTTTCGGGTTCGTACGCGTATATCCAGGATTCGTCACCTGATACGATGTTGTATACAGCATTTGAAAATCCTGCGTGGAATCTTTCGAGAGTTCTGACGCACCAAGTAACGCGAGCCGCTTTTTGCTTTTCACAGAGCAAATGCGGTATCCATCGGGAAAACAACTTTTTTACACCTAATTGTTCATGCAAGATTATTTGTATTAACTCGTGTCAATGTCTAAAGTTGCTTGAATTTCGCGGTATGTCACATGTCGATCTTCCCCAATCAGCTTACGCACAGCATCAACGTTTTCTTGGGTGACTGCAGTTTTTGGGCGACCTTGACGGGGATCATCACTGAGCTTGACGCGTCCACGTTGAAATTCAGCAAATCAGCGATAAATTGTGGTTTTGGATGGGGCTTCATCATCAAATGCAGAAATCATCCGGTCAACACACTGTTTTTGTGTTAAACCACTTCGAATGTCATAACAAATCATCGCTCTTGAATTTTCACGAGTCAATTCCATTTTCTCAACGACTAAACAAGTTTGACAAGACCTTGTGACAAGACCGAGAATATTTTTTTAAATAAATAAATGGTATTCGATTTTTAAAACAAAGGAGTTATCAATTAAAAAGATTTTAATATGACAGGAACAGTGGAAATATTCCATTCCCGATACTTTTAGTGCAGCCTATGTATAAACCTGGGCAACCTAGCTAAAGTTCGGTGGTACTTTTCACCGGGACAGCTGCTCAATCTCTACAAAGCACAAGTCCGCTCATGTATGGAGTACTGCTGCCATCTCTGGGATGGCTCAGCCAAATATCAGCTCGAAACCCTTGATTCGTTTTAGCGACGTGCTGCTAGATTCATTGGTGATGACTCCCAAATGAAAGCCAATATATAAAGTCTAGAGCACAGACACCGAGTAGCCAGACTTTCTGTTTTTTACAAAATTCATTTTGGTGATTGTGCGCAAAATCTTCATGACCTTATCCCTCCTTCCCTCTTCCACCACCGGACAAGCAGACGTACCGAGAAGCATCACCCATACCTGGTCGGCATACCACCTTGCCGTACCCAACGATTTGCTTCAATTTTTCTTGTTAACACAAGTAAGGAGTGGAACTCAATTCCGGCGTATGTTTATCCAAACCAGTATAATCTTAGAGTCCAAAGTGAATAGGTTCTTTCTAGGCAAGCGTGCTCCATATTCGATCACACCATCACTTACCATCAGGTGAGCCTTCAAGCGCTATCATCAATAAAAAAATACTACCCAAACGTTCTCAGAAGGATAAGACGCAAACCTGAAACTAACAGCAAAGGTCTTTTTTTCTAAAAACGATGTCCGTCATTTGGTGCTCATAATATTGAGCGATATTGAGTGATCATAACACATAAAACATGCTGGTTTTGGATTAACAATTATACAAATCACGAGCGCTTCATGTAGAAAATCAACAAAACAATTGACGTATTTTTTCTTGTCATTCCAACGTTCCCCGCTTCTCAGAAAACCAGAGCTAGGTTGTACAAAATCAAAACTTGTTGCGACAACTTGCGACGGCGCGCGGGCGGATCAAGTTAAGCGGCTTACAACTTAACCGTGCACTGCTATCCTTCCTCAAGCAGCTTTGACTTTTTTTTAGCTAGTAATGGGTAGAGATATTTTTACTTCTACTTACTCTTAGTTTATTTTTTGTCTGACTTTCTAGGGGTATTTTTATCGGGAGTATTTTTAAGACGTACCTACGCCTAAATGAGTTGGTAATCTAAATAAAATAGGTAAGTAATAATTAATTAATTACTTATACGGAACGAACCCAATGAAACTGCAGTAGAGTTTTTAACGTTTCATATTATTAGCTTCAGCCTGCTGCTTCGCACTCGTGTGTTTTTCAATTAAATGTAGCCTCACTCAATCTATCTGTGTACTAAATTTAATTGAAATCAGTTCAGCTGTTTTGACGTGAAAGTGTACTAAGCGTACGCTTCAAGCTTAGTAGGTAGTACAAAATCACTTTCACATTTTTTTTATTATTAGAATGAAGTATGATTTTATGATTAAACTTCAAGTTTAACGTCAAATGCAAGATGGATACTCGAAATATCCCAAAGACTCAGCGAAGTTTTACGATCTCTGCATAACAACAGCGTGCCTAGGCGCCGGCCGTGTCCGCGCTGTTGTTATGCAGAGATCGTAAAATTTCGCTGCGCCTTCGGGATATTTCGAGTATCCATCTTGCCCGCTCTATCCGTCTTACACGCCCTTCCCCTAGACATTGGCAAGGTCAGCTCAGACTACGAGGCAGGAGTAGACCGAGCGCACTTGATAAAGCAATGGACGTGTTATCGCAATAAATGTCACAAGTGTACACGAGTTTCACAGAGACTACTCAATGAAAACATTTAACTGTATAACCCCGACATAGTCAACACGTCTGACAGTATAGGCGCTTGCTTCAAGGCGCGAGTGAGTTTCGAGAGTTCCTGAGGGGATTCTGGAGTAGGTACCTCAATATATTTAGAGGACTGAAAATCGAGGATGGCTTTACTGGTTTATTGTAGACAATCCCAGATAGCCCAAATCTATATAACTACCTAATATATACAAAACAAAGTCGGGTTAATTACACCATTTATAACTCAAGAACGGCTGGACCGATTTTGATATTCTTTGATTTGTTAGATTTGTCTTCGCCCCGAATAGCGGAATAACTTTTAAAATATCGGATAATTCACGGAAAAACAAAATATGAAGGAAATTCATTTTCTCATACATAAATGCAGCTAATGATGGCCAATAGACAATTTTACCGGCGACGTCATATGCATGTCAAAGCGGTACGAATTTCGGCGGGTCAGCTAATAGTAAATACAGGGTATTTGGTAATATACTGACGATATTCAAGTGACGGTTTCTCAAAACATATCTGAATAAAGACTTCTCGAAAAAAAAACAACTGATAGTATCAAATTTTAAAGAAAATCGGCTAAGTTTAGGTGATTAATTCGGTATAAAACTTACTGCCTACTCTTGCAATCGGCATTCAGAAATAAAGGCCGATTTGATATCTTTCTCGAAAATGGCTGCGGGTTTTAGGTTAGAAAGGTACAGAAAGGGTTATATATCTCGAGACGAATACAGTATCTGTGGTTAGATGGCAAGCATTATGCAACAGCGCAACATAAAGTCTACTAAAGTGTTTGTTTTTACATGCCAAAATAAATTTCACAATTCTATGGTAAACATTTCACAAATGTATTTATTAAGCTCATCAAAATAACCCCTATCATTTTTGTGCGTATATTATCAAACACCCTATATAAGTCATATTCCAGGTTGCTGTCTTTGTGCGGTCTAACCTAGAACTGTTCAGCAAGAACACGGATAGGCATCCAACACTCGGAGAGCTGACAGGCTTGCTACCGTGTCCCGTACCTTGGCCAAGTCGGATAAGCTATATAGCTATATAACGCATGTAATGGGACCGACAGTATATAACAGACTACCCTGTACTGTAACTGAGGCAACCAGTTGCTTATACATTTAAACTCAAACTGAAGCGCTGGCTCCTGAGTAACACCTTCTACAGTTATGAGGAGTTTATTGACATGACGAAATAATAGATACTATAATTTTATTGGACTATTGGATATTGACTGTTTTTATATTGACTACCTTATTGATTATGTTGTATAACTATTTATATTGTATTATTAATATATTATTTGACTTGTGTAATTCTTTATTAATATCCAAATTTGTTTGTTTTTTATTATTATTTTAAATAACTTTTATCATTTTATATTTTGGCTATAATCAATATTGTACGAACTATACTAAATGTGTACAGTGTGTACCGAACTAATTATGACGTGTAATATTCTTACCAAATAAATGATTATGATTATGATTAAGTGCATCTCCATCACTCCAAGGCGCTGAATAAATAGTTTTCAATTGATAGACGTAAAGGTTTTAGTACAACCGCAGTCTATATCTGATACCGCACTGTACCACAAACGAACCGCAGTAGGCGCAGTGCGTTAGTCTGATCAAGCAACATAAATAAAACTAACAAATTCAGAATCCTCAACATTATAAATTCACAACCACATTATTTGACGAGTATTTTAATTCAGAAGTTTCAGCGTCTCATAGAAATTGTACAAAAGGTTGGGTAGTGTTGCACTTCAAGTTCCAAAGCCAATATAGAAACAATGCCGGCAGTGTCGCGCAACGCCTTATAAAGTTTGACTTCACTTTATGCGAGAAACGAGAAACTTTGGCTTGTTTTCCAGCGAGTAGATGGCAAACAAAACCGATACAGTGTCTCGGCTAATCAATAATGCATGCACTTGCTTCTTGAAGCCTCCGAATATAACATTAAAAAACTTCTATACGTTTAGTTGAGATTTTATAAAGACTAGCTTTAGGCCATGGATTCGTATATGTGGCACTTGGATACCCAAACAAAGTAATTATCATCGACTAGCTGTTGCCAGCGGTTTTGCCCATGATGTTCGGGGGTGCAAAAATATATATGTATAAACTGGAACATCCCATTTTTAGGGTTCCGTACCTCAAAAGGTAAAAAAGGAACCCTTATAAGATCACTCTCTTGTCCATCTGTCCGTCTGTCTGTCCGTGTGCTACCACCGATTTTCTCAGGAACGGGTGGACCTAGTACAGGTAGTACCAGTATAAAAATCAAGGTCCCGAGTCAACACGATAAAAAGGTTTGGCAAATTTAGATTTTCGCGAAACTTGTAAGTACCAAAATTTACCTTAATTTTCAACTTTTTTATTTCTTGGAATTTTCCCTTTACTTGCTTGTAACCAAGATTGAAAATTCTAGGTCAAAGGGAACACCATAAAGGTTTTCGACCCAAAACCTATATGGTAGTTCCCGTTGACCTAGCATCACGAAATTTGGCAAAAAGCAAGGTTACATAGTTGATGCCAATTAAGATATTCCTCTGAGTTGTATGGGCGCTCATACAATTTAAAGGACTAGTCTAATCGGCACCAACCTCAAATAAGGTAAATAAATAAAATTTTGCTATTGAATAAAATATTATATTTGATTTATTATATTTAAATAAAATATATAAGTGGGGCTCCCATACATCATACATGATTTTTTTTGCTGTTTTTATAGATAATGGTACGCGGAACCCTTCATGCGCGAGTCTTACTCGTACTTGGCCGAATTTTTATCCCATGGGAACTGATTTATGGCATAAAAAGTACCCTATGTGGTAATCCAGGAGTAATATAATCTACGCACAACAAACAAACAAATAAATAAACAAACATACACAACATAATGTGATTTTCAAAAACGATTTTTTTTTTCTAAATTATATCTAATCCAATTCCTTTGTTATGATAGAGCAACAAACATTTGAACATCAAAACTGACAATATAGATAGATAATTCTACAAATTTACACCAAAATTACAACAAAATATTAAACCTACAGGACTTATATAACTAAAAATAAATGTATTTATTCTGAAGCACAAAATGAATGGTTCAGTACTAACTTACATGTTATATTGTTTTCAGCAGTAAAAGTTTTTCGTATAGCTTCTAAGACTACTCCGAACTAGTAACATAATTATGAAAGTACTACATCACCAATTGGTCCGAGTTCACCTTACAAAACTATTTTAGTGTACTTAGCAGCAGATGGCGACAATGCTCAAAGTTCTTATATAAATCAAACCCTTTTAATGTTCCGATAGCGTTAGGGTCAAGTAAGTGATTTAGGGGCCATAAAGACAGCCAGAAATCAGCTATATTGCTCTTGTCAGCACCCCTTCAGGGCTGGTCAGGACAAGTTGTGACTTGTCACCCTGTAACGACATGAAAAGTTTGGGCGATCGGGTTTTACGATCTCGATAGATTGAATGTTGTTTTACTACGTTGAGCTTGACCGATATGTGGATTTAAATAGGTAAGGAAAATAGAGTTTTCAGTTCTTTATTTTGATAAAATAATGTATTTAATTGTTGATGCACAGACAGAAAAATGTACACATCATTATCTATCAGTCACCCGTGACAGAAAAAAATCATAGGTCGGCGTTATTAACTAGATACAAAAATTTTGTAACTTTAATATTGATTAATACTTAATAGTACATTAATTCATTTTCATGCGATTTCTCATCCTACTAATATTATAAACGCGAAAGTGCCAAGCCACGCGTGCGAAGCCGCTGGCAACAGCTAGTAAACTATATACATATGTAGGTAATAAAATATAATTTATGTTAACAAAGTATGTAGGTTTTCTTAAAATCATTACATATCAGCTGAAAACGTGAATGAAAACAAATAAAGATTTGTAAGTGCATGTAGCTTGCTTCGTTATCGTTATTTTTGTGCTACTCATGGTCACTACTTTAAGGGTGCTCTGATAGCATTTTCAACTGAGCGCTTGTACACTGCGGTTGACAGGTTAATGTTTAAGACGGCCCGTTCCTTAAAACTATTCTATAAAAAACAATAAAAATCGTTACGCCATGAATAAGGTCTACAAGTGGCCTAAAAATTTCGACTTCAGAGTTGGTTACCTAGTCTACCAACTCACTAACTTATTTCTTCAATACAAAGAATACTAAAACATTTCCGAGCCAAATGTACTAAGTAGTTTCAAACGGCCTTCAAGAAAATAATACAAACCTAGTTGAAATTGTTTTTTTTAAGACCGGGCGGACACTGTAGGCTAGTTTACCTTATTATAAAACATGCATAGTAAAGGAACGGAATAATGTAAAAAGCTTCAGTTATTTGTATTCTACTCTATACTCTTCATAGATGGTCGTCAACCTGTTTTTCATTGGTCTCTCTCTGTACTTTTCTTAATCGTTCCTTCCTTAATTCCGTCCTTTATTTATTTATTTCATTTTATTCAAATTATTTATACGTAGGTACCTTATATGTATGTATTTTAATAATGCCTGTTTTTCATGTTTCTTCGGTGTCTCCCTCTGGTCTTGAGGTCACTATAACAGGCTCAGTCTGAAAACCAGCGTTGGTCTGCACTTAGTGCGTAAGCGTGGACTAATACAAAGCTGAGACTGATTAAAAAAAAAAAAAAACATATTTGGTCAAGGCAATATCGCCACTGATAATTGGTGGATACGCTCAGAGCCGCAGAGTCCCACTTAATTGGTATTTTTGAGTTCAGAAGTATGGTTTACAGTTATGAAATATGATGTTCATAAAAACACATCACTTAATTATAAATCAGGCAGATTGTAAACGCCTTTCACGGCAAACGGTCTTAGGCCTCATCCGTCTATTGACTTCCCGCGATAAGGCGTGACCTACGAGGCAAGACTATCTTATAGATGATTGGTTACCACTTTTAACATCAGGTGAGCCAAATGCTTGTTCAATCTGCATTTGTCAGGTAGTATTAAATAAATAAATAAATATTGAAGGACATTTCACACAGCGCTATCTAGCCCCAAACTAAGCAGAGCTTGTACACACGGCTACACATCAAGCTATAAATTTCCAGTATAAGCTGACCTCGCATTGTGTAGGCTTTTTGTAGAATGAGAGGTCAACTTATACTGGAATTTATAGTTTGATGTGTAGCAGTGGGAATCAGATAACTGATAGAATAATTAAATACTTTTTTTTGTAAATACATACTTATAATAAATAGAAAAATAACTAGACTCGGAACAAATATCTGTAGATCATGCAAACATTTGTTCCTGGGCGGGAATCGAGCCCGCTACCTCCTGCGTCAGCCAGCTATTCGACCACTGCGCCACGGTGGTCGTCGAAAATCACTTTGAATTACAGGCTGTTTTTTTTCACTATTATTTTTCGAAATCCACAGTCCTTATTAAATACATATTACTCTTACTGTGTATATTCAAATTCAAATTCAATAAAATTTATTTCAGACGTTATTATGTCCATATATGGTTAGCACTACATTTGTTTTATGTTAGTAATATAAATTTAAAATAAATAATGAAAAAGGACAAAATAAATTATAATCAAAACAAATTAAAAATTTTAAATCAAAAATAAAATTAATTAAAATACATGTCAAATAATGATAAAATATATGAAAAATAAAAACTGAATACTTATATTATATTACGTCCAAAAAAGTTGTACCTATATGATAAAATAATTTAAATTTCATTTATCACTCCTTTTGGTACTCAATGAGAAGGGACTCTTACTGTTCTCGCCTAGCCTATAAGCGTGAGTAGGTTCTGCAATAGTTGGTACAAACTATTTCAATGTAAACCCGAGTCGAACGATCCGACAATATCCCAAACTTACCCTTAGTGACTTTATAGAGAACTGCAAAGTTGATTATGTGGTCATTTGAGAGGGCCGTGCTTTGTATTGGGTATGGGTTGTCAACCCTTTTCTGAACTTGAGAATGTGTTTGCAGTCGTTAGAGTAACCGCTTTCAATGGGTACATTCACTTACGTCGGCATCGAATTAAGGCTTTGTTCTTCAAAACCGGTCAGGATTACGGTTTGATAGCTATATTAAAACCGGTATCAAGAAATAATAAATGTAATTTTGGGACGTAAGAGGCTTAGATCGCGGAGGAATCTAACATTTATTAACAAAAATATTGTAATAAATAAACCTGGCGCATACATAATACGAAAAAAAACTGTAGACTCATCTAAATACCGTTTCAAACGACCTGAAGATAGCTCAAATACTCCAAATAATCCAGCATGGCTGGGAACTGGGAAAGTAAAGGTTTAAATATACGTTAAGCTTTTAGTCGAGTTCACTGAGGTGCACAAAAAAAAAGAGCTGATGTACTCGTACAATATATTCCAATTTAAAATTAGGCGGGTCACTGTTGATTGTCACTGTGTCTACTTGAAGTTGACATATATGACATATATACCTATACCTTGATTCAGAAACCAAGATCATTTTTGTAAACATAGAAATGCCATGATATGTCACTGTCATAATGACAAGTCAGGGGTAGACATCAATTTTTTACCATGGATCACTATTAGTAGTAATGGCGCGCGGGTTTGCTTGTGCGACAGATTACTACCTAAGTATTACCAAACCAATCATACTACTTACTTCAGAACACTGAAAAGTAGGTACCTTCTAAGGTATCAAGCGTGGATGCGGCCATGTTGCGGCCTCGTTTTCCTTTGAAATACAAATAAAACAATATAAAATATTTTAAAAAAAATATTTCTTATAAAATATTACATTATTCTGACATCACAAAATCAGCATCGGTTTCAGAATCGGATTCTGAATCCGATTCCCTTAAGTTTATAATAAACCTATCCTGTACATCATCTTATTGTACACTGTAAATCGTCCTCTTGTCGTATATTCGTCCATTTTTTGTAGGAAGTTAGTTTTTGGACCAGTTTTATTGGGAGAACCCAAGGTGCCAGTTGTTTTGCGTTCTTTCAAGATTCTTTGCAAAGTTACTGCAGAGAGTCCCATAAGTTCGGCCGTTTTTTTTGCACAAGCTCCAAGTGACCAAACATCAGCCTGTGGCCACTTTTTGTATATCGTTTTGTAAACATTCATCACCATGAGTTTTTCTGTGGAACTCATATATTCCTTCGGACGTTTTTTTTGTGGCGACAGATAATCACTTATTGACGATGTCGATGGACCCGGCATCTCCGCCGTCGGTGGTGGCGGTACAGGCGGGGGCGCAGGTTGAGGTTCCTTGTTTAGGTCAATATAAACACAACAAGGTTTAAAACTTAACAAAAACTGATAACAATAACAGACAACGATAACGTAAAAACGAAAACAAAACAAAACTCAACAAAGAACAATAGCACACTAGCAGCAAAAAAGTAACACATTCGACTTCGACGGTCGACGGACGAATGAAATTACATTAAAATAAAATGGCGTATTATTGTCAAAATGCAAAAACTGTTTCGAGCTTCTGTGATTTACTCCCATTGAACTCCGATGATACCAGTTTTGTACAATATTTTCTTCTAAAATATCTTCATCATTTTATAACATTGTTAAAAAAATGAAATAAAATATAATATATTGCACAAAACCATTGCTATTTTCCATTCTATGGATATTGATTAGAAAATCAACCCTACCATAAGTATTAGAAAAATTTAGTAATCTTCTATAAACTTCTGTTTCGTAAAGTATTTTTTGATATGGTAACACCTTTGTTTACAAAAATGATCTTGGTTTCTGAATCAAGGGATATACGTTTCAAAACTATTCAGTTGTCAGTAAAACTATCCTTAAAACTGCAATGAATACAGATTGATTGATTTTTCTGATTGAACTTGTGAAGCGTAATCGTCTATCAGAGCAATTTACGTTATTTTTTTTATTGTTGATAGCTAAGCGCTTGATCACTACCTCACCTGATGGTAAGTGAAGGTGTGATCGAAGATGGAGCACGCTGGCCTAGAAAGAACCTATGCACTCTGGACTTGAAGACTAAGATTATACTGGTTTGGAAAAACATAAGCCGGAAGTGAGTTCCACTCCTTACTTGTGTTAACAAGAAAAGTTGAAGCAAATCGTTTGGATCGGCAAGAAGGTATGCTGACTAGGTATGAATGGTCAATCTCGAATTGTCGATGTAATAATTTTTTTAGGAAAAGATTTTAATTTACACTCTATCCAAACAAATTAACTAACCTTTATTAGGTCATTTTAGGGTTCCGCACCGAAAGGGTACAACGGGACCCTATTACCTATACTAAGACTTCGTTGTTTGCCTGTCCGTCTATGATCAGGCTGTATCTCTGAACCGTGATAGTTAGACAGTTGAAATTTTTACAGATGATGTATTTCTGTTCCCGCTATAACAACAAATACTAAAATAGAATAAAATAAATATTTAGGGGGGGGGCTTCCATAAAACAAACGTCATTATTTTGCTGTTTTTATAGATAATGGTACGGAACCCTTCGTGCGCGAGTCCGACTCGCACTTGGTCGGTTATTTTACTCCATCTAGTGTGGGTGCCGACATTGTGCTTTCCTGTTCGTGGTCTCCGATCGAGAACCTTTCTGACTTTTTACCCCAACGGCCGTCAGTTCTTCGAGTTAGGAGCCGTTGGGTGCAGGTGCAGGCTACACAGGATCCGTCGCAATGGCAAGCTATTGGGAAAGCATATGTTCAGCAGTGGAAGTCCTATGGCTGATGTGATGATGAAATTATCTAAGCTATTTAAATTGCCAGTGAAATGCTTCAAGATAAGATTATTAATGCGTAGGCAGAATATCAGCGCTTACCATCACGGTGGGCATAATGCTGAGTCGAGCCCTCTTTACTTCTGTAGCACACTACTGGTGGTAGAGCTTTTGTGAATGGGCTCGAGGAAGTGGGCACCACCGCCTTACCTTTATCTGCCGCCAAATAGCAGTACTTGTGCTGCTGTGTTCCGGTTAGATGGTAATGGTATGTTCCTGTAATTACTGGCACATAGGCATAACAGCTAAGTCCTATAGTATGGCAACGTATCCACATAGAGATTAAGGCAACATAATACCTTGTTTTGAATTCTATGTGGATATCCATGGGCTGCAGTAGCCACTTAACATATGGTGGACTGCATGCTCGTTTGCCATATAAGTAGTATAAAAAAACCTGGCCACGGTGACAGTAATAATAAGTGAAATCGAACTGTGAATACCAACATTCTATAGTGCCTCTGGACTGCAGTCACGGAGTATCCAGGTTAGTGGAGTGCAAGCTACCTCATCCCTATATCCCTTTTTTTGATTAAGACAATATAATAGCTTGTTTTGAATTCTATGTGGATATCCATTGGCACTTAACATCTGGCGGACTGCATGCTCGTTTGCCATATAAGTAGTAATAAATAACAGTATCTACAAATTTCTCCCTTTTTTGTAATGTTTTACGTTAATACTATTCAATTGTTTATTTTTTTTATTTCTTGTCTTAAAATGTAACTGTATTGTATATTGTGTGCTAATGTAGTGAATAAATGAATGTCTATGGCTATGTCTAGGCATAATGGTAATTTATATTTGCGTTATAGACCTCTGAAATTGGTGTTCGACGTTTGACAACCAATGTTTAACGACCTCCGTGGCGCAGTGGACGAATAGCTGGCTGAGACGCAGGAGGTAGCGGGTTCGATTTCCGCTGCGGAACAAATGTTTGCAAGATCTACAGATATTTGTTCCGGGTCTGGATGTTTTTCTATATATTACTAGTGGTTCGCCCCGAACTCAGATCTCATGAGTCTCCCAAAACACAAAAGAAAATATTCTTAGACCGACTCGCGCAACGCTGCCTAAACGTATTTAGTGGCTAAATATGATTTAAGGAGTTGTCAAATCAAACAAATACGTAAAATTTTAACATATTTAGTCGCTAAATACGTTTAGGAATCGTTCTGCCGGCCTTATTCTTTGACTAATAAAACAGTCTACTTGACCTACAGTTTCATTCAAATTACAGGTAACGGGAGTTCATGTATGTGGTTATTACAAATTGCAGTTATTCTAAATTTCAGACTTTTTCCTAAGTTTGTGTCACTTAAGCTACACGAATACCAAATTACGGCACTGTGGGGTCAGTGGTGTACCCTGTGAATTTTGTCAAAGTACACTATTTGTTATGGCTAATAACTCAAAAACTTTACGAAATATACTAGAAATAAAAACGGAAACTAAATGTTATAATGAAGACTTGTTATTTGATGTCCTATTTGACTAAATAGTCTCATTTTCATTTTTTCACCCCTTTTGAACCCCAATATCTAAACAACCCCCCAACATTTTTAGCTCATTTAGTCACACCAAAATTGTGCCGTCACTACCTACCTATGTATCAAATTTCACGATATCAGATCAACGCTTCGAAAGGTATCCTCGGATAAACATACATACATACATACATACTTACACACATACATACGAGTACAACGCCGATTTG
This sequence comes from Philereme vetulata, assembly GCA_918857605.2. Lineage (NCBI taxonomy): Eukaryota > Metazoa > Arthropoda > Insecta > Lepidoptera > Geometridae > Philereme > Philereme vetulata. Next base: position 1,232,725 of record OU975438.1, on the reverse strand, counting down.
CCCTAGTTGATTTAGGGATCGCTCGATCAATAAGGCTCGGACTATATGGCATCCGGGTCTCCCCGATCCTGCGAATCCGGAGCTTGTCCCGGTTGCTTCCAGGTAAAAATCGGAGTCGGATGGCCCCGGATCGTGTGTAGTCGACGCAGAAAAAATTCAAATGTTTGGTTGGGCGACGGATTGGTCAGGAGCTGTTAAAAACGGACCCTGACAAGCCCGGATGCCATATAGACTGAGCCTAAGTATGTATTTACAAAAAAAAGTACATAAGTATTCTATCAGTTATCTGGTACCCATTATACAAGCTCTGCTTAGCTTGGGGCTAGATATCGCTGTGTGAAATGTCCAGCAAATTTAACTATTTGTCAAGTTTTATATTCCAAAAACTATATATATATATGTATATATATATATATATATTATTTACTATATATATTATTTGTTTATGTTAACCTATAAAGTTACATAAACCTTAATTACCCAGGCCAGACAACCTTGTTATCCTAACTTAGATTGAAGTTGAAAATTAGGGTTATTTTTGTTAAAGTAACTTGATAATAATTGCCAAATTCGTCTTGTTTTTATAATACAAACTCAACGGATCTAAGTCATTAATTATTGTTTATCTCAAATTTATATTACAGTCTCTAATAACGACTTGTTGTTTGCAAAAAGTCAATAAAAAGTGCTCGTTTTTTTCAAATACAAAAAAACAACACAAGCAATTGAACGGAAATTCTATGAATTATTCATATAATATTTCTTAAAACAAATGTCCCTTCTTGTTTCATAATCGAAATACTGAAGGAAAAAGCAATAAGAGTTGGCCAAAGTTTCCTATGAGGGTCTGTTCAGTTCGTTTACTTAGTATTAGCGAAGTTTGTTCAGGCATGGACAACACTTCGATAATAACGTAAAATCTCACCAATAAATCAATTGCAGTGACCAACAGAAACTATTGCCTTGTCGCACGTAATCTTTCTTGGCGGCGCCAGCCGTGTCTAAATTAGCCAATGCCTTGCATATATTTTCTACCTATCAAAATCCATTCTCAACCTACATTAAATCGCACTCACGACGAAGAAAGAAGAGTAGAACAATCTTCCAAATACGCATCTCGCAACGAAAAAAATTCCAAATCGGCGGTCTTATGGCCCTTTACGCAAAATACGGTGAACGTTACTGTGGTTTTACTGGTGGTAGAGCTTTTGTGAACGGGCTCGAGGAATTCGGCACCATCGCTTTACCTGCCGCCAAATAGCAGTACTTGTGCTGCTGTGTTCCGGTTAGATGGTAATGGTATGTTCCTGTAATTACTGGCACATAGGCATAACAGCTAAGTCCTATAGTATGGCAACGTATCCACATAGAGAGTAAGGCAACATAATACCTTGTTTTGAATTCTATGTGGATATCCATGGGCTGCAGTAGCCACTTAACATCTGGTGGACTGCATGCTCGTTTGCCATATAAGTAGTATAAAAAAACGTGGCCACGGTGGTAGTAATAATAAGTGAAATCGAACTGTGAAAACCAACATTCTATAGTGCCTCTGGACTGCAGTCACGGAGTATCCAGGTTAGTGGAGTGCAACCTACCTCATCCCTTTATCCCTTTTTTTGATTGGGTAGAATCCGATCCTGCTGGCCCTTAGACTGACTACATTATTAAAATACAGTCCACTTAAAAATGCGCGACACCATTCTTTTTTATTTAAAGGCCTCCGTGGCCCAGTAGATTATTTACGGGCTGAGACGCAGAAGGATGCGGGTTTGATTGCCGCTGTGGAACAAATGTTTGCAAGAACAACAGATATTTGTTCCGAGCCTGTAACGTATGTATTGATGAAAAAAAAATTCGAAAGTTCCTGCATCCTTAAAATAAGACGTTATACGATTATTTCTCTGCAATAAACCAAGATATAACAGAAATAAAATCGACTACTATAACCTAAGAATAATTTACTGGAATATTAACGTTGCAAAACATAAGGCCAGGAATATAAAAATCCTCACCAACTCTGACCCAAACACTCAGTAGTAAAACAATGTCTTGTGCTCTATCCCTTATTCGATTTATAAATGCGAACAGATTTCGTTAATGCTTGAATAATACTACCAATTTAAAAAAAAACTTCTCCAGTCCAAAAAAACAGTATAACTCAAATCTAGATTAAATATAGATATTTGAAGTTTTACCAAACATCATAAGATTTAAAAGCAACTATTTTTAAACTGTCTTGATAAATCCATCGTCATTTAACCACCGATAAAGGCCGAATCCGCATCCTCTGTAAGCATTAAAGGTATATTATGTAATGTGTGAAGCTATAACATAGTTAATGTAACTAAATCGTCGCTACTCTATGAGATTAGATACTTCTATCTACATATCAATAGCACTATTAGTATTTTTCAAACTTTCGCGATCAGTTAACATAATTGCTAATAATTACGTGTATTTATACAACCTGTTTTGTTATGTAAGCTATTAATTTGAAACACACATCCGGAATCGTATTAACTGATTTTAGAGGTGGGATTAATGCCGGTAGCTTTAATATTTATCGTATAATCGATACATTTCCAATAAACAAATTTTCACGTAATTCGGCTGCGTCTTTGCGATGACGCTGCTTAGTCAGTTTAACAGGTACCTACTTGCATGAAGAATTAATTTGATTTGCTTACTTATTATATACGGGGTGTTTCATTGAAATTGATATTAGGACTTGATATTAAAGTAGTTTAAAAACTTACAAATGTCTATGATGGTTCAGACCTATTTAAAAAAATATAAATATAAATATTGCTGGACAGTTCACACAGCGCTATCTAGCCCCAAACTAAGCAGAGTTTGTATTATGCGAACCAGAGAACTGATAGAATACTTAAATACTTTTTTTTTGTAAATACATACTTATAATATATAGAAAAACAACCAGACCCGGAACAAATATCTGTAGATAATGCAAACATTTGTTCCGCGGCGGGAATCGAACCCGCTACCTCCTGCGTCTCAGCCGGCTATTCGCCCACTGCGCCACGGAGGTCGCCGTAACACACAATTCTTAGTTTAAAATGACGGCACAATCGATAGGTTATCAGTTTGCTTTTGGCGTTCACTTGGATATAATATTTTCGCACGCCAACTTAGGGGAAGAGGTGCATCGCTCCAATGTTTAATTTCCGCTAAAAATCCATTATTGGCGAATACTGAAATTGCTAAAGTTTCGCCATCAAACCTTACGTTTGCTTTGATTTATAGTCTTTAATAAACGTGATTCATTTCGGTGACTTTTAAAACTGACAACACCCTCAGGCTAAAAATACGAGTCCTTGAAACAAGTACCTATTTGTTATGAAATAAATAAAAAAGGCCTGCTAGCTTTTTCGTGAACTGAAATGGTAGTTTGCTTAAAGACTTGACGGCTGTTTGAGCAGTCAGGTTTTGGCGCAACCTACACTGTGCTTTACCCCCCACTAGATGGAAAGACCACCTCATAAAAGCTGCTGGGAGCTGTTAGGTGCAAGGCTACACAAAATCGGTTGCTCTGGAAATCTATGCGAAGTAGACGTTCTATGTCTGATATCAAAAAATCTGAATATTTTATTCATAAATTACAAGATTTTCATAATCGGGGATGGAATCTCTTCTTTTAAGTCATATGAAGTGTATTAAAGGGGTCTCCTTTTTTCTGCGGTTTTACCTAAGAGAATACTTGAATTCTAAGTAAACTATTTAAAACTAGATTTTATAAGAAATAAAATACAAAAGATAAAAAAAGTCTGCTGCTAATATATCGATGACTAGCTGTTGCCCGCGCTTTATACTCGTTGCACTCCTAAATGTGTAGATAAACTAGAAATAAAGCTAAACTCGCTGTTGCAACTTGATTTGACACCTCATTTTTATCCCATGGGAAATGATTTAATGGGTAACAGGTAGCCTATGTGGTAATCCAGGTGATAACGTATATACCAAATTTCATTAAAATCGATTTAGCCGTTACTCCGTGATTTAGTAACAAACAAATAAATAAATAAACATACATCCAAACTTTCACATTTATACAATTAGTGTGATGATGATTATTTTCCAACTTGGCTTATAATTCTTAAAAATAAATTTTACAGACAAATAAAATTGGACATCTTGATTCTTCTTCTTTTCCATTGTACCACCATGTATTAGTCTTTAAGTTTTCTAGGTTAAGCTATTTTAATTTGGTGTAACAATAAAGAATTATCTATCTATCTAAGTACCACAACTTTTAAAAACATCTGACTTTAATAAACTCTTCAATGACAAAGTTCCTTGAAAACAAAATGAAGTGGTGTCCAAACCAGAGGAATGAAAACTTTTATTAAGTCTAAGAACGAGAACTTTTATTAAGAAATTCATCAGTGGCAAATTAACTTGAAAATTTGAATTGTTAATTTTATTTGGCGCACCTCTCTCCTGTCTAATTATGCACGAAGACACCATTCAGTTCGAGTATGAAATGACTTTAGGGCTCCATCGGTAACTGAAGCCCTAAAGCTAAAAGTAATTTGGAAAAAAATTATAAGTTTTTCAACACATTCCACCGAACTCAAATATAATGGCGAATTCTTGTCGTCTTTATCTGAATGAAATTCTTACTTATCGTACCTACAACAGGTAATAATCATTTATGGTAATATACTCAAAGTGCCTTCTATTCCCCGAGCTATTTAAAATATGTAAAGATGAGTATTGACTAGGAGGATTAAATTGTAATGTGTGAACAGAGAACTGTAATATTCTATAACTATAAGGTCATAAATGCTGTTAGATCTTTAGAAAAAGTCGACTGGTCATAATCGGCGACCTGGAATTTGTAGATCATCATTTTTCTCGAACGAAACACCAACAAATCAACGACTGACAAATTAGTGTCAAAAATTCAGAGAACTATGATTGACAGAGACGATGCCGAAACTAGCCAAATTCTCTTTTTCTATAGCTCGATCAGCGTTATTTTCTGCCTATGTACGATATACATGCTCTTTGACGCCATTTAATTAATAAAGTTGCCCCGTCATTTATTAACAAATGTTCAAGTTTTTCAAGTTTCGGTTCTCGCCTGATGGTAAGTGAAGGTGTGATCGAAGATGGAGCACGCTTGCCTAGAAAGAACCAATTCACTCTGGACTTGAAGACTCCAAGATTAGGTATACTGGTTTGGAAAAAAATACACCGGAAGTGAGTTCCACTCCTTACTTGTGCTAACAAGAAAAGTTGAAGCGAATCGTTTGGTACGGCAAGGTATGACGACTAGGTATGGGTGGTACTTCTCGGTACGTCTGCTTGTCAGGTGGTGGAAGGAGGAAAGAGGGACAAGGTCATGAAGATCTTGCGCACATTCACTAAAATGAAACATTCAAAAAACTGAAAAACTATATATATATTGTATATATACTATATATTGTAAACTGAGATTTATTACGTACCGTTTTATCGGTGTTTTGACCGACAATGTTACGGTTCAAATCGTGAACCTTCATCGCGAATTCACGGGAAGGTTCAAAAATTGAACCGAAATATTGTCGGTCGAAACACCGATAAAACGGTACTTGATAAATCCCATTTTCATAATATTGATTGAAATAAATCACGAAAGTTTTCTAAGCAATCAACTTCTTTCTAGACAGCTAGAAGCGAGCTTCATCTTCGAAAACACAAGCTTACCTTCAGGTACGGTAATGGTCAAACGCTTCTCTAGAGTCATTCGGGCTATAAGGTCGCATTTGGTAAAAGTTCGCACTGCCACTTTCTCGGACTGCGTGGGAGTGGGCGGGGAAGCTTGTTCAGCGAAACTGAGTTAGTTCGAGACGCCATTTTGTGTCAACGTCAGTTGAGCGGTACATGGCGTGCTGTGTGAGTTATTGAGAAAACAATCAAATTAACGTTTAATTTTGTGTTATGTGAAGTAAAAGTAATGTGTGTTGTTCCTAAGATTCTTTTTTTATGAGGTAAGTGGCTTTAATTGATTTAAATGTAGCTTTTGAACGTTCGTTTAGCCATAAATGTTTTAACTTAACCTAAATTGTTTCTAAACTAAGTGTTGATTATTTCAATTACCGGCTGAACGGGGTACAATGACGGGGGTAACAGTTCGCACGCGTACTTTTGCCCACATTTGCATACTTTTACCCTGATTTTATTATATCTGAAAGACGATCTTGACGTGGAACGAGAGCGCAGGGCGCTGGCGGTGAGAAACAACATGCTGGCTCGCAGGTTTGTTCGATGTACTGATGAAGTTAAGATAACTCTTTTCAGAGCATACTGCCAATCTTTTTACTCGAGCAGCCTGTGGAGTCGCTACAATCAACGAGCCTACAACGTCCTGCGTGTACAGTATAATAACGCCTTCAGAATGCTGTTGGGATTGCCGCGACATTGCAGCGCGTCAGGAATGTTTGCGAACGCGTACGTCGACGGTTTTCACGCGATCATGTGGAAAAGAATTGCGTCTCTTTTTCACAGATTGCGCGGTAGTCCCAACAGTATTCTGAAGATAATTGCTGGTCGTTTTGATTGTTCTATTCAGAGGCACTGGATGGGGATAACTACTGGCAATTTAAAACACTTTGGTAATTAATTTAATTACTTTATTTTAATTATTGTGATTATGGGTAAAAAAATTAATACAATACAATACAATTATTATGGCGAATTGATTCTAAAACTAATTCAGTAATTTAATTGTTTTTTTAATCTGTACTTGAATTTGACTTGAATTGTTTATTTCATTAAGTAATATGAATTATTACCAACTGCACTAACATAGTTTTAAGATGTCAGGTTTTACTAACAAATTATAGATGTAATCATCTGAAATAAATTATTTTGAATTGAATTGAATTAGACATAATTACGATTAATTTTTGAAGTTTAATAATTTAGTAATACTGATGCCCAGTCCTTTCCATTCCAGAAGCTTAAAGGCATCTTCCAAAGCGGTCGTAAACAGTTTCGGAGAGATGACATCTCCCTGTCTTACGCCTCTTTTTAAGAGAATCGTCTTCGAGCTCTGTTCTTGTATTCGGACTGACATAGTGGCGTTTTTAAACAAACACTTCAACACTTCGATGTACCGATAGTCAATACGGCATCGTTGGAGATACTCAAGCACTGCCCATGTTTCGATCGAATCGCAGGCTCTCTCATAGTCCACAAACGCGAGACATAGCGGCAAGTTATACTCTTTGGTCTTCTGTATGACTTGCCGCAGCGTATGTATGTGGTCTATGGTACTGTAGCCTTTACGGAACCCAGCTTGTTCGGGAGGCTGGAAGTCATCAAACCTGCATTCGAGACGGTTCGCGATGACCCTTGAAAACAGATTATAAACATGGCTCAAAAGCGAGATGGGTCCGTAAATCTTAAGCAAGGTGTTGTCACTTTTATTGAAGAACAGAACCCCGTTCCATGCTTTTGACGTCGTACCTTCAATCAAGGCGGAATTAAAGAGCTTCTGAAGGACTTTAAGTAACGGTGCTCCATCCGCTTTCAGAAGCTCTGAAGTGATTCCGTCCTTACCCGGCGCCTTGTCGTTCTTAAGCTGCTTCAAGGCCATCCTGATCTCATACAGACTGATGTCCGGAATATCTTCGGTATAATGTCGGGTCAGTTTGGCTCTTGGGTCGTTGGCCGCACTGCTAACAGGTTTAGTGACCGAATCGTAGAGCCGTCCATAGAACCTTTCGACTTCCCTTAACACTACCGCTTTACTTGACGTTATGCTGCCATCTTCTCTCTTCAGCTTCGTCATGCGGCTCTGCCCAATAGAATTATCTCTCGCGAACACTTGTAGCCTTTATTCCGCTCTATCGTATCTTTAATACGAGATGAAAGAAAGGTACAAATATCGTGCCGCAAGGATGTCCAAATTTTTCTATTGAGCTGCCTATGTGACTGAGCATCATCGGGAGACTGCAGTCGCAAAGAACGTCGTTCAGCCATATGGTTAAGGGTGTCATCAGAGAGTTTCTGAGGTCTATTGGTACGGGGGGTCTTAAAGAACTGGGACCCCACCGTATGGACGGTTTCTACGAACCTGTTATTGATCTCGTCCACTGATGCATCTACTTCTAGACAGTCAAAGCGATTTGCAAGTTCGAGTTGAAAGCTCTTTAGGTTTTGGATATGTACGCGAGTGGACCGGAGCGTAGACTTCAGCAAACGGGACCTTTCAAGTTTAACGTTCATATTCAATGTGGCTCTAACAATTCGGTGAGCACTGCCGGTTTTCACCTTGTGAATCACAGAGACATCATTGAATATTTGTTTCTTGTTGGTCAAGATGAAATCAATCTCATTTCTCGTGGAACCGTTGGGACTCATCCAGGTCCATTTCCTGTGAGGCGGCTTCTGGAAAAAAGAATTCATCATAAAGAGTCCTTCTTTCTCCAGAAAATCGGCCAGCCTCTGTCCCCTGGTGTTCCGTTGCCCATATCCAATTTGCCCCATTCTCAACTCATCATCGCTTCTCCTGCCTAGCTTTGCATTGAAGTCCCCCATGACAACAATAAAAAAGTCAAAGTCAAAGTAATTGGCAAAGTCGATGGAAGAGCTCAGCACGATGCTCGAAGGCCTCAATCGAGTCTCCCAACGGGTAGGACTTAAATTGAACATGGACAAGACGAAAATTATGTCAAATTTCCATGTCGTGCCTGCCCCAGTTATGGTTGAGAACTCGGCTCTTGAAGTTGTCGACGCGTATGTATACCTAGCACACACAGTCCAATTAGGTAGGTCCAACTTCGAGAAATAGGTCAATCGTCGAATCCAACTCAGATGGGCAGCGTTTGGGCAACTTCGCAACGTTTTTTCGTCCAACATACCTCAGTGCCTTAAGACGAAAGTCTTTAATCAGTGTGTGTTACCAGTGATCACACATGGAACCGAGACGTGGTCCTTCACTATTGGCCTTATGAATAAGCTCAGAGTCGCTCAACGAGGTATGGAGAGGGCTATGCTCGGGGTTTCTCTACGGGATCGAATCAGAAATGAGGAGATACGTAGGAGAACTCAAGTCACTGACATAGCCCGACGAATTAGCACGTTGAAGTGGCAATGAGTAGGCCATATAGCGCGCAGAACAGATGGCCGATGGGGCCGGAAAGTTCTCGAATGGAGGCCACGGACCGGAAAGCGCAGCGTATATTATGATGATGAATAATTTAGTATATTAATATTAATAGTTTAGTAATTTTATAAGTATGTATTTACAAAAAAAGTATATAAGTATTCTATCAGTTATCTGGTTCCCATAGTACAAGCTCTGCTTAATTTGGGACTAGATAGGGTTTTGTAAAATGTTCAGAAATATTTATGTATTTATTTATTTATTTGATGTGTTGTTTTTTCAGAATGCATAAAAATGCCGAGGCGTTATACAAAAAAAACACCGGGTAGAACATTATTCTACGAAAATCTAATTATAGGCTGTCTAATGCAACAGCAAACAAAGAAAATAGAATAAAAACCAAGACAGGGTAACACTGATCATTTTTGTCCAATTTGTGATGAGAAATATGAAGACCCACTAACCGAGGACTGGATCGAATGTACTGCATGCAAAAGATGGTTCCATGAAGATTGCACGGCTTTCGAAATGAGAATATTCTTAAGATGTGGTTTTTGTAACGAGTAAAATGTTATTATTAGATATTTAGTTATGTTAGTTTTATGATCTCTGCACATTTCAGATAATGTTTGATAAAAATAATTTAATAAGTTCCAAAGAAACATATAAACATAACATTATTCCAGACTTGATTTTGTTAGTTATTTTTATAGCCCATATGTGTATTATTTGTTAATTTTCTTAAACTATACCCGATTGCGCACTTTCGCAGTCGTTTGAGTAAAAGTTCGCATGTAGGGTACATGCGAACTTTTACTCAAACGACTGCGTATTTTTACCCACTTTAAGGGGTAAAGGTACGCACTCCGACAGTTTTCTTTAAATATAAAAAACTGTTTTAGGTATCGCCAAAAACTTTATGCACTTTATAAGTATAATAAATGTGCCATATTAAACGCATAAATGAATTCCTAATATCGTGGCAGTTTAAGTGTTATAAACGAAAGAAGACAAAAGTGCAGCTTTTTACCCCGAATGCCCATATTTTATTGTAAGTTTTAAATGTCCGTATAAGTTACCCTTGACATAGTCGTTGGCTTGATACGTGAAAAAACTTTAAAATCTTAAGCAAAAGCATAAAATATTCTGATCAGCGCTACTCTTAAATCCCAACTTCGTTGGTAAATACATACATAAAATATGTTAAAAAAACAGCCAGAGGAACAACCGCCTACGTTACAATTTGCTACTCACTCATCCACTACGCCACCAAGGTCGTACGTTTCATAGATACGTATTAATCTCCGAGATTACACGCAAACGCATCCAGTGGCAAGCACTCAGCTCAATGCAAACGCTTCTCGTATGTAACAAGTAACTCTCTAAGTTAACTTTGATGAACCCGTATTTAAATTTCAAATCGGTTGGTATAAATTTGCAACCTTTTGAGTCGTATTACTTGTTATACATGTTGGCAAGAGAAATGATCTTGCACGTTCTCTTTTAAGTTGATTTGATTGCACAGTTAGAATTCCGGTCAAACGCAAGTTGCTCATTCATTAATTTAAATTCTATATTAATGATCGTCTTCCTCACAGAATCACAGACACAGAATCGTGAATTTTCTCTACAAAAAATTTAATATTACTGTCTTATGTCTTTCCTATATATGGAATATATAAAATAAATTTATGAATAGAAGAATACAGGGTGTTTGGTAATATACTAACGATATTCAAGTGCCGGTTTCTCAAAACATAAAAAAAGACTTCTCCAAATAAAAACTACTAGTTATGTTATCAAATTTCAAAGAAAATCGACAAAGTTTATGTTATTAATTCGATATAAAATGTACTGCCTACTCTTGTATTAGACATCCAAAAGTAAATGCCGCAATGCACAAAAGCGTAGATTTGCTAATTACGTCTACTTTCTACGCGTTCTCTGCTTACAACGTCGCTGCGAATGCGCTTAAGAAAATAAGACATCGCCGATTGATCGTTTCCACTAAAGCTGAGCAGAAAGATGTCAGAATATCGATATGTTATTAGTTATTTTCGCATTGTAATCTCATCTCCACAGTTCTACGCTTTGGTGGACATTTGCCCGGAATCGACGGACAACAAGAGATGTTTCGAGACGTCACCAATACAGTATCTGTGGTTAGATGGCAAGCATTATGCAATAGCACAACATAAGTTTAAGTTAAGTGTTTGTTTTTACATGCCAAAATAAATTTCACATTTTTATGGTATACATTTCACACATTTATTTATTATGCTCATCAAAATAACCCCTTTCATTTTCGTGCGTATATTACGTGAAAATAACACGTATATACTTATATTGACGTGAAAATAACATGTCAACATCTACACATGTCAACTCTGGATAGATTATACTAAGAGCATGTTAATGAGATTAGTAAAAGGGTTAACTTCTCTTTTAAATTTTTTAAGCGTCTCCAAAAGTTTTTACCCTTTGAAACTAAAATTACTCTTGCTCAAACCCTCATATTACCCCTTTTAGACTATGCCGATGTATGTTTTCTTGATGCCACGGAGGAACTTCTAAATAAACTGGAACGTCTTCAGAATTTGTGTATCCGATTCATATTCGGGTTGCGCAAATTTGATCACGTCTCCTTGTTTAGATCCCAGCTCAAATGGCTTCCCATTCGTCGTCGACGCGATCTTCATGTTGTGACTTTTCTCTTCAACATTCTTTTCAATCCTCTAGCTCCTTCTTACCTCCGTGAGCGCTTTGATTTTCTTGTCCCACCGGAGATGACTTGTAGGTCATCAAAGTTCCTCCTTCTCAAAACCCCTCCTCATTCCTTCAGTCGCTATGGCGGTTCCTTCACTGTCCATAGAGTCCAGTGGAATTCTCTACCACACTCTATCCGCGCAAGTCTATCACAAAGCACTTTTAAGCTCAGAGTCAAAGAGCATTACCTGTCCTTGTAAACTTGTAGGTTATTATGTATAAATAAGTATATTATTTATATGTTGTATAATGTATTATGTTTATCTATAATGTAGGTATAGTTTATAGGTATTATTATTTATTTAGTATGGATAAATGTTGTATTTATTTTAGTATATTATACATTAGTATTTTACTCCAATGTCCTTCTCTGTGCACGTACCCACCACTATAATCAAATATATCTATCTTCAAAGGTTTGCTGGAAGAAAACTCTTATTACGGTTAAGCTCGCCTTTGTACATGTCCATTTTGTAAGCTATTTTTGTCTGTAAATCTATTTGTGTACAATAAAGAATAAAATAGAAAAATAAATAAGAAGTCGCACAGCGGTATACGAGTGGCTTACAATAACGTCTTCAGACACATGATGGGTCTGAGGCGATATTGTAGCGCTTTGGAAATGTACGCAGAGGCTGGAATTGACTCTTTCAATGCGATCCAAAGAAAGAGGATCGCCTCCTTCATGTCCAGAGTCGACATGTGTAGAAACACAATCATCAAGCGTCCAGCGGACAGACTGATGCTGATGGCAGCGTATCGACGTTGGGTGGAAATAGTCAACTAACCTAAGTACCTAAGACTCAATGTAATTTTAATTTATAATGTTTACTTTTTTTATTTTTAAAATAATTTTTATTGTATTTTAATCATTGTGTATTTGTTTACATGTTTTTTTTATTTTAGTTTAGTGTATGATTTTAAAATATTGATCACTGCGTCTGCAATAAAGAAGAATTTATTTATCTATTTTATATATTATCAAACAACTTATATACACACAATTATTTACATCTCTGTTAATAAATACTGAGAAACAGTTAAATCGTCTAAAGACAGTTGAAAGCGATCTTTAGATAACTAAACTGCTCCAGATCAGTACAAGGAAGTGTCCCTAATATTGAAACAAGTACAAGTGGGATATATTCATCTTCCACAGTTGTAATGTATGTAGTTGTGTATTTCAGCCTGACACGTGATGGAATGCCTCAATACATCTAGCTTACCCTAAACTCAACTGACGCACATAATACGTCGAACGCCAATTGCACAAATTATATGGGCGAATGGCATGCATGCAACAATTAAAATAGGCATCAAAGCCTATAAAGGCCGTATCCACCAAATATTCTTTGGATAATCTCTTATAGTGGTGTCATCATCATCATCATCAGCCGGAGATATCCACTGCTGAACATAGGCCTCCCCCTTAGATCGCCACAACGAGCGGTTGGTAGCCGTTTGCGCCCAACGGCTCCCCGCGATTCTTACTAGATCGTCGGTCCACCTTGTGGGGGCCGGCTTACGCTGCGTCTTCCAGTCCATGGTCTCCACTCGAGAACCTTTCTTCCGCAACGGTTATCGGTTCTACGAGCGATGTGGCCCGCCCATTGCCATCTCAACTTGCTAATTTTGAGAGCTATGTCGGCAACTTTAGTTCTTCTGCGGATTTCCTCATTGCGGATTTTGTCACGCAAAGAAACCCCGAGCATAGCCCTCTCCATAGCTCGTTGAGCGACCTTGAGCTTGGTCATGAGGCCATGAGTAAAGAACCACGTTTCAGTGCCATAGGTCATCACTGGCAACACACACTGGTTGAAGACTTCAGTCTCTGGGGAATTTTGGACGAGAAGATATCGCGAAGTTTCCCGAACGCTGCCCAGCCGAGTTGGATTCTTCGTGCGACCTCTTTGTCGAAGTTGGACTTACCTAATTGGAGAGTTTGTCCTAGGTATACATATTCGTCGACAACTTCGAGAGTATCGCCCCCAACAACTACCAGTACGGGTGCAACATTAATATTTGACATGATTTTCGTCTTATCCATGTTTATTATAAGACCCACCTGTTATAGTGGTGTGTAACCAAAATATTATCTATGTAAATATTCATTAAAACGGGTATTTATCGCGTATGTACCGTTTTATTTTTACGTTTCGGCTGTGTTGCTACCCGTGACCACGACTGTTGCAACACAGCCGAAACAGATAAATATCCGTTTTAATCAATAGTTATGTACAGTGATCGCAAAAGTTTGAAAAATACTTTATATATCTATCTAATCGTCTAAAATCTAATGTCCTAGACAAAATTGGGTGAGGAATACGACGCTTCGTTCATTAACTGGCATTGCCGATATGGGAGACAAAACCGCGAAGCTCAAGTGGGATTGGGCCGGGCACGTAATTCGAATGCTTACGGAGAAATGGGCCAACATCGTAACACCTTGGGTACCGGAGGATGGACGGCGACGTAGGGGTCGGCCGCGAAAGCGTTGGCGCGACGACATCAGCGGATTCGAGAAGGAATGGTGGGAATCTGCCAAAGATTGCGATATGTGGAAGGAGTTGGGGGAAGCCTTTGCATAGCACTGGGAAAATGTAGGCTAGCTAAAAAAAATCTATCTACTATCAGTTATTTAATCATTTACGTTTTGTTTTTGACCGAAAACCATAGACAATCCAACATCAACATTACTCTCTCTAAAAAATAAGAGTTTCTCTCAGATGGTTTCTCACTATGGGCGTGATAAGAAGGCTTACCGTCGCTCAGCTTTCTATTAGAGGGCTGTGCTTGGTGTTTTTCTACGAGATCAAATCGGAAATGAACACATTCGTACACAAACTAAGATTACTGACATAGCCCAGAGAATTAGCATGCTGAAGTAGCAGCGGGCGGCACGGCTTGAAAAACTGACGGCCGTTGGGGCAGAAAGGTGCTGGATTGGAGACTCAGCACTAGATAGAAAGACGACCTGATAAAGTTCGTTCGCTCTGGAAATAATAAATAAATATTGCTGGACATTTCACTCAGAGTTATCTAGCCCCAAACTAAGCAGAGCTTGTACTATAGGAACCAGATAACTGATAAATACTTATATACATTTTTTTTTGTAAATACATACTTATAATATACAGAGAAAGAACCAGACCGGGAACAAATATCTGTAGATCATGCAAACATTTGTTCCGCGTCGGGAATCGAACCCGCTACCTCCTGCGTCTCAGCCGGCTAATCGCCCACTGGAGCACGGAGGTCGTCAAATGGGGGAGGCCTATGTTCAGCAGTGGACGACTTCTGGGTGCTATAATGATGATTAATTTGTAATGAACTATCTACATACATCGTTATTATTGGTTAGCATATTATGAAAAGACAAAAGATCGATAGTTTCTACCTAAGGTTCCTATCGTTGTTCAATTAATTAGGGCCTGCCACTGTAGTAGTCCACACGATACGTTTCAATATTATATCGCCTTTGACGAGTGCTGTCTCGTTGCCTGCCTCTGATACTGACAGTAGGTAGGTAGTTGAGCAATCAATATTGGCCGATATATAGTAGGTATATGAGTTAATAATAATTTTGGTCTCTGGAGATACAATAGAGTTGAAATTTAGCTTCCTCGTAGATCAACATATAAAATTGTATAGCTTTAATGTACGTCCTATAGAATTTACAACTTTCTAAGCTAATGTTCGTTAGCCAGTTTTAAATATCATAAAACAATTATTTCTATCCAACAAATGATACAAGCATCAACATTCACAACCCAAAATTACCCACAAGTGGGTGTAGGTTAAAATAAAACAATATTTGCCAAATAATTGACGAGTACATACCATAGTGTACATTTGACGACTTCCGTGGTGCAGTGGGTGAATAGCCGCCTGAGACGCAGGAGGTAGCGGGTTCGATTCCCGCCGCGGAACAAATGTTTGCATGATCTACATATATTTGTTCCGGGTCTGGTTGTTTCTCTATATATTATAAGTATACATTTACAAAAAAATGTACATCGATAAGTATTATATCAGTTATCTGGTTCCCATAGTACAAGCTCTGCTTAGTTTGGGGCTAGATAGCGCTGTGCGAAATGTCTATAGTATTTTTCAAACTTTCGCGATCACTGTACATAATTACTAATTATGAATCTGCCCGCGACCATGCCTGTTGCAACACAGTCGAAACGTCGGGATAACAAATAAAAAAAGGTACATACGCGATAAATACCCGTTTAAATCCGTAACTATTAAAACATACAATATGCGATATTGGAATTAATCAACTTGCAATCATCATTTATCATGATTACTACTGACTCAGTAGACACCTACACATTGCGATGTCTAATTGGCACATATCATCTAGGTACCTAACTTGGGACGCAAGATCCAATACGTATACTTAGTTCAAGACACTGGCTCCTTGAATCAGTCTATTGAGTCAGTGAAGTTTACCCATTCAATCAAATTTGATCTTAATTTAATGTGAGCTTATGAACTTTCGGAAACTATCAGTATTGCAACTTGAAATGCTAATTCGCATCAGTTCTAGAACGAATTGAGCTAGTAAATAGATAAATAGATATATAATTCTTTATTATTACACCAAATTAAAATAATTTAACCTAGAAACGTCACCGACATCAGAAATGAGGAGATACGTAGGAGAACTCAAGTCACCGACATAGCCCGACGGATTAGCACGTTTAAGTAGCAATGGGCAGGCCATAAACCGCGCAGAACAGATGGCCGATGAGGCCGGAAGGTTCTCGAGTGGAGGCCACGGACCGGCAAGCGCAGCGTAGGACGTCCATCTACAAGATGGGCAGGCGACTTGGTAAGAACCGCAGGTCGGCGTTCGATGCAGGCCGCTTCCAACCGCAGTTCCTGGAGATCAAAAAGGGAGGCCTTTGTCCAGCAGTGGACGTGCTACGGCTGATATGATGATGATGATGATGAACCTAGAAAACTTAAAGACTAATACATGGTGGTACAATGGGTGGCCTTATCGCTCAAAGCGATCTCTTCCAGGAAACCTTTGGATGGACTGGATTGAAAAGACGTGTGAGGAGGCGGTGTTAAAATAAATACCTATTTATGTAGGATAAAAATAAATAAATACCTAAACCTAGATTATACCTACATATACTTACATAAATAAATATAAAATATATACTCCTACATATACTTTTACAATAAATATCGAAAGGAAATACAATGTTAACTCTAAAGAAGCCGCTAAGTAAAGCTTGCAGACCTCATGTTTAAAAATAGGTAAAGATTTAGCAAGTCTGATGGAAACGGGCAAGTCATTCCATAATCGGACAGCTCGTACCGTAAACGAGTTACTAAAGAAGTTGGAATTATGGGCTGGAATTTTCAACTGGAGAGTAGTGGAAGAACGCAAGTAGTCGTATCCATTAGTGTACCAAAATTATGTTTTCTTTTCTTTTTAAATCTCTTTTGCTGGGCCACGTCCTCAACCGAACGCCTACAGATTTTTTTAAAGTCGTCATTCTCATTGAGGCTCCTAGAACCTTAAATTAAACCTTCGAGGCCTAAGATCGATTGGCACGTAAAATTAATAGCACTTGATGTAATTACAGAAGGTCCCAAATTAAATAAAGGAACCATTAGCGCCTCTCTCCCTGAAGATTATGAAAATTATTTCAGAGATGTCACCTTAAAAGGTCTATTATTGATGGAAAATTCAATATGAATTTTTATCGATGGGGTAATAATACTGGGCAATTTAGGTACTCATTTTGGGTAGCTTCTCACTTACAAACGCCGCATACCTAAAAGTCTTACAATCTGCGTTCACGTACCAATGGAGAATTTTGATCTACCTAGCTGCTTTCTCTCTCTCTCAAGCGTGAAAGGAGTGAGTGAAAAAAAATATTTAATGTAATGGAAACGTAAGTCATTACTTTAACAAGTAATCAGTTAAAAAACTAAAAAGCCCGCTGCAGTTAAAAAGCGCACTTTTTACAAGCTTTTTAATAACTTGAAATGTATGTATGTTTGTCCGGGTAGAATCTTGGAACTGAATTTTAAACCCGTTCCCCTCAACCGGTTGAGCTGAAATTTGGAATACATATGTAACTTCGGTGACAATGCAATAATATGGTACCACGGAGGTGGTGTCATGATGGAGACGGATGCTAGACAACGGAACCTCTGATGGATTATAGTAGGCTACAAGCGTTTATGCTCATTTGAATCTGCTTGCGGTTCCGATTATGAATTTTATAAAAGATTGTTTTGAAAAAGTATTTTTGCAAGAAACAACTTATTAAAGGAGTTATTTTAGAAATCGTGTCATCAAAATCTTAATTTTACACCTATTTAATTTTTTTGGAAACAAAATACATACAAGCCAAAATTCTTTTTGGCGTCCGTCATTTTAGTTCTGTTGAAATTTAGTATTATAAATGCGAAAATTTGGGTGTTTGTTTGTTACTCAATCACGTCGTAACGGCTGAACCAATTTTATTGAAATTTGAATATAATATAGCCTGGATTAAATCATAGGCTACTTAATATTGATAAAACACGCGTGCGAAGCCTCTGGCGGAAGCTAGTAATTAATGAACTAATTGCTAGTGCACAGTCATCCCCTCCTCCATAATTTAACTGTGCCAAATCTGACGTGCGCGCCAATAAGATTAAAAAGGGGTACAAAGTTTTCTCTTCGCGTATTTATACATATAGTATACACATACCACGCCTTAGGCACTTGCCTTACCGTCGGCGATGAGCGAGTAGCGAGTAGAGCTAGAAACTTAAAACGAGTTGGCGAGCAGCGAGAAGCGAGTATCTACACATTCTCCTATACTTGTCTCGCTGGGCTATAATATAGCGCCTTGCTTCGCCGTAGCGAGTGTTGTAGTCTCTGCTACAAATAGTAGAGAGCGAGTTCTCGCCGGCAGTGTGAACGGCCAGCGATCAACTATTAATTTTAGTGTCTCTTTTACTGACACGGAATCTATATCTTTTGTTCGTTTATAGAGCGAGAAAATAGTTGATAGCTAATCGCTTACTCGCTGGAGGTAAAACAAGTGCCTTAGTCAGCCAATTAGGTAAATTCTCACATTGACAAGTGCATTTGCTTCAATCCAACCAATCACAATTAATTAGGCCTCTACAAACGACACGGCAATCCGTTGATTATCGTAGATTAGTCAAACAAAGCACTATACTAACAATACCACAGATATCAGTTTGTGTGGTTCTAGCGCTTTGTATCAATAACTCAAGCGAATATACAATTTTCAATCCAAGGAATCCGTAAACATTTGCTGGCGCTGTTAATGGATTCAAAAGGTTACATTAAATTTGTAAAAGCAGTTTTATGTCATACTAATAGTTCATCAACAAACCAGTAACTTCAGATAACAGTAAAAACCAAACTACTAAACCGATTGCGATAAAATTTCTTTGGGACTACTAATCTGAATGTATATTCTTTCAAATAATGAAAGAATTTTATAAATCGGTTGATAAATTACGGAGTTCTGAGCTAACAAACTTAACTTACAAAATTATAATATACAATATAATTTATAACTTATATGGTTTTCTCATGGATGCCATTGTCAGAACTGGACCAAATGGAAATAAATAAATAAATATGGCTGGACATTTAACACAGCGCTATCTAGCCCCAAACTTAGCAGAGCTTGTACTATGGAAGCCAGATAACTGATAGAATACTTAAATACTTTTTTTTTTGTAAATACATATAATATATAGAAAAACATCCAGACCCGGAACAAATATCTATAGCTCATACAAACATTTGTTCCGCAGCGGGAATCGAACCCGCCACCTCATGCGTCTCAGCCGGCTATTCGCCCACTGAACCACGGAGGTCGTCGAAATGGGACCACACGGAAAGCACCTGCTTTTAAATAAAAAAGGGTCGTCAAAATCTCTCCACCGTCGAAAGATCGACCAGTTGAAAGTTCTGAGGTAAAAAATATAAAAAAACAGTAGAATTGAGAACCTCCTCCTTTTTTGAAGTCGGTTAATCGAAATAATTCAACAAGCTAAGTCAGTTTTTTTATATTCAGTACATATTTTTTTAATATGAGATTTGTATTGAAATGCGTTATTCAGAGCCGGATCCAAACATTATGTTTGATTTATGAACACTTTTTGTTTCTTGTTTTTAAGTTCACGCGAACGAGGTCGCGGGTAAACAGCTCGTCCTTATCTCTGCTAATATTATCAATTTGAAAGTGACCATCTCTGTCTGTCTGTTTGTGATGTTTTCACGAAAAAACACTTGCGCTTCGAATCGATTCGATTTCTACATAGGTTTGTGGTCGATATATCACGTGACATTTCCATATACATTTTCGGACTTATCGACTAGCGTGATCGCTAATCGAATGTAACTTGGCTAAGCCCTCAGGACCGATTTCGATTAAATTTGGTATAAAGATGACTGGGACTGAGACATAGGCTGCTTTGTACCCAACTACACAGAAGGAGGGTAATGTTTTTATTGACAAACCACGCGCGCGATGCCGCGGGCTGGTAAGCTTATAGACTATGGCTTTACTATACTTAATGATCCCGTGATTTTTCAGACTGTTTCTTAACACTATTTACGTCCCAGAAGAAGTTAATTTATACAAAATTTTTAGACATAAAAAAATTTACTAAAAATATCCAGCAAACATCAGTTTTCAAACAGAATAAAAATGCATTTAAATCGTTGTTTAGAAATAAGGAGAAACACTAGAATAAGTAATATTTGTTCCTTTCTTCTACGACGGGTTTAAAGGACAAGTAAAACCATATAGGTGACATGACGAATATGTCATTGGTTGTTTGTGCAACCGAGTCCTATCTATCGCTTGCTACAGTAATTGCCACTTATATTTGAAACCCTCAAGAAATATAATATCACAACTGTAATCCTTCGCTCAGTGTATATTAACCTGTTCATCGCCTAGTACTAAGTCGACACTTCATGCGAGCGGCCTTTGTCTCGCAAATTGAATCATGGGGCTGCACAGTGAATTACCTAGAACTAGCCAGCTGGACAAAAGTCGATTCCTAGAATCGATTAAATCATAATCCTGTCTCATTAACCACACCTCAAAACTCAGAATTCCAGGTATAACACGTGCCTTACCCTTTGTAGCACACCGCCATAGTACTGGAAAGTGAGGTAATAAGGAAAATGCATTTATGCAAATAAATCAGTTGATAGTTTGCAGTGCTTACGACAACATCTTATGACCACTTGTGCTATTTATATTATTGTGAGTGTTATGGATTTTCTACTTGAAGGTATGTACTTTAAATTTCTTCATAAATTGGGATCATTTAACTTGTTGACGTTGATGTTTATAGGCTTTATAGAAATGGACATTTATATCGTGTAAATTTTTCTATTTAGTAACTTTCATCGAGTGTAACTTTTTTTATCCAAATATATCCAGGCCGTTATTTACGTATGTAATAGCCACAATATTTAACTTTAAAATGATATATAGTTTTGCCACCCCAACTCACCCCATTTTTTTTAATTATTTTTTTCAGAAGTTGTGATTTCGATTTCAAAAATCGATTTCTTTGAAGAATGGCGTAAACACAAGAAAGAGGACCGTAATTCAAAGCTCACAGAGTTTGTATTGAACAAAATCAACTGTTCAGATGTCACTCTTGATTCAAAGAAGAATATTTGTACGAAAATTTCAAGTATTTCTTCAAAATTTGCTGAAAAGTGGTCCGCATCGAAAAATACCCTCAATAGGTTTTTGAATAACAATAAGGATTGGTTAGAGGGTAATGAAATACAATTTAAAGTTCAAGTACATCGCCCGTCTGCGTCTTCGTCATCTGGACCAAGTCGGACTACAGGCAGACCCAGAAAAGAATTTGACGAATCGTCATTCAAAACCAAAAAACGGAGGGTTGAAGATTTAGTGCAATCGCGAAGTGCTAGTGAGTTAACCATAGCCGCTGAAGTAGCCAATCGAGTATCTGGTCGAAGAAATGTAGCTAGTTCAATTCATAAAATATCTGACAACTCTCCAAAAGCTAAAACAACCAATGTTGCGTGTGGTGGTCGTCAATTGAGCAGTGATGAAGCTTTAGCTCATTATGTTGATGCTAAGTGTACCAGCCATAGTTACAAACAGACGCGTAAGGTGTCATTGAAGGCGGGACATCAGATATTTCCATCTTATCATAGTGTAGTTAAGTCTAAAAAAATGTGTTATCCTTTAGATGAGTATATTTCTGTGACGGAAACGCGCGCTGAAATTAATCTACAAGGCATTTTAAACAAAACTGCTGATCGTTTAATTGAAGCGCAAAGTGATGTTATAAGAAATGTTGTGTCTTCTAATTCATCCCTTACATTAATTAGCAAATGGGGCTGTGACGGCAGTTCAGGCCACAGTACCTATAAGCAAAGGTTCGAAGATGCTAATGCTACTGATGAATTCCTGTTCATGTTTTCATTAGTTCCTTTGAAATTATGTGACGGCCAACATATTATATGGCAAAATCCACGGCCTTCGTCAACTCTCTATTGCCGACCAATCAAATTTATTTTTTCAAAGGAAACTAATGAATTCACCAAAGCCGAAACCAACAAAGTCTTGGAAGAAATATCTCAGCTTCTTCCAACTATTTGTAATGTTGAAGAATATGAAATTACTATAAAACATGACCTCTTACTGACTATGACAGACGGAAAAGTATGTAACGCTTTGACTGACACACGCTCCCCTCAAAAATGTTATATATGTGGTGCTACCCCGACAATGATGAATGGTGATTTAAAAGACGTAGTCGTTAATAAAGAACATTACGGTTTTGGTTTGTCTACTTTACATGCATGGATACGTTGTTTTGAGTGTTTACTACATATTAGTTATCGTTTGGATATAAAAAAAAGGCAAGCTAGGGGCGCTGACGATAAAATTAGTGTAAAGTTACGTTCAGAGAAAATTAAGTTAGATTTTAAAACTCAGATGGGGCTTATTGTAGACAAACCAAAACCGGGTTATGGTAACACAAATGATGGTAACACTGCACGTAGGTTTTTTATGAATCCGGAACTAAGCGGTGAGATTACAGGATTGGATGTTAATTTAATTAAAAAAATGTGTATATTACTTCGAACATTATCTTCTGGGTATGATATTAATTGCATAGAATTTGAAAAAGTTTGCTCTGAGACTCGATCTCTTTACCTTAGTCTGTATCCGTGGTATAATATGCCTGTTACTGTGCATAAAATCTTATTACACAGTACAGAAGTCATCCAAAGCTGTATTGTTCCAATCGGACAGCTATCGGAGGAGGCTCAAGAAGCCCGTAACAAAGACTGTCGTAGATTCCGAGAGCATCATAGCAGAAAACAGTCACGTATTGCCACGAATACAGATTTATTATATATGCTGCTGATAACATCTGATCCTGTAATCAACTCGCTTAGGGAAATTCCTAAGAAAAGACCTGAAAAATTGCCCGCAGAAGTGCTAAGCTTGATAGTTCCGCCTTCCATACCTACTACACATCAAGTACCACGTGAAGTTACTTTATGTGAGGAGAACGATTATGTGGTACCTGATTCGTCTAACTGTGACAGCGATGATGAATCATCTGACGATTTCTATTTGTAATTTATTATAATAGTAGATATTATTATAGTTAAGTAATTTAAAGTGGGTGTAGTAATACACCTCTGCCACCCCTTCGGGGAATAAGGCGTGATGATATGTTATGTTATGTTAAGTAATTTAAGTTAAGTTTTTTAAATTGTGTAGATATATAATTTAAATTATTTCGTTAATATGTATTCTTCTAGACTTCTATTTTCAATAAATTTTTATTTCGTACTAAGTTTTTTTATTTTACCACATAACGCAAAAAAAATGATTCAGTATATGTTATTATGGCTGTAGCGATCATGTGAACCCATAAAATAATTTTGTCCAGCTACCATGTTCTAGACGATTCACTGTGGGCTGCTTTAATAAATTAATCGCTAAGTAGACCTGTCTCCCTTTTAGCACAGAGTGTCCTGTGCAGTGATTCTTCTGTATCAGTTCCAGGTATCCACAAATGCAACTCATACATTAATAAGTATCTATTGCTTTGGTTCTGCAGCATTGAACTGACTGGAATCTTTAAGTTAATACACA
This sequence comes from Philereme vetulata, assembly GCA_918857605.2. Lineage (NCBI taxonomy): Eukaryota > Metazoa > Arthropoda > Insecta > Lepidoptera > Geometridae > Philereme > Philereme vetulata. Next base: position 1,208,662 of record OU975438.1, on the reverse strand, counting down.
GTTATCCATTCGAAGGTGGTCAGGATTAGATAGATAGAAAATATATTTATTGCGAACCATCATACTAACTATTATAAATGTGAAAGTTTGGATGTTTGTTTATTTATTTGTTTGTTTGTTACTCATTCACGTCGTACTTAGATTATAACCTGGATTATCACATAGGCTGCTTTTTATCCCATAAATCGTTTCTCATGGGATAAAAAGGTTACTTACAAATTTAGTAGTGTAACGCGTACGAAGTTGCGGGCATCAGCTGGTTAAAAATAAACAAACAGTGAAAAAATGTTCTTTTCGCTATAAGACTACCCATTGTAACTGTGTTTTTCCGTGATGTAGAATTGAACTATATTTTTCGTCAATAAATATATGTATGTATCTATTATCATTACCACCAATAGCATTTATTTCTTATAAACCTGAGTCTCGAAGTTGTGGTACTACCAAAATAGTTTTACTATGTCTTTAGCCTCACGTACTGAGAGACGGCGAATAATTCAATATGCCTTACGCTCACAGTTAGGTAATAACCTCAATTACTTACAGTAGGATGTGAAATTACTTCTGTTATTGAATTAACTTATATATTGTGAGCGATATTGTTCAAAATGTTTCTTCGAAATCTTGAAAAAGGTTATTCAATAGAAATATTACTTGGAGAAATTGTAACGCCGCAACAATTTCTAAGAAAATAACTTTTAACTTGCCTTTAGAGTTTCCACCAAAACGAATGGCCCAACAATAAGAAACTAGAGAAGAAAGAATCGCATTTTCTTCAATTTTATCAGTTTTTTTCTGCAGTTTGGTTAAATTTTAGGTATTGTCGCAAATCTGCGCGAAATATAAATACTAAAATGGCAATACTTATATAGTCTATGGGTATGTGCTCTACGGTAAGACTCAAAACGCCTGCTGTGGTATTTCTCTATGATTTATGGTTACTTTCCGTTCTTAAAAAATCTCTCACGCGTTTAAACTTGTATTGAAATCTATCTAAATTAAAATAACTATTTGTTATAAGTGAATTACTAAGTTAAATATTTAAGTGTTATTATTGTGCTAAGTATGAATTCCAGATATGGTTCTAAGCCTGCGCAATAAACGTTCTGGGGGACTCAATGGATGTGGCTCTATGCTTCTGGTCCAGCAAATAACGGGGTCTCCTAGACAGTAAAAGTGTTCGGGGTTCTGCTGCGGTGGAACCTCGGAATCCTGGCCCGGGTTAAACTGTGTGCCCAGTGACTATAAGGAACTGGGTGCTAATCTGAGAGCCAGGCCGTAGAACTTTATCAGGTGACCATAAAGATCCCTGTGTCAAATTCCGTCATCGTAAGGGTTTGGGTCTCGCGTTAGAGTTGTTGGGTTCATGGTTCTGCTGCGGTAGAATCATGGAGTCATAATATTATAAACAGGTATCATAACACAAGGAAGAAGGAATATCAATTAAATCATCATCATTATCAGCCGAAAGACGTCCACTGCAGAACATAGGCCTCCCCCTTAGATCGCCACAACGAGCGGTTGGTAGCCGTTTGCGCCCAACGGCTCCCCGCGATTCTTACTAGATCGTCGGTCCACCTTGTGGGGGGCCGGCCTACGCTGCGTCTTCCAGTCCGTGGTCTCCACTCGAGAACCTTTCTTCCCCAACGGTTATCGGTTCTACGAGCGATGTGGCCTGCCCATTGCCACTTCAACTTGCTAATTTTGAGAGCTTTGTCGGCAACTTTAGTTATTCTGCAGATTTCCTTATTGCGGATTTTGTCACGCAAAGAAACCCCGAGCATAGCCCTCTCCATAGCTCGTTGAGCGACCTTGAGCTTGGTCATGAGGCGATGAGGCCATACTCATGGCCTCATCAATTAAATGCGAATCAGTAAATATAAGATAATTCTAAATAGCAAGGGAATCACACACAAGATCATGGAAGTTAACTAATGGTATGTAACTTTCATAATAAATATTAGATATTTAGTAGATCCTTTCCAATGTAGCTTTCGTGGTGTCTTGCTCTGTATAAGTTTCTTAAATGACATATTGCCACATAATAATCTCCTTCATAGCCTCATAAGAAACATCAATCATATGGGAGGACGCCACGACAGGTATTTTTATGTATCTAAATTGTAACGTGCATGTTGTGTTCGTCTCTAAATGCAATTGCGTCTAATTATCACGTTCTTATGTAAATTTTATTGATGAGCCTATATAAATTAAATTAATCTGTGGCAGCGATCGAACCGTGTTAAGTATCTGTCAAGGTGATGGTCCCCAGCACCCCGATACCATCTTTAAATCGGCGACATGTGGTACCAAACTTAATGATTATGTTACAGAATCCCGAACTGAAATGGTATAATTGCGAACGAATGTACTATGCCAGTAGGGATACGCCAATACCAGCAAGGGTGTATACAACGTGTCATGTTACGTACACACGGCTACACATCAAACTATACATCACCAGTATAAGCTGACCTCGCATTGTGTAGGCTTTGCGTAGAATGAGAGGTCAGTTTATACTGGAAATGTATAGCTTGATGTGTAGCCGTGTGTACGACATTAAAAAAACCGGCCAAATGCGAGTCGGACTCTCTTACTAAGTGTTCCGTACCATATTTACCTTATGCGTATCTTAATCATAATCGTCATTTAATTATCTATAAAAATGACAACAAAATACATTTTTGTATAGGAGTCCCCCTTATTTTTTTTAGGTACTTATTTTTAAAGTATATTCTGTGAATATTTCAAGCGTCTACCTGTTGCCGTTATCAATAACGAGCAAAAAATATCACGTTTGTTGTACGGGAGCTCCTTTAAATGTATGTTTTATTCTGTTTTTAGTATTTGTTGTTATAGCGGCAACAGAAATACATCATCTTTAAAAAAATCAACTGTCTAACAATCACGGTTCATGAGATACAGCCTAGTGACAGACGGGTAGACAGACAGACAGATAGACAGCGGGGTAATAGGATGTAATAGGGTCCCGTTTTACCCTATGGGTACGGAACCCTAAAAACACGCATAGGGCTAATGTCTAGTATTATCGTAAAATGGGTTTTTATTAAATTCATTACGACGATTTTAAATTTGTAAACAAAATTAACATCAAGTCATATTATATATTCATTAATCGTTTAAATGATTAAGCGGGATCATCGCATAGGCGCCGCCGCTTGATGTTTAAAAATGTTAAAAATTGTTTATTAGAAATGTATCGATTACTAAATATATATTCAAACTACCGTTATGAAACCCACCTCTAAAATCTGTAGATACGATTCCGGATGTGTGTTTTAAATTAGTGTTGTACATATCATTACATGTTGTATATTTATATAATATATCAAGCAACAATATAACCGTTTTTGTTGATTATTACTATAGGTCATATATAAATAAATAAACAAATATTGCTGCACATTTCACACAGCGCTATTTAGCTCCAAACTAAGCAGAGCTTGTACTATGGGAACCAGATAACTAATAGAATACTAATATACTTTTTTTTCTAAATACATACAATATATAGAAAAACAACCAGACCCGGAGAAAAATCTGTAGATCATGCAAACATTTGTTTCGCGGCGGGAATCGAACCCGCTACCTCCTGCGTCTCTGCCGGCTATTCGCCCACTGCGTCACGGAGGTCGTATTATTTATGATAATCTGTTTAATAAGTTATTATCGTAAAACATCTAGGCCATATTATGTTATATATTATATTATTTATGTTATGTTTTTACTATGTGTTGGTTATAGTTAATTTCTTGCTAAATTAACATAATATAGTCAAAAGGCGATATATTGAGTTTACATTCATTTTTATTGCTTAAAATACCAAATTGTAATATTTATGCAAATATCTCATTAACTTCCATACTTTACCGTGACTTCAAGTATCTTTAGAGCTTGATACCTTACACATTTTTCCTACAACTGTAATCTCGATAAATAAAACAATATTCTGAATAAAAATGATTCACACCAAAGTGCTCAGGTGCGGTCAATCGATCACTGAATTTAATAAAGTGTGTGCGAAACAAAGTTATTCTGAGTATTAATTTATAGCTAGTAGGTATTGGAAAAACTTTTGTAGCTTACCCGCAAATATATATATAATCTGCTTCTAAATCATGTGCGATTCTGAAGAAATGCGAATAAACTTTTCACACCACCTGCTCGACAATGTCATATTATATGTCATGTAAACCTCCCTTTTTGATTGGATTCCTACGGCTGAGCCGGGAGTAAAGTTGTACTGAGTCTCATTATGCCCTCGCGGGCATAATGTGATTTGAATTTGGAACCTCATCTGTATTAAAATTTGAACCATAGAGATCCACACAACTTATTCGTAAATCAAACTAACCTCTGCGCAGAATGCACAAACCTAGATTTTGTTTTTATTGTCTCGCAGAAAGTGTGAAAAGTAGAGTATTCTCTTCGTGGATAAAGCTGTATTAATCTTGGGTGCGCTTATATCCCTCTCTACACTCAGGATTCTAGTAACTTCCTCGCTCCACTCCTAAGTTAACTCTAGAACCCTTCGTTATGTTCGGGATTCAATATAGCGGCCGTGACGCAAGACACTGCTTTATCCCCTCGTTTAATAATCTTCTATTACCGTAGCAGATGTAACATTTTGAATTACTGAAGGTTACTTTTATTTTCAAAGCGATATGCCTTACCTCCCATCCCCCATTATATAATTGTATATATACTAATCCTGGTTTAAGTAGAAGTGACAAAGGCGTTATTACTCGTTATTTACTCGGCAACCTTCAAAATTACTTTTTCAACTTCCAAATCCTTGCCGCTATTCGTCCCCGTTAAAAATGTTTTACGACCTCTAAGTGTATTTATTCAAGTTGAATTGTATTTCTTGAAAGTTGTGAGGTGTAATTTGAAATTCTGGTGACTACATTTACACCAGTGAGTTAAGTACCGCTAGAGATAAGATTTTGAAATATTATATAAAAGTTTTTATTATATACATAGAATTTTTGTTATGAAACAAAATACAAAAAAGCCGTTTCAACAGAAGTCAGATATTATTTTTTAAGATGTGTGTATGTTTTAAAGTGATGCATGACCGCTCAATTCCACCTAGCAAGCAATAACAATGCCTTTATGATAGATAGGTGTTTATAAGATAGACTGTAGCTGTGGCCGCTCTTAAATCGGACAAACCAAACGTATAGTACGTTTGGTTTGTCCGATTTAAGAGCCGAGCGTGTCAAAGAGCATATCGCAGCTGTATAAAATCGCCAGGTAAACAAGTCAGCGATAGCAGAGCATCTGGTAGACTCGGAACCGAATCATTGGATTGATTTTCATGATCCTAAGCTTCTCTCCAGCGAACACCATTATTACAAGAGAATGGTTCGTGAAGCGATTGAAATCAAGAAATTTTCTAATTTCAATCGGGAAGATGGCTATAGACTCGGCGTCCTGGAACCCGGTGATTGCTAGGTTAGCGCGTCGTGATCGGTCGTCTTAGTTTGTAGATAGGGTTAGTGTAGTGTGTCGTAATATGAACGAGGACATTTCCAACTCTGAAGACCAAGTGAGGGTAGTTGCTGCAGCTGCCATCACTTCCCGACGGTAGCTCCAAGTACTCCAGTCAACCCGTGACCACGACTGTTGCAACACAGCCGAAACGTCGGGATAGCAAATAAAAAAGTTACATACGCGATAAATACCCGTTTTAATCATTATGTACAGTGATCGCGATAGTTTGAAAAATACAACAATGCCTTTATTAATTGCATTACATCACAGGTTACGTCTAAGACATAGCATAAATAGTATGGCATTGCGCTTGTCTCATTTGATAACAATTTAAAATATGTTTTTCAACTTGAACTCAACTTGAAGTATAAGTTATTCTAAATAATAAAAAGCTATGCCTTGAAAATCAGTTCATGTCTACTACATGCCTACAATAGTACGACTACCTAGTTTATAAATCTACCCTAGTTTGATAGCCATAAAATATAAGCATACTGATTTATAAATCTCCTTTGATAAGGTGTGACTAAGCCCTGTCGAATGAACGTTTACGGAGTACAACTTTTACGACGTCGAAAATTGTTGTAAGAACAGTTTTATTCTCATAGCTTACAAATGCAGCGTTGTAGACTAGAGATGAATTTTAAAGTCCATTCCAGAAGTTTCTTGCTTTTAAATGAACCCACTTTTTTATCAACTTTGATTACTAGATTGCTGTTTCAAATAAAAAACTATAACATCTAAATTTTCTATGAACATATTTAAATGGTGGTCGGATTACCCTGACTTAAAACTCTGATAATCTAAGTCATACCGATCTCTCAATAATACCAATACCAAAGTGTCTATTGGAGATGAGTTATATACGCTGAGTGGTAAGGTCTATGTAGGTACAGTCCGCGAGGTATAAGCTGAGCTTTGCATTTGTGTGAGTGTACATGGATAGTGTAGGTGTGACAACCGGCCTTAGGCGCGGCGCCATTTTCGCCCGGTAAAAACCGGTTTAAACTGATTTTGGGTAACCGGCCTGAGGCGCGGCGCCATTCTGTCTCGCCGCGCTCCTGCCACACTTCACCTCTTGTACAGTCCGCGAGGTGACGATAGTCACCGTAGACGGATAACGAGAGTGATAAAGAAAGTGACTATGGTGCAATGTCTGGTGTAGAAGATGTGTAGTTATTTTGTCTTTCAAATTGAATTTTTAGTAATAATCACACAATAATATGTACTCATCAGTCAAATACAAATACACAGCTGGACTTTATTTTATCAATTTAGTTTTATTTTATTTTAATACTAGAATACTTCTCCGACTTATGTTATGCCTTAAGTACCTATCTAAAATATAATGATATTAATTTTTAAGAGTTTGTTGTCTGACTGTACTTTTGGTGATCACTCACACTAATGCAAAGCTCAGCTTATACCTCGCGGACTGTAAAGCCGCTGTAGTGTTTATGACAGATTAATAGATGTGTTGTCTTGCATATTATGCCCTCAGTAAATACAAAATTGAGCAGGTCACCACTGTATTTAATTCTACTTTCTTTTTGCAACAAAGTGTCAACAAAAGCGATTTAAACAAAACCCGGATAACTGAAAATGTGTGAATGCTGAGCAGTTGCCACCTGAAATTCAGACTTTCCTCTCGTTTAACCGTGTTGCCTAGAAATAAAACTCATTTGGTATTAAATGAGTCTGCTGGGAGTTGAATTAAAAGTAAAGATTTTGCGCTCAGGTTTTTCAAGCCAAATGTTTTGTTTCAGTGAAATATGGAATAGTCTGAGCTTTATATTTGAGTCAAAACTGTGGATTAAGTACCTAAAATTACCGTTGAAATTGAAGACGACTTCAGACGAACTTTCCGAACAACTTTTTCAATCATCAGAAAGTCGAGAACTACAAGCTCATCGGTACCACATACCTGCACAACTTAAATTATTAAGCTGAAAGTATTTGAGCACTAATGATTGAGTATTTAGCAGGTATTGGATAAGTTTTTAAATTTTAAGTTTTAAAACCTGATCTTCGTGTTGTGCTGGGTCGGTTAGTAAAATGTATTTATACCTATATAATACAAGGACACTATTGCCTTTTTCATAAATATTTTTGTTAATTAATTTTACTTATTGTATCTTTCTATACACCAAATTTCATAGAAATCACTCCAGCAGTTAAGTCATGTAAACGTAACACACGGACTGAAATACAGAGTTACTTTCAAATTTAATACTGTATAATACTGTAATAATAATACTGTAGGTCAAGTAATTAGGTTACGCATTTCGTGGCACTATTTTATTAGTCAAAGATTAAGGCCAGCTTGCACAATGATCCCTTAAAGTTAAAGTCAAGTCAAAATCAAAATCTTTTATTCATTAAATCACAAGGATCGCTTTGAAACGTCAATTTTACTGCCTGTTCCTTCGCAACCAAGCCAGAAAAGAAAGGCAAGAAATAAGGCTGATTATTTTTTTTAATGATCCTTTTAGAATACTTATCAATACCGAAAATTAATTACGTTTAAATTGTAACATTTTGAACGAGTCGGAGCAATTTCAACCCTAAGCTTCTCTATCATCTAAATAATCCGATATTTTATAGTTGGCTTTTTATAAAAAAATTGTTTAATTAAGTTTTTAAATTGGTTAATTGTCAATTTTTTAACATCACTTAGGAGTACATAAAAGCGAACACCTTGCCCTTTACGTATTAACCCCCTTAACGTATTAAGCAACTAAACATGTTTAAATTTTACGTATTTGTACGATTTGACAACTCCTTAAATCATATTTAGCCACTAAATACGTTTAGGCATCGTTGCGTGAGTCGCCCTAAGATTTTTTTTTGTGTCTCGGTATAGACTCGCGAGATCTCAGTTCGGAGCGAACCACCATTATAATAAAGGATTTACAAAAAAAGGCTTACAAGAATTCTATCAGATAACTGGTTCCCATAATACAAGCTTTGCTTAGTTTGAAACTAGAATGCGCTGTGTCAAATGTCAAACATTTTTTATATATTTATTCATATTAAATTATTTCAGAGTATTATTAACTGTGTTTGGCTTTTACCGGATTTTATAATACAACAATTCAGGATGCTCCGAGATATAACCATTGTTTCTTGAGCAGCATACTGGCGGATAGTGAATGCATTTAAATTGCCTCCTACCATTTTGCCCTTGTCCGTGTTTGCGATCGATTCAATAATTGGGTCAATTGGTCCAATTGTGAGGATTTTCATCTAATATAATCCTGATATTATAAATTTGAAAGTGAGTTTGTTTGTTTTATTATGCATAAGCTACTTAGTACTGATACTCGTAATGAATCACAAGTAATTTTTAACAAAAATATAACCGATTTCAGATAACAGTAAAAACCAAACTACTCTACCAATTTACATGAAATTTCCATGGATGCCATGGAAAAGTATATCCTTTCAAATAAAAAACTTTTTTTTAAATCGTTTGATACATAACCGAGTTCTAAGCTAACAAACATAACATAACATAAAAATTAAACAAATTTAAGACCTATATGGTTTTTTCATGGATGCCATTGTCAGAACTCAACCAAATAGAAATGGGACCACTCGTAAAGCACCATCTTTCAAATGAAAAAAGAATCATCAAAATCGGTTCATCCGGTCGAAAGTTCTGAGTTGAAACACAAAAAATACAGTCGTATTTAGAACCTCCTCCTTTTTTGAAGTCAGTTAAAAATTATGTATTACACCTTACAGGCTGGATAAAATAAAATTTATACAAGTAAATGTATTGGGGAGCCGTATCGCTAAAGAAAGCGATCTCTTTCTGACAAACGTTAATGGCGTTTTTGTAACTCCGAAAATAATGTTAGTCGTGCATAATGTTTTTTTTATGTTATTTGTGGGGAAACAGGCTTACGGCCCACCTGATGGTAAGCGGTCACCGTCGCCTATTGACACCGGCAACACCCGGGGTATTGTCGATGCGTTCCCTACACTGTAGAAACCTTTTTACACTTCTCTTGAAGCGTTCCATGTCGTAGCTTAATGGGAAAGCCTCAGATGGTAGCTCATTCCACATCTTGCAAGTATGGGGTAGAAAAGATCGCGTGAAGCGTGTGTTGCGTGATACCCAATTGTCGATGATATGTGGATGAGCTTTATTACGTTGTCGAGAAGTGCGGTGGTAAAATCTCGACGACGGGATGATATCAAAAAGCTCCTCAGAACATTCCCCATTATACAGGCGGTAGAATACACTGAGCGATCCGACGGCACGGCGTTGACTCAGCGGTTCCAGACTGTCGGCGAGTTTGGGATCACCGATGATTCTAATGGCTCTTCTCTGAAGGGAGTCAAAACAAAGCAATTGGTACTTGGAGCTCCGTGCCAAAGATGGGAACAGTATTCTACGTGCGGCTGAACTTGCGCTTTGTACAGTAATAGCCGTTGTTTTGCCGTAAAATACTGTTTGGCACGGTTAAGGACTCCCAAGTTTTTTGGAGATTAGCACAGCCTTTGCTTCTAAGTGTCTCCCATACTGTTTGATTGTTCTGATGTCGTCACCTATTTAATAATTAATTATCATCATTATACTTGGATAAAAACCATAATACTTACCCACATTTGAGTTAATGCACACGGCTTTTATCTGCGCCGTGAAACTTCCAGAAGGTATATTTAAGAAGTTTTTTGATCACTGTTCGTCCAGGCATAGTGTAAATTGAATCCTATAATTAGATATTATGTTAATATTAGCACAAATACAATTAATAAAGATTTATTTATTGGCGTTCTCCGTGGCGCAGTGGGCAAATAGCCGGCTAAGACGCAGGAGGTAGCGGGTTCGATTCCCGCCGCGGAACAAATGATTGCATGATCTACAGATATTTTTTACGGATCTGGATGATTTTATATATATTATAAGTTTGTATTTACAAAAAAAATGTATATAAGTTTTCTATCAGTTATTTGGTTCCCATAGTATAAGCTCAGCTTAGTTTCGGGCTAGATAGCGCTATTTATTTTTTGATTGATGAAAGATTAATTTGTTATTATTTAATTATATACACGCTATTTTTTTACGTACATCTATACTAATCCATATCTATACTAATATTATAAAGAGTAAAGATTTGTTTGTTTGTATTGAATAGGCTCCGAAACTACTGGACCGATTTAAAAAATCTTTCACTGTTGGGAAGCTACACTATCCCCGGATGGCATAGGCTACTTTTTATCCAACTCAGCAGAAGGACAGTAATGTTTTTTTTTAAAAACTACGCGTGCGAAGCTGCGGTTCGGGAATGCAATCCCGACTCGAGATTGCAAATTCGAGATCCCGCGGGATTAGAAATATCAATCCCGCGGGATCCCGGAATTTTCGGGATCCCGTCTAGTTTAAAAAAAATGTTAAATTCGGGTGACTGAAAAAGCTAATAACTGCTTGTTTGTGATAGTGAGGTTAACTAAAATAAAATATTACTCGAAAGAAAATAAAAATCTTTATTCATTAATCTTACCAACTAAATAATTATCGTCACCTGTCGCTAATATTCGGAAATAGTCGGAATAGTTTTCTAACGCTGTTTGGCGTTCCTGCCGCTCGCGGCCGTCAGTCAGCGCGCCGCTTGCGCCCCGAGTGGACGTGTGTAGCGTCGCTGACCACTGCCGCCCAATCCCGTCAATCTTGAACGGGATCTCGTCATATGATGCGTCGGGATTGATCCCGAAAAATTACACGAGATCGGGATCCCGCGGGATCGGGATTGCATTCCCTAGCTGCGGTGTTGTCAGCTAGTAACACATAAGTTGCGCTAAGTGCACGGAAAACATTTTTCATCGGCCTTCTTAAACCATGAGCACAAAATGTAAGGTCCAAGTTGTTTTGTTTACATTATTTATTATTTTTACAGGAACAATAAAAAGATTTATATGAACGATGCTGACAACAGGCACATTCAAACGAGCAACAACATGAATAATTTATCAAATGTTAATTTCTTCGTGTTCTCATATGAATGTATTTAAGGCTCATAACTACGTGTTTTGAAAATCAGTGAAACTTTGTAAGGAAAAAGATGAGTAAGAAACTTCAATCAGAAATGAGGAGATTTGTAGACAAGCTAGCAAAACTGACATAGCCCAGAGGATTAGAAAGCTAGAGTAGCAATAGGTGGGGCATTAAGCTGGAAGAACTGGCGGCCGTTGGGACAACGTAGAAGGCTCTCACTAGATGGAATGACCTGATATAGATTTCTGTTGAGTGCAGGCCACATAAGGTCGGAGAATTATGGGGGAGGCCTATGTCAGCAGGGGATGGCTGCTTCTGTTGAGTTCTTTTGCTGATATAATGAAGAATATAATCTTTGGTAAGTATAACTTCTAGATGTTTGTCTTCGCCATGTTTTTGTCTTTGCTGGGGTAGTTTAATTAAACTATTACATCCTGATGAGTGTATCTAGTGTCTCTGTAATGAAACGGTAAAAGAATATGGTCTTACAATTTTAAAATGCTGGTTATTTTTCATAAATAAGTACAACTTATGTTTTTTATTTATGCTATATGATATGAAAATATACATAATTACCTAATATACATTATATGAAACATAATAAATAATGGAAAGCCAATAATATGTAGGTTTTAACGACTAATTTTGGGGACTACCAATGGGGAGGCCTTTGTCCAACAATGGGACAATATAAGCTAATAACAGTAACAATTTATTATAATATTTGGATAAGAATTACTTTTAATCTGCTATTTGACTACGTCGTAGATTCGTAGATGGTCTATATCTATACTAATATTATAAAGATAAAAGATTTGTTTGTTTGTTGTTTGTATTGCATAGGCTCCGAAACTACAGGACCGATTAAAAATTATTTCACTGTTGGAAAGCTACATTATCCCCGGGTGACATAGGCTAATTTTTAACCAACTGCGCAGAAGGAGGGTAATGTTTTTATTGAAAAACTACGCGTGCGAAGCTGCGGATTGGTTCAAGTTTCAAATAAAATCGCCTAAGAGCAAGTCGGGCTTGCACGATTATGGTTTCGTAGAACATTTTTTTAGGGACTATTTAATATTGTAATTTTTATTACACTGTTGAAAAAATTTGCATTTTCCAGATAATCTACTAACCGTCTATCCAGTGGGAACACCTGTCTAGGGAAAATGTTTTAACTCAAGGAATGTAGCTGTATATTGGATCCGCAGATTAGTAACATAGCTAAAATTGGATCCGTCCTAATTACGGAGTAACAGATCATTAAGAAGAATGTATAGACTATTCGTGAGACTTTTTATATAATAAACTGATCAAGTCAAATCATTGCGATATAATTATAGCTGTATTGGATTCGGCGACTAGAACTGAAACTGAAATTGGATTTGAAGAGCAACGACGCCTTGCCGTCATACAGTGAAAACTAGTACGGAGGGTAGTCACTTGACTATGTATTCATCATAACTGCAAACTTAAGTTACACTAGGAAACATGATTGTATATAGTTTAAGTCTAGATTTTAAGTTTATAAACTTACTTTATCGAAACAAATTTTACTTTACTTTACTTTAATTACGGAGTTAAGTAATTTAATTAGAACTTATAACGTATAAACCTAAAAACTCTCTAATTAGGACGAATCCACTTTCAGTTTTAGTACTAATCCACGGGTCCAATATTAAACTATTACCCGTGCGCGATAAGTTGGGACCTGAGCGCGGTGACGTCATATTGGCGTGTTTGTACCGCCCGCAAAAAAGCGAACATAACAAGCAGCCGTCCGCGGCTTCGTCTTTTTTTTTTAACCTAATTTATTATGTTACTCAGGGAGGACGCTGCTTTTTATCTAATCTTTTTTACACTATTTGAATTCAATAAAAATACAATGTTTAAGTTTATACATTTATTTTATCTATTATTTACATTATCATCTTCGTCACTACTTAGTGGATTTATGCCTTCTAGAAGTTGTTCTTCGTCCTCAGTCTCACTATAATCACTTGACGAAGAGGTGTCCGATAAATTTAAAATTAATTGTGATTCATTCGTCTCTTGTAAGAGGGCATCGTACCAATACTTTTGTCGAAGCCTGTCTAAAAAAACTGTCTGAAAAAACGCTAACACTTTTAGCACGAGGTTTCTTTCTCCGCTATACAAAGGTTTACCCTTCATAATGATAACAAAAACACTTAACAAGAACTATAACAACAAAAACTACAACAACAAAACAATGACACAAACTATAACAACAAAAACTACAACAACAAAACAATAACACAAACGAAAACTAAAAGAATTCCAGAGCGCGTCGTTACGTGACGTAGGCCAGTACGAGACTAAAAACCCTAGTAAAAAATAGTGATGCGAACGGCACAATACGGGCGCCATCGGGGAAGTGCAGGGGAAGCGGTCGGGGAGTCGCATTCCTAGCAGGTCCCAAGTTATCGCGCACGAGTAATACATTCCTTGAATTAAGACATTCTCCTTAGACAGGTGGATAGAGAATCCTACTATTCGGCTCAACATTTATTTTGGGATCGTAATTTTAACTTTTGAAGCCTGTCTAGGTATTAATTAAGAAGGACGGTGTTTCTAATAAAATTTCGTACTATACATTTTTTTTGTTTTTGTTTTTAGTTATTATTTGCTATTTTTTATACCGCCTTTTAAAAGGAGGAGATTCTCAATACAACTGTTTTTTTATGTTTGTTGTCTCAAAACTTTCGACTGGGTGAACCGATTTTGATGAATCAAATCAAGTCAAATGTATTTATTGCTTGAAATATATGTCATGTTACAAAGATGTCAGAAGTAAATTGGAATCAATACATTTCTGCCTTTCCGGCATGCAATATTAAAATTAAAAAGTCCTAACTAATGATAATACCTGAACTTTTTGTTCAGGTATTATTATTGTGTGTTTGAATTATATAAAATAAAATAAAACTAGAAAAAATATAAAAAAAAAATTATAAAATAAAATTGGTATAATCCTAGCTAACATTTTTCATTTAAATATTCATTTATGGTATAACAACATTTGTTTAAGAGTGCAATTTTTAACTTTCTTCGAAACATGATTCTTGTTTTATTTGAAAGCTGGTGCTTCCCTTATATTTATTTATTATTTCCCTTATATTATTTCAATTTCGTTCAGTTCTGACAATGGTATCCATGAGAAAACCATATAAATCAACAGCTAGACACAATTATGTTAATGATGAAACAAAGTGTTCCTTCTGCTTCTAAGTTAAATAAATGAATCTGAAGCTGCCTTTGAAGGTGAAACCATAACATTTTTACATGCAGCGAGCCACGTAGCCCCCTCGCCGCTTTTCTTTCAAATTATATTTGGCCTCGGGTCGTAAACTAACAACTGCAACTTTTTGTTCGCTCCCATGTCCCCATATATCAAAATCCGTACCAAAATATAAGTTTTCTTTTTATAATCTGTCCCATTTCTCTGCCGCCAATAGATCATACGACATTTATGTGGATAGCGTTGAACTGAGAGTAAAAATATGCGGTAAAGCACGTAGTACAAACATTCTAGGGTTAAAAATCGCTTACGTAGAGATTATGTACTTATCGCAACGTTTTTCCTGCTCGCCGTGCTTCATATCTTTTAACTAGAACTTTGAATTAAATCTAATTTACTTATAACCATAATGTACTTATATACTGTTACGAGCTGAGGCTTTGAGATAAAATAATGAAAATAAATATAACCAAAATAACACTTTTATTCAACAATGAAATGATAAATACACGAACTTAATCACAAGGATTCACAGCACACTAATTCACAACACGGTCGCATAATAAGCCACTATAAGTCACCGAAATGTTCGCACATATCGCCAAAACTAGACTGACTCCTTCGGGCGTCTTTACGCACTATTTATACCGCGCCAGTACATATCTAAGTTTCTAGATGTTTCCACTGGCAATTAGAAAAGTGTAGGTATTTCGACCGACTACTATTTTTTATTCTGTGCAACTGTAGGTAAAAACCTAGTATGTATGTAGGTATATTACAAACCAAGTATTATCTATTCTGTGTACACAGTAGGTATAACTTCGAGAAGCCGACTGTTACTTATTCTATAACAGCCTCGGCGTATTAATACGATTATTTTGATTTATATCGAGTAAGATGTATATTTTTAAAGTTTACCTCTTTGCGTCACAGGTCATCGAGCCAAATAAAACGTAAGAGATTGCACAATTATTATAGGTTATTGTATATTTGGATTACAAAATTCGAAACTAAGAACACATAACTCGCGGTCCCATATTATTACTTTAAGGGTGATATAGTTTTTCTGTTGACATAAATCGTTTGCCCTATGGGAATGGGAAGCGTTCCGGAAACGCTCCACAGAAGGCTCTCACGCTTCGAGTAATTTATGTATCTGTATGCAATGCTGTGTGATAAAGTGCACGATAGTGTAAATAGATGTAAATGTCATGGCGAGATTGATCGTCTGATCAAATCGCGACGAAGTGTCAGTATGAAGAGAATTTGAGAAATGTAATCGTTACAGCTCGTGTTTGCTTGAAGAGGGGTTTGATTTGACAACAACGCGAATGCAAGTTCAAAAGTAGGTATGTGCTAAATGTATGGACTATAGTCTAACTTTTTATTAGCTGCAGTAAAATGACGTTTTGTGGGTTGCCGGTTTTTGAAGAAAAATAAATAGGGATGTAGCTAAATGAGTGAATCATAAATGAATAATCAGTTTGATTTTTTTTTTGAGATTTAATATTAAGTTGTAATGTATTTTTTTAACCTATTATTATTACTATACTAGAGGATTGACCTTTTTTAGTGGAAGTATAGGGAGGTACATTCAAAATGAAACAAAAACGTCATAATAATGTTATTTAATTAATTTTTGTGAACTGAATCACATCCCTATTGAGATTAGGCTGGCAACATTATTTTACGGAATGACATTTAGAAACGTCATTTTACTGCAGCTAATAAAAAGTAAGACTATAGTTTTGCTTTTAGGCAAAATTCCTATAGATCTATGTTCTGAGTAAGAAAGCGAATGACTAGCTATAAGTCAAGTCATGAGCTAATTTAATTTTCGTACCACTTGCTCAAAAAAGTGACATTCTATGCCAGAAAAAGCGAACATAACAATAGTCAATTTTTGTTTGTTAAAAACAGGGAAAGGAAATTGTACTGAATTTCATTCATCCTCTAGAGGGAGAATGTGATTTAAATTTGGAATATTTACTGAAATTTATACTGAACTACATCTGTGTTTACACCATTGAGTTTGTACATAAAGCATTATACATCTTTTTGAAAAAGGAATACGCATTTATTATGCAGTTATGATTACTAAATAAAATTACGAAAACCGACGAGGCCGTATGAGCTTGATGCCTTTGCTTTTCCGACAAAAAAATATTAGTCTAGGAATTTGCCGCGCTTTTGTTTTCTTCAAATACATAAACGTTAAGTTTATTTTAATTTGCTTTTATAAATAAGTTAATGTTCTAAATATACGTTACGATGTTAAATCAAAGCGACAGTGACATATTATTATTGTGTTAATTTTTTCGCAAATGGTGCGAAAAGTAGAGTATTTTCCTCAGTGATAAAGCTGTCTTAGTCTTGAGTGAACTTAAATACCTCGCTACACTCAGGACTCGTCTTAAATCCCTCGCTTCGCTCGTGATTTAAGTTTTTAACACCCTTGCTACGCTCGGGAGTAAACCTCGAGTTCTTCGTTACGCTCGCGATTTAAATCGTCACCCGCGACAGAAGACACTACTTTATCCCCTTGGTTAATAATCTACTATTTAATTATCAAATGCCATCGATCTCAAAATCTTATTTTCTTGAATTTTTGGAGTCAGAGAACCAATTTCAAAACATTTCATTTCATTTTCGTTTTATTTATTCCTTGTAAATCTAGGTACAATGTTGGTGGTACCTAGGAGTTTTATATAAGCACTAGATTTTGCCGTCCGGCGTACAAGTATTTGATAATAAATAATAATCATGCAAATACAAATACATTAAAATTACACATTAACTTAAATTCAGAAAAACAAAATGTCAAGAAATAATAACTAGGATAATAAAATGTCAACAATGGTAATTATGATTTAAATTAGGATTCATTTTAATTTAATGTGAAAATTATATGATATTTTTGTCACCTAAAAACTCAACTTTATAACGAATATATCATTATGTTTTTCAGAATCAGAATTATTTTATTGTTAAACTGTTGCACAACAAAGGTCTTAAATATTAGGCACAAGTTTTTACAGTTTATTCATTTCGGACGTACAATAATAAAACTAAAAATAATGCTTATTCTTATCTACTAAAAATTCGTCGACTGAATAATATGCTTTTCCTACAAGCAATTGGTTGAGGGCGTGCTTAAACTCCATGCTACTTTCTTTCCTCTTATTGTTGATGGTACTTTATTATAGATTATTGGTGCAATACAAAACACACTCATTCCCACAAGATGAGTTTTACACGATTTTACTTGTAATATAGCGATTTTATTTGATAAACTAACTCCTTGTTCTGTTGTAAATTTCTAGAAGTATAACCAAAATTGTTAGGCCAACTAATAAACAGAATGGTTTAATCTCATCCAATATACCCTTCATCAGCAGCAGGGAATTTATTTTCTAAGAACATTTTCCTAACATCATCGCGTAAACAAAATTTTGCTGAAACATAAATTCTGCGAGCCTTATTCCTGAAAACACTCCCTGTTGTAGGTAACACACAAGTTTTATATCGATTTTATAACGAAAACACGAAAGCATCCTATGGGGCAGGAGCAACAGCAGGGCCGTTAAAGGATCGCGTTATTCCATCAAGAGTAACCTCCAAATGTTATTTGTCTAGCTCATTCATCGTTGTCTCGGGGGTACACTCTGTAACTTTCAAGAAAGAGTCATCCTCAGTTGCATCATATGACTACAATTACTGGTAGTATTTTATGTAACTTTTTAAACACTATTTCATAGGTATTCGAAAATACGATCACGAGATAGCAAAATGCAATTTAACCGCAGACAAAAAATTAAATTATTAATAAATTTATTAATATATCATTTTAAATTGTCCAAATGTTAAAACATCACAGAGATACTAAGAATCCCAGCCACAACATAAAAAACCCAGAATTAATTGTCACTGTAACAAATATATAGGTAGTTTTGGTAAGGGGGATTATGAATACAAATAAAAAGAAGATCGAAGCCTTCATCATGACCATCATGATTCGCAGCATGATTTCACTCATTGCAGTATTGGGTAGTCTCTTTTTGTATGCTCTATTTCCTACGGTCATTTTTAGGATTCCGTACCTCAAAAGGTAAAAAAGGAACCCTTAAGATCACTCTCTTGTCTGTCCGCCCGTCTGTTTATCCGTGTGTCACCACCAATTTTATCAAGAACGGGTAGACCTAGCAACTTGAAATTTATACCAGATACTGAAATCTATAGTCCCTATTAGGTGTATAAAAATCAAGGTCCTGAGTCAACAGGATAAAAAGATATGGGCAAATTTAGATTTTTGCGAAAACTTGTAAGTTTCAAAATTTACCTTAATTTTCGAACGAAAAATGCGAACGAATGTTGAGAGAGAGATATAAATTAGTGAAGATTAAAAGAGAGAGAGAGTTACGTTTCGTATTTGAGCGAGTTAAGTCTGTCCAGAATGAACATAGACTGATCGACAATTTACAGACATGTGGACAATTTTGTAATTGAACAATTTTATAAATTAATATTTTGAAAAAGAAGTTTTATTTCAGTCGTGTGGTCTAATGCACACTCGTTTTTTATTTTTCGAAATTTCCCTTTACTTGTGCTGTAAGACCTTGCTTTTAACCAAAATTGACAATTATAGGTCAACCGGAAGTATCCTATAGGTTTTAATCGAAAACCTGTATCCCGTTGACCTAGAATCACGAAATTTGGGAAAAAGCAAGGTTTTTACAGCACAAATAAAGGAAAAATTCAAAAAAAAAAATAAGTTGAAAATTAAAGGGTGTCCCCATGCATACATAGTTGACACCAATTAAGATAGTTCTCTGAGTTTAATGGGCGCTCATACAATTTAGAGGACTAGCTTAATCGGTACCAACCTCAAATAAGGTAAATATATAAAATTGTGCTATTGAATAAAATAAATATTTAGGTGGGGTTCCCATACAACAGATATGATTTATTTGCGGTTTTTATAGATAATAGTACGGAACCCTTCGTGCGCGAGTCCGACTCGCACTGGGCCGGTTTTTTGGCCTCATTTAGGTTTGGCCACTTCATCGTTTGCCAAAGAAGCTCCCTTATCACGTACCGTACCCTCTCAGTACGTCTCTGGCATGTACCTATATCACCCTCGGGACAATACATCTAACGTTTTCCCGCGATAAGTAGCTCATACAAGATATACTGATTTATATGGGGTGAAAAAATATTTCCGCCGATATAGGAATCAGAGGTCCCCACTCAATACTACCGTGAATGAATTGAAAATATTTCTAGCGATAATGGTTTATTTTCTCTGGTTTATTTATGAGACAGATGAACCTAGTGATTGCTGTTGAATGTGCCTAAGTGATTCAATTAGAGCTTGTGTTTACTTTAACTCAGCAAAGTATTAGAAGTTTATATTAGGTCCCGCCGAACTTCGTATCGGCTTGACATGCATAGGTATAACACGGGCTGTCAATATAAGTCACCCTGGTAGAATTGTCAATTGTTGTCCCCGGCTATCATTATGTATGAGAAAATGAATGACTTCCACAAATAATTCAATAACAAAATTAGCCAAAATTGCTCCACCCGTTCTCGAGTTTTAGCGAGGCTAACGAACAGCAATTCATTTTAATATATATAGACAATATATCTCGGGATAACTCCTACCGAAGCATCTGTTTCAAACGATATTATTTTTTTTTACATCCTCTTTGACAATATTTGCAGCACGCATTCTGTCAATTCTATGTCAAACGTCATAAGGTTACATTATAAAAGCGCTAAGGTTAGATTAAAAATATTTTTATATGGTGGTTAAGTATTCTTGAATTTTTTTAATTTTGCGCGCAATTTCCTTAATTTTTTCTTTCATTAAAACCTTTTCCTGACAATAAGAAATACAACAAAAAAAAAATTGGCCCAATTGGTCCAGGCGTTGTTGAGTTATGCGCTTACCAACACATTTTGCGATAAATTTTTATATTAAAGATTATATTTATGTTACTTTGTTTCAAAATCAAACCCCAAAATCTATTTATTCATTAAAATCACAAGGATCACTTTGAAACGTCAATTTTACTGCCTGTTCCTTCGCGACCAAGCCAGGAAAGAAAGGCAAAAAACAAGGCTGGTTTTTTTAATGATTAATATATAGATATCTGATTCAACTTAACGTCTGCTTGTTTTGTAAGTTATTGAAGCTGTACGCACATGTATTTATGATACAATCCAGATCAAAACAGCATTCTTGTAATCTTTTATTGTTAGTTATTGTAATGTGTTTCGTGCGTTTAATGATAAATAAATAGATTTATTTGGCATATATAAAATACATACTAAAGAAAATAAATTACGTGTAAATTGTAACATTTTTGAACGAGTTATAGCAATTTCAATACCAAGCTTCTTTATCATCTAAATAATCCAATATGTAGGCTTTGCTATAAAGATTTTGTTTAACTTCGTTTTTAAATTTGGCAAAAATGTTAAGACATCAACGATTAATAAATTATTAACTGAGCAATCAAAACGAATTGGCAATATGTATGCATTTTTATTCAACGATCATTTTCGATCTAATCTAATATTTGAAATGTGCAAAGATAACACAAATATTGAATGATTGTTTTTAATAAGTGGGGTGGTTTTTAAAGTATGGAGGGCAATGATTAAAATATAAGATCATGTACATGATACATGATCTTTTTAAAATATTTTTTATTATAGTTTTTAAAATATATAATATATATTTTAAAAACTGTTATCAAAACATCGCAAGATCTCAGATCGAGGCAAACTACCAGGCTTACGTATCAGTCACTTAATTATTTTTAAATGGGTTTTGAAAAGTATTATTGAGGAATTAAAGCAATAACATTTTTTCAATAAAATGAATTACTCTTTTAAAGAAAAGACTAGCCCTGCGGGAGAGTTTAAATTTGTGAATTACAAATTGCATTAAAATACAACTTTCCATCAACACAATAAATTTACATGAAATAGTTTAGTTCGTCCCCACTTCTCTATAATTTGGTATATTTGGGCAAACATCGCATATTATAATCTACCCTATGTTTGCAGTACATTATTACTTTCCCCAACACCGGCCAGTCGGTTAATCACTGTAACTGTGGCTAATGCGGTACATTATTTCTGAGGAAGAAAGCCAGTAAAAATATAGGCGAAACGTGAACTAATACAACATATTACACAATTCGTTTTTCTAAGACGGGAATGATGAAAAGTGATACTACATAAGATAGTTATGTGGACTCTTGTTTTAGTTTTCACATCACATACTAAATAAGAGTCTGAAAAAGTCTTATGTTCAAGCCAAATAGTTTGCACCTTTTTTTTTTTTTTAGTCTTTATTAATGAGCTTAATCACAATGGCAATTATGCCGCTCAGTTGTTACAGCAAAAACACATTACTAACTAATCAAATTTGTAGGTAATCTAGAAATCAACAACCCTAGCTTGAATGAAATACAACTAAGACCATCAATGATCTGAGTTGAACTTCAACTCGTAAAGCATGACTAAATATTTAATTTTATCTGAAAATGGATTTGACAATATAATGTTGCAATCAGCAGATTCTTTCAGAAATTGTTTACAATTATTAGATCGATATGCCTCGTTATGGGCACATTCCAACAAGACATGCATTAAGTCCTCCGGTACACCGCAGAGGTCACAGTTCGGTGACGGGACTTTACCCATTAGAAAAGCAAATGTCTTCGATGGAATATGACCTGAACGAAGCCTCATCGTCACTACTGCGGCTCTTCTAGATATATTATGATTATCAATCCATGGGATTCTAAAGGGTTGCGGTTGGACGGTTTTATACCAAATACCTATTTCTTTTGAACGTAAATCAAAATATTCTTTCCAGAGGTTGTAACACTGCCTCTTTATCAAATAGATACAATCAGTATAATATGGTAATATGGTATATTCCATTCCGTCAGTCGTAGCTTGTGCTGCTAAGTAATCAACTTGTTCATTATACTCAATACCACAGTGAGAGGGAATCCATTGCAACTTAACCGATCTGTATTTAGATGTCAATTCAATAATAGTGTTCAGAACAGAATAGGCTGTCGGTGAGCCTCGGATACCCGAAGCACACCGAGCCAAATGCTGAAGCGCGCTTCTTGAGTCGGTAAACACCACCACGTCATCGTACCTATCCAATGAAGTCGCGTATGAAAGAGCTTCGCTAATAGTGATAAGCTCCGCTTCCATTATGCATATGTCTGTATTGATTTTAAATTGTTGACTCAGGTTACATTGTGGGTCAAAGAAAGCTGCACCAATTCCATTTCTGGCCTTGTCTCTCTTCTGGCTCTGTAACTAATTTATAAAAATTCCTATAATGCTGGTTAATAAAATCTACACAAATTAATTTTAATCTAAAAGAATGATAACTACGTTTAGGTCTGGAAAGGTTAAGAATGTTTAAACAAACGATATTACCTAAATCAAGTGCGCTTACCCAAGTGTTCATAGAAAACATCTCTAATTGGTGGCACGTATGAATGCTTGTGTCAGCAAGATACTCGTACGATGATAACAGTAATGGTTTCTTTTTATTGCGCCAGTACCTATCGTTTTGATATTGAGATAACTCATTTATAATGTTAATGGTAATTTTATTGGTACGAGATCTTGCTTTCAACATAAATTTACCTGCTAAGTACATTCTCCGTACATGCAATGGAGGGAGACATACTTCACTTTCCATTGCATGTATGGGAGTTGTTTTAATAA
This sequence comes from Philereme vetulata, assembly GCA_918857605.2. Lineage (NCBI taxonomy): Eukaryota > Metazoa > Arthropoda > Insecta > Lepidoptera > Geometridae > Philereme > Philereme vetulata. The sequence goes on along the minus strand of OU975438.1, from coordinate 1,185,113 downwards.
ATCCTCCAATGATTCTTAGTGATTGATTTTGAATTTTATCTAGTTTATAAATTAAAGTTTTACTACAATTATTATATAAAAAACATCCATAATCAAGTCGACTCCTAATAATAGCAATATATAATTTCCGTAGATGTTTGGGATGTACTCCCCATCCAGACCCTGCCAATACTTTAAAAATATTTAAATACTTAGAAACTTTGATTAACAACTCCGCAATATGTTTATTCCATTTCAATGAACGGTCCAACCACATCCCCAGATATTTTACGGCAATAACTACGTCTATTGGGCTATCGTTTAAATTAAGTACAATCGGCTGTCGGTAAATACCTTTTTTTAAAATACAGACCTTCGTTTTAACAGGTGATATATCTAAGCCCAGACCAATTAACATCGTATACATTTTGTTTAACGCCGATTGTAATTCTTTTGTTGCATCAGAAATATTTTTACGTGTTATGTACAGTGCGTAATCATCAGCGTACTGCGAAATCACTACGTTAGTAATCTCCTTACAAATATGAAGAGTTGCAATGTTAAACAGCAAAGGAGATAACGGATCTCCTTGGGCTATACCGCGCCCTGTACACCTGGATAAAATTACATTTTCAACTTGCACACTTAAATACCTCTCCTTCAAAAATGTCCACAGGTATTTACAGATTTTAGAGCCAACACCCAATCGGTCCAAGTTAGAAAGCAATACGGTAATGTCGATATTGTTGTAAGCATTTTCTATATCAATAAAGCAACCTAAAGTTATTTGATCTCTCGAGAAACCTAACTGTATTCTAGATATCAAATTACTAAGATTATCAATCGATGATTTAGTTTTCCTAAATCCTGTGGTCTCTTCATAAAACAAGTTTCGATTTTCCATAAACCACTCCAATCTTTTCGATAACATACTATGAAAAATTTTACAAAAACAAGACATAAGAGAAATAGGTCGTAATGCCGATTCAGATGAGGGGTCACGACCTGGCTTAGGTATAGGTATAATACGTATTTCACGCCATTGGGAGGGTACAAAACTTAATGAATAGAACAGATTGAATAATGCAAGAAGAATATTAAATGCGTTGCCTGGAAGACGATTGATCATTGAGTAAGAAATAAGATCAACACCAGGCGATGTGTCTTTCGATTTAATACAGCTTTGTAGTTCACACAGCGACAAGGGAGATTCGATTTGAGTATTACGAGATGCAAAAGTGGGATATTTTGGGCCAACAAAGTCAGGAGTCAAGTTATGTAGCAGCTTATTTGCCATTGATTCGTCGACATAATTATTAGTTGATCTATAACCTTTCAACCATTTCATCCTACGCCACATCTCAGTTACCGATGTCGTCTCATCTATCGAGGAATAGAAATCAGAATAGGATTTACGTTTAGCACTTCTTATAAGTCGTTGTGCATCTCTTATCTTATCATTTAATGTAGCTAAATTATTAGGGGCGGGATTTTTTCTGAATAGTGTAAGAGCAAGCCGTCTTTCCGCAACCGCTTTCGATAAATCGGGATTCCAATAATGTTTTGGGATAAAATGCTGTGAAGGATTTTGACTAATTCTATAAAAAGGGATATGAGCATCAGCTGCTTCATTAATAGTGTTAAGGAATAAATCATAAGTTGTTTGTGGATCCTCATTAAATATTTCAAAATTAGTAAGTTGAAACTCAATGTATTTCTTGTATCCCTCCCAATCCGCCTTTTTATAGTTTCTTTTTTTAATAAATTGAGGACTATTAATTTGATAAGATACACCAATCATAATCATCAAATGGTCACTGCCCAGTGACTCATTAGTAACCTTCCAATCAAAGTGTAAAGCAATATCAGACGATGCTATAGAAATATCCGGGGAAGACTCCTGCAAAGTCCCATTTACATATTTAGAACGCGTAACTCCGCCATTATTCAGTGATACATAGTTATAATCTACCAACGAATCAAAAATGTAACGACCTGTCATATCCGTCTTACAGGACCAGCTGGGGTGATGCCCATTAAAATCACCTAGTATTAGCGTATTGCAAGTTTTAAAAGAAAATACTTCGTTCCAGTCACTTTGAGAGGTTCGTACAGATGGAGGGCAATATATAGAAATAATATACTTAACAAAATGACAGTTAAAAATTTTAACACAAATACCTTCAATTCCAGGGTTTGATAATTGAAAGGGTATTAACTGCGTTTTAATGGATTTATGCGCTAAAATGGCCACTCCACCATACGAGTCCTCTCGATCCTGCCGAAAGATACTATAGTCCTTAATTCTAAAATTAATTTCACTATTGAGCCAGGTTTCACTCAGAACGGCTACATGAATTTTTTCACTACAAAGTAACTGTTCAAATTCCACTTGTTTAGGCCGAACACTCTGTGAGTTCCACTGTAGGATGTTAATTTTACACTTTAAACCCATTATAAACTAAAAAGGTTTTTAAAAGGCAGATCCCTGAGGTACTGCCCCGCCACCGATACTAACCATTCAATAGATAATGAAACTGACTGGACTATCTTTATCTTCATACTATCTTGTGAAAATACTATTAAACTCAATTTAGAAATCAATTGCTTAAAACTCAGCTTAGATTTATATTTCTCTCTTCTCTCTTTTCTTGCGCTCATTTCATTTTCTGACTCCTCGGAAACATTACTAAGCCCTGCTTCTGACTCAGACGAAATATCCCAGTTAAATTCTTCATTTTGACTACGATTTCTTTTGTTATTTTTCTTCTTTCGGGGTTTTTCCTGCATAGACTGAGAAATATCCATTGGGCATGGTTGAGTAGATGATGTTGCATCAGCAATACTGTCAGTATTGTCACGGCGCGTCGTATTTTTAACTTTACTCGCATACGAAGTCTTAATATTTGAGTGATTAGGTATTAGTGAACGAGCAGGTGTAGCGGCAGGCACGGACTCAGGCAACTCACATGAGGGCGTAGATAAGGCTGGTTGTTCATCATACACGGCAGGGGGTTCTGGGGGAACATACATCTGTATGGCTTTTCTGTAAGAATAGTTTGACTCCGCCATTAGGACTCGTAGACGTTTTTCTTTTTTAAAAATAGGGCATGTTCTATCTAACGACATATGACAACCAGTGCAGTTAATACATTTAAGTATTGTGGTCTCACAGTTAGCATGGCCTTTTCCACACTTAGGGCATACAATCTTTTTAGTAGGGCACATGCGTAATGTATGTCCAAATCTCCAACATCTTGAACACTGGGTGACAGGAAACACGTACGGTTCTACAACAATCTTCATCCCATATATAAACACACTAGTTGGCAAAGTGGGGCCCTTAAAACCTAGACGAATAAACTCGCTTTCTTCCCATCCCGAACCGTCCTGAGTCCTTCGCCTCAATCTTTTCACAGCAATCAGTTCATACGTAGTTGAAATAAGAGTCAACATGTAATTTTCGGTCAAGTCTAATTCCACGTCCTTAATCACTCCATAAGAGACAACTACTTATAATGGTTTCTGACATCTCCAACCTAAATCTTGCAGAGGTTTGCATTGTATTAATTTTTCGGCGCTATCTGTGTTATCAAACTGTATAAACACCTTATAAGGGTTAAGGTATTTCACACGATTAATATTCTGAATCTTGTAGGTATCTAACAACTTGGCTAACGCAAACTGTTTAGGTAATTTGTCTGGGCAACTGACGTATATGTCTACTTTCTGCACTGTTCTCTTTCCGTTTCTTCCAACCGTTATCGATTGTTCTTCTTCATCAGTCTCTCGTCCTCTCTTACTTGGTCTCAACTGTGCTTCAATTTTCTCCATTTCCTGTGAATCCACTGGTAAAACAGTCTCCACTAACTCAACATAACTAGTATTATCCTCGATTAAAATGTTATTCATCACTTCTTCCTCCATCTTTAAGTCCTCCGCCATGATGAACGAGGTGCACTAACAAATGCACCTCATTATATCAAGCGTAAGTACGTATGTAATTAGGCGATTAGCGCGGCAATCGAAACGATACGTGTGTTTAACGCACTAGCTCACGGCGAACTGAGTTTGCACCTTAGAAGCTGTAAATTTTTTTTTTTTTTTTTTTTAACTATTTATATTGAAAAGGACGTTTTTAAATCGACAACTTACACGTTCCAATATGATCAAGCGAAATATATTTTGAAAAGGTACAAATAAGAGATAAATAAGGTAGATGTAGACTGTGCTCTGAGGTTTTCCCATTAAGCTACGACATGGCACGCTTCAATAGAAATGTTAAGGGCTTCTACAGGGTAGGGAACGAATCGACAATACCCCGGGTGTTGCCGGTGTCAGTAGGTGACGGTGACCGCTTACTATCAGGTGGGCCGTAAGCCTGTTTCCCCACAAATAACATAAAAAAAATAACCGAAAAAATATTTAATTATTTAAATAATATATCTATAAAAAACACAAAAGATAAATCATCTAAATACCGTTGTAAAACTTGGAAACGATCTACATATAGTCCAACTGCTCTTGATCACTACCAGGCGGATGTGTCTCGCTGAATGCACATAAGCGCCAGCTCTCATATCACACATCGCTTTGACTAGACGCCCAAAAACTAAAGGTACTTATTAAGCAACAGGTTATGAGAGTTGATATTATAATATTGTTTAATATTCGTTAGAACCTAATATAAAGGGTCCGCCATCTAACGTTTTTTTTTTCAACTAGTGCTTATTTCGTGAATGGTAACACTTAGCTCATGTCTGATTTGACAGGTAATTAGTTTTATCCTTCCGCTGAACGAATATGGTTGTGTATGTATACGCTTGAACAACGCTGGGAAATATTGCAACTTTACTTTGAAAATCATGGTAATGTTGCAGAATGTGTGCGAAAATTGCGTACATATTTTGGAAGAAGAGAAGCACCGTCAGCTCCGTATGTTCGTTATCTTGTGAAAAAAGTGAAAGAAACTGGCATCCTCATCGATAAACCAAAGCGTGAAAAGCCAAAAACAGTGCGTACACCCGAGGCAGCCATTTGAATGAAATTATTTTCGATTATTAACCGGAAGGATTGTACTTTCAAATTAAAAAGAAATTTGAGAAAATATTCAGTAGTTTTTTTTATAGCATTTTCAAAAAGAAAAGTTAATTGGCGGACCCTTTACTTGCTAATATCCGAGAGTCGCCGGACCGACGTAATTTTAGTAAAGCTGGAATTTTGAGAACGGATGCGTTCCTATAGCTTGAACGCTGCGCCCTTTTATAGGTAGCAGGTACAAAATGGCCAAGCGTTCAAGCTAGCAATTACGTATACGTTAACGCGCCGGCGAACACTGAGCGCAATTTCAATTCGGCCACGTCAAAAACTTCGGCCTGAATATCGCTATCCCTGTTTAGTGACGAAGTTTAGCCACGCAGAGCGACAGTGATAGCAATAGAACGATTCTAAATTTGATTAGATTTTGACCGTGTTCCGTAATACCAAAAATGATGACTGAAAACTTGTTGTATTTTTCTCATTGTGTTATTATTCTGTAACTAGACGATATAATCTATGTTCCAATGACTAGGATACGTAAGATGTTGTTGTTTTTAATACGAAACAATTAGGTTGAAAATAGGTCTTTTATGACGTAAAAACATGCAGAATGCTATACGCTTCTATTTCATTTTAGGTAAGTATTTTGATCTAATATATGATTGGGAACCTAGATAAATACTATTAAAATTAAAATAATACCTTATTAAGGTAGATATATGCTCCAATTAGAAATGATATTGGTAGTACGTGTTGTATGGGTGATTGTCCCTCCGGTGCCCCCTTAATAACTACACATTACACTATCTATTCTCAACATTTCAGCTTTGCTAGAATGACGTAGGTGTGGTGGCTCTCGGATCTTGGACTATACATTTATCACCACAATAATCTTAAAAATTACTTATCTCCACTCCGATACACTATTAGAAAGTTTAGATCACCCAAAGTCTAATTCAATCGACAAAGCGTAAATCAATGTTTATGAAAAGCTCGGAGATAGCGCCTCGGCCATGCCAAAGCCACGCTGGCTGGCCCGTTGTTCGTTTGAACATTAATTACGTCACAGGGAGCTGTCCCGTGAAATATGAACCTGCACCGATACCCCATTGCATTGATGCCTTTGAATTATTTATGAAGAGCATAACTGTAGCGCAGTGAAACGAGAACGAAATCTGTTCTCATTATGCTTGTAACATTCTACAGTTCAGACGTCGCCATCGAGTCGTTCGAGCTTCTCGATGGATTCAGCCTACATCTGGGTGTGAGTGATATAAGTTAGATTTTGAAACTCCAAAATAACGTACTAATACAAAGTGTAGTTTCATTTCATTTATTTTCCACTGTAGGTACATTAAAGAACACTAAGTTACTTTATATCCTACTAATATTATAAACGCGAAAGTTTGTATGTATGGATGTATGGATGTTTGTTACTCTTTCACGCCGGAACGGCTGAACCGATTGCGATGAAATTTGGTATGGACGTAGATCATTACCTGGAGTAACACATAAGCTACTTTTTATTAGCAAACCACGCGAGCAAAGCCGCTGGCAACAGCTAGTTTAGAATATATTAATAAGATTAATATTACAGTAGCTCAAACAGACAAGTATCGGGACTAATCAAGTTATTTTAACAAAGAATGCGTACTTAAAATAATAATAATACGTCTAATAATAGCCACATGAGGTATCTCATAAGTTTAAACGGTGCGAACAATGACATGCATGTACAAGTTGAACTGGTGAACCCGAAATACGATCATCCTGCAAATAATAAGCGAGCAAAACTACAATCGATGATTGGACAAAAATCGTAGTTTATTGTCGTGCTGCAGTCTGTGAAAATAGTAAAATATAGAATCGGCTGTCAGCGCTGCACATCGATTTTTCATATTTAATATAAAAACGCTATGAAATGCTCCTCCAATCAAACTTTATCGACTTGTTTCGGGAAAATACGAGCGATAAAAAATAGAATGTTTCATTAAACCTTGCTGATACACGATGTAATAGCCGACCTATAAAGTAAAAAGTTTGGAAGCTATTTCTGATTAGCGACTTACCCCGGTTTTGACGGTTATCGCATTGATAAAGTTGGAACGTAAAGGTTTCTGCTCTATTGTGGAAACCAAAACAACATCATCATCATATCAGCCATAGCACGTCCGCTGCTGAACCTAGGCATACCCCATACATTTCCAGAGCGGCGGATCTTGTGCGGCCTGCACCCAACGCTCCCAGCAACTTTATCAGGTCGTCTTTCCATCTAGTGGGGGGCCATTTACCAAAAATTAAGTTAACTTTTGAAATATCAATGACGGTCTCCGTGGCGCAGTGGGCGAATAGTCGGCTGAGACGCAGGAGGTTCGATTCCCACCGCGGAACAAATGTTTGTATGATTTACAGATACATATTTGTTCCGGGTCTGGTTGTTTCTCTATAGGTATATTATAAGTACGTATTTACAACAAAAAAATGTCTATAAGTATTCTACCAGTTATCTAGTTCCTATAATACAATTTTTATTTAGATTATAGTTCCTATAATCCTCTGCTTAGTTTAAATAAATAAATATTGCTGGACATTTCACACAGCGCTATCGAGCCCCTAACTAAGCAGAGCTTGTACTATGGGAACCAGATAACTGATAGAATACTTATATACTTTTTTTATGTAAACACATACTTATAATATATAGAAAAACATCCAGACCCGAAACAAATATTTGTAGATCATGCAAACATTTGTTCCGCGGCGGGAATCGAACCTGCTACCTCCTGCGTCTCAGACGGCTGTCCGCCCACTGCGCCACGGAGGTCGTCAAAAGGTCGTTTGGGGCTAGATAACGCTGTGTGAAATGTCCAGCAATATGTATGTATCAAGCACATCACAAGTCCTCTTAAAATAACAAGGTGTCAATTATGCGAAAACAAGGGTCAATTACATAATAAAGTACGCAACAACTTTACTGAAATTTTGATAAATAAAAAGCTCTGGATCAAGGGATTTCTCCAGAGATTCGCTGTGCTTTGTTTTACCCCCAGTACTTAAAGTTCATAATAACTATCGCTGCAAGTTGCCACTATCGCTTACCTACTTTTAATCTTTTAACACTGTTACCGCCAGAAAATGCAACTTTGGTGGTTTTAATTTGTTTAAACTTTCATCGGAAGCCTTTCAACTTCGAGCGAAACTTATAAGCCGGATATTTGAGCTACAAAATTAACGACTGTAGCAGTTCATAATAAATTATGTGTATCATCATCATACACAGTCTGACTTTACCCACTGCTGGTTATAGGCCTCCCCAAGTTTGTGGCATCCGCCACCATCCTGCGCTAATCTCACCCTTTGACGGCCCGCGACTTTAATGATCTCGCTTCCGGACGTCCTACCCTTCTATAGCCATTCTTCGGGCACCATTAAGTCGCTCAGCTGCTCCAACCGTCATCACCACGTTTTGTCAAGTGTCCCGCCCAAGATAATTTGAGTTCCTTAACTCGATTCCCAACGTCATGAATCTTCGTTCGTCTACGGATCTCGACGTTTGGCACTCGATCTAAGAGTTTGATGCCGAGCATGGTACGCTCCATGGCTCTCTGTGCAACTCTTAAAACCTGTACAGCCTCCTGCGTGAGCGTCCATGTCTCGGCACCGTAATTCATGGTGGGCAGAACACATTGGCTAAATAGGCGGGTCTTCAGACTCTGTGGAGTTACTCTGTGTATATATCACTACTTTATCACTATCGTCTTTTCAATCCAGTCCATCCAAAGGTTGCCTGGAAGAGATCGCTTTTAGCGATAAGGCCGCCCATTGTACCACCATGTCTTTTATAGTCATAGTCTTTAAGTTTTCTAGGTTAAGTTATTTTAATTTGTTGTAACAATAAAGAATTATCTATCTATCTATCTTATTAGCTTCTTCAAACCCAAAATATTATTTTTTCATCTAAATATTCTACTAATCATTCAAAAACAGAGTAAATGTCATAAAGATGACCACTTTAGCTAGGAATCTAGTCTCTATATCCACATAATGGTAGAACGCTACAAAATAATTATGAAAAATCTACGTTGTAAGCTCTTGACTTAGCTTGCAGGTAAAAGAGGAGTGAAAATGACACAACACACTATCACTCGACACTAATTATACCAGTAACAAGCTAACAAGCAACGATGGTTTCCTTAGTTTGTAACTGAAGCGAACGGGAAAATAAATTAGTGATTTTCCACGAACATCGTCCAAGTTTTTTGAATATCTTATGGAGCTTATAATTCATTAATTCTAGCTTCATTATGTCCTATCTTAAATCTTCCTTTGTTATCCTCAGACTCGTCACACTGAACAGGCAATCCTTATAAATCTGTACTGATTAAATCAAGCCTACAGTTTCATTATCAAAGTAGCCGATGTTAAATCTCACCTAATAATTAACGGAGCCATCAAAAGAGGAAATCTTATGAGGATTACCGTTGTTTTAGCTCACAGCTGAAAGAAAAAAGCCAGCACACATTGAAATAAATATAGTTTGCCATCATAATGCGTAACTTGAAACCCCATGGTGATGTTGGTCTCAATTATATACATTGGTGGGGTGTATTGAACATTGGATAATACAATCTGACAAGGATACAGTAGCTATGAATGAGAAATCTATATTCTAATTACAGTTGTGGACTGAGCCAGCTTTTCTGCTGCTCAACGCGGCGACTGATATCGGCTCAAACAAGACCCGCAACTCTCCAGGAGCAGAGATTAACGGAATAGAGTTGGATAGGATTAACGGAGAGGATCAGCAAAGTATCGAAACTTTGAACTTTAACACGTTGTGCTACGGCTCACGTTCAAGTTGCGGAGTTCAATACCTTACACGATATGGCTTAGAATGTAGACGTGCCTTTTAGGTATCTTAGTATGTTCACAACTCATGTAAAAAATCACGTAATTTCAAAAAAAATATTCTTAGGGCGGTCTTAGGCGTTTCTTAGGGCAACGATGCCTAAACGTATGTAGTGGCTGAATATGATTTAAGGAGTTGTCAAATCATACAAATACGTAAAGTATAAACATGTTTAGTCCCTAAATACGTTTACGGATCGTTGTGCAAGCCGGCCTTATTCTTTGACTACTAAAATAGTGCCACGAAATACACAACCACCTTTCTTGACCTACAGTTTCATTTAAATTACAGGTAACGGGAGTTCATACATTTTGGTAAATCGTTTTTGGGGGTATAAATTTCAGTTATTCTAGATATGAGACTTTTGCCTATATTTGTGTCACTAAAGCTACACGCATACCAAATTTCAGCAATCACTGGTGTAACCTGTGAATTTTGTTAAAGTTCAGTTTTTATCATGGCTAATAACTCAATAAGTACATGGTTTAATCCAAAAATAAAAAAGGGTCAAGATGTACTCACAAAGACCTTTTATTAGACATGCCACTTGACCAGGTAGTCCCGTTAGGTTTTGTTTTACCCCTCTTTAACCCCAATATCTCAACAACCCCCAAACATTTTTAGCTCATTTAGTCACACCAAAATTGTGCCTATGTATTAAATTTCACGATGATCGGATAAACGCTTCAAAAGTTATCCTCGGACAAACATACATACATACAACGCCGATTTTCCCAAGTTGACCTAGAGATCTCGCTTCGCTCTATATGTATTCCTAACAGATTCACAATCAATACAATATTTCTTTTTACAATTTATAATCAATATAAACACTGGTGTGAAAGCTTGTAACCGTGAATTTGCAATAGGTACGTTTCCAACCATCAATACGAATAATATTATTCTTCCTCCAAAACATATCACTAAACTCAGTAACGTTCCACGGCACAAAAGTGATATAACTGTGTCTTATTTTAGACATTACAATAAAAGTTAAATTACCTCAGTTCGGATTTAGAACTAACAAAGTCTAGCAAAGCTTTCCCCAGCCATTCCCGTTACTAACATAATAAAATCTCTACTATCATGGCTGTAAGTGGAACGTACTGGCCTTTTTGCCGTGAGGCGTAATGGCCATTCTGCTATAATGTTTTTCAATCTTAGCGTAAGTGAATTTCTGACACAAAAATTTTGTGATTTTTTATGGTGTTTATACACCATTCTTGTTATAGAGACTAAGTGACTTGTTAAAGAGACTAGACTTTTTTGGTTTATAAGCTCTTAACACAACTTACTCGTATTTTGTTGCGTTTACAAATAACCCTACATATTTTATTTAATAAACTTCATACTATACGTGTTTGGTTATGTACAACATTAAATGAAAACAAGGATATAGTAAATTGTAAAATAGGGTTTTTCAAATTCATTGCCATAGAAAATTTTAAATTTTCAAAAAAACTTTAATATCAAATCCTGAAATATCAATGAAACAGCCTGTATAAAATAGTAAAATAAATCATATTCGTTTTTAATGTAAGTAGGTACCTGTTAAACTGACTAAGCGACATCGTCGCAAAGGCACCGCGGACGACCTCCTTGGCGCAGTGGGCGTATATCTGGTTGAGACACAGGAGGTAGCGGTTTCGATTCCCGCTGCGGAACAAATGTTTGCATGATCTACAGATCTACAGATATTTGTTTCGTGTCTGGGTGTTTTTCTATATAATATATGTATGTATTTATAAAAAAAGTATACAAGTATTCTTTCAATTATCGGGTTCCCATAATACAAGCTCTGCTTAGTTTGGGGCTGGGGTTGTGTGAAATGTCCAGCAATATTTATTTATTTACATAAAAAATTGTTTATTTGAAATGTATCGATTACTGGTAAATATTCAAGCTACCGATATTTAAACCCACTTCTAAAATCAGTTATTACGATTCCGGATGTGTGTTTTAATTTAATGTAGCACACAAGTCGTATCCTACATTTTTTGTAATGACAAATACCCGATGCTCAGGCAGTCGTAAAATGTTCCAATTTCGTAACCAAACACAGAGTACGATCTGTTTTGATGCGATGCGAGTAAAGGTCTATTTTCACGCTATTCTCTTGCGAGTGTCTATTGGATTGCATGCTATTCGTGGCTTATTGAGGCGGCCGATGATACGAACGCACTCGAAAATCGATTCGGTTAGATTCGACTTCCAACGTATACGTACACTGGGTAACAGAGTTGGTCACCAACTTAGAAAAATATTGTTCATAATTCATAATCATTTATTTGCAAGAATGCTAGTACAATACATATTCATATTCATACATAAGTTGTCGACGAATATGTATACCTAGGACAAACTGTCCAATTAGGTAAGTACAACTTTGACAAAGAGGTCGCACGAAGAATCCAACTCGGCTGGGCAGCGTTGGGGAAACTTCGCGATATCTTCTCGTCCAAAATTCCCCAGAGCCTGAAGACTAAAGTCTTCAACCAGTGTGTGTTGCCAGTGATGACCTATGGCACTGAAATGTGGTCCTTTACTCATGGCCTCATGACCAAGCTCAAGGTCGCTCAACGAGCTATGGAGAGGGCTATGCTCGGGGTTTCTTTGCGTGACAAAATCCGCAATGAGGAAATCCGCAGAAGAACTAAAGTTGCCGACATAGCTCTCAAAATTAGCAAGTTGAGATGGCAATGGGCGGGCCACATCGCTCGTAGAACCGATAACCGTTGCAGAAGAAAGGTTCTCGAGTGGAGACAACGGACTGGAAGATGCAGCGTAGACCGGCCCCCACAAGATGGACCAACGATCTAGTAAGAATTGCGGGGAGCCGTTGGGCGCAAACGGCTACCAACCGCTCGTTGTGGCGATCTAAGGGGGAGGCCTATGTTCAGCAGTGGACGTCTGCCGGCTGATGATGATGATGATGGTACAATATGTTAAATATAAGTACATAAACAATGTTTAAAAGCTCCTTTACTTGCTGCCTTGTCAAGGCGTGCAAAATTTCCAATGTAAAATTAATAATAAGTCAAAATGTCAAACATAATATTAGTCTAAAAGTAACAATAGCAAAATAAATAAATAATGATAAACTAGCAAAACAAAATTAAATAAACAATAAAGAAATGTCATTATATCTAGAGTTCACCAGTTATAATATTCGTAGATAGGTTGTACTCGTATATTTTATAACATGTCACACATAGCAGGTAGGTTGACGTATAATATTCGAATTTCTTGCTAATCTAACTACATATGTACGATTGTAAGGCAACTTTCGAGTTTTTAACTATCGGACAAAATTTAACCATTGCCATAATATGTATAGTTTAAGTTAGTTTTCTTAGTTACAAAAATGATCGTGTCATTATGGACTCAGCAATAAGGAGATAAACAAACCCGTCCATGCAACATAATTTAAAAATTCGTTCGCCTGAAGGAAGAAAGTTCTCGTTTACACAAACACCTAATTTACCAATAAGTGTTTCGGGAGAAAAGTTGGAAATTTTTGCCATTTTTATATCTGGGCAAAAGTTTCCGGGGCATTTTCATTAGGTGAAGTTGTAAAACGTATATAAATTTTAATGATTTCAACAACTTTAGGGAGTAATGAGTTTTTGGATCGGTTCCGTGCCCCTCGCAGGCTCATGAATGATGTGAAAACTCGACGAAGTTTGGAGTGACGAATTACCCGAACCCATAAATATTGGGTGCGATAATGAGCGAATAACTAATACTTTGTTGAAATTTATATTCTTAGTAACAAGCGAGTCCAAACACTATTAGTGCCTATTTCACCTCTGAATAACGGGTAAAAACTATACAACAGATACAAAATATATACTTGTTTTGTTTTTGCTTGACAGTAGATAAAGAGATAATGATTTATATTCGTCAATTAAAGTTACTCGGAGGTCCTGAAATAGGAAAAACACTTATCTAATATTCTTATGCAATCCTTCTTCCTTTAACATCAAAACATCAGAACATATCAATATTTGTGTAACTTGTTATTTTTATATAATATTACTCAAAAGATACAATACAAATGTAAAATCACAAAAGATTGGCTTAATGCATAAAGCATTTTCTACCTGCCAACATCAGGGGTAGAGAAATAAGAAAAGGAAGCCAGAAAAACCATTAACTGACAAAAAAATATGTCAAAAAAAGCTCAAAAGAAAAATATGTAAAATAAACAATTCAATAGAACGATAACAATAAAATATTTACCGTATTTCTAAACGGGCCACTGTATTTGTTGTACCGCAGAAAAATATATCACTGCGGCTCTCTGAGCGTCGCTTGGCTTTAGCTATATAACATTTCATTAGCGGTCAGCCGAGACGTTCCGGTTACACAGACAATAAATTTTCATTTTTGCTAGAGGACAAGTGAAAGAAAAAGATAAATAGTGGGGGCATGAAGGAAAGGTATTATAGAGCGCACAATAAAGCAATAAGATGGCTCTTTTATTTAGTAAGTCTTACCAAATAAAAATATAATATAATTACACTTAACTATGTATAAATATAATTACCTAGTGGTAATTAATACGGCCAAGCCTATTTTTGATGTATTCTGCGCATACACAGATTGTGTACGCCTCTATAGTGAGCTCTATATGTTGTGCGCGCTTCTTCTTCTTTCGAGCCACTGGTAAGCTAAACTATTTTAGAATAGTACTTTGCCACTTCAATAGCGTTGGGCGTAGCTTTGTTGAGGTCATCCCTTGTGCAGGTGGTAGGGCACAAGAGGCAGGAGAGCATATGAGACATGAACCGAATGGGTGCTCTGCAGTCTTATTCAGTCCGGCAGGAGTCTCGTATACCTCTATTTACACAAGCGTTGCCTGCAGCCAATTTTGGTCTGGAGTCTGTTTATTGACTTCCAGACTGGCCAACGCAGAACGAGATTCTGGGGGAAGGTGTTCCTACAGAGTAATAAAATCAGACGGTGGTGGGTGCGTCTCCTTCCATGAGTTGATGTTCAGTACCGCCGTGGTCTAGTGCGGTTAGCGTGGTACGTATGAAGCTCTTGCGACTTTTCAAACGGGCTGCTGGAGTTTTGTGACCAAAAAAGGGGGTGTCGGTAGTCGGTTGCCTGAGTAGCCTTCTCTGTAGCACAAGCAACATTCCGCCTGACGGCAGGTGGTGCTATGCCCGCCAGTGGGTATAGCATGTTTAAAGGTGTCGGCTTCAGGCAACCAGTTATCGTGCGTAAGGTTTCATTCAACGCAACGTCGTTTATGTAATTTCACCTAACGTAGCCAGTTTATAGGTCTAGAAATAAGACACCTTAATGAGATTGATATGATTCAAATCATTTCAAGTGCTATCTACGCCAGAGTTCTGAAAGTTATTCTTGCCTTCTGTTCATATGTGTCCATGTATAACATCACTCTGTACAGTATTTTCCCCCTAAGTATGGGGCAGATTTGCCTCGGGGTCGCATAACTATTCAAGGCACACGCCTACCAACAGCGACCTTTACTGGGACGAAATATTTGATTAAAAAAGAATTTGCCGAAAGACCTAGTGAATATTTAGAGAATCTTTTTGGAACGATTTATTCGATATTGAATATTGCTGGCTAAATAATTCAAATTGTTATAACATTAACTTGAAGCTTTTAGATGTAGTTGATATACTTGAAAATACAAGTTATTTTCATGGTTATTGATCGAGCGAAGCAAGATCTCTAAATCAACTTGAGCAAATCAGCGTTGTATGTATGTATATTTTTCCGAGGATAATTTTGTAACGTTGATCCTATCATAGTAGGTAGTGATGGCACAGTTTTGTTGTGACTAAATTAGCTAAAAATATTGGGGTTTAAGAGGGGTAAAAAAAAATTAAAATGAGGCTATCCGGTCAAATGTGGCGTCAAATAAAAGATATTTAGTAGTATTTAGTAGACTCCGTTTTATATTATGTAAATTCTTTATAGTTTTTGAGTTATTAATCATGATACAAACTAAACTTTGACAAAATTCGCAGGGTACACCAGTGACCCCACAGTGCTGTAATTTGGTATGCGTGTAGCTAAAGTAACACAAATATAGGCAAAAGTCTGAAATCCAGAATAACTGCAATTTGTACCCCATAAAAATACATGAACTCCCGTTACCTGTAATTTGAATGAAACTGTAGGTCAAGTAATTTGGATATTTTGTCGTGGTACTATTTTGATAATCAAAAATTACAAAGAATATTTTTTCTATTATAATCGGAGCCTCGCGAGGTCTCAGTTCGAGGCGAACCACTAGTTTATATCATATATTTGAATAACGTCGTTTAAAACACCGTTCTGATATGTTTCGTTTTCGGTATATAATATCACGTTCGTACTTTTTTTTTTTACGATGGGAAAATGCATTACGCATGTCCTCCAGCTTGGGGAGAGCTGAAGGGGTCTGTCGGACTCTCCGTAGGTTAACAACCAACGGCATACCGACTAAAAACCAACCGATATTCCTTCGTTCACCTCAGTGCCAGTGCATCATCAAACCGCCCATCTTGAGATGAGTGAGTCGATGCCGCACTATCACTGGACAGGGTCACGGGGTCCCGGTTGGATTCAACCGCGGCCCTGTCGGTGAATGTTCGCCTTAAGCAGACCCCTCTGACTCCCCCCCAGGGAGAGAGAGGAATGTCCTGGAATATTGAGGACATTCCCCGGCGTAGGAGGCCTGTGTAATGCAGAGTCGGAGCTCCCCGCACCCGAACCCTGCTGGCTCCCATCGAGCGCAAGAAGGCGAAGAAATTGTCTTCGCTTTCTTCCGGTCCTTCGTCTGCGATGTGGCTCTGCGAGAGGGTCATCCTCCCGGCTTCTTTCCGCAACCTCTTTCTGGGACATCACCTCCTCACTGAAGGTGACAGCGGAATCCCAGGCTTTATCACTGCCAAGCATAGCCTCAACTATGCTCGGCAGCGAAATCACGTTCATACTTGTCATAACTGGAAACGCGTGATCTCACACGTAATACGTAAATCTGATTCAAAATACTATTTCATGTGGGGCATGAAGCAAAGTCAGAAAGATAAATGTACTCATTGTATTCAGTACTCATAGTTCAAACCAACATAAATTCGTACAGCATAGCGCTGGCTGTGATACTACAAAAATAGTAACTTTTCATAAGACTTATTGGTGTATTTATGTCTAAAATGCAATTACTATAACTTCCTTAACTAACCTTATGAGAAGGCTTGTCACAGCCACAACCTTACCCCGCATCCAACCCTCACACATCCATTAGGGTAACAGGAAAGCCTATAATTACATTGGAGTTTAATTATATTTCATCACAGATACCGCAGAGCCTTTGAATGAAAAGTTAGCTGAGGAATAAGTTTTATGACGTATTTGTACCGCCAGAGGCTAGATGAAGGATTAACTCGAAACTCGCTACCAGCTGAGATTACCTTTCACCTCTACTTTATTCCTCGGAGCGATAAATTGGCGTCTACTATGTAATAAGTGCTAACTTGTAATAGTTTGTTATCGTTTATTTTCACAATTTACGAGCATGTCGCGCCATTTAAAATTGAACTTTAGAGCTTACAAAATAAAGGAGTGTGGCGAATTGGCAATTTACCACCGACGTTTGTGGCTATAGAATCCGGATCGTGAAACATTTAAACCTATAGCAAGAATTGGTCTGCAGCCAATAATAATCGTCGGACACAGAATCGTTCATACTTATAAGGACATACCAGCAATATTTATTGGAGCCCTATTTTTCAGTAGAATACTCGTACAGTTTGTACCTCACAAGTGTATTAAAAATTAGGGAGAAGTGTACAAAATCTACATTTTAATAACATTAAAAAGTTGTTCATTCTGTAGCTCTCTGGAGACATAACGTTTCCCGAAGTCGTTCAAGTTTTATAGCTGCGTGTCATCAAAGAGATAGCGGGCGGCCAATCCTCTTAGGATTTACATCCGTGACAACCTATCGGCTTCGAGGTATCAACTTGGGCAGCTGTAAATTGCTAGTAGGTACTATCAAAGTGAATAGGTATATTCAATGAACTGCACTAAGAAGTCGATGATTTGACTGGGCAATAACGTTGGATTATCATTTGAATTTCATTAAAATACAGTTAAAGAACGATGGAATGTCTGGAAATGTACGACGTACATAACAAAATATATTTATTAGAATTTCGTACATGTATACAAATAGTTATATACATACTAAAGAGGGATGTTGAATTTGCACTTAGGACAAACCTAATAGGTTTTTTTAATTGTTATAATTTTATAAGTATCTGTTTTTTTAAATAAATAAATAGAAATAAAACGCTTTTCTTTCACGAGGCTGTATAAGTGACTCGATTTTTATCCGCGTATGTTACCAGTCGCTCATCAACGCCATACAAGTTCGCAATGTTACACACACTGCGCAACGCGTGAAGTTGAAAACCGTCATGACTATTTTCAAATTCGCATGCCCAATGGTCTACGTCGCAGTCGCGTCACTTGTAAATAGCCTGGTGAGAGTAAAGCCTAAATCTAAATCTTACGTATTTTATTTGTTTCAAAGGATATATCACATACGCTGTAATTTTTAAGACTATATAGCCCCATGCACGCAGGCATAAACAGTGTTTGGCCGCATTCGTCGATAGACTTACGCACAATAGACTTTTTACACCTAAACAATGCCTACGCCGTAAAAGTTTCTTAGACCTACGCTGTGCATTTTGTAGGCCTATGTCTTATACTATTTTGTCTCCTAAGAGGAAACACCAAGGGCTGGAGAATTGAAAAATAAATATTTGTAAAATCTATTGCTGTCGCGCAGTATGGCGCAGTGCCCGAACAAGCGCGATAGAGACAACTGCAGCTTGGACCGAAAATACCTATTAAAACTACACAAAATCAACGATTCGTAGTACCCTGATTGCTTCTCCAAAACTTAATCGATTTAACTACTTTTTCATTAAAATAATGATAGGCTTTGACCGTGTTCCTATGTTTTTTTTTTATATAATCTAGTCAAATTGGTTTTCTGGATGTTTGAACACAGCGGAAAATCTGTCAATTTTTTTAATTTTTGAATGTTCATATCTCTTTTAATAATTAATTTATGAAAAAAAGTAAAACATAGGGACATACCAATAGTGGCCATAAATTTTTGAAAAAAAAAAGATATTGCTGTACTGGCATTATCCAGGGAGACAACAGGGGACTACGTTTGTATGAAAAAACGGCCCTTGTGTTTCCTCTTTTCCAGCGGAGCACTAGCCAACGGCGGAATTGCTTTGTAGTATTTTAAACTTTATTTGAACTGGATAAGGACAATATTAATTAGTCAGTGTGAAAATGTAGATACAGTACAGCTTGAATTGCGTTTGGTGTAATTTCAGGTGAGAAATTTAATATCACGCTGACTAAGCGGCCAAGTGGAAGTTACACTAGTGCACATGAATTAAAACACACCTAGCAAACTTACCTCACCTATGTAGAATTCCTCATACTCGTTCCAGTGGTCAGGACAGAACCCTTTTCAAGGCCGCGGCTTAATGGTCACCGCTGACATTTTAGAAAAGGGTCACTAATTTATCTAAACAGAGTTGGTTGGAGTTCCCTTAAGTATAGTTTAACTTATTTGTAGCGCAGCTGCCCCCATTCACTCATTACTCAGAGTAGTATTAAACAAGTATGAAACTAAGTTGCGACTTCACTGGGCGCTTCGTCATATGTATTATCAAGTTATATTAAACTTATATAATACGAGTATAATTTACTTCTAGTAATAAGTTCGCCTGTTCGACCTGTGATTTCAAAGTTTGTTTCTTTTGTTTATATAGATACAAGCCTCGGGTAAGAGGAAAGCGGGTGAAGACGCGGGTGGCGTCTAAGCCTATGAATCAATCCAAGTCAATCTATCTATTAGGTTAGGGAAAAAGTTTCTTTGCATTTTGTAAGAAAATTCAAAACATTTTTTAATATATTATTTACATTTAACTACAGTATGTAGGTACCATTTTGTTCGATAACTTTTTGCCATTTTGTAGGTAGGGACATGATCCCATTCCTATAAAAATTTTGGGGCTTCTGATCAAAATACCGCGACTGCGAATTTTGGCAGTCCTCTTGTGATGTTAACCTGACACTGCCTAAAGAATTCTGAAGAGACCGAAACAGGTAGAAATCTGAAGGTGCAAGGTCAGGACTATACGGCGGATGCATTAACACCTCCCAGTCAAACTCTCTTAATTTTTGCTGAGTGGCTAAAGATGTGTGAGGTCTAGCGTTATCAGGATAATAAACCACACCCTTTCTGTTGATTAATTTCGGCCGCTATCTCTCAACTTCTTGCTTTAATCTCATCAATTGTTCGCAGTAGAGTTCAGAATCGATGGTCCTGCCTGGTGGTAACAGCTCATAATGAATAATGTCCTTCCAATCCCACCACACACACAGCATCACCTTGTTGCGAGTTAACCCGGGTTTCGCCACAGTCTATGAAGCCTGACCGGCCTTTGACCACGACCTTTTTCGCACGTTCTTGTCGTACGTGATCCACTTTTCATCACCAGTTATCAGCTTCTTCGAAAATGGTTCGGTTTCATTACGTCGTAATAAAAAATCACAAATGAGTACACGGTTCATTAGGTTTCTTTCAGTGAGCTCCTGGGGTACCCAAATATCGAGCTTTTTTTGTGTACCTACCCAGTTTTTTCAAATGCGCCAAAACTGGTTTGTGGTAAATTTCCAGTTCTTCAGCTACGTCACAACTACTGATATGCCGATCTTGCTCCACTTTTTCAAAAATGGCATCAATTTTATCCGTAATAGGGCGACTAGAGCGACGTGCATTTTTGAAAACCAAATTTCCGGATTGAAAACGCTTAAACCAAATTTGTGCTACTCTCACAGATACTGCACTAGGTCCATAAACATCGCAATTTTTTTCACGGCTTGCGTTGCCTTTTTACCTTTTTTGTAGTAAAATTTTAAAATGTATCGAATTTCTTCATTAGATTCACTCATCTTTACAGTACGAATAACAAATAAAACTCACACATTTTCCTAATTTGTATTTGAAATTATCTTCTTTAAAATTTAAACTTTGAATGATACCAAAACCAGCCAGATAGAAATAGTATAGCCAAAGAGATTTTATTACAAGTTCATACATACTATAATGCGAAAAGACTTTTTCCCCAACCTATTATAATACCTAGTGGTTAGCCCCAAACTGAGATCTCGCTAGTCTCCCAAATCACAAAAAAAAAAAAAATTTGTCGCGACTCGCGCAACGATGCCTAAACGTATTTAATGGCTAAATATGATTTAAGGAGTTGTCAAATAATACAAATACGTAAAATTTAGACATGTTTAATCACTAAATACGTTTAGGGGTAGTTCTGCAAGCCGGCCTTAATCTTTGACTCGTAGTGTCACGAAAACCAACTATTTAACTTGACCTACAGTTTCATTCAAATTAAAGGTAACGGGAGTTCATGTAGTTGGATATTCTTTATTGGAGTAGGATTTGCAGTTATTCTGGATTTCAGACTTTTCCCTATATTTTTATCACTAAAGCTACACGCGTACCAAATTTCAGCACTGTAGGGTCACTGGTGTATCCTGTGAATTTTGTCAAAATTCAGTTTTCAGTATGGCTATTAACTTAACGTTTAAACTAAAATAAAAACGAGGTCGAAATGTACTCACAAAGACCTTTTATTGAACGAGCCACTTGACAGAATAGTCTCATTTTGTTTTTTTTAAACCTCTTGAACCCCAATATCCCAATAACCCCCCCCCCCCCCCATATTTTTAGCTCATTTATTCACACCAAAATTGTGCCATTACTACCCACCTACCTATATACCAAATTTCACGATGATCGGTATACAACGCCGATTTGGCCAAGTTAATTTAGAGATCTCGCTTTGCTCAATCAATTAGTGTGGATTATCATTATAAATCTTCCTATGTTAAAGCTTTTTTATTTGTAACATTTTAAGTATTGTTCTAGCAACCTTTGTATTTTCTTTATTTCATTGTTTCCCTGTCTCGGGGCATTATTCTAGTGTACTCACGTATTTCACGTTAAGGTTTTAAAACGTATGGAACATACATTTTAAAATTTTACATGCAACAATATATAAATATGAAAGTGCAATATTCAATTATATATACATAAATACATTAGAACATCATACTTATTAAAAGACTTAAAATCTAACATATTTGTTTTTATGGCACGTTGTTTTGCGAACTACTGCATTTAGATGGAAACGGATATAAAAATTACAAATGCCTAAGCCGCGGCGCGATCTAATATACTGAACTGTATTAGAAAATGCACACAGCAGCGTCCCGCTGGATGTGTCGGTGGCGTTACCTTAGCCGTCACTGCTTCATCAGACGAGGAGACAACGCCGCGCGCGGTGTGGGCAAGGTGTATATACGAGTATATGGTACTTACCTAGTCAGGTCATAAGTATTGTCACACAGTAAAAACTTTTCTTTTAGAATGCTGGCCACAAAAAAGTTTATAGAATTCGAATTTCGAATTGTTCATGAAAATAAAAATGTATACTTTTTAGAATTTTACTCATTTTTAAATATGGAGTGGACGCTTAAAGAAGACCGTGTTGCAGTTATTGCGTTGCATCGTTGCGGTTACGCGCCAATTCAAATTTTTGACATACTGAAAAATTTTGATATAACCAAAAGGTTCGTTTATCGCACCATCAAACGATACAATGAACACTCTAGTGTAGATGACAGGTCAAGAAGTGGTCGCCCTCGGTCTGTTAGGACTCCAGCAGTGATAAAAGCTGTGAAGGCGCGAATTCAAAGAAATCCCCAACGTAAGCAGAAACTGTTGGCCCTTCAGATGGGGTTAAGCAGAACCACTGTGAAAAGGGTGTTAAATGAAGACTTAGGGCTTCAGGCATATTGAAGAAAAACAGGACATCGTTTGAATGCTCGTCTAATGGACCTGAGACTGAAGAGATGCCGCGCTTTGATGAAGCGGTACGCAGGAAAAAAATATCGGGAAATTCTTTTTTCGGATGAAAAAATTTTTACCGTAGAAGAGAGCTACAACAAACAAACTGATAAGGTGTACGCACACAGTAATGACGAAGCGAGCAACCGCATTCCGCGTGTCCAACGAGGTCATTTTCCATCCTCGCTCATGGTATGGTTGGGAGTTTCTTATTGGGGCTTAACAGAGGTACATTTTTGTGAGAAAGGTGTAAAAACGAATGCAGTTGTGTATCAAAATACAGTCCTGACGAACCTTGAGGAACCTGTTTCTCATACCATGTTCAATAACAGGCACTGGGTATTCCAACAAGATTCGGCGCCAGCTCATAGAGCGAAGAGCACACAAGACTGGCTGACGGCGCGTGAAATCAACTTCATCCGGCACGACGACTGGCCCTCCTCCAGTCCAGATTTGAATCCGTTAGATTACAAGATATGGCAACACTTGGAGGAAAAGCCGTGCTCAAAGCCTCATCCCAATTTGGAGTCACTCAAGACATCCTTGATTAAGGCAGCTGCCGATATTGACATGGACCTCGTTCGTGCTGCGATAGACGACTGGCCGCGCAGATTGAAGGCCTGTATTCAAAATCACGGAGGTCATTTTGAATAAACTTTAAAGTCATAAGAATCTATGTTTTGTTAAGTTCATTTTGGTATATAAATGGTTACATAATGAATAAACTTGTTTCAATTATTTTATATTAAACATGTGACAGAATTTATGACCTGACTAGGTATATTTAAGTGTGTTGCTTGAAATAAAATTATGATTATTATTATGCCGGCTGAGACGCAGGAGGTAGCGGGTTTGATTCCCGCCGCGGAGCCAAATGTTTGCATGATCTACAGATATTTGTTCCGGGTCTGCTTGTTTCTCTATATATTATAAGTAAAAAGTAGTACAAAAAAAAGTATATAAGTATTCTGTCAGTTATCTGGTTCCCATAGTACAAGCTCTGCTTAGTTTGGGGCTAGATAGCGCTGTGTAAAATATCGAGCAATGTTTATTTTATAATATTTTAATTATTTATTTATTTATTATATCTAATTTCTTAAATGAAAATATTCTGATTTTGATTTTTTACATGTACATAATTTAGTAGGTACATTTTGGTTCATAAAACTGCTAGTTACAGCTATATTAATCTTAAACATAATTTTTTTAGGTGGAATGACGTTTCTGACCCAACTGATGTTAGCGGCTTTAACAATATATACTAACATATAAAAAAGAGGAAATATTTGTACGAATAAATACAAAAATTACTGGTCCATTTTCAAAAATTATTTCATCCTTTTTCTTATCCTACATTATCCGTAACCTAAGCTACTTTTTACACAACTGCGCAGAAGGAGGTTAATATTTTTTGTTGAAAAACTACGCGTGTGAAGCTGCGGATTAATAAATAAATAATAATAAATAAATATTGCTGGACATTTCACACAGCGCTATCTAGCCCCAAACTAAGCAGAGCTTGTATTATGGGAACCAGATAACTGATAGAATACTTATATACATTTTTTTTTGTAAATACATACTTATAATATATAGAAAAACAACCAGACCCGGAACAAATATCTGTAGGTCATGCAAACATTTGTTCCGCGGAGGGAATCGAACCCGCTACCTTCTGCGTCTCAGCCGGCTATTCGCCCACTGCACCACGAAGGTCGTCAAATCATTAGATTGGTCAGCTAGGCACATATAATACGTAATACAATGCCAATTGTCATATAGTTTTGGCTTCTTTAAAACACAGGGTATTTAAGACAACGACTTGGCCTACATGGCATTGCATTACGATACCTGAGACACTCAGGTGAAGCCTGTAATTTCACCGATACCCTTCAAATCGGAACACAGCAAAGCGAGTTTTTTTATTTTATTTTATTTATTATTTTTTTGGTAAGATAAACAGTCATACATTATGAAGTAGACCACAGTGCTAATAGTTACATGAATAAATGCATGACCCACGACATCATCCACAGATTAATTGAAAAAGTGAACAATATTAATAATTTTACAAACAGTAGGTATATGATTAAACAGTGAAAAAACAGAATAAGTGAGTAGTGGGTACATACATTATACTCACTATCAGCTGCTCGAATACCAGTAAATAATACAAATAAATAGATAAAATGAGTTAATTAGAGGCTGAGCCGCATAGACAAACTCAAACCCGTCAAAGCATAACCGTATAAGTCGCGGCAAATAAGTCTAGCGCTGACAGCTATTGCGCAGAAGTATAAAATAAGGTACCTGAGGGGGGCTAGCGGGATGAAGGGCGGGCGTGAGTAGCGCCGCTTGGCTCTCCAGTCGCATTCCGTTCCCCGCATTGATACGACACCCCGTGCACATCCAGTGTACAGTCGCGTTCTTAATTGTATTGTTATTGCTGTTATTTGGATTTGTTTGTTAAATTTAATTTTTTAATTTTTTTTTAGTTTGTTTGTGACTTTAAAGTCAATATGGCTAAAAGAAATACTGTTTTGAAAAGACAGGTAAGGAAAATGGTTTATGACGTGAATTGTTTTTTCGTAAAGGGAATCTATTAATTCATTGATTCTTTGAAACAAATCAAAAGTGAGACTGATGAAGCTATAAGTACTTTACTTAGTCATTCAGATAGCAGCACTGTAAATTTGAGCCAGATAAAACAAACTGCCGAAATTAATAAGGCGGGAAACATTAAATTAAATGGCAATTTAGGTAAAATCCAAAACAGGACAGCAGAGTCTACAAATACGTCAATAGCAACGGTAAGGAGCATCTCCGATCAAGCCAATACTGGCTATTGGCTATTGTTATGCTTGCGCGATAGTACCCATGCGCAGCTATCCCCTCCGCGTATCCTTAAGCGCTAAAGTTACGTGCCGTGACTTATACAAATCGCATCGTAGCCACGTATGAGCGAGTGAGTTATTGCAAAGTGGCAGAAATAGTTTTAAATAAACATGCTACTATGAACCTGCTTTTCCCTTGGATATCTTCTATAGTCACCTTACTTATATTTCTGAGATTCATCTACTCCACAGTAATTACGTAGATCGCAATATAAACATAAACAATAGTTGGATGGACGTTAGAACTGCGCTGATACCCTCATTGTGTACCCTGGGTCTGATTTCAGATCGTTAGTGGACTTAGGGTTTTTTCAAGGGGATAAACGGATTCAACACTTTAGTCCACATAAACAATAACAAATTATTTCAAATACTGAACGAGAATAAGGAATGATGATTATGATGAACTGGATACAACTATCGTGCTAAGATTTTAAGTTGACTTTCTTATAGGAAAACCATTATTTAGGGTTCCGTACCCAAAGGGACCATATTACTAAGACTCCGCTATCTGTCTTTACGTCTGTCACCAGGCTGTATCTCATGTACCGTGATAGTTAGATAAGTAACGTTAATTATATGTATAATCGGAATAAAAATAACCTCTGTATTATGATCGAAGGATTTAGGTTACATTTTCCTATAAACATTGGCGAGACTGGCCGTTCATGATGGCATTATACTCAACGTAAATATAATATATTTGTATTTTTATTTAATGTATCGTATTTTTTTTAAAGTCAGAAACTAAATAATACTAGGGGTTCTGTGAGAACAGTAGACCTCGTGTCCCAAGTCTAAAAATTAATTTGCGCAACAAAATAAACGAAGAAAATTTTAAATCGAATTTCATATGCTTGAATTCTCTAATAGGCTTACCTATGTAGACTTTTGAGCAAAATATTGGCAAAAGTTATAGCGTTCCCTTGGTCTTAGGTGGTGTCTACGGGTTCGTCTCGCGAAGGCGGAGAGGACTGCGTAGTCTAGTATAGCTAGGTATAAATTTTCCGAAAAAGTTCATAAATTGAAATCCGTCCATATTATAACGTCACAGCAAACCACCCCCCCCCCCTTTCCCACCTTTACTACCCTCTTTTGGAAAAAAATTCGCAACATATTGTGTAGAATGAAGTCCTTAGTTTGCCTCTCAAATTTGAATGAAAAAATAACGCTACAGCGAACTTTCCCTCTTCCCCCCCCCCCCACACTTCCTATTTTGACATTTTTTCGTCAACTTTTAATAACTGTTTGCTGTACTTATTTCTGTGATTCTAAACTGTATTAATCTTATGAAGAAAAAAAATGTGTATTATTATGATAAATATTGTGTAATTGTTATGTAGATGTTTGTACGCTTAAATAGCAGAACCTGGAATAGTTCTTTAATATAAGTTCAACCATCGGTTATGTACCTAGGTTCACGAACTATAAAGAATTATGAAAAAAATGAATTACGAATTATTCCCCCCCCCCCCCCCCCCCCAACAAAACTCGCAATCGACTACTAAAAAATTTAAATAAATCAACTTGTGTGCCAGTTTTCCTCAAAATCGATTGAAAATGCGAGCCGTAAGAACAGACAGCTGGACACAAGCATTTTTCGGCCAATCTCAAAACTGGGCCGCTTTGCTCGCTTCGCTCGCTCAGTCAATTATTTACGTTTGCCTTAAAACAAGATGTCAGATTTATACTATTACTACTTTTCGCACGCGGTTTCGCATGTGCGGTTTATAAATAAAAAGGAGCCTATGTCTCAATCCAGGTCATGATCTATAATATACCCATGGATGTCTATGCAGCCGTTACGACGTGAAATCTCACTTTCAGATATATAATTTATGTATGATTTTATTTAATTTTGAAAGAAAAGTATCTGTTAAACTTTATAAACAGAAATTTTAAATTAAATAATACCTAAAAATCACAGGCTTTTACGCAGCCTTTCCCGTAAAATTCAATAATACATCAGCATACGAATTTCCCGGGAAATAGCCCGTTACAATTTTTTCCCCGAAGAAACAATTCCGAAGCATTTGTACCTTTATACATGCCATCTGAAGCTGTTTATTCCTGATTACGAAACAGGACAAAAAATAACAGAATTGGGTATCACAAAATGGAATCTTTCCGCTAAATAATTTCGCTTTTAACTGGAAATTAGAGTTTGGCTCGTTAGTCAAAGATTCAAAGGAATTTAGGTGGCTTTATTATGGATTTAAGTACGGGTATTTTCCCATTATACTGTTATCATTTTCTGATCAAAATAATGTTTAACTTCACTGAGTGGACTCGAAGCTATTAAAGTGTTTGCTCATACTAGTGGTTCGCCCCGAACTGAGATCTCGCGAGTCTCCCAAAACACAAAAAAATATTCTTAGGGCGCGCAACGATGCCTAAACGTATTAAGTGGCTAAATATGATTTAAGTTGCTGTACAAATCATACAAATACGTAAAGTTTAAACATGTTTAGTCGCTATATACGTTTAGGGATCGTTGTGCAAGTCGGCCTTATTCTTTGATTATTAAAATAGTGCCAGGAAATGCACTGCCACAATTCTTGACCTACAGGTTCATTCAAATTTGGGGGTAGAAATTGCAGTTATTCAGGATTTCAGACCTTTGTCTATATTTGTGTCACTAAAGCTAGACGCATACCAAACTTCAGCCATGTGGGATCACTGGTGTACCCCGTGAATTTTGTTACCCCCCTCCCCTTCCCCTTCATTTTTAGCTCGTTTAGTCACACCAAAATTGTGCCCATCACTACCTATATACCAAATTTCATGCTGATCGGATAAATGCTTCGAAAGTTATCCTCGGATAAACATACATACATACAACGCCGCGATTTGCCCATGTTGATTTGGAGATCTCGCTTCGCTTGATCAATAAAGTAATTTTCAGGTGGTAAAGATAACTGCTATGAGCTAGGAGTACCACAACACGAAACACGTAACAAATATTTGTAGATAATGTAAACATTGTATAAAATATGTATAGTACCTGTCCTTACCTAAAGTTCCCAAACGTGGTCTTCGACCGAGGCTCAAATATCCAAACTCAAGGTTTGCCAAAGAGCAATGGAGCGCAGCGTGCTTGGAGTAAAGAGGATTGACAGAATCCGTAACACCACGCTGCGTTTAAAGACTGGCATTGCTGACGCAGGAAATAAGGCTTCCAGACTAAAATAGGCGGGCCATGTAAAACGAATTCACCCGGACAGATGGGCAACGATCGACACCCAGTGAGTGCCTGAAGACGGGCGACGGCGCGGAAAAAGGCGTAGTAGACGCTGGCGTGATGATTTCGATGCCTTCGCTACAGGTTAGTGGTTAGTGGGATTTGGCACGCTAGCGAAAGTCCTGGAAGACAGTGGGGGATACCTTAGCCCAGTAGTGGGATTACACAAGTTGATAAAAATGTAAACATTTGGCTCCCATCAGGTAACTGCAACCTATTTCAGTCTGTTCCCAACTCGCAATCCACCTCGCCACTGATGTCGTATAAATATTTGTCACGTAACTACTCATGGTTTCATGGCTTAATACCAGCGATAAGCAACAAATTTGTTCACAATAATGCTGCCTTTTTTTTCGACACAGGGCTTGTAGTGACTATGTAATTTTCCAGCTTATGTAGTTTCTGTGTGTTTGTTAACTTGTGTCGAAATAAATGAATAAACGCAGTTATTCACTGCCGGCTGCGATGCATGATGTCGCTGGCTTGAATCCCGCCGCGGAACAAATGTTTGCATCATCTACAGATGTGAGATCTACAGAGTATGTATTTACAAAAAAAAAGTATGTGGGAGACAGAACCACGAAGCTGAAGTGAGACTGGGCCGGGCACGTAAGTCGAATGCTTCCGGAGAAATGGGCCCACATCATAACACCTTGGGTACCGGAGGATGGACAGCGACGTCGGGATCGGCCGCGAAAGCGTTGGCGCGACGACATCAGTGGAATCGAGAAGGAATGGTGGGAATCTGCCAAGGATGACGACGAGTGGAAGGGATTTGGGGAGGCCTTTGCCCAGCAGTGGGAAAATGTAGGCTAGCTAAAAAAAATAAGTATTCTATCAGTTATCTGGTTCCCATAGTACAAGCTCTGCTTAGTTTCGGGCTAGATAGCGCTGTGTGACATGTCCAGCAATATGTATATATTTATTTATCTATCTATCATGCGCGTGTGTAGTCCATTCTTCCATATACGAGTCGAGTTCGTCTTTCCATCGGCGTCGTGGTTTGCCACGTGGTCGTTTTTTGTCTTTTGGGATCCACTCGGTGATCGATTTTGCCCAGTGGAGTGAAAGGAAGGAAGGGAGGACTTTGCACTGCAGTGCGACAGTACAGGTTCCAAATATTAATTATAATAATTTATCTGTCTAATGTACATTGGATTCTCATTTTTATATTAAATACTAGCTGACCAATCCGCAGCTTCGCACGCGTAGTTTTTCAATAAAATCATTACCCTCCTTCTGCGCAGTTGGGTAAAAAGTAGCCTGTGTCACCCGGAGATAGTGTAGCTTCCCAAGAGTGAAAGAATTTTTAAATCGGTCCAGTAGTTTCGGAGCCTATTCAATACAAACAAACAAACAAACGAATCTTTCCTCTTTATAATATTACGAAGTTTTTTGTAGATATTAATATGTTCCTTAATATTGTAGAAAATACTTTTGTTCTATCATCAATAGTATCCGCAGCGCATGCAACGAAAGACGTTTTAGGGCACTTTTTTACACCTTGGGTTACGTTACTTAAGTTTTAGTAAAGATCCCTAATCTTTTCTAGCAATTAGTATATCCTATGTCACTCAAGCTGAATGTTGCTTTCCAATGGAGAAAGAATTTTTTAAATCGGCAGAGTAGTTTTTGAGTTTATTCGTTATAAACATACACACAACAATACAAATCTTTCCTCTTTATAATCCTATCCTACTAAAATTATAAACGCGAAAGTTTGTATGTATGGATGTATGGATGTTTGTTACTCATTCATGCCGGAACGGCTGAACCGATTGCGATAAAATTTGGTGTGTACGTAGATCATAACCCGGATTAACGCATAGGCTACTTTTAATTGGCAAACCACGCGTACGAAGCCGCAGGCAACAGCTAGTATTATATATATATATATATACATATACATATATATATGTATATATATATATTATATTAGTTTAGATATGAATTCGTCACTGAAATGTATTATCGCAAGCTTAGCAAAGTAAAAGCCTCTGCAATAAATGCGGGATAAAACCACGACCGAAAGGGTTAATGCAGCGAACATCGCAAACAATCGGCCTCAGGGGATGGCGGACGGTAACGGGGACCTAATCCAATATTTTACACGTTGCCGGGCAGCCTTTTAAGTCGTTCGGAAATTGGAGTAGTCACTGAGATCTTTTACGCAATAATAGTTCTATTAAAGGTCTTACTAGAGTAAAAGAGGTCAATATAAATTAAATTGTAACCAATTAATACCTGGTGCTGCAACCTGACCCCATTACTTGCTTTTTCGTTTTGAACCGAGGTATAAATCTTCCTTTTAGTTTTAATAGTTCGTATTTTTATTTATCAACATTTTATTCTTAGGGCGACTCGCGCAACGATGCCTAAACGTATTTAGTGGCGTATTTAGTAGCAAATCATATTTGATTTAAGGAGTTGTGAAATCATACAAATACGTAAAATTTAAACATGTTTAGTCGCTGAATACGTTTAGGGATTGCTGTGCAATCCGACCTTAATCTTTGAACAATAAAAAAATGATTTTACCAACCTACTTGACCTACAGTTTCATGCAAATTTCAGGTAATGGGAGTTCATGTAAATTGGTACGACTTTTTTGGGGTACAAATTGCAGTTATTTTAGATTTCAGACTTTTGCCTATATTTGTAAAGCTACATGCACACCAAATTACTGTGGAATCACTGGTGTACCCTGTGAATTTTTTCAAGTTCAGTTTTTACTATGGCTAATAACTTGCAAAACTACAACGTTTAAACTTAAAATAAAAAAGGTGTCTAAATGTACCTACTAGTAAATACCTTTAATTTGACATCCTATTTGACCAGTTAGCCTCATTTTTTTTTTACCACTCTTGAACCCCAATATCTCAACAACCCCCTGACATTTTTAGCTCACACCAAAATTGTGCCATCTCTACCTGCCTATGTATTAAATTTTACGACGATCGGATCAACGCTCGAAAGTTATCCTTGAACAAACCTACATACATACATACAACGCCGATTTGCCCAAGTTGATTTAGAGATATTGCTTCGTTCGATCAATGATTACAGCATTATACCAGTGGTTCGCCCCGAACTGTATCCCAAAAATTAGTCTTTTACTAATAGAATAGTGCCACGAAATGATTAACCAAACTACTTGACCTACATTTTCATTCAAATTAAAAGCAACGGGAGTTCATGTACATTTGTAAAATTTTTAGCTTCGAAAGTTATCCTCGGACAAACAAACATACATACATACAACGCCGATTTGCCCAAGTTGATTTAGAGATCTCGCTTCGCTCGATCAATTATTTGGTATGACTATACCCTTTTCAAAGCACAACCGTGTTATAAAAAACATTATAATAACTAGATTTTTTAAGTTTACGAAATTTACGTTTAGAACTTTATATAAAAATAAAATTGATAATCCTGATTAAAGATAACTAAATCAATCACCAATTCACAAAAGTTTGGAATACCGTCCTATCCCCTGAGGTACTTCCACAATTGCAAATTACTTATCCACTTCCAAGAACACTAAAGAAACTTCTTAGAATTGAAATTAAATTGCTAATTTCGGTACTGAACCCCAGAACGCTATCGATCTCTTCTGTAGAAAGTTCTACTCAACTCACAGAAAGCGGTATAAGTTTGAAATTGTTCGTAACATTTATGTAACGGTCATTTTTATTGGACTCTTCAAAAGCAACGCTGGGAATTTTAAAGGTCTTATCAATATGGTTTATGTAAAATCTTTTAAACTAGTGGTTCGCCCTCAACTGAGATCTCGCGAGTCTCCCATAAAAACAAAAAAATATTATTTGTACCGACCTAATCTTTGCCCATCAAAATAGTGCCTCGAAATGATTAACCAAATAAATAAATATTGCTGGACATTTCACACAGCGCTATCTAGGCCCAAACTAAGCATAGCTTGTACTATGGGAACCAGATAACTGATAGAATACTTATATACTTTTTTTTGTAAATACATACTTATAATACATAGAGAAACAACCAGACCCGGAACAAACATCTGTAGATCATTCAAACATTTGTTCCACCGCGGGAATCGAACCCGCTACCTCCTGCGTCTCAGCCGGCTATTCGCCCACTGCGCCACGGAGGTCGTCAAATTGACCTACAGTTTGATTAATATTACAGGTAACGGGAGTTCATGTTAATTGGTTCTTCGTTTTGGGCTATAAACTGCAGTTATTTTAGATTCCACACTTTTCCAAAGCTACACTCATACCAAATTTCAGCACTGTGGGGGCACTGGTGTACCCTGTGAAGTTCGTCAAAGTGCAGTTTTTATTATGGCTTATAACTTAAAAACTATTAAATTTATACTAAAAATATAAACTGGTTCTAAATTTACTTAGAAAGACCTTTTATTAGACGTGCCATTTGACCGGATAGTCTATTTTGTTTTTTTTACCCCTCTTGAACCCCAATATCTCAACAAACCCCCCCCCCCCCCCCCCCCCCGTATTTCGTTGCTACTTTTTATATTTTACCTTTTACTTTTTAATGCGGCATCATATCTGCAACCCTGTTTTCTGTATACATATATATTTTTCTCATAACTTGTACAACTTTTTTGTGAAACAGCTACATGCAGCTCTAATATATACACATAAGAACTCTAGCATTGTATCATGTTGGTGGACCTAATAAATAAATATAATCTATTAAATAAATATAATACTAGATGGAAAGACGACATGATAAAAGTTGCTAGAAACTATTGTGTGTCAGTCGCTCCGGAGATCTATAAGGAAAACCTATGTCATCAGTCAAATCAAATCAAAATGGTTTTAATCCTTAAATACACATTCTTTGTACACTTGGAAAGGTCATAGTGGAAGTCCTATAACTAGATAGGAGAGCTGGGTTTGTAGCTGAACCTTTTATAAATTTGGCTTTAACACGGTCTCGGTTTTTCATCTGCATTTGCAGTGGTCCTTATTAGAAGGTCCGTCCAAACCCACTTCAGCTTCCTCTTCTGGTCTACATCAATGATTTTAGTTTTATTACTAATCTCCTATTTTCTGATTTGATTTCGAAGAGAAATACCAAGCAACGCCCTCTCCATATCTTAATGCTTCATTACACCCTTGAGCTTTTAAAGCAGGATAATGCTCTTCAAAATATAATGTTGTATGAAAAATCTCGTATCATATCGGCTTATATTATCGGAAACTTTGAACGGTTGAATTTCAAATCCAATATAAACTGTCGACTAAAAGCCGACAACTTTGGCCGTAGTACTTATCTGAGAAGTTTTCGGCTGTGCCGCGTCATGATCCACTTTGGATCATTATTCATACCACTACAGATTATGTTCAGTTTGGAATTTAATCGCATTATGATGCTCAAAGTTAATGTTGTATACTAAACAACCAAATCAAATTAAATCTGATTAATATAATTTATTTCTATCCTAACCAACACAAGTTTTTTTCCTAGGGTGGAGGTCAGGGAACTATTTAATTGAGACAATAACTATATATTTATCAAATCCTACTTGACGTTAGTTCTATTTTTATAATTCCGTAGCCAAAGGGTCAAACGGGATCCTATTACTAAGACTCCTCTGTCTGTCTGTCCGTCTGTCACCAGGCTGTATCTCATGAACCGTGATAGTTAGACAGTTGAAATTTTCACAGATGATGTACTTCTGTTGCCGCTATAACAACAAATACTAAAACCAGAATGAAATAAATATTTACGGGGGGCTACCATACAACAAACGTAATTTTTTGCTCGGTTTTGCTCGATATTGATAAAATAAATATTACGAATAAATATTATTATTAATTATTACATAATAACAGGTAGACGCTTGAAATATTATCAGAATATTTAGTTATATATATATATATATATATATATATATATATATATACTTTAAAAATAAATAATTCATTATAATAAAACAAATATTACACAACAAACGTGATTTTTTTTACGGTTTTTATATATAATGGTACGAAACCCTTCGTGTGCGAGTACGACTCGCACTTGGCTGGTTTTATTTTAAATAATTTAGTATGCCTAAAACTCGCGGTGGAATGAAGCAAACATATGTACGTCAAATGCTTAACTAATCCTAAAACGCGTTACAGACAAATCCATTACCTATTGAGTTGGTTCGCATAACGTAGTTTTAGCAGATAACGCCTAGCCATTAGGCGCGTGCCGTTGAGATGGGTCAGCGGTCCCTCAAGGGCTGAGCTCAAAGAAAGACTCACTTCATCGTTTTTTGAACTACCTTTACTTATGTCTCTTTGTTAGATGCAGTGACGTGGTTTTGTTGTGATGTTTTAATAAACTGTTAAGTTTCGAGTTTTAGAGAAGTATCGTAGTTTATTTTTAGAAATAATTAATTAAACTTAAAATTAAATAAAGAACGTACAATTATGTGCAGATAAAATAAAACCTTGACACACATAATTGAAACGTCGTAATAAGTGAAAAGTTAATCAACATTTGAATTAAATCATATAAGTAATTTAAGTAGATTTCTTATAGGTAGTTCAATAAACTTTTGAAGGACTTTACTGAACTGTTTTATTTCTTATTTGTTATGATTAGAATATAGTTTATAAAAAATAGTTTTTACAATAAATATATCAAGATCTCAAGCGACGCACATATGGAAGTCTCGACAGAGCTTACTTATTTGAGCCATTTGTGGTCGAGACCCTGGGTCCATGGGGTACCGGGGCACATCACGTTTTCAATATTCATTCTGGACGTCTGGTCTAAGCGACGTGTGATCCGAGAGCTGGCGCTTATCTAGCACTTCCGGCTGGTAGTGATCTGGAGCAGTTGAGCTATCTATAGATCGTTCGCAACGGTATTTGATTCCACTGTTTTTCTGTATTTTATTGTAAATAATTGTGTATTCGATGACCTCCGTAGTGCAGTGGGCGATAAGCCGGCTGAGGCGCAGGAGGTAGCGGGTTCGATTCCCGCCGCGGAACAAATGTTTGCATGATCTACAGATATTTTGTTCTGGGTCTGGTTGTTTCTATATATATTATAAGTATGTATTTACAAAGAAAAAATGTATGTAAGTATTCTATCGGTTATCAGGTTCCCATAGTACAAGCTCTGCTTAGTTTGGGGCTTGATAGCGCTGTGTGAAATGTCCAGCAATATTAGTATTATTCTTTCTGTCATTAAACGCATTTTGCCCATTTAAAAAAATATCCTAATTTTCTCATAGTCTAGTACAAGAGTCTTTTCATGTGATTTATATTTTTACTTTCATTGGAAAGTTTGCACACTAGATGACACCTCACCTTAGACAAAAACATCCATGCTAAAATACGAGTAAGTAGACACTGATCCTTATTCGTACAACAAAGCATCAGAACAATGCACAACAGTACGTTTAAACTTCAGTTACTCATCTCCATATATTGGCGTTTCATCTCATCAATAGATCTCTCGCAACAAGCAACAACTAAATTGCAATGGAATAGAAAAAAAATAAATTTCCTGGCCGGCCCGTTTTGGCAAAACTCTTGCAGTCTTCTTCTCGTGTCAATGACTCATATGTATATACCTAGTCAGGTCATAAATTCTGTCACATGTTTAATATAAAATAATTGAAACAAGTTTATTCATTATGTAACCATTTATATACAAAAATGAACTTAACAAAACATAGATTCTTATGACTCTAAAGTTTATTCAAAACGACCTCCATGATTTTGAATACAGGCCTTCAATCTGCGCGGCCAGTCGTCTATCGCGGCACGAAAGAGGTCCATGTCAATATCGGCGGCTGCCTTAATCAAGGATGTCTTGAGTGACTCCAAATTGGGATGAGGCTTTGAGCACGCCTTTTCCTCCAAGTGTTGCCATATCTTGTAATCTAACGGATTCAAATCTGGACTGGAGGGGGGCCAGTCTTCGTGCCGGATGAAGTGGATTTCACGCGCCGCCAGCCAGTCTTGTGTGCTCTTCGCTCTATGAGCTGGCGCCGAATCTTGTTGGAATACCCAGTGCCTGTTATTGAACATGGTATGAGAAACAGGTTCCACAAGGTTCGTCAGGACTGTATTTTGATACACAACTGCATTCGTTTTTACACCTTTCTCACAAAAATGTACCTCTGTTAAGCCCCAATAAGAAACTCCCAACCATACCATGAGCGAGGATGGAAAATGACCTCGTTAGACACGCGGAATACGGTTGCTCGCTTCTTCACTACTGTGTGCGTACACCTTATCATTTTGTTTGTTGTAGCTTTCTTCTACGGTAAAAAAATTTTCATCCGAAAAAAGAATTTCCCGATATTTTTTTCCCGCGTACCGCTTCAACAAAGCGCGGCATCTCTTCAGTCTCAGGTCCATTAGACGAGCATTCAAACGATGTCCTGTTTTTCTTCGATATGCCCGAAGCCCTAAGTCTTCATTTAACACCCTTTTCACCGTGGTTCTGCTTAACTCCATCTGAAGGGCCAACAGTTTCTGCTTACGTTTGGGATTTCTTTGAATTCGCGCCTTCACAGCTTTTATCACTGCTGGAGTCCTAACAGACCGAGGGCGACCACTTCTTGACCTGTCATCTACACTAGAGTCTTCATTGTATCGTTTGATGGTGCGATAAACGAATCTTTTGGTTATATTCAAATTTTTCAGTATGTCAAAAAATTGAAATGGCGCGTAACCGCAACGATGCAACGCAATAACTGCAACACGGTCTTCTTTAAGCGTCCACTCCATATTTAAAAATGAGTAAAATTCTAAAAAGTATACATTTTTATTTTCATGAACAATTCAAAATTCGAATTCTATAAACTTTTTTGTGGCCAGCATTCTAAAAGACAAGTTTTTACTGTGTGCTAATACTTATAACCTGACAGGTTATATACTATGTGTTTTGTTAAGTACGAAATTAAATAAAAATAAGGTTAGGGCTAATGGCTACTACTGTTGTAAAATAGGCTTTTTTTCAAATTCATTACTATAGAAATTTTTAAATTTAATTAAACAACCTTAATATCAAATCCTAAAATATCAATGAAACAGCTGTATAACACGGGTAAACAAATTATATTCATTCATCATGTAAGTAGGTACCTGTAAACTAAGCGGCATCGTCGCTACGGCACCGCCGATTTACGTTAAAATTTGTTCATTGGAATTATATCGGTTATTGGATGCATTTTCAAGCTACCGGTATTAAACCCACCTCTAAAGTCAGTTAATACGATTCCAGATGTGTGTTTTAAATTAATGTCATACGTATAACAAAATAGGTTATATACATATTTTGAAATAAATACTAAATTTATTAACAGAAAGAATGTACAATTATTTACAACACCATAAAAAAGAAGATCAGTTGAATCATCTAAAGACCGTTGCAAACGATCTATAGATAACTCAACTGCTCCAGATCACTACCAGGCGGAAGTGTCCCCAAGACACTGGCTGCATTGCCCCGCTGAATTGCAATGCTTATGCGTTGACCCAGATAAGCGCCAGCTCTCGGATCACACGTCGCTTCGAACAGACGCCCAGAAATAATTTAAATAACGCGATGGGCCATTAAATTGATTTGGACCAGTAGATGGCCACTTCTACTGCCTCATCAGTTGCCTCATTGAGCTGTTCCCGAGTGGCGGTAGTGGGGCACTGAGGCAAGATAATCCATACGGCATGTTCTGTGTAGGAGCCCCGCAATCACACTGAATACATTTCAGCGATCTTGAGCTCTATTATAAATAACGAAAGAAACCGTTATAAAACCGGCCAAGTGCGAGTCAGACTCGCGCACTAAGGGTTCCGTACCATTATCTATAAAAACGAGCAAAGAAAAATCACGTTTGTTATATGGGAGTCTCCCTTAAATATTTCATCATATCAGCCGTAGGACGTCCACTGCTGGACAAAGGCCTCCCTCATTGATCTCCAGAAACTGCGGTTGGAAGCGGCCTGCATCCAACGCCGACTTGCGGTTCTTACCAAGTCGTCTGCCCATCTTGTGGGTGGACGTCCTACGCTGCGCTTGCCGGTCCGTGGCCTCCACTCGAGTACCTTCCGGCCCCATCGGCCATCTGTTCTGCGCGCTATATGGCCTGCCCATTGCCACTTCAACGTGCTAATCCGTCGGGCTATGTCGGTGACTTGAGTTCTCCTACGTATCTCCTCATTTCTGATTCGATCCCGTAGAGAAACCCCGAGCATAGCCCTCTCCATAGCTCGTTGAGTGACTCTGAGCTTATTCATAAATATTTATTTTGTTTTAATTATTTATTTTTAAAGCGAATATTAATTAAATATTATGTGTATTATAAATATTATGTAAATATTTCAAGTTACTGTTGCTCGTTATCAATATCGAGCAAAAACGAGCAAAAAAAAATCATGTTTGTTGTATGGGAGCCCCCTTTAAATATTTATTTCATTGTTTTTAGTAATTGTGGTTATAAAGGCAACATAAATACATCATCTGTGAAAATTTCAACTGTCTAACTATCACGGTTCATGAGATATAGCCTGGTGACAGACAGACAGACAGACGGACAGACAGACAGCGGAGTCTTAGTAATAGGGTCCCGTTTTACCTTTTGGGTACGGAACCCTAAAAACTTAGAAAAATGGTAGAATTCAAACAACGAAACCCTTAATAAATATAGCAGTTGACCTACCATTTGAGGTTGTACATTGTCATCGCTTGACTCGTCATCACCGACGCTTTACTTAGAATACATTAATTGATAGCATGGGCTAGCGACAAGCACCATAACTCACTAAAAACGCTCATATTTCATCGCTGGAGAAGTTTCATTAAACGTGCTTACAAAGCACAGGTTAATTTCGCATTTTGTCGCGTGTACCGAGAGCAAACTGTGTTAGCTTACAAGAAGCTTAGCTTATTCAATCTGCGTTAAGTATGAAGACGATAAATAATGAATTCGTCTCATAAAAGTAGTTTTATTTCACAAACACAATTTCAGCATAGCATAAGGGTGCTGTACCGTACCAGGAAAATACTAACCCTTATAGGATCAATTGTCTGTCTGTTTCTCAATACCTTTTTCTCTCTAAGGAACGCGTGGAGGTATCAAATTTAAATTAATATCAAATACTTAGGTCTACGGTCCCTTAAAGCTGTAATAAAATATTCAACGCAATCAAAATAAGTTTTTTTGTTGAAAAAATATTTTTTCAAAACAAGCTTTTATAAAATTCATAATCAGAAGCGCAGGCATATTCATATATGCCCAAACGCACGCACGGCACGCCGTGGAAGCAAACCTATCAAACATTTAATTTGAAGCACAAAGTATAGGCGTTTTGGCCGCTTCCATATTGGGCTTTATTGCAATATCATTCTCCTAGATAGATTGCAAACCAATGCTGTTGACGCCTATCTCACCAAATTACACAAGTCAAAGTATGAAGTCGACCATGGCATACTTTTGTTAAAATTCAGCTGTTTATAACTTGAGAAATCCAGAAAACATCCTCCACCATCTTGGAGGTCCCGCCATACTAGATTTATGGTATACATCTTGGATGGTAACCCATATTTTGAATTTAATGTGACGTTGTTCTCCTCAGCAAGCCCTTTCATTTGATACTCATACTGTGGTAGTGCAGAAAAAATAACTGGTCCGCCATCTTGAATGATCCGCCATATTGGAATTAGAATGACATCACATAACTAAGAATGCATTATCATCCAAAATAAGCGTGTATACCAAATTACAGCTTAATCAGTTAAAGATAACTGATTTAAAATTCAGTTGCAAGATTCCACCCGGACAAACATACATACATTGCAAGTTAAGTAAAAGCTTGTAAAATACGGACATTTATACCGCATATTTTAACACTCTCAAATAAATCACAACCTATAGGGTAGGTACTGTACATATGAAGGCATACTATACATAAGATTTGTTAGACGTAGTTCACGTACTAAGATGTGAGCTAACCGTTCATTTTAGGCTGCGTTTAGTCTATGTGCTTTTCACAGAATATGTTTGCTCGGAAAATGTTTTAATCCTATTCCTGCTTCTTGTTTACTGCGCATAATTTCAATATTCATAACGTTGCGAAATTCAAGCTTCATTTAGTTCATTACAGTAGGTCTAAATTATGGATTCAATAACATTGAAAATAATGGGAGGATTATACTATAACTGTTACTAATTGAATTTTAGATTGAATGTGTGTATTCGTTATATTTATCAACAATAAAAGTAGGTACAGGCAGCGTCGTAAGTTTTTATCCCATCAAAAACATAAATGTGAAATGAGAGCCAAGTTCAATATTATGTTATATGCCTTCGTTGTTGACTTCAACGACAAAAGAAGTAAGATCAAAATGGATGCGAAGTTCAATGGTCAGTCCTGAAATTTATTTAGAATAACATAAAATATTTAATTACAACTTAAAATATAATTTAGGATGATATATTGAAGTCTAAAGTCTGACTTGCAAGTCTCAATATATGAGCCAAATTTGACATGTTTATGTGAAATAGTTTTTGAGTTATGAGATGGTCAAAAGTGGCTCAAATGGTTCGTGTAATATTACACACGGTGCTGCTCGCCAGTTCTGTTAGCTTGAACTTGGTGTGATGCGTGACGTGACACGCTACAGCGTGTCTAGATTTTAATATTTACCAGTTCGAGATACTGTTTATACATTGGTACATTGGTTTTGAGTTATGAAGGTCTTAAACCTAGTTTTATTTTCGTAACTATGTGTACAAATTGGTCTTAACAAATTAGCCTAGCGTAGCACTAGGTAGTCTAACTGTGGGTACCAACTCAATATGATTGTATGATAAATTATGCCTGCCACAGCTAACCAGCCAGCTGGGTAGAGTTTGTCTGTGTAGAGCACAGTCTGCCTTGCAAAATATTTAATAAAAACTTGTTAGCATTTGAATTAAAAAAACAAACTAAATACTGTTTTTAGGTTTAATATCGCCTTCATAGATATTCTCTGATACTGCATTTATTTATACTTTTTTAAATACTTACATTAAAAAATAAAGTGGTCTGACATTGTTCTACATGGACAAGACTTGCAGTATCTGGGTATCTACCAAATGCTATTTCTTTTATATTACTGCCAAAATAATAAGCATAAAAATCACAAAATGCTGCATGAATTGCGTGTTCGTAAACAAACAATGAATCGCTTTATATGACAAATACCCGCCACAGAAGATTGGGTGCGAAACGGCACGAAAGATCAACACCCAACTCTCTTTGTTATAAAGCCACGTACAGACTTGCGGGCACTGCACGTTTATAATCTATATATGCACGTCTGCAGCGTTATAAGCTATCCGTAGTACGAGTGGTTTTAAATTAACGCTTTAGTTCAGTCGATAGTTAGGAACTCGACACACTGAACGCGGTAAGAGTTAATATCTATGGGAAACAACACACCAGATGCGGTGCGGTTGGCAACCGCATTACGCCACTTTTTCACACTCCGCGTATCCATGCCTTGCGCGCCGTGCCACCCGCCGCTGAACCTCGTGACACACTGGATTTAAAACCGCAGCGCGGGCGATAAAAACCGCCCCACGTCGCGTTCAGTGTAAAACGTTATTTTGACAAATGAGCTTGTTACGGAACAGGTTTGAGCAAATGAACAACACGTTCCCAAACACGAGGTAAACGGCTCAAATTTATTTTATTTAATGCTTAAGGCACACAAAACAGAATACGACCAATCAGATACAAAATATCTCTCTCAAAATATCTACAAAAAATCGACTCTTAGATCTAGATTGTATCCCAAAGCATGTGTACACAGCATGATAACTCTAGCGCAGTTCTGTGTAGAGCAGCTGAAGGGAAATATTCACTTACAAAGGCACTTACGTATGCTCAGAGTATCCACGCACTTTTCGTCGATTTTAGGAAAGCGTACGACAGTATAGATCGGAGTGCCTTGTATACTATTTTAAGATAGTTCCAAGTTCCACTAAAACTCGTCGATATGATAGTCGTGGCCACCGGCGAGAGTAAGATGCGAGTGAGAGTAGAAGGTGAACTTACTGAAGACTTTGCGGTGATTACCGGTCTCAAACAGGGCGATGCTCTGTCACCGATGCTTTTCAATTTGGTTCTGGAATACGTACTCAGAAAAGTGCTCGCACTGGAGACTGGAGGTCTAACACTAAATGGAAAGCATAATGTAATTGGGTACGCTGATGATTTAGCTCTGCTTGGGGAAAGTCGCGAAGAAGTCGCAGGGGCCACAAGGGTTTTAAATAGGAATAATAAAAAAGAAAGCGGAAATAGTTGGACTCGGGTTTAACTACGACAAGACGGAGTATCTTCATATGCAACGATTTAAAAATACTCGCATCTTCGCCAAGATCTACTCATTGGAGATACTACGTACAAGGGAGTGGCCAAATTCAAGTACCTAGGATGCACTATCACAGACACAAACACCCGTGAAGAAGAAATTCAAATTCGCATACAGAATTTCTTAAGGTGCAGTGCTGCACTACATAAGGTACTAGTATCCAGGCTTCTCAGCAGAAGAACCAAGATCCGAATTTGTAAAACCGTAATACGGCCCATCCTTATGTATGGTTCTGAAGCCTGGACGCTAACCCTGAAGGAGGAGAATCAGCTTTTAGTAGCAGAGAGAAAAGTTCTCTGTAAAATCTTGGGCCCAGTAAGAAGAGAAGATGGTAACCTGAGGGTCCGTAAAAACGCTGAAATAGAAGATCTTGTGGCCGAGCCTAACATCATAGAAGAAAACAAGTCACGCCGACTCCGCTGGCTCGGCCATCTACTGCGAATGGGTGAAGATCTAAGCATAAAGAGCCGACTGACTTGGGCCGACCGACTGGCCGCCGACCGGTTGGTCGTCCCAAGTATCGCTGGAACGACAGGATGGAGGCTGAACTGCGCGACCTGGGAGCTGATAACTGCCAAGAGAGGGCAATGGACAGAGGAAAGTGGAGAGTTCTCATATTTGGGTCCCTGCGCCAATGGAGTAAGTAAGTAAGTACATAGGCATAACAAAGTGACAACAAAATAATAAATAGCTTACAATAATGAGAGAAATAAAAAATAATCAATAAAATATAAATGTTTAGAGAGTTAAGGCCGAAATCTGCACTATAACCATACAGATAATATAGCTGGGTATAGACATTATTAAATAAAACAAACTTAAAGTTATAATGAAGGGATAAAGGTACCCAGCAATATGGAGCGTGCGAGCGGTTTGCAAGTGTAAATCAAATTCTTCAATACCCGTACACATCACTGACGTGTGTACACGCCTCAACACCTCTGTTTGGGCGAGCTCAAATATTAAACCCGCGAGCTTATTACGAAACATTTCCTATCATTCTGGAGACCCGACCCTTCTTAGCGTTAGCACGAGGGAAGTTTAATTAAATTAATTACAATAGGTATTAGATTCGGTCTGCAATATAAGGTTCTGACGCAACACATTGTCACAGACAAACTGGTATTTTATGGGTTAATGGCTGTCCGGGTCTATGTGTTTTTTAATGGTTGGTGCAACTGTCAAACCAT
This sequence comes from Philereme vetulata, assembly GCA_918857605.2. NCBI lineage: Eukaryota > Metazoa > Arthropoda > Insecta > Lepidoptera > Geometridae > Philereme > Philereme vetulata. The sequence goes on along the minus strand of OU975438.1, from coordinate 1,140,493 downwards.
CATTTTGAGACTATCAAAACGCTTACACGTGAGAAGAGAACATTGTACCTACCATTATTGTTAATAGATATAATGGTATACTGAAGGCAGATTTCCTTACGCTAAACTCAAAGCTCAATTGTTCTTCCTTACGATGTTATTATCCTGCCAATCCATGCAAATTACCATCACGTGACTATTTAAAGCATATTTCTATTGGATGTTACAATTTGTTTCCTGCCCTCTCTCCTCGAATTTTGTACAAAAGACATAATAATAATTCTTAATTCTTTATTGTTCGTGAACCTAGATACATAATTGCAGGTTGAACTTATACTATAGAACTATTCTAGGTTCTGCTATTTAAGCGTACACACGGCTACACATCAAGCTATACGTGTCCAGTATAAGCTGACCTCGCATTGTGTAGGCTTTTCGTAGAATGAGAGGTCAGCTTATACTGGAAATGTATAGCTTGATGTGTAGCCGTGTGTACAATTATCTACATAACAATTACACAATATTTATCATAATATTACATAATTTTTTTCTTAATAAGATTAATAAAGTTCAGAATCACATGAAATAAGTACAGCAAACAGTTGTTAAAAGTTGATGAAGAAATGACAAAAGATTTGCATATTTAATAGTAATAATATTTACAATAATAGATAACAATAATATAATAATATGTCAATGAATTAAAAGTTATTGCAGTAATAATAAATATATATAAATTAATATTAAATAATATTTTTATCACACACACATACACCATTACACGCATTGTGGTTACAAAAAGCAGATCTGTTTTCTTTAAAATATCTTGAAATCCAATAAGGGCTATCCAAGTAACTAGGCTAATCGTCATAAATAAGTACTTGGCGTCGCACAGTAGATACATTCTTTAATAAACGATTTATTCTTGTCAAATACAAGTTTCGTTCTGGGCCTTTAGTACGGGAAGACCAATTACGAAAACGTCAATAGTTTTGGTGAGAGTTTTCATTTCCTCCATACATATACTTGCAGCGATTGCGCTCTTTAACGAGCTCATCTAAAAATCTGTCAAAGCTACATTTGACGTGTTTGATGCTGCATCTCCGAGAATAGATCTAACTAAAAGTCGACGGTAGTTAAAGTTACGAGAATTAGTTAACCGAAATACCATGAAGGGCGTTTTTAATCCGAATATCCGGGTACATATTAAAAGCTCTGTGTATTATTACTTGTACCCATTAAGTAAATTACTCTCCTCTAAATCTAAATTGTTATCTTTATTTACCTTCAATCAATGGTGTAATTATATGAAATAGCCCCAATCAATTCCTCTGAAACCAAAACCTGTGCAAACATAAGAGGGTGAGCGATCCAATTAAAATATACCTTATTACAAATAATCTGCTAATTGAGTAATATGTCTGTTTTATCCTACTAATATTATAAACGCGAAAGTTTGTATGTATGGATGTTTGTTACTCTTTCACGCGGGAACGGCTGAACCGATTGCTATGAAATTTGGTATGTACGTAGATCCTGACCTGGATTAACACATAGGTTACTTTTTATTGACAAAACACGCGTGCGAAGCCGCTGGCAACAGCTAGTATTTTATAAACTAACTCCATTTTTACAGAAACTTACAAGTACTTACAAGTCATCATCGTGTTTCTAGGAAAAGCGGCGTCCCACTCACAAGACTTGAACAATATTCGGCAGATTTTATTAAAACATGTCTTTTTTTTCTTGGAAAAATAAATTTGAGAGATAATTTTCCGTAACATTAAATACAAATAGGTTTAACTTGTGGAAGTCGTTTCTATGTGTGTTTATGAGTTTTTTAATAAATATTTTGCTACTAATTAATCGATCTTTTGTTTCTTAACTGCTATCGCTGTACCAAAGTATTTATTTTTAATGTTTGTGCTGTTATAGTTGTGATTATTGCCCGAGAAATAGTACATATGAGATTATAGTCTTTAGTAGGTACTAGAATTTTTAATGAGTGTACACAATAATATTTAGTTGTCTTTATAAACAGTCAGCATTTAAAAGATAAGAGCTCATATACATAACAATAATCATTAAGCGTCAACTGTCCTCCAAAACCCCATATTTTCAACTTTAAATCCGACCCGAGCGTCCCCAGCTTAAATATAAACAACTATAATGAGGCCCCAGAGAATAATGTATGACAGTTGGTCTACTCTATACAAGAAAGTAGCGATTTTATTACAATAAAACACAACAAAAAAAATATAGACAGTGAGTTAATTCATACTACTATGAAATAAGTAGATAATATGAGATTTATGTGTGCTTTAATAAAAAAAACAAATAAATATTGCTGGACATTTCACACAACGCTATCTAGCCCCAAACTAAGCAGAGCTTGTACTGTGAGAACCAGATAACTGATAGAATACTTAAGTATATACTTTTTTTGTGAATACATACTTATAATATATAGAAAAACAACCAGTCCTGGAACAAATATCTGTAGTTCCGCGGCGGGAATCGAACCCCCTACCTCCTACGTCTCAGCTATTCGCCCACAGCGCCGTGGAGGTCGTTTTAGATAGTTGATTGAAGTCAACTAAATTACTTTTACTAAACATTATCTTTTAAGTTAAAACTAAGTTACTACCACACACTTGGAAGCATATTAACTTTGCGCACACATTACCGTGGGAAGGTAAAGTCAAAACAATACACAAGAAAAACCGAACCTTGCCTTATGGATGAAGTACAACAGCTAGCTTCTCATTTTAAGCTGTGCCCAAGGCCTGCGTGTGTCACAAAGTAAATTGGATCTAGGTGCCGATCGTCGGAAGTCCCTCATTTCCGTGCATTTGTTGTCACCCCGCCTGTAGGCATTAAATTTTCTTCAACGTCCTATCGCGTTCTTGTTTCCTGCTATGGTGTCCGTTTCGACCCGATTCACAAAGTGAATTAAGATTGTACCCTTCCCATTGACCTTTACAGCCTCGTTATAGAAAATCGATACAACTAGTTACCGGCAATTGAACGGCCGTGTGCGAAAACTGCCAAGGGTTACGTTGAATAGAGATTGCCGGGGCTTTTCTACCTGGGTACAACTTGGTAGGTGTAAAATTGCTCACAGTGATAAATAATTGCGCAGTTTCATACCGGTACGTTGGTTGGTTGTCAAAGGCAACAAAAACGAAAAAGATATCCAATCTCCTGGTAACAGCCGTAGCTTTCCACCAGAGCAGTGCGAGGAAGCTAAGCGGTGAGTGGAGAAAACCCACCAATATCCTATTGTTGGGATTAACACACACACAATGCTGTATTTGACAGGGTTGAAATAATGTATTATAATTTTTTTTGTATATGTATTCAATTTTATCGTAGATTTTGACATTTTTATTTTTTAGTATTATTGTTTGTATCTTAGAATTTCGCACGCTTCGATGAAGCAGAATGTAATTGAATCTTATTTTATAATTAACATATGAACTATTGTACACACGGCTACACATCAAGCTATACATTTCCAGTATAAACTGACCTCTCATTCTACGAAAAACCTACACAATGCGAGGTCAGTTTATAGTGGAATGTATAGCTTGATGTGTAGCCGTGTGTGCATACATTCACCCAAATAAATTTTAATTATAATTTATTTATTTTCAGTTAACTTTTTTACATGTGATTAAAACAATGTGAACACTGGAATTTTTTTTCCTAACCTATCTCGTCCCACTGCTGGCCAAAGGTCTCTGGAAAATGCATTATTAAAATACTGTGTCGCAGTTTCCAGGGTCCGTACATACAATTAAATGAGTTTGACGTTCCTGATTATAGGTAGGTATACAATTTACCAATTTACAACATTTTGATTTAAATAAGAAAACTTAAAATAACTTACATGCTATGTCATGGTAACTCGGCTTTTTGTAAGTATGACTGTGTGTGTGAGTGAGGGTGTGTATGCGGGGGTCTGCGTGTGCGAGGGTTCGATGGTGTGTGAGTTTGTGGTAGTGTGCGTATATGAAATGATTATGAATTATTACTAAACTAAACAACGCTTGTGCTTTTTATAAGGAATATGACATAGGTGCGTGTACCCGCTTTGCGCGTAAATGTGCCCTAACTTATTTAATAGGTGTGCTTAAACAATTTGATTCTGAGAATGTGTGCGTTGAGAATGAATGTGTGCCTCAAAGGTAAAACAAGATGTTTACCATTCTGACGGTCGACTTTCAAGCTTCGTGTTCTCGGAAGGGTTGGGTCTCGTTCACAGAAAGCAGTATTCTATTCCATTCAATATTTAGGAATGGGAAACTTTATGCCCTTTTGTTTTAGGCGTTTGGTAGACCGGCCTCTTAAATGTACAGATGTGAACTTACTGTTACTGAACTTAAGCTACATCTTGTCTTTTAGTGGGCTGTTGCTCCGATAAATTTCTTATTTATATCTAATAAAAATAATAAAACCGGCAAATCTATAAAATCTAAAAAAATCTATAAATATGGCAAAAAAATCATGTCTTTTGTATGGGAGCCCCCCTTAAATATTTGTTATATTTAAAATTAATAATTTATTTTTAAAGTGAATACATAACTTAATATTCTGTGAATATATCAAGCGTCTACCTGTTGCCGTTATCAATATCGAGCAAAAATGAGCAGAAAATCACGGTTGTTGTATAGGAGCCCCCTTACATATTTTTTTTATTCTGTTTTTAGTATTTTTTGTTATAGCGGCAACAGAAATACATGACCTGTGAAAAGGAGAACGGGCATAAGTGTATGGAAGCTGGTCTACCTTGCAATAAAAATGAGTCATATGTCAATATAAAGGTAATTCTATGTATTTTCATATGTAGAAAGTCGCATTTCTCTAAGTATTGTCCGATCTGAGTTCTACTAAAAATTGAATCTGATAATATTTAGTGCCAAACATTGAATATCGTGGTAATTAAAAAAACATTTTGTGTAATGTAATGATTTTATTTAAGTTAGGTAAGTAGTAATACAAATAAAAACAACATCTTCTTAAAAAATCAAAACAATATGTTATTAAACATTATCATCATCATCATCATCATCATCGATGAGAATACTGTTAAGGAACAATGCAGGTTCATTGAACCCTTCATGACGGGCCATATAATTGACAGTACATGGGCACAAGTACCTATAGTACGTCGCCCTGTCAAGCAGGTACAATAATATTGTGTAATATTGTTATTAATATTATTGATTAATATATAACAAAAATATTTCCTGGCTTGGACATGTCGAGACTGTATACGTTCACGTAATAGCCAAGCCTCTTCGTTGATATCATATTGTGCCAAGTCTTCTAGAGCGTTATCTCTATACGTCTCGATTATATAAAGACCATTTTGTAAGTGCTCGCTACAATATGATCGAGCGAGCTTTAACTGGTAAGTTCCCAAGGCAAAATGTATGACTTGTTCTTCACTAAGCCTTGGGAAGTTTTCTATTTCATTTGCTTCGATTCGCATGAAGTCTGCTCTCCTATAATTCAATCTCTTTGCTTCCACATAATTGTGCAATGTGTTTGGTATGTGTATTTTAGCTCTTATTGAATTCAAAAAGGCTGCTGCGTGTGAACTATCTTCGATGGGGGCGTGGAAGTGGTTTAGAATGGCTGCAGCTATTTTGAAGTCAACAAACATTTTTGGCAACGTTTTATTAAAATAGTTTTGACGCAAAAGTTTAAAATCTCGCTTAAATCTCCCATTTACTACTTCCACCACCCATCGGCACATGGTGACCAAACGAGACTGATTAGCTTGTTCTGTAGTGAGTTGATTTTCTCTTCTGTCTTTAGTTGGTGGCACATGATGTTCGTAGCCACAAGCTTCTATATCCTGCAAACTATCTCTAAATCCTCTGTCTAGGATACACGCATCATTACGTTCGAGTAACCAATGCAGCGGCTCATCTTCGTTATTCATTATTTCACTCATGATCTGGGCATCGGTTCTGGTAGCGGCAAATGGCCCTTTGACATCTAATATATAGCCGTCCGTGAATACCATTAAAAACGGCTTCAACAAGTTTTGATATTTGTGTAAGCTGTATGACAGCCGTTGAAACAAAAAGTTGGAGCTTTTGTTAATATATATATATGTACCGTCACATATAATTATGGCTTTGATGTTTTCATCGTTTCCAAATAAAGCCCTTGGAATTGTTAAGTTTCTTTGAAGGATATCATTTCTGGTAATGTGGTCCACACCTAGATGCAGCACAACGTAATCGTTGCTCAGACATTCTCGAACTATAGGCAAAAAACGTTCTAGTTTTCGACGAGACATATGAAATAACGTTGCCAGTCTCTCATCAGAGTCTCCAGTTCTAAGTTTTGTTAAATAGATGCCTAATGCAGTTCTAGGCTGGTTACAACGTTCACTTAGTGACGGAGTTTGTTCTAATATAGCTTCGAACTGATCGTAAGTGCGCCCAGTCCATAAGTGCATCTCTTCATTAGACAAGGTGCCTCTGTTTTCGAAGTCGATTCTGGGCTGGTTGTTAGCAGCCATTCTCATCAAGTCACAGAGCGATGTAAACTGAGCGTCATTAAAATCATGTGTCACATTACACATTTGCGGCAGTTTGCTCCATTCATTATTTTGTAAGTGTTCTGTACACACCCTAGCGCTATCAGGAATAAAAAGCTTGCTCTCACAAAATACATTAATTCTTATCGCGTTTGGTATATGATTACGGGTAATATTAGCACAGTTGTTGTAAATACAATGCACCGAAGTGTTCGGTGCCCTCGTGTATTCTTGAGAGTGCAATGTACCAGGCGCTCGCGCCGCTTGCTGTGCAGGTCTATGATCACGCTCAGTCCTCTGCCAACATCGGTGACACAAGCTTCGAGTACTGTCGAACACCACCTGAAAATAATAACAATTAATACTTAAAATAAATAAATCCTATGCCTAACTACTCAATATAATAAAAATAAAAGGTAACTAACCTCCAACACAGCATGTTGTTGTATAAACGCGGCGAATTCTGGTCGTTCCCTTTGCAGGTTATCAGCCAAGATATGCTGCTGGTACCGTCCGCGGTAAAGTCCTCGACGACACATCACACAGTTTCGAAAAACTTCCATTATCGGTAGGCAGTTCAAAAGTCAATAAGTCGAGCCAAAGTTAACACATTAGGGAAAGAAACAGGGTCCAAAAGCAAGCCAGGGTCAGTAAAAACAGAGAAAGAAGTTCAAACACAGCACTATCGTAACAAGACGTGACGTAGCCACTCACTTGATGCGATGCGACTGATTATTGTAGCCGTCCGGCGCGGCGCGTACACAACCGTTCCCCTCCCCCGCGTACGCATCCCTCTCCCCACGGCCCTTACATCGCTCTTCTCCCTTCTCGCTCTTGCTACTGCATTGTATAGGAGCCTTTATGTATGGATATAGTAATCGTGAAACCGTTATTTTATGTTCTTTAAAACAAAAAATGCTGGTGTTTGCATGGCTGTAACTCAAAACGGACAGACTTTTGGGGAAAGTTCCAATAGTATATTTTGATGTACTATTGTATGCCAATTCGAAAATGTGCTGCTCATTTTTATTGGACTGTAGACCAGGATGCCCGTTCTCCTTTCACCTGTCTAACTATGACGGTTTATGAGATACAGCCTGGTGACAGACGGACAGACAGACAGATAGCAGAGTCTTAGTAATAGGGTCCCGCCCTATTACTAAGACTCCGCTGTCTGTCTATCTGTAAATTTCAATTTTCACAGATCATGTATTTCTGTTGCCGCTATAACAAAAAATACTAAAAACAGAATAAAATAAATATTTAAGGGGGTTTACCCTTTGGGTACGGAACCCTAACAAGGCCTTGAAAGAATCCCGAAACTGTAGTTATTTTCGATCAAAACCCAGTCGTGATAAAAATTAGTAAACACCATGCGGGGAAGTATGTGCCACCTTCAAAAGCCATATTGTGCACGCCTAGTACCCGAATTTGAATTCACTGACTTGAAGATATCTCCCAGTAGGCCAGTTTAACAAAATTTTATTCAAAAAAGCTTGTAACTCCGATCATAAATTGAAAATAAATCAGAGTAAGTACTAATAGGTGCTCAAATTATCCGATAGGTATCTCAAGGTGCCAATATCTGAAGGACATCGAACTGGGCCCAAGGGATGATGATAACGATGAAAACGCTTTATAACACCCTTAAATAAAGTTAATAGCTGGCAGGAAGTTTTTCGCTGGTACCCCTTAGGACCATTACAGTGTTACGGTACGATTTATTCTGAGTTTGTAGTATTGGGGAAAGGTTTCCGTGACCAACATTTTCACAAACTGAATCTAATAAAAAAAGTTATTTTACAAAATTTTGTTTCTTGATGGTTCCGTATGCTATGTTTATGCAAATTTATCATAACCATCTTGTTATGTAAACAGTAAACTTTGTAAACTTTTAGGGCTGTTTCCTTCTTCTTCTTCTTCTTAGCGAGGCTGTTTGCTAAAAAAATATTATGCAGTCTGTCACCGCATTCACAACATTAATTTAAAACACATATGCAGAATCGTATTAACTGATTTAAAATATTGGTTTAATACTTGAATAATATTTAGCATATTATTTGAATAAGATAGCTTGAATATTTATTCAGTAATCGATACATTTCCAACAAACAGTTTTTAAAGTAAATCGGCGGCGCTTTTGCGTCGATGAAGCTTAGTCAGTTTACTGATGTATGAATGATGCATGAAAATGATTTGTTTCCCTATTTTATCCAGGCTGTTTCATTGATATTTAATGACTTGAAATTAAGGACAGTTGAAATTTAAATAAATTGTATGGTAATGAATTTGAAAAAAAAAACTATTTTAAAAAAATACCCGTGAAATCCGTGAAATCCCGTGAAATCAACCCCACCCGTGAAAGCTTTGTTTAATTTTTCTGTATTTTTGCATACCTATCCTTTTTGACGACCTCCGTGGTGCAGTGGGCTGAGACGCAGATGGTAGCGGGTTCGATTCTCGCCGCGGAACAAATGTTTGCATGATCTTCAGATATTTGTTCCGGGTCTGGTTGTTTCTCTATATATTATAAGTATGTATTTACAAAAAAAAATATATAAGTATTCTATCAGTTATCTGGTTACCATAGTACAAGCTCTGCTTAGTTTGGGGCTAGATAGCGCTGTGTGAAATGTCCAGCAATATTTATTTATTTGACCCGTCACCCTACATTGAAATGTTGACTTGCACATTTCATCACAGTTTGTACTATTTTGACGCGGAACCCTGAAACAGACAAATTACTTAATTTATACGTACGGTTCAAATTTTTCAAGATGATAATGAACGTCAGGTTAATTGGACAGAATTGTAATGAAGACACTATAATTCATCACCTACTCAACTTGTGAGACATCTTTTTTCAATAAAGTTAAGCAATTCCTTGACAAAACCAATTCCTGAGCGAATTTACTGAAAACGATTATAGGTATTTAGTGAACTTAAAAATTAATAAGTAAAAATAATGACATCGATGAATGGTATTTTGATGATAAGGTATATATAATATTTTAATATTGATCAATTTATTCTATATAAAGTTTTTTTATTATTTAAGTGACGATGCCCCTATACAGCTGAAATATTATTAATTATTAAGTACATACTAGTGGTGTGCCCCGAACTAAGATCTCGCGAGTCTCCGAAAAAAACAATAAAAATATTATTTGTAATCTTTGACATTCAAAATAGTGCCACGAAATAAATAACCAACTACTTGACCTACAGTTTTATTCAAATTACAGGTAACGGGAGTTCATGTCTTAATGTAATTACATTTTTTGGGGTACAAACATGGTACAAATTGCAGTTATTCTGGATTTCAGACTTTTGCCTATATTTGTGTCACTTAAGCTACACGCATACCAAATTAGAGCACTGTGGGGTCACTGGTGTACCCTGTGAATTTTGTCAAAGTTTTGTTTTTATTATAGCTAATAGCTCAAAAACTGTAAAGATTATATGAAAAATAAAAACGGAGTCTAAATGTACTAATGAATACCTTTCATTTGACGTCCTACTTGACCCAATAGCCTCATTTTAATTTTTTTACTTCTCTTGTATCCCCCAACAACAACCCAATCTCAACGACCCCCCCAAACATTTTTAGCTCATTTAGTCAATCCAAAATTGTGTCAACACTACCTACCTATGTATTAAATTTCACGATGATCGGATCAACGCTTCGAAAGTTATCCTCGGACAAACAAATATACGTACATACATACGCCGATTTGCTAAGTTGATTTAGAGATCTCGCTTCGCTCGATCAATTATTTTTGCGTGCAATCATTTGTAATGCTCCTATAAGTTGTGTATGATGTTGGTGTTAAATTTATATTTAATAACTGATTATAATATGATCACTAAACTGAAGATGCATGACGAGAGACTGATGACAGTTATTTATGTTAATTAAGTTTAACAGAAGCTAATGTGTTTTCATTCATAAAACAAAATCATTTAGTTTAATTTCTTTAATTCTCAAATCGCTTCGCCTTACAACGTAACCAACCCCGTAATAAGGCCAAGGATTTCGCTTTATAGTATTTAGGTGTCAAATAGAGTTGTACGAGGTCGATTCAGGGACGAGATAAGGGAGCTCCGCGGTAGATGGTTTAGAGGCCTTACTGATTTTTACTGGATTTCTTCGATATGGAATAAGTATTTAGATATCGTTTTACTAGCTTGTTTTAATTTTTAGGTCGAGTTTTTCGTATTTAATAACTGTTTGGTATAGGGGCTTCTTCAATAAAGGAACCCGAATTTATTACTAGTCCTTTAATGCTAAAACTAGAATGTACATAGCCTTTGGATGATTTATGTAAATAAGTAATAATTATGTTCTATCTCATAGTAATTTCTGTGACCGTCTTGAACTTATAAATGTCTATTATTATTGTTATTTTTTTACACTATTTTAATATAACTAATTATGTTTACTTGCGTTAGGTGTGGTTGCCTTCACAGAGTGAGCACAGGGAGCGCTTCTATTGTAATTTATCTAAATGTTAGTCTGTGTATTACTCATTGGAAATCCTTAATAAATAAATTAAATTAAATTAAGTATAATAAAGTCTGTTGCGGATTTCAATAGAACTTTTGTGTAAAAAATAAGCTTGCTTTCGTTTTAGGTCTTGTGTATTACATATTGTTTATAAACACCGTTTCTAAGGGCAAATACACAAAAAAAACGTGTGTATGCACGTAAGAAGTTATACTTCAGTTATCAACTTCATCATGTCGCTTTTTGGCAGTCGGAGTGCGCGCGCATGAGACAGTTATCAGCTAACTTCATCATGTCGCTTTTTGGCTGTGGGTTGCGCGCCAATGAGACAGTTATCAGCTAACTTCATCATGTCGTTTTTTGGCAGTCGGAGTGCGCGCGCATGAGACAGTTATCAGCTAACTTCATTATGTCGCGTTTTGGCAGTCGGGGTGCGCGCGCATGTGACAGTTATTAGCTAACTTCATCATGTCACTTTTTGGGTGCTGGTATGCGCGCGCATGGTAAAAATTTTACACTCATATTTTTTTCCAAACACGCCAAAAGAAGTATAACTTCAAAATTTACATTAATTAGCGATTGTTAAAAAAATTCTTAACAAATAAAAGTAAACACGCGTTATTGAGCTGTTTGTTTGTTGTTGTGGTATTATGGTAAGCGAAATGTTAAGACCGTGTAAAATTCAGTTTTAGCTTTAATTAAGACAATGACCACCATCGTTTGACCTGCAATTAAATATTCAAATACTTAATCTCAGGGGGAAGCAATTTGAATGTCGATGTCATGTTAAATAATTGAGCAAACACAGATATGTCACAAGATAATTGATAATTACAATTGGCCCTTGGACGTCTTACCTACTAATAATAAGCTATATATCATAATGCTGGCACATCTCTAACATAATGGGCAGGCCACATCTCTAGAACACAGGATAGAAGATGGAGCGAAAGTCACCTCCATTGGTACCCACGAGACGCGGTGCGCACAAGAAGAAGACCGAAAAGACGATGGTGGGACGACTTGGTAGAGGTTGCGGGCAAGACCTGGACACGACTCGCTTAAGATCGCCGTACATGGCATTGCATGGAAGAGGGCTACACCCAGTTCTGGGTGCCCAAAATAAATTAATTCATTAAGTGAAATATAACTAATATAATTGAATAATAATAATTTTAATGAATGAATGAAATTATTAAATTTTATGTAAATAGTTATTAAGTGTGAATAAAGGTTTTATTATTACTATCATAATGCTTAAAGGTGAATTTGAGTTAACTCATGATATTACTTACAACCTTACACCTTTTTGTAAACGCAAGTGCATGTGTAGGTACCTAATACGCTAAGTTAACTAACGAAAAAATGGGCATGTATTTTTGGGTTAGAAAGAGTCTTCTTCTTCCTGCCCTTTTCACCCATTCCACGGGGTCGGCACAACATGTATTCCGCCTCCACATCTCTCTATCAGCCGTCATCTCCGTTGTCATTTCCTTCCTGTCCATATCATTCTTCACGCAGTCCATCCATCTCTTCTTCGGCCTTCCTCTACTTCTATACCCATCCACACTCATATCTAACACTCTTTTAGTCACATGATTTTCTTCCCTACGCATGACATGCGCATACCACGCTAGCGTCTTACTCCTCAACTTTTCTATTACTGACGCCACTTTTAAACTTCCTTTAATATATTCATTCTTTATCTTATCCATTCTAGTTACCCCACACATCCATCTCAACATTCGCGTTTCCGCCGCGTGCACACTTCTTTCATCCGACCCTTTCATGGTCCAACATTCAGAACCATACATTACGACAGATCTTCTGATCGTCTTGTAAATTTTCCCCTTATGTTTAAGAGGCATTCGAGGTTCGCACGTTGTTCCTGTAACCTGTCGCCATTTCATCCATCCCGTCCCGATGTGGTTTAAAGTCCCGGTCTATGTTGCCCTCATTTTAGATCAATGACCCGAGGTATCGAAAGTCAGAGCAGACTGGTTGGGATACACCATCCAAAGCAATATTGGCAAAACTGGAAGGACTACAAAAGTCACAGAACAAATACTCGGTTTTTGATCTGCTGATCTTCAATCCAACACTCTCCAGTTTGGGTTAGAAAGAGTGATGAGCAGGTTTAGACGGTCCCGTGCGGCTTTAATTTTTTGACTCTTATGTCATCGGGATTTGGAAAGTGTTCGTGTTGTTTGTCTCTATCTATCTGTATCATTTGCTACAAGAAAGACAAAGACACACAACACGATACTTCGTTCACACTCGAGAACTCAGCGATTCTTCAGCACTGCATATTACCTTGTCGTTTGTGTGCTACGGAAATAATAAGAAGTATTACATACATACACATACTGCCTTAAACGTAACCTAACTGCCGCAGTCAGGCAATAATAAAGCCAGAGGTCTCCATTTAAATATTGAAGTACCCTATTGAAAATCCATTTCCTATCTTTGCCTAAACAAACCGTAATATCATCATCTATTTACACCCCTAAAACTTCCTTCCCTCTCTTGTCCTGTATCTCTGAAATATTAAGGGTCTATACACACGTGATCATCAGGCTGTCGTTAGTTGAGTGCGGATAAGGATGGGCTTAAGGACGCGCAGATTTAAGCCCTATTCACACGGTCACGCGAAGTCACTTGATAGATTATTTTTTAAATGAAATTACTAGTGGTTTACCCCGAACTGAGATCTCACGAGTCTCTGATTAAAACAAAAAAATATTATTTGTAATCTTTGTCTATCAAAATAGTGACACGAAATAAATAACCACGTAACGTGACCTACAGTTTCATTTAAATAAAACGTAACGGGAGTTCATGCTTGTGGTTATACTTTTTTATGTTTTATACTTATTACTTTTTTTATAAAATATAACCATGTTATTTGGTTATATTTTTTTGAGGTACAAATTGTAGTTATTCTGGATTTCAGACTTTTGCCTAAATTTGTGTCACTACACGAATACTAAATTACAGCACTGTTTGATACACCAGCCTACGCTGTGAATTTTGTCAAATTTCAGTTTTTATTATGACTAATAAATCAAACTGTCGAACTGTCTCCCAAAAATTAGTCTTTTACTAATAGAATAGTGCCACGAAATGATTAACCAAACTACTTGACCTACATTTTCATTCACATTAAAAGCAACGGGAGTTCATGTACATTTGTAAAATTTTTAGGGGTAGAAATTGCACTTATTCTGGATCTCATACTTTTCCCTATATTTGTGTCACTAAACCTACACGAATACGGGAGTTTCATCAAAGTTCCGTTTTTATTATGATAAAACTGATAGATAAACTTTGATAGAACTCCCAATGTGCACCAAAAGCCCCACAGTGCTGAAATTTGGTATTCGTATTAGCCATATCTAATAACTTAAAAACTACAAAGTTTAAACTAAAATTAAAAACGGAGTCTAAATGTACTAATACAGACCTTTCATTATACATCCCATTTGACCTAATAGTCTCATTTTTTTTAATCCCTCTTGAACCCCAATATTTCAACAACCCCCCAACATTTTTAGCTCATTTAGTCACACCAGGATTGTGCTATCACATTAGTATTTTTCCAACTTTCGCAATCACTGTACATAATTATTGATTAAAACGGGTATTTATCGCGTATGTACCTTTTTTATTTGTTATCCCGACGTTTCGGCTGTGTTGCAACAGTCATGGTCTCGGGCAGTCAGATCGAGACCATGACTGTTGCAACACAAATAAAAAGGGACATACGCGATAAATACCCGTTTAAATCAATAGTTTTGTGCTATCTCTACCTACCTATATACCAAATTACACGATGATCAGATCAACGTTCCGAATGTTACAATGTACATGTACAATCGATATATATGTCCGAATGTACAAACAAACATACATACAACGCCGATTTGCCTAAGATCAATAAGCTGGTTTATGACTTGACATCTACACACTTAATGTAATTTAGGACAAAAACGTCGATACCTGCCACGTAAGTTGTTATATCCCACAAAAATGCCATTTAGCGTTTTTACTAAAAAATTACCTAATCTGTAGTAATATATGCATTCAAAGTGAAAAAACAACAAAAACACGATTTTATAAGAATTTTTCAGACGTAAGTTGTTGTAACTTTCGAACGACAACGGACTAAAACGTTGTATAGTCCTTCGCAACGATTTACGCGGGGTGCGGGGCGGGGGGAATCGCGCGTTCAGTAATACACACTCAAATGTTTAATCTATATAATATTGTAATTGTCACATACGGTGGAATTAGGCTTAAAACCTAACCTAACCTAAACTAACAGTATATATTGTTGTAACTATCATATACAACAACTAACGTAACCTAGATTCCGCAGAATAATGTTGTAAGTATGAGATACAACTACTGGGATAGCCTTTATTCCGCTCTAAACTGTTGTAAGGACCATATCGCAGAAAATATATATATTTTCCTTATTATCTTTAAACATAGTTAAGAATACTTTAAATTATACACATAAACCAAATTTGATAAATATGTGAAAATAAATGCAGATTTTAAGCTAATTTTAATCTTTAAAACGCTCTCCTGTAAAATTATATTTTTGGAGATACAACAACTTACGTGGGAGGTATTGGACGTAGTTTAATGAAGTCATCTATATATATATTAATATTATAAAGAGGAAAGATTTGTATTTTTGTGTGTATGTTTGTAATGAATCAACTCAAAAACTACTGTGCCGATTTCAAAAATTCTTTCACCATTAGAAAGCTACATTCACCCTGAGTAACATAAGCTACTTTTTCCTAACTTCGCAGAAGGAGGGTAATGTTTTTATTGAAAAACTACGCGTGCGAAGCTGCGGATTGGTCAGCTAGTGTCAAATAAAACCGCATTTCTTTGGAGTAAATTAACGGTGGATTTGCAACTGCATCATTGAATCAAATCGTTCATTATTACTCCATTACGATTAACTTTGGAGAGGCCTATGTTTAGCAGTATACATCCGATCTGATACATTAATAAAAAATAAATAATTTCTAAAAAAAAAAATCTTTATTTCAGACTCATCAGGTCCATAATCCCTACAAATTTAAACAAATACACATAATTCACAATAAACTTAAGTTATATACTTAAGTTAAAGTAACATAAGTAATAGATATGATGATGATGATACATGATTAAGTATTCTCATAGAATACTTTTTTTTTTATATTAGGTATACTTGTAGACACACAAGCTGACGGGCCTCCTGATGTTAAGTGGTCACTGCCGCCTATAAACTCCTGCAGCACCCGTGGTACCGCAGTCGCGTTGCCTAGCACTTAATACCCTGTTTACACCTCTCTTGAAGGCGCTCATTTTGAAGCCCACCGGAAAAACCTTCGGAGGAAGGTCATTCCACATGTTGCAGGTGCGTGGGAGAAACGACCGGGTAATACGCACCGTGTGAGACTTCCACGCATCTATAATATGTGGGTGAGCTCGTTGCCGGTTGCGGGAGGTTCGATGGTAGAAGTGGGAAGCAGGAATTAAATTGAACAGCTCTTCAGAACATTCGCTGTTATATATTTTACAGAAAACGCTGAGCGCTCCGATGTCACGGCGCAGACTCAGCGGCTCTAGATTCTTAGATACTACTACTACTGGGTCGTCGACTATATACTTTTGGATGTATAAATAGTTGAAACCTAAAAGTGCTTACGTGACCATGCCAGTCAGAGCCTACCTTTTTTACAATAAATAAAATACAATAAAATAGTATTTTATTTCTAACAATAAAATTAGTACACGTTTACAATAATGATTAATTTATAATTTATTTTTATACTAGTAAAAAACTCACTTAATGATTTTAACTCGCGCATATTTCACCTATTTATACATTGTGTTTTAATTATTCGTAATCATTTCTATTTGTTCCTTGGTTTTTAATTATTTTGTCAAGAGTTCAGTTCTTTTAGTACGTATTAGTATTTATTTTATACGTACATATATATCATCATCATCATCATATCAGCCGTAGGACGTCCACTGCTGGACAAAGGCCTCCCTCATTGATCTCCAGGAACTGCGGTTGGAAGCGGCCTGCATCCAACGCCGACCTGCGGTTCTTACCAAGTCGTCTGCCCATCTTGTAGGTGGGCGTCCTACGCTGCGCTTGCCGGTCCGTGGCCTCCACTCAAAAACCTTCCGGCCCCATCGGCCATCTGTTCTGCGCGCTATGGGAACTTCGCAACGTCTTTTCGTCCAACATACCTCAGTGCTTTAAGACGAAAGTCTTCAATCAGTGTGTGTTACCAGTGATGACATATGGAACCGAGACGTGGTCCTTCACTATTGGCCTTATGAATAAGCTCAGAGTCGCTCAACGAGCTATGGAGAGGGCTATGCTCGGGGTTTCTCTACGGGATCGAATCAGAAATAAGAAGATACGTAGGAGAACTCAAGTCACCGACATAGCCCGACGGATTAGCACGTTGAAGTGGCAATGGGCAGGCCATATAGCGCGTAGGTATATATGTATATGTTTAAACCTAAATTCATATTTGCTATTATGTTTTCTTGATTCCTATTAATTATTCTACCTTCTTTATCAACCAGTTAAAATTACTTTATACAATGCTGCCACTAATAGGGTTGGAGGCAAAATCTGTGCACCTACGAGTATAGTTACTGTAGGACATTGAAAGTGGGAGTAGCTGGAAAAGTAGCGCAGTCTACTAAACAAACCAAGAGTAGGGAGTTGAAAGGTGCATTAGTTCTAAAAGTGCAGACTTACCTGGTATAGTGCACGAATTTATCGCCTTTGGCAGACGAGCTGAGATGCAATTTCCATGAATGCAAGTCTTCATACTATAAAAAACAGAAGTCTGTAAGCAGTTATACGATTTATCAGTTATATTAATTGACGACCTCCATGGCGCAGTGGGCGAAAAGTCGGCTGAGACGCAGAAGGTAGCGGGTTCGATTCCCACCGCGGAACAAATGCTTGCATGATTTACAGATATTTGTTTCGGGTCTGGTTGTTTTTCTATATATTATAAGTATGTATTTACAAAAGAAAAGTATATAAGTATTCTATCAGTTATCTGGTTCCCATAGTACAAGCTCTGCTTAGTTTGGGGCTAGATAGCGCTGTGTGAAATGTCCATCAATATTTATTTATGTTTATTTATGTATTATACTGTCTGAGAGCTTAAGGAATAGCCCTACGATAAAGAATTTTTATTTTCATGTTATTAACTGACCTACTCCAGTTACGCACAGATTTTTTTCAAAAATAAATATTTTCTATAGGATAGTGTAGCTCTCTATCAGTAAAATAATTTTCAGAATCGATCGAGTAGTTTATAAAATTACCCCAACATACAAACTTACAAACTTTACTTCGTTATAATATTAGTATAGATTTTAATATATAAACAAGACTGCTTGGTAGACGTTCAACATAAGCGGTACAAAACAAAATCCTACGATACAAACCATAAACCAGTGATGCCTGTACAGACTTTAGTATTTAGTTATGAGGCTGTACCAAAAACTGTAAAATCGAAATACGTAATACATTTCGAAAAAAAAGTATTGAGGAAATAAATTGTTAATACGCCCTGATACTTTAGAATTTATAACCTGCGGGGTTATTGTGTAAAAAATTCAAGTTCGATTTTTCTGACAGATTTCGACTTTGACAATCATTTCGAGGATCAACTGTCAAATTCGCATTGTGTAAGGGCCTGTCAAAACGAAAGCGAGATGAACGAACGAAACACCTTGAAAACAGCCTTTTGAAGCATTTTTTTGAATTGCGTAAGAATTATCTCAGCTGCATTGACATCCGAACAACGAATGAAATGTCAAACGAAGCAGGGATCTTCCGACTTGCCTCTTTGAATCCAAATTATAGAAAATATCTTATAAATTATTCGATTGCTTACCTATCCTTAGTTTAATCTGTTTTATTTGCTAGTGTAACACCAAGTGGTGTACATTTATAATGCAGTTACATAATTTTTTAGCCAAACTCGAAGTTAAATGCGGCATAATATGTAAGCCTAATATAAATTTGTTACCTTTATAATCAAGGGAAGTCCTACTTATTTTGACTAAATATTCTTATCATATCCAATAATATGACAAAACGCTGTTTGTCTATTTATTAGTACCTACTCAAATATAATAAATAAACTTTTGTTGTTTATTTATATGAAAATAATGGCATTTCCAGTTACTGTTACCTACCCAGATCGTAAGACACGAGTACCTAAGTAAGTTAGGAGAGACTATCCTCCGTAACTATTTCAGCAAAATTACCTAAGAAATTTATGTAAACAAACCATACTTAACCTCAAAGTAAAGTATTAACAAGTTTTTTTTTTGCAGACTTATACAAAAAATGGTATTTCCTGGAGTAGTCTGGTGCATTGACGACACTCATGTGGCTATAGTGTAAGTAAACATATCTTTGTGTCAGTATTTACTAAATGTTAATTAATAAAAATTTAGTGTAGAGCGCTGCATTGGTGTTATAAACAAGTAGTTCGCCCTGAACTGAGATGTTGCGAGTCTCCTAAAAAAATATTATTAGTATTTATCAATGACGTTCAAAAAGACTTTTAAAACATTTTAGGTATTTACTAAATGTTAATTAATAAAAATTTAGTGTAGAGCGCTGCATTGGTGTTATAAACAAGTGGTTCGCCCTGAACTGAGATGTTGCGAGTCTCCTAAAAAAATATTATTAGTATTTACCAATGACGTTCAAAAAGGCTTTTAAAACATTTTAGGTATTTACTAAATGTTAATTAATAAAAATTTGGTGTAGAGCGCTGCATTGGTGTTCTAAATAAGTGTTTCGCCCTGAACTGAGATCTTGCGAGTCTCTTAAAAAAATATTATTCTTAGGGTGTCTTACGCAACACTGCCTAAACGTATTTAGTGGCTAAATATGATTTAAAAAAATGTTAAATCATACAAATATGTCAAATTTAATCATGTTTAGTCGCTAAATACGTTTAGGGATAGTTGTGCAAGCTGGCTTTCTATAAATATATATAATAAAATATATATATATAATCTTTGACTAATAAATTTTAATAGTGCCACGAAATGCCCAACCAACTAACATAACCTACAGTTTCATTCAAATTACAAGTAACGGGAGTTCATGTTAATTAGGCTGACTGACTGCGCTGGAGATGGAGAGTAATATTTTTATTGGAAAGCCAAGCGTGCGATGCCAGCTAGTTATTTATATTGGGATATACCTACCCTTACATGCAATAGTTTGGATGTTGTGGGTTCAAATCCTGCCTGTGCACCAAAGAATATTTTTAACTTATGTTTGTGTGATTAATGTACGCACTTATTTGTTTTTAATGTTGTTTCAGAATCAAATTAAAATAATTTTGCAAAGCATGTCTACTGGAATTGTAATTTAAATGAAATTGAACGATCTCAGATGACCCGACACTTTATCAAAATCCGTCTCATGGTGCTATAGTGCTCTACAGAAATCGGCCGAAAAACATAGTGACTATCAAATGGACTAAAGTGCACGGTTCCAGATACAGACGAGAATGAATTCCGAAAAGGAGCTCCAGAAAGACTGGGAACATAGAGCCAACTGCAGCAAGCAAACAAAAACAATGCTTCTGGCAAAAAACAGAAAAACAACAAACACCTTGTTAAAGAACAAACGCGAAGATCTAAGGATGATGATGGGAATCATCACGAGACACTACGAACTTAATCATCACCTTCTGAAGACTAGAGCCACGGACAGTGGGCTTTGTCACATATGCCTTCGAAAAGAAGAGACTGTGGAGCATGTGTTACTCCACTGCACTGCCACAAACGATGCAAGACTGAAAACGGGTTATCGAATCCTCATCCTCCACCAACACCACTACTACATCAACATCCATGGAAACCCTTAAAAACTGCTGCCACCAACACAAAATCCTACTCTGTTAGTTATTTTAAAGAGTTAGGATGGCTTGGGTTATGTTAGAAGGGGGGTAATACACAATACACCCCAATGCAGGACGTCATTGTAATCTCTTATTCCCCCTACCCTAGAATTAGATTGAATGGATCCTGGTTTTGTACGTAATAGGCTGAACACCAATGTTTATTCATGTGTACTTACCCAAAAGCTTTATAATATTACCCTTATCTACCTAAGTAAAGTAATTATGTGATGTTGTATTAGTGTAGCTTACTAAATATCATAACTTTATTAATAAAAATTTCAAAATTTCAGTTGTACATTTCTTACATACACTTTTGCAATGAGGTAGGTCTACTTATTGAATAGTTATAGTATTTTATATAATACAGTAAATGTATGATTTTTTTTATACCTACCTACACACACAAGATTTCTTATATATTTTTTTTATAAAATTTAGTATAAAAAGCTTTTGTCATCACCATAGTTTTAACTGTAACTATATGTCACCTACATTTACCTACCACACTAATATTATAAATGTGAAAGTTTGGATGTTTGTTTCATCAACAATGAAAGTTCATCTCATTAAGTTTTCTACTAAATGTTTGCCTAGTTCTATAATCAATAAACCCAAGTAAAACAACACAAAGGAGTACATAATATATGTATATTAATGAGATATCATTCCCACGGCAGAAGGTATGCTCCTTGTTAAATCTCCAAGCATGAACAAACATATGAAGCCCCACTGCAAGAGCTTGGTTCTCTTCCAGGAGTTCCACAAGTTCATAGTCCATATCAATTTGTAGGGCTGGCATGCTGAAAAATATTACATGATCACCATACTGTTAAGTACATATTTTATTGGTATAATGCTAACAAAAATGACTAAATCCGTAAGTTAGGTACTTCACAATCGTAACAGTCACGTTCACAATCGTCGTCAGCAACGTAACAGCCATAGGATGTCCACTACTGAAAAGGCTTCTTCCTGTACTCGCCACTTAAAAACCCTTTCTGCCCCAACGGCCGTCTATTCCAAGGAATATAGTACGTCTATTCTTTGATTTCTTCAAGTAATTTGCCCGCATACACATAGTAAGCACATCACACATCTCACATAGTAAGTGCAAAACCTCTGCTTTAACAGTGATATATTTTTGTTTTAAAATTTAAATGTGTCTAATGATCTCCATATATTGGCTTTTATCTGAGTCAATCTCGTAAATAAACTTTGAAAGTTTTTATGATGAGCTGAAAAATAAAAAGTTAACAAAGAAGCAGTGTTGCCCATGTAAATTACTTGGTTTCCCGATATTTGCCGCTGATTGAGTCCCCGAAATGATAAAAATTAAGAATAAAACCCTGTTTCATACAAAATGTTGTGTAATCAGTAACAAAATAACATTGGAATGATTTTTAAATAAAATCTTTTACAATTTGGTACCTACATACTTTCAACATTGTTTTTCTCCCTTTCGCTCTATGCGTTATCCGGTTTCGTTGAATTTTATTGATCTTCCCTTTTTGGCTATCTCTTGTTTGGCATGCAATAAAGCTATAATGGATGGCTCGAATCGACTCAGATTTTAGTAATTTCCAGTGCTCTCCCCGCTTTAGATACTGATTCTCCACAAATCGGGGAACTTCCCCGCAATTGGCAGCACTGAAAAAAAACCAGCCACAGAACTCATAAATCCTATAGTGAAAAATACTCTTTGTAAGTAAACGCAATAATGTGGAGAATCTTTTTTGCAGGTTATTTGATGAAAACGCAATGAATAACCAGTGAAAGGAGAACTAATTTATGTAGTTCAAGCTATTCAATATTATTAGTTATTTTATAATTTTACTATATGGCTTATTAGCATAATGCTAGAACGTGCTATGGTATAGCATCGAGTAAAGCACAAACGAAACGTCATTGATTGAAATGACTCGACTTTGCTTCAATGTTACCATTCGGTCCGATTATGATGCAGAGGAAAATCCTTACACGGTCGCTAATCTCATAATCACGTTGAATAAATCGAACTTCGATTTTTTGACATCTCGTTTTTGTTTTGGAATTAGACAATAAGGCCGCTGGACCGTAACATAGATTTTAAAACCATCTCAACATTTTGAAACCTAGACGGGACTTGAACACGCAACTTTGCTCTTGATACTAGGGTGCACTATCCAATTGTGCTACCGGGCTCTGTCACGTCAGAGTCGAAATTAGTAAGATGATTCAGATTACGACCAAAACGCCGTTAACTCGATCTACAGGAAAAGTTATACAGTGTTTGACCTGCTCAATGCCAAATGTTGCAGTTTAGTACATTGACAAGAGATGGCGCGTTGCTTATTTCAAATAGTATTTTTATTTTTATATATATTTTTATCTGAACACATACGGGAAATTCCATGATATTAAACCCATCTCAAAAAATTTCAAACCTAGTCGGGAATTGAACCCGCAACCTTGCTCTTGATACGAGGATGCACTATCCAACTATGCTACCAGCCTTTGTCACGTCAGGGTCGAAGTTAGTAAGATGATTCAGATAACGACTATCTCAAAAATTTTCAACATAGTAGTCAGCAAAACAATAAAAAAAAATAGTGAAACAAAATACCCGACTGCAAAAAAAAACTGAAAAGAGGTAAACAAGCTTGCGCATTTACTCAACTTACCGACGTAAGTATATACCTAACTAACTTTTAATCTCTGAGAAATCTCAATTAATGTTATCTCTGATGTGATAATACTAAGATAATAATTATGTGTCATAAATTCGATAGTACACTGTATAGTAGATATTACTTGGAACTTAAATTCTTAGCTAATTAGTCAACTAGCTTCCGCCAGCGGCTTTGCACGCGTTGTTTGTCTACAAAAAGTAGCATATGTATTAATCCAGGTTATAATCTACGTACATACGAAATTTCATCGAAATACGTTCAGCCGTTACGACGTGATTGAATAACAAACAAACTAATCAACAAACATCCAAACTTTTGCATATATAATATTAGTGTGATTTAGTACAGCACAATGGAAATAAATTTATCGCCTTAAACTTTGACTGCTGATAAGCAATCCTTCTCCAAAGTGAGTTCTTTAACTGAAGCCGTCAAAAAAGTGAAGGCTTTCAATTCGATGGCTATGTATTTTACGACGCATTACTTTTTTCAACTGAGAAACATCAATTTATTTTATAACCGAACAAAAAGTATGTAAGATTATCGCCCATTATGTAAATGGAACTTTTGATTTACGCCTGCAAGTCCATCTCAATCAGAGTATAAGAAATCAGCTGACAAAGGCGCTACGAATGCGGGTGTCAACTACGACCTTGCAGAACCGTCGGCTTTAACCCCCACGGTTTCATTACGCCATCTCTAACTCCCAACTTCTGACGACTCAGTCCACGTTTTTTGAAGTAGATTGATGTTTTAGCATAAGTTATAAATATTTATTAAGTACGACAATATTAATCTGGGAAGTTTATATTCATGACCGTCATTATATGAAGTGGTAAAGATTGTGGGGTGCGCGGCATTTAGTCAATCATGAAAGTTCTAGTACTTAAGCAGGGTGTAAGAAAGTTACTCCTGAAAACCTCAAGCGTGTAATTACTCATTATAATGAAAAACTTTAACATGGAACCAATACTGTGAGCGTGTAAGCTGTTCCATACATTATGGCTAAGTCATCGAACTTTTCTATGCAATCGCCGTGTTTGGGCCTACATTATTGGTTCCATATTTAAAGTAGTTCACATTATTTTTAATATTGCTGGACATTACACACAGCGATATCTACCTCCAAATTAAGCAGAGCTTGTACTATGGGAACCAGATAATTGATATACTTTTTTTTGTTTTTTTTTATAAATAGTTACTTATAATATATAAACAAACATCCAGTCCCGGAACAAATGTCATTAGATAATGCAAACATTTGTTCCGCGGCGGGAATCGAACCCGCTACCTCGTGCGTCTCAGCCAGCTATGCGCCCACTGCGCCACGGAGGTCGTCAACATTGATTATTTCTTCCACCGCCAACATTAGTAATCTTATACAGTTTAAAATACTCAGGCTCAAAAACCTAATTATTACGCCCAACACATTCGCGCTCGATACTTGCTAGCAAGAAGAGTATACATACGGATATTTAAAAGGTATCTAATGCGATGGATATCTATTCTACTATATACACTTATAATAAATATTAATATTTATTATTTGTTTTGTTACTCTTGTCTGAATAAATGAATCTAAATCTATAAGCATATAACATAATAGCATGATGATTTCCGAGTAGTATACACAAATCGTTTATCAGTACCCAATAATTTGAGACCCACATTACTCCATTGATATTCGAGTGGTCAGCAACCTTAGACCTAAATGTACGAGCTCATTTATTAGAACGTCACCTGGCTCGTACGTGAGCCGATTCAGGAAAAATATGTTGTCCAATTAATAAGGCACTTTGAATGGATTTCCGCTTCGGTTATTGGATGGAAAATTAGGCGGGCTGGATTGATTGTATAGGTCAGTCGATTAGTTAGGCTTCAACGTGTGGGAAAATTACGGGCCCTGATTGGTTTTTCGACATGCCGTAGTTTTTGTTTGAGGTACGGTCGGCAAAAAGTTACTGTTCGATTTTGTAAAAAATCCCCTCCTTGGGATCTGTTGATTAAGACGGCTCTCGTCTGTTTAAGGACTCTATGAATGAAAACGAGCATTCTCACTTAAAAGTCACATTAACAAATGATTGCAGGGAGCATTCATCTCAACGATATTGCTGTCTAAGTATTTCACAACTTCACGAATACTTATCCACTTAAAAAGTTAACTTGAAACGTGCCGGTTGACATCTCGAGACGCGTAAAACTTATACCTTTCGCGGCAATCCATTTGTTGTCCAACATTAGGGAAATCCTCACAAGCCCTATTTAGGAAATTGCCTGCTTTTATCGCGCCTGTGGCTAACGCAGCCTCGACCTCGATTTTTGTGGGCCCTTTCTAACCTTCAAAGTTTTAGTAGCCGTTTACGAGCCTACACTTGTTCACTACAAATGTTAATTTAAGGGGCGTTTGGTTTGTGTAATGCGAACGTCTGTTTTGTTTAGTTAAGTATGATTGATTTTGTTTGCTTATAGTGCTAGCAGGTACAATGCGTTGCTGGAGTAAGTACCTGCAATTACTGGAAATGTAATAATGTATACCTTGTACCTTGCATTAAAATGGAAGTGGGCCAGACACATAGCACGCGGCAAAAAAAAGAAAGGGAGACCTTCCAGCAGATGGAAGGACGAAATCAAACGCATAGCGGGTCCAAACTGGATAAAAACAGCACAATCCAGAGAAAACTGGCTTAATTTGGAGGAGGCCTTTACCTGCAGAGGGGCTCTTACAGAATAATTTTATAAAAACAGGTATATACTTTACTTATGATAAAAATTTATCCAAAATTCTTTATATAAATCTGAAAATACTAACCATTACATATTAAACTACAAAAAATATCCTAATACTAACAAAACTTGTAAAACTTGTATACTAGCATTTTCTGGAAGAAATAAAAGGCTTTTTTATTTTATTTATTTTTTATTTATTTATACCTTGTAATTAGGTGTCACCTGAAAATGTAAAATACTAATTGCCTACAAAATCAGACCCGAGAACATACATTCAAATAAAAATATCATATTTTTTTGCACTTGCGAAACAAATGGCATAGCTTATCGAAGTATTTTTAATTAACATGCCACTTTAATATTAAAATCAATTTTCGTTGTAAATTAGTGACACGTTCCGCAGCAAAAGCTTATAAAGGAATAATTCAATGAAATAATAATTAGTGCATGCAAGCGATGGCGCACCAATAATTTATCGCTGTTTGGTTCGCACTCAGCGTATTTTGTTTTCTGAAATATATTGCCGGCTTACGATATTGATGAATGCTGGCTATTGTTTTCTCTAAATAGTTTTGCTATACATATTTTATCTTGCGCACTTTTTTATGCAAGTAACTAGCTGACCAATCCGCAGCTGCGCACGCGTAGTTTTTCAATAAAAACATTAGCTTCCTTCTGCGCAGTTGGATAAAAAGTAGCCTATGTCACCCGGAAACAGTGTAGCTTCCCAACAATGAAAGATTTTTTTAAATCGGTTTAGTAGTTTCGGAGCCTATGCGATACAAACAAAGAAATCTTTCTTCGTTATAATATTACGAAGTTTTTTGTAAATATTTATATGTTCATTAATATCGTAGAACATACTTTTGTTCTATCATCAATAGTATCCGCAGCGCATGCGACGAAAAACGTTTTAGGGCACTTTTCTACAGCTTGGGTTACGTTACTTAAATTTTAGTAAGGATTCCTAATCATTTCTAGCAATAAATATAGCCTATGTCACTCAAGCTGAATGTAGCTTTCCAATGGTGAAAGAATTTTGAAATCGGACCAGTAGTTTTTGAGTTTATTCATTACAAACATACAAACAAAAATACAAATCTTTCCTCTCTATAATATTAGTACAGACGAAGTATAGATAATTGATGCAAGTAATAAAGATTGTGATAACACCCTTCAGACGCGTGAAGTGATAGCGTGCTTCGGGTCATGACATTATTGTATTGAAGATTTCTTTCATCTTTAAAGTCCCGTTAGATCATAATCATAAGTCCCTCTTACAAAATATAAAACCAAGGATTCATATTCCGATTTATTTATTGTCCCCATATAAACGGCGTAGACCTCGATTTATCTTTCCAGTCCTCTGAGGAATATTACTATAACAAAGTAAACCTACCGGTCAAATGCCTGCATGATGTATAGCTACGCAAGTTTTCCTACAAGAAAAGGTTTGAGCCTGACGCATTACGCGCCGACCTAAATCTCGAATCTTGCAATCTAATCTACAGAACAAAATATATCAAGATCTGACTTATAAAAGATTTTTATAGAAAATATATTTTCACCCTGGCCGGCCCACAGACAAATATAATTAAGGGGAAAATTGTCCAATAGTTGTGTGGAAAAATTGTTAAGTGAGAATCACTATAACAGAACAGAATTCCGTTAGATTTTCCGCTTAATGAATAAATACACATACTCATTTATTCAAACCGTAGGGACACAATAGACACATGCACTTGGTTACATCAGTATACCTAAATACTTAAAAAATTACAGAGGCTTCTTTTACCTAGTAGCTCAAAGCACCGTCATTTTGGTGCTGCTAGAGATAGACAAGCATTTCATATACATTTAAGCATCATAACACTCATTAAAAAGTACCTACTTAAGATTATAGCTGTTTTTTACATAGATAACTTTCGTGATTGATTTTAATTGATTATAATCAATCATTAACAGTGCGAGGCGAGGCGTTATGAGGAGCGGATCGCACTCACCCTGATGAAGGTTCACGAATTGAACCGAAACATTGTCGGTCGACTCACCAATAAGACGGTACGTGATAAATCCCGTACTTATAATAAAGATATAGCTGCTGTAGATGGGCATTGTCAGAGAATTTGACGACCTATGAGACTGAGCCGGCTGAGACGCAGGAGGTAGCGGGTTCGATTCCCGCTGCGGAACAAATGTTTGCATGATCTACAGATATTTTTTCCGGGTCTGGTTGTTTCTCTATATATTATAAGTATGTTTAAAAAAATGTATATTATTATTCCATCAGTTAACTGATTCCCATAGTACAAGCTCTGCTTAGTTTGGGGCTAGATAGCGCTGTGTGAAATATCCAGAAATATTTATTTATTATATACATAGTTTATAATATAAATTGCTATGTATGTCAATAGGTAACAATTATAAACATTGAATTGCATTAGTAATTAATTACTGAGGAATGTTAAGAAATTACTCTGCATGGAAATATCTGACTAATAATCGAAAAAAAACAGATCAGACGTTGCAGTAACATATTTATCGTAAATAAAAACGTTTTCAAATGAAAAATCTATTTCGTAAATACCTACCAGCTTTCATCTTCATCTTATCCGGTATTTAATTTTGTTAGCTACTTGTATGGCCTACTAGTTATTATCCCTAGTAAGAACTACGATAAGAGTAGCGTTTGTTTTCAACACCTCGGAACCCTGAAAGCAAAATGTATCTTTTGTAGGCTCCGCCTAGCGGGTATATCGCGGGGGCACGTTCAATTGGATTGAAACGTCGGCAAGCGGAGTGCTCTTAGGCAAAGGGTCCGTAATGGCATTTTTGCAGTGAAGCCAAGAAGTAGAGAAAACAAACGGTAAGAGAGTAGCGCGCTTGAAGTCGTGGATAGACAAAAGATTGTAATAAATATATCTTTTTAAATTCTTTATTTAAATTGGCGCCATAATTACAACTCCTTCCTAAGAGGATTATGACATGTCATAGTAAGAATAGAAGTACTCCAGCAACAGTAAAGTGAGGTAGGTTAAGAAGTTGTCCTCAACTCAAACGAATATACCTACAGTATGTTTATTAAGAACGTGACCGGGATAAAAAATTGGTATTTGTGAGTTTTTTGCATAACCAAAAATACAAGCTGTTGACAAATGCATTATCAAACAAAAACTGTTTTCGATTTCGCTTGTGATTTCGCAAAGAGCGCATGTTTCACGAGATGAGTACCACGTATGGTTCCCGCTATGAGACAGTGTCTCTTTGTAAGCATCCCAAAGAACCCAAAGTATTCATGATCAAGAGGAAGAACCGATATTTAGATGCAAAAAATGTTGATGGCCTACCAGAACGTGTTAAAACGAGAAAGACGTCGTCCGCCGCGGATAAACGGATTAGTCAACTGTTTTTAAGAAATCCAGGCCTATCTTTGCGATCTACACAAGAAAATTTTAATAAAAAAGGGAGTAAATATATCTCTAAGTAAAATTAAAACACGTTTAGCGGACATTAAGTTAAAATACTGAAGCACATTAAAGAAACCGCTGCTTTCGAAGAAGCAAATTGAACTTTTTTCAATTTGCTCTTTCGAAAGCAGCGGTTGTCCTGAAAACAAAGACTGTGACTGAGACTAGATAATCTTTTCTGACGAAGCATCGTTTTGAGCAACTAGTATCTCACGTCGTGCTTGGTCAACTGGCGATAACAGACTTGTCGAACGAACTGTTAAACATCGGGTAAAGAAGCATGTTTGGGGATGCTTGTCAAA
The DNA here is from genome assembly GCA_918857605.2 of Philereme vetulata. NCBI lineage: Eukaryota > Metazoa > Arthropoda > Insecta > Lepidoptera > Geometridae > Philereme > Philereme vetulata. The sequence continues at coordinate 1,110,300 of OU975438.1, read as the reverse complement.
AAGGGGATTTGGCAATTTGAACTTGATTACCGGTTCTCTGAATGTTGTGAAGATGAACATAATATTATTCTAGAAAGCACTATTACCATCTGGCAGAACGCTGTTCCCAAGTTCAGATGAAACATGATATTACAAGAGGACAACGACACCTAACACCGAAGTCGCCCATGCACCGCTTGGAAAAAAGAAAATGACATCGAGGTTTTGGATTGGCCCTCACAATCTCCTGACGTGAACCCAATTGAAAACGTTTAGGTGTTGATGAAGCTTAAGCTTAGCGGAAAAATACACTAACTGCCGCTGAGCTTACTCGCAATATAAAGGTCATTATCCCGTGACTACGCTAAAAAATTTGCAAAAAGTATACCTCAAAGATGCCAAGCCATTGTGGACAACGGAGGAGACTGGATCTTATTGATGGAGCGAAGCAAGATCTCTAAATCAACTTGGGCAAATCGGCGTTGTATGTATGTTTGTCCGAAGATAACTTTCGAAGTGTTGATCCGATCATCGGGAAATTTAATACATAGGCACAATTTTGGTGTGACTAAATGAGCTAAAAATGGTGGGGGGGTTGTTGAGATATTGGGGTTCAAGAGGGGTAAAAACAATGACTTTAATTATTGCGATGATTGACGTTTAACGTAAGTTTGGCCACGACTTAACGTGATAATATTAGGTTGGGGAAAAAGTTTTTTCGCATTTTTTAAGAAAATTCAAAACATTTTTTAATATAGTTTATTTACATTTAACTAAAGTATGTAGGTACCATTTTGTTTGATAACTTTTTGCCATCTTGTAAATAGGGACATGATCCTATTGATATAGAAATTTTGGGGCTTCTGATCAAAATACCGCGACAATTAGTTTTAGCAGTCCTCTCGTGGTGTTAACCTGACACTGCCTAAAGAATTCTGAAGAGACCGAAACAGGTGGAAATCTGAAGGTGCAAGGTCAGGACTATACGGCGGATGTGTCACAGCTCTCTTAATTTTTGCTGAGTGGCTAAAGATGTGTGAGGTCTAGCGTTATCATGATGAAAAACCACACCCCTTCTGTTGATTAATTTCGGCCGCTTTCTCTCAATTTCTTGCTTTTATCTCATCAGCTGTTCGCAGTAGAGTTCAGAATCGACCGTCCTGCTTGGTGGTAACAGCTTATAATGAATAATGCCCTTCCAATCCCACCACACACACAGCATCACCTTGTTGCGAGTTAACCCGGGTTTCGCCACAGTCTGTGAAGCCTGACCGGCCTTTGACCACGACCTTTTTCGCACATTCTTGTCGTACGTGATCCACATTTCATCACCAGTTATCAGTTTTTTCAAAAATGGTTCGGTTTCATTACGTCGTAATAAAGAATCACAAATGAGTACATGGTTCATTAGGTTTCTTTCAGTGAGCTCGTGGGGTACCCAAATATCGAGCTTTTTTGTGTACCCATTTTTTTCAAATGCGCCAAAACTATTCTGTGGTCAATTCCCAGTTCTTCAGCTACGTCGTAACTACTAATATGCCGATCTTGCTCCACTTTTTCAAAAATGGCATTAACTTTATCCGTATAACCAGAGCGACGTGCATCTTTGACATCAAAATTTCCAGATTGCTAACGCTTAAACCAAATTTGTGCTACTCTCACAGACACTGAACTAGATCCATAAACATCGCAAATTTTTTTCGCGGCTTGCTTTGCATTTTTACCATTTTTGTAGTAAAATTTTAAAATGTATCGAATTTCTTCATTAGATTCACTCATCTTTACAGTACGAAAAACAAATCAAAATCACACACTTTCCTAATTTGAATCTGGAATTATCTTCTTTAAAATTTAAACTTTGAATGATACCAAAACCAGCCAGATACAAATAGTATAGCCAAAGAGATTTTATTACAAGTTAGATAGATAGATAGATAATTTCTTTATTGCACACCATTAAAAATAAAACAAACAAAAGAGAATACAAAATTAAATCAAAGGTACAATGGGCGGCCTTATCGCTAAAAGCGATCTCTTCCAGGCAACCTTTGGATGGACAGGATCTGTGTGAACAAATGAGAACGGCGGCGTTAATCAAATAATAACTAACAGAATTAGTACATAAATGACTAAAATAAAATATACATATAAATAAATATAAATAATTTTATAATATTAAATAACCTACTTCAAAATACATAGGTAATTAGAAAAAACAATAAAAAATTATATACAAAATTTAAGTTGCAAAGTCTTAGTGAGCGATGGACGACAGATAATGATTATTAACCATGTTTTTAAAAACAGGAAGGGATTTGGCGTTCATACATACTATAATGCGAAAAGATTTTTTCCCCAACCTATTAAGTATTCTATCAGTTATCTGGTTCCCATAATACAAGCTTTGCTTAGTTTGGGGCTAGATAGTGCTGTGTGAAATGTCCAGCAATATTTATTATTATTATTTATTTATAACCTTTTAAAGCAACAATTGAAGAAATTTAAAAGCATAGGGAAAGCCGTTCTCTGTGTTCTTTTTTTCTTTGTTCGAGAATGATAAAATATATTCATATAATAAAAATTTACACTCATCAAATACAGAGCACTACAAACAATAACGTCCATCTTGCTTGACATTCAAGGAATTTAGCGCCAATTTTATAGCCAAGAATGGGCATTCACGTTTACCGTTTAAGTGTAGTCACTCACTTTATCACTTTAATAATTAACGCAATATTTATCGCGATGATAGGCATTAACGTTTCACTTGACGTTGACCTTAGTGTGGCCCCAGCATTACATAGTGCACTTACTAGTTCAAACATGGACAGCAATAATACAAATCTTGTCAATGGAAGTCAAAACAGGTATGCAATCGTATTCCACTGTATTACTTTTAATTTTGCGCAACTTCGCGTAACAATGGAACATACATCGCTTTCATTTAACAGTTCAATAAAGTTATTTGTTCCAAATTGCTTGAAGTCCTGAAGGGCGCTGCGTAAAAATTGTTTTTTCCGAAGGAAAGCTATTTATCTGCGATTACTATTGTATTGATTAAATGAATCGAAGAATGCGATTGATAAAATTCCTCGCTGGCTCCAGGCGGGATGGCGGGAATACTAGGGCATTCGTTTTAAATTCTACTGATAGCGGTCTTAAATTTTATTCTGAATTACCGGTTTTATAGCGAGAAACGATGATTGCATTTTCTAAATAATTCAAACCCGAAGTTGATCATTGTTTAAATAATGAAATCAAAATTCACCGTTTGACTTTTTAGTTACCTTTGTAACGAAAAATTAATATTTTAAAATCTGTTTTTATGTTCTAATAAGAAACTTAGGTAGCTATGGTTTTCGCGTTGTTTTTGATGCAGAAAAGAAGTGTAGATGATTTTCCAACGCTAATTGTTTTGTCTTACTTGAGTAACTATGCAATTAAATGCTATGATTACCCTAGAAAAATATACGACAGGTTACTAGGTCACTAGAAAGGACTCATATTCATTTTTATCTGCTTAGGTGCCGTTAGGTTATGGTAGGCAACAAAAATACTACTAGAACTGAGAAAATTTTCGTTATAACTTGTACTTTAGGGTTCCCTAGGTTGCTCTAAAAATTATTTTCCGACCGCGTTCGCCGCAGATAATGCTGCAAATTAGGATTTACATAACCAAAAACTTGTGAAAACACAATTACAGAAGTTTTAACATAGAGTCTGTAAGCGTAGGTAATCACATTTGTCGGAGCTCCAAGGAGAAAATTGACTTCGGTCTTAACAAGGTTGGGTCCCGACCCTCACCACTTTTCTAGGGCTTATTCCTTACCTAACCTGAAAAATATCCCAGGAAAATCTACCTTCTTGGAGCCAATCGGAGCATAGCTGATTTCTTTTTTCGAAGCGAAACGAGGGTTTGAGTCCCTTCAGTTTGGAAGAACATATCGAACGTAAAAGGTTATTTGCGATATTAGGGCTTAGAAGAAAAGATATTTTTTGGGTTGGGTGAGGAGCAAACTTCTTTCCTAGTACTAATTGGAAGACGAGACGGTCTGGATGCTGTGAATTCTTTGTGTTCTAGCACTTTGAACCAAGAATAGAACTTATTGATGCTTAAAATTAAAATAGCAGCTGTTGCTGTGACGTTTTTAAGCACACATTATTATTATTCTAATTCAAAACTTGCGAATATGTATCTTATAACATAAACGGTTTAAAGGTTAGTATTGAATAAAATACGCACATTTATTAATATACATACTTGTATTACATCAGATATGTTAAAGAAATCTGATTTTGTAGGTAAACAAAGTGTAGAAATAAAATTATGTTTGCTTTTCCCTTATTTACCGATGATGCCTCCCAATCCTTCATCAAATCATACCTTTTTGAAGTAAAACTTCTTTACGCACGCTTGACTTGGGGAGCAAGCTGGTGAAAGCGTTACGAAAAGTGCGAACGGAAGTTGAGAGGGAGATATAAGTTAGTGAAGTTTTAAAGAGAGAGAGTTACGTTTCGTATATTTTTAAACGTTAATGTGCGAGTGTGAGTTGCGTCTGTCCAGAATGAACATAGACTGATCGACCTACAGACGTGTGGACAATTTTGTAATTGAACAATTTTATATAATGATATTTTGAAAAAGTAGTTTTACTTTAGTCGTGTGCTCTAAAGTACACTTGTTTTTTTATAGGGATCCGTACGTCAAGTGGAAAAAAGAACCCTAATAGAATGATTTCGTTGTCCGTCTGTCTGTCTGTCTGTCTGTCAAGACCCTTTTTCTCAAGACCGCATGAAGGTATCAAGTTGAAATTGATATCACATACGTAAAGCTATGATCCCTTGGAGCTGTAAAAAAATCAAGCTTCTAAGCCAACGCAATCAAAAAATACGGCCATGTATGCCGTATATTATGCTCGCAAATAAATCAAAACCTATAAAGTACTTCCCGTACACCTAGAAAGCAATTTGGCAAAAAGCAAGGTTGAACAAATGCACAACTGAAGCACAAATGAAGGAAAAAACCGATAAAGATTTATTTGTAGATATACCACGTAAACAAATTATAGACCCTCAGTATTCGAGTCAGACTAGCACTTGTCCAGTTTTTATACTCAACATAATCATATTTTATGTTATTGACGACCTCCGTGGCACAGTCGGCGAATAACCGGCTGAAACGCAGGAGGTAGCGGGTTCGATTGCCGCCGCGGAACAAATGTTTGCATGATTTACAGATATTTGTTCCGAGTCTGGTTGTTTCTCTATATATTACAAGTATGAATTGAATTTCTAAAAAAAAATGTATTTAAGTATTCTATCAGTTATCTGATTCCCATAGTACAAGTTCTGCTTAGTTTGGGGCTAGATAGCGCTGTGTAAAATGTCCAGCAATATTTATTTATTTAATAATTTATTTGTGTTATAAATTTAATATACTTATTAAGTAATGCTATCATTTCATGGTGGATAGGAGGAATACTCAATTAAATCTGTCACGAAGATTATTTTCCGTTACATAGTTAATTGTTCCTAACTTAATAAGAGACTACGAAATTATTAGTTAGTTTATTAAATCCATACCTCACTAATAGATTCCCTCTTGCCAGGTCTTGTAGAACAGCTGGATCAATTCATAAAAAGAGCTATAAAAGACTTCGCTGTTTTTACGCGTGTAGGTACAGAAAGCCTATGTCGTGAAAATTCTGGCCACGAATAATGCTTAATATAGTCACAAGCTATGACTAGTCTTAGAAAGTGTGCTTCTGTGTGCTACACAGAATACAATAGAATACACAAAATTACAATTTACTTATAAATAACAAAATTGTGTAAGCATCAACATGTTTTTGTGAAATATACCGTAAGTATCTCAAATATTATGGCATCGATAACTCTTAGTACAGTCAGAACGCTGACTCAGGTACTCTATTTTTTCTATTAGTACAGGTAAACCAACTGTTCCTCGCGAACAATTCCGCCAGTCTGTCTCAAATATTTTGGCATCCTCGAGCCGTGAATGCTTTAGCAATTAGGTACCCCCTCATGCAACCTGTCTGTCTGCAACACGGCGCTAACCGCAAAATAATAGGCACTACGCAGTGTGTGTGGTTCGAAGAGCTTTTGAAGATCGCGTTCAAATAAACTAGGTAGATATATGTATATTAACAGTGCCTTGCCACTGTATCTTTTTGAAGTTTGCTTGCAGTAAGACTTTGGTGTAAAGAGCACAAATACGGGCACAATTTAAAGCTATCTCCAGCCCTAAATTTTGTCCTTACCTTTTGAAGGTAAAACTGCACAACACTCCAACGTTTTTACTAGAAGTTTACTTAAAGCCTTAATTTGCACAATGTGAGGTCCTAATTTAAGAACTATATTCAAGCGTAAATCGAGATTTAGATATTTGTGGTTGGTATTAACCACACGTTCGCGATACAGTTGAACGCGACTTCAAAATTTGGAACATGTGAATAAAATCCTACGTTTTCATACGATTTTGTGCCCGGCCACATTTTTGTCACTGTGGTTATGGAATAGGGGATGAGAAGATTCGACCTAATTTCCCGAATGCTTCACAGCCCAACTGAATCCTCCTCTTGGCCTCCTCGAAGTTGTGTCAAAGCAAAGTTTTGAGTTCAGTTTCAGTTCGCCTTAGACTGGAACATCATAGATTTTAACCTCATATCAGCCAAAGGACGTCCACCGCAGTTAGGGGCCGTCCTAATTTTTAACTAGCTTTTATATTGATGTCCATTATGCTGTAAACTGAATCTTTACAAATATTTTATGATCGTATGGAACTTCTTAAAAACTTTTAACTTTTGGATTTTCATAATCATAATCGCATGAATGCATGCATGTTCGTATATCAATTATAACATAATATTCATTTACATTCTGCCTCATCGAGGCATGCCAAATTATATGATAAAAAATAATAATATTTTGCCAACTTATCATCTCGAATTCTGCTAAGTTCTATATAAATAATTAAATATTAGCCCCAAACTAAGCAGAGCTTGTACTATGGGAACCAGATAACTGATAGAATACTTATATACATTTTTTTTTGTTAATATATACTTATAATATATAGAGAAACTACCAGACCCGGAACAAATATCTGTAGATTGTGCAAACATTTGTTCCGCGGCGGGAATTGAACCCGCTACCTCCTGCGTCTCAGCCGGCTATTCGCCCACTGATACAATGATACTATGATACATATATACATATATATATATATACATATGATACCCATTAACAATTGACAAACGCCACAGGGAGCAAATACCCTTCGTCCTCAATCCTCTACATTTCCCTTTTCAACCTTTAATTTTCACCCGTTTAATAAAGCTGCTGTTTTAACGAACAAAGCTTTTTAAGCGTAATTTTCATTTTAGTTATAATATAGTTAGGTATTGTAATGCAATAAATTTTAACGGTCTACTTAACTAAACGTATTACACAATTATGAATCCGGCCGTGAAATGATATGGTGTCAGTGGCGTGAATCAGTGTTTTCACATTTCATAAATATCATAAATTTTAGCACACTTAATACAATTATGAGCAGAGGTTTCACTCAAACGAACGTGTGAAGTGAGAAGAACTTAGGAAACTTAGTTCCGCTGAAACTGAAATTCATAAGGTGAATGCATTATTCATTGCATTTTAGAGAAATCTACTGAAAAGTTTGCTGTTCTTGGGGTACATTTATGTCTGGGTTTATTACGAGTAGATCTTATAATAGGTAACTTATGTAGGAATGCAACCATTATGACGTGATAGAAATAAATTTGAAAGTTTATTAGTGTATGCAAAACTTATGACTGTATGCATATTAACTTATTCATACCATCTCAGCCAAAGATGTCCACTGTTGAACATAGGTCTTTTCGATAGATTTCCAGAAGGACCGATCCCGCGTGGCCTGCACCCAACGGTTCTTTCCATCTAGTAGGGGACTGTCTTACGCTGCGCTTTCCAGTGCTTGGTCTCCCCTCTAGAACCTTTCTGCCCCTAGAGCTGTCAATTCTTCGAGCATTGCACCCGCCTACTGCCACTTCAGTTTGCTAATTCTCTTTGATATGTCTGTGACAATTGTTTGTGTACGGATCTTCTCATTGCTGATTCGATCTCACTGAGAAACATCAAGCATAGCCATCTCCATAGAACAAAGAACTATTAATTGATCGAGCGAAGCGAGATCTCTAAATCAATTTGGGCAAATCGGCGTTGTATGCAAGCGTGTATGTATATATGTTTGTTTGTCCGAGGATAACTTTCGAAGCGTTTATCCGATCATCGTAAAATTTAATACATAGGTAGATAGTAATGGCACAATTTTGGTGTAAATGAGCTAAAAATGTCGGGGGGTTTTTGAGATATTGGGGTCAAGAAGGTTAACAAAATGAAAATGAGGCGATTAGATCAAGTGGGACGTTAAATGAAAGTTATTCATTAGTAAATTTAGACTCCGTTTTTATTTTTCGTAAACTCTTTATAGTTTTTGAGTTATTAGCCATAATTAAAATTAAATTTTGACAAAATTCACAGGGTACACCAGTGACCCAACAGTGCTGTAATTTGATATGCATGTAGCTTAAGTGACAGAAATATAGGCAAAAGTCTGAAATCCAGAACAACTGTAATTTGTACCCCAAAAAAGGAAAACCTAATAACATGAACTCCCGTTAATTGTAGAATGAATGAAACTGTAGGTCAGGTAAGTTGGTTATCTATATCGTGACACTATTTTGATAGTCAAAGATTACAAATAATATATTTTTGTTTTAATTGAAGACTCGCGAGATCTCAGTTCGGGGCGAACCACTTGTACGCTAAGAAGTAGGCAACACACTACATATTATCATACATTCATCGTGTTTTCTTGCTCTTAAGTTGCCGGAACATGTTTGATGGCAATTTTGCGCGGCAACATCTATTGTTATCTCACTTTAGGACCTAAGCAGAGAACCACGTAAGACGATAATTGATATGGCAGTGCTTCGATCAAAAAAACAATATCAATATGGCCGTGCAATATTGCGGTTAAATATAATTGACCTAACAACTTTAGATTTGAAAAATAGTATCAAGATCAAAGAATTTACTATGAACATCTAGAGATGTAAAACTCCCTGCCCAAAGGTTGTCTGGAAGAAATGGCTTTGTTAAGCGATAAAACCGCCTATTATGATTATGTTTATTTGTTTATTTCTTTATACCTGTTTTATTTAGCTTGTAAGGTATAATAAAGAATTTTCATTCACTCATTCATGCCCCGTGTGCAATTCTAGTCAAAATAACTCAGACAAAACGCAAGTTCTTATTTGGATCAGAAGGCGATACATTTTCATCAGCATAATCCAGTTAGAAGTCAGCTCGTTATGATTCGTACCGCGTATAATCTAATATTGCTGGTGTGAGACTGCATTTTTGGATAAAGATGGCGGAAGCTGGCTATTATCTGTTCTAACAGACAGAAAAAACAGTATTAGTTTACGTAGATAATATTAGCGAATGGTAAACACTGAAGTCGACATTTACAGATCGCCCGATATATAGCAACTTACATAAATAGAAAATATAAAATAATAATTTTATATGTAAATAAGCTATATACAGCGTGCGATTTTTTTTCTAGACATCTTGGGGTGATTCTGAACCGTTCATATATAAAAACACAGATTTGACTCTAAAAAAAACCAAAACTGATTTCTAATGTAAGTATTTTTACTTCTCATTACGAACAAATAATGTATGACAACCAACGTCTCAAGTTGCTAGAAGGTACAATATTGACCTTTCATCGCTCAGAAATCATTATCGTACCTAGTAGAATGTTAGATCTACGATTTTTCCTTACTACTGTGAAAAATAATAAAATAGGGGATAAAATTTTCCTCAACCGATTCAGAATTCGATTTCGATTCAGAGGTTGTACCTCTGAATCGAAAGTGGGGATACATTACACTGATACATACAACTAGGCCATCACGACTTTTAAAAAAATACTATAATGTTAGAAAATTACACGTTATAAAATGTAAACGAACAACATGATCATCTCAGCTCGTCTGCACACACTGTTAGGTATAGGCCTCCTCTTTATTACGCCATTCTTTCCGGTCCCTTTTGAGCAGGGCTTGATACCGTTACCAATTCACATTAAAAGTATCGTTAAGTAACGGTATTTTCTAAAGATACCAGCCATATCGATACGTATTGGTAGCGTTACCTAGTATCATAACGTTAAACTTAACGGTAAAAATTAACAATACATAACGTTATTTCATGCGACGTTGCCGTTTGATCGAACCGATACGCAAGATAACCTCTTATAATCTACCTACATAGAGTACAAATAGGCTCGGAAACACATGCACATTTATTGCCTTGTCGTAGAAAACCTCGGTGTTCGTTCGTGGTAGAACTTGACTTCGTAACGTTAATTCTTAATAGGTATTTAATTGTTTGGTGCGCCAGTGCATAGTCGTCGAAGTACTGTTATATTTTTATAAATATTATTTAGGTAGTTTAAAATTCTAGTATTTATCATTAATGGTCAAGGCACTTGTTGAAATAAAACTAATACGGATTGTATTATAACTATTATATAAACAACTGGTTTATATAAACTAGAATAAGGGTAGGACCAAGAACGCTACCTTGTGGCACTCCAAAACAAATAGATTTCTCAGCACTACCGATCCCATCAATGGTAACGTACTGGGTACGGTTAGAGAGGTAACTGGTGAACATATCAAGGGCGACGCCTCTAATGCTTATGATTTCTAGTTTAAAGAGAAGAATAGGGATCGAGACAGTGTCAAAAGCTTTGGAGAGGTCCAGGAAGACACCTATTGTCTTATATTTTTTATCAAAGTTTTTGATGATACCATCTGACAGATCTAAGACAGCATCCTCCATGGACATTCCCTTTATAAAACCATACTGGTTTTTTGATAGGATCTTGTTTTCATCCAAATAATTTATTAGACTTTTATTGAGGATCTTTTCCATAACATTAGACAAAACAATCAAAACAGAAATAGGTCTATAGTAAGTGACACTGTCTCTCTCGCCACTCTTGAAGATAGGGTGCACGACGGCTTTTATAAAAACACGTGGAAAGGTACCCGCGCAAAGGGAGAGATTAAAGATATGTTTAAGAATAGGTATAAGGACATGTCTTGCTGACTTAATGTCAGAGGTAGAAATGCCGTCCCAGCCAACGGCGCATTTATCTCTTAGATTTAAAATAATAATTTCAATCTCTTTAACTTCTACACTGTAGAGGGCTATAGAATTTAGGGGAGACTGAATAAAAGATGACAAAATTTGTTGGGAAGGTACTGGAGTAGGGGCAATTTTAGAGGCGAGATTTCTACCCACATTTGCGAAATAGTTGTTGACACTATCGACAGACGCTATGGGATCGTTACATGCATTTAGCAAATGTATTGCAGAAGATTTCTTACTGTTAAGATTGGCAACTTGTTTCACAATATTCCAGGTTTCTTTAGGGTTTTTTTTGGCTTTTTCAAATTCATTTTGTTGAAATTCTAGTTTAACTTTTTTTAAGACATTGTTACAGAATGTACAATAACGAGTATATACACTTTTATATTTAGGATCTTTTGGGTTTTTTAACAAGTCTTTATACAGCTTATCTCTATGACGAATGCATATTGAGCGACCTGGAGTAATCTAGGGCTTGATTGTACCATTTCTGCTTGGAATAGTAACAGAGTGAGTGTGGGTTTTAATAACAGAGGACACAATAAGGATAAGGGTTTCAGAGGCCACGTCGGGGTCGGAGCTATTGAGTACAAGGGAAAAATCGGTATTGCTCAGTAACTATCGCTGAGATCAGTACGTAGAGAGGAAGTTTTCGTGTTCGTAGAGTCTCTTTGGTCATTGATATTGCAGCAAAATAGCACTGGAGCATGATCAGGGATTAAACAGTCAAGGACTAAAGTTGTAGCTTTACTTGGAAAACGAGCTATCACGTGATCAAGGCAATTTCCTTCTCTGGTAGGGATAAAATGAGCAGGAAGCAGCGCGTGTGACGCTACCAAATTTAAGTAATCATCACTAAAATAGTCTGTAGCACCGGGTGTAATATTGATGTTGAGATCACCAAAAATTACAACAGTATTGTGTTTTTCTAAAGAGTAGGGAACTTCACCTAGCTAGACTGTTTATAAAAGGTGTAGAATTTTTGTATGAGGGAGACCTGTAAATGGCAACCACAGCTAGAGATCCTGCGAATTTCAAAACTAAACAATTTGCTTCATTAAAACGAGGTTTAGTAATATTATATTCCAGGTCAGATCTGACGTATATAACGACTCCTTCGTTTTGATTATGAAACTCAGATTCGTAAGAATCAAATCCTGGAAGTGCTAGTATGAATGGGCACTTGCTCAACCAACATTCAGACAACACAAGAACATAAAGCCGGTATTTTAATCGATTGAGTTATTAATTAAATATGTTATTTAAATTTGGTGATTATTCGAGTTAGAGCTGGGCAGAACTTAGGTAACTGCAACTGATTAAAATATTTTTTTTCAAATGAAGGAATATTTTTTTGATATATTTTCAGTTCTTTCCCACATAACTTTATGTAAATCATACAATTTGTTTTTTCTATAATAATTTTTATTAGCATTTATTAAGTACAAATGAGACATTATACTGACTTATGAGACTTGATAATTACTGTAACACTTAAGGTGGTTTATTGATCGTAATTTGTCTTTGTTTTATTTATTCTATGTTAATTATTTCGTAATGATAGCATGTATTAATACTGTTATTAAAATTGCTAAAATTTTGAATTGACATTGTTAATAATTAACATTTTTAATTTTAAATTGTTTTGTTCTGACATTGTTCTTTCTTAATTTTTTTCTGCATATTCTCTCGTATAGTAGTTTTTAGTGCCGCATCTATATCTACTTGATATTCAAATTTATCCAGGGTAAAAACTTCTGGTGATATGCTCCGCTTTGCTGAAATAAAGGGAAAATATTAATATATTTAGTTTATCAATAAGTAACTAATTTTAATAAAAAAAAGAATTCATGCAAAAATATATATCGCTACGGTCGCAAATACAAGATAACTGACTTTACGAAATGTTAACCATCTTTGAACTTACCCATCTTTAGTAAACCTAGAAGTGATACATGACACTCATGTACACTCATGACAACAGCCACTAATTCCCGTGAATGGCACTACCTACGCCGATCAGTAGTAATCAGTGTTACTACACGCCAAGGCAGAAAGGTGTTTTCAAATTCAATGTTGTTCGGACAACTACATTTATCTTGGACACTGTTTATCCTTTGGCTCACCTTCTCAGAAACATGAGATCTCGAGACGAATCCAGCTAGGACGGGCCGTCTTTAGTAAGTTAGAAGACGTCCTAAAGTCTAAAATCCCTTAATGCCTCAAGACCAGGGTGTTTAACAAATGTGTCCTGCCAATTCTTACTTACGGTTCCGAGACATGGCCGCTCACAAAGGAATACTCGTACATGCATAAGATTAGAGTAGCTCAACGGGCAATGGAGCGTGCCATGCTCTTGCACCATATAGCCAATGTATAAATCCGACGTCGCAAAAAGGTTGTGGACGTGGGTATGAGGATTGCACGGCTGAAGTGGAGACGGGCTAGACACTTGGCTAGGAGGGATGACGGGCGTTGGGCGAAGGCGATTACAGAGTGGTGCCCAAGAGATGCTCGTAGACCAAGAGGCAGACCATCCTCCCGATGGTCGAATGATATTGAAAGCGTAGCTGGGTGTCAATGGATGAGACTCGCAAGCAGGGCTTGAAATACCGGTAAAAATATGATATCGTTATAGCTGTTTGATGCAAATATCGTTAATTTATAAATAACAATACCGCACTTAACGTTACTTTTGGAACATTTTATCGTTAAAAATAAAAAACGTTAATATAGGTTTTATCGGTATTTTTATCGTTAATAGTTTTATCGTTATGTGGCCATTTCTTTCGTCCAAATGCAAAGATGTTCAGTCTGGATTAACGTTCAGAGCGTACGGCGTGCATTTCGTAAGAGTTCAGAGTCTACAAAAGTGATATTTTGTACACTCATGTATCACTCCTAGGTTTACTAAAGATGGGTAAGTTCAAAGATGGTTAACATTTCGTAAAGTCAGTTATCTTGTATTTGCGACCGTAGCGATATATATTTTTGCATGAATTCTTTTTTTTATTAAAATTAGTTACTTATTGATAAACTAAATATATTAATATTTTCCCTTTATTTCAGCAAAGCGGAGCATATCACCAGAAGTTTTTACCCTGGATAAATTTGAATATCAAGTAGATATAGATGCGGCACTAAAAACTACTATACGAGAGAATATGCAGAAAAAAATTAAGAAAGAACAATGTCAGAACAAAACAATTTAAAATTAAAAATGTTAATTATTAACAATGTCAATTCAAAATTTTAGCAATTTTAATAACAGTATTAATACATGCTATCATTACGAAATAATTAACATAGAATAAATAAAACAAAGACAAATTACGATCAATAAATCACCTTAAGTGTTACAGTAATTATCAAGTCTCATAAGTCAGTATAATGTCTCATTTGTACTTAATAAATGCTAATAAAAATTATTATAGAAAAAACAAATTGTATGATTTACATAAAGTTATGTGGGAAAGAACTGAAAATATATCAAAAAAATATTCCTTCATTTGAAAAAAAATATTTTAATCAGTTGCAGTTACCTAAGTTCTGCCCAGCTCTAACTCGAATAATCACCAAATTTAAATAACATATTTAATTAATAACTCAATCGATTAAAATACCGGCTTTATGTTCTTGTGTTGTCTGAATGTTGGTTGAGCAAGTGCCCATTCATACTAGCACTTCCAGGATTTGATTCTTACGAATCTGAGTTTCATAATCAAAACGAAGGAGTCGTTATATACGTCAGATCTGACCTGGAATATAATATTACTAAACCTCGTTTTAATGAAGCAAATTGTTTAGTTTTGAAATTCGCAGGATCTCTAGCTGTGGTTGCCATTTACAGGTCTCCCTCATACAAAAATTCTACACCTTTTATAAACAGTCTAGCTAGATGAAGTTCCCTACTCTTTAGAAAAACACAATACTGTTGTAATTTTTGGTGATCTCAACATCAATATTACACCCGGTGCTACAGACTATTTTAGTGATGATTACTTAAATTTGGTAGCGTCACACGCGCTGCTTCCTGCTCATTTTATCCCTACCAGAGAAGGAAATTGCCTTGATCACGTGATAGCTCGTTTTCCAAGTAAAGCTACAACTTTAGTCCTTGACTGTTTAATCCCTGATCATGCTCCAGTGCTATTCTGCTGCAATATCAATGACCAAAGAGACTCTACGAACACGAAAACTTCCTCTCTACGTACTGATCTCAGCGATAGTTACTGAGCAATACCGATTTTTCCCTTGTACTCAATAGCTCCGACCCCGACGTGGCCTCTGAAACCCTTATCCTTATTGTGTCCTCTGTTATTAAAACCCACACTCACTCTGTTACTATTCCAAGCAGAAATGGTACAATCAAGCCCTAGATTACTCCAGGTCGCTCAATATGCATTCGTCATAGGGATAAGCTGTATAAAGACTTGTTAAAAAACCCAAAAGATCCTAAATATAAAAGTGTATATACTCGTTATTGTACATTCTGTAACAATGTCTTAAAAAAAGTTAAACTAGAATTTCAACAAAATGAATTTGAAAAAGCCAAAAAAAACCCTAAAGAAACCTGGAATATTGTGAAACAAGTTGCCAATCTTAACAGTAAGAAATCTTCTGCAATACATTTGCTAAATGCATGTAACGATCCCATAGCGTCTGTCGATAGTGTCTGGTGGATATTCATCCAGTTATTTTGTATTACTCGCCAAGATGCATTTGTAACGACTTATCCTATCCCTTTTCTCCTTTCCGCATGCACGCGCACCTTATAGGCCGTCCCACTCTGACGTCCGACCGCCAACGCCACTCTTCAAATTCATTGGCCGCTGCCAATGAGAGACGCCTTTGAACCTCCGTGAGAATCACAACGATGCGCGCGCGTGCGACTCATTTTCTTCTATTTTGGTGGAATCCTACAAATTTCCACTAGAACTCGCTATTTATGTGTTATTGAACTAAACATGTGAACTTTCCGTGAAAAACAAGTGCTGGAAGTGTCGATACGACCTTAGCGGCTGCACGTGGCGCTAGGGTCACCCCGTTGACCTTGGCGTGGTGTCCCCAGGACACTGGCTCCTGGTATCCAGAGATCTACAGGTACGTGCATGTTCCGTTCCCCTAACGCTGCTGTATTCTATTCCTGTGATTCTTTCATTTGCAGCAGTGTGGTCGTCCTATCATTAGAAGAACGTTACAAATGCTATTGGTTTTGAGTATTCTAGGCATAGGTAAATTTCGGTCTAATTCGCAAACATACAGTCCACTTAAATCCAACCCTTGTCAGCTATCGACTCTCTAAAACAAACCCCAACGTGGAGTGAAAGATTTGAACCAGCTAGTAAATTCCTCCATAGTTTGGTCCTACGAGCCAGGATATTCCAAAAATATCCGTCTATTTTTACGCTAAGTTTAATATACTGCCGGACAATTGAGCTCATCTCAGTCCGTCTTACGACACGATCCATTAGTACTTGTATTCACAACTTATTTAATTATTCCCGCCTATATATTTTACGTTAAATCCTACTGATAAAAAGAATAAGTTGATCATATTCTCTTGTTATTCGCACCCCGCAGGATCAACTCGTTCAATTCGCTATTTCTCGCCCCACTTTAATCAGTTTAGGACCTACGTAAAATCATCGCATTCCGCTATCACACGTTTTACAAACATATAACTAAGTTTCTATAACCGCACCGCTAACATTGTATTACTTACATTTAATACGAGTCAAAGCATAGAAGTATTCGCTCGCTCTTTATACATCTACCCGCATTTTTCATTATTTGAACGTTCTCCGCTCGCTCCAACTCGTATTTAACTTATCGCTGCACGCCGCCATACTAACTACTAGTCAAACTGACTACTACAAAATAATATTTCATCAGTTTGTACTCAAACGCTAAACTCACGCCTACTATTTAATTAACTGTGTCATACTGGTCAATACAGAATATTGAATAGTTTGTACTGTCTCAACATACTTTCATAGTAACTATTTCGCGCTCGCTTCTATTCTGTGGTAGGCTTATTTATTTTATAACTTACCCAACTGCGCACCGCTAGGAAGATAGGTATTGTTTTCAACTTCGGTTCTATTATACTTTTTGAAGTTTTTTCTTTTGATTTCGCATTTATACCTTTTGTTGGTTGATATTCACAATGAGTAAGAGAGATAAGGGACCGAGTTCTTCTCACTCAGAAGAAGGCTACAACGAGGATGAATGTCAGCAAGCCATGCTTGAATCTAAACGCGAGATTCTATTTGCCCGCATGCAAGGAATTTATGATCTTGCTAAGAAGGTGGATGCCGATTCTACCAACTTTAAGGCTTTGCTTCACAGTGCATATAATATTGATAATTTGCATAGAGACTTCGAAAAGGTATTAGATTCATATAACACTATTTCGCTAAAAATTAACCCAAAACACGCTATCAGGTACCAAGAATGGACGAATTTTGATATTATGTATTGTCTTGTTAAACACGTCTTAGAAAGAAATTCGCCATCTAAAACATCAGTTTCGCCTCCGTATTTAGAGAAATCACAACCTAAGCTTCCTCGAATAGAACTATTGTCATTCAATGGTGATGTCCGCTCATGGCCGCTATTCTACCAACAGTTTAAATGCACTGTCCATGAAAATACATCTTTGTCAGATAGTGACAAGGTGTATTATTTGGTCGGTAAGTTGTCTGGTTCCGCCGCGTCAGTTTGCGCCCGGCTGCCCCCGACCGCAGAGAATTACCCTATTATTTGGGAGGCACTTGTGCAAAAATATGACGACCCCAGACTACTCGCTAGCTCATACCTTAATCAGTTGTTGAGTTTTAAACCGCTAGCCGCTAATGTTGCTTCCGGTCTAGAATCATTTTTAAATAATTTCGACACGTCTGTGGAAGCCTTAAGACAACTGAGTCTTGGCGACTTGACTGACTTTATGCTGTTACACCTCGCCCTCCAGAGACTAGACTCGGAGACTGTCAAGTTATTCGAAATTACGCATCGCAAAGATAAGCTTCCAACCTATTCTAATCTAATTGAATTTGTAAAGGAACAGAATAAAGTGTTATCTAGATCAGCTATCGTAAACCCGCAAACTCAGCACAAAGCTCGCAATGCGCACGCGCCCGTGCCTAGTACTAGACCAGGGCAAACCAAGTCATTTGTAAACACTGACCGCGTGTGTGGTGCAAGTAATGAGAATAAATGTATTTTGTGTGATCGCGATAAACACGATCACTTTTATCGCTGTTCAGCTTTTATGAAACTGACGCCACCTGATAGGTATAAATTCATTAAAGGCAATTTTTATTGTAACAACTGTTTGAGTGTGAGACATAAAACAAAGGAATGTGCTTCTAAGCACGCTTGTTCTCATTGTTCGGCCAGACACCATTCGCTACTCCATTTTAATCCGCCCGTTATCTACAACAAATCAGTCGAGAAACAACTCATTAATAAAAAATCGCACGCTAACTCGCCCGCTACCGCTCATGACCAAAGCCACACCGCGCCTAGGCATGCAATTTCTTCAGAGTCTCATACTCGAATTCACGCTAAAGACCTTGCGCCCCATGCGTATAAGGTCGATAATTCACTATCCGCACCCGATATCGATCCGAACAGTAACACATCTGTCTGTACTGTATCATATGATCACGCGTCGCAAACAATAACAACTGCGTTATTGGCAACTGCTAAAATAAAGGTTTTAGATAATTTTAATCGCCCTCACTTTTTGAGATGCTTGGTCGATCCCGGCTCTCAAAGTGAGTATATTTCCGCTGCATGTAGTAAGCGCTTATCGCTTCCTATTTCCACGCAAAGCCGCTTTTCTAAAGTCCAAGGTATAGGAGGGACCTCTCAGAAAATTCTGGGAGTAACCTCACTTCGCTTCACATCTCGCTTTGAGGACGGACATGAGTACCACATCCAGCCCATGGTGGTGGATAGTATCACGTCGCAGCTGCCCGACTCGCGCGTCGACGTCAGCTCTCTTCACCACATACGTAATCTACCCATGGCTGATGATGACTTTTCCGAGCCTGGTCCTATTGACCTACTTTTAGGTGTGAACTTGTATTGTCAAATTCTCCTATTTAATAAAATTACCGCTGATAATAATTTACCCGCTGCCTTGGAAACAACTTTAGGTTACATCGTTATGGGAAACGCACCCGTTCTATCCCCGCGCTCCATTTCACATACCTTTTGTGCATTTACGAATGACCCGCTACACCAACTCGTGGAAAGGTTCTGGTCCACTGAGGAACCACCTTCCCAGTTGTTCTTAAGTCCTGACGATCAACGCTGTGAAGAAATTTACACTTCGACTACTACTCGAAATGACGATGGTAGTTATGTAGTCCAGCTTCCATTTAAAGACGACCCGCAAAAGCTAGGTAACTCCTACATTATCGCTAAGAAGAGGTTTTTATGCCTCGAGAGAAAGTTTTTACGATCACCGGACTTAAATAAAAAATATAATGAAATAATTTATGATTATCTAGACAAAGGTATTTTAACGCGCGTTCCTGTTGACGATTGTACTTCTCCAGGTTATTACCTACCGCACCATCCTGTAGTTCGGGACGACAAGTCTACGACTAAGGTTCGCATCGTCTTGGACGGCAGCGCCTCGACTGATTCAGGGCTGTCTCTTAACGATATTTTATATAAGGGCTGCAACTTGCAAGCCGATATATTTAACATTTTATTAAATGTTCGCATACATCGTATCGCCTTTTTCGCTGACGTGAAGATGATGTATTTATGTATTTATACGCACCCCTCGCACCGCTGTTATCAACGGATCTTATACCGGTTCTCACCGGACGTTCCGCTGGAAACGTTTCAATTCGAACGTGTTACTTTTGGCCTCCGGTCTTCTCCTATGTTGGCGCTGCGCACTTTACGTCAACTGGCTCAAGATGAAAGACAAAGATGGCCTCTTGCCGCTGACGTCATAACTCGTGATGTCTATATGGACGACTTAGCGTCTTCTGCTTCTTCTGTGAATCAAGCAGCCAAGATTGCACAAGAGTTGATTCAGATGTTTAAAGCTGGTGGATTCGACTTAGTAAAGTGGACTAGCAACTCATCTGAGCTGCTACAACACATACCCGTTTCTCACAGACAGTCTGAATCCATTTCGTTCGATGAAGATGACACGTTCAAGATATTAGGGCTACGTTGGCTCCCCGCATCCGATAATTTTATCTTTTTGACCTCGGTCCCGCCATCTGTTTTTACAAAACGCGCTATTTTATCTATGACCGCTCGTCTGTACGATGTCTTAGGACTCGTCGGACCCGTAATTCTTTACGCTAAACTGATAATCAGGGAACTATGGCTTTTGAACATCAATTGGGATGACAAGCTACCCTGTGATATCATCGCTCTATGGCAAAGATATTTATCTGAGCTACCACTAATCTCGCACCTCAAATTCCCTCGCCACGTAGGAATTGAGGAAACCGGTTCTAAAATCACGCTTATCGCATTTTCGGACGCAAGTGAAAAGGCTTACGGCTGTGTATTATACCTACATGTCTCTAATGGTCACCAGCCACCTTTAATCTCGCTTTTGTGCTCGAAGTCCCGCGTCGCATCAGCCAAACCAACAATCACGCTGGCTAGGCTTGAGTTAAACGGCCTAGTGCTTCTCGCTAAGGTATTACGCGCTGTTTATGATTCGCTATCCGCTCGTTGTCATATAGATAACGTTTTTATATTTTCTGACTCGACCGTCGCTTTATGTTGGGTAACTTCCTCTCCGCATAAGTTTCAAACTTACGTCGCAAATCGCATATCAGACTTCCAATCTACTTCGCCATCGCAAAATGTATATCACGTCGCAGGCGTTGAGAACCCTGCTGACTTAGTTTCTCGCGGGCTCCTGCCCTCGCAGATTTCAAATAATGAACTTTGGTTCAAAGGACCTGCCTGGATGTCCTCGCCTCTCGCTGATTGGCCAGTTGAGATTTATTCCCCTTCCCAAAATCAATTGCCTGAAGAGAAAACTGTTTCTCATGTCACTGTGGCGAAGGAGGAGAATCTTCTCATAACGTTAGGTTCTAAGTTCTCCTCTTGGCTGAAATATATAAGATCCACCGCTATCGTACTTCGATTTTTGAAAGTTTTTCCTCGCAATGAAACGATCACAGCTGAGGATTTAGAAATTGCTAAAAATAAAATTATTCAGGCTGTTCAGCAAAGTAATTTCGCTAGTGATATAAAAAACATTCAGAAAAATAAGTCTTGTTCTACCGCTTTAAGGAAGTTATCACCATTCATTTCTGATGGAGTTGTTCGAGTCGGAGGTCGCCTCTCATATTCAAGTCTGGACTTTGATCAGAAACACCCCGCTCTCATGCCTAAAAATGGGCATATCTCAGAACTGATTGTCGATTGGTACCATCGTGAAAATAGTCACGCTGGACCACAATTGCTGATGTCAGTATTGCGACAAAAATATTGGTTTTTATCAGCTAGGCGCTTAGTGCGCAACCGCATTCACAAATGTGTTAGTTGTTTTTGGCTTAACCCTAAACCTACTTTTCCCGCTATGTCAGATCTACCCAGCTGTCGCGTCGAATCATGCAAGGCTTTTACGCATACAGGTGTCGATTACGCTGGCCCGCTATATATAACGACGATTAGGAAACGAGGTGTACGTAGCCAGAAGGCTTATCTCTGTGTCTTTGTGTGTTTAGTCACCAAAGCTATACATATAGAACTAGCGTCAGATCTTACTTCTGCTACATTCTTGGACGCGTTCAAGCGCTTCTTATCTAGACGTGGTCCATGCAATTTTATATACAGCGATAACGGCACCAATTTCATCGCATCAGAATCCTACTTAAAGGAACTGTTTACATTTTTAAAATCTGACGAATATTATAAAACATTTAATAATGAACTCGCTAAACACAACATCATTTGGAAAAGGTCACCGCCCCTAGGAAGCCATTTTGGTGGAATTTGGGAAGCGAATATAAAGAGTATCAAGTCTCTTCTCTTTCGTGTGATCGGAAAGCAGATCCTCACCTATGAGGAAATGCTTACGGTGCTTAACCAGGTCGAAGCTGTACTAAACAGCCGACCTTTGTACGTTCTAAGCTCCGACCCTTCGGAGCCGACGGCATTAACACCGTCGCACTTTCTCTCAACTAAACCGCTAGCTTTTCTACCCGCAGCTGATATGAGTGGAGAACGAACAAATCTTTTGTCTCGACATTCTTTGATGGACTCTTTAGTCCAAACATTTTGGAAACGATTCAAGAATGAATACCTCCATAATTTGCAAATGCGCGAAAAGTGGAACACCGCTAGTAATCCACTCACAGTAGGAACTATTGTTCTTTTAAATAACGAAAACGCACCTCCATTATCTTGGAAAATCGGAAGAGTTTCAGAGGTTTTTCCCGGTAAGGACGGACGAATTCGTTGTGCGCGAGTAGAAACGTGTGATAGCGCGTATGTCAGGCCGACGACAAAATTGTCGCCGCTCCCTATACAGTAGGGTGACCATGCGCTTTCAACATTTTCGGATATTCTTATCCAACCCCGCTATTTTTTAATTTGTTTTTCCGCTATATATTTAAACCGCAAACCGCTATTCACATCGCTATTTTATATTTATCCCGCTACGCTATTTTATAATTCTTTCGCTTTCGAAGGAATCCTTCAAGGAGGGGGAGATGGTGGATATTCATCCAGTTATTTTGTATTACTCGCCAAGATGCATTTGTAACGACTTATCCTATCCCTTTTCTCCTTTCCGCATGCACGCGCACCTTATAGGCCGTCCCACTCTGACGTCCGACCGCCAACGCCACTCTTCAAATTCATTGGCCGCTGCCAATGAGAGACGCCTTTGAACCTCCGTGAGAATCACAACGATGCGCGCGCGTGCGACTCATTTTCTTCTATTTTGGTGGAATCCTACAAATTTCCACTAGAACTCGCTATTTATGTGTTATTGAACTAAACATGTGAACTTTCCGTGAAAAACAAGTGCTGGAAGTGTCGATACGACCTTAGCGGCTGCACGTGGCGCTAGGGTCACCCCGTTGACCTTGGCGTGGTGTCCCCAGGACACTGGCTCCTGGTATCCAGAGATCTACAGGTACGTGCATGTTCCGTTCCCCTAACGCTGCTGTATTCTATTCCTGTGATTCTTTCATTTGCAGCAGTGTGGTCGTCCTATCATTAGAAGAACGTTACAAATGCTATTGGTTTTGAGTATTCTAGGCATAGGTAAATTTCGGTCTAATTCGCAAACATACAGTCCACTTAAATCCAACCCTTGTCAGCTATCGACTCTCTAAAACAAACCCCAACGTGGAGTGAAAGATTTGAACCAGCTAGTAAATTCCTCCAGTGTCAACAACTATTTCGCAAATGTGGGTAGAAATCTCGCCTCTAAAATTGCCCCTACTCCAGTACCTTCCCAACAAATTTTGTCATCTTTTATTCAGTCTCCCCTAAATTCTATAGCCCTCTACAGTGTAGAAGTTAAAGAGATTGAAATTATTATTTTAAATCTAAGAGATAAATGCGCCGTTGGCTGGGACGGCATTTCTACCTCTGACATTAAGTCAGCAAGACATGTCCTTATACCTATTCTTAAACATATCTTTAATCTCTCCCTTTGCGCGGGTACCTTTCCACGTGTTTTTAAAAAAGCCGTCGTGCACCCTATCTTCAAGAGTGGCGAGAGAGACAGTGTCACTTACTATAGACCTATTTCTGTTTTGATTGTTTTGTCTAATGTTATGGAAAAGATCCTCAATAAAAGTCTAATAAATTATTTGGATGAAAACAAGATCCTATCAAAAAACCAGTATGGTTTTATAAAGGGAATGTCCATGGAGGATGCTGTCTTAGATCTGTCAGATGGTATCATCAAAAACTTTGATAAAAAATATAAGACAATAGGTGTCTTCCTGGACCTCTCCAAAGCTTTTGACACTGTCTCGATCCCTATTCTTCTCTTTAAACTAGAAATCATAAGCATTAGAGGCGTCGCCCTTGATATGTTCACCAGTTACCTCTCTAACCGTACCCAGTACGTTACCATTGATGGGATCGGTAGTGCTGAGAAATCTATTTGTTTTGGAGTGCCACAAGGTAGCGTTCTTGGTCCTACCCTTATTCTAGTTTATATAAACCAGTTGTTTATATAATAGTTATAATACAATCCGTATTAGTTTTATTTCAACAAGTGCCTTGACCATTAATGATAAATACTAGAATTTTAAACTACCTAAATAATATTTATAAAAATATAACAGTACTTCGACGACTATGCACTGGCGCACTGTACATATACATATCAAATCCCGGGGCATATCCATATTAACTTAACATTTAGGTTCATTGACCCAAAATAGCGCTACCTACGCCGATCCCGTGATTACCCATGTCAATATATAATACGAAAACTTATATTTGTGTTTACAAATACGCATGTGCGTCTTATAAAGTGTCCATATTGCACGATATATTCTAATAATCCGAGTTCTAAGGTTTTGCCTGCACCGGCTGCCGGTAGACAGGCATCGGTGCTCTATTTTCTACCTAAATTCAGCCTGTAAAGGTCGTTATTGGCATGCGAGCCACGAAGTTACTGCACTGATACCTACTGGCTAAGATATTAGTACTTACGGAGTTTTATTCAGTTCATAAAACTAGGAGACGTTCATGTTTTACATGTTTACATTGGAAAAGTAAACTCAAGATGCGCTTGCCAAATACCCACATGCCTTACCCTTTGGGAAACAGACGTGAGTATTGATGTACCAATAAAATAAGAGAACAGTATTAGTTTTACATGTTTACATTTATGTAAGCATTTAAGACGATTCTTTTGCCAAATATCCTCAGCTTTACTGCGATTTAAAATAACGACACTGCCATATAGTTGTTTGTTATATACATACGTTGGTTTCAAACTTGTATAGTAGTAGGGTATAGACAATGAATTATATAATTAAAAATACAACAACAATTAAAAAGGAATAAAAACAACAAATATATTTAAGAATGATGGGTGGTCTTATCGCTTAACAAAACGATCTCTACCAGACAACCTTTGGTTGAAGAGGATCAAAGTCATCTGCATCGTGGAATCCAGTTATAGTTAGGTGTTTACGTCGCGATTTAGATCCACGCGTAACTTCAGATACTGTAAGTATTGTGTGTCGAAACAGTGATACGTGCGATTCAGAGAACGAAGTGCGGGTAGTTGGTGACAACATTCGCGCTTCCTGGCAATGACACCCGCCCGCTTCAGTATCTCGTGACCACGGCCGATGTAACTTGGCCGAAACGTCGAGGTTAGTCAAAATTATGATTTTGATATAAATCTGTGCGCGAAAAGACACGTTTTGTCTTAAAAACATGAGGATCAAAGTCTTCCGCCAAGTTTTTTTTTATTTGGCCCACTAAACTGGAAGTTACACGAAACAATACAAGGCAAAAAAATACAATTTACCAAAGACGATGATACCTTACCGAAAAATGGTCTTTCTAGAAATAGGCACAGCATGCAAAAATACTACTTAACTAAAACAGACAAGAAAAAAAGGAAACAAACTTATCATTATAATACACTTACCTGCTACCAAAACTAACTACTGGTTTTGAAAGCAGGAGTTTTTTGAGTGTGTTGACCGATTCAACAAAGATATGGAATAGATTGAGGTGTTCGTTGTAGTACGAGCACATGCGGCACAACGGCGAGTTTTGACCGTAGTTAGTGCTATAAGTGTGGAGAAAGAATGTTTTCCGATTCTGAATTCGAGTAGAAGGGCGAGGTACAATTAACTCTAGTTTATTTAATAGCTCAGGACATTCTATGGCGCCTTACACAAGTTACAGTCCTAGATACCTAGATACAGTCCAGAAGGTAGCGTTGCATTTCAGGTATCGTTTTTTTACGCCGATCGATTGATATATTTTTCGATATATCAATGAGTATGACTAATAACAGAATCACCCGCGGTGGATGGGAGTGTGAGAGACTGAGAAAATGGTAAAAAAATAGACACCGAGTTCCAAAAACGAATATCATGTTTTTGTATAATTTTATTCCAGAATAATATTTTCTTTAAATTCATTGAGTTTACGATTCGACATAAATTATCTAATACGGATGTCACTACCTGTGTGGTAACAACATAATGGAATCAGCGGTCGAATCACAACAAAAGCAGATTGCCTTTAGATCCATCAAGTTCTCTGAACCAATAAAACAACACATCTATATCGATTTTTATATCCTCGCTGTACAGATATTTACAGTATAGACACAGAATAAAGCAACCGGTTCTACTCGTTTTCGCATGCTGTTTGATAGAGATATATTAATCTAAGTAACAGAAGTAAAATGTAATTCATACCAAATTAAACCTTTAAGGTACCTAATCAGCTGTTAATGTGTTGATGCATCATGTCAAATAATTATTAATTTCTTTGTAATAAATAATATCAAACAAAAGTTTAAAAAGTGGTTTTTCAGTAGGAACTATGCCCTTAAACAGGTGACGACTGCTGTGCTGAGGTGGATAAGTAGCCGATACAGACGTAAGAAAGTTCTCGGTTTGGGACAAAAGTTCGCTTTTCTTTTGAGTATAATAATTGTTTTTATACAGTACGGTTGATAAGACAAGACCACCCTGATATCAACAGATATAAGTTAATGCATTAAAATCTTGGCGCAGATAATTAATAAACGGCCTAGTCCTACTAAAACCATAGCCTTTGTACTAGAACTTCGTATTTTACTTATTCTGTGCCTCGTGCCTCGTACAAACGAACACAAACATTTATTATTGGATCCGCGAACACTTCGAACACGATATTGGATTGAGATGGAAAGATTGCAGTGATGTGGGGCGACGTGATATGATGGATGATGCCAATCCTTTCTAGATTCATTCCACTGATGCCACCCAAATCCCAATATAGGCCGGGAATCAATAATTTAATCGACGTGCTTCGGGTGCGTTTGTGGCTATTATTACAAGTGTAGCTTTGCTTTGATGAGTGCAAAATATGCTCACATTTTTTGCAAAATCAATTATTTTTTTATAAGTTAATTGTATCTATGAAACAAAAATAATTGAGGCAATAACAGTAACTTAGACTTAACTGCTACACATTTGGTAATTATTTAATAATTTATAACAAAAATAGTTGAAGAATGTGTCTCAAAAATTAGTACGCTATAAGATATATTAGAACTTGATAATATTTCGGTGAACCTGTACTGTTTTCAATAATCCCAGATCAAATACTACATTCAAACATAACTGAAACTGTAATATACTCTGATTGTACATAAAGAGCCTTAACATTACACAAATAGCTTCCTCTTTCACAGTGCAGGGTACTTAATCAAAGCTCGTTCTAGACGCAGAAACTGCAATATCCTCCCTTTTACGAGAGTTCACCTTTCATTACAGTGTTAGCGAAGATGCTCGTGTCAAATCACAGCCTTTACTTGGCGCCTCGCTTCTCGGCGTCGCGGGTGAATGAACATTTTATATAAGTATTTAGTTAGAGATGTTTGTAGATTATTTGGCTTTGACTAACCACTATGACACTATTTTAATGACTGCTACTGGTATTTACAACTGATCACTTGGTGTACTAATAAATCGTACAACCTATGTTTGGTGTTGTTGTTCGTTGGTAGTATTTAGGCACCTGTCAAATCTGACGTATTATATTTCAACTAGTATAAGCCCTGATGTAGTCATTTAATTGTCCAATTCTGATAATACAAACTAAAAGGGTTTAACAGCAATAAAATGATATCTGTCTCTCTCGCTGTCAAACCTAAACTTAGTCTAGTTTGTGCAAACAGAATTGGCCCCATGTCCTTATTTGTCAATTAAATTCGTTGAGTGCTGGCTTGATGGAGCAACAACTATAATCGAACCTCATTAACGTCCTAATTTCTAAACTAAAATTAAATGATAAGAGCAGAATGTGTTTACTTTTCCCTCGCACCGTTTTCGAGATAAGCGGAAAACCCCATAGTTAGACCCACACCTCCTCCTCCTACGACTCATTTAAACATCAGGACTTTAAGTATGTCTACTCCTTAAACACCCTGAACAAGTTTCTGAAGGAATCACTTATAATTGATCACTCACGCACTCTACAACCCGATATAGGGCATCCGTTGACTGGACTACTTGACGAGAGCTGCTAAATCTAAATAAAATTTACATTCGCTTATATACCCGCACTCTTTCCTGTAAAGAAAATATACTGGAGTTTACAAAAAAATGAGCGCAGACCATACGCTGACCTAAACAAATATTTCCCGATGTGCGGTTACCCCGTTTTTCCGACCTGTTTTACTACAAACCGGCTAATTATTTAAAATGTGCTTTATCTGCCTGGTTATATGACTCGAGTTGCAACCCATACTGCCGTCCAAAAATACTGTGAGATTATCCCGGCTTAACGAATGAAATTGAACTGTCAGTCACTGACTTTTAGTTTCAATATTGCTCGCACATTTGCATGTAGATTTTCTAATAGGTACGTTATATGCGATTTTAGGTGTTTACTTTTCTTTTGTGGTTATGGAATAACATTGGGTAGCGAGTGGTTTCTATGTGGATTAATTAAACTGTGCAAGTTAAAAGGTGAGCGGATCCCGTATCGTTTGATATTATAAAAAATAAAGTATATAATTATCAGGAAGCTTTATATAATATAATTTATTAATACTGTAACTCTGTGAGCTTTATTGCATCTGGTAGGATATTATAGTTGTCGACAGAGTAACAAAAATTAATATCAAGTGAATTTACAGTACACAGAATCCGAGCGATGGTATTCACCTCGTTCAATGGTGATACCTACTAAATTTCTTACCTACTTAGTTTCCACACTCTTGGATAACTGTTTAAAAGATACATTAGTATGATAACTCTGGTAGTAGAGAAAAAAATCCCTGAAATATTATTCTATATTACCTGGTGTTCCATACAACAATAGCTCCTAGTATCCCTATCAGCGCAAACATGGAGGCTCGTTTCTCAGGTACAAGGATTTTCAGAAAAGACATATGAAAAGATGTAACATTGAGCCCTATTATTGGGAAAAACTAGCGGAAAACCGCACGGAATGGAGGAGACAAGTCCAGCAAAAAGTTTAGTCATTTGAAGACGACAGAAGGCGCGATATTGAGCAAAACGTGACGCACTGAAGAATGAGAATAATGCCCTTACGTGCAGTATCAGCATACGCACGTTCACCGCAAAGATAGGCTATATAAGCCATATGAGAGCGCATGAACGTAATTCATAAAGTGGAAGAACGGTCGCCGTGCTCGAAAACGGCCTGGATGATTATTATTATTGCCTAGTGCCACTGTTGAGTCTATGCTTTCTCTCCATAATATCTCTCTAAAATCTCGCAATATTTACTCGACTTAAATAAATGAAGCAGTTGCATATTTTAGCCGTTCACAGTAGTAGTTTATTTTTATTTTTTTAACTGTTCTATCTCGTCCAAAGTTCTCACCCATCTCCTTTCAACCATTCCTATCCGTCGATATTTCCCACCGTCCAAGAGTTGTTTTATATTAAAAATAATACATATATTAACAAGTACTTTTACCCCCCCCCCCCCCCCCCCCTCCAGTTTTTGGGAATAGTCTTAGGGGAATAGTTTTAAAGATAGGGAATTCCCTATCTTTAAAACGCTATTGTTTAAGCACTATTTGTCTGCATCAGAGAGCTGAGTAATATTATTTTGTTATTATATATGTCGTTGTTACTGTTTGTATTACACCTGTTTCATATTTTATTTATTGTTAGTATATTTAATATCATAGAATGTTTATGTATAATATTAATGGTAATATTACCTACCCTGGTATCTATTTATTCTGTTTTGCTTATGTAAGTATACCTACAATTAAATAAAAAGCTTATGTTATAAAGCTACCGTCCTTTAACGTTCTCGTAAAATCCAGTCCATCCAAAGGTTGTCTGTAAGAGATCGCTTTTAGCGATAAGACCGCCAATTGTACTATCGCGTGTCTAGTTTTAAGTGTTTTAATTATGATTTGTTCATTTAAGCGTGGTATACACTAAAGCGTTTTCTATCTATCTACATCCTGTATACTCTGTTTTATTGATTTTGTAAATAAATGAGAAATCTCAATAACATTTTACATCCGTTGGCGTCGAACCGGAAAAATCACGATGCGTCACAAACGAACAGCCGCGTGCGAGCAGGTTTCGGGCTTTTTAATACCATTTCGGTGTCAAATATTGCTGAACACGTCTGACCAATCAACACATTCAGTTTCTATTCTATTACCAACCTACAAAAATGTCCCTGGGACATGTTGAAATGGGTAAAAAATATACTGACTTTTTTGAAGTAGATTGTGCAATCACTCACACAAAAAGTAAATCTTATTTTATGAGTTTTTTATAGGGTTTCCTTACTTAAAAAAATATTTATTAAATTTATTCAAGTACCAGTGAGTGTGGCACTTGGAAACTGACGGTCGTTGGGGTTGAAAAGTCGTCGAAGAAACGCCTCGCACTGAAAGGCGCAGCAATGCTCTCCATTAGATGGTAAGACGATTAAATAAATGTTGCGTGGAGCTGTTGAGAACTGCCGAGATCAATCACTTTGGAAATATATGGAAAAGGTTCAGTTGATATCGTATGATGGCTGATATAATGATGATAAGACGATAAGAGATAAAAGTACTATAAAAGCACCAGAGATAAAAAAATCAAATCTACATGCTAAAGTTGCTTGTTTATCCAATTTGAATAAAATGGTTACTTCAATATTTTCTTTACACACGGCTAGCAAATAAGTTAACTGTATTAATCCCATAAAAGGTGGTTGGAGAGAATATATTCATTCATGTGTTTACGTAGGCCATTCAGTATAAGTTTACCTTTGCGGTGTGCGGAAGAAATGAATGGTATGATCTTTTCAAGAGCTTTTATTAGCTGTGTTAAGTTTCAGGCAGTTTGAAATATTATTATGGTATATGAAATTATCAATATATACGATTTTTATGCTGTCTTTGTTTTATATTGACAATTTACCTACGCGTACGAAAGTTTAGTGGCCTCTTGAAATTTGCGGGACTACCTAGTCAACCGTTTTGAATAGACCAATGTGATTGAATTTAAAATAAGTTGCTGTTAATAATGATGTCGAAACTACTTAAAAAAACTCGAAACACAGCCATCATAATCTGCAGCAGAGTTCCATTGTCTACATTCCATCAATATAGATAGATTAGCTCATTCATCACCATTATCACCACAAGAGCCACAAACCGTCTACTGCTGAATATAGGCCTCACCGATAGATTTCCAGAGTGACCAACCACCTTTGCGGCATTAATAAATGTATATTTAGTATAAGTTTATCTCAGTAAGTGAATTGTAAATTCTTATGAGATAATAAAGCATTATAAATACCAACCGATCATAAGCTACCTACACCCAACGGCTCCCAGGTCTTTGTCACGATAATATTGTGTTGTTATCCGCTGTTGTCCAAAGCACAACAGCGGCTGCGTCTTTTACCTAGCAAATTGCCATCAGGCACCATATAATTTATGTTTAATTGATAGATTCTAAAAGCCTCAGTACCGGTTTTATGCAGAAATGCAAGAATCACTAAGAAAATAAACAAGTATCGAGACTAGAGAAGCTATCTTCTTATCAAGTTACTTTTTGCGGTTACGAGATTGCGTCTCAAGTTAAGTTTGTACACAAACTTAAGTAATTTCCTGGTGCATCGGGTTCAATGATACTTTCCTTGCTGTGCGGTATTGCACATCCTTCCAACTTTATTATGCTACGCTGAGTAGTTGAGTAGCTTCACTGATTACAAGCTCACATTATTACAGAGGTTTCTTCCAAGGCTTTCGCAAGTCTCGAGACTTTACCTAACATGTTCAGGTTTCATTAATTAACAAGGAGAATGTTATGAAAATAGTTTTCCTTGTTGGTATCATCCTCAGTTTACCTAGGTTATTTATTACTACGCGTTGTTAGGCGTAGCAGCGTGCTACGTGCGTAGCGGAACTGCTACGTGCGTAGAGCCACTGCTACGCGTAGCAAGAGGTACTACAAAATTGCAATCGCACTCAGCTTGCGTACCAGAACATAACCAGGAAGCCTATTTTAAATCTAACATGTTCGCGTATCTGTTACTATATATTTAAGCTATTTAGTATAAGTATAAAATGACCAGTATCATAAGACCAGTTTAACGTATGGAAGCGAAACTTGGGCCGTAACGCAAAAGAACATACATACCATCCAAGTCGCCGAAATGAAGATTCTGAGGTGGATGTGCGGCGTCACCAGGCTCGATAAAATCCGTAACGAGTACGTACCAGGAAGCCTGAGGCTGCGCGACATCGCTGACACGATGCAGGAGAGTCGACTGCGATGGTACGGTCACCTGACTACGTAGGGAATTTGGCATTACAACTTTCCATCCCCGATCGAAGATCTATAGGTAGACCCAAGACAAGGTGGAGAGATGTAGTGTCAAAAGACATGAGAGAGTGCCAAGTTTCTGATGACGACGTCGAGGATAGAGCGAAGTGGAGAAGAACGACCAGGAAAGCTGACTCCACCACCATGTGGGATACATAGCTGGGAAAAGAGAGAGAGAAAGAGTATAAGTATAAAATGAATTGTAATCAGACTTCGGGTATAAATACTTTTCAAAATACGTATTAAAATGTCACTTCATGATAGCATATATGTATTATTGTGACCTGGTCAGGAATTCTAGTGACCTCATTCCTACACACGAGTTCCGTCTCATACGTTTCTTGTTGGAAACAGCGCTCTCATAGTTACAATTTCCTTGCAACCGTGGGCAGAACCTTGTTATGAATATAGCTTCCGTATCTTTGAACTAGCAATTTCTGCAGCCAAAAGATACTCGGATGAGATTAGTTTAATGAAACGCCGTCGAATGCGGATGCGGTCGGCTGCAGGCTGCGAGTGGCACTTGCATTAGCATGCAATTTTCCATATTTTGAACACATTTAATCCCGTATTACTTCCGTGGTTGGTTTGCTTCCCTTATTTCGAGCTCAATGGCGGATCTTGCTTAGTAGCTGTATAATTGAAAATCCTGCAGTTGATTCAATAAATGCTCCTTTGAGAACTTGTTATTTATTAAATCTATTTCATAATTTAGGTAAACTGCTTCATAAGACTCACTTTAGTCTACTTCTGTTGAGTAAGCATAAAAAGGAACTTATTATAATAAATATGACTGACTACCTTCGTGGCGCAGTGGACGAATAACCGGCTGAGACGCAGAAGTTTGCGGGTTCGATTCCCGCCACGGAACAAATGTTTGCATGATCTACAAATATTTGTTCTGTATCTTTTTGTTTCCCTATATATTATAAGAATGTATTTAAAAAAAAATGTACCTATATAAGTATTCTATCAGTTATCTGGTTCCCATAATACAAGCTCTGCTTAGTTTGAGGCTAGATAGCGCTGTGTGAAATGTCCAGCAATATCTATCTATATCTATAATATAAAATAAAGAAACACAAACCCATTCAACCTAAGGTTGTACAATATTCGCATAATAACTTCAGAATGTGACACATGACGCAAATATTCTACTTTATATTACTCCTCCGCGGGCGCTCCTAAAACTTTATTAACACTCGCACGCAAACCCTTACATTCTTAGAAAGAAATCTAAGCAGAAAAGGGCACTCCATACCCACTAATTAAAATTTATCGTGCCGAATTTCACGCCAAGTCAAACCGACATTGAACGGCTGCCGTGTTTTTTCTAAAATGGCACCCGTTCAATTAAAGTCAAGGGTCACTAGACGACACGCTGGCTTATGGACTATTTAAGGCTGTATGCTCACACGAGCGGAGCGATGAATTTCCTGATAAGAGATAAACAAATAGGCTGGAATCGCTAGCCTAACAAAGAAACAGAAAACAACATTACTAAGAAAACTTTTGTGTTATATTTATTTATATATAATTTACGGGATTGATCACATACCGTTTTGACGTGATAAACGTCATATAAATCGATGAACGCCGGCTGCACGCACGAAAAAGTGTCACGTTCCGCCTGAGCCGAGCGTGCAAGCGAGAGCGCGGAATAAGCGATAGAGAGGCACGATCGGTTTAAGCGTTCGGCTTGTGACGCATTTATCTCTCTTCCACTCGTTATCACGGTAAACTTATCGTCCGGAAACTGACTTTCCAGACAACCAATTTTTTTATAGTTATAACGACTGACCATATTTGTTGATAATGTATATACCTATATATAATGATGACTTTAGATTTTCATTAAAATAGCTTTATATATTAGCAAACATTTTCAGTCATTGAATTATTCGGTATCGATGTGATCTAATCGAAAGCCTTAGTGCTTAAATAGCCTTGTCTAAATAGATCACTTTTCTTTTCATCGGACTGAGTTCGTTGAGGAAATTCAGCTTAGCAAGTAAAGGGTTTATGAGTACGACGTATTCAGGTGTTCTCTGTTTTGAAATCAACGGCATGTTATCAAATAGGATAATACAACAGTTTAGTGTGTGGTAAAATTCATGAGATATATAGTATTTAACAGTTGATCCAAATAGTTTTTATTGTTATACAATAAAAGGGTATTTTTTACTGACTTCAATGAAGAGAGTGACAAATGCAGCAAACTTAAATCAATCAAAAATAATTTTATACAATGCGTCGTTCAAATTTTTTTATATGTATTCGTATGTGTCTTGTATAACGTAGAATGATTTGCTCATTATAGCTTAGAACCCAGCCGGGTTAAAACCACATACGCTCCGTTATAATAATTGAGGTTCCCGCTTAACGCTTCGCTCGGTGCAACAATCAAGCCTTCCGTTCCATTCCACAGCCATTTACCCAAGCACCTACCTACTACCAAACAATAGCAAGGGTCAGCAAACCGATTATCGACTTGACGTCAGGACAATACTGACGATAATTATTCAATTTGTTGCCCTTATATCCCATTCAGATAAAATGTCACCCATTCAACTTTGCCTCGTTTCGCCCTTTGATTATTGCGATCGTTCAACCTTTGACTGTGAAATTGGCTAAGTTACCTTTATGCATAAGTTATTTTTGTTCATGAGTCGTGACCAAAATAAGACATAATTTATGGGTCGAAACATAAATCGACTAAATTATTTAAACTGTAGATCAGGTAAGGTAATGCTCTGATTCTGTTCTACCTTAAATATAAACGTTACTCACTATAGACGTTGAAATGCCTCTTGTGTTTGCCTAATGAATGTAAATCGACTTACAGCTTTGAGAAGCTTTTGCTCATTATTAGAAGTTTCATAAGACTTCACACACATGTATCAAAGGATAGAAAGCTTATAAGTCTGTAGTATCTGTATATCAGTGTTAAATTCATCATTTACATTATTGGACGGGTAGACCCTTGGTCGGGCTGGCATGTTACAATAAAATACCTCTGTCTACGCCGAGACCCCTCGTCAAGAGAGCAACTGTAATGAAACTATATTTTGCGCTCAATAGCAACTTCACAGAGCTATTTAATGTGAGTTAATTTTGTTACACTCAAATGTTTTTGCACACACGGATAACAAACAATTGGAATAAACGAATTTACATTGATTTGGGATATACACAAAAAATGCGGTGTATTTGATGTGTTATGTCTTTCTATTTACTCCGAATTTCGCCAACAAAAACGCAAACCGATACGTCTTGAAACAATTCGTTTTCGCGACTGCAATTACGGAACTGTATAGCCACTCCAAACGTTTTCCGATGCGAAACGCATCTACCTAATTGTGGAAAGCCAAGACATAAGAGGCTCATCATTATCTGTCTGAGAAACAAATAGTCTGACACACAGCCATCAATATTGTCACGACGATATTATAACAATGGCACCTAGAGTGATCGTAGGCAGGATGTGGTCAGTGGGGACTGAAAATGCGTTGACTTTCATATTCATAGTTACACAAGCTTATTGCTACTTTTCGTAACTCTAGAATTCACATTTTCTCTAAATACTATAAAACAAAGTCGCTATCCGCGTCTTTCTGTTTGTGTGCTTAGTTCTTCTTAACTACGCAACGGATTTTGATAACAGATTTCATTATTATTTCGAGAATTTCTTTCGGAAGGTGTGTAATACATGCAAACTCAATCTGTCAATGTTACAATCTGTCTTTTGTTTATGTTATAACACCTGTTTGTCTTCCAACAAATAAATTAATATAATCCTACTAATCCTACTAATATTATAAACGCGAAAGCTTGTATGTATGGATGTTTGTTACTTTTTCACGCCGGAACGGCTGAACCGATTGCGATGAAATTTTGTGTAACTTTAGATTATAACCTGGACAAACAACGCGAGCAAAGCCGCTGGCGGCAGCTAGTATATTATAAAAAGTTGAGGTTTTGATATTGCACACGTTTAGTAGTTGTACACGTACTAAGTTCCGGCGGATACCGCTAGTTAGAAATAAAAGCAAATTGATCGTGTAAGAAGCGTCCTTCTTTTTCCATTTAGTATTTGCAGCAAAGTTATTGCGAATGAGTTAAGCTGAAATACGAACCGCACTATTTCCACTTAAAATACAATTTATTTCTCGTCGTCCCTTGATACGCCCACATGACCTACACAAACAAATAAGGAAAGACTGAAATCATGACAAATGCTTCAGACAAATTGTAGGCGTCTTGAAAAAGTGAAGCCACAAAAGATTGATGAAACGCAATAAAGGAAGCCGTTGCGTTTGCATTTCATTAGAGATTTCATGGCGGTCTGAGATATGAGATGGGGTAGCTTACTTGCAGTTTAGAACCACGTTTATAGTAAAATCCTTTTAACTGGGAGGATAACCTTGACGCTTTTGACTGTCTTCCGAAAATGCGCTGGATTTGATGCTGATACCTGCTAAGTGCTTAGTTTAAAACTAAGTTAGCAAAATTATTTTTCATCCCCCCATCTCGGAAAGAGTATTTTTGCTCTTCGATATCTGAGTGCAAAAGCCATTTTTATTCACTAGAGGATAAAGTAAATTGAATTTAGAACATCGTGTGCACTAAGTTTGTGAATTAAAATATCATTAAATCTATTTACTTTTACCTCCATGATGGCGAATTTATCATACAACCTTTTTTAATTTGTTAAAAATTCAGACTCGGAACCTTCTTGGTATATTACTTTTTATTGCATTTAGTCATTTCCTCGCTGAGGTGGGATGAAAAGTTACGTGTTGCACTCGAGTGCAAAGATTTTTCACTTCGTGCACTTTTGATTCCTTCGCTTGCTCGTTCATCAAAATTAAGCTCGCGGTTAAAAAGCAACTTTGTACATTTGTATAACAAATAACTATAAAAAAAAATTAAAGGAACTTCAGAGCATATAAAAACTGATACATCATTTTCATTTAATATTGATACTCCTATCAACTTGCATAGAACCTCTTACAACTTATAATATTTGAATGATGTGTACTAATCAAATGTAATTTATTCTAGATATTTGCTGGAAAATAGTTTCAGATTATGCAATTGTATTCAATATGCCCTAGACAAGAATGCCGCATGTTACTGCGGTATTCTTGTCTATAACTACGTGCTTCAAAACGCTTTAGAGAACATTTAGCAGACATCAAATGGAAACATTGTATATGTACATACATATACATACAACCAGGATACGTGAATTTATGTATTGTGAATTTGCGTGTGGCATAGAGTATTATTAATTCAATCGCTTATGAATCTGTTAGGTTTAATGATTGAGTGTAGAGATGCAGTATCCAAAATAGCCTACGAATTAAATAAACGTCGTTTATGACACCGATGGTAAGTGCCAACTCTCGTATTATAGTTTGACCAAAAGCGCTGTACCGCTCCTCAGGAAAGTGCGGCGAGGTGGGGGCCGAGGAAAAAAGAGCAAGAGTACACATGAGATCGATATTGTCGGATATATCTTAGCATATCGTAAACGATATGGTTATTTTATATAACGATATGTTTATATTTTTTTATAACTAAATTATCTACAGATATTCTGATTTTCTTTATAGCTTTCTCTGCCTGCTTTTCGTTTCTTAAAATATTCGGCCACTTTAAAAATGACGGTCTTGACATCACGAGATAGCGCTCGACCCATCTTTGGATATTTATCTCGTGTGCGTCATAGACCGTCCGGTACAAAAGCTACCTACCGCCGTGAGCGTTGACGGCAGACTGATAGATCGGAGCGGCCGATACTTCCCCCCCCCCCCCCCCCCCCCCCCCCCCCCGTCTCGCCGCGCGCATACCTCAGGAGCGGTACAGCGGTTTCGGTCAAACTATAATAAATGTTTATTAATAAAAAATGAATTCTTCTTAAAACAATTAGTAAGCGTTTTTTTTTTGATACAGAAAAGGTAATGCGGTCTAATACATAAATATTCGGCAAATAAATAAGTTTCATTTCATTTACTTTAATCCTTTGATTAATTATATGTACTTCGACAAGGGAGAGTAACTAACAATGTAAAATATGTCTCATAATACACCAAAACCTAAATATGTCTCATACATAATACAACCTAAAAGTCCCAAATATTTATCTTATGCATTTACATTATATTATTTATATATATTTCAATATATTATATACATATTTATATTTAATAATTTATTATAAGTTGTATATATATTTATTTATGCATTATAAATTTTGGTTATATTAGTATATAGGTTTTTAATTGTTATTTTAAACTGTTTTATATATATATATTTCAAACACATATTCACTTTATTATTTTAATTTATTAGGCCGAGGTGTAAACCACTGAATAATATATATACGAATTTCAAGGTCTTCACGATACAAGCTTGGCCTAGTGTGAAGACCACCGACTAAACCTTTTAGTTATTAAGCCCTCTCAACAATAAGTTCATTTAAAATTATCTGTTTTAAAATTATTAGTCATAAGGTGTGCTTTTTGTTGCTAAATAAAATATTTTTCATTTAATTTTCAATAACATATTTCCATTAACAGTGATCGAATTATAAAATTGTTAAAATACCTATTGTTAGTAATACCTATTCTCAGTTACTAATTTCTCTCTATTTTCTCTCACTAATTGCGACCTAGACGTGAATTGCCTGGTTGCACAGTTGGTTAGTGCGTCCTCGTATCAAGAGGAAGGTCGCGGGTTCAAGTCCCGTCTGGGCTTGGAATTTTTGAGATGATTTTAAAAATCAGTAGTCATTAAACTGGTTTGGTTTTAATTGTCTAATAATATTAATTACCCATGATATAGTGACTGGTTCTAATACAAATATCTGACTCTTTCTGTAAATAATCGTTTAAATATTGTAAAGCTATGTGTGTAGTATGAAAACTTGCCGAAGTCAGTTTTGGTAAGTCACTTACTGGTGGTAGAGCTTTTGTGAACGGGCTCGAGGAAGTGGGCAACACCGCCTTACCTTTATCTGCCGCCAAATAGCAGTACTTGTGCTGCTGTGTTCCAGTTAGATGGTAATGGTATGTTCCTGTAATTACTGGCACATAGGCATAACAGTTAAGTCTTATAGTATGGCCACGTATCTACATAGAGATCAAGACAACATAATAGCTTGTTTTGAATTCTATGTGGATATCCATAGGCTGCAGTAGCCACTTAAGATCTGGTGGACTGCATGCTCGTTTGCCATATAACTAGCATAAAAAAACTTGCACTGTGTAAGCAAATTTTAGTTGCTTGGGGAAGTCATTGCAAGGCAGGCATTAAACATAATTTCGAGTATTCTTCAGCTTGCTGGACAAACTTGCTTCTTGAATGCTCTTGCTAAATAAAGTGAATGCAAGTTTCTCAATATTAAAATATAGTGTTTTTATTCTCGATATTTATTATCATGAGTGAGAAAAAGTTGTGTTCCGGCGAACACACAGTCAGTCCCATATGAAATCAATCTCGAATTATGCGACACAACCAACAGAGATATAAAATATTAAATATATATATATATATATATTGTGTACTTACTATATAAAAAGGAACCCTTATAAGATCACTCTCTTGTCCGTCTCTCCGTGTGTCACTACCGATTTTCTCAGAAACGGTTGGACCTAACAAGTTGAAATGTATACCAAATACTGAGGTCTATAGTCCCTATTAGGTGTATAAAAACCAAGGTCCTGAGTCAACATGATAAAAAGATATGGGCAAATTTAGATTTTTGCAAAAACTTGTAAGTACCAAAATTTACCTTAATTTAAAATTTTTTTTTTTTGGGATTTTCCCTTTACCTACTTGTGCTGTAATACCTTGGCTAAAATTGACAATTCTAGGTCAACCGGAAGTACGCTATTGGTTTTGGGTCAAAAATCTATATGGTAGTTCCCGTTGACCTAGAATCACGAAATTTGGCAAAAAGCAAAGTAGACATAAAAAGTTGACGCCAATTAAGATAATCCTCTAAGTTGCATCGGCACCAACCTCAAATAAGGTAAATAAATAAAATTGTGCTACTGAATAAACTAGATATTTAAGTGGAGCTCCCATACGACAGACATGATTTTTTTGCCGTTTTTATAGATAATGGTACGGAACCCTTTGTGCGCCAGTCCAACTCGCACTTGGCCGGTTTTTTTTACTTTTTTACACAGATTTAAACAGATATAAACATTATCATCATCATCATCATCCACAGCCCGATTTCACCCACTGCTGGGTATAGGCCTCCCCAAGTTTGTGCCATCCGCCACGATCCTGCGCTAGTCTCACCCACTGATGGCTTGTGACTCTATAAACATTATATTCATAATTTATTGACAGTGGCTGCAGTACGTATATTTCTGCAGCTAGGCATCTTGTCTGAACTTGCTCAATTGATTTGTTTTCTATCGAAACGGTCCAACAAGACATTGCAGCAAGTTAAACTTCTGAAACTGTCTTGTCATAAAAAAAATTGCACGCATTTAGAAACGGGCAGGGCATTTCCTGTTATTTGACGACCTCCGTGGCGCAGTGGACGTATAGCCAGCTGAGATGCAGGAGGTAACGGGTTCAATTCCCGCCGCGGAACAAATGTTTGCATGCTCTACAGTTATTTGTTCCGGGTCTGGTTGTTTCTCTATATTATAAGTATGTATTTACAAAAAAATGTATATAAGTATTCTATCAGCTATCAGGTTCCCATAGTACAAGCTCTGCTTTGTTTGGGGCTAGAAAGCGATGTGTGAAATGTCCAGCAATATTTATTTTTATTGTCCAGCTATATTTATTTATTTCACGATATTCTATTCACTACATAGATTATAGTACTATTTTGTATTATTTCATGTTGCCTAAAACACGATCCCCAA
The DNA here is from genome assembly GCA_918857605.2 of Philereme vetulata. NCBI lineage: Eukaryota > Metazoa > Arthropoda > Insecta > Lepidoptera > Geometridae > Philereme > Philereme vetulata. The sequence goes on along the minus strand of OU975438.1, from coordinate 1,068,641 downwards.
ATACGTCATCAGCTCTGCGTTCACATTAGCATCAGTCAAGGCTCGACATACATTTATGATCTTCGTTACCCACCAACTGAAGGCTCAAAAAGATTTTAGATGTAGGAATTATGTAGGCACTGAAATCTGCAGTTAAATCTAATAGAAATTCAAATGCAATAAAAATTTGCAAGATCTTGTAGCATGCATCAGGAATTCACACGCCAAGTCGCGATAAACCACAGCGTGACACGATGTTAAGCTTATTTGATTTTTGAGAGTGTCTGCCGTTTGCATCCATCAAACGCAGCTGCATGTATCTTCCTAGAGTTAAAGCTTCGGCCACATACGAATCCATGCAATTGCCTTCACAGACGTAGAGGACAATTCAGATAAAATAAACGAGTGTGCTTTAGACCACACGACTAAAGTAAATCTTCTTTTTCAAAATATTTTATTACGAAATAGTTCAAGAACAAAATGAAATTACGAAAAATAATCAAGAAATCACCGTTCGCGTAACGCTAGCAAACTTGCAAACGAACTAATGACCGAAAGATATATATATATATATATTTCATGCACTGGCTATGAGAGGAAGAGAGAAAGAAAATGTGCGCACAGCTCTCTCTTGCTCCTACAGAGGGATACAGACACTAGGTCTGCACTGTGCCTTAGTTAAACGAAACGTAACTGGCTATGAGAGAGAGAGGGCAAGAAAATGTGTGGTCGCACCTCTCTTTCTTGCCCCTACAGTAATATAAGAAACGTAACTCTCTCTCTTTCTATCTTCTCTAACTCATATATCCTTCTCAACTTCCGTTCGCCTTTTTTTATTACACTTTTCGTAACGCTCTCGTCACGCATTCACCAGCTTACTCCCCAAATCAAGCGTTGGTATAGAAGTTTTACTTCAGAAAATATTTTTTGATTTTTTTTATTAGCGTAGTAGTAGTACGAAATAATATTAAGATGTCCCATTAAACGCCTTTATTTTGCATAAGAATAGTACCACAAAAATACGGCTCCACTCGTGTGTCAGATCTATATGAGTAATCCTGATAACTAAACCTGATTTAAATGTGAAACTCAACGGCAACTCTGGATGCAATGATTGAGCGAGTACTAAAAGAAGGACCCTGTTGGTAAGCTAGATAGAGGGTCGGTATTTCGTACAGCCAGCGAATCATCTATCGCCATTTAAACAAGAACTATCTACTCAGCTTTAGAAGTAAGCATGAATCAATTGATAGTCTAAGTTTGAGATCAAAATAAATCAATTATGATGTGAAATGGTTCATTTAGTCATAGATAGATGTGTTTTGATGGTTATAGACTTTGTTACATTTTATTATTCAGGAATTCTAATAAATTTTTCATTGTTTTATGTCATTTTTATATAGTACTTTACATGTAGACTAGTTACTTGGAGGCTTAGCATAGTGATTACATGTCTTTTTTTTCGGGAGCAGAAAAATTTTTTTTTGTTTCTATGTGTTAAATTCATAAACTAATTTCGCTTTTTACTTCTCTGCTATCGGCAAAATCTACGACAAAAGGGTCATACTACAAAAGGCCAGCTGAGGAGAACAACTTGGGATTTTAGACTCTCGTGCAAAGGTAAACTACAAAGCTAAAGGAGTCATGTGTCGTTATTTTCAATTTGCTGTTTGAAGAAGTCTATTCGATCGAAGCCTTACCATTATGCATCGTGATAGCTAGGGCACATATGGCAGCTAACTTTTATGTGCACTCACTACGGACACTCGGACTTTTATTGAACATGTGGAAATGAGAAAACATTTCTATTGGAACGACCTACGAACTCTGAGATCAGGGTATTAAGTGGCGTGGCAGTAAATTTTGTGGGCTAAATAATAAGGTAGTTTGAGAAGGAATTCGTTCACTTTATAACCTTGCTTTTAAAGTAATTAAACGTTTTAAAGTCAGGCCATTTCAATAGGTAACATTTGACAGTTCACTAAAATTCAACAACGTAACCTTGTAACGGCGGGCATAAAATAATATATTGTTTCATTTTGTTAGAACTGCACGATTGCTGATTTTTTTTCAATAACGATTACATATTTATTGTAATAATGACCGATACGAGTACAAGTTCGGTACGAGTTGTACTGAACTGACCGACGTCAACAGACGTCAAATGTTACCTATTAAAATTGCCTGACTTTAGTAAGCAAATTGCTTTAACAGGACTTTCTCTACACAATTGGGTTTTTTTTTTGTAATAAATGGAAATATCATATACATAGTTATATAATAAAATTATTTTTAGTTTTTTTTTCGCTATAATTAAAATTTATATTATATTTAAAATATTTTTTTAATCTAGTACCGAAAACATGTGACGTCACAATGTTAGTTTCTACCTATCGTTACATACAGCTAATACAGTGTTTTGACTTTTAATCCATTAAATATATTATTATCGTTAATATTGTTTATAAATATATTATTTAAAATGTCTAACCTTAAAAGTAATCGTGCATGTTTCGTGCCGTTGTTTACGAATACTACAAAAACGACTGCCGACAAAATGTTTTTAAATGTTCCACAAAATGTGAAACGTAGAAAAAAATGGTTTCAAGCAGTGCGACGAACTAATCCTTAAACGACATCAATTTTTTTGTTGAGAATTTTGCTTTTTATAGTAATATTAATATTATAAGTTTTGTATATAATTCTCAACAAAAAAAATTATGTTGTTTTTAGGGTTCCGTACCCAAAGGATCAAACAGGAGCCTATTACTAAGACTCCGCTGTCTGTCTGTCTGTCTGTCCGTCTGTCACCAGGCTGTATCTCATGAACCGTGATAGACAGTTGAAATTTTCACAGATGATGTATTTCTGTTGCCGCTATAACAACAAATACTAAAAACAGAATTAAATAAATATTTAAGGGGGCTCCCATACAACAAACCTACAAATGTGATTTTTGCTCGTTTTTGCTCGATATTGATAACGGCAACAGGTAGACGCTTGAAATATTCACAGAATATTGAGTTATATTATTTACTTTAGAAACAAATAATTAAATTTAAATAAAAGTAATATTTATGGGGGGGCCTCCCATACAACAAACGTGACTTTATTACCGTTTATATAGATAATGTTATGGAACCCTTCGTGCGCGAGTCCGACTCGCACTTGGCCGATTTTATTGTAGTATTCGTAGACAACGTCACGAAACATGCACGATAACTTTTAAGTTAGACGGTTTTATAATAATGATTAATAACTTTACATGTAAGCGTATTAATTAATTAAGTAAAGTTCGGTAAATAAAGTTTTTGACAAAACTCTAACCTTCAGTAAAATAAATTTTATGAATAAATAAAAATGATCAAATAATAAATTTGTATACCGTTATCGAATCGTTTCGGTTTAATTTAGTATTTTTTGAACAGGCTAAGTTATGTATTAGAAAAAATTTAAAATTCATTCAATTTATGTTTTTTTTAACCTATATTTTCCCACTGCTGGGCAAAGGTCTCACGATCACTTGCCACGTCCCACCAGCCATCTTGGAATGCATCGAGGTCGTCACGCCAACGCTTTCTCGGCCTGCCCCAGCTTCGACGCCCATTGTGTGACGACTGTTGCCCATTTGTCTGTGACCATACGAATGACGTGACCCGCCCAGTCCCACTTCAGCCTGGCAGTCTTGTCACCAACATCTGCGATGCCGGTCTTCGCGCGCAGTGTGGTATTGCGGATTCTGTCGATTCTCTTTACCCCTAACACGCTGCATTCCATCCACACACAATTTATGTTATTTAAATATTGTTTAGCTGAAAACAGACATGGAGAATTATATTTACTTAACTACAATGGGAGGCATAGCAAAAATTAAAGTTTATGTGGCACCTCACAAGTTCAGCTGTCAACGTAATCGGAAACAACAAGGCAATAACTCTTAGACCAACTTTTCGTGGATAACTACAGTTACTGAGGAAGCTTTACTCCGAATTTGATGTTTTAAATAAATAAATATAAATATTGCTGGACATTTCACACAGCGCTATCTAGCCCCAAACTAAGCAGAGCTTTTACTATGGGAACCAGATAACGGATAGATTACTTATATACTTTTTTTTTGTCAATATATATTTATAATATATAGAGAAACAACCAAACTCGGAGCATATATCTGTAGATCATGCAAACGTGGATGGAATCGAAACCGCTATCTTCTGCGTCTCAGCCGGCTATTCGCCCAATGCGTGGTGCATTGCGCGAATTTGGGAGGAGGTCGTCGAACATACACGTCGTTCTGGACATACACGTCTTTTTACCGTACAAATACTGTACAATACTATTTTCCTAGTCACTTACCTTGATGCTTTATTAGCACCTCGAACTTCATCTGAATTAAACCAAATGTATTTTTTTAGAAAATCAGTTAACACAAGTAACTTTGTAACAAAAATATAACCGACATCATATAACAGATGCTGCAAGATGTGGAATGAGCTACCATCCGAGGTTTTACCATTAGGCTACGACATGGTACGCTTCAAGATAAATGTAAAAAGGTTTCTACAGTGTAGGGAACCCATCGACAATACCCTGGGTGTTGCCGGTGTCAATAGGCTACGGTGACCGCTTACCATCAGGTGGGCCGTAAGCCTGTTTCCCCACAAATAATATTAAATAAACAGAAAAAACAAACTACTGAACCGATTTCGATAAAATTTTTATGAAACCATTTAGGACGTACACTCTTTCGAATAAAAAAAGAATTTTGAAAATCGGTCTACAATTTACGGAGAAATCGGTGAACATACATAAAAAAATATGCAGTCGAACATATAACCTCCTCTTTTTTTGAAGTCGTTTATAAATATATCCACATCAGGTATTGTCGGCCTTTATAAATCCTTTAACAAACATAACTAATAATAAAAATTTCTTGTCACAAATATTTTTTTTGCACTAATTTTCTGATATTTTCAATCAATTCACGTGTTGCAGCCATTGACACTGTACGCGTGATATTACTTTAACATTATGACGTCACAAATATGGCAAACAATTATGGCGCCATCATTATGACGTCACAAATATGGCGACCAATTATGGCGCCATAAAAAAAATATGCAGTCGAACATAGAACCTCCTCTTTTTTTGAAGTCGTTTAATAAATATATCCACATCAGGTACCTATATTGTCGGCCTTTATAAATCCTTTAACAAACATAACTAATAAAAATTTGTTGTCACAAATAATATTATTGCACTAATTTTCTGATATTTTCAATCAATTCACGTGTTGAAGCCATTGACACTGTACTAGCGTGATATTACTTTAACATTATGACGTCACAAATATGGCGACCAATTATGGCGCCATCATTATGACGTCATAAATATGGCGACCAATTATGGCGCCATAAAAAAATATGCAGTCGAACATAGAACCTCCTCTTTTTTTGAAGTCGTTTAATAATTATATCCAGATCAGGTATATTGTCGGCCTTTATAAATCCTTTATCAAACATAACTAATAAAAATTAGTTGTCACAAATAATTTTTTTGCACTAATTTTCTGATAATTTCAATCAATTCACGTGTTGAAGCCATTTACACTGTACTAGCGTGATATTACTTTAACATTATGACGTCACAAATATGGCGACCAATTATGGCGCGTTCGTAGTCACGTGTTTCTTTTCAAAATTCATTCGATTTTTAATTGTTTATAAATATTTATTAAAAAGGATTAATATTTCCATTTTTTCGCATCGACTTTTAGTATAATTTATGATAAAGTTTTAAATAGATAAAAAATCGATTATTTTGATTTTCAAATACCCAATCAGTCAATGCGAAGGGCATTAGTATGCCATAACACAGGTTAACCTAGTTTGGATACTATGCTATCCCACCAGAAACCGTTTTTGTTAGGAATAATAATTTTCAGGATTATCTCTGTTTATTTAATGTCTGTTAACCTACTTCCTACTAATATTATAAATGCGAAAGTTTGTATGTATGGATATGGATGTATGGATGTTAGTTACTCTTTCATTCCGCAACGGCTGAACCGATTGCGATGAAATTTGGTATGTACGTAGATCATAACCTGGATTAACACATAGGCTACTTTTTATTGGCAAACCACGCGTACGAAGCCGCTGGCAACAGCTAGTAATATAATAAAATTCATTTCATTTCAGTTTAAAGGATATTAATTCACACATCTGAATCCTGTTTTAAATACATACATGGTTTTTTTCTTATTAGTAGGGATGGACGGAGATTCTTCATTCAGCTATCTCTACTGCATATAAAATATGCTGGTGGAGTGAAAATACGTATCATGATATAGTAGACATATACACACGCACTAAAGCCGTTCAAGATTTGATTAGTTTACCTTACACGGCCAAAATGCCACAGAAAAATAAACGAATGTGCTTTAGACTAACGTATCTATCTATCTTCAATAACTTATATCTCCCTCTCAATTTCCGTTCGCACTTTTCGTAACGCATTCACCAGCTTACTCCCCAAGTCAAGCGTGCGTAAAGAAGCTATACTTCAAAAAGTGGTACTCCGGGAGTGCCGACAGAAGTGAAAACTTGATTAAAAGCAGACTACACTACAGATAACTTATATACAGAGGTGTCACTAACAGTCAGTGTCAGTAGTTATTGGCAGGTGTCGGTAACAGTGTCACGAGTTCTATGGTTTTTCCCATCACAAAAAAATGCTCAACGTGTCTAAAGAAGTTTTCACTTCAAAACACCTTATTAGCTACTAGGGATGTTACTGAGCTTCGACTCCGACTTCGATAAGTCGTCTAACTACTGTAGGTAAAGTAGGTCTATATATACCCAATATAGACCTATTTTCTATTCAACTATTCTCCTCACTTCTGTGCGTCTTTCATCAAGGTTACTATATATTTTGTCATTTCATTCAATTAAGTATAAAGTACGATATTATTCAATTATTAGGTAGAATGAGTCTCTAATAAGTAACCACAATTCACACAATTTAATTATGAATACTAACGACCGTGATGATGAAATATAATAAGCAGCTCAATTTCAAACCATAGTATTTCATTTAAACTTCAAAGCGTATGAAATATGAGGCGTAATCCAATTCCGAAAGATCTGGTCTAAAAAGTAAATAGCTTTCGCTAAAATATCTTTCAAAAGGACTGTTGAAATTAGATTTTCAGAGCCAGTCACATACTTATATGACAGGAAATTAAGCTATCCATCACGGGAAATCTAGTTCTATAATCTACCTACCTACTTAAAGAGCATAATGTCTCTATATATATAATATGAACAGTTTCTTTAGTAAATCTACCTATGTACTTGGTTACTGAGTCACATAACTAGATGGCGCTGCTAATCATACTTCACACTAATTATGATAAATGGGAAAGTTCGGATGTTTGTTTGTTTGTAACTCAATCACGCCTTAACGGCTAAACCGATTTTGATGAAATTTGGTATATACATAGATTATAACCTGGATCTGCATAAAGGCTACCAATTATCCCATAAATCAGTTCCCATGGGATAAAAATGGGATGTCAAAGTTCATTTAAGTATTTTGCACCACAGAAAAACACGCGCGGAGCCGCTGGCAACAACTAGTTTAACATAAATGTAGGTAGTTTTGGAACCCTGTAATTCTAGGGTGAGGGGAATAAAAGATCTGCACTGACGTCCCCGCATTGGGGTGTATTGTGCATTACCCCCCTTCTAACCTGACCCCAGCCATCCTAACTCCTTGAAGTAACGGAGTAGGACTTTGGGTTGGTGGCAGCAGCTTTCCAGGGTCCCCGTGGATGTTGGAGTTGGAACCCTCGTTGTTTGTTGTGATCTTAGATGGAGTACAATAAACAAACAAACATAAAGTACACTTATGACAGAAAGATACGTACCACCTACATTTTTTGTCGTTATTTATTTCGATGTATTCGCTTATAGGCTTTTCATTTCACAGAAAGGTCAATTTGTATTTATTACATCAAACAAGCTCCTTTTCAGCCCGACGAGATACAGTCTCAAACTAGTTCGGAGGGCAGGGTCTTATCGAGCTTGTCACTTCATACATGTAACTAATCTGATTAGTACAGAAATTTAAATTATAAATTAATATAAAATTTAAGTACAACTCTATTTATACTAAAAACGGGATATTTATCATGATTTGTGAGTATTTGAGTATCCCGATATTTCGGCGCAGTTGCATGCGCCATGATCACGGGTAAACTGACAGTTGCATGCGCCGAAATATCGGGATACTCAAATACTCACTAATCATGGTAAATATCCCGTTTTTAGTATAAATAGTGTTCATAACCATGATAGTTTCAAAAGTTCTATTAAGTACAACTGTTTATGTTCTGTCTAATAAATTATTCTTATTCATAAATTATTCTCAAATCTATACAAGCTCGAGTTGATTGCAAATGTATATTTTTTTGTGAGATATAATAAACTTTTTACTTTTCGTAAACCAATGACAAACCAAACGTCCTCAACTACTCTGGTAATGTATGGAGTACCCAACCTACCTAGGTAATAGTTGCCTGACCCAAAGTTTTAGTAGTTAAACAGTTGAAATCGCGTGCACACAACTCGACTAAACTGTTTTGAGTAGTACTTGAGTGTTAGCATTGTAGAACAAACGAGCTGTAGTAAGTAACACTACCTGACAGAACACTAGGATGAAACATACCTACTTAGGGTAAAAGAGAATCACACTTCACACAAATATTACTAGTGGAACTGAAAATAGTGCCACGAAATAAACAACCACATTACTTGACTTAGAGTTCCATTCAAATTACAGGTAACGGGAGATCATGTAAATCGATTATTCATTTTTGGGGTACAAAATGCAATTATTCTGGACTTCAGACTTTTGCCTATATTTGTGTCACTAAAGCTACACGAATACTAAATATCAGCATTGTGGAGTCACTGGTGTACCTATTCTGTGAATTTTGTCAAAGTTTTGTTTTTATTATGGCTATTAACTCAAAAACTACAAGGTTTAAACTAGAAATAAAAACAGGGTTAAAATGTACTAATGAATACCTTTCCTTTGACGTCCCATTGTATCTAATAGTGTCACTTTAATTTTTTTTACCTCTCTTGAACCCCAATATCTCAACAACCCCCCAACATTTAGTCACACCAAAATTGTACCGTTACTACCTACCTATGTATCAAATTTCACGATGATCGGATCAACACTTCCAAAGTTTTTCTCGGACAAACAAACATACATACCTATATACATACACATCTTCATACATATATAGATATATACAACGCCGATTTGCCAAAGTTGATTTGGAGATCTCGCTTCGCTCGATCAATAAATGCAAAAGTTTGGATGGTTGTTTTTTTGTTACTCAATCCATCGTAACGGCTTTCGATGAAATTTAGTTATAATCTACGTACAAGTAACTAACCTGGAATTATAACACAGGCTACGTTTTATCCCATAAAACAAAAAAGGTCCCATGGGATGTCAAATCATATTGAAGTGAGTTGAAACATCTAGGTTACCTACACATTTAGTAGTGTAACACGTATGAAGTCGCGAACAAGAGCTAGTATTAAATATAGTTAAAACTAGCTTCCACCAGTGGCTTCGGACGCATATTTTGTCAATAAAAAATGAGAATTAAGAGGATCAGTAGGATGAAGAGAATTAGAAGGATAAGGAGGATGAGGAGAATGAGAAGGATGAGGAGAATAAGAAGGATGAGGAAGATGAGAAGGATAAGGAGGATCAGAAGGATGAGGAGAATAAATTGGATGAGAAGGATGAGGAGGATGAAGAGGATGAGGAGAATAAGAATGATGAGGAGAAGAGAAGGAAAAGGAGAAGGAGAAGGAGAAGGAGAAGGAGAAGGAGAAGGAGAATTAAAAGGATAAAGAGAATAAGAAGGATGAGGAGAATAAGAAGGATGAGAAGGATGAAGAGGATGAAGAGGCTGAGGAGGATGAGAAGGATGAAAAAGACGGTCATCGTCCTTACACGTCTTCAAATTGAAGGTGAAACATCATTACCTGACGATGTCATCTTCCTAGCGTTATTTATTTACTATTTATATACTTATTTTATCTGTTAGTATAGTTTGCTATATGTATATACCTATATATTAGTCTATTTTATAAGTATATTAAGTATTAGGATTAAAACTTCATATTATTATTATATCTTAGAATATATTATGTGTAAATGTAATGTATCCGCTAAAGTACACCGCACTCCGTAATTTTTAAAAATTTCGCTCCATCCAAAGGTTGCCTGGAAGAGATCGCTTTTAGCGATAAGGCCGCCCATTGTATTGCCTTATTTATTTTAACCCAGTACTTATTTTTTTTATTATTTCTGTTTGTGTGGTAATTCAATAAAGAGTTATCTATCTATCTATCTATCTAAGATGAAGAGGATGAGGAGAATGAGAAGGATGAAGAAAATGAGAAGAATAAGGAGGATCAAGATGATAAGGCTAATAAGAAGGATAAAGAGAATGAGAAGGATGAGGAGGATGAAGAGAATGAGGAGGATGAAAAGGAATAAGAGGGTGAGTAGGATGGAGAGGAGGAAGAGGGTGAGGAGGATGAAGAGGATAAGGAGATTGAGAAGGATGAGGATGATGAAGAGGATGAGAAGGATGAGGAGAATGAGGATGAAAGGGATGAAGTCTTACTATTTACTAGGAAAGTACGTAGACACTTATTTGTATGTTTTGTTTCATCCTAATTTTAAAAGTTTTTGGTCATACCATGCCGAAAGCCTTCGTGTGCCTTATAACAATGATACTAAAGCTGACTTTATGGAAACATTCGCGTCCTAAGAGTAAGTTTATATTTTTTCCTGCCACAGTGTGGAGCGAGAACACAGTAATTAGAAAGAAGTAGGGATCGCTACTTTGCGAAAAGACCGCCAATTGTATACATTCATTTGAATAATGGTAAGTTTAATTGGTTTGTTTCTTGTGTGCAATAAAGTATTATCTATCAATCTATCCAAATAGCCATCATATATGGTGCGTTGTTGATAATACAATCTTATACCATGTTTGTATATTTATCCTGGTATACCGTCAGGTAGAGTTACCACGGATCTCTCCATGATATAACTTGCAAACTGATCGAACAGCGATCTGTGAAGATGCACACGCCATCTTCGGCATCGGTTTTTCTCTTGGCGCAGCTGTGAGCACTTCGCAACTATGATCAATGTAGCTTTAAGTTTATAAAGCCTGTAGCTTTTCAGACAGGCTGTAAGTGAACTGAAAGAGCTTTATATTCGAAGGGAACTTGAGAAAAGTGTAGCGTTATTGTTATTTTACAAATCATAGTTTCTTTGTTTTGGCACTTTGATTGCAACTGAATCTTTTTACTCCTTTGGCCTGTACAGTTGCCTGTCAGTTAATCGAAATATAGGTACATTTTAAAGTTTATATTTATTTTATTTTACTGTATATAACACCAAAATCCACAGTTCTCAAGGAAGTCAACATAAACATAACTTATATTCAAACCAGAGAGCCATTAACGTATATAGGGTGTTTAATAATATACGCACAAAAATGAAAGGGGTTATTTTGATGAGCATAATTAGTAAATTTGTGAAATGTTTACCATAGAAATGTGAAACTTATTTTGGCATGTAAAAACAAACACTTTATTAAACTTATGTTGTGCTATTGCATAATGCTTGCCATCTAACCACAACTACTGTATTGGTGACATCTCATAATATCTCTTGTTGTCCCTTTCTAACCCAAAACCCGCAGCCATTTCCAAAAGAGATATCAAATCGGCCTATATTTTTAGATGTCGATTGCAAGAGTAGGCAGTAAGTTTTATATCGAATTAATTACCTAAACTTAGTCGATTTTCTTTCAAACTTGATAAGCTACACTACTAGTAGTTTTTTTTTTTTTTTGGGAAGTCTTTTTTATATTGTGAAAAACCGTTACTTGAATATCGTCAGTATATTACTAAACAGCCTGTACACATTTTATAGGTAGTAAATTATTAAATAACTGACAGTTAACACGTTACATTAATCTTATACAAGTTACATTAATTATAAATAAATAACATCAATCATATTAAAAAAATATTCTCCGGGACAGAACCCACGGTCGCTGAACTGTGAACTAAAAGTGCTAGCCTAGATAATCTATGGTTCATTTATCATAAATGACAGTTCCTTCCCCTTTGGGTTACCATCCTAGTAGTCTGTAGCAGAACCACTATAATCTTATGATGATAATTAAAAGGACAAAATGTAGGCGAACTGATAGGTCTGTCTGTCGGTCAGACAGTCCGCGACACAAAATGTACGTTCAGTGATGGAATATCGCCAAAAAACTGGTCAGTTTTGAGATGGTACAAGTATGTGATTTTATGTTATTCATTGGTTATTCCCAATTCACTGATTTAACGAAGGGTGGCCAGGAAAATACCCATGACATTACAATCAAAGTGAATGAATAGCCGATGTATTTGACTATAGTCTAACTTTTTATTAGCTGCAGTAAAATGACGTTTTGTGGGTTGCCGGTTTTTGAAGAAAAATAAATAGGGATGTAGCTAAATGAGTGAATCATAAATGAATAATCAGTTTGGTTTTTTTTTGAGATTTAATATTAAGTTGTAATGTATTTTTTTAACCTATTATTATTACTATACTAGAGGATTGATCTTTTTTAGTGGAAGTATAGGGAGGTACATTCAAAATGAAACAAAAACGTCATAATAATGTTATTTAATTAATTTTTGTGAACTGAATCACATCCCTATTGAGATTAGGCTGGCAACATTATTTTACGGAATGACATTTAGAAACGTCATTTTACTGCAGCTAATAAAAAGTTAGACTATAGTGTTATTTGCGGGCGGTACTCGCAAGGAATCTCATTACATTAAAATGTACACATTCCTTGTGCATCCAAGACATAACCATAATCGTCAGTGTAATGGACGCATTGCAAATTATACTCGTAGGTACATACCACTAGAACATTATATTGCAGCTGCAGTGTGTAGACGTAGTTCAAGTGAGGGCATATCCAGAACACGCAAGGCCGTCTACTATAGTATACTATACACGGTGTAGGTATATTGATAACTTTATAAGTATATGAAATCTGTAACTGGTCCAAAGCACTTAAAATATTTGTTGAAAATTTTAATTGAAATTCACTTCAGAGACCAGAACGCATTTTTTTCTCTTTTTTGTCCGTCTGTCTGTCCTTTTGTACGTCTATCACGCTGAAATTATTGGATGGATTTTGATGAATAATGTGGATTAATATATAGGATATTTTTTAACTCGAAAAATTGTAACTGGATCTGGAAAGGTTCCAGTAGCTAAGGTTCCAGTGTTAAAGTCTATATTAAAAAGTTTAAAAAAATCGCTTAACAATTTGAAATAAATTTCAAAATTATCTACCAAAATAAAAAGAGTTTTTTTTAATCTATGTTAGTGGGGATGGGGTGATAAGGGGTAAGTTTGTATGTTAGGGGTAATTTCCAAAACTACAGAACCTATTTTCTAAGTTCTTTCACTGATAGCTACATTATCCCTTATTGCCCAGGCTATATTTTATTTTGATAAATATTCGTGCGAAACCAGGGCGGGTCAGCTAGTCTAAAATATGAAATAAAAACTCAACTGTTTCTTACGTTGACCTAGGTCAAAAAGTCTTAATATTCTACATTGTCTGTGGCGCAGTGGGCGAATAGCCGGCTGAGACGCAGTAGGTGGCGGGTTCTATTCCCACTGCGGAACAATTGTTTGCATGGTTTGCAAATATTTGTTCCGTATTCGGGTAATTTTCTACATATTAAAAGTAGGCATTTACAAAAAAAAGTATATAAGTAATCTATCAGTTGTCTGATTCCCATAGTAAAAGCTTTGCTTAGTTTGGGGCTAGATAGCGCTGTGTGAAAAACGTCCAGCATTATTTATTTATTTATTCAGAACCCACATCATTCATAGTCTCACATAATCACATAGAAAACTACGCGCGATAAACCTATCCTACATTATGCACATGCAATCATACAACTGATAGAACAATGCATTGCAATGAAGCATGACCTCATGTTGAATTAATCAGTACAATGTAAATAAAAGTTGTATTACAATATTTAGATAGATAGATATAATACCCTTTATTGCACACTAAATAAAATTAAATATACAAAGAAATACACAAAACTAATGGTTAGTACAATGGGCGGTCTTTAGGTTAAGGTACATGTTTATATGGACCGTAGAATTAGATAATTAATCGAGCGAAGCGAGATCTCTAAATCAACTTGAGCAAATCGGCGTTGTATGTATGTATGTTTGTCCAAGGATAACTTTCGAAACGTTGATCCGATCATCGTGAAATTTAATACATATGTAGGTAGTGATGGCACAATTTTGGTGTGACTAAATAAGCTAAAAATGTTGGGGGGTTGTTGTGATATTGGGGTTCAAGAGGGGTAAATAAATGAAAATGAGGCTAACTAGTCAAGTGGAACGTCAAATAAAAGGTATTCATTAGTACATTTAGACTCCATTTTTATTTTGCGTAAATTCTTTATAGTTTTTAGTTATTAGCCATAATATAAACTAACCTTTGACAAAACTCGCAGGATACACCAGTGACCCCACAGTGCTGTAATTTAGTATGCGTGTAGCTTAAGTAATACAAATATAGGCAAAAGTCTGAAATCTAGAATAACTGCAATTTGTACCCAAAAAAAAAGAATAACCACATCACATGAACTCCCGTTACCTGTAATTTGAATAAAACTGTAGGTCAAGTTATTTCGTGACACTATTTTGATAGTTCAAGATTACTACAAATAATATTTTTTTGTTTAAATCGGAGACTCGCGAGATGTCAGTTCGGGGCGAACCACTAGTTACCATCTTGTAACTATTAGGTATATTTTAATGGTATATTATATTAATTATGTGCACAAACATTGGCTACTCATGTAATCTCAGAGAGCAACAATCTAACTGCAACAACAAAGTCTCTGTAACCGATGTGGCTTGGACGATATCAAGATCAAGACTAGTTTTATCAGATCATAGCTTAATAAAGATTTTATCTTTGATCGTCCTTTTAAAATTCAAGAGTTATTACGTACCGTTTTATCGGTGTTATAACCGTGGCAAAGTCAAAGTCGAACAAACTCGCATTTTCAAATGTCGTAGAACAAAAGTTTGTTCCCTTTTATATCATAATAAGGAGTTATGGTGGTGGGTTATCACCATTTTGAACTAATAATAACAATAAGCAAATTATTTCCAAGAAAAAAATATACCATAAATAACCTAATATCTTCTTTTTTTTTATAAATTATAGGCCAGCGTTTGACCACACGATCTCGCCTGATGGTAAGCGATGATGCAGTCTACGATGGTACACGCTTGCCTAGAAAAACCTATTCACTCGCGACTTGAAGACCTCTAGGTTGTAGTTATCAGGAAATATAGACTCAGGCAAGGCGTTCCACTTCTTGGCGGTGCGCATAATAAAGATGGAAGAGGTCTGATGAAATGGTCTGATGGTAGTTTTTGAATTAACTACTTTGTCTTGTCAGAGCTCAAGTGTTTCCCATATTCATTATATGCTTCAGAGACAATGCTTCCCCAGGAAGTAAGAAAAAGAAGGTTAATGCTCTCGAGATGTGGTGCTGGAGAAGAATGCTTTAGGTATCGTGGACCGAATTTCATACCAATCAGTCCATACTTCAAGAACTCTGCATCAAGCAGCGTTGCTTTTCCACGATACAATCTAGCATCCTCGCTTTCTTTGGACACGTGTCGCACAGCGGGAAGCTCTCCTTTTAACGCTTGGTGGTGCAGGGGAAGGTTGAGTGTAGAAGAGCGCGTGACAGATCGTCTGTGAAATGGACGTATAAGTAAAGTCTGCCATAGATGTTCTTCTGAATAAATGTGCCGTAAGAGCAGCGGTGAGAGAGTGGCGAAGGGTAGTTAAGGGCGCCACAGCCCTAGCATGACGAACACGAAAATTTCAACTAAGTTTCAGCATTACAACATTTTAATAGCCTATAAATGAAATGGCTGTAACTAGTCGGACAAACAGACAAACGGTCATGGCGAAACTATAAGCGTTCTTAGTTCGACTACGGAACTTTAAAAAAACTGACGTTTATACCATTTAAGATAACAAACACCCTAAGATGACCATAATTGCTATAGCTTAAAAAAAATCCAAGGCATCTGAAAGGTATATCGGCGTTTGACTCAGATTATACAATTTATGCCCATTGTTTATTCGCGGCTCCCATCGAATTATAAAAGTTTGCGAGAAATTAGATTAAGAACAAAGAGGTCGAGAAGCGTTTTAACTTAATAGCCGAGGCCAGACATGTCCCAAGCCGTCACTTAGCGAGCGACGGACGATAAAAGAAATTGTGGTCATGTTGCAGGACTGTTGTCCTAAACGGCGTTTGATATTAATGCTAGTTTCACGAGGTTTGCAAAATTGCCACGTGGGCGAAGAACTAACCATGTTTAGACCTTTTGATCCCTCGGGAAGTCAACCTACGTAATCACTAACGTAACTTATTATATTTATATATTTTAACTAAAATAAAATAAATATATAAGTTTTTTCTCCAGATAATTCTCAAATTCCCGTCTTGAAAATATCTTCTCCTGCAACAGAACATATTTCACTCAGAAATGGATGCTAATTTGGTATAGTTTTGCTGGATAAGTGAATATGAGGTTTGAACCCCATCTATCGTGGGTGCTATAAATACCTTGTTCTTAAAATACTTACAAAAAGGACATATACAAAGGCAAACTTAGCCCCAACAAAAGGTTTCTTCTAACAAATTTTGAGTATAGAGTTAACGGATTAAAGTGATAGCAATTCAAGTAGGTGTGTACCTACTTCTATGTTAGCTACTAGTTCCGCTAGTATTGGAGTACTCTTTGAGCCACCTTTTTAAAAACTTGTAAAACTTGAAAAATAAACTGCACTACAAAAAACCACTCTAAACACAACCTACGTGAAATAACAATGGAACTAGGTCAAAGTACAATCTACCGCTAAAAACAATAACAGACTGGTTAGCGCTAGCAAACGTTCGGAACGCGATTATAGCGAGGGTATGAATATGCATTGTACAGCTGTTCGCCTCCGAATGGAGTTGCAACGATACGCCCTATTGAACTTGGTACGGTAGTCTCATGAGGGCACTCTGTAAACAAGTTTCGTCAGTGCCCAATACAACGCAACGTTTGTATTGTAACCATTTGGCGCGATCGACTAACTGAGCACCCAACTGAGTTCATCAAACAATGACATTAAATCTTCGACTTTCGTGGCGCAGTGGGTGAATAACCGGCTGAGAACCAGGAGGTAGCGGGTTCGATTCCCACCGCGGAACAAATGTTTGTATGATCTACAGATATTTGTGTGGGGTCTGGTTGTTTCTGTTTATATTATAAGTAGGTATTTACAAAAAATATATACTAGTATTCTATCAGTTATCAGCTTTGCTTAGTTTGGGGCTAGATGGCGCTGTGTAAAATGTCTAGCATTATTTATTAAAATTATTAAAATATGTTTACTGAGGCTGAGATTTGATGTTCGAGTACAAATACAATGTTTGTTTGAACATAGAAATTATAATAGATATTTTAGTTAAGTATTTTTTTTAGTCTCGTAGAGACGTAGAGGAGAGTAGGACCAACAAGGCAGTTAATACAATAAAAAAGACTGCTTTCTAAATTTGTATAAATTGTTGTATGTAACTCAATACGAATTTAATCAATGTAAATAAAAATGTTTCGGTTCCATTACCAATTTAATTATCTTGTTTCAGGTCATTCGGAATCCAGGGAAATTATTTATGCCAGTTATTATTTATTTAAAATGTACAAAAATATCTCTTCCGAGATTTACCAGCGTGTCGTATGAATATTCATTGTCTGTGCACGTCTCGTCTAGTCTAAGGGATTGAGTTTCGACACGGGCTCCTATGCTGGTACTTAGTATGAATTACCATTCGCTAAAGTTCCATGTTAGGGTAAGACTTTGATTTGAGTCATGTTGATTTTAGCACGTACGAGTACGACGCGTACTATCTACTACCTATCTGGAAGAATATAATTTAGAAAATCATGGTTTTTGTGTAAAATATAAATAAATGAATATTGCTGGATATTTCACACAGCGCTATCTAGCCCCAAACTAAGCAGAGCTTATTTTTTTTTTGTAAATGCTTTCTTAATATATAAAACATACAGAACCGAAACAAATATCTGTTTATCATGCAAACATTTGTTCTGCGGTGGGAATCGAACCAGCTACCTCCTGGTTCTCAGCCGGCTATTCACCCACTGCACCACGAAAGTCGAGGATTTGAAGTGATTGTTTGATGAACTCAGTTGGGTACACACAGTCAGTCGATCGCGCCTAATGGTTACAATACAAACGTTGCGTTGTATAATATTGGGCAGTGACGAAACTTGTATTCGCCCACTGGGACACGAAGGTCGTCGTAATGTTTAGCAGTACTTTTAAAAGCGCTGACTAGCATTATTATCATTATTTCCACTCATGTTGATCCACATGAGGGCTGTGCACAGGCTTCTCTTGATTTATGCATGTTCAATGTAAGTATCGTAAAATAGCATCAAACTCCAAAATATATCTGGGCACAGCTGTATCATAGCATCGAAGCAAACTTTTTTTTGTAATCGTACAGTGTGCGACGTAAAATGATGAGCAATTCGAGTTCTAAAAGACCACCATATTGTGAAAAGCAGTTGTTTTTGTCAGTCTCCGCTAGACCTAAAAGCAGTCAGTAGTTACGTCATATCAATTCACTTAGTACCTACTAGAACACTCATACCTACAACTTTAATTGCAGATCATGTAAAATATTCATCCCGCGTTGGGAATCGAACACGCTCCTTGCCCTCTGAGCCAAAGGCAAGTAACTGCACAGCCATGAACGAACTTGATTAACAAATCGGGATCTTAGGAACAAAAATGTTTAATGTCAAAACTCAATTTTCCTGTTACTGCTTCACAAATTTTAAATCTATATTTATTGTAAATTTTGGGTACAACATAAATAATACGAGTAGTGCTAGCAGTAAAGTGTATATCCCAACTCTAGTACCAAATCATCTTGACCACTGAAGTTCCTCCGTACACTGGACGTATTATCCTGACATGGAACACCGGACCAACATGTGCATTCACGAGGTTATCGATGCAAGCCTCTCCGTCTAGATTAAATATAACCTCCGGTAAACCCGCCAACCAGATACGCAAATATGCTTGGCTATGTGTGCGATGCGGGCTACTCAGCATATCATGGAATTTCAACTAGGTTCCTCTCGTTAAATGGGTTTGTATGCTGGTTCTTAGAAGTCAACTCTGTCAGCGTGAAAAATAATCAGCGGATTTTTACATTTTAGCCAAGTAGGTATTGAGATAGCTGCTCCTAAGAAAAATAATAATTTTGATATTAATATTTTTCAACAGCTAAATCGTTTTGCATATTTAGTATATTTATTGCGTTAATACAAGGTGGATTAAATTTATTATAAATAATTAATAAAAAATATTGTAAATCATTTAGGTATTTACAAAATACAACTATTAGTCACTTTTTCTAAAAAATCATGTTATGGGAACTATACATTTTTTGTACTAATATATTTTTTTTTCTAAAATCTTTATATAGCTACATTATCATGCCTACTATTTAATTATGGTTGATTTTGAATACTTATGCTTACAAAATATGGTTTTTCTATTCTTCCGGGAAACTGGCGTGGCAATATGTTATGTTTAGTATTCGCTTGTTAAAAAGAATTGGCAATTTGTGTCTATTTGTGATCTTTATACTGTTATTACATCAATTCTGTCAATAAATCCACGCAAATCTAGCATATATATACTAGCTTGGAAGACTTGAGGGATACCTTTGCCCAGCAGTGGGACGAGATAGGCTAGGGAAAAATATTACCTTAACTATGGACAGTTTCTTTACATGTTTTTATACATTTGACATCATATTTGTCACATCCGATGATCCGAGTGAAGCATGTTTACGTCAAATATGCCTAAAAGCTTAAACCAACGCATGACTCGAATTCCAAGGAACCGCTTTCGATATCATGGTCCAAAAACCAGTGCCTCAATAAAACTGTGAATTGAAATCGCTGCACCAAAACTTCGGAGTAGAGCATTGCTCTGGCTTACATTCGTAATAGCCAGGAAGTGCATTCGAAGATAGAATACGTGACTCATAACGATTTATGACCCTCCACAGACCGGCGTTAATTCTACTCTTCGTAAACGGATAGTAATATGATATTTGGAGATCTCATTATGGCGTGCATGATGTGGAAGTAAAGTATGTGCGAGAAGAAAAATGACTTGGAGATAACATTTGATTACAGCCGCAGTTTTGCTCGAGTTTTAATAAAGGATGCACATTAGTACGGAACATCAGCGTTGCGTCACCAGCACAACTAATATTAAATTAGACACCTCTTTGTAACGCCTGAAAGATCACGAGAGAATCACGAATCACCATGAAATCAAGCGGCGTATGGTAATCTCAAGGTCAGCTATGGAAAAGCTGAAAAAGATATGGGAGAATCGCGATATCACGAAGGCTACCAAAACCCTGCTCGTCACAGCGTTGGTATTTCCCATCTTTCTCTACGCAGCGAATACGTGGACCCTTCGTGAAAGCGAGAACAAGAGCAAAGATGCTCTTGAAATGTGGTGCTGGAAAAGAATGCTTGGGGTGTCATGGACAGAATTCCGTACCAACCAATCCATACTTTAAGAACTCGGCAACAAGCAGCATCTTTCTTATACTGTGCAATCTCAAATCCTTACATTCTTCGGGCACGTGGAGAGGTATCTATTGAGCGCCTTGTGGTGCAGGAGAAGGTTTAGGGTACGAGACCACGCGGTAGGTCGCCAATGAGATGGACGGACTAAATCAAAGCAGCACTTGACGGTCCCCTACACGAGTGCACCAGAAAAGCGGTATTACTAGAGGAGTGGCGAAGGATTGTCAAGCGCGCCACTACCCCCGAAGTGACGACCACGACCGCTCTGCCAAGAGTGTAACGTCTGAGAAGAAGAAGAAAGATCATAAAAGATACATATTGTGAGCTTATGTTGACTAATGTTATCTGCTACGCCGTAGCACATAGCTACGAAATTCTACGAACTCTACAAAGACTATGCAAATAATTTGTAACATCAAATTGAATGCTGATGAAACGGTCAACAAACTTCAACTACTTTCCGCCGAGAAACAAAGGAAATATTATTACACCCTGGTGAAAAAGTTATCTTTCCTATAAATTAAGTTTGCACGTAATAAAAACTTCCATTCTCACTCCAGCCACTTATCTACTTTAATAACAATTTTTCTTGCTAGAGTTCAGGGAAACTACAAAAGTTGTACCAATAAAATTATTTTACTCAGGTAATAAGGTCTAGCTACGGCTAGTTGGAATAATGAAACTGAACAACGTCGCCGGTTCCTTTACGACAAATTGTAGCCTTCGTAGACACAGGGTTATAAAAATCGATGGAGGGAAAAGTTTTTATATATTTGTCTAGTTCTAAATATCGCCAAGCTGTCGACCGGTAGCCGTTATAATATAAGACAACTGCATATTTTATCCTCAAGCAGATCTCACTAAAGCCCAGTAAATGCAGACCACCAAGTTTAGCGCTCTCTTTCTACTGAATGCATGATATAAAAATTTTATTGTTAATTTGACCAATTATACCACGTCAATACTAACTACCATGCAAGTAAAAACTAATTAAATTCCAGTCCATCGCTTGTCTCTGACATGCCAGTCAGTTATTTTTCACTTGTTTTTTTTTTATAAATTATAATCTAGCGTTTGACTACGATCTCGCCTGATGGTAAGCGATGATGCAGTCTACGATGATACATGCTTGCCTAGAAGAAACCTATTACTCGCGACTTAAAGACGCCTGTTGTAGTTATCAGGAAACACAGACTCAAGCAAGGCGTTCCACTCCTTGGCGGTGCGCATAATAAAGGTGGAAGAGTAACGCTTTTTGCGTATGGGAGGTATGTTTCACATGTAGCGGTAGCGCATCGCGGAGGGTTTGGTTGTCCGATGATAGAATGGGGATGGTGGGATCAGGTTGAAGAGCTCCGTAGCACACTTTTCGAAATCTATCTGATAGAAAACTGAGAGACTTGCAACCTTTCGACGATGCTCGAGACTTTGGAGCCTTGCATCTGCAAATGCGTTATTTCAAATAAGCTTCTTGGCTCTTCTCTCAATTGAATCTAGAGCTGAGATAGTCTCAATAAAAAAGAAATTTACTTTCACACGAACACTATAACTTTATTTTGTATTCCATAAAAAATACTTATAACATCATAACTCTAGTATAGAACGGCAGCTGCTATCTTGAGAAAAGCAGTCCTAAACTATTCTATACAATCAATCACCGTAAGTGACGAACCGTAAAGTGCCATGAACTAGCTGGGTGATCTATCGAAGCAGTCTAGACTAGAGGCTTTACTGATCAACATTCAGATATATAAAGGTCAAGTACTAAATAGTAAGAGAGCAAATAACATTATTGATTAGAAAGAAAGAAAGAAAGAAAAAACATTTATTTGTGACGGTACAAAACACACACAGCACACAAGTAAGATACACACAATAGAACAAATTCATACACACAAAAACAGCAATACCCAACAAATGTGTGTCTCACAATTACCTATATATAATGACCGACGTCACAAAAAGGCGCACAACTCAGCATATGTTGTGCTTTTGGCACAACGCCGGTCTTCCGTTAGAACCATTAAAAAATAGGATGTCACGGATGACTGCCCGCACAGTACTACAATTACAAAAAATATGAATATATGGATATATATAAGTTACCACACTAAGAAAAAATTAATAAATAAAAAATGTAAAAAAAAAATGGCTAAGGAAAAAAATATATATATTGTAAAATGTGGCTAAGGATATTAAGTTATAAAAAGTAAAAGAAAAAAAATTGAGACGATTGGGGAGAACTAGGCGAGAATGTGCATTAATCAGTCCCACTGCTAAGCAAAGGCCAATCTGCTAAGTAATCAGACTGTCAGAACAGAGGAAGGATATTATAAAGGAGTGGATAAAATGAGAAAACTACAATATAGAAATTTCGTTTCTAATGAGTTCGTGAAACTTTTGGAAATCAAAGAGGAACAATCTCAGTTTAGCTCTGAAACCATGGACGCTACGCAACTCCTGAATCGGCGGTGGAATATTGTTCCAGCATAGTGGAAACTGCCTCTGAATGCTGCTGTGTGATGCCGCTAGATGGCTAGCTGTTTCGAGCACTTTCGCAGCGTCCTAGTCTGAGAAACCCAACTTAGTCTATCATACAGGTATTTCGGCGTTTGGTATTTAAGCACACCAAAAAGTAGTCAAGCCAGATGTAACTTCTGCTTCGACTTCATTTTCAAGATGGAATGTGGATTTGACGGCCTCCGTGATGCAGTGGGCGAATAGCCGGCTGAGACGCGGAGACGAGGAGGTAGCGGGTTCGATTCCCGCCGCGGAACAAAAGTTTGCATGATCTACAGACATTTGTTCCGGGTCTGGTTGTTCCTATATAAGTATGTATTTACAAAAAAATATATATATAAGTATACTATCAGTTATCTGGTTCCCATAATACAAGCTCTGCTTAGTTTGAGGCTAGATAACACTGTGTGAAATGTCCAGCAATATTGATAAAAAAAAGATGGAATGTTGATTTAAATAAGGTGTGACATGAGTCCTTGGTGGTATCTTAAAACAAAAACGCGCGCAAGCGTTCTGGAGCCGTTGAATTAAACGTGTTGTCCGGGCAAGTAGCCGAGGGCTAACCACGGTATCTAGTGTAAGATTAATAAGTATGTTGATTGATTGAAGAGAGAATAAATGTATAAGTACTTGTATATTTAGTCCAAATAGTCAAATATTGTTAAATCTGGTTTTATTTAAATTGTAATATTAAACTATTTCCGGATTAATAAGATAACGTTGGTAATTGAACTAATATGTAACACTTCCTGTGTAAAACGGTATGAAGTAAAACGGTGACCGGAAACGACCGACAACGAAGTCGTTCTCGGTCTAATATGTCAGAAACTGTTTTATACTAGAAGGCGATGAGTTCGACATAGTGAATATTTTGTTTAGTCTTCGTTTAGTCGTCGTGGAGTGAACTAGTGTGAAGTGAAAGCAACAAAATATATTCAGTTTAATAGCCGAGGTGTTTTATTAGTCCGTGAAGGCTAACACTAGATGTCTAAATCTCAAAAGTACCAAGGACTCGACCAGTTGCACGTGTAACTCTTCACTTAGACATTGCCTAATTTTGTACAAGACTTTCAACTTATAAAAAGACGTTTTTACAGATTAATGAAATACCCGAGAATATTTATGCCGGTGAATTAAATGAGATATTAAAATAAATTTTTATAACGTTTATAATAAGAAACCACGATACTTTGTTCAAAGAAAAATTTCAGTTGTTTATCTGTAACATGAAATTTTGATTTACAGAATGATTTCTCCGTGCAGCTTCCAGCTAGCATCTGGCACCCAAAAACCTTTTTCAATAATGTAAATAAAGAGATAACTTCCCTCATCAATTTACTCAACCAAAATCTAACAAAATTCCAGCAGATATCAAAATAGAGCCAGAAAGTAAATATTTTCCAAGTTCAAGTTACAAATTGCTCTTCTCCACACTAATTTGTGACAGCTAATTGGTAGTCGCTACAGAAAAATTACTTTCATCAGCGGACGAAGAGTTCCATAATTACGGCAATTAAGGCCCATTTCGTTTTGTTGGGTATAAAAGGACGTGTCGCGTGTGCAAATACCTTATGTCATTTTTATGGGACATTCGAGTAAAATTTTGAAACTTTTATTAGATGCAACATGTGTTTTACATGTTCGTATTTAGTATTTCGTCCCAAAGCTTGCGAGGAAAGGAAAATGAAGCCGGGAAAAGGATCTGTAATATATTAGATGGGAACGTTTTTTGTCGAAACTGTCGACACTCAGATACATAGATAGAAAACTTTTTGTTGTTACACCAAATCAACAATTACTTAGAAACTACCATGCGGTGATACAATCGGCGGCCTTACGATTTAAAGCGATAGTAGGAAAACTTAGTAGCAAGGTGTGTCAGCAATAAATTAGTGTACACACGGCTTCACATCAAGCTGTACTTCCAGTATAAGCTGCCTCGCATTTTGTAGGCTTTTCGTAGAATGAGAGGTCAGCTTAGACTGTAAATATATAACTTGATGTGTACCAGGAAAACTTAACTATACCGGAATCATTTGTCTGCACTACAAAGCTGAGTTCTCATATTCTCATCTATCGTTACTTTAACGCTACTCTTGGCTTTATTTCACCTTATTAATAAATGTTTTATCTATACTAATATTATAAACAGGAAAGATTTGTATTTTTGTGTGTATATTTGTAATGAATAAACTCACAAAAACTACTGTGCCGATTTCAAAAATTCTTTCACCATTGGAAATCTACATTCACCCTGAGTAACATAGGCTACTTTTTACCCAACTGCGCAAAGTAGGGTAATGTTTTTATTGAAAAACTACGCGTGCAAAGCTGTAGATTGGTCAGCTAGTATTTAATATATCTAATATGTTTATAAAATTCTCGTGTCACAGTGTTTGTAACAACACTCCTCCGAAACGGCTTGACCGATTCTTATGAAATTTTTTAAGTATATTGAGTAGATCTGAGTATAGGACGTAAACTATTTTTCATACCCTTATGTGATACGGGTGGCCCAGCTCAATTTTTTTTTGACAATTTTTTTTTTATATGCTAGCAATAAAAAATACATACAAGCATAAATTTTCACCCTTCTACCACCAACCCTTTATCTTTTAATAGCGATATTAGTACTTTAATAATTTTCTACTTGGAATATAGAGATAGTTGTTTATGTGCAGTGGGTACGTGCACAGAAAAGGACATTGAAAAATAAAAATGAATTTAACTCAGCTTTGCAACAGAAATTTTATTGATTCTAAGGCAGTACAAAGTTCGCGGGGTCAGCTAGTAAATATATAAAATTCTCGTGTCACAGTGTTTCTCCGAAACGGCTTGATCGATTCTTATGAATTTTTCGTGTGTATTCGGTAGGTTTGAGAATAGGTCGTAAAAAAAGTATTTTTCATAGCCCTAGGTGATAAGTAGTTTTTCTTTTGAGCAATTTTTTTATTGTAATTTTTTTATGAAATGGCAATAAAAAATACATACTTACAGCCATAAATTTTCCCCTTCTACCACCAACCCCGATCTCAGCTTATCAATACAAAACTTATTGATTCTAAGGCTGTACGAAGTTCACGGGGTCAGCTAGTTTAATCATTTTTTTTTATTTATTTATTACAAGTAAGTACATTATAACCTTAATATTATACCCTAAAAACCGTGCAAGGTATGTCTGGGTACTCACATTCGTCGAACTTCTACGTAGCAATTATACATTAGCAACACACAAGACAGTATTACTCCATACTCGTAGTACTCAATCCGCTTGCGACACCTGCTATGCGAATAAGCACCTAGTATACTACTAGATATATTATAAAGTTGTATGAATAGACAGCGGCTCATCACCCGTCGACTATCCCAGTCACACAAGCGTTCGAGTGCCTATTTAAATAAAAAAGTAATATAATATAAATGTACCTATTACCCGTGCGCGATAAGTTGGGACCTGAGCGCGGTGACGGCATATAGGCGTGTTTGTACCGCCCGCAAAAAAGCGAACATAACAAGCAGCCGCCCGCGGCTTCGTCTTTGTTTTTTTTAACCTAATTTATTTTGTTACTCAGGGAGGACGCTGCTTTTTATCTAATCTTTTTTACACTATTTAAATAAAATAAAAATACAATGTTTAAGTTTATACATTTATTTTATCTATTATTTACATTATCTCATCTTCGTTACTACTTAGTGGATTTATGCCTTCTAGAGGTTGTTCTTCGTCCTCAGTCTCACTATAATCACTTGACGAAGAGGTATCCGATAAATTTACAATTAATTGCGATTCATTCGTCTCTTGTAAGAGGTCATCATGTCACATCAAAAACTACAACAACAAAACAATGACACAAACTATAACAACAAAACTACAACAACAAAACAATAACACAAACGAAAACTAAAATAAATCCAGAGCGCGTCGTTACGTAACGTAGGCCAGTACGAGACTAAAAACCCTAGTAAAAAATAGTGATGCGATCGGTAAAATACGGGCGCCATCGGGGAAGTGCAGGGGAAGCGGTCAGGGAGTCGCATTCCTAGCAGGTCCCAAGTTATCGCGCACGAGTAATAATTATTTTTAGTATGGAATATTTATGTACCTACTATGCTACATTCTTATGTACCATCTTTAAATGAGTACTAATATTATATTGTACCTACTTTTATACTTATATAAAGTACTTTTATTTATTATTTTGTTTATGTAACTACACTATTTATTCAGCACACAATTATTTTATTAAGGGCACCGTTCTCGTGAAATCCAGTCCATCCAAAGGTTGTCTGGGAGATATCGCTTTTACAGAAATGCATTTTGCCACTTATATTCCCACGTGTCTAGTTATTTGTTATAATATTTTTTTTTTGTTAATTTATGCCAAACGTCTTCACCTTCTGTGACTAAAAGATTATATCAACTTTCCCACACAACGTTTGGTACTCGAGTTCAACAAACACATAGGAGAACGTAAAGAAGCCTTCGTATATCTAAAATACGTTCCTTTCGCTAGACACCATTTTCCATATTTTACGCGTGAACTGAAACAAATAGACAATAATGGAATATTAAAGTAGGAGCTAAGTAAATGCCGCGATGAAATACAACTAAAATTGCTATAAATTCTAAGTTAGGTTCCTGTGGATGTAATGAAAAGATACATGCTTTGGGTGGAAGGTTGCTCGCTCTTTCTTGTACCTAAAGGATGCGTTCGAAAATGTTTGTTACCTGAATATCCATTTAGTACATGTATCCTGAATTATTATTTAAGGAATTATCCTGTATTTATGAGTTCTATTTTCTAAAAATAAAGTTTAATATCAAGAAATAATTTGAAAAACTACTCGTACAGTTATAAACGCTCTTTGTATTTATATCTACTTTACTCTACATATACTCATGGACAGTGAAAGCAAGATGTTAGACTTCGGGTCATAGGCAGTTTCTATCATAGGATATTTCTTTAGTATGTAACTATTCCCAGGTCAATGCGAGTTTTTTCAATGAAAACGTGTTTAGAACAAACATTGCTCTTGTAAGATAGGGCAATCTTTTCCAGGTTAAAATACATGTTCGGAAGTACCTTGTATAACCCACACTAATATAATAAATTCGAAAGTAACTCTGTCTCTTCGTCTATCTGTCCGTTTGTTAGGTTGTCACGACTAAACAGATGAACCGATTTCGATGTAATGACGAAATATAGTACTTATTTAAATGGATTATGACCCGGATTAAGATATAGGCTACTTTGGATTGGCAAAACACACGTGAGAAGCCGCGGGCTGGTGCCATCCATGTATTTTCTAAAAAGTTTACATTTTAACACGATAAGTGCGAAACAGGGCTTGAAACAGCCTGTCCGTGTCTCGTCTTCATAGCGGTAAGAAAAAATTTAAAACGTCTCTGTCGTGCGGGAGGCATTACTTCTATCTGGTTCAGTGTAGGAAAGAGATAACTTTAAATCTAAGATGTGCTATTGATTCTAAGTTCTATGGTATACCAACATCAATGCCGGGTTTCTTAAGCCTCGTGCCGCACACAAAAAAAAACCGTACACTTTGTCTTGTTTGGCGCCAAAAAAAGGATTTAGGTTTCCTACGGGCGGTGGGGTATAATATGCCTCGTGCCGCCACAATCTCTGGTTTAGGATGAGGTTTAAAACGACCCGTAACGCAGTAATGGAAAGTACAGATAAATCTGTGCCGCTGGGAACGTGTTAAACTGGTATTTATTTAATTGTATGTTCACGATACGCCGTTGTATTTCGTATGATTTGAACGGTTTTTCTTTTCTGAGAAGAGAATAGAAGATAATTATTTTTTGGAGTAGAAAAGTGATTTGTCCCGCTACCCCCTGCCCTCGGCTTTGGAGGGGGCAGTTGTGATCTTGTCTTTGTTCCCTTCCCCTTATACCCACACCATTATATGGATAGTGCGATCACACAGTTTACATTCCTCCTCGAATATCCTAGAAGCACATAAACTCGGTAACCTGAATTTTAAAGCTTTACTCGGATTAAATAAAAATATACTACCTCGGAAATCTAATCAGTTTTCACAGAAGTGCAGTTGGATTACTCCATAAAAAGGAAATGACTTTGCACCTAAAACATTACCTATTCAAAAGCATGTGATCGGTCTACGTCTTCAGTCATTTCAAGTTATCCAAGAAGAATGACGTCATGAAATATGGAGAGGCACGTTGAATAATAAATAAGTTCCATATTGGATCCTGTGTGTCGTCATCTTGGTCTCGTAAGATCGCACTAGAATACAAAAGGGAGAGCTCTCTGTAATGGATTTTAAAGCCTTATTTCTATTCCCCTTTTTCTGATCGATTACATTAGACCCTTTGAAAGTTTTGGGGATCGGCAAGATGATTTTTAATCGGGGCAAATTCACGCCGAATTTGATCAAGGTAAACCGTTTGTCCTAGTGAGAGTTATCTCGGAAATATTCTCGGTTATTACTAAACCAGAATACGAATTGAAAGGATATATTCCATTTAAAATTACCTTTAATAAAGTCTGAAAGGGCAACAACGGCTGTGAGATTCTGTAGGTATCTACTGTCTCATTTTGACCCAATTCCATTAGGTACTGTAATATTTTCGGCAGTTTTTAAAAGCCTTTTTATTTATCCGGACACAACAGAAGTTCACTTCAAAAATAATTGCAGGAAGGAAGCTTTTATATTTGCTGGTATTCCCTCGTATGGGCTATTTTAGTGCATTTTCCATAACAGTCGGATGGAGCTGAGAGCAAATGGATTAGCGGCTTTTAACCGACAGCCAGACAGAGGAACCACATGAAATATGCAACGCGAGTGTTTAACATTTTACTAAAATAATATTGAAAAGATAACATAGCTAGCTGTATGCACTGATTTAGTAGTTTTTTCTCCCTTTATAAATCCCTTTATCATCTCACACTCTCTCTCTTCCCAGCTATGTATCTCACATGGTGGTGGGGACAGCTTTCCTGGTCGTTCTTCTCCACTTCGCTCTATCCTCTACGTCATCGTCAGAAACTTGGCACTCTCTCATGTCTTTTGACACTACATCTCTCCACCTTGTCTTGGTTCTACCTCTAGATCTTCGACCGGGGATGGAAAGTTGTAGTGCCAAATTCCCCACGTAGTCAGGTGGCCTCCTCTGCACATGACCGTATCATCGCAGCCGCCTCTCCTGCATCTTGTCAGCGGTGTCGCGCACCTCCAGGCTTCCTCGCACATACTCGTTACGGATTTTATCGAGCCTGGTGACACCTCAGCATTTTCATTTAAGCGACTTGGATGATATGTATGTATTTCTGCGTTACGGCCCAAGTTTCGCTTTCATACGTTAAGACTGGTCTTATGATAGTCTTATAAATAAGACCTTTAAGTTTGACTGGCATTCTTTTGTCGCAGGTGAGACCGGTTACTTCTCGCCATTTTAGCCATGCTGCGGCTATTCAGTGCTGAATATTACATTCCACGTTCCCAGAGTTATGCATCATACTACCCAGATACTTATATTGATCGCACAAGGTGACCAATAGCCCATCGATGTTGATCGGGCTATTGTTGCTTGGGTCTGATTCATTGAACGACATGAACTGGGTTTTTGATATACTCAACATTAGGCCACCGGTCTGTAACTGATGCTTCCGCAATAAAAAGCGCCTTTTGTAACTCGGCCTTTATTATCTCACTGCTGAGCAATATTATTTAGATTGATAGTGCACCGAGCATTATTGCCATTGTACAAAAATTCACTCCATGTTTCGCTTTAACCCGTCAAGAATCATGCCATTTGTGTACGGTTGTGGTGCTTCACCGGTTAATTGAAGTCTGAAGTTCACGCCCTAAGACCGATCGCACATCCAAAACACATATTGAACTTATTAAGCATTTAGGGTTACAACTGACCTCATTACAATAGCTACCTACTGAGTATATCACGATTCACAAGTCACAATATAGCTATGCGCTAATTGCAAGATAATAAAAATAAGAGACAATCAGAAAAATGTATAGAAACATCTAAGAACTACGTAACCGTAGTCAAATACGTGAGGATAAAACCAGGTAAGCTCCTCTGTCACAGCAAAGGGAAATCCCGAAAAATGCCAATATCCCAAAAAGCAAATCAGCTTTTGTAACGAGAATCCTGACAGAGCTGCTCTATATAAAGGCGTGTTCTCACTAGTAGCATTCACGCGTAACAAATGCTCAAATTCGAGCTTTTCTTTAATATTTACCTACAAATTCCCAAATGGAAATACTGGAATCAAGCTTTTATTACTGGTGAACGCTCCCAATGAGAACGTGCCTTAAGGGTTTCTAATAAACAGCCCTTTTCCACTATCCGGTGGAAGTTTATTTTTACTCAACAACTTGAGAATTTCAGTAGATATTACTGGTTTCACTATACTCTCAATATACGGAATATTTTCCATGTTTAGAGTTTTTAGTGAAAAGTGACTGAAAAGTGAAAAGTGTGTTGATACCTATCAACACACTTTTCACTTTTCAGTCACTTTTAAAAGTTTTATTACTTACGGATTTAAATTAATATGGTAAACCAAGAATAATTTCATACGAGAAATCTGTGAAGTACATAATGTTGCTTTGGCATTTAGTTTTGAAATCTTCCGAATGTATTGATTAATCGCCGCATTGTATGGCATAACCGTCCACCGTACAATCATACTCTTTCTTTATTCTTTATTGTACACAAATTGACAAAGCCCCTCTATAGCAGCTATTTTTATTTTATTTATTTAGGTCAACCAACGATAGTTACAACGATATATTCAATTAATATTTTACATTACATATTAGAGCTGATTGCACAATCAATTACAGGTCAACACTGCATGCAAATTAAAATAAACCTAAGAATAACTATACTATAACCTTAAGTATCTACATACTTATAAATCAGTTTTTAAATGCATAAATGTAATGTATACGAAATGCTTGTCTGTTTCTGGCACCTCCAAAATTATGGTGCGATTACCTACTTAGATGTAAATAATTAAGTACTATTAATGACGTAACCAAATGTTCTATTGTGTCCCTGCGGTTTGAATAAATGAGTATGAGTATTACTATGAGATTTACAGACAAAAAAAACTTACAAAATGGACATGTACAAAGGCGAGCTTAACCCTAATAAGAGCGTTCTTCCAGCAAGCCTTCGAAGATAGAGATAGTTGATCATAGAATGTTAAGTCCAGCCTTGTACATAGTAATCGTACGGTCCGTAATTCACTTTTATTTTATCGACGTCATTTCATAATTATTCGTTTTTTTTTCAATGTTACTCACGCTTTCTTAGCAAGTATAACATTATCACCAAACCCTTCTCAAGACCTTCTCTGGTAAGACGAAGTGTTGATCCCACTTTTAGAAATAAAATATAGTATTTGTATCATTTGTCTATGGTTCGACCGTACAAAAAGCAACGTAGCACCCTCTACGCCGTAGTCGTAATCCGTAGAACCTACCTGCATTCTGATGAATAAATTCCAAACATTTTAATTGGATGCCAGAGTTAAGTGTAGTTCACTTTTAGTTACTATCAGCGTAGAAATTAAGAGAGATGAGCTATGCAGAACATTCTGCGACACTACGGGTGCGACCCAACTATAATAGAAACTAAAACTAACTTCAGGACATGCACTGGGACTAAACATAACATAAATGCTTTCCAGTTACAGCCCCGGACTAACTCGATAACACTTTAAACATATAAACTAACGAAACACGGTGTTATTTTGAGGTTTATTTGGTAAGCAAGTACAATACTAACCAAAAATATTGACGCACACCAAAAATTATAGGAATTAAGAAAGCTAGAGCTTCACAACACAAATAAGTAACACAGAAACACAAACGTTCTCTTAGAAATTTTAATCAACTCCCACAATTCAGCGTCTTCAATCATAACAGAGAAATCTCATTGGACGGTTTGTTTTGTACAGAAACTACTTGAAGCTGCACTGTTATTTCGAGTTCTCGAGTGTACGTATGTGTACCTATCCACAATATTTATACGTAGCGCTTGCAATCAGTCTAGAAGCGTGGCACACCGCCACAATTTGCGTTGCTGCGGATGCATAAAAGCCACTCCTGTTCCACCCCTCTCTGAAGGCGACGCAGACAAGTTCTCGACGAACACGGAGCTAACTAGCCCCCCAGTGTAACTGTAGATAATGTACCCAATTCGTCTTGTATTCAAGACCGACTCAAAGCGGAGCCTCGGTTAATGCTTTAAATAAACTAGATTTAAGTCCATTGTTTATTTGCAATTGTTCGTTCTAAGTGCGCGATACATTATTCAGTTCGCTCAATCTTGAGACTTCATTTACAAACGGTTGTGGGAACCATCAAAGACTTGGCAAAACAAAAAGTCTCGGGTTATATACGGCACGACTCCGACGATTGCCATTACAGTGAATAAGCGGAGCCGTCGTTTTCAAAGCCAACTCTACGTAAAGTCTATCCATCGATAGATATTATTTCCACCTCCAGCTCCGGTGTAAAGAGCCGGTGGCTGGAGAGTGCGGAGTACACCGTTCGGCTAGAGCAAACTGAATTAGGAACGTTTTTCTCCATTTTATATCTCTCACCCTGTAAGGAGCGACGAAGTGTTGAATTATTGGACTTACTTTATTTTATAAAACGATTTCGCTGGAAATTTTTGTTTACTTTCAGCGAAAGGTTTCTTAACATTCTCTTTTATCTGTATTGATACTAAAGTCGTTGATCATCAAACCATTGTTTTGTTTTAAAATTATTATGTTCGATTAATAACTTTTAATTATTTCATAAAACAATTAATCCATGATATGCGAAAGAAGTTTATTGTGACTTATTTTTTGGGGCTTCGTGTATTTAGGCCTTTGTGTGGATTTGAGTTGAAATTTTGGTCTAATTAAAACATTTACATAATTTTATAAGCACACACCCTTCAACCTTCTAAAATATTAACCTTTATTCGTGCAAATAGTAAATAAATAGGGCGAGATTTATACCACACAGCCGCTTATTTTTTTTGCGGCTATAGTGTTTATTTCACAGTGTATGAGTATCTAAGTTGTTTAATAATACTGATAGATACTTTCACAACGTGAAGTTTTCAAGACTTCCTACTTAGCCTGATTAAAGCTCATGTTTTGTCCATATTTAAATTAGGTTACTTACGTAATTACTTTCTGCAAACTTGATTTACTCGTAAGATTTTAAATACCTAGACAAGACCTATTTAAAATCCCCACACGAAGTCCCCAACGAGGAATACTATAGCAACCTAGCTCTTAGAGAAATACCTAGTACATAAAACGGGGATACTTACCAACGTAAAAGCGAAATTGTAAGCTTTGAAGATATTCTAGAACCTTTTTGACTTAAGTAGGTAAGCACGGTAGGTCCTATTTATATGACCTGAGAACAAGACATAGATAGTACTATGTAAATAGTGCTGGCGAAAGCCAACCACATTAAATGTCATAGAATCAAGAAGCTTGTCAAATATAAAGACAGTTCAAACGATATTAATTTGTATAATGAAAGGAAGAGTGTCAATGTATGTGGCAGTCTACTAACGTATTTGCACCTACTAATCGATATCTAAAGAGTCTTTTTTGTCCGTACCTATAAAATGGGTCACATTAAAGTTACACGATCTGAATATATTTTATTGGTAAATGATATAGGATTTTGAAATAAAATTACATACATATTTTCCAAGTAAGTATTTTTAACTTTCTGAGTTCGTTAAACATCATCAATTATTTAAACATATGTGTCATTGGCAACACTCTACTTAACATTTTCAGCTGAGGTCAACAGCAAGGTAAACCATTGAAATCATTTTATTCATTGTAAATGTGGTATGATACAGATCTTAAAAAAAATACCCAAGGGTCCAGACACAAACTACTCTTCCGAGAGTACAATGTTATCATACTACCTATCCAGTTTTAACAAATAAAGTAACTATAATTTAATTACAGGTGTATAACCACAACAGTACAACAACAACATTACAATAAAATTATTAATATTAGTTATATACATAAAATAATATTTTCATTTATAAATAAAAGTTTCTAATTAAAATTTGGTAAAATAAAATATCAATTTAACATTACAGAAAAATTGATAATAAACCATAATATAAAATATTAATAGTGAACAAGTTCATCAAAATATTGAATCGGAATAAAATAATATATCAAATTAATAAACAAAAATCATTCCAGTAGTTTTTTAACGTCATAGAAGCACTTGTTCAAAAGCCATGAAAAGAGCCTTCTTTAAGTTTTTTGAAAAGGTAGAGAGGTAATATCGCATGAATTAATCAAGAAATAATATTTGCCATAAGGAATCTCATGCTTGTTGTTAATCTAAACTTTGCAAGGGCTAATTTATTCATAAATCGTTCCCTGGTCCTCTCAATATAAGGCTTTTAATAAAATAGGACTGGTGCTTTTTTATGAACAGACATACCTCATAAATGTATAGACAACTTAGTGGCAGAATATTTAGGGCCTTAAACAATTGCTTACATATGGTAGCATCTTGAATATTACAAAGGGCTCTTACGCACTTCTTTTGGGTCAATAAAACAGTTATTACTTTACTAGAGTTACCCCAAAGAATTAGTCCATAGCAGAGATTGGAACTTACGCATCCGTGATAGGCCAGTTTTCCTGCTTCAAGTGAAGACAGAACTATTCTCCTGAGTGCATACACATATTTATTTAATTTCGTACGTTTTCACAGTGTTTATGCCTATTCCCATGTTGGTCTACCGTGATACCCAGGAAAGGAAACATAGGTACTTGTTGGATATTTGCAACTTAATATTTTGAAAAAAAATATGTGAAAAAAAACATGATGAAATGAATGATGAAAAAAAATACAGTAGTATGGTGGAAAAAATGCACAACAAATTTACAAGGATTCTGTACTTTAAATTGCACGGGGTATACCCCTTTTACCCTTTAATGTACCCCACTCTATTCGTATAAAGCATGGTGGGTTATTGCAAACTAGAAGTTAGACTGGAAATGTTGTTGGTAACATATATCTTTCGTCTACTGAGAGGTATGGTGCATAATCCGCGAGTACTGATGTGTGTGGGTTTGTACGTACCTGATAATTACGTTTATAGATGGCGACGACCTAGGCTGCTCGCGATCTCGAGGGCAAGGGCTAATCTGCTGAGCGAAGCTCCATTCACGCGAGCCCTTCGGTTTATCAACAGCTTATGTCTGAAGAAGCCGAAGATGTTGATATTTTCAATATTACCTTGACGAAATTCACAGATATTGTCTTGCATTTTCTAAGTAGGACCTATCTAGTTTAAGTGTTAATAAGTAGATTATAAGTACTAGATATTAAGAGTTTGCACTGTCGCTTTGGTGTTACTGTAATGGCTGTGTAAAATTTAAATAAATAAAATAAATAAATATAAATAAATTTTACCATTAAACGCTAGGCTGAACCTTGTGGACAGTAAAATTGCATGATTTGAGTTTTCCCTACATTGAGTACTAAATTATTATTTTCCATCCATGTGCCAAGTTTGCCTAAACATAAATTAACATTATCCTGGTATGTGGCCAGGTTATATCCTGTATCACCGCCACACTATCGTCAAATCTCAAAATAAAGCCTACGAGCAACGGTTTTTTCTCGTATCAGAGAGACCCGGGTGTCATATAGTCCTAGCTTAAACGTCATACGACATTCTACATGCCGGATACTGTCCGACCCATTCAAAGTCGGTACTTAGGATTTTTTGTAATAGCTACGCGTGTATTTCAGCTGGTGTTTCCATTTAATTAAGTTGCCACGCACAATATTGCTGGCTGGTCGTAAACTCGGACCGAGGTGGTCGTTTACACCGAGACGCAAGTTGCCCAACGGTTGTAGTCGTATAGCTTGCCCGACCGAAGTAATGAGACTTCAGGAAAAATTATAGGCATGTTTAATGAAATGAGAGGAACTTCACTTTCATTTAGTTTGCGGATGCGGAAAACGAAAGATGCCCGCAGTTACATCCAATTTGGTAGACAAGAAAGTACCTCATCTGATTAGCAACAATTGATGGCTCAGATCCTGCCCTTGTTATCGATTTTGTTTCAGAGTATCGTTGCGTTGACTCACACATAGAGACGCAACTAACGCTATACTCAATGTGCACGGGTTATAATGTTTCAGAATTCAACGTCACAGACAGGAAGTTAAAAACTTAAAATGAGCAAACAAGACTCGACGTCTGTATCAAAACCTACTGTACACCGCGCCGTTCCGAATAACTCCGGCAAAAATACTCTTTACACCCCATATTTCTGTTTTATTTTGCAGTTGAGCGCAATAGCGATGTTTTAGCGCATTTTTATAACGAATATAAGAGGTAGGTATAACGGCGACTGGATCCTCGCAGGGTGGCGAGTGAATTAAAACTAATGGAACGGTTAATTTCTCATGAGAATAAAGCTGCGTCCGTTGCTAGCTTTGCTTTCTGATTTTGTTGCTATTTTGCAGTATATTTTTTGTGCAAAATATTGATCAATCGCTCGTAATAACACTGCGATCACGGGGAAATGCGATTCGTTCATAACAATAAATTGCAGAGTTTACTACGGTCGTTGGGTACGGATAGGTAGTTAATGGAAGGGAAGGTAGGTAAGTAATAGTATGTCAATATTGCTGTACGAGTACCTAGCTATGTAGGTAGGTAAACTCTAGGAAGCTACTGCAATCCCTACCTTCATAAACAAGACCAGTAAGACAAAACAGTGGGTAACTATCGGTAACTTGCAGCATGTCAGCACTACCTATTCGCAGTCAAGGATAGTCAGTCATAATTATAGGCCCACCTTTATGTGTGCTTTATGTGTGTACACACGAGCAATGACGTTTGCTCTACGATTTTTTCAAAATCAAAGGGTTGAAGAAACTAATATTTTATAATAGAAAATATTTTGTATTAAGTATCCTTATTCTTTTGCCTTTTTTGCCGTGGGGTGCCGGCAGTAGAATGTTGCCCCTCCGCTCTTGCCCGTGGATGCAGAAGGAATCTGCTAAGGGATACCTCCGAAAGATGGGCAGCAGCGTCTTTTCGTGTTTTCAATACCTTTACTGCGCTCGCCAACCCGCCTGCCAAGCGTGGCGAGTATGGCAACAACCCCCTTATGGATAAAGTGCAACATAAAACCAGGCCCCGAGTCCCCGGCGGCCCCGCTAATCCTGGCTACGGTAGTAGTCACGGTAACGGCGGGGCCAGGGGTGCTAAGAATCCCCGGGAGACGATCGACTATCAAACCCTACCACGACCACTAGCCTTGGTAACACACAACATCCGCACTTTGAGGACAGACGAAAAGATTGTTGAGCTGGAAGAAGAAATTAGTAGATTCACTGGGACATTTTGGGGTTATCAGAAGTCCGTAGAGAGGGCGAGGACATGATATCCCTTAAGTCTGGTAACCTACTATACTACCGGGAGGGCGACCAACTGTCCCAAGGTGGTGTTGGGTTTCTCGTTCACAAGTCACTCATCAACAACATTATCACCATCGACAGTGTGTCGAGCAGGGTCGCGTACCTGACACTCAGAATATCTAAGCGATATTCGCTGAAGGTCGTACAGGTATATGCGCCGACCTCTTCACACCCAGATGAAGAAGAAGAGTCTATGTATGAGGACATCAGTAGAGCCATACATACGAACAAAACTCACTTTATTGTTGTTATGCAAAGCTAGGCATGAGAAGCGATGATGAGTTGAGAGTGGGGCAATTTGGATATGGGCAACGGAACCCCAGGGGACAGAGGCTGGCCGATTTTCTGGAGAAAGAAGGACTCTTTATGATGAATTCTTTTTTCCAGAAGCCGCCTCACAGGAAATGGACCTGGATGAGTCCCAACGGTTCCACGAGAAATGAGATTGATTTCATCTTGACCAACAAGAAACGGATATTCAATGATGTCTCTGTGATTCACAGGGTGAAAACCTGCAGTGATCACCGAATTGTTAGAGCCACATTGAATATGAACGTTACTCCGACCCACTCACGCACATATCCAAAACCTCGAGAGCTTTCAACTCGAACTTGCAAATCACTTTGACTGTCTAGAAGTAGATGTATCAGTAGACGAGATCAATAACAGGTTCGTAGAAACCGTCGATACGGTGGGGTCCCAGTTCTTTAAGACCCCCGTACCAATAGACCTCAGAAACTCTCTGATGACACCCTTAACCTCATGGCTGAACGACGTTCTTTGCGACTGCAGTCTCCCGATGATGCTCAGTCACATAGGCAGCTCAATAGAAAGATTTGGAAATCCTTGCGGCACGATATTCGTACCTTTAATACATCTCGTATTAAAGATACGATAGAGCGGAATAAAGGCTATAAAGTGTTCGCGAGAGATAATTCTATTGGGCAGAGCCGCATGACAAAGCTGAAGAGGGAAGATGGCAGCATAACGTCAAGTAAAGCGGAAGTGTTAAGGGAAGTCGAAAGGTTCTATAGACGGCTCTACGATTCGGTCACTAAACCTGTTTGCAGTGCGGCCAACGACCCAAGAGCCAAACTGACCCGACATTATACCGAAGATATTCTGGATATCAGCCTGTATGAGATCAGGATGGCCTTGAAGCAGCTTAAGAACGACAAGGCGCCGGGTGAGGACGGAATCACTTCAGAGCTTCTGAAAGCGGGTGGATCACCGGTACTTAAAGTCCTTCAGAAGCTTTTTAATTCCGCCTTGCTTGAAGGTACGACGCCAAAAGCATAGAACGAGGGCGTGGTGGTTCTGTTCTTCAAGAAAGGTGACAACACCTTGCTTAAGAATTACAGACCCATCTCGCTTTTGAGCCATGTTTATAAGCTGTTTTCAAGGGTCATCGCGAACCGTCTCGAACGCAGGTTTGATGACTTCCAGCCTCCCGAATAAGCCGGGTTCCGTAAAGGCTACAGTACCATAGACCACATACATACGCTGCGGCAAGTCATACAGAAGACCGAAGAGTTTAACTGCTGCTATGTCTCGCGTTTGTGGACTATGAGAAAGCCTTCGATTCGATCGAAACATGGGCAGTGCTTGAGTCTCTCCAACGATGCCGTATTGACTATCGGTACATCGAAGTGTTGAAGTGTTTGTATAAAAACGCCACAATGTCAGTCCGAGTACACGAACAGAGCTCGAAGGCGATTCCCTTTAAAAGAGGCGTAAGACAGGGAGATCTCATCTCTCCGGTTTACGACCGCATTGGAAGATGCCTTCAAGCTTCTGGAATGGAAAGGACTGGGCATCAATATTAACGGCGAATACATCACCTTCGGTTTGCCGACGATATTGTGGTCATGGCAAAGTCGATGGAAGAGCTCAGCACGATGCTTGAAGGCCTCAATCGAGTCTCCCAACGGGTAGGACTTAAAATAAACATGGACAAGACGAAAATTATGTCGAATGTCCATATCGTACCTGCCCAAAATATGGTTGAGAACTCGGCTCTCGAAGTTGTCGACGCGTATGTATACCTAGGCGTAGTTGCCTAGGACAAACAGTCCAATTAGGTAGGTCCAACTTCGAGAAAGAGGTCAATCGTCAAATCCAACTCGGATGGGCAGCGTTTGGGAAACTTCGCAACGTCTTTTCGTCCAACATACCTCAGTGCCTTAAGACGAAAGTCTTCAATCAGTGTGTGTTACCAGTGATGACATATGGAACCGAGACGTGGTCCTTCACTATTGGCCTTATGAATAAGCTCAGAGTCGCTCAACGAGCTATGGAGAGGGCTATGCTTGGGGTTTCTCTACTGGGGATCGAATCAGAAATGAGGAGATACGTAGGAGAACTCAAGTCACCGACATAGCCCGACGGATTAGCACGTTGAAGTGGCAATGGGCAAGCCATATAGCGCGCAGAACAGATGTTCGATGGGGCCGGAAGGTTCTCGAGTGGAGGCCACGGACCGGCAAGCGCAGCGTAGGACGTCCACCTACAAGATGGGAAGACGACTTGGTAAGAACCGCAGGTCGGCGTTGGATGCAGGCCGCTTCCAACCGCAGTTCCTGGAGATCAATGAGGGAGGCCTTTGTCCAGCAGTGGACGTCCTACGGCTGATATGATGATATGATGATCCTTATTTTTTTGGGTTCCGTACCCAAAGGGTAAAACGGCACCCTATTACTAAGGCTCCGCTGTCTGTCTGTCCGTCTGTCACCAGACTGTATCTCATGAACCATGACAGTTGAAATTTTCACTGATGATGTGCTTCTGTTGCCGCTATAACAACAAATACTAAAAACAGAATAAAATAAATACTTAAGGGGGGCTCCCATACAACAAACGTAATTTTTTTGCTCGTTTTAGCTCGATATTGATAACGGCAACAGGTAGACGCTTGAAATATTCACAAAATATTTAGTTATATATTCACTTTAAAAATAAATAATTAAATTAAATTAATATTTAAGTGGGGCTCCCAACGTATACAACAAACGTGATTTTATTGACATTTTTATAGATAATGGTACGGAACATTTCGTGCGCAAGTCCGACTCGCACTTGGCTTGTTTTATTTGTACCATATCAAGCATTAAGCTCTAAGTTACTTGATGGGGGTCCCACACACATGCGCTTGATTCTAATTTTGACCGAACCAAGGCGGTGTAAAGACGATAAGATAAGATGAGATGATACGTGTAAGATGGCGCCCAGCAGTGGGATGAGAAGGGCTGACGATAATGATGATGATAAGTAAGTCTGAGTCTATGTTTCCTGATAATAACACAACCTTAGGTCCTAAGGCTTTGGGTCTTCCAGTCGCGAGTGAACAGGTTTGTTGCAAGCGTGCTGGTCCTTCGTAGACAGCATCATAAATATAAATAAATATAGCAAACTGAGCAGAGCTTGTATTATGGGAACGAGATAACTGATTGAATACATATATACTTTTTTTTGTAAATACATACTTATAGTATATAGAAAAACATCCAGACCCGGAACAAATATCTGTAGGTCATGCAAACATTTGTTCCACGCCGGGAATCGAACCCGCTACCTCCTACGTCTCAGCCGGATATTCGCCCACTGCGCCACGGAGGTCGTCTCCATCATCCTTTACCACTTTCTGAAATCGTGGTCAAGTGCGAGCATATCCTTACTAATATTACTAGTAGTTCGCCCCGAACTGAGATCTCGCGAGTTTTCCACAAAAACTAAAAATAATATTCCCTCTAAAAATATATCTATGACTATTTATAACAGTGTC
Source organism: Philereme vetulata (assembly GCA_918857605.2). Taxonomy (NCBI): domain Eukaryota; kingdom Metazoa; phylum Arthropoda; class Insecta; order Lepidoptera; family Geometridae; genus Philereme; species Philereme vetulata. The sequence goes on along the minus strand of OU975438.1, from coordinate 1,025,953 downwards.
ATGTAACCTATAAGTACAGTTTACAGTTTCATTCAAATTACAAATAACTTGGTTAATGTTTTTGGGGTAGCATTGCAGTTAGTCTGGATTTCAGACTTTTCCCTATATTTGTGTCACTAAAGCTATGCGCATATCAAATTTTAGCACTGTGGTGTACCCTGTGTATTTTTTCAAAGTTCAGTTTTTATTATGGCTAATAAGTAATAACTTAAAAACTACAAGGTTTAAACTAAAAATATAAACGGGGTCGAAATGTACTAATAAAGAGCTTATAATAAACGTGCACTTGACCTGATAATCCCATTTTGTTTTTTTTTACCCCTCTTGTATTTCAATATCTCAACATTCCCCCACATTTTTAGCTCATTTAGTCACACCAAAATTGTGCCATCACTACCTACTTTATATGTCAAATCACACGATGATCGGATTAACGCTTCGAAAGTTATCCTCGGACAAACAAACTAAAATTAAGTATAACTAGCTACTCTAGGTACCTACCTACAACATCTCGAAAGGCCACGATAAAAACTTAGAATAAATAGGTACCTAGGTAGGTTTGTTCCCTAACAAGTTCGGTGCAGGCAAGTAGAGAATGCAAAACGTAGATAGGTACCTACATCTACGTTTTGCATTCTCCGCTCCACTGGACACAGGACTTGGATGTTCCAACTAACTTGTTTACTTCAAAGGAAGCGTGGAGGGCATGCTGAAGTTTTACTGTATAGCATCATTGAAGCAAGTAATAAGTACTATTCTAGCAAAATACTTACTTGCAAGTAGGTAGGTACCTACCTAGATAATGGGAAAAGCGTGATAAGGCAATTTTTCAAATATATAGGGTGTTACAATTTAAACTACAAATAATGATAGAGTATATTTTTGAGAATATAAATAAAGATTTTTATTAATAAAAAAAAACTTTTTTTGATTTTTTATGCCTAACATGTAGATACTTACCGCCCTGCCGTACGCTCCGTACGCGCTCTGTTGACTGGTTGTGCTATTGACCGGGCCAGGTCATTGACTGGGCGGGGCATTAAATGAGCAGGTCGTTGAACAGGTCGGCTATTTGAACTTTTTAGTATATGTGGCACCGTACAATAAGCTAGTTCTCTAACATTTCATCGAGCAGCATTTTATCGATTTTCTCGAGATTCCTACAATATATACTTCCTATTCTATATATGTAATATTATAAACGCGAAAGTTTGTGTGTATGGATGTATGGATGTTTGTTACTCTTTCACGCCGGAACGGCTAAACCGATTGCGATGAAATTTGGTATGTACGTAGATCATTACCTGTATTAACACATAGGCTAATTTTTATTGACAAATCACGCATGCGAAGCCGCTGGCAACAGCTAGTTTGATAATAAAAATAGAATATTTTATAGATACGTAGGTTTTTTTTTAATTTTTTGTCTAAAACCGTACCTTCAATATAATTAGCTTCAATTAGCCGTTTAGTTGAAAAACGTAACAAACAGACAGACAGAGAGACAGAGCTTCTTTAGAATGTATTGATCGAGCAAAGCGAGATTGATTGACTGAGAATTTTTGACAAATTTTTTGAGAGTTTTTGAGATTGACTGACTAGAGTTTTTGCCGATCTTGGTATTACAACGTTAATATTTACAAAACACACACAACAGACATTCTCGCAGAGAATCGAACCCGCACCTTGAGGTCATAGTCTTTACTAGTTATGACTTTACTTTAGTAGTTACACGCATTATTTACAAATAGTAGATACATTTAGATACTTAGGTACCTACTAATAAAATAAAATTATTTTGAAAGACAATTAGGTAACAAAAGTCTCTGGAATAATATGCCACTTCTATTTATGCCAAAATATTTCTAGGCTACTTCAGTGGAAGCATTCAGATTGAAAATCTATAGGCACCTTCTCGGTCAAACCGACCAAAAATGAGCAACTTAATCGTTCCTTATCACTTCTTCTATTGTTATGTATGTATGTATTTTTATTTGTTAGTGGTATAGTTTAGTATATGATATAAAGTATTTAAGTAGTATGTACCTAAGTATGCTATTTTTATTAGTCTTGTGCAAATTTTTCTTTAGTTCCCTTTCCTGTGCACTACCTACACATCTTTATCTACAAAACACAAAGGTTATCTTGAAGAGAATGATCTTTAGCATTAAGTTCGCCTTTGTACTAGTTTTATAAGTGCAATAAAGTATTTTCAATCAATCAATCTATTATAAAAAATAGTTACTTTTGTTGCCTAATTGTCATACAAACAAAAATACCCGCGGTGTAAGTTTTATTGAGGTAAAATAATTTTAAAGGTAAACCTACCTACTTTTCATTGCTGTAAAGAAAATTTAACAAAAATTGCTTGAAACCGTGTGTATGAGCGATGCAAGACGTACGATAATGTCGACTCCGGTACGATCTACATTAAACTATACTTGAAAAAACAGCTTGATCTCTGCGACATTTGTTAAACTGACATTCCTAGGGTTGTTATGATACAGAAAAAAATATCGATAGTAATTATCGATAGAAGCTTTGCAGTAAGACCAATTGTTGGACTTTTGAGGGCTCCAACAACCCGTAACGACTGCCATTAGATATTCGTATGGCAGCCGGGACCGACGGCTTAACGTGCTTTCCGAGGCACGACCAGACCAAATACCAAATATTTGCACTGAGCGAGGATCGAACCCGCGACCTCCTGCGCAGCAGTCGTGTTCACTACCGCTTCGCCACGAAGGCTGTCTGCCATAATTATATGTATATTTGATTATATTAAATGAAACGAATATTTTAATACATACATTTATTTATTCCAAAGGAGTACACCTTAAATCAATATCCGAATCACTTTCAGACTCGATAGAGCAATCTTGTAAATTTATAATGAACTCTTGTTCGCAAATATTATCAAATCGAATGTCCCGCTCCCAATCTTCTTCCATTAATTTTCTGCATTTGGTAACTACCTTTTTCCAATCTTCTACAGATACATTCTCAACCACAGTGTTTAGTAACTGCAACATTTTATTTGCCGTAAAAGGCGGTGTTGTGTTATGTCTAGCAGCGTAACGTTGAAAGAAAAACATATTTTAAAATCATAAATTCTACAGGAGTTAATACATAAAGAATCTGTCTAACTGAAATTCGAGCAAACAAACCTTTTACTTGGATAAGCTCGATCGGATTATACTGGCAGTGATATGGAGGCAGTCTTATGGCGTTATGACACTTTTCTTGGGCTATGTCATCTAAGACATACGTTGGTGTGCTGGGTTTGTGCAGACCAACGGGTCTCAATAATTCGTTTTTAAGCATTGTTTCATTGGCCTCTATTCCTTTTTCTTGAAGCCATGCAATTATTTCTAACTTCCTGTTTGCCGAAGTTGATGGTTTGTGCTTTTGGGCCGAGTGATATGGGGCGTTATCCATAATTATATAATGTGGCTCCTTCAAATTATCTAAAATTTTAAAAACCGCTCTTTAAATTTTTCAAAATTCATTTCTTCATGGTATTCATTGGTCTCCGTAGATTTGAATGCCAATAGGCAATTAAGCACAAAACCAGATGACGTCCCAGCATGAGTTATTATTAATCATTGACCTTTGCCTTCGGTTACTTTGGTGGTCGATTGTGCCGTATCATCGGTCCAAGCTTTGGATACGGTATGATTGGCGTTTAGCCATGTCTCGTCTAGAAAGACAACTTTGTCCCAATTTGTAATTTTTTTGACTTTCCGGAGAAAATTCACTCGAGCAAGAGCAATGTCGGTTCGTTCCATTATAATTTTTCTTTTGTCACTTTTTTTGTAGGAAAATTCAATATTTTTCAAAATCTTCGATAGTGACGGCAAGCTTCCTATTAACAAGTCTGCGTCTTTTAGGGACGCCGCCAGTTTTTTTTAATATAGGTAATTCGCCCCGTGTATAATAACCATATACATGGTTGCGAATCGCAGCGATATTTGCGAACAAGAGTTCATTATAAATTTACAAGATTGCTCTAGCGATTCTGAAAGTGATTCGGATATTGATTTGGGGTGTACTCCTTTGGAATAAATAAATGTATCTATGTATTAAAATATTCGTTTCATTTTATTAACGAAATCATAATATAATCCAATATACATATAATTATGGCAGACAGCCTTCGTGGCGAAGCGGTAGTGAACACGACTGCTACGCAGGAGGTCGCGGGTTCGATCCTCGCTCAGTGCAAATATTTGTATGCATGAATATGGGTTTTTGCACTGGTCTGGTCGTGCCTCAGAAAGCACGTTAAGCCGTCAGTCCCGGCTCCCATACGAATATCTAATGCAGGGGCGTAGCTACCGCCGTATTTGCCGTATCAATTATACGGGGCCCCCGGGCCACGGGGGCCCCCAAAGTGTGTAAGAAAAAAGAATAAAAACTTTCTAATTTATTTTATTTTACAAATGACAAAATTCTATAAAGCAATTCCTTTTTTTCCCGCCTTAAGCGTGCGTTCAAAAGTTGGCAACACTACATCGTTATGGCGGGCTGCGGGACTTCCCCGTTTTACTTACTTCATCTTCAACTCAGCGGGGAATCCCCGGGAATCCTTCATCGATATCGCGATGTACGTGTACGTTGTGGTACTTTGCATTGGATGTTAAACCACGGAGTGCAGTGCACTGTTTATTTACGCGCTTTATATAAATGTGCATTACATTGTAATTCAGTACAAACAATATTGTTCTTCTGGTTTAGCAGTATTAGTAACGATTTGTAAAAGAAATGAGTGAAAGGAAAAGAGATTATCCCAGCGGCGCTGAGAAAAGAAAAATTAAACAGAAAAGGGACGAGGTTATAAAAAAAGTGCCCAAAATTTCTTCATTTTTTCAGAGACAAGATACTGTGAGTGATTTAGATTGGAAAGGTAAGTACTACACTACTACCCAACCCATTTATTAGGGGCCCGTAGTGATAAACAAGGAAATCTTTTAATTTCGGTCTGTCCATCTGTCCGTCACAAAAAGTTGTCTCCCCCCTCGATTTTCACAATTATACTGTTTTTAGGGTTCCGTGCCTTGATTAAAAAAAACAAAATTCTAACTTATCTATAGGATCGATTTGTTTTGTTGTTTGTTTATCAGTCCGTATCGTATCGTTAATTGCGTGTTGAGAACTTCAGATGTGCAGACTCGCTTTCGGGTTCTCGTTTTGTATGGCCACTACACTACGCGCTGCGTTTAAATAGCACGCAGGTGTATAGTAATGCACGGACGGGCTGCAGGTGATTTTGTATCTACTAATAGGTACGAGCACAATCCGCGTAGAATCTGTGTGCGTCTGAACTGAACACTCTCTAACTGTGACCCTTAGTAACGTTATTTATTTATATATAACTCTTTTTAGTTTAGTATCAAAGCATTCGTATTTATTTTTTAACAATTACTCGTTTATTTTTAGATTCTTCTGAAGCATGTTCTTCGTCACATATCCATCCGGAAATAGAAGAAAGCCAAGCACATACTTTATCGGATGTCCATCCAGAAATCGAGGAACCCCAAGTCAACGATTCTGATATATCTGCAGATAATGCAGATTGTAATATAATTTCATCAGATAGAGGAAATTTTGGTGACAATTTAACTGAATGCGAACGAAAAATAATTTTTAAATTGGGTCCATTTAAACCACAAGGACCATTTCCAAAAGTCTCAGAAAATAACCGACCTTTTTCAGCTTATTATTATTCATATTTCAATCAGGCAGGCATAAAAATTATAAGACCATGGTTATGTTATTCTAACGTTTTAAACAAACCGTACTGTCACTTCTATTGGTTATTAGCAGATCGTCAAAACAAATCGTACTCCTCTGCTTGGGTTAACGGTGTTTCGGTTAGAAGCAATTTCACACAAACTATTCTTGACCATGAAAAGTCACAGCAGCATATTAGTGCCTCACTCTCTTATAATAATTGGTTGCAAGGAAATACCATCGATACTCTATTGAAAAGTGAAATCGATAGTAAAATTACATTCTGGAGAGATGTACTGCATCGTATAATTAATGTTATAATTACTTTAGTATCTTGTAATCTACCTTTGAGGGGGCATGATTCTGATTCTGGCAATTTTATGGCAATTTCACGTCTGCTATCTAACTATGATGCAACTTTAAAAGAACTTTTTCTAAAACCGAAAGGTGAAATAAATTATTTAAGCCCTACGATTCAAAACGAAATTATTAGTTTGCTTGGTACTAACGTTAGGAACAGTATTATCTCAGAAATTAAAAAAGCTCCATTTCTGACAATAATTCTGGATACAACACAAGACTTGTCAAAAATTGACCAACTATCTGTAGTTTTTCGATATATCTCGGTTACAGAAAATGATGATAATGTGCCTAAAGAAATAAAAATCTGTGAGTCCTTTTTAGGATTCATAGCAGTAACCGATTGCAGTGCTGCAGGTCTGAAAACTGTCATTTTAAATTTGACTAAAGAATATGGAATTGATTTGACTAAATGTAGAGGACAGGGATACGATGGAGCAAATGTTATGTCGGGTGTGTATGGAGGATTACAAACCCTAATAAAAGAGCATGCTCCAAATGCCGATTATGTTCATTGTGCTGCGCACGCTTTAAACTTGGTTTTGAACGATGCTGCGAGACATGTTCGTGAAGTATCGACTTTTTTCGATAATTTAGAAAAAATATATACTTTTTTTGGCAATAGTATAAAACGCTGGGCTATGCTAAGTGACGATTCATCTGAAAAATATTTGATTACCCTTAAAAAGGTATGTCCTACCAGATGGTCTTCTAGGAACGACGCTTTATTAGCAGTAAAGAAAAATTTTTTACTAATCATGAAAACTTTGTACCAACTAAATTTAATTTCAAATAAAAAAGATGAACGTGAAGAATGTAAAAGTATAATTAATATTTTAGAGAGTTTTGATTTCTTAGTGCTCGTTACATTTTTTTCTTCACTATTTGAAATTATTAATCCTGTTTCTAAAGCTCTACAGCATGAAAATAATGACTTACAGAAATCTAGTATTTTATAAAGTAATCTTTTAAATAGACTGTGCCAATTAAGAAATCAGAATTCATTTAATAGTTTGCTAAATGAATCCAAAGATTTAGCAAAAAAGTGGGGGGTAACAACTGTTTTTAAAAACAGTAGGCGAAAGATAACGAAGCGTTTTTTTGATGAGTTATCACAAGATGAGAGAATTTCCGACCCGGAATCCTATTTCAAAGTCAATGTATACTATTGCTGTTTAGATATATTAATTTCTCAAACTAAAGAAAGATTTCAGAGCCTTTGCAACCTGAGTAGTATATTCGAAATATTACAACCGGAGAAACTCCTATCTTCTTCAAGCGAAGAGATATTAAACGCTTCCGGAAAACTGTCTGCTAAATACAGTAAAGACATCTCACTTAATCTTTGTGACCAATTAAAGGCTCTAAAAACATGCTTAAATTCTGAAATTAAAAAAATTTATTCCATTAAAGAACTCATTGAATTATTGCTACTAAAATTCAATAGTCTTGCATCCAGTTTTCCCGAGGTAATCACAGCATGCTTTTTATTCTTGACCCTTCCAGTTCCAGAAAGAAGTTTTTCAAAATTAAATCTAATAAAAAATTACTTAAGAACTTCGATGGGACAAGAACGGCTGTCAGACATCTCACTATTGTCCATAGAGGCAGAAACTTTAGAAAAACTAAAATCATCATCAGCCATAAATGATTTAATAAATCAGTTTGCCGATAAAAAGGCAAGGAGAGTGAATATTTAAAATTCGATTTTTATTTGTAAAATGGGTAAATTATGTGATAAATAAATATTACTTCTCACAATATTTTTTTTCTTTTGTGAAAAATCTTTACCTCCATATAAGGGCCTCCAAAAAAATTTTTATACGGGGCCCCGACAAGGCACGCTACGCCACTGATCTAATGGCAGTAGTTACGGGTTGTTGCAGCCCTCAAAACTCCAACAATTGGTCTTACTGCAACGCCTCTATCGATATTTTTTTCTGTATCATAACAACCCTAGGAATGTCACAAATGTCGAAGAGATCAAGCTATGTTTTTTCAAGTTATAGTGGTTCGCCCCGAATTGAGATATCGCGAGTCTCCCATAAAAACAAAAAACATATTATTACATATTTGTATAGATCAAAAATAGTCTTAAAAGAACAATAAAATATTTTTGTTTTTTTTAATTTATTTCAAATTTCCCTACATACCTACATAGATTCCTATCCTATTTCTAGTTTTGGGAACTAGCTACGCGTTCCGCGCGGCTCTGGCAGTTATACGATAATTTTTCATGTGGTACGATAATTTACGAATATTGAAACGCAGTCGTCTAGAATCTTTTAGTATTTTTGTAAAGCTCTTTGAGGTCAATATCCGATGCATTGCGCTAAAACATGTTTTGGCTGTAAAACTAAAAAATGACGCCAGTATTACCCAACCACTGTGCATAATTCTGTAGGTATGTAGGTATTCAAAAAGTATATACCTAGTATAGATATACTTTTGAATCTCAGTTTATATTAAATATGACTAAAAAAAACTACATTATTTTAAAATCAATTTTTAAAGGCATTTGTAAATGTAAATTCGAAGGTTTCGAACGCACTTGATGACACAAAGTGTTCCAAGACTTTTCATAACTTTTGCCATACGAAAATTCTGCATCTTTGTTGTTCGTTGGCAAAACCTACGCGCGGTCTTGCTCTCACAGCACAATCTCCTCTCATGTTTGTTTATTTTGACAAATGACATTTCGAGTCTATCAAACAAATAACAAATCCTTCCGCACAGTTCGTGTCCGTCTCCGACTCCGTCATCCATCGTCGCGGATTCTGCTGATTTCTGTTTGTGTTTCTGTTTCTGCGACTGGCAAAATTAAATTATTTTTGTTGATTGACCTTGTAAAACTCAAAATAATATTCTCAATTCCTAGTTTCTATGTGTTCAAATTTTCTCTAAAAGAGGTAAGTGATTTATATCTTTTCACTATTAATCAACTTTGAAACTAGTTTTTATTAACGTCCTTACACTGTCTTTAAGTTTATTTCCTCGTATGACCACCTTAGATTGTAATGTACAGTGAATTAGTAATTCTAAAACCTGTCGATATCGCGTTCTCCATTCGTCATGGATGAGTAACTTACTAGCTATTACCTAGATAAACACTTTCGATCTATCAAATTTTTATATTCTTAGTGTGATGGTAGATATTGTCTAGGAAGATACCTACATAGCCACTAAATAAAGTTGGTTATTATTCATGTAGTATTCTTACTCAGTAAAACCTACAAAAACTAAGCTTGGTTGACCATGGCTCATAAGCTTAGTGTAGATAAAGTTTTATAACAAAATAAATGAATCAAGGTCAATCACTAGCCTAGAAACATGATAATTGGAGGATAATACAAACCTTTGTTCAGACTAAAGTTATAAGTAATTTTTGTCAAAACTGTAAGAAAAAAAATTATGGAGCCATACCATTATTAATTGATTATGGTTGTGGTTCCTGTGTTATGCTGCCAAATTTTCAATGGTGTTGTCATAGCAACGGTGGTCATTGAAAACAGATTGTGTTAGTAGAATACCAAAAGGTATCTAGAGTGGGCATATTGTGACAATACCATTGTCATAATGAAGCGATTGGTTTTAGTAGAATTGGGCCCCTGGTCAGCATACTTGCCACTGTAAAAATTTATCGCATCAATTTCATTGTTAGTATGAGTAAAGAGTGCAACTGCTTCTAGTGTCTTGTTCCGCTGGACCTATAATATCAGAATCTTCAAGTGAACAGATTATTTTTAGGCAAGCATGCTTCAGCTTCGACTACACGGTCACTTACTATAAGGTGAGATAGTGGTCCAGCTTGAATGTACTCAAATAAAGAAAAAAGGAACAACCCAATTCAAAGCTAAATAATACTGAAAAATCTTTGATACCTTTATAAAACTTATTTTGTAAGAGCATAAAATCCCAATAAAATCAAGGGTAATATAAAATAACCAGCAATTTGATGCGGATGTCTACAGTAAGATAGATGGCTCGTGTTACTTGACAATTGTAACATCCTGTTGTGTTGAGAGCAGACTAAATAATACCTAGTATGTTCCTAGGTACCTAGTTGTTTGTTCCAGTGCAGAGAAGTTTAAAATTTTTATAAAATTGCCATGAGAAGTTTCTGTTATAGTATTTCTTTTAATCAGTATTTAGTTTGCTGTTAAAAGTAGCAAATTACAGATATGTTTTAACTTTTATCAACAAACCATTGCTCCAATAGCAATGGTTTGTTGGAATGGCAAACCAGTGCCACACTTGAGTACATCTTAGGGGATGTTATATTTGATTGTCAATTTTAGTACTATTAGATAAAAAGAATATATTCTGCCAGTCAAGGAGTTATGCAGCAAGTTACCACTCTTCTGCTTAGGCTGAAAATTCGGAACGACAGAGCATGCAGTGGAGGATTCATAAACGACACCTCAAGACAAATCAATGTCAAATCAATTCAGTAGAGCAACGTGCACGCTCTAAACGAGACAGCGAAGGCGATGATGCCCCACTGCACGCTCCGCCGCTCTTGCTTCCTAAGTCTGTCATTTGTATGGTTCTGCCACTCATACAGCTACAGTTTACCCAGTCCAGCTCTATGAATTAATATGCATACTGCACAGGAGTAGTAGTAAGAGATCACAGATCAGATTGCTAGTAGAGTCTTACTTCATTCACACTCCTCACAGTCCTCATACATGCTCTATTTGATTTTGAAGGTGTAAAAAGATATAATGAACCTATGACCTACTAATGACGTCACTAGAATAAACCACGCATAATAACTATGACCATTGCCACAAGGAAACTAGCCAGTAAAACCATAGTATGGTCTCGACATTACTTGTTGGAATTTAATGTTTGTTTTACAACATTTAAAACTTCTTATTTTGGCCATCATCATCATATCAGCCACACACAGGTCGTCCACAGTTGAACATAGGCTTCCCCATAGATTTCTATAGTGTGGCCAAACATGTGCAGTCTGCACCATTAGGTGCAAACTGCACAATATTGAATTGATTGATTGCGGCATTTGGCTCCCATCAGCCTTTATTAGATCATCCTTGCATCTAGTTGAGTGTCCTACGCTGAGCTTTCCAGTGCGTGGTCTCCACTCGAAAACTTTTTTGCCCTAACGGCCATCAATTCTTCGAGCTATTTGCCCCTCCCTTTGCCATTTTAGTTTACTAGGTTTGTCAGTGACTTTCGTTTGTCTAGAGATCTTCTCATTTATAGCCTAGCGGTCTCCATAGCACGCTGGGTGTAGCTTGCTTAGTTATTCATATTATTACGAGCTGATGGTTCATCATCATCATCAGCCGGGAGACGTCCACTGCTGAACATAGGCCTCCCCCTTAGATCGCCACAACGAGTGGTTGGTAGCCGTTTCCGCCCAACGGCTCCCCGCGATTCTTACTAGATCGTCGGTCCACCTTGTGGGGGGCCTGCCCATTGCCACTTCAACTTGCTAGTTTTGAGAGCTATGTCGGCAACTTTAATTCGTCTGCGGATTTCCTCATAGCGGATTTTGTCACGCAAAGAGACCCCGAGCATAGCCCTCTCCGTAGCTCGTTGAGCGACCTTGAGCTTGGTCATGAGGCCATGAGTAAAGGACCACGTTTCAGTGCCATAGGTCATCACTGGCAACACACACTGGTTGAAGACTTTAGTCTTCAGGCTCTGGGGAATTTTGGACAAGAAGATATCGCGAAGTTTCCCGAACGCTGCCCAGCCGAGTTGGATTCTTCGTGCGACCTCTTTGTCGAAGTTGGACTTACCTAATTGGACAGTTTGTCCTAGGTATACATATTCGTCGACAACTTCGAGAGTATCGCCCCCAACAACTACCGGTACGGGTGCAACATGAATATTTGACATCATTTTCGTCTTATCCATGTTCATTTTAAGACCCACCTGTTGGGAGACCCTACTGAGGTCGCTGAGCATGGTACCGAGTTCCTCGAGCATTCGGCAATAATGACTATATCATCGGCAAAACGAAGGTGAGTGAGGTATTCGCCATTGATATTGATGCCAAGTCTGTCCCAGGCCAAGAGTTTGAAAACGTCCTCCAATGCGTTCGTGAACAGTTTCGGAGAAATTACATCTCCTTGTCTCAGCTGAGGGTTCGGGATAAAATAATTAAAATTAATCTAACCAAAATAACACTTTTATTCAACACTAAAATGATAAATACACGATCTTAATCGCAAGGATTCACAACACACTAAATCACACCACTGTTACACAATAAAGCACTAAAAGTCACCAAAATGTTCGCACTTATCGCCAAATCAAGACTGACTCCTCTGTATTTTTTTTTTATTTTTCGAATGGACTAATCTCGCTGTTGGCCTCTGAGGCCGTTGCAGCTTAACCGAACTTTTGGCGAAGAAGGCGTTCAGCCCTGTAAGGTTTGATGAGGTAACTAGCGCAAGGGCACCACTTAGGTACGAACCTCGGCTGTTGCCAGGATGGGGATAGGAGAGAAATCCCCGGGTACGTGCTTGTACCTCGTATAGGCGGCGACTGTAAGGACTCGTCGACCTCGCCGGCGACGTCGGTGTATATGTGAAGTGCAACTGACTCCTTGAGCGTCTCTACGCACTATTTATACCGCACATTATTTCCAGAACCTTCTCGATGTTTCTACTAGTTACTAGAAAAGTGTAGGTATTTCGACTGACTACTATTTCTTACTCTGTGCAACTGTAGGTAAAAACGTGGTATGTAGGTATATTCCATACCAAGTATTACCTATTCTATGACACAGTATGTATAACTTCGAGAAGCTGGCTATTACTTTACTGTTACTTATTCTGTAACAGCCTCGGCGTAACAATATCTTATTATCACATCAGCTACCTAGCAGCGTACCCACCCACTTCTTGGGTGGTTGGCCTCAATTGGCATTTTCAACTGAACGATTGCGAGCTTGGAGCACTTTAAGATGCCGGTTTCTGGCTATAAAAGTGGTGAAGCCATGTAAGGTCTTTGAACAACCTGAAAACTCCAACGCCGAGTTTGGCCATCAACTAATACGAACTCACATTACTTACGTACCTAACATGTTTATCAACTACCTAATACGATACAACTTGGTCCATTCCATAAACACATCAATTTTGTTAAGGAACACTCGTCTAGGGGGCCACTGGTTCCGCCGCTATTATGGCTTCATGCCAACGGCAGCCTGCTAATATCAGTGCAGGATCGCATGTGCATAAGTCACGTTTGTCACGTTCCTACAAAAATGTACAGAGACCGTGCAATATACTAGAATTGGTTCAACGATTACTGTGGGACGGTGATGTAGATTCTTTACGGCTAGCACGTTAGGACTCCTTCGAATATGTCGCATGATCGGGTTATCGAGTGGCAGGTTCTGAAGTTATTTCATAATATTTTTACGGTAAATCCGTATGGAAAGGTATGGTTTAGGATACATCTAAAAATAGAGATAAAAAACCGGCCAAGTGCGAGTCGGACTCGCGCACGAAGGGTTCCGTATCATTATATCCATAAAACGGCAAAAAAATCACGTTTGTTGTATGGGAGCCCCCTTTAAATATTTGTTTTATTTTAATTTAATTATTTATTTTTAAAGTGTATATAACTAAATGTTCTGTGAATATTTCAAGCGTCTACCTGTTGCTGTTATCAATATCGAGCTAAAACGAGCAAAAAAATCATGTTTGTTGTATGGGAGCCCCCCTTAAATATTTATTTTATTCTGTTTTTAGTATTTGTTGTTATAGCGGCAACAGAAATACATCATCTGTGAAAATTTCAACTGTCTAACTATCACGGTTCATGAGATACGGCCTGGTGGCAGACGGACAGATAGACACAGAAAGCGGAGCCTCAGTAATAGGGTGCTATTTTACCTTTTGGGTGCGGAACCCTAAAAAAAGATTCAAAGGTGCTATGCTTTCTATTTTAGAATTATGAATCTGTAATAAAATATTCTACATAAATCGCATACTCGAGTCGGTTTGTAAATGTATGCATAGGAAGCTGAGTTTGACCACGATCTCACGATATCGTTCTACTAAAGGTCTTTTCAGTTCTTAGCAATAGACCCGCCTAATCAGGCATCTCTGATGTAAAAACACCTCAGCGTTGCTCCTAATTTAGTTTGTAGATTCAAAAGTTCTGTATAACTTAAGCACGGTGGGGAGTTGCAGCACAAGTTAGTATTGTGGTGTCGATTATGTACACTCTCTAAAGCTAAACAACGCTAATACGGTCCTTTTCATTTCAGTGTAATGGAAAGAGACAGCCATAACTTACGTGCGGTTAAGCTTAGAATGCTGCACAGAATGGACACCAGTATCAGCTTAATTAATGCAACAACACGACCTTACATATAGTCATATCGTAGATCTATCGTGGGTTTAGGTTAGTCAGCTCAAGCAAGCTAGTTTGTCTTTATAAAGTCCATGAGACCTGTCCAGTTGTGAGCCAATGAGAATGAGAACAAAAAAAAAGAGGAACTGATGTTTTTTTTATTTCTCTGTGGCAGTGGTATTGGTCACTGAATAGTATGGAAATTTTATGATATTATTAGGTAGAGTCATAATCTAAATAGACATATTTAAGAATGCGTATTTAATAACCTTCGACAAACGATTCGTTCATCGAATTATTGTATCAGTAGAATACCAACAACTAGGATTGACCTTCGATCTTTATACTTAGACCTTTCGTACGTCTCGGACTAATTTTAGACGGGATTTCCAGAATTGATGGGCTTATAGTTCTAATATAGCAATAAAATTAAAACTGGTTTATGGATCTTATTGATCCGATTGAAAAAAATGTAGTTATAGTATTAACATTGGTTGTGAAGGCCTACAACTCTACATCCTGCTTAATTTAGTTAGTAACTAGGCGGAAGTGAATAAAAAAAATATGGTACTTCTTGCACCAGCTAGGTACATAATGTATAATCAAAGAATTGATTTTTAGTAGATTTAGTAGATCGCTATATAGTTTCAGACTAGGTCACTAGTCTGCATAAGTACTTACAGATTTATATTTTATTTTTATATACTACTATCATCCGCCAGCGGCTTCGCACGCGTTGTTTGTTAACAAAAGTAGCTTATGTGTTAATCCAGAGTATAATCTACGTACATACCAAATTTCATTGAAATCGGTCCCGCCCCGTTACGACGTGATTGAGTAACATCATCCAGACTTTCGCATTTATAATATTAGTGTTATAATTCTGTATGTATACTGAAAGAAAGCAAACAGATTAAAATTCAGATTGCTAATGGTTGGTTTTATAAATTCCTCCCAACTCCCATCATAATATGTTCACCAAATCTACTCTATTATTATTTTATTTTCACATAAACCGTACAGCGTTCATTCGAGCAGACGAGGCTAAACTATTAAGCCTAATTTAAGATGGTACGATTGCTACACAAACGTTCAGTGGCGATTCAATAGATAACTAAGAAATGTCTAAATATAGGCCGTATCGAATTAATTACGTTTTATTATTCACTATGACGCAAATAATTCGACATTTCTGCTGTGTTATATATGATATAGTCTTTCCATTTCTTTATTTTCTCGATGACAGCTCCTGTGAAAACTTGAACGAGCGTCTTTTTTACATTATGTATGCATTATTTTATAAAAATACTTATGACGCTTACGCACGTACAAGGTTATACCAGAGTCGGAGAAACTGATAGGGATGGAGCTATCGATAAACGTAACACGATAACAGACCCGATATTTTTTTACAAAATGTAAGAAACTAAACTACTGCCGGATACGGTTGTACAAATTTATTAACTAATATTATATTTCATTACAAGATGTTACACGCACTCATTCTTGATTGATAATGCCAACTTCTTTAAAATTTTCGAAGCTGTTGTAAAATAAGTAGGTATAGGTAGGTACTTACGTACTCGACAATAAACGAAATAATTATAACGACAGGTAATCTTTATTTATTTATTTTAATCAAAATCTGATGAATCGTCACTGTCACTCGATGAGCTCTCCCCATGAGGTCACAACACTACAACTAGGTATCAAATTAGAACTGTCATCGAGAAAATAAAGAAATGGAAAGACTATAATATACCTAATGTTCATATATATGCAGCCGTATTTTACATAACCCTTCTACTACTTCGACTAGTTATTATTTATAGGTGTACCTCCAATCATGATTCTCCCTAGGTAGTTCCAAAAATATGTCTGCTTTAAGATCTGCAAGATTTTACCGTACGTAAATAACGGATGTTTCACAAATGAGAAGAAATTGCTGCGTACTCAATTTGTAAAACATTTTCATAAATTCGCCTAGACTTGCGTATCTTTGCCGTAAATCTTAATTCCACTGGATTTTGTAATCAGTAATCACGGATTTAACCGGAGTATAAGGAGCTTAGCGCAGCTTACGCTTCCGTGACTTAACCCATGAGTAGACAGATCATTCATTTACCAAATAGCAAAATACTTGTTCATGAAAGTTCTTATTTGGGTTTCTGTTTTTCTTGTTTTACGATAGTTTCAGTCGATTTCTCCTGTATTCGGATAAGATCTTTGCACTCTAAATTACCCGAGGTAGGTATCATGTTGAAAAGTTCAAAAGATGTTTATCCGTTGATATGTAAAATACCATGATTGTCGATCAGAACCGACTGTACACACGGCTACACATCAATCTATACATTTCCAGTATAAGCTGACCTCGCATTGTGTAGGCTTTTCGTAGAATGAGAGGTCAGCTTATACTGGAAGTGTATAGCTTGATGTGTAGCCGTGTGTACGTCGGCTCCAATAATAGCGTTGACACCCAATAAATATTTAAAACATTACCTGCGATACCCATTCCAAACAATCACACCTTTTTGTTTTTTTTTTATAAATTCCTTCTTATTCTTTCGTGTTGATTATTTATTGTATCACGCCCCAGAGTTCTAAAACTGTAGGTACTTTCGATAATTTACTCCGGCTTACTGGATTTGTTAATTTATAACATGACTCAATGGGAAAAGTTTGGACAGCAATTGCGATGTTTCCTCAGTTTGTAAGTATAAAGCAAAAGTTTTTATTGTAAAAATTATACTTTTGAAACTAATTGAAATTAGTAATCGAGATTATTTACAATATTTAGGCGATTTACATTTTATCTCCATTATCAGATCTAAAAACCAAACGGCAATACGAAATTGAAAATTGTCTAGTAAAAATCGATTAGGTACGAACACCACCTGAACAAGTTGAACATTTAAGTGGCTCAAAATCCGGTTTCGTCGGGATACTCATATACTCTTGTCTTCTTTATAACATCCTTCAAAATCCTCTGTCTCCTTGCTATCATAAAGAACGTTTTGTTTGTCTCCTCTTTTTCCACCTGATCGTTCTTTTCGTTCTTCTCAACATCTTTTATTCAAGACGCCTGAGCATAAAACTTCTTTCTTCACTAACTCTTTCACTGTGACTGCTATCTGCTTGTGGAACTCTCTTCCAGTGGAAATCCGCAAGGCCGCCTCTATGGGAATCTTCAAATCCAAACTCTTTAAATACTTCATCTCTGTTCAAGATACCCAACAAAATTGAGCACTTTATGTAGATATATTGGTGTATTTCGTTTATGTATGTGTATTATTATTATTTATAATTTTTGTAAGTTTATTTCTAAGCTAAAGTTTGATTAAATTTCCTTTTTCAGGCACTACCACTTTCTCCATACTACACAAAGGTTAGCTGGAAGAAAATGCTAATTAGCATTAAGTTCGCCTATGTATTATTTTATTAGTGCAATAAAGAATTTTCTAATCTCACATTGCTTGTAAAATGTGATAAAAAATCAGTCCCTGATCGGTGAGCATACTCGTAAATATTGTATAAGCAAAATTACTTGCATAATATTGCGCTTGAAATTACGAGCGCTGTGATTAATTATCTTGTTATTAAATTATGAATGATCTCATTAAAAATACCCAGTACCCATAGCGCTATCACTGTATGTACAATTAAACAGAATCCCTATCAGTAGCAATGTTAATTTAGTCAACACTACGCTTGTTTACGCGCAAAAATAATCGTAAATTGCGGTTCTGGTTGTGCGTCAATTGAGATTAGTGAAAACTGTAACTTATAAGTAAAGTAATAGTGTCCGCTAACAAATACCTTACTAATTCCCCATGTGCATAAGTTACAAGGAAACACATTAGTGTATTTCATTGAGTCACAAAGTTGTTGCTTATCTACAGCTTTTAAGCTTTAAATTCAGACCGCGTTGGTTGCTTAAGTCGATTTGTCGTCTGCGAGCTTAGTTGGAGGACGAAATCCGCGCAAACCGTACACCGTTCCACCAAGCATTTTCACATAGCGTCCGCGAGCACGAAGTGTGAACACACCGGAGATTTCCGCTGATATAAATCCGGGTATGCGACACCCACGCTTTGCGCCCGTCGCATCCTAGAATTTGTGGAGTGGAAGCCTCCCTGGTTGCGATGCATCGCGTCTGGAATTGGAACGTGCCAAATCTTGGGACCAACAAACTACGGCTCCCGGGGTGCTACTCCTCACGTACATATTTATACGGTTTGACACTCCGCGCTGTCACGTTCAACTTGTTTCAGTCCGGATGAACATGTTCAGCTACTTTTCCTATTTTGGGGTCTGTCTTTTCAATTCACATTTTTTATTTATTCGGTGACGGAGTGTGCGAATATCGTTCATAGCTGACTTTTTAGTTGGTATATTCTTGCGTTTCGTGAACTGTGTCACTGTCGTATCCTGATTGAATCATGAAAATACACTTCGTCTTCATTTAGTCAATTTCCGGTCACAATTTGACTCCATCTTAATTGGACATGATAGATTATAGAGTCATTAAATAGAGAGTAAGAGTGGCAGTGAATGCTGGTTGACGGCACGAGCGAGGTGACACTCAGTCAGGCCGTTAGCGCGGCCGTTACAGCCTCAAGTGATATATGGGCTGCGAAGTGGCTCGGTGCCGCTGTCACTTCGCGTTTCGCGTTCGCGCCGCAAAAAGATAAAAAGGATTCCGAAATACGATTCACAAGTGGCCTGCCGGAAATGGGTAGAAAGTTACCGACCTCGGCTTTATGTCGGGCAATATATCTCTCGTATCGCTCGCTATCCAATTTCTGCTCTATGGCATGTAATGTCCCTCCGGGGATCCTTTTAATTTGGACTCTTTTTAATCAGCACCATTAATTCCTTACATGATTACAGGCGCTAGGGAGTTGTGATAAGTTCTAACACACTATCTTGCGATTTACGAGTTTTTCACGCTCTGGGGTCGGTCGTGTCTTAAAAATGGTTTCAGTGGGAAAAGCTAATTACTTTTACAAATGTTTAATTTAATTCCCCTAAGACTAAAAACTATCTGATTTCTGGAAATTCTAAAGTAACTACAGTTTTATAGGGGAATAGGCCTAAAGTTGCGTGACTGCTCTGACCTTTGCCGTTCGACCTTCATTGACCCATGCCCCGGTGTGGCACCTTCGAACTATCACACTCACTGTCTTAATTTTCATTCGTTTCGGTCTCTTACTAAGCAAATGCTCGTGTTATAGTTTTACTATTCTTCATGATAAAATATTTTATAAAATCAGTTAACTTACGTCATTTGTGGGTCGTCGTAGAGGCGTGTGGTTGTATTTTGCATTGAAAAGATGGGCGAGTTTTTATATCAATCGTTGACGTCACACCTGTAATTACTATGAATGGTAGGTACGTGCTCAACGTCCTGCGAAGATCTAAACGGCTTGATCTGCCACTGTATTCATACAATTGTAGTTACTAGTATTTCTGAGTGTCATTCATTGTGTAGTTATTGCTGCTTTGTCGTCGTGAAAATTGACCGCCCGTGAATTCCGTCTAGCCTCGCTTGGGAGTGTTCTCTATGTAATCAGAACCGTGTACGTATACAGTACACCAGTGGTATTCAGAAGAGACTACATTTGTGAAGTGAAACATAACTCGTTCTCTAGACAAAATGTGCGGTCATATGAAATTTTCCGTCGTACTTACGGTTTTTCCTTTACTTGTTATTTAAATATAAGCATTTGAAAATTAACAACATGCCAGTATAGCACAATAATCCTACCGTATCAGTAAAAATCTAATAACATTCGTAGCGTACCAAAGTTTCTATGGGTTTATTTATAACCATAACACACGTCTCGCGTTTTCAATAAAGAGAAACAACTTGTGTCATATCCGCAAAACGTTTACTTACATAGTGGCAGAGCAATAGTTGGTAACGAGGTTATACGAAACAGTTTCGGGCGAAATTGCTCGGGGAATGTAGCTAGGTGTCATAAAGTTTGAGCAAAGCTGTTGGACAGACGTGTGCAGCTTTAGAATACACGTGTTGGCGACCAAACATTTCATCTCTCGTGCACTTCACTGGAAACTTTGTTGGTCTTTGCAGTTTGCACATTGTTACCTAACGGAGTTCATATGAGCAGCTAGCTGGCGTCATAAAACTACTTCGTCTATTAGCTTTGTACATTCATATTGCTTTTACTCTTGTAGGCAAAGTAACTTACTAAGCTAGATTGCAACCAAAGAGTGGAACGCCTTGCCAGAGTCTGTGTTTCCAGATAGTTACAGCCTGGGTATCTTTAAGTCGCGAGTGAATATGTTTCTTCTAGGCAAGCGTGTACGATCGTAGACTGCATCATCGCTTACCATCAGGCGAGATCGTGGTCAAACGCAAGCTTATAATGTATAAAAAAAACCGAACCGAGCAGCAGAATATATGTTTCACTCAGTGATTTTGGATTATCTTTTTCAGATTCATCATGGACTGGAGGACAGCTTTGATAGCGCTCGTCTTTGCATTTTATGCTGATGGATATTCAAGTAAGCTTATAAATGTTTATTCTAACTTCCCGAGGTTGCGTTTTCCCTACTTTTAGAAAGAAGCTCGTGCAAGTTTGTCTTCATACCACGGATTTAAAATGTAGCTCAAACATAGAGCTGCATTTACTATGGTCTGCTTTGGCTGTAGATCAACATCAGGGGCATATATCGTACGCGGCCCACCCTCAAACTGCCAAGAGATATGGCGCGAATCCATTACCTAATGCTCGCATAAAATGAACATCACGCCTTCGGAGTAACAAAACAACGAGTTATGATCCCCGACTTTATATTATGATGCTCTTTTTATTTGTTTTTATTGCTACTAAAATCGCACTTGACGCATTCGCAAATTTTTTGTCACCTATGTAATTTAGAGAGCCTTTGGTTAAAGTGATCTTGGTTTATGTTTCCTCTATTGTACGATACTTTTTATTGGGTTTTCCATGTAGAAGTATAAGTAATCTTGTCATCTTTATTCAATAGTTATTTGGCAAGCTAGAGCTCGTTGAAAGCAGAAGCGATCTAAGTTTGAATCAAATAAACGCTCATTTGATACTATTTAAAAATACATCTATCTACTCTTTTCAAAATATTGAAACTTTTTTCTTCCGAATGAGGTAGGTACCTATGCACTTAGCTGATATTTGTGTTGTTGAATTTACGCGTAGCTATTCCAACTTCGCAAGATTCTTTTCAAATGATTTTCCTGTTTGTAATGCCATCATTATTAAAATAAAGAAGAATTGTAAAATTACTTATGTGGTCTACTTAAATTACTTACTGTAGTGACTCATGCTTCCTCATGTTGATGAGACTACGCATCATAAAAAGTAACAACACATTACGCAACTGATGTTTATTGGCCAGCCTAAAAAAATCTAAACCACTTTCTTAGCATCCATATTCTATTAACTCTCCCACTCTACTGTTCTTCATCAATCTTGAACGCTGCTTCAAATATACTTCCATTTAAGTTCGCGTATTGTAGTTGAAAATTTATTGGCTTGTCTCTTGGGCACAGCTTCCCCGAATGTATTGTAATAACAATTGTTCAGTGAATTATTAAGACGTAAAGTGCTGAGTGCTAGCCTTTAAACAACCGTTTAAATACATCATTATTTCACCGCTGGATAGCTTTATTGCCAGTCCTGCACCTCAGCATTGCTTTCCAGTTTCCACTCTTGGATAAGGTTTAGATTTATAATAATTTAGGTACTTTCAAACCTTTTCTACCCCATACATTCTTTTGTTTTGACATTTTATATGAACTGACCACAAGCACGACTACATATGAAACTTCGTCTGCTACTGCTCGTAAACTTGTAGAGCAGTACAGTAGTGCTAATGTTTTGAAGCAAACAAGTATTAGTATAGCGGTTAGACTGGTGGAGGACACACAGATGACTATTAGGAAAATAGCAATTTAACTCCGGACGGACAGACAGACAAACGGCCATAGCGAAACTGTAAGGGTTCCTAGTTCGACCACGGAACCTTTTTATAGTTTTAGTTAAGTTAGCGGATCGTTTTCGTATTCTTTTGTAGGCACAGGCTCAAACTTTCTGAATGGAAAAGTTACGCACCGTTTCCCCAATAAATATCAAAAAACTTATACCTGTTCCCAAAACCTATTACAAAAGGGGTATTAAGATAGAGATAAACGCACGAACTCTATGTAGTGGAAAACAAATCTGCGGCAAAAAGTTTTTCGCTCCAGTGGGCCTTTATTACGTGTGATATTGACTCTCGAGCAAGACCCGTAACGGGATTCCCAATCTAAGTATATAATCTTGTATATGCAAATGATCCTTATTCCCTTACATACAAATTCTTCCCGGTCACGGCGTTCGGGTTGTAGAAGGGCAAAATTTCCGTAGACACAGCTGAATTTATATGAATATATTATGGCCGTTTTTTTCTTCATTTTAAACACGTTTTAGCCACTCAACTCCCTTTTATTATTCCGGTGGAAAGGCCACGAAACGATTGTTGCGCTTGTGGTGTCTGCAGATAATACCTCTATTTAGGTATCCGAAAATGATTTATGTCTCAGCTAAATTGTACCGCTTCCGCTTCACGAATTTCAATGGGAGAAGCGGGCCTTTGATTTTCAACCTTTTGCTCGTGTTCTGTGAGTTTGAGTACGTTGAGTGCGAGTATTTGCTTTATTTTCTTGGCAGTTGCAAACGGTCACTATTTCCTACGAGATACGACGCAATGGAGTGATTTTCTGTCCACCCACTGCACTTGTAAGCGCATTAATCATAATCTTCTCGTTCTCTCAGAAGGGACTAACGTGCTATATGTTGCGTGCTTTCTTTATGCCTATAAAGCATTTACTAACCTCCCCTCTTATTTATTTGTTCGGTGAGCCAATAGTATTTTCTTGTTTCAGAATATGGTCGCTCTTGCAAAGACATAGGGTGTTTGAACAGCGAAGTATGCGTTCTGGCCGAAGACCCTTGTAGTTTTGGCCACACCAGAGACTGCGGAACTTATCCGACATGCAAGAAGAAGTCGAAAGTCGAAGGTACATGCATTTTTTACATTGTTATGCATATAAATAGATAGGCAAGATTCAACATTACTACTATGTCACCTTCTTCTTTTGTGTTTTTATTTTGTACGTGTGTCGTGTCAAATAAATGTTTTCATTTTCATTTTTCATAAGTTCGTATGAGCTAATAGTCATTCCTGGTTTCATAGTTTTGAGAGGGTATGATTTAAGCTGTCGCCAACTTAATTGGTTTTGCACCTCTTAAATAATAGGATTTATCCGCAAAATAGTAGATGTGTCGCCAAAATGTAGTGGCCAAACAATACAAATACAATTCCATATTAAATCATATAAAATCATCGGGATATATTATCAAGTATCAAATAAATATTTTTATATTTAATTTGAACATTTTTTCATTAAATTTATAATTATAAATTTATATCAATTAAATTGGTAACGAATAGTCTTACTTTAATATAAGTAGCGGCACGAAACTTTAGCGCTGACCGTTATTGCGCAGAAGTAAAAAATAAGGTACCTGAGGGGGGCTAGCGGGGTGAAGGACGGGCGTGCGTAGCGCCGATTGGCTCTCAGTCGGATTCCGTTCCCCGCACTGATACGACACCCCGCGCACATCCAGTGTACAGTCGCGTTCTTAATTGTATTGTTATTGCTGTTATTTGAATTTGTTTGTTAAATTTAGTTATTTTTTTTAGTTTGTTTGTGACTTTAAATTGAATATGCCTAGAAGTTTTGAAAAGTCAGCCAAGGAAAATGGTTTACAACGTGAATTGTTTTTTTAAAAAGAGAATCTAATGAATAAATTGATTCTTTGAAACAAATCAAAAGTGAGATTGATGAAGCTACAAGTAATTTACTCAGTCATTCGGATAGCAGCACTGCAAATTTGAGCCAGATAAAACATACTGCCGAAATTATTAAGGCGGAAAACATTAAATTATATGGCGATTTAGGGAAAATCCAAAAAAGGACAGCAGTCTACAAATACGTCAATTGTAACGGGAAGGAACATCTCCAATCAAGCCAATAGTGGCTATTGGCTATTGTATTGCTTGCGCGACAGTGTCCCCATGCGCAGCTATCCCCTCCGCGTGTCGTTCAGCGCTAGACTTACGTGCCGCGACTTATAACTGAACGAAATAAATGTAACAACCTGTACAGATGACAAAATAGCGAATAAAAACAAGTGGCAATTTTTGGACGATAATCGATTTATTTGGCGACAGATCTACTGTTCTGAGTACGAAACTATTAATTATGGAATAAACCTATTATTTTGAAAACGAAGTATTTATTTATAAATTAACTACGATTTTATTGATAATCCATCTCTTATTTTAGATACATAATAACATTAATTTAGAAATTCATACATGGCGACACTTTTTATTTATCTGAGAATGAATATATTTCTTGGCAATACATCTATTAATTAGATGATACAAGTTGATGACAAAAATAAACTTTGCTGACAAAAAATATAATACCCATTTTGAGACAGAGGCAGGTTAAAGTAGTCGGAATCTACAGTGCCCTCCAAAACTCGGAACCGCGCCCACTTGTAAATACAACTATGGGAGATCCATCCCAGTGATGACCGAGCGCTTCGTTATGCCTACTAATTTGATAGATATCATCGTAACTGTATTGGTCAATTGTTTGTAAATATTTTATTCCTCTTAAAGGTGAACTTAAGGGTGTTCACCCTTAATGCCAAAAAGCATTATCTTCCAGATAACCTATTGTATATAAAACTGCAAATATAAAAATAAATTATTGCAACAATAAAATAGAATATTAAAAATAAAATGTATCATTCAATTAGGGGTTTTTAAATAGGTTTATTTCATCGGAATTAAGTAAGACCTGTTATAACAAGATTAACCAGAAAGTGTTTCTAAATTCTTAAACATCTAGGATAAAAATTTTACAATTCCAGGTTCTCACGTCGATTCCCCTGCTCCTAAGCCTGCACAGGTTCCAGTGAAGCCACATTCCGATGACTTAGACAGTGCACCCAATTACAACCCACCGGCTCCTCCCTCTGGTGGACACTCGCCTTATGGCGGTGGTTCACCATACGGAGGCAGCTCGAATGGTGGCGGTTCGCCATACGGAGGTAGTTCACCTTATGGCGGAAACTCGAATGGTGGCGGTTCGTCATACGGAGGTGGTTCACCTTATGGCGGTGGTTCACCTTACGGTGGAAGCTCCCCGTACGGCGGAAACACAAACGGTGGAGGTTCACCATACGGAGGAAACTCTCCCTACGGCGGATCCGGAGGATACAACAACCCAAGCTCTGGAGGCAACTCCCCGTATGGAGGTGGTTCATCCTACGGCGGTTCCGGAGGACATTCCTCCTACGGCGGTGGATCTAACACCGGCGGGTTCGGAGGAACCGGCAACAAGAGCCCTATCGATTCGATCGTGAACACACTGAGCAAGTACGTCGGCGGTGGCAGCGGTGGCGGCCAAGGCGGCTCAGGCGGCAGCGGACTGTCCAACATCTTCGGTAATGTCCTGGGAAATCTATCCAAGAACGGACTCAGCAGCATCTTGACCAACACCCGACCCATACAGGAGAACCCGAATTATTCCTCCTACGGTTCTAACTCTAGAAGTTCTAATACCCAAAATTATCCATCAGGGTATCAGCAGAATCAAGCGACTAACCAAAACAGGAATTATGGACAGAGTCACTCCGCACAAAATCATGCTACGACGCGCAAGCCGTACCAGACATACGGCTGGAACCTTAGGTAATCTTACCTATTCAAAGTAATGCTCCAATCGGTGTTTGCATTCGATATGCGCTTACTCGGGCACAGATCATTTATTTGCGTATTCATTTTATTAGCTTTGCAATACTAACGTCTCTTGACCAGAGGATGTGGCTGAATTATTTACAAGAAAGATAACCTTCCGGATACTTTACTTTTTAGATAATACTTTAATATTACTCATATTTTTTTCCTATTTTAAAAATACTCCATAGAAATTTTATTTTGTAAAATATTGTTTACTTTTTTAACCGCATTTGTTCAATGAGGCTATATACCTCATTTTCAAATGTTTGCGAAAATGGTGCGTCTTCGTAATTATTATTTAGTATTTACCCGATTTAGGAAACGTACACCCATATACGTGACCCATTTTTTTAACCCCCCCCCCCCCCCCCCCCCCCGTAGTAATTCTTAAACATAGTTTTAAATCATTTTTGCAGTTTAAAAAATCCTTAAAAACTTTAAAAATTAATAATTTGGCCCAAGACAAATCTTGCCGCGTGACGCCAAGAGTGCGTCCACCTACAATTTCAAGTTTAAAAAGCTCTAAACGCTGCGCGCCATATTTGAATATAGCTCGAAAAAGGGCGATAGTTCCCTACAGGTATTATACTACGCACGGACTTCACTGTTCGCGAGGAAGTCCGTGTTACTACTTACTACGTGACGAAAACCTAAGCCCCATCCACCGCCCCTGTGACCAAGCGTGATATTTTGATGACCCCCTCCCCCCCTGAACGGGTCACATAGTATGGGTACGTTCCCTTACACACATCTCATACTCGGACATTGATTAACATTCCATCATACATTTTTTTAGCATTACACGCACCGCATTTTTTAGACACTACGCAATATGAGGCTGTACCTTTAACTGCTAACATTGGTTATGGTGTGGATTCCTATATTATTGAACACTACACTAAATTGTACAGATTTCAGATCTGCGTTATGAATCTTCAGCTATAATTTTTTTGCTTGCATTTACCAGCCTGTAAATAAGGTAATATGATATCTGTTCACCATAATGCTGCTTTATCCGACTTACTTGGTATGTAATATTAGGTTGGGGAAAAAGTTTCTTGGCATTTTTTAAGAAAATTCAAAACATTTTTTAATATAGTTTATTTACATTTAACTAAAGTATGTAGGTACCATTTTGTTCGATAACTTTTTGCCATCTTGTAGGTAGGGACACGATCCCATTGCTATAGAAATTTTGGGGCTTCTGATCAAAATACCGCGACAAGTAGTTTTGGCAGTCCTCTCGTGATGTTAACCTGACACTGCCTAAAGAATTCTGAAGAGACCGAAACAGGTGGAAATCTGAAGATGCAAGATCAGGACTAAACGGCGGACGCAATAACACCTCCCAGCCAAACTTCCTTAATTTTTGCTGAGTGGCTAAAGATGTGTAAAGTCTAGCGTTATCATGATGAAAAACCACACCCCTTCTGTTGATTAATTCCGGCCGATTTCTCTCAACTTCTTGCTTTAATCTCATCAGTTGTTCGCAGTAGAGTTCAGAATCGATGGTCCTGCCTGGTGGTAACAGCTCATAATGAATAATGCCCTTCCAATCCCACCACACACACAGCATCACCTTGTTGCGAGTTAACCCGGGTTTCGCCACAGTCTGTGAAGCCTGACCGGCCTTTGACTTGACCACGACCTTTTTCGCACGTTCTTGTCGTACTTGATCCACTTTTCATCACCAGTTATCAGCTTCTTCAAAAATGGTTCGGTTTCATTACGTCGTAATAAAGAATCACAAATGAGTACACGGTTCTTTAGCTTTCTTTCAGTGAGCTCGTGGGGTACCCAAATATCGAACTTTTTTGTGTACCCAGTTTTTTTTAAATGCGCCAAAACTGTTTTGTGGTCAATTCCCAGTTCTTCAGCTACGTCGTAACTACTAATATGCCGATCTTGCTCCACTTTTTCAAAAATGGTATCAATTTTATCCGTAATAGGGCGACCAGAGCGACGTGCATCTTTGACATCAAAATTTCTGCATTGAATACACTTAAACCAAATTTGTGCTACTCTCACAGACACTGTACTAGGTCCATAAACATCGCAAATTTTTTTCGCGGCTTGCGTTACATTTTTACCTTTTTTGTAGTAATATTTTAAAATGTATCGAATTTCTTCATTAGATTCACTCATCTTTACAGTACGAAAAACAAATAAAAATCACACATTTTCCTAATTTGAATTTGGAATTATCTTCTTTAAAATTTAAACTTTGAATGATACCAAAACCAGCCAGATACAAAGAGATTTTATTACAAGTTCATACATACTATAATGTAAAAAGACTTTTTCCCGAACCTATTATATTGCTTAGATTAGTTTTTTTTTTTTTATTTGCTAGTGAAAATTTTGTTTAAAACAACTGAAGTTGTTTCAATTTTAAACGAATTTATAAGCCTTACTGTTTTGAATTTGTCGATGCCAAAATATTAATATAAAATATTAAAATTAAATATTGTTATTTTTAAAGTCTAATCCGACACTTACGGGAAATCCTAAGACTTTTTCCGAAATTTTGTAAAATGTTATGTGATGGTTTTAAAAATCTTAGGAATTGTATAAAAAATGAATGTGCCATTTAATTAATACTGTATTATTGTATTTCTATTTCAGTGTGACAGTGATCTTGACGTACTTCGTACACCGATATATCCAGAATGTAATACATACATAATATTAATTTTAAGGAAATTAGGTAAAAGTTGCATCTAACAATGAATGAATGAAAATCCTTTATTATACCTTACAAGCTAGACACAACAGATATAAAAATAAACAAAAAACAAATAAATGTAAGCAGAATGGGCGGTCTTATCGCCTTTTTGTGACACATGCAGTGAGTACGATGAGACACACACACTGCAATATTTTGCATTTTTATTTAATGGTAATCTTTTAGCTATTGTTTCTTTGTTCTTTTTGTTGTCTCCTGTGTGTGTTTGTTATGTTGTTCACAAATAAATGTTTTTGATTTGATTTGATTAACAAAGTGATCTCTTCCAGACAACCTTTGGAAATTATTACAATATTAACTCGAACTATTACTTTGAACAATATTATCTCGTTACCTGTAATTTTAAGATAAATGTTGGTAAACCATTAAAATATAGTTTCAATTGTTTGTGTGTATTTGTTTAACTTATAGATATAGCACATGAAGTCTACTATCTAACGATCTTAAAAGGCTTGATACACGATTGACAACTGACTTACTTTTCATCCGAAATCCACAGATCTTTGATTATAACGGGTGGAACTTATGATAAACTTACTGGCAATAATGGATTTACATTTATAAGCCTTGGTAGTTTTCAATCGTATAGCCAGCATTTGACTTATCTATGACCTTGATAAGCTAGCGACCGACCAAAGACGCAAAGGTCCGTTAACCGTGTAGGGCGATTGACAACCATTTAGTAGAAACAGACTTGACCGTCTGCGGGGTGTTTTTAAACGTCGGAAAGCTGTCGGATCGGTCCGACATTTTTGATGTGAAACATCTATTGGCACGCTTTGGTCCGTGACGGCATGCGTCCAATAGGCGCGCCTAGCCGCTGGGGGGGGGGTCAAACGCTTTGTGACTTCACATGTCAAAATCTAAAATACTAAATGGCGAAATTTATATCTAAACAAAAAACTCAAAAATATTACCACCGAGATCTATATTTTTATAAGATTTATGTAGGTTTAAGTCGTCAGCGAGTGCACGCTCGCTGACGACTTGTCCGCGCGTAGAATGTTTTAATTACATTACTTCTAAATATAAAATTGAAAAATATGTGACGTCACGCCAGGGGGGAGGGGTTTCGCAAGACAAGTGTGACCACCTGTCACGAGGGGGGAGGGGTCAAAAAACCATAAAATTTGTGCGACGTAATTTATGGATGGCCCTTTTAATCGGTTTTATTTAATTAATTATTTCAATAACCATCAATTTAAATGTCTTGTCATGTCTCTGTCATTTTCTTCGGATTTGATTTCTAATCCTTTAATTCGGATTGACCATAGGTAAATATCGTATACCCGACACGGATTCAAAGGTTGATAGTTTACAAAATATCGTTCTCTGATTCGAAATCGAATCCGAAAAAACTAGAACCGATTCGATATCCTTCCGACGCGACGTTGCAAAATAGCCCCGTAGGTCATCTCTGTCGGGAGTCGGTTTCCCGAACTCTGGTCAAAACTACGTGAGGAGGCTATTTTCACAAAAAAACGGGATATCTTTCATGAAAATAATAGTAAAAACCGGCCAAGTGCGAGTCCATCTCCAGAGTTCCATATCATTTATCTATAAAAACCGCAAAAAAATCACGTTTATATATGGGGCCTCGGTTGGTTTTTCTCTGTTCGTGCGTCTTGGCTGCCGTCTATTTACATATCGTTGGATTTTAGAACCTCCTGAACGTGGGCCAGCTCACTCTCACTAAGGTTCTCTCTAGTGAACGCCATTATTACAAGAGAATAGTTCGTGAAGCGATTGAAATCAAGAAATTTCCAAATTTCAATCGGTAAGATGGCTATAGACTCTCAGCGTCTTGGAACCCGGTGATTGCTAGGTGTGCGCGTCGTAATCGGTCGACTCAGTGCGTAGATACGGTTAGTGTAGTGTGTCGTAATATGAACGAGGACATTTCTAGTTCTGAAGACCGAGGGTAGATGCTGCAGCTACCCGCACTTCCCGACGGTAGCTCCAAGTACTCCAGTCAGCCCGAGACCATGACAGTTGCAACACAGCCGAAACGTCGGGATAACAAATAAAAAAGGTACATACGCGATAAATACCCGTTTTAATCAATAATTATGTACAGTGATCGCGAAAGTTTGAAAAATACTAATGTGAATAACCATGATAGTTTCCTAGCAGGTAGGTATTCGTTTTTTAAAACAAATAAAATACATTATTTATTTTGTAAATCTTTATTTTCATGATCAAAATTTAAATATTCAATCAAAATTTAGACTACATAGTAATAAAAAAATATTAAAATAAACCAGCCAAGTGCGAGTCGGACTTGCGCACAAAGGGTGCCGTACGATTATCTATAAAAACGGCAAAAAATCAAGTCTGTTGTATGGGAGCCCCCCTTAAATATTTGTTTTATTTCAATTTAATTATTTATTTTTAAACTGAACATATAACTAAATATTCTGTGAATATTTCAAACGTCTACCTGTTGCCGTTATCAATAAAGAGCAAAAAAATTCACGTTTGTTGTATGGGAGCCCCCCTTTAATATATTCTGTTTTCAGTATTTGTTGTTAAAGCGGCAACAGAAATACATCATCTGTGAAAATTTCAACTGTCTAACTATCACGGTTTAAGAGATACAGCCTGGTGACAGACAGCGGAGTCTTAGTAATAAGGTCCCGTTTTACTTTTTGGGTACGGAACCCTAAAAAACAATCGCACTGCATTATTTCAAATAACAAATTATTTTATGTTTTTAATTATTTGAACTCTTGCTTGTACCATTAATTAAATACTATTCTATTTCTAGCCATTTGTGTCATAGCTAATAGCAATTAGTACCTACATAATTAAAGTACATACTATAATCATCATCATCATATCATGCGTAGGACGTCCATCGCAACATCTAATAAGTGGGCGCAGGGCGCATAACAAGAAAGATTAGATCAGATTAGAAAATTCTTTATTGAACTGTTAAAATAATACATAGGCGAACTTAATGCTAATTAGCAATTTCTTCCAGCTAACCTGAATATTATATAGGAGAGGCATCAACAATGGACATCCCATGCCTGATATTACGAAGTAAACTTAAACTAAATTAGTCTCTACTCTTTGCCAAACTGCCGAAGGAGAATCATTTATAATCTTATTTAACCCGACAAGGTCACGCCAATACATTTTTGTATGGCCTGACCGATTAAATAAAATATTTACAATGAGGGCTTTTAAGTTCGATTTTTAAAAAACTAGTTACAACTTGCTTAGTAGATGGCGCTGTCTAGAGATACGCCGGCAAAAACTACGATTTAAATGCCAAAATCTCGACGCAATATCTAAATTTGTGTAAAACAATCTCACTTAGATAAACAAACACAAATGTTTGGTTTTTTTTATTTCAAGTTTCTTGACAATTCACTTTCCTTTGTTATTCGGAACATGACAGAGCAACGCCATCTGTTAGCAGTTATAAAACATGGTTGTGAAATCCCCTCATTAGAATATTAGCTCAATATACAGGTGAATTTGTAAACAGACTGTTTTGTAAAACGGCTCTGCCCGTATTCCAGAACAATCTACTCAGCCCACATCACCCACTGCTGGGTACGGCCTCCTCGTTATCACGCCACTCTCCAGTCCTCATTTACCATAATCTGTTTATTTAAATCGAATAATGAAGTTGAAAATCTTCCGTTCCATACAAACCGCACTGTCTTAAAACACACAATGTATGAGGTGAATTTTAGCTCCATTATTGAACTAGCTTCCGCCAGCGGCTTCGCACGCATAGTTTGTCAACAAAAAGTAGCCTATGTTAATCCAGGTTATAATCTCCGTACATACCAAATTTCATCGAAATCGGTTCAGCCGTTACGACGTGAAAGAGTAATGAAAAAAAATTGGTTGTCTGTTAAAGTCGGTTTACGGACGATAATTTTACATGATAACGAGTGGAAGAGATAGATGCGTCACAAGCCGAACGCTTAGGCCGATCGTGTCTCTCCATCGCTTGTTCCGCGCTCTCGCTTGCACGCTCGGCTCAGGCGGAACGTGACACTTTCGTGCGTGCAACCGGCGTTCATCGATTTATAAGACGTCAAAGTTATCACGTCAAAATTCCACACATACAAACTTTCGCGTTTATAATATTAGGTGGAATTTAAATAAATACAGATTCTGGAATACAGCCCGAGCTTTTCCCTCAAAATCTGTGGACTGTTTACAAATCCATCCTGTATATGTAACTAGTAATAAATATTATCACGTGTCTAGCTCAACTAACTCTACAATTTAACAACACTATGTTACTATTCATAAGTGCAAAATCACTTCCTACGGTTAATTTCATTAACCCCCTTCTGTAAAACCAGGAGTGTTACATTTGAGTCGTATAGAATCAAAGTTGGCAATCTGTCATGTCGAGTAAAAATTTGTTATGAATGTGGCAATACGGGATATTTAAAAATACACTAAAGGTAAAAATATCCTCAGGATCAAACATGGCTAACTACCTTAAAAACTGACCGTAAGATTGAGATGTGCATCAAATGTGGATCTGTGCCTAATGTCAAACTCAAAGGCAACTCTTGCTCGACCAATCATAAGACATCATGACCTACAACAGATTTGAGCTGGACGTTTCAATAGAGTCGTTTTTTTGATTTATCAACATTCTGAGAAATTACAGATTGCCACCTTTGATTCTATACAACTCATTTGTCCGTCTTATTGGCTACACAGATTACACGATTTCAATCAATCAAAAGTGTGGTTTGTTTGTTTGAATGCTGGTGAGTGAGATACGACCTGCGTCCCAATTCTACTAAACCATGACCTTCGTTGCTCTGGCAATACCATTAATATTATGGAAGCTTAGAAAAGGAACAACCAGTTAATTAATGGTATAGCTTCATAATCGATTTTCTTATATATTAGCAGAATTGGACCCCTTTAGGTGTGTATGGGACGGCCTGACCCGAACGACAGGGGGTGCGACAGCGACCGGCTAAATAAGGCTACAGGAGATTTTGAAGAGATTTACGAGACCCAAGCGAAATAAATAACCGTTTATCGTAAAAAGAAACGTACACAGGGCTACACATCAAGCTATACAGTTCCAGTATAAGCTGATCTCTCATTCTACGAAAAGCCTAGACAATGCGAGGTCACCTTATACTGCAAAATTATAGCTTGATGTGTAGCCGTGTGTACGTAGAGGAATATTAATACGTGGTAAAACATTTTCTGAGACTTAGGGCGAGTTGCGCAACGATGCCTAAACGTATTATAATGGTTAAATATGACTTAAGAGTTGTCCAATTTAAACATATTTAGTCGGTAAATACGTTTAGGGATCGTTGTACAAGTCGCCCTTACTATACAACTTTAGTCTCAGAATTTTTTTAGTAATAATTGTGTCAATTAATAATATCAATAATATTGTAGCTGGAAGCCGTTGGGTGTAGCCCTGGAAATCTATGGGGGAGGTTCAACACCGATATGATGTTGCTGAATCTTGTGTCAAGTATAAGTGATGTTTAGTGAATGTGTATGGGTCCCACTTTGTCAATGTCCTTTACAAAAATTTACATGTCAATTTATTTGCTTGGGATTTAATATAGTTAAACGTCATATGAGCGCAAACGCCTAGTTATAAATGTTCATTCATAAATGTAACAACAGCTCCAATGTTTTTAAACACAACTAAGATTTTATCTATCAACTGAACATGATAATGGCTGTCGGTTCGAACCCCGGCCGTGCACCAATGGATGTTCTACTCGAAAAACTATGTACGCATTTACACGTGTTCAAAACGGCTAAGGAAAAAAATTGTGAGGACACCGGCATGTCCTAGAACCAAAAACTCGAAGATATGTGCCATCGGGGTAGTATTCTAACAAGCAGCGATGCTTGCAACCTGTCACATGAATGCTTCTATGCAAAAAGTGGGTAGTTTGGAATTGCCTCTGACTACCCCCTTGTGGATATCTTCACGGGTACTGAGGAGTAGGCTCGCCCAGTACTTGGATTAGAAATCGAATCCAAAAAAAATACGTTAAAAACGGAGAGGCCGTTAGAGATCGTCAACTCCAATAGAAAAATACCAAATTGGAACTCCAGCCCCGTAAGGTCCTATCTCATTAGGACACCATAGCAGCGCCACAAACAAAATATATATAACTGTAAAGAGGGTACCTCACCTGGTATCAGCTTGGTTGCGCAACCAATTTGTTACCGGCAACCGAATCACCCGCTGGTGGCGCAATATATATGGCGTCTCACTCCACTACTAGTTGCGCTAAGGACGCATTTTCGATGTTTTTACGGATCTTCGTATATGCTGACGAATTTGCCTTTACGA
Organism: Philereme vetulata; assembly: GCA_918857605.2. Classification (NCBI taxonomy): domain Eukaryota; kingdom Metazoa; phylum Arthropoda; class Insecta; order Lepidoptera; family Geometridae; genus Philereme; species Philereme vetulata. The sequence continues at coordinate 990,581 of OU975438.1, read as the reverse complement.
TCGGCTAAGAACGGATGTATCCCCCACTGCCTTTTTTCTATTTATCTTTCTTTTACGTCGACGTATAGCAAAAGCGTAACTCTTCGACGTCCATTGGGGACTGACAATCTTGGTGTTTGTTCTGGTGCTTCTGGCTTGGTTGCTCAAGACACGGTGGCACGACCGGTGGCGCCGCCATAATGTCCTAATTGGGGCCCTTATTGTCTAACTTTAAACACCAAGGCGAGATCAAAAATCGATGATCAATTCTCTTCACAGCTTCCAACCTTTGGAATTATACTTATCAGCATTTTTACATGCACTTTCTGTAAGATTTTCGGTGAAACTGAGGAGGAAATACATCGATTTTGATATCAAATCAATGTGTTAATTGCGAATATGGGTTAGTAACAGATGGTATTTTTATTTATAGTGTTATCCGATAACATACGAAAAATTCCAAGATCTTTAAAATCATCTCAAAAATTTCAAGTCTAGACGGGACTTGAACCCGCAACCTTCCTCTTGATACGAGGATGCACTCTCCAACTGTGCTACCAGGTCATTTCACGTCTAGGTCGAAATTAGTGAGATGATTCAGAATTACGACTAAAGCGCCGTTAGCTCCATCTACAGGAAAACTTATACAGTTTTTTGTTCCTGCTCAATGCCAAACGTTGCAGTTCAGTACATTGACAAGAGATGTCGCGTTGCTTATTTCAAATAGTATTTTTTATTTATAGTGTTATCCGAACACATACGGAAACATACAGGTCAGTCTAGGCTTGAAATTTTTGAGATGATTTTAAAAATATTAGTAACAGATGGTTAGTGATAAAATTTTAGTTCGTCCATAATCAGAGTTCTATCTTAGAAAAATTAAATATTTTGACTTCGTGTTCAAAGTTAACCACTGACAATAACCTTGCTGGGACCCCACAATGCTATGGCTCTAACTATTGCTTTTAACTTCATGTTTCCTTTCCTCTTTAACAGTAGGCCTCTTACCATGTAGTTGGTTCAATACAACACCAAGTATAAGCAATGTAAGCCATACTCCGTACCAATAGTGGTAGACGGAGGAGTAGTAGATCCAAATCCGGTCGAATGTTAGAAGGAGGAAGGCAGCCGCTTGGTACGATTCCGAGTGCGATCGGAGGAACCACATTACGAATCCGATTACCTTCTTTTTCTGTGGAAACGAAATGAGGATTTGTTAGATAGATACCTAAAATTGTATTAATTTCAATGGAATTAATTAAATACATACAACCTCCGTGGCGCAGTGGGCGAATAGCCGACTGAGACGCAGGAGGTTGCGGGTTCCATTCCCGCTGCGAAACAGATGTTAGCATGGTCTACAGATATTTGTTTCGGGTTTTGGTGTTTTTCTATATATTTCCAAAACATAAGTTGCTTAGTTAGGCGCTAGATATCGCTGTGTGAAATGTCCGGCATCATTATTTATTATTAAATGATCCAGATCACTTCATTGATTGATTGAAAATACTTTATTGCACTTATAAAACTAGTACGAAGGCGAACTTAATGCTAAAGAGCATTCTCTTCCAGATAACCTTTGTGTATTGTAGATAAAGATGTGTAGGTAGTGCACAGGAAAGGGAACTAATGAAAATTTGCACAGGACTAATTAAAATAGCATAATATAGGTACATACTACATAAATAAACCTACTTAAATACTATCATCAGTTATGTAATTCCCATCTAGTAGGTATGGGAACCAGATAACTGATATAATACTTAAACAAGTACTTACTTACCTTTTTTATAGCAAAATACATACATAATACAATACATTTATAATAAATAAATAAAAAAAATATATATATATTTCTGGACATTTCACACAGCGCTATCTAGCCCCAAACTAAGCAGAGCTTGTATTATGGGAACCAGATAACTGATAGAATACTTATATACATTTTTTTTGTAAATACATACTTATAATATATAGAGAAACAACCAGACCCGGAACAAATATCTGTAAATCATGCAAACATTTGTTCCGCAGCGGGAATCGAACCCGCTACCGCCTGCGTCTCAGCCGGCTATTCGCCCACTGCACCACGGAGGTCGTCAATATATAGAAACCACTCAGACCCGGAACAAAATATCTATAGATGATCCGACATTTTACTTAGAAAACTTTCGTGATTGATTTCAATCATTATTATAAATACGGGATTTATCACGTACCGTCTTATCGGTGTTTCGACCGACAATGTTTCGGTTCAGTTCGTGAACCTTCATCAGGGTGAGTGCGATCCACTCCGAATAACGTCTCGCCTCGCACTATTGTCGGTCGAAACACCGATAAGACGGTACGTGATAAATCCCGTATTTATAATAATGATCCGACATTTGTTTCGCCATTGTTAAAGTTATTACTAATGTTTATAATAAGATCCTCACCATTCCCGTAGCGTCTTTGTAGTACAACTTGTAGTAGATATCCTCAGCCATCAGGTAGAACGGACAGGCGTAAATGCAGAAGAAGTAGCCCGCGTGGAAACCGTGCCATATCACAGATACGAAGAGAGCTGCGTGGATCCTGAAATAGCGAAATAAGCACCTTTTAAACACAATGCTGTACATAATTACCATCTCAGGTTTTCCCATTAGGCTACGACATGGCACGCTTCAAGAGAAATGTAAACAGGTTTCTACAGTGTAGGGAACGCATCGACAATACCCCGGGTGTTGCCGGTATCAATAGGCGACGGTGGCCGCTTACCATCAAATGGGCCTTAAGCCTGTTTCCTTACAAATAAAATAAAAAATAAACAACACTGATTTAAACAGGTATTTGTTCGCGAATATACCTTGTTGGCCGCGACCACGGCTGTTGCAACACAATCAAAACGCAGCCCCGGATCTAGAGGGGGGCAAACCAGGGCACCTGCCCCTTCAATAACAAATATGTTTTAAAAAACTTGTTTTAATAAGCGCTTGGGATCCAGTGCATGTCGTACTATCGATTATTCCACTCCCTGCCACCTGCATAGTTCGTTCGCCTGGTTGTTCATTTGATTCGGAATGCTTCAAACTTTAAGGGAGGGGGGCTCAAACGCTGGAGAAGAGGGGACGCCACATCAAGTATCTGTCCCAGTCAGTAAAAATTCTAGATCCGGGGCTGTCGAAACGCTGAGATAACAAATAAAAAAGGGTACATACGCGATAAATACCCGTTTAAATTTCATTTAATTTTTTCCGACACCTACAGACCACACACACCACGCAATGTACCTAATTTCAAGGGCGGATCCAGGGGGAGGGTCATGGGGGCCATGACCCCTCCCCCCTGGGCTGTTTCCAGAACCTAGGTGGACCCCTAATTAAAATTAATTGATTTTGTTATTTAAATATAGGTATTTTTAAGTACAGTATGTAAGTACATGAATAAAATACCTTATATTTATACTTTTTACTTGTATCCATGATTACAAAAATTAAATTATAACTTCTTGTGACTTGAGCACGACTATGTGACCCCCCCCCCCCCCTAGCACCAAAGCTGGATCCGCCCTTGCCTAATTTTGAGTACTTACTTCAAAGGTTTGATCGGGAAGCGCTTGTAAACGACCATAGCCACCCAGTACTGCACCGCCTTGTTCCAAACCTTCATGGAATCCCGCAGTGTCACCACGGATTCGCACCCCCAGACCTCCATAGACTCCACTGTGTTGAAGTCGTATTGCGCTATTTTGGCTTCTTCTTCAGACCTGAAATTACATAAAATGCCATATGAAGCCACTAACCTGTCTAACTCCATCAGTAATTAATTAATAAGTACAAGAGGTTTTCAATTATTTTGGCTGTTCAAGATTTGCAGGAGAGTGATGGAGTTCTCTGCATCCTTGGAGTGAAACGAACGGCTCCAGTCAGTAACTTCGACCAGCATAACCGTTGTGGACATAAAAACTGGTCGGTTAAATCGAGGTTGGGCAGGCATGTGATTCGAATGCATCCATAACGCTGTTGGGCGAATCTAGTCACCCAGTGGAGTTGTACGGACGACGTAGCCGTGATAGACCCTAAGAAAGATGGAGAGACGACCTAGATTGCCCAGAATTTACTATGGTTCGCGATGGCTGTGGAAGGAGAGATCCTTGCCCACTATTGGGCAATAGGAACCCCAATAGTGGGGTTTTGATATCAAGTCAGCTGGAAGTTTGGATATCGGATTCCTACAAAAATTCACAATATCGTAGATACGAGGGCAGCACTGAAAGTTTCGGGAATCAAGGAAGTGACACAACATTACTATTTAAAAATGTATTTATTGCTTTTCGAAGTATTCTCCGCGAAATTTGACACATTTTTCCATACGATGGAATTCGTCCAATCATTGAAGCAACCATTCCATTCGGAAGTTGAGGTCTCCAAAATGGCCGTTTTGTAGGCGTCCACAGCTTTTTCAGGTGATGAAAATCTCTGACCACGCAATTTATTCTTTAATTTAGGGAAAGTATAGAAATCATTAGGGCTTAGGTCGGGGCTGTACGGCGGATGGTCTAATAATTCTATGTTTTCTTGCTCTAAAAACTCTTTTGTTCTGTGCGCGGTGTGAGAACTCGCATTGTCGTGATGGAGGATGATGCGGCGGTTGCAGTTCTCTTTACGGAGTTCAGAAACGACCTATGGCAAACAAATGCTAGCATACCATTCTGCATTAACCGTTCTTTGTCCCTCAAGAGGAATAGTCGCAACATGGCCGGTTTTGGAGACAAACGTGGCCACAATTTTTTTTGCAACACTCCGTGAACGAACAATTTTTGTTGGCTTTAACTCATTTTCGAACACCCAAACTCGTGACTGGTTTTTTGTTTCGGGTTCGTACGCGTATATCCAGGATTCGTCACCTGATACGATGTTGTATACAGCATTTGAGGATCCTGCGTGGAATCTTTCGAGAGTTCTGACGCACCAAGTAACGCGAGCCGCTTTTTGCTCTTCACAGAGCAAATGCGGTATCCATCGGGAAAACAACTTTTTTACACCTAATTGTTCATGCAAGATTATTTGTATTTGACTCATGCCAATGTCTAAAGTTGCCTGAATTTCGCGGTATGTCACATGTCGATCTTCCTCAATCAGCTTACGCACAGCATCAACGTTTTCTTGGGTGACTGCAGTTTTTGGACGACCTTGACGGGGGATTATCACTGAGCTTGACACGTCCACGTTGAAATTCAGCAAACCAGCGATAAATTGTGGTTTTGGATGGGGCTTCATCACCAAATGCAGAAATCGTCCGGTCAACATACTGTTTTTGTGTTAAACAACTTCGAAAGTCATAATAAATCCTCGCTCTTGAATTTTCTCGAGTCAATTCCATTTTCTCAACAACTAAACAAGTTTGACAAGACCTTGTGACAAGACCGAGAATATTTTTTTAAATAAATAAATGGTATGCGATTTTTTTGGTTTTTTAAAACCAAGGAGTTTTCAATTAAAAAGATTTTAATATGACAGGAACAGTGGAAATATTCCATTCCCGATACTTTTAGTGCAGCATATGTATTATCAACCTTTTTGTTTCTTTATAAATCAATTTATTTATAAACTAGCTTCCGCTTAGCGGCTTCGCACGCGTTGTTTTCAACCAAAAGTAGCCTATGTTTGAATACAGGTCATAATCTATCAACACACCAAATTTCAATGAAATCGGTTCAGCCATTACGACGTGATTGAGTAACAAACAAACATCGAAACTTTCATATTTATAATATTCGTGTGATTACTCTTGATGAATACGTTCGTTACGTATTCATCAAGAGTAATCATAATCACACGAATTATAAATATATTTTGAATTGAGCTGAGAGGTGTTTACAGGATAAGAACCGAAAGGTCGAAAGTTTATCTCCCGACTTCGTAGACAACAAGACAAAGAAATTCCAGTACCCATCAAAATTTATGAGTTTCTTCTGTGGTATGAAATGTGGGCTATCCACCCCTTTGTTCATTGGTTCTTTGTAACCAAGAGATATGTAGATACTCCTACATAATATTGTGCAGTGGGCCAATAGAAATAAGATAATTTTACCGAATTTTCTGAGTGGGCCTTGAAATATTATCGACCAGAAAAATTTGAGTTGAAAACCACTGCGCTGCGCACCAAAGGTCCAACACGCTTTGGAAAGCCTCCTTTACAAATTGTTACCATGTTACCGAATTTTTGTCTACAATCAGGTAAAGAGGAGAGGCTGGAGGCGCCATCCTAACAAACGGTAAACTGCACTGTTTGATTATATGCTTCATATTTTAGCAAACATCATTAGCCATTATTTTGACGACATCCGTGGTGCAGTGGACGTATACAATACAATACAATTCTTTAGTTATAACGCCAAGTTACAAGTCAAAAACAAAAAAGATTATATAGATAAGCAATAAATTGAGTATTGAGCATTATTAAAATATCTAATATAAATATAATTAATTAATTGTATCATCATCATCATCATATCAGCCGTAGGACGTCCACTGCTGGACAAAGGCCTCCCTCATTGATCTCCAGGAACTGCGGTTGGAAGCGGCCTGCATCCAACGCCGACCTGCGGTTCTTACCAAGTCGTCTGCCCATCTTGTGGGTGGACGTCCTACGCTGCGCTTGCCGGTCCGTGGCCTCCACTCGAGAACCTTTCGGCCCCATCGGCCATCTGTTCTGCGCGATATATGGCCTGCCCATTGCCACTTCAACGTGCTAATCCGTCGGGCTATGTCGGTGACTTGAGTTCTCCTACGTATCTCCTCATTTCTGATTCGATCCCGTAGAGAAACCCCGAGCATAGCCCTCTCCATAGCTCGTTGAGCGACTCTGAGCTTATTCATAAGGCCAATAGTGAAGGACCACGTCTCGGTTCCATATGTCATCACTGGTAACACACACTGATTGAAGACTTTCGTCTTAAGGCACTGAGGTATGTTGGACGAAAAGACGTTGCGAAGTTTCCCAAACGCTGCCCATCCGAGTTGGATTCGACGATTGACCTCTTTCTCGAAGTTGGACCTACCTAATTGGACTGTTTGTCCTAGGTATACATACGCGTCGACAACTTCAAGAGCCGAGTTCTCAACCATAACTGGGGCAGGGACGACATGGACATTCGACATCTTGTTGTCCATGTTCATTTTAAGTCCTACCCGTTGGGAGACTCGATTGAGGCCTTCGAGCATCGTGCTGAGCTCTTCCATCGACTTTGCCATGACCACAATATCGTCGGCAAACCGAAGGCGAGTGATGTATTCGCCGTTAATATTGATGCCCAGTCCTTTCCATTCCAGAAGCTTGAAGGCATCTTCCAATGCGGTCGTAAACAGTTTCGGAGAGATTACATCTCCCTGTCTTACGCCTCCTTCTTACGCCTGTCTTATTAATTGTATAATAAATTCATTTTATCAATATCCGGCTGAGACGCAGGAGGTAGCGGGTTCGATTCCCGCCGCGAAACAAATGTTTGCATGATCTAGAAATATTTGTTCCGGGTCTGGTTTTTTCTCTATATATTATAAGTATGTAATTACCAAAAAAATGTATATAAGTATTCCATCAGTTATCTGGTTCCCATAGTACAAGCTCTGCTTAGTTTGGCGCTAGATAGCGCTGTGTGAAATGTCCAGCCATATTTATTTATATATTATGAACTTAGGCAGGCATAGGATTTCTCGAGTCACATATCTCTTCATTCAGAAGTAAAAAGTACCTATCTATAATATTGGTACCTAATTTTTGATAATCGTTATGATCTTGATATTGATGGCATGCTCACCTAACTCCCGGTATTTTATTCGAATTGAGGCACAGGATGCCAGCCAATATCAATTCGCTAGAAAAGAATAGGTCTTACCACCAAAAACATTAAACACTGGTTCGCTGGTATTTAAAAAAATCTTATACAAGAATTGGTAAGGAATTTTTTAAACATGCCTTAAACATTTGTTTAATTTTTGAAGTAAAACTTCTTTACGCACGCTTGACTTGGGGAGTAAGCTGGTGTGTGTAATGCGTTATGTAAGTGAAGCGAACGGAAGTTGAGAGGGAGATATAAGTTAGTGAAGATAGAAAGAGAGAGAGTTACTTTTCGTATATTACTGTAGGACTTGCTCCTACAGTAATATACGAAACGTAACTCCAGAGAGAGGTGCGCGCGCACACTTTCTTTCTTTCTTCCTCTCATAGTCAGTGCATGAAATAGAATTCATTTTGCTATGGATAAAAAAAAGTATTTACGACGTCTTGTGTTTTTAATCTACCAGTTTCGATTTACGAAAAAGATCAGCTATTCCACAACAGATGGCAGGCAGCAGCAGAAGTTTTACTTCAGTCGTGTGGTCTAACTAAAGCACTTTTTTTATGTTAACAAAGTTACTGTTTTTCGTTCTCAACCTTTTCTTGACACATAGGGGTGTACAAAAGATACATGTAGGTGTAGGTACCAAGTATATGATTTTCTAAAAGTGGATAATCTAAACATGAACTACTGACCTATAGCCGTAATTACGTACCACGAGGAAAATCAGCATCGCGTTCAAATATTACGTAATAAAAGCGTCATATAAACAGTCAATTGAACTATTTAAAATTGTATTTCAGTATTTTTTTTTTTCTAACTCTAGATACCTACAAGGTCAGTCTGTTATTTGTAAACTTCTCCCATTACCTTTGTGCACTACCTGCAAAATAGTTTTTTAACATTACACTAAGGTTAACTGGAAGATAATGCTTTCTAGCGTTAAGTTTGCCTTTGAATTAACAGATTTATTAATTTTGTGGAATAAAAACCTTTGTGCCTACTTAAGATCAGACAGACATACGTATTATCTCTAATAGGATAAACGCATAGTCAAGCGTTGTCGTACAATTTTGCAATTTGTCTACGCTAAGGCCTGTGAATATTTTTAATGTAATTAAATGCTAAAATTATGTAATTAACCTTGTCGGTGATTCATTTGGCAAATTACGAAATGTAATAGCTTTATTGAAGTAAAACTTCTTTCCGCACGCTTGACTTGGGGAGTAAGCTGGTGAATGCGTTACGAAAAGTGCGAACGAAAGTTGAGAGGGAGATATAATTTAGTGAAGATAGAAAAAGAGTTACGTTTCGTATATTTTTAAACGTTAATGTGCGAGTGTGAGTTGCGTCTGTCCAGAATGAACATAGACTGATCGACCTACAGACGTGTGGACAATTTTGTAATTGAACAATTTTATAAATTAGTATTTTGAAAAAGAAGTTTTACTTCAGTCGTGTGGTCTAAAGCACCCTCGTTTTTTTCACAGATTTTCACACCAAAACTTGTATGATCCTAGAAATAACCAAAGTGACCTTAGATAGTTCATTATTAGTATCTCAACTGTACCTAAACATTACTGTTCATTCAACATAGTTCTTATTGCTTGAAATATGAAATAGTAGCTGTTGCCCGCGACTTCCTACGCGTAACACTACAAAATGTGTAGATAACCTAGAAATAAAGCTAAACTCGCTGTTGCAACTTCACTTATCATCCCATTTTTATCCCATGGGACCTGATATACGGGATAAAAAGTAGCCTTTGTGTTAATCCAGGTTATTGTCTACGTAGGTCCATACTAACTTTCATCGAAGTCGGTTAAGCTGTTACGATGTGATTGAGTAACAAATAAACAAACATCCAAACTTTCGCATTTATAATATTAGTGCAGTGTGATTTGTACTTACAAATACCAAGGTTCGAAGTTCGAGGTACTTACAAATACTACAGACCATGTGCAGACCCCACGTGATGTGGGAATGAAAGATGATAATGATAAATAAATATTGCTCGACATTTCCACAGCGCTATCTAGCCCTAAACTAAGCAGAGCTTGTACTATGGGAACCAGATAACTGATAGAATACTTATATACATTTTTTTGTATATATGTACATAGGTAGGTACTTATAATATACCTATAGAAATAAACCGTCTCGCCACGACTAACACGGCGACTGCTCAACCTTCAAAGACTGGACTTTCGAATCAACGTCGGGAAATTGCCCCCTGAACAAACACCTCTACATCATCGGAGCAACAGACAGCCCACTCTGCAAGGGATGTCTCACCGAAGAAGAATCAGCTGCCCACGTAGTCCTGGAATGCGTGGGGATCACAGCACAACGTGCAGAAATCCTGGAAAATCCAAGGTCACTCCGTGAAGCCTGCGAAGACCCCAGGAAACTTCTGCACTTCTGGTCGGAGTTAGGCCGGCTATTCATCTCTCTCACGCATAATGGACCACATACAGAGTTCGAATGCGGAAAGGGAAGTCCACCAACATAAAATACCTATAGAAAAACATCCAGACCCGGAATATCTCGTCCGAACGATCTACAGATCGAAAAATCTGTAGGTCATGCAAACATTTGTTCCGCGGCGGAAATCGAACCCGCTACCTCCGCTATGAACTTACATTTGCCTAAGCTTCGAATACTGCACAGTAGGTCCATGGCCAGTTCTATTTCTGCCGTCTACGGGGTACGCTCCGAAACCAGCAGATGTACAGACACTCTCAGCTAAGGTCATGCCGGCGTAGATGCGCTGACGGAACGCAGCGAACAGCGCCCAAGGATACAGTATCCTGTACACAAAGTTCCTGTTGTTGTGCTCATCTGACAGGACATACTGAAAACATTTCAATATTTATTTATTTTCTTACTTTATTGCACAAAATCCTCGTGAATGTACGGTGGGCTTAATGCTCAAAGCATTTTCTACCTGCCAGTGCCAACCTTAATGTTCAACGCAAATATTGTTTATGAGGAGTAGAATAACTCATTCATTTATACATTCTAGATGGGTTCATCGGATAGTGGCATTTAAAATGTGGACATATTCAAGAATTATGCAAAATTATTCGAAATCATGTTGAACTAAATTCAGAAATAATAAAATGAAGTTCCAGGTTGTAGATTTTATATAATTCTTTAACAGGGACATTATGGCTTCCATTACTTCTACGAGGTAGGATGATGGGTTCTGAAAATTGTTTACACGACTGACCGCGCAGATTGAAGGCCTGTATTCAAAATCACGGAGGTCATTTTGAATAAACTTTAGTGTCATAAGAATCTATGTTTTGTTAAGTTCATTTTGGTATATAAATGGTTACATAATGAATAAACTTGTTTCAATTATTTTATATTAAACATGCGACAGAATTTATGACCTGACTAGGTAGATAGATAGCGCTTTATTATATGTATCACACTTAAATTAAAAAATGTATATATAAAATACAAACAACAAGACACGCGGCAATACAAGTGGCCGGGATTGAAAAATAGGCTACACATTACCCAACTACGCAGAAGAAGGGTAATGTTTATTGACAAACCACGCAAGGCCGCGGGTCGAAGCTTTTTCATTATGTGTTTCAGTAACTAACATAAATCTACATAAACTCTCGAATTTGTAATATTAATTGTGTAAAACCAGCCTTACCTCCAAAGGCCAGATATTAGAGAAGGCCAAGTACAGAGATATGTATAGAGGCACCATACGCAGTGCATTGATTGTGAAACCAAGGCAGTCCACATATTTACTGTACGGTTGGAAGAAGTAGTCATTGAATGTTCTGTATCTGTAATAGGGGCCTGAAATAACATAAAATTATGTTTAAAATACGAATACGTAATTCTGTCTCTCTGTCTGTCTGTTTTGCGTTTTCGCTAGCTGGAGCCATTTAGATGAAATTTAGTTTATACATAGATTATAACCTACATTAAGACAAAGGATAGGCTACTTTTTATTGTCAAACCACATGTGCAAAGCTGCAGTTAAATGTTAAATAAATAAACAAACATCCAAATTTTAGCATCTATAGCATTAGTGTGATTTGTACTTACAAGTACCAAGGTTTGAAGTCTGATCTCGGTACTTACAAATACTTCAGATCATGTGCACAGACCCCATGTGATGTGGGTTAATGGAAGATGATAATGATAAATAAAAAATGAGGCACTCCCGGAGTGCCGACAGAAGTGAAAACTATAATAAAAGCAAGTTTTTTTTTCGAATGGACTAATATCGCTGTTGGCCTCTGAGGCCATTGCAGCTTAACAGAGCTTTTGGCAAGCGCAGAAGGCGCTCAGCCCTGTAAGTTTTGATGAGGCAACTAGCGCAAGGGCACCACTTAGGTACGAACCTCGGCTTGGGCAGTTGCCGGGACGGGGATAGGAGAGAAACGCCCGGGTACGTGCTTGTACCTCGTATAGGCGGCGACTGAAGGGACTCTTCGACCTCGCCGGCGAGGTCGGTGTATTTGTGAAGTGTTTGCTCTGTCTAATGTGGATGACTCTTCCGCATTAGCGGAGGTGATTTCGTCATCCGGGTCTCAGAGAACGTGTCTCGGACGACGAAGGGTTTTGTTGTGTTCGGACGGTTCTATCGAATAGTCCGGAATGGTATGTACCAAAGGATTCGGATGATGAGTGACAAGTTCATAATGTCGCTTGGAAGCGAGCTTGATGAACTTGGCTATTGACTCTATTTTGAATACACGGTGTAGATTGTTATTGCGAAAATACCAAGGCGAGCCTGTGGCTTTTCGCAAAAAACGCTTTTGTACTGTATGAATGGCAGCAACTTGATGAGAGTGGGCGAATACAACAGAGGAGTATGTCATGATGGGGCAAATAAAAGGAAGACTACGCTACAGATACTTATATACAGAGGTGTCAGTAACAAAAGAGAATATGTCAGTAACAGTCAGTGTCAGTGATCAGTGTCAATAGTCAGTGACAGGTGGCGTTAACAGTGTCGCGAGTTTTTTCCCCACCTCGAAAAATGATCAACGAAGTTTTCACTTCAATAAATATTACTGGACATTTCACACAGCGCTATCTAGACCTAAACTAAGCCGAGTTTGTACTATGGGAACCAGATAAGGCAAAAGATTGTAATATATAAAGTAAGACAGACCCAAACAGATGAACCTGTTTTGATATAGTTTTGATGGAAGAGATAGTGAGATTCAAAATATTGTATGTAAACAAAGATATTTGTATTTTTGCCAACTTCAAGCCTGAAGGAAGCCACTGCTGTACAAAGCTTATTAAGTCACAGAAATTATATATTGACACAGCTGGCATGCTTCTCTAATTAACTTACCAGTCAACAAGCCAATATAACAAAATGTATAGTGAAACAGGTCCATAAAACTTGGATTTATAATTTCTGTAAAATCCGGGTCTTTATCCTTCTTAACCTCTGTGGCCTTATCGTCTTTCTTTGTTTTGGCAATGGCTAGCCTTGAGCCATTGATTTCAAAAGCAACACCAACTACTCGGAGCACTAATATCATCTCTATGAGGTTAGTTTGGCCTGTTGGCAGTGGTAGACCAAATTTGTCAGCCAAACGGAAGAAGAATAGGTATCCAAACATAAATAGGAATGTTACAATATGACAGTATCTGGAACAAGAGATTATGTGTTATGAGTTTGAAGCATAGTGCTTTTATGACATTTTTCATTTTTATTTTTAATGTGCCTTTGCAGCTTTGCCTGCACGAGGCCTTATTTCTAGTTATTTTCTGTCCCAATGGATCAGACTAGTATGCTAGGTGACCATAAAAATGTGTTCAGCTAAGAATCAGTTTGGAAGAACTGTCTGATTGATCTGGATGTATTAATACAACTAGTTTCTATGGCTGATGAAACTGAGTTTGGTGTAGATGCTGGTCAAGCCTTCTCTGAACACCTGTCCCTGGCACAAGTGGTTCCTTACGTTTTTTATTCAACTAGTAATGCGACTTGACACCGGGTACTGTCAGCTTAAACTTTGATGAATGTAAGGGCCTGTTTTACCTCTTTTTAAGATAAATATGGGAAGCCAGCCTGGAAGGCCAAGGTAACATTCTTCTTTAGCATGAATGTTAGTATATACAATTAGTTTACTTAGTCGTATAAAATTTACTGTTACCTGACGGATACAAGTTTTATAGCGATTATACCAACACATGCTGATAGAATAGGGTGAAATGCATTGGATCTCGATACAATAACAATTAGTAAAAGACCCAGAAGAGAGGCGAACCATTTCTTCAAGTTAATATCACTTATTTTTCTGTAATATGGACCAACAGCTACACTAAACAGTAGCAGCGACAAGTATACAATATCATTTTTATTTTTGGCTATAAACGTAAGCATTTTTGATACACAATAAACTACACAACTCAAGCCTTCCGAACCAAACTCGCTAAGTTGACGACACACTGTAGTTAGTGTACTACGTACGGTTGCTGACTGACTTGACTTGCTTGCTTGCTTGACTTGACTTTCCTTCCAGTCAGGGCTGCCAGATGACAAAAAAGGTGTGATCGTACGCCAACTACAAAAAAATCGTATTCCACAGAAATTTTTAAATGAAAAGATCGTACAACCTAGACGTTGAAAGTTTTTATAAAAAATAACTAAAAGTCTTTTAGTTTTAGAAAGGAAATGCAATAAAACTATTTATTAGACTCTTACTTTTCTGCGGTCATATTTTTTGACATTTCTTTTGTTGGCTTAAATTTCGTACAATTTTCGCAGGTCGCTCTTGTTCACTTTCATCACTCATTCTTGCTTGAACTTATGGAATTAGCACATAAAAGCACTCAAGACAATATACAGTTCCAAAAAGGATTTATTCAGATCAAGCGAGACTGATGAGATAAAGGTTTTTGACAAGTTGTTATTATTACTGAAGGAGAATAAATAAGATTCGTAAAAATGCAAACAAATATAGCCTTTAAATCATTGTACAAAGGGTCTTTATTCAAGTAAAAGATCTAGGCACACGTTAGCCGTTAGGAAACAACCCAACAGGGGAATTCCTAAAAATTCATACTTGTCTATGAAATGTGGTCTGGTATTTATAGATAGAACATTTTCCGTACGATCTTGGTCTAGCGATCGTACATGAGTAAAAATGCCAAAAAATCGTAGGAGTATGATTTAAATCGTACATCTGTCTGGCAGCTCTGGGTTCAGTCATAAATCAGTCTTTAGTTCTCTTATGCGTAGTCCCGTCTGACTTTCACAAGCTAATGTTACTTGGTACGTCAAAGTCAATGTCAGTTTTTGATAATGCCAACCAAAACCAAAACGTTTGTTTTTTTTGGTTTCGTAGCCGATTTGTCCAAATTGAAAAACACGGAAAGATGAAAATAGTTTTAGAGTAACCCTATTTAAAATCTGAACTGAACACAAAATGAGTGAAATAAAGTTGGATGAAGAAACTAAGAAGAAAATCGCCAGCGAAATAAATCTAAGAATTGGCAGTGATATCAATGACCTATCTAATGCAGAAGATTTAGCAGCAGAGCTGATTCGAAAGAAAAATCACTTTCAAAGTCTTGTGAGTGTCTCCAGTTCTCTCGTACACTTTCTTTATTCACTGGATACCAAATTTATTATTAATACTCCTGTGACTCTCATACATTGCTCGTTGTATCCTCAATCCAGTTCCAGCTAAACAGCTGTAGCAAGTCATCCTTAGCAAGTTATATGTCTATGACCCTAGTAGCTTGCCAAGTCGGTCAGATCAGCTAAGTCAAGAGACACTTCACGCGGTTAATTTTAGGATGTGACTGCTAATGCCATTATCAATTGAACATTTCCATGGCTTGGTGGGCATTTAGGATGTCAATCATAACTATAAAAGTCATAATATCGCTTCAGAGGCCTTCGAGCCGGCATAATACTGTGACACCGGGGATGGCAACTAGTTTATACACACTAACTTTCAACTTGGTCTACCCCAAATCACATTCACACAGTCCATTCTATCTAAAGGTTGTTGGGCTATTTAGCGATTAGATGGCTAATTGATATCAAATAGATTCAATTGTTCTAATTTATTGTTTTCTGTTGTACCTAAATACATTAATCTGAAACATTTTTTTGTTACAGCTGGCTACAGCTCAAGATGAAGTTCCTAAGCTGATATCAGCGGCCATCAAAAAAGCTGAGGTGAATTCTAATCAAATAGAAAGTCTCAAAACTAGAAGTGAGAGTTTGAAGGTAAAAGTGGAAGTATTCCTTGATAAAACCAAACCTCTCAGTGATGGGCTGGAAAAAAGATTCTCTGCCATCAATAAGCTAGACCAAGTACTCCAGTATCTGAGATCTTTTGAGAAGATAGATGAACTAAGGTAAACTTATTCTGACACAAAAAGTCTTAGAGATGTGGTTGTCAACAAAATTATTTTACTGTGTAAAATTAAGTAAGAAAAAAAAGGTAAATGAAATTATACTGTTTCCATTTCTTTATTTTCACGATGACAGCTCCTGTGAAAACTTGAACGAGCGTCTTTTTTACATTAAGTATGCATTATTTTATTAAAATATGACGCTAACGCACGTACAAGGTTATACTTATACCAGAGTTGGAGAAACTGATAGGGATGTAGCTATCGATAAACGTAACACGATAACAGACCTGATATTTTTTTACAAAATGTAAGAAACTAGACTACTGCCGGATACGGTTGTACAATTTTATTAACTAATATTATATTTCATTACAAAATGTTACATGTATTAATTATTAATTGATATTGCCAACTTCTTTAAAATTTCCGAAGCTGTTGTAATATAAGTAGGTATAGGTAGGTACTCGACAATGAAACGAAATAATTATAATGATAGGTAATCTTTATTTATTTATTTTAATCAAAATCTGATGAATCGTCACTGTCGCGATCGATATCATTACTTATTTGGTCACAACACTACAACTATCAAATTAGAACTGTCATCGAGAAAATAAAGAAATGGAAATACTATAATTGCTCATTTTTTAATGACTCATAATGGGCTTGAAAATAAAGAACACCACCAGCAAAGCTATCCTTGCAGGATAGTATTTATTTATATCACAAGAGCTTAGATTACCTTTAGGGGAGGTCTATGTTCTGTGGACATCCTGCTGCTGATATTGTGATCAGAGTTTGTATATTAAAACACATCATAGAGTATAAATAGTAAAAATAGTATTTTAGTATTTTTTAGTATTTTAGTATAAATAGTGTTCAAAATCATGATAGTTTCAAAAGTCACATCATAGAGATCACTTCAAAACTAAAAAATAGTTCATAATTTTACCTACCTACATTTTATTAAATTTCAGCAATCAAATGAAACAGATCAATGATGATGAGCAGCTGGTTCTATTATACGGAGAGCTAAGGCTAATGTGCAAAGAGTTTCAAGGTGGACACCGTGGGATATACCTAAAAGAGAACACTCATTATTGGCATAATGTACTGAAGGATAAAATTACTAAGTATATATCATTATATCTGTTTACGTTGCAAATATACTTACATCTCAGTTCATATGAGGAACCAATACTTGCAATTTTAATGAAAGTCATCTTTTGCTGTATCACTATTTTCTCTTCTTAGCGTGTCAATAGCTCTACTTATATTCTGTTACATACTACTTACTTACTGTTACATACTTGGCTACATTGATGGCGTCAGGAGAAGCCATTTTTAAGTCAGCCATTGTGCATGTGTTCTGGCACAAAGGGCACATTAGCAGGTGTTTCATCGACTGTGCAGGGTCACCACAGTCGCATTGCGTTTGTCTGGGATCCCTGAACCCCCATTTGCATATATTGACTCTGCAGCGACCAACCTGTGTGCGAAGCCTATTTAAGGACTTCCACCCTGGCCACGGCAGGTCGTGCCCTGGTGGAAGCTGTTCTTGAGGGGGAATGAAGTCAGGTGGTGTGGGGTTACTATCTATCCACAGTGCGCGTCTAGTAACAGATGGGTCGTCGCTGGTGGCCTGCGTGGAACGCTGAAAACTATTTTCTCTAAAAACCTGTAAAGAATCAGAGACGTAAAACTGACTCAAAAATATGGGTAAATATCTTTAGGTTTTTAGTGAAAATAGTGTTAAGAATCATAATAGTTTAAAAAGTGGTATCTATAGATCTTTTAAGTAAAGGCAGTATCACCAGTGCTGGATTAAGCAAGCGCGGGGCCCGTAGCAAATTATATCGAGAGGCCCTTGATCTGCTATGGGTTCTGTATAAAGTGGCGGAGGTACGCGGGTTTAGATACGTTGGGCCCCCTTTTGCGCGGGGCCCGTAGTAAATTATATCGAGAGGCCCTTGATCTGCTATGGGTTCTGTATAAAGTGGCGGAGGTAGGCGGGTTTAGATACGTTGGGCCCCCTTTTGCGCGGGGCCCGTAGTAAATTATATCGAGAGGCCCTTGATCTGCTATGGGTTCTGTATAGTGGCGGAGGTAGGCGGGTTTAGATACGTTGGGCCCCCTTTTGCGCGGGGCCCGTAGTAAATTCTATCAAGAGGCCCTTGATCTGCTATGGGTTCTGTATACAGTGGCGGAGGTGGACGGGTTTGGATACGTCGGGGCCCGTAGCAACTGCTACTCTTGCTACGTGGTTAATCCAGCACTGATCAACACCTTTCTGCTTTGTGGTTGAATGAGGCAATATTAGAACTAAACGCGGTCTGATCCGTTAGGAGGTCAAGATTTTAAAGAAATACTTATACAATAAGAACAGAAGAGCATATGCTAGACAAGTATTTCATCAACCACCTCACCCACCTGCTTTGTAGAAAGATTAATGTTTTTCTTATTAACATATAACTTTAATTCCCAGACATTATGAAGATGTCCTCAAACAGCTAAAGTGGCCATTAACATTACCAGCTGAACCCATACCCAAAGAAGTTATAGTCAAGTTTTGTAATCTCACCCGATACCTGTTTCTGATTCAAGAACCCGAAGATCTTATCAGTACTACTATAGCTTCAGAGGACTTCGCCCCAGGTAATTGGTAAATCGAATTCGCCCTAAAAAAATCAACTATTTGGTTTTAAGTAAATTAATGTTCTAAAATATGACACAAATAGTTATATTATGGTTATTATGCAGACCAAGAACCATGCTTGCCAGTAAAAGTTCTACTAAGACCATTGAAGAAACGATTTGCATTCCATTTCACCGGCTCTCGTCAGACGGCGCGCATCGACCGGCCCGAATGGTTCCTCACGCAGACCCTCACTTGGATCAAGGTCCATCAAGAGTTTATGAGGAAAAATGTTCAATCTGTAGCTAATAAGCTTGAGCTGAAGAATGTTAGGGCTGTGGTAAGTCATATTTAAATGTACTCTCTTAAGCACTGACAGAAATGATATTAGTCATTTGGTTATCACATCTCTGACTGATAACTATCAGTCCAAACATTGTGTTCTTATTGAGATAGCAAGGGATTTAAAACTACATCCATTTATTAAATAAAAAAATACCGCCCGCGGCTTCGCACGCGTGGTTTGTCATTAAAAACATTACCCTTCTTCTGCGCAGTCGAGTAAACAGTAGCCTATATCTATCTTTGTTCAAAATT
Source organism: Philereme vetulata (assembly GCA_918857605.2). Taxonomy (NCBI): domain Eukaryota; kingdom Metazoa; phylum Arthropoda; class Insecta; order Lepidoptera; family Geometridae; genus Philereme; species Philereme vetulata. The sequence continues at coordinate 971,181 of OU975438.1, read as the reverse complement.
TCATCTAAATCGGTCCAGCCTTTTAGTTGTGAAAACGTAACAATTAGACGTACAGTCAGAGAGAAAGAGCTACTTTCGAATTTATAATATTATTGTTTATCATTATTATAAATACGGGATTTATCACGTACCGTCTTATCGGTGTTTCGACAGGCGAGCGCGAGGCGAGACGTTATTCGGAGCGGATCGCACTCACCCTGATGAAGGTTCACGAATTGAACCGAAACATAGTCGGTCGAAACACCGATAAGACGGTACGTGATAAATCCCGTATTTATACTATAGATTGAAATCAATCACGAAAGTTTTCTAGGTAAAAAAATATTGTTTATTTTTATTCCTTACATTGTAAAAAATTAATCGATTCGGTTTTACTGTCAAGGCGCGCCAATAGATGGTTCACATCAAAAAAATTAAACATATAAACACCTTGTTACAACAAAAAATATAAATAACTTTTAAAAAAAATCCATTAGGGTGTAGGATTTTTTAAACACGCGTTAAACTGTGTTTAACGTTTTTTTATGGTAAACCCCATATTATTTCAGGATGAATTCAACGCCGGTTTAATAGCACTAGCGGCCGAACGTCTCCACACAGTACTAGCAACCTACCACACACAAGGCTCCAAGGGCGAGATAGTGGACGTAGACGCGGCGTTCGCACACGCGGTGGACGAGACTCTGGGCTTCAACAGAGAACTGACTGCTGTGACTGGGAAGGAGGTGAATAGCGTGCTCTCGGTGCTGACTAGAGCTGAGACAATGCTGAGATGGCTTTCTGTTGAGAAAAAATGTAAGCGATAATGAGGGGTGTTCACGGCCATGTATTTATCACTGCTAACAGATGGCGTTGCTCTTTATACGCTGATTATCAAAGAAAAGTGTCAATAACAATTGCCGTGTTATCATTATTTGACGACCTCCGTGGCGCAGTGGGCGTATAACCGGCTGAGACGCAGGAGGTATAATATATAATAAATGTTTGCATGATCTTCAAACATGTGTTCCGGGTCTGGATGTTTTTCTATATAATATGAGTATGTATTTAAAAAAAAAGTATATAAGTATTCTATCAGTTATCTGGTTCCCATAGTAAAGGATCTGCTTCGTTTTGGGCTAGATAGCGCTGCGCGAAATGTCCACCAATATTTATTTATTTATTTCTCTTATTTATTATTTTCCGAGGAACTTGAAATATAAAAGTTTATGACAAAATATGATTTGTGTCTTTGAGGTTTTGGCATATACCTAGTCAGGTCATAAATTCTGTCACATGTTTAATATAAAATAATTGAAACAAGTTTATTCATTATGTAACCATTTATATACCAAAATAAACTTAACAAAACATAGATTCTTATGACACTAAAGTTTATTCAAAATGACCTCTGTGATTTTGAATACAGGCCTTCTATCTGCGTGGCCAGTCGTCTATCGCAGCACGAACGAGGTCCACGTCAATATCGGCGGCTGCCTTAATCAAGGATGTCTCGAGTGACTCCAAATTGGGATGAGGCTTTGAGCACGCTTTTTCCTCCAAGTGTTGCCATATCTTGTAATCTAACGGATTCAAATCTGGACTGGAGGAGGGCCAGTCTTCGTGCCGGATGAAGTCGATTTCACGCGCCGCCAGCCAGTCTTGTGTGCTATTCGCTCTATGAGCTGGCGCCGAAACTTGTTTGAATACCCAGTGCCTGTCATTGAACATGGTATGAGAAACAGGTTCCACAAGGTTCGTCAGGACTGTATTTTGATACACAACTGCATTCGTTTTTACACCTTTCTCACAAAAATGTACCTCTGTTAAGCCCCAATAAGAAACTCCCAACCATACCATGAGCGAGGATGGAAAATGACCTCGTTGGACACGCGGAATACGGTTGCTCGCTTCTTCACTACTGTGTGCGTACACCTTATCATTTTGTTTGTTGTAGCTTTCTTCTACGGTAAAAAAATTTTCATCCGAAAAAAGAATTTCCCGATATTTTTTTCCCGCGTACCGCTTCAACAAAGCGCGGCATCTCTTCAGTCTCAGGTCCATTAGACGAGCATTCAAACGATGTCCTGTTTTTCTTCGATATGCCCGAAGCCCTAAGTCTTCATTTAACACCCTTTTCACCGTGGTTCTGCTTAACCCCATCTGAAGGGCCAACAGTTTCTGCTTACGTTTGGGATTTCTTTGAATTCGCGCCTTCACAGCTTTTATCACTGCTGGAGTCCTAACAGACCGAGGGCGACCACTTCTTGACCTGTCATCTACACTAGAGTCTTCATTGTATCGTTTGATGGTGCGATAAACGAATCTTTTGGTTATATTCAAATTTTTCAGTATGTCAAAAAATTGAATTGGCGCGTAACCGCAACGATGCAACGCAATAACTGCAACACGGTCTTCTTTAAGCGTTCACTCCATATTTAAAAATGAGTAAAATTCTAAAAAGTATACATTTTTATTTTCATGAACAATTCGAAATTCGAATTCTATAAACTTTTTTGTGGCCAGCATTCAAAAAGAAAAGTTTTTACTGTGTGACAATACTTATGACCTGACTAGGTATACTATATTTTTTGCCGGTGTATCTCCAGACAGCGCCATATATTACGCCAGTCGGAACCAGTTTATTATTTTTTAAATCGAAAATTGTGTGCCCTCATTGTGTGTACAAAATACACACACAATATTCAATGCAAACACACGTAAGGCGATATAGTGTATGTAAACGTGTCTCAACAGAGAACTGTTTGAGAAGATGAATATTTTTTTGTCTGTTGAGTGAGTTACCGAATACTGATAGCTGCGGGCTACTGCGACATATTAGACTGTGATGTCATTCACCCAGGTAAAATTAAAAATCATATACAATACGCACGTGTACAAACACACACACAAACATGCACGCACAACTAACAAAAAGGCTAAAAATTAAACCGTGAAGAGTCACACAGATGACACACACACATAAACCAACACATCCTTCCATTCCCAATGCAGGAAATGCATCTATGACAGTTTCTCTTCCTTCCGCACATGTCTCTTGAATATGTAGCGACATCTATCGCTACAAGCAAGAACAACTTTCACATCAAGCGCATGTAGGTTACAGAGTGATCGTCAATCCGGAGACTAGGAGACGGTGACGACATCTAACGGCAATTGTAGGAACATAATCCTAGATCGCGCAAACAACATATTCTGAGAACTGAAACATAATGTAATACTTCTCAACAAGATCTGTTGGTAAACCTTCCGTCGACCGAGACACGTTCTCGGAGATTCGGATGACGACCGACGAATCTCCGATTTCTGAGTCATCTACAATAGACAGAGCAAACATTTCACAGATACACCGACCTCGCCGGCGAGGTCGACGAGTCCCTTCAGTGGCCGCCTACACAAGGTACAAACTGCCTCCGAGGCCAAAGAGTCGTACCAATGAGAGTAAGTTCATCAGAAAAAAAAGACCGGTTGGTCTTAGGACCCCGAGCCAAAGGTCGCTCGGTAGGGTGATCTCCCCTTTTCATTGGCGGACCATATCAAATTGTCGTCTGCCAAAAATATATCCGCACTTGTAGCCAAGTAAACACTCCGTTCGGGCTCCTATTTATACTCGCGCGTAATCTCTACTAATTTCTCTAACATTCGTGTTTATTCCGCTGAGCGCGCGATCTATTTGGATTTACTGTTATTTGGGCACACAGACTATTGCTTATTCTGTAACATGCTCAGGCGTTACACTATCATTTAATTTATGGTTTCAGATGCTCTAACAAAAATGGACGAGACACTACAAAGCGAATATTGGAGCGAGCCAGTCGCTGGAGGCGCTAATTCTGCCGTTGGCGCTTTACTTTGGGTACCACGAAGCGCTGATTGGTTTATTACATTACTCAAGACTATTGAAGAACGATATGCGATGTTGCCACAGCCAGGACATAGGTAATAGATAAAAAAATAGACACATTTATTTTAACAGAAGTAACACACAAACATAAATTATATACGGTGGCACATTAACTAAATCAGAAAAAAGTATACGTCACTAAGAGCCCTGTGCCGAAAAAGGAGTATGGCTCATCAAATGAACAAATTTATTGCCCAGCGCTGGTTTTTAGCCATAAAACCTGGTGCATTGATTGTGATAGACACACACACACACACATACAGACATAAGCATCATTTTTATAAAAACCTTAATCCGTCAGGAGTTAAAAATAAAACAAAGTCTCTATCTCTAGAACTGTTTTTTTTTAATCTGCCTTAAAAGTTTACTTGGTTTTCTGTGTCATTAGTAGTTAAACTAGCAGCGAGCAGATGGCGCTCCTAAATTAACAGTTATATATGTAGATACGGAACCCTCGGTGCGCGAGCCTTACTCATACTTGACCGGTCTTTTGTTTTCAGGTTACAATTCCTGGACTTGCAACTGGAGATGATAGAGGAATGGCGTATCCGTCTGACGCAGTTACTGAGCGCTGCTACAGAGTCGTTGACCGTCGACTCGTTCATGAGCACGGGGTCTAGTGCGTCCCCGCATCCTCTAATAGCCGTGGTCAATGCGGCGCAGCATACTCACACCGTGCTGTTGCAGTGGGCGCATTCTCTTGTAAGTATTCTCATACATTTTAGAAAGTAATTGTTTGCTAGAAAGTTGCGAACACGGCTATGAAAATTGATTCCTTGTAAAAATATACTGTATATCATGAAAATGGACATAGGGTAGTATTTTTTGGTAAATTAACAGGTTACAGGAGCAAGATGCGATCCTCGAATGCTCCTTAAACTTAAGGGGAAAATTTACAAAACGATCATAATGTCGTAATATATGGTTCTGAGGCCACGAAAGGGATGATAGAAAAGACGGATGTGTGGGGTAACGAGAATGGATAAGGAATGTGTATATTAGAGGAAGTTTAAAAGTAGCACCAGTGATAAAAAAATTAAGGAGTAAGAGGCTAGCGTGGTATGGGCAATGGGCTTGTCATACGGAGGGAAGAAAATCATGTGACTAAAAGAGTGTTAGATATGAGTGTGGATGGATATAGAAGTAGAGGAAGGCCGGAGAAGAGATGGATGGACTGCGTGAAGAATGATATGGGTAGGAAGGAAATGACAACGGAGATGACGGCTGATAGAGAGATGTGGAGGAGGAATACATGTTGTGCCGAACCCGCGTAATGTGGGAAAAAGGCAGGAAAAAGAACAAGTTTTGCCATAAATTTAAAAAAAAAATTTAAGTATTAATAATGTATTTATATTAATTTTGCCCTAAAATTGTCCCGTCTAACTCTAATACTTAAACTCGAAATGTTGTATTCTGTAATAGAATCGTGACAGCGCACTGCATAATCTACGTTTTGTTACAGCATTACCTGCAACTGCACTACTACAAGCGTCAGTTCCAACACTACACGCATTTGCAGCATCACGACGAAGAAGAGTCCTCTTCCTCGACCACTTCGTCTTCCTCTACTGAAGAGACTGATAGCGACATGAAGTACGCACCTGGTAAGTGTACTCAATGAAATAATCAACATTCCTTCTTCTTTTTCCTGCTCTTTTCCCACATTATCGGTGCAACTTGTATTCCTCCTCCACATCTCTCTATCAGCCGTCATTTCCGTTGTCACTTCTTTTCACACAGTCCATCCATATCTATCCAAACTCCTTTTAGTCTCATGATTTTCTTCCCTCCGCATGACATGCCCATACCACGATAGCCTCTCACTCCTTAGTTTTTCTATCACTGGCGCTACATTTAAACTTCCTCTAATATACTCATTCCTTATCTTATCCATTCTCGTTACCCCACACATCCATCTCAACATTCGCATTTCCGCCGCGTTCAACATGATCTGCCTATCATTATTATAAATACGAGATTTATGACGTACCGTTTTATCGTTGTTACGAATGACAATATTCTGTTATTCCCTTTGAATTAGAACCAACCAGAATTCATTTTTCATTTAAATTATTTTTTATTTCAGTGTATGAAATAGCTGAAGGTATGTCGCTGGATGAAATAAACTTGGAATCGAAGAAACAAGCCGAAACAGAGATTGCTCGTAGATCGGTGACGTTCCACGATATTGTGAGTGTAGGGTTCTACGATATCGTGAGTATCGTAGGCCTATTAATACTTTACTCACCAAATGACCATTGCGAAACTAGCTTTGCCTCCAAAATAAGGCTTTTTTCTTATATGCTCCTAAAACTCGCTAGTATTCCTTTTTCTGTGAACACAATTTGCCTATTGCTTGTAACATTTTTGATGAGAGAACTCAACGCACATCTATCAGCAAACACACATACTTACAGGTAATCTCTGCTTATCAAAACTGATTGGGAAGTAACTTGGTATTGCATTGAGTCTTGTCTTAAACAAGTAACAATAAAAAAATCCCCCTGACCGCCTCGTTTTGCTTCGGGGGTTAAAACTGACATAGCTAAGAACCACCCCAGTCAAACTAGCTTTTTCGCGCGGTCTACTGCGGTCTATCCGTTTGGGAATTACAATACCACAGACAGACACACATATTATATAGGCGTTAAATTTATAACACCACTCATTTTTCGTCGGGGGCTAAAAATCTAATTGAGAATAAAAAACGGCTTCAATGGGCCAATAGTGGTTCTGTGAGAACAGTAGACCTTAGACCTCGCGAGGCCTTATAACCATGCAATAACCGACACATTTGAGCAAAATATTGGTATAAGTTTTAACGATTACTCGCGTTCCCGTGGTCCTAGGAGGTCGAATCTGGTGTCCATAGGTTCGTCTCGTGAAGGTGGAGAGAACTGCGTAGTCTGTTTGGTATATGTAGGTATACATTTTCCGAATAAATCTCAAAAGTTGAAATCTGTCGATAAATAAAGCTACAGCAAACTTGCCCCCTTTCCCCCTATTTTCCCCGCAATCAAAAATCGCGATCGACAAAAATATTTAAATAAATCATGACACTTGTGTGCGAATTTTTGTCAGAATCGATTGAAAATACGATCTGTAGGCGAGAATAGACAGACTGACAGACGGACAAAAGCATTTTTGACCAATCTGGAAACTGAAATACTTCGATCGCTCGGTCAATAATAATAATCATCATCATCGGCCCACATTAGTCCACTGCTGGACATAGGCCTCTCCCAATACGCGCCACTGAGCCCGGTCTTCGGCTCTTCTCATCCAATTTCTGTCCGCCACCTTTCTTACGTCATCGCTCCACCTAGCCGGGGATGCCCCACACTACGTTTTCCACGATGCGGTCTCCACTCAAGAACTCGTTTATCCCAGCGGTTATCGGTTCTTCGGTATATATGGCGAGTCCACTACTACTTCAGTTAGCTAATCCGCTGGGCTATGTCAGTCAATAATAGTAGGAAATGGGCGGATGGGCGTAACCCAGATTCGTAGATTCTTTAGTGGTCTAAGTCTAGCAAGAATAGGGTTAGTTTGCTTCAAAGTACTGTATTAAAATTGCTGCTGGATATATCACATACAGCGCTATCTAGGTCCAAACTAAGCAGGGTTTGTACGATGGGGAAAACACATTTACGTGACTTGACGTTTCTTTTCAGACGCGACCAATAGCAAATCTAGCTGTGGCGGAGCATTTAGACGGCGACCAAGAGGCTGAAGAAGCGGGTGTATTCCTCGACGCACCCGCTCTCTTAGCGCATCTACGGGACTCGGGGCTGACGTCACTGGCGGACCACATCGTGCTCGAGTTCAAAGCAGGTCTTAGGGATTATAAGAGACAAAAGTAAGTCACTTATTTACTTTCTATAAGTCTTTATGGGTTTGCTAAATGATAACTCCAATTAGAGAAGGAATGATCGAGGAGGATGATCCTGCTGTGTAAGATTTAACATTTTTTTTATATCATTATTATAAATACGGGATTTATCACGTACCGTCTTATCGGTCTGAGTGCGAGGCGAGACGTTATTCGGAGCGGATCGCACTCACCCTGATGAAGGTTCACGAATTGAACCGAAACATTGTCGGTCGAAACACCGATAAGACGGTACGTGATAAATCCCGTATTTATAATAATGATTGAAATCAATCACGAAAGATAGATAGATAGATAGATAGATAACTCTTTATTGAATTACCACACAAACAGAAATAATTAAAAAAAAAAAAAAAAAATAAGTACTGGGTTAAAATAAATAAGCCAATACAATGGGCGGCCTTATCGCTAAAAGCGATCTCTTCCAGGCAACCTTTGGATGGAGCGAAATTTTTCTAAGTAAATTTTTTTTATATATTTTAGGCTGTATAGCGACAGATGGGGATGCTTGGAGGAACTTGGGGGAGAACTTTGCCCTGTAGTGGGACGAGATGGGTTAGGGAAAAAAATATTGTAGGCTAGCGTTTGACCTCGATCTCGCCTGCTGGTAAGCGATGTCAATGATGGAACACGCTTGCCTAGAAGAAACCTATTGAAACATAGACTCGTTGTACTCTTTGGCGTTGGGCATTTTAAAGGTGGTCTTGCCAATCTTCTTTCCTTATTGAAAATATATTCCGAGTTTGACTTTAACATTTTATTCCAGATGGCACGCAATGCCGATAATGACAGAGAGCGAGCTGTGCGTGTCGTCTGCGCTATGCGTGCCTCTCTCCGCGATGTGCACTCGGCTCGCCGCAGCGTCCGCTCGCCTCGCGCCGCCTCTCTCCGCGCACGTGAGAGCACTGCTCGCGGCCATTGTAGACGAACATATTTACCAGGTGAGTACTAGCATGTTGTATACCAATAATAACTATGCTGACCCTATCCTTCTTCGGGTTTTAAAGTAAACTATTTATTTACAGGAGGTGGTGTTAGAAAATTGGTTCAACTTTGGCGGGACGATGCAGCTGAATCACGATGTAAAGAGGAACTTGGTACCTGCTTTCGCACCTCCGAACAAAGTGGCCTCGCAAATCAACCAACTACCCAAGTAAGTAGTACAACTACTGACTGAAACTAAGGAGGAAAGATAGATTTTAAAATCCCCGACCGGGTGATATAGCTAATAATTACTCTAGTTAAACTGGCTTTCTATTAAAAGAAACTGTGTCCGAATCGGGCCATCCGTATGGGAACTACGATGCCACATACAGACAGACATAGGCGTCAAACTTATAACTCCTCTTTTTGCGACGGGGTTTATAAATACATTTATTTGACAGACACAGGACAGCCACACAGACGAAAATAAATAAATATAAAATATAAGGCCGAGAACTGGGCATCGAAAAAGGGGACGTCCACCAGCGAGATGGGTCGACAACATCCATAAGACCGTGGGTCGTCACGTACGACCCAACGTAGGTGGTTCAGACTGGCACAGGATCGGGAAGAATGGCAGAAACAAAGAGAGGCCTATGCCCAGCAGTGGGTCGACACGGACTGAAAATGATGAATGAAGATATTGAATGAAGATGATGAAATAAAATGTAATAAATTATATAAAAAATATAATAAAAAGTAAAATAATACAAGTAACTACAAGAAGACATAACCGTTCAAATCTATTCGGGTAAGTCGCCTAGCGGTGAACGCACAATTTAAACCGCACCGCAGTGTGAGGGGCCCCTTAGAAGACGATCCGTTTACGGCGACTATCAATGATAAAATTTTATATACTGACTTATTACAATATTTAACCCTAATTAAAGACCATTAAAACCAATTAAAAAAATATCTTTCAAGATACTAATAAGATGTATTCCCACGATGTGTTATTTTACGGATGATACCTCGCACAGCCAACGGCCACACACAGCCACGCACCGCACCGTGGCTCTTCCAGCGGTACGTGTCTGTCTGTGCGAATATGAGATTCGAAGCCATTTTGACATTCCAAAATGTCAAGAGAAAGTAGAACGTGCCTCGCACGAGCTCGCGCTGCACCTTTGAAGTTACCGACTCCTGGCGGATCCGACGCACTGCTACGGACGTGCCTGCGTTACCACTAACGGTACCCTTCTCACGGTGCGCCGGTGCGACCTGCGTTCATCCGCAATATCACGCACTGTGGGAAGCCACATGCATAGTTAACCTCTCTCTGGTCACTTAAATATTAAGAAAAAAGGTGGTTTAAGTAACTAACCTAAATTTTTAAGACATATAATAACTGTCTTAAAAATTTAGGTTAGTTACTGATTATTATAAATACGGGATTTATCACGTACCGTTTTATCGGTGTTTCGACCGACAATGTTTCGGTTCAATTCGTAAACGCGATCAGGGAATCAGGGTGAGTGCGATCCGCTCCGAATAACGTCTCGCCTCGCACTGCGCGCCGCTGCCCTCTGCGCGCGAGTGGACGGGTGGAGTGGTGGGGATTGGGTCAACGAAAGCACAGCGTGTTGACCGACTGTGTGATCATCATTATTGATATCAATCACGAAAGTTTTATAAGTAAGACAGTTAAATGGTTTAAAATGTCGATCGAGATATGGAACAACTAGTCATTGTTTAAAGTGAAAAAGACAATCATAGGAATAGATGATATGATGATGATAAATGATGATCAAACAGCACTTTTTAGTCCCAAACTAAGCTTGTAATATGGGAATCAGATAAGCGATAGAATACTTATGTAAATACTTAGAATACAGAGAAACACTCAGACCCAGAACTTAATATCTGTAGATTATGCAATAAATGTATTTAAAAAAATCCGCGGCGGGCGTCGCACACAACCTCCGGAGTCTCATCCGGCTATTCGCCGGAAGGACGTCATAATAAGCTTAGGTACTGTTTACCAAAATCACCATCAATTGACTGATACATTAATAATTTTCCGGTGCAGCACAACACAAATCAAATCAAAATATATTTATTCCATAAAGATATATTTTACGTACACTTTGAATGGTCATAAGTTTCACTGAATGAAACACACAAAATACACAATAAAATTCACATTAAACACAAAGGATTAGCAAGCTGGCTATGTGCCAACTGCCAGTTGGCACATAGCATAGAACTGACGGCCGTTGGGGCAAAAAGGTTCTTGACTGGAAAGCGCAGCGTAGGACGCCCACTAGATGGAAAGAAGACATGATAAAGGTTGTTACAAGATCGGTCGCCCCGAAATCTACGAGGGAGGCCTTGGCATTGGCATTCAGCATTGGCCGTCCTTTGGCTAAGGTTTGTGTTTAAATGCCTACCAGAAATGTACTTATATTAATTCTAATAAATTCGAAATATTTGCTAAAACGGATAAATGCTCACCAAATAGTGTTTCATGAAGTATTATAGAAATGAAGCTAATATCCTTTTTAGTGCATGCCATAAAAATATATAAACGCCGTTAAAGTTAACTTTAGGCCAAATATTTTATATTATCGCTAAATAGATTTTACCAATATTTTATTTTATGACTTTCATTTAAGTAATCTTTGCTGAGCTGAATCCTGCTAGCGTACTTACATCCGCGAGCACACATACTTTATTCATTCATTTTTTACATACATCAAACAAGCAGGTAGGTACAAATAAAACGTATATATTGTCAGAGAAACAATTTTTCATAAATTTCGAAACATGTGCGGCTCTGAAAAGGACCTTTTTGTTTTTGTTTTGCGATCTAGCTAGAGCCAGCCAGAAAACTGATCCTGCGTGCCAACTGTATGTTCTTGGGCATGATGGTGACACGCTTCGCGATTGTAATCTTAGTTTGACAATAATATATTTTGGATTTAGGTTGGATAACTTGATTACACTAAGACAAATTAGAACTGTAGTTTATGGTATCAATGTTACTGTTTCAGTAAAACAATATTTGGTAAGCATTAATCCATTTTGGCATGCAAAACGAATATGTATACAAAACGTACAATTATTCTGATGTGTGTATATTTATTTTGGAATTTAAAAGGTTTACTTTAGGGACCTTGGTATAAAGTCGGTTTAATTTATATGGAGTTACTTTATTTTACTTGGTACTTAGTTTGAGGGTATAAAAGTTATTTTGGTGAGCGCTTAAATTGTACCCTTTGGGTAATAACATGATGAATTTTCCTGTTTTACGAATTTCACTTATTTCCCCCACCAGATTACTCCAATCGTGCAAACTGCTGAATCTAGACTACGAAGACGCGCGGCGTCTCCGCGCCCACATGATCAAAAACCCCGCAGCCGCGGAAGAAAATCTACGGAACATCGACATCACCCACATTCCGCCTAAATCAGCGCTACTTATACTCAGCCATAGGAACGATCTCTGTGATACTACCAGCCCAACGTCTGTTTTGGAACTTTTCTGAGGGTTCTAATGCCCTGTACAGCTATTTATAGTATAATAAGTCAAAGTCAAAATACATTTATACATTAAAATCACAAGAATCACTTTCAAACGTTAATTTTACTAAGATTTCTCTAAGATCTCAAAAATTTTCAAGCCTTGACAAGAGCCTGTAGCACAATTGGCAGTGCATCCTTGTATCAAGAGGAAGGTTGCGGGTTCAAGTCCCGTCTAGGCTTGAATGTTTTTGAGGTGGTTTGAAGAATCTTAGAATTTTCCGGGACAACAAATAAAATAGATACTATTAGTAAATTTTACTGCCTGTTCGTCCGAGATCAAGCCAGGAAAGAACAGAATAGAAAACGGTTTATTATATTCCACACTTAAATTAAGAAATCATATTTAAAACAAATAATTAGATACGCGATAGTACAATTGGCGGTTTTATCGCTAATAGTGATCTCTTCCAGACAATCAGAAAGAAAGGTAAGAAACAAGGCTCGTTATTTTAATGATCCTCTTACAGTTATCTTTACATAGTATAAAATGAAGTCGCTTCCGCTGTCTGTTCGCTTAGATCTTTTAAACTACCCAACGGATTTTAATGCAGTTTTCAGCAATAGATAGAGTGATTCAAGTGGAAGGTTTATATGTACACGGTGTCCTTTAAATCAATGTTTTCCCAGAACAAACGTTGCTCAGACCATGGGCTACTAACTGTTTATAACATCAAATAAGAAAATGAAAAAAAAATCTAGACCTTCTCAAATAAGTCTAACTTTGTTCTAAAACTAACCGTGACATAAAGTTCATGGGTACGCTAGTCGTAGCGTATTACCTACTCCTTGGTTAGATAGGTACAGTCAGCAAAAATTCCGCTCTGCCAGTTTTGAAACAGTTTCGCTTGCAAGTAGTTAGCTAGTTGACACCGCCTTTTTCTTTTGTCCTTTTATTTTGGCCAATCGGAGAGATGAACAATATTGAACATCTGTTTATTTTTGTGAAAGCCCTTTGTTTTTATGACTTTTAGAGTTTTATTAAAGTTCAAGGCGGGGTAACTGCTAGTCGCTTCATAGAAAATTAACCCTTAAGATGGCAGAGCGGACTTTTTGCTGATAGTACCTAGTAGCTACCGGACAGCGCGCTATGTTGTAGGGCGTAACGTTAAAATAGACGTTTTTAGTTCGCGACTTTTTATATTTTTCATAGACCTATTTCGTTTTGTTTTTTTTTTATTTGATGTTATAAACTGTTAGTAGACCATGGTCTGAACAACGTTTGTTCTGGGAAAACAGTGATTTAAAGGACACCGTATATAATACATACATATTATAGTATAGAATATATTTTTGTGCGCTTAAATCGCAAACGCTGGCTAAACCTATCTAAACCTATACAGATAGATCAAATTAATGTACTACGGAATTGTATATCGTAATATATCGATTATCTGACTGCGCAGGAGGGTAATGCTTTACGAAAAAACTTGTGCGAAGCCGCGGGCGGGACACCTAGTATGTTATATTGTAATTAATGGAATATGAGTTCTATCGCCCTGAGTTTAGTTTCAGTTTAGTTCACGAGCGTTTTGGTGCCTCTACACGATCGTCATACTCTCTCTCTAAACTTGATATTCCGTCACAATATTTTTTTAAAATCATAACGCTAAAAACGAGCCACGTATCCATAATGCCGGACGGACCTTCGAGGGTTGAAGGATCGTGCAGGGCCACACCATTTGATTTTTATATGTATAGATATTCCAGTTATAGATAAGCTGAGAATAGCTTTTAGATTAAGGCCGGCTTGCATAACTATCCCTAAACGTGTTTAGCGACTGAACATGTTTAAATTTGACGTATTTGTGTGAATTGACGACTCTCTAAATCATATTTAGCCACTAAATACGTTTAGGAATCGTTGCGCAAGTCGCCCTAAATGAAAATTAAATCTAGTTAGCTGTTCATAAGTTTATGTAAACTAATGCTATGAAAAGTAGGACTTGCAGGAAATATGATTTTCCTAGATTAGATTTAGGGCGACTTGCGCAATGATGCCTAAACGTATTTAGCGGTTAAATATGAAGTAAGGAGTGTAAAATAATACAAATACGTTAAAGTTAAACATGTTTAGTCGCTAAATACGTTTAGGGATCGTTGTGCAAGCCGACCGTTGATCTTCCAGTTTCGTGCGCCCTTATTTGGTTCCAGTCAAACAATATTTACTAATAGCAATCATAAAAAAACATTTTGAAAGGTCTTACTGTAAGTAAACTTCTAGTAGACTAGGTTTTTTTATATAAATACATGACGATAGACGAAGCTTATGGCCCACCTGATGTTACGTGGTAACCATCGCCTATAACAGAGAATTGCTTCGTAGGTCACGCACCTTAGAAATATGCCCTACGATGCACTGCCCTCCATCAACGGTATACAGGTGTAAAGTCTCATGTGCCTGTAATTTCACCGGCAACCATACCCTTCAAACCGAAACACAGCACTGCTGCTGGGCGGCAGAAATAGATATGGTAGGATACCTAACAAATTTTATTTATGATCAGGCTATTATTGTGTTATATAGATTTTTTTAAATTAATAAATGAAGGTAATAATATATTTTTTGTTATGTTTATAATCTATCAGAAGTATCATAGTCAATATCAAACTATGAAATGTTAAATTGTATTAGATACTTTATAAAGCATCTTTAATTTATTTTTATATTGAAAAAAGAACTGATTTCAAAAACTTTATTTAAGTTAATATTCAGTAGCATTGTACAAACCCTAATCTACAGACTAAACTATTCATTTAATCTACATATCTAGTTATTAATAAGCTATAATACATTTTTTACATATTATTGTGATGTAATACGCGCCACGTAGTTATGCACAAAATCTTACGAGGCGCAAAAATACACGGTCCATATAAGATATTGATTTAATGGGCCCTTTCACGTCAATGTGTGGCTGGAAGGTATGGCGATATGTTCGTAAATCTATATATTGCCACAAAGTCAAGTGTAAATGAGGGCTTTTCACGGTCATGTTTTTAGAACTGCTAACAGATGGCGCTGCTCCGTCAAGCACTAGGGATGGAACGTTTCACGAGTAGCATGTGAAAAATCATATGTCACCCACACCTGTTAATTCGCATAACATGTTAAAACTCATTCATATGAAATCACTTTTTTGACACCGACAGACACCGGTTTCCTAAGGATGGAGTTCGCAAAACGAAATGAATAGGTACAAGCAAACCCTAGTTCGTACTTATTGAAGTCTTCTTTAATATGTTCAGCTCACTTTCATGTAACTGATTTATTATATTGGAATAATTGCCGTGTGTTATTTTAGCGATATTTTACGTACTTATCTACCTAGGTATTTATAAGTTGGTGTGGATTAGGTACTATGTACTTGTCATTTTTCCTTCTAAAAGTTATCTTTTTTAAAAGATACTGCTAGAAGAATATTGAAGAAAACGAATAAATCTTCATTGTTCTTATGGAACAAAGCTTCACCAGAACAGCCATCAACATACATTCAAGATACAAGGTATCGATTAGTCAGATTCCATTAGGCTAGCACAGGTCTAAAAAATAATACGATCACAAAAGAACATTGATTGCCACATACAAGATGAAACAAAAACGGAGTGAGCATGTTCTCTAGAATTGTTGATGTTGTCTTTGCGACTTTGACAGTTTGGAAAGTTTAGAAATATGCGCCAGTTGAAGCTACTTTTTTTTAAATCTAGAATGAAAAGCCCTCATTGTGATTAATTTATGATATCAATAGTTGTGCCACACACCACAGCTATTAGTGGACAATAGATCGACGACGTGACACATTGCCGTGAAAATATCATTTCTTTAGGAGCACCATTACGCACCTTATTTTAAAGTAGCTTGCGTGCGTAGATACGTGGCGGGTACTGTAATAGCTACAGATCTTTGAAATGGCACTGTTTTGCACCATGATCTAATATTTAACTGAAACTTAATAAATACAGTTGTTCACAGCCTCTCTTGTTTTATTAGACAAAATTTTACAAAAAAATGTGAATAGATGACGTCATGAAGCATTTTGATAAAACTGTTTTTATATATGACAATACTTAACAATTAATTGTACAAGTGTATACTCTTCATGATAAACAATAATTATAATTTGACCAACAAAGTAAGTTAAACTATGCGGGATGAATATGCAGTCGATCAGATTGTCCAATGTTGAATAATATGTGATTATTTCATTTTAATATTAAGACCTTTGCCTAGCTGTGGGACAATATAGGATAAATAGAAAAGAAAATGTAAAAATTCACCGTTCAATATAAACCGCATAGTAAAACGACGGCCTGTATTTAGGTAAATCATTGAAATTAGTTTACGTCATTTTTTACATTGCTTAGGACATATAACTTTTTCTATATGACATACATACATTATTAAAGTTATGATTCACCTAAATATTATAAATACATATGTACTCAACTCCACTACTTATTATTTCTGCTGGCAATTGGACGCAGTGACATTATTTACAAAAACAGGTACATACGGGTGTATGCTAATATACTGACGATATTCAAGTGACGGTTTTTCAGAACATAATAAAGACTGTAATAGTATCAAATTTTAAAGAAAATCGACCAAGTTTAGGTGATTAATTCGATATAAAACTTACTGCCCACTCTTGCAATCGACATCCAAAAATAAAGGCCGATTTGATATCTTTTTCGAAAATGGCTGCGGGTTTAAGGTTAGAAAGGGACAACAAGAGTTATGTACACAACCTACAGTATGTGGTTAGATGGCAAGCGTTATGCAATAGCACAACATAAGTTTAATAAAGTGTTTGTTTTTACATGCCCAAATAAATTTCACATTTCTATGGTAAACATTTCACTTTATTTTATTGCTCATCAAAATAACCCTTTCATTGCCTGGTTGCACAGATGGTAGTGCGTCCTCGTATCAAGAGGAAGGTCGCGGGTTCAAGTCCCGTCTAGGCTTGGAATTTTTGAGATGATTTTAAAAATCTTGGAACCCTTTCATTTATGTGCGTATACTTATTATCAAACACCATATATGTATTAAAGCCATGTTTAATCGTTATATTCCTTTTAAAGGCTGCTTACGGTGCATTAAATTGCAATTTTTAATCCCGTTAATCGTTTGTAGGATATCATTTTAAATTTCTAAAGTTATGTAGGTACCTATTTTATATATGATCTTAGGTAAAGGCAGTAATACAGACACTTCACTATTACAAAACAAGAACAAGCTAATAAAGCGATCAAAACTACAATAACTTACTAAATATCACAATAACATAACACTGGCTGAAGATTCAAAGAACCGCTATTATCTAAGAATACTATTTGTACTGTACAGCTAATACTACCAAATAATATTAGCTAAGCATATTTATTTACAACTTTCTCAGCGTTGGCAGCTGATTATTTAATAAAGCTGCATAGGCACTGGGAATGATTTAAATATAAAACACAGTAAGACTTAAACCTTGAACTCCTAGCTTCCTGGACCTTGAATTTCAAGATTCCTGATGCAAAAGTTAATAAATCAAAATAAGATGTCTTATTTTAATCTAACTGATCAAAAGACTACCTACTACATTACTAAAACGGACAACGCTCACGGTACGTTGTACAAAAACTCGTCAACAAAAGCTACCTACCTAATCCTCACAAAGATCTAAAAAAATATTTACAACTCTCAGACAGGAAAATGCGAATAGCCTCCATCAGACGGATATTTCCCCAAATAAGATTAGAATCAGATGACCTCAGCATTAACTGAGCCGGCCGCTTCCACTTCTTGGTTCTTTGCTTGTTTACTCGGGTCGGTCGATGTATGATTCCACCATTGCTCATCTCCCGACGCCCAAGCCACGAATACCAAGTTTGTGACGATGAACACCGCCAGAGTAATCCAGAATACCAGTCGCCATTGTACTAGCGTGCTCTGAAAACATAAAGGAAAGCTTATTTACTGTGAAATAGGCACGAAACTGATAGGTTTTTTGCTGCTAATAAATGCAGAGCAAGGTCATGACTTGCGCTTTTCGAAAGTATTAGTGCAATTATTTCAGTAATTTGGACAAACTACTTCAGACGTGACTTAAAGTTGACAATGTACCTACTACATACAGCCAGGAACTACTCAGATGGTATTTGCTGAGTAAAGGTCAAGTTACTCTAGCTATCTCTACCATCCTTCCAAAACCATGGCACAAAAACCCCATTGCACAGCTGAATATTTCGTTTCACTAGGTATACTTAGTAGTCGCCTTATCAACGAGCATTATATTTGCTTTGAAGCTGCTAAATTAATCCGTTACGCCAGGAAGGTCGATATAAATATGCATGTAATTTTCTATTTCGTTGCGTCCATGTCATTTGTCAAAGGACAAGCAGACGTGACTGTTTGTGTGACCCATTCTGAGCGTTGCATTTGCAAAACTGCAACCTCGCTTGTCAATCGTTACGACATAGAAACTGCTATTTTGTTCCGGTGCACGGTGTTCTTGCTTTTCTTACTGTTAATACTTTAGACAGGCACCTAAGTGTTTATTGTTCGTCAACAATAGAACCAAGCCTAGCCTATAAGTTATTAAAATAAATCGGCTGTATGTAGGCCAACAACAATGCATAAAACTCACCTTACTCATTCTTCATTACCTTATAAATTATAGTTTTTTTTTATATATATTATAGGCTTGCGTTTGACCACGATCTCGCCTGATGATAAGCGATGATGCAGTCTACGATGGTACACGCTTGCCTAGAAGAAACCTATTCACTCGCGACTTAAAGATACCCAGGTTGTAGCTATCTGGAAACACAGACTCTGGCAAGTCGTTCCACTCTTTGGCGGTGCGCATAAATAAAGGTCGAAGAGAACCGCTTTGTGCGAATGGGAGGTATTTCTACCATATAGCGGTGGCGCACTGCAGAGCGTCTGGTTGTCCGGTGATAGAAAGGAGAAGGTGGGATCAGGTTGAAAAGTTCCGCCGCACACTCCCCGAAATGTACTCGATAAAAAACTGAGAGGCTAGCAACCTTTCGTCGATGCTCCAGGCTGAGGAGCCTTGCATCAACTAGCTCATCGTTGCCTATGAGCTTCCTTCAAAGCCTAGCAATTTCCTATCATAATTTACAGCAGCACTAGGTATATGCTACATAGTAACTTACATCAGGGGTTAGCAGTCCAACCAAGTAAGGCGCAATGATGCCAGTAATCGCTCCGAGTCCATTCACAATCGCCATAATCGTTCCTGCGTAGTTCCCGCTAAGGTCCAACGCGTTGACTTTCATTCCGGGATAGAAAGCTCCCATCAGCCCCATGGACGCAGTGAATAGGATGACCACGGTTTGTGTGTCGCAGCCTGAGTAAGATGCTAGGATCATGCATATGCCTGGTCCGACGGACGCTGTAAACATATAAACATTATACCTACTATTTTGGTAGAGCAATATGTTTAGTAAGTTTATATAGGTACCTACTGATCTAGTATAACTGCTCAAGATTTGTGCCCTTGACTTGCTTACTTGTCAGACAGCTTTGAGTTTTTACGAGTACCTACTATCAACAGATGAGGAGACTTATTTCCTTAGTCAAATTATTAAGTATTTTATCTTTGATTTGGCATTTTTTTTGGATAACGAATACTTAGTATTCTAAGTACTTATGTTTTTATCTAATAAATAAATGAATATTGCTGGACATTTCACACAGTGCTGTCTAACCCCAAACTAAGCAGAGCTTGTACTATGGGAACCAGGTAACTGATAGAACACTTCAATACTTTTCGGTTTGATAAGTACATACCTACATAAAATACAATATAGAAACACATTATCTAATCTTCTAATTAGTTTCCTCTTTCTTAGCTATGTTGATCACATCCTGTACATTAGATTGACTTTTAATTTGGAAAGTACCTACTTATATTTTTATCTACTTACCAATAGTTGTAAAAGTCTTCCGAGCATTAGTGACTGTCATCCAGTTCCTCTTCACGATCTTGTCGCACATCCAGCCGAATATAATCGAACTGATCCACATAACTGCGTAAGGTAGAGCAGCTAGCGTGCCGGTTCTGTGTATATCGAATTTGAGGACACCAGTCATGTATTTTGGAAGGTCAGTCACCATTGTGAAATAGCCGTAGTCGTGACCAATCTGAAACGTAAATAATAATAGAGTTTTGCGCTTGGATTTGCTAAAATTAAGTGCTGATTTCAACGGGTATTTGTCGCGTATGCACCTTTTTTATTTGATATCCCGACGTGTAGCAACCCAGTCGAAACGTCGGAATATTAAATAAAAAACGTATACGCGATAAATACCCGTTTATATCGGTAATTAAGTAGGTACAGTGATCGTGAAAGTTTGAAAAATACTTTTACTAAAATTGTTTATGTTGAGCTATTGCTTAAAAACGCAGGCGTTTAAGATACCTACATCCCTGTTAATTGAACACCTAGAATATATGAAAGTAAGTTGATTATTGTAATTAATCCACCTTTTGTAAGTATGTTAGATCGTATGAGTTAGCGGACTCCGGTTTAATGTTATTTTACAACTATCTATTATAATTTCCCGTTCTTTGGGTTGCTCTTTACCATTAGGTACCTAGTTGCTAATCTCTAGTTGATTATCAACATCAATTGACCAGAAATCCCAAAACTACTTATGACCGACCATATAGTAATTGATCGTGTTGTAATTTTTAGAGGAAACTTGTGACTTCTAGTCACGAGTCATGATTTATTCATTTGGATATCCATGAATGGAAATATACCTACTGCCGTTCATAAGCCTAGTTTTTTCTCACATACCAATACCATGTATGACTATACTATTAGAATTGGAATTCAGGCTAGAAATAGTGATATTATTTATTGAAAAACGTGAGTTTCTTGCATGGATATGACTTGTTTCTAGGTAAGAGCGTCCGAACAAAAATAACAAAATGTCAGCAGGTTGGTACCTCAAGGTTAATCAAGCTACTATATCAACCCATCATGGTCCTAAAAAACTTAATAGATCATCACATTTTAATACCTGTGCACAAACAAGAGCCCACAGAGGGACAGACATGAAGATGGCTTTCCAAGGAATGGATGAAGGCTGACTGGCGTGATGTCTTCCGAGCGCTTCTTCCAGATATTTCTTCTCCTTGTCGGAAATGTATGGATGAGATTCGGGGTCATTGTAGCAAAGAAGAGCCTGAAACCAAAATGTTACGTTAGCGGGTTTATGCTAAATGTTTATGAATTAGAAAACCTTATCAAATAATTATCAAATTGGACTTAATTAAGACTGGCAAAGAATCTCTAAAAACCAGAGTTGCAACAAAAGTTGAACCATTCTTACCCAAAAAATAAACCACAAGATGCCAATTGCTCCAAACAAATAGAACACTGATTCCCAGTCTCCAGATTCCTTCATCACTAGTCCAGATACGTAGGTTCCAGCGATGTTGCCGATCTGAGCTCCTCCGAAAACCAGGGATCCCATCCTTCCTCGCTCCGATACAGGAGCCCACCTTGCTAACATGGCGTTAAGGGCTGGGAATGTTGTACCCTGTAAAATTAACCAAATTTTATAAAACTTTCCTTGCAGGAACTAAAAAGACAATCCAAGCTATAGAGAATATAATTGAAAGCTTATGGAAAGGAAAACTAAAAGAAGCCTAAACGTTTTTCTTATGTTCTTAGTCGCCTACTAGATAATGTATGAAATGTCCTTAGAACCGAAATAACTCCTTTTGGATGTCCAAGGAATACTTTCATAATTACTGAAAGTGTTGGTTGAGAGTTCGGTTTATAAAACAAACGTTTCTCAATCTTACCTCTCCAAGTCCT
Source organism: Philereme vetulata (assembly GCA_918857605.2). Taxonomy (NCBI): domain Eukaryota; kingdom Metazoa; phylum Arthropoda; class Insecta; order Lepidoptera; family Geometridae; genus Philereme; species Philereme vetulata. The sequence continues at coordinate 949,030 of OU975438.1, read as the reverse complement.
TCCAGCACCCTCAGAATAATAAGTCCAGTAGCACCACCAACACTGACAGTCCACGGCGTCAGTAACGTGAACACAGCCGTACTCAGAACTCCGAAACCAAGGGAGTACTTTCCTCCGAACCGTTCAGCTAACATGCCTCCGGGCAAGTGCGTTACTATGTAGCCATAGTAGAACGCGCTGAGTATGATGCCTTGCGTTTCTTCATCCCAGTCGAATCCAGTCAGTTCCTGGAAGAGAACGAACGAAGGGTCAATACCTAAACATCATGTTTGTAACTTTATAGGTTGATTATCTCGAAAATGAGCTCTTTGGTTTCGTCTAAAAGTTCACTTTTGTGAGGATTCCTGAAGTAGTTTATGACTTTCATAAGGCTTTTCGGTACAAATGAAGTGACCATGTCGTTTAAAGATCGTACTTTGCCGAAAAGCTTCCGGCATTGTTTGATAACTGAGGACGGGAATGCCACTATCAGCCATCCATGTTATTGATGATGTAAAACATACCATAGCATCAGAAGAGTCTACATCCACTACATCTCCAGCAGGACACGATTCGCTGTCCAGCGCCGATGAGGCCCGCCGCCGTACCATCTGTGTGATTGCAATATTGAGGCAGACCCGCATGGTATATGCATTGGCTACCGCCAGGAATCCCATGATTGCCATCACCCATCTTTGCGGTATGAAGAAAACTGTAACAAAATAAAAAGATATAAGAAAAGATAGTTTCAAACCGTAGCTTTTTTATGTTACTTGTGGGGAAACAGGCTTACGGCCCATCTGATGGTAAGTGGTCACCGTCGCCTATTGACACCGGCAACACCCGGGGTATTGTCGATGCGTTCCCTACACTGTAGAAACCTCTTTACATTTCTCTTGAAGCGTGCCATGTCGTAGCCTAATGGGAAAACCTCAGATGATAATATATATAGTATATTTAACATTATTACTTACTGCTCGCTAATATTGTTGGGTAAAGGCCTTTCTCCAACCATTCATAGAAAGGTGTGAAAGCGTTCCAGGAGTGGAGCGCCTTGCCTAAGTCTTACATTTCTCTTGAAGCGTGCCATGTCGTAGTCTAATGGGAAAACCTCAGATTGTAGCTCATTCCACATCTTGCAAGTATGGGGTAGAAAAGATCGCGTGAAGCGTGTGGTGCGCGATACCCGATTGTCGATTATATGTGGATGAGCTTTATTATGTTGTCGAGAAGTGCGGTGGTAAAATCTCAACGACGGGATGAGATAAAATAGCTCCTCAGAACATTCCCCATTATACAGGCCGTAGAATACACTGAGCGATCCGATGTCACGGCGTTGACTCAGCGGTTCCAGCCTGTCGGCGAGTTTGGGATCACCGATGATTCCAATGGCTCTTCTCTGAAGGGAGTCAAAACGAAGCAATTGGTACTTTGGAGCTCCGTGCCAAAGATGGGAACAGTATTCTACGTGCGGCCGAACTTGCGCTTTGTAAAGCAATAGCCGTTGTTGTGCCGTAAAATACTATTTGGCACGGTTAAGGACTCCAAGTTTTTTGGAGGTGAGCACAGCTTTTGCTTCTAAGTGACTCCCATACTGGACCTCATTAGAAATTTCGACTCCCAGAATCCCTATACTCGCCGAGACGGGGAGAGGAATGTCCTGGAACCGTAGAGCTATTGTGAAAGGGGCCTTCTTTGTGGTGAATGCACAGACTTGCGTCTTGGTTGGGTTAAAGGTGACCAGATTAAGGTTACCCCAATCTGACACGCGCTGCAAAGAGCCTTCAACCTCAACCTGAGACACAACCCTTTGTCTGTTGTCTTCCACATCCGACCGAGAGACATTAGGGCGGCCAGTGTAGAAAGTATACCCGTATTGTCATCCGCATAACAATGAAGGCCGCTTATGTGCAGCATATCATTGATGTGAAGAATAAACAGTGTGGGCGATAGCACTGACCCCTGGGGTACACCAAAGTTAATGGGCATTGAGTCCGAGCAAGAACCATCTACAACGGCTCTTATGCTCCGCCCGGATAAGAAACTGGCGACCCAACTGCAAAGTCCCCCGGTGAGGCCGTATGAGGGAAGCTTCGAGAGAAGCGCCTTGTGCCACACCCGATCGAACGCCTTCGCGATGTCTAAACTAATAGCTAGAGCTTCCCCCCTACTCTCAACGGCTTCCGCCCAGTGGTGAGTGAGGTAAACTAGAAGATCACCAGACCTCAAGATACTTAATCTTCACAAGGTAATCTTCACAAACCTCCTTTTCCGTCCAAGCTGTCCGATTATGGACCGCCTTGCCGGGCTCCATTGGATAACCCCCCTCACCTTCCGTATTTAAAACTAGAGTCAAAAATTTTTATCTCCATAAAAAGTCGTGATTCATTCATCTGATCATATTCATATTATAAATAGATTATGTATGAAAGTACATATTTATTTATTTAGGTACAATTATTTATGTAAGTACCTACCTAATATGTGTGAAAGTATTAAATAAATAAATATTCTATTTACACCTCGGCCAATCTTCCATTATGCAATGTTCCTCTCCATTCAAAGGTTGTCTGGAAGAGATCGCTTTGTTAAGCGATAAGACAGCCCATTATGCTTACATTTATTTGTTTCTTATTTATATATACCTATATCTGTTGTGTCCAGCTTGTAAGGTATAATAAAGAATTTTCATTCATTCATTCATTCATTCAAACCTTCAACTTATAAATATAAAGTTGCATTAAAAGTTTTGTAATTTTATCAACATTACAGGATGTTCTGAGGTGCCTTTCGAAAAACTGAACATCTTAGTAGGTATGATAACTATACCTCTCTATAATTAAACAATCTTCTATAGACGACCTCCGTGGCGCAGTGGGCGAACAGCCGGCTGAGACGCAAGTAGTGGATTCGATTACCGCCACTGAACAAATGTATTTGCATGATCTACAGATATTTGTTCCAGGTCTGGTTGTTTTTCTATATATTTTAAGTATGTATTTATAAAAAGTATATGAGTATTCTAACCGTTATCTCTGGTTCCCATAGTACACACGGCTACACATCAAGCTATAAGTTTCCAGTATAAGCTGATCTCTCATTCTACGAAAAGCCTACACAATGCGAGGTCAGCTTATACTGGAAATGTATAGCTTGATGTGTAGCCGTGTGTACAAGCTCTGCTTAGTTTGGGGCTAGATAGCGCTGTGTGAAATGTCCAGCAATATTTATTTATTTTATAGTCACCGTAGGTTATATTTTTATATCTTTACTAATATTATAAAGAAGTAAAGTAAGTGAGTTGGTTTGTTTGTTGTGTTTGACGGGGTTAATCTCATAAACTACTAAACTGATTCTGAAAATATTTAACTTTTAAAAAGATGCTCTATTCTATCACTGAGTTATATATATAAGGCTATATGGATCAGTAGTAACTTATACATATAGAGATTCTAAAAGTAATAAATCAAGAACTTAATTGCATTAAAACAAAGAATTCATAAATCATTTAATAATTAACAAATGCTTTGCTAATAGATACGCATGGTATTTCTACAGTACAATCAAATTTTCTACATAACATTATAGTCCAGGAAAATAAGGAATTCACCTCGGAATTCGAGCTAGCCAGCTAGATTTTTTCGTGGGCCTTTGTTTTGACCTTTTAAAGGTTGTCTCAAAAATCTAATATCATATCGTGCCGGCGTCTTGAGATATTGAAGGTCAAAGGTCATAAAAATAGGTATTTCGCCAATATCTCGTTTGCTTTGCACTCTACGACCGACGGCGACGGCTCATGATATCGAAAATTGATGTACGCAAAATTTGTGGAGAATTTTATGCTCCATAACTTTCCTAATAACTAAAAATGTCATAGAATGCAAAGCAAACGAGATATTGGCGAAATTACCGTACCATAAAACCCCGATTTTAAGATCTTTGACCTTCAATATCTCAAGACGCCGGCACGATATGACATTAGATTTTTAAGACAACCTTTGAAGGTAAAAGCAAAGGTTCATGCAGAAATCTAGCTGGTTAGCTTGAATTCCGAGGTTGACCCCTATTTTCGCCTTATTTGACTCTGCTATAACGGTATTTAGTTGTTCATATCGCAAGTTCGCAACGCAACACAATGCTTCAGTTTACGGTACACACTAAATCCTCTCATTTGACCATGTAATTGTTTAAATATTTTTTTAAATACCTTCGTAAGTATAGGTTGACTGTAAAACATGAACACCGTGTATTTCATGTTAAGTAGGTACCTACTCAATTCAATGGTATGGTGAATGCAATGTTTACAATGGAATGCAGGTAGTACACACGGCTACACATCAAGCTATACATCTAGTATAAGCTGACTTCGCATTGTGTAGGCTTTTCGTAGAATGAGAGGTCAGCTTATACTGGAAAATTATAGCTTGATGTGTAGCCGTGTGTACCTAGTTATGTACATAAGTACCTATTCATATATTCAGTTCAAAGTAAACTAAGAATAATGGTAACATTATTCGATTTTATGAACACTTGAAAATTCTCATGGTCCAAAACCAATAGGTAAAGTAGGATGCCTGATACCTAGGTATTTTGAGTAGAGACATCTCATTTTTCAATTAATACTATCGGACTTACAGCGGTGGTTTGAAGACTGATAAAGTATGAGGTGACAATAGGGCCCGGTACGATCTAAAAAATCCTAGGAATATCGCTTCTAGGGTTGGCAACATATTTATTGCAACATACTTACATATTGACAACATTTTTCAAAATAAGCTTTAAAAAATATACCTAGTACACTTAAAAATTATATTATGGAGTATTTTATGGAGAAACCAAAAAATTGACTTAGATGTTATTTGTTTTTACAAAAAATTATTGCTTGGCCCTTTTTGCACTTTTTAACAATTTTTCTATAGTATTAAAAAAAATTGTCTTTAATAAAATGATACTGTTTAAAAGTCATTATATGAAATCTCCTGTTTTAACCAAAATCAAACCATTTATTAAGATAGTCTAGACATTTATCTACAAATAGGTACCAACAATTCTTTGAATTTCATAACTTTCTGTGGGGGATTCTACTTCTAAATTTTAGGACAACATGAGCTCGAATAGGTACACACGGCTACACATCAAGATATACATTTCCAGTATAAGCTGACCTCTCATCCTACGAAAAGCCTACACAATGCGAGGTCAGCTTATACTGAAAATGTATAGCTTGATGTGTAGCCGTGTGTACATGCTTTGGCATCACTTATACGTAAAAGAGCGTGCACACATTTTTAAAATGAAGGATTTTTTATTGGATCGGGTGTAGAAAATATAGTATTTTTGCATACTATATATTTTTTCAACAGTATAAAGTACACTCGAAATAAAGTACAATACTATATATTATAGTACGGTTGGCAACCCTAATTGCTTCTGATTGGCGATCAAACTATTTCAATCCAGATTTTCGCAGTCAATAGATTGACGATCGGATTAGAATCGAATAGTTCAATCAACCGCAACTTTGTTATAAACTAGACTCTGTAGGTACGTACTTGCTACATACTTAGTACATAGTATTCTGATTTACGAATAGACGTTATTGGCGTTACCTGTGCCTCTAAAAATAGCGCAACAGTTTGAAAAAAACCATACCCTACCTAACTATTTAGATGCTGGATACTAGTATCTTACTTGAGCATTGTTAGGTTTACTACCTACGTACGTTAGATGGAACTGTGTATAAATATTTTCTACTCAATTTTTTTAATGGCTGACAATGAGAAAGAAAAGAAAGAAAGAAAGAAAAATATTTATTCAGACCACCACAAATGGACACAGAAACAAATGACACAAAAAATATGATCTAAAAATTAAAAAAAAAAAATTATAAATCTAAAAATTAATATCAAAAAATTTTAAATGTGGTGGCGAAAGGGTCCTCAGCTCAGCATTTGCTACAGCATGTTGCCATACTGCAGCGCTGGTATTCTGCTGAGGCCAGTGTTGACCTCACGGACACCCAGACATTTATACAACTATAAGATAGCACCTTCTACAGATCACTAACTCAAAAAAGTCATACAAACCATGACTTACAATTTTTTATTAAACAATGAGCGCATTTTATTTTTGATTAAATAAAACTAGTTTTAACTAGCATAATAGATGGTGGTATCTGGTGGGTGACAAGCCTCCAAAAAATATGATCTCAATCTCAAAGACACAATAAACAATCCCATTTCGTCAGTTAGACAAGCAATATTTTTATTTTTATTTCAAGTTTCTACGAAAACATCCCACAAATATTATAAACGCTAAAATTTGTATGGATGTATGTATGGATGTTTGTTACTCTTTCGGACCGGCTAAACCGATTTCGATGAAATTTGGTATGTATATCATAACCTGGATTAACACATAGGCTACTTTTTATTAGCCAGCTGAGACGCAGGAGGTAGCGGGTTAGATTCCCGCCGCGGAACAAATGTTTGCATGATCTACAGATATTTGTTCCGGGTCCTGGTTGTTTATTTAAATATATAGATATATTATAAGTATGTATTTACAAAAAATAAATGAATATAAGTATTCTATCAGTTATCTGGTTCCCATAGTACAAGCTCTGCTTAGTTTGAGGCTAGATAGCGCTGTGTGAAATGTCCAGCAATATTTATATATTTATTTTTATTTATTTATTGGCAAACCACGCGTGCGATTCCGCGGGCGGTAGCTCGTGTACAATATTTCAAGTTCAATTGATGACTATCATTTAGTGCTAGGTGATAAAGTGATTCTAGCTAACCAATTCACGTCAATTAGTCACGTTGCGCGTTGGTAATAAATAGAATCCGAATAGACAGGAAACAATATAGCGTTCATTCAGACAAAAAAAACATATTCACTGAGATGTCAAAGATAATTACGCACATTCAGCGTGGCTGCTTGGACAATAGACATACCTACCTACCATGATATCAAGTGATGAGTTAACTTAATAGTAGGACTCGCATAATAGTGACAGTAACTCTACTAAGGACTAGCATGCATGAGTGATATAAGGCTCGAGTACCAGTTAATTGTGCAACGGTTCACGCAAGGGCGGGTCCAGGGGGAGGGTCATGGGGGTCATGACCCAGGACCTAGGTGGACCACTAATTAAAATTGTAAAACATAATGTTTTTATATATTTTTTGTCACAATATAGATTTTATGTAAGTACATTCAATATCTAATTAATTTAATATAACCTTTTGATTTGAAAAATTGATTTTGTTATTTAAATATAGGTATTTTTAAGTACAGTATGTAAGTATATTAATAAAATACCTACTTTTTACTTGTATCTATGATTATAAAAATTAAATTATATGTGACCACGACTATGTGACCCACATAGTCGTGGTCAAGTCACAAGAAGTTTCCCCCTGGCACCAAAGCTGGATCCGCCCTTGGGTTCACGGTTGTAAAATATCTGAAAATGCTGCCTAAATGTGGGTCGTTGTGGTTATCTTAGTCCTAAGGAATAAGAAGACGAGACATTTGTAAATAGATCCAGGGCTTTAAACGACGTTGAATGAATGTCGTGCTGCAACTAAACATAACTGACTTTGCCTCTTTCTCTACCCGTGCAATAGTTTCAGTGTTCAAGTCTAGCTTTGTAGGTAGGTATAGGTAGGTACCATCTATTATCTCTACTCTGCTTTTGTCTCAAACATACTCATCTCTTCAAAGTCAATGCCAGATACTGGCACGTGTGCAAGCAGATTTATTTGCATGCCGGATAATACACGGGGGTTCTCGCACAATACATTTCTGATTGTCCTTTTGTTATGTTTACTTGTATGGATGCGACGAAGCGGAACTTGGGAGTGTAGACTGATTGGAATGGAATCTGAATAAAATTAACCTAGCTATTTAAAATGTACGAAATACTTGGAATAGCAGTTTCGTCTTGATTCAATACAATAAGGTTATCGACGAGTGGAATATTATTTTTCTAATAATACCTACGTGCCTTTTGACCCTCCATGGGCTACGGTTTTGGATTACGTCAAATATACCGCTGGAAGCCGTTTAAAGAATTAGGTAAGTACCTAGTGCATTTCACAATGCTACTCCTTGCACACAGATTTATGACAATATGTTACCGTGTACCTACCATGTGTTTTCTTCAAAGAGTAAAATAACACCTGTAGTAATACATAGGTTTTCTTTGAGTAATAAATCTACAAGCAATGATCAGCTCCTCATTGTAAACGAGCAGGGAAGTGCGGCTAACTAAACGTGTTTCTATTGACACACTAATTGGTAATTGCTGGTAAGCGACGCGTTTGTTTACTAGAACTCAAGAACATGCGCTTTCCATCTGCCTGGTCCGTTGCTCGTTAGGATTTCTAAAGCATCAGGAATTTTACCTCGCTTATCGATTTAAGACTAGTTTAACAAATGTGCTTGTAAGATGAGAGATTGGGACAGCACTCTAGACTGTCTAGAGGGTACAAGTTTAATTGTTTAATAAGGAGTCTTTAAAAATAAATTTGCCATCTTTTCCTAAATGTATGAATGCGCCACCCACCTACACCGACAAACAACGTTAAGTATCAAAGAGGGGGTCGCAGGAACAGTCACCGACGCCTCGGGCCAGAGTAATTTTTTAAAACCCATAATTTTGTTCAGTAGAGAATAACATGTTTATAGAGCTACACTATAATCAAATATCTCTATCTTCAAAGGTTTGCTGGAAGAAAACTCTTATTAGGGTTAAGCACGCATTTGTACATGCCCATTTTGTAAGCTATTTTTGTCTGTAAATCTATTTGTGTACAATAAAGAATAAAACAGAGCCTGGTTTAAAACTTATAGGCAAACACTATCCTTGTTTATGGGGTTTCCACATATGTAGATGTCACAGAATTTCCACGTCATTTGTAGGTGTTTTCTGTTTCATTATATAGATCTACTACTAAAGAATTAATTACTTATAAAGTAATTTGAACTGAAAATATGTTAACTTAGTTAAGAGCCTACCAGTTATATTATAATTCAATGGTCGATAAGGTGACCGTCGCGGCATTATACTCGTAATTTTGTTTGCCTAAAATGGTTCATTGATCGTGATTTTTTATCGTTTCCTGTTCTTCCCCATTGTTTGAATGCAGACCAAAGCACACCCGTTACAATTCCCGTTGGCGACCAATAAACACACAAAAGCAATGCCCCTAATCTAGAAACACGTTGAGTGCAAAGGTGCAATCTCGATGCCATTAGGGTGGGTGTGGATCCCCAGAAAGTAATTTGAAAAAACCCCAATACTGTAAGCAGGTAAGTCCTTTTAAACAGCGAGTACTTACTTATTACCATGTTTTATCGTCAAGTTTGGAAAAAAATCCATGCCATCATTACCCCGGGCAATCACGCAGCCCTCTTGGAATTCCCAGAAATACTCGTTTCAAAATGCTCGTGGGCAAAGTCAGGTTGCATTATAAAGGGGCTTGCGTTCTCGTCAAGTTGCCCAACTTGGCATTGGAATTGAGAAACTCGTTAGAAGTTAGTTTTTGCATCGGTCAGATTTCTATCGAACGGGACGAATTGCATTCCTCAGTCGTACGATCCTCTGTGACCAATAGCTGAGTCGGCAGACAGACTGGCAGCGTACGAGCTTGGATGGTTGTGACTTACTTGGAATGTTATTTTTTAAATGCTGATATTATCTTCGATGTCATACCTAAATAGGTTCTGCTAACTAGCAAAAGATGTCTGGTCTGCTTCACGAAATTTAAATTGGCCTGAACCCAGATTATTTCTCCCTTCCCCTTCCCTTTTCTAAAACATTGGCTCCTATATTATAAGTATATTCTATTTGCAAGAGGTCGTAATAGAATTATTAATTTTGCTTTAGATTCAATATCCCGCGCTCTTTATGAGGTAATCCACTTTCGTGGCTCTTTGTGAGACAATCTGCTATCGGATAAGATGAGGTAGATAGCGATACCAAAACATTGGTTATATTTTTCACATTTTCTGCAATTATGACGACAAAGTTGCCAAAGAAGTTATTGCGATTTCTTGGACAGGAATCGCCAGTGCTCGTCTAATTGGCAGTTATTAGAAGAGCGGTCCGGCTAGCTTTAGGCCCTTTCACCGTAGCGTAAATGAAGTATATAGATGGTTATTAGGGACTCAAGGCAGGGCTCTTGATAAACGAGTTGTCAAAGACATCACCTATGTGTTTATTTTGCCCAGTTCGAGGCTTGATTTGATAATATTTGAAGCCTTTGGTTAGCGCAGCTCTGTACTGAATGCACGGCGTCTGTACTCGTTAGTTTACATCTGTTCGAATCGGTCTAATAATGTAGGTGTCTCAATCTGGGAAAAAGTCACGATACTGTACCTACCTAACATCAATGACTGTCACTAAGAAAAAGCGAGTGATACTGTACACGAACGGGCTCTGTCATTCCGATAAGAATAACAATATTGTTTATTAAGCGTAATTAAATAGAGAGGCAATATTGAGAAGTAGGTGTTATGGCGCTTCCACACCGAAATTCACTCCACAGAAAATGTTGTAAGGATAAACTACACTGTATTAAATCCTATAGAAAACTGTAAGTAGACCAAAGTTTGTTTTGCTATTGAAATTGAGTTACTTTAATTTGAAATTTCTAAAACACTTCATGCTTGATTTGGTACGAAGTTTTTTAATTCCAAGTTCAATGTCGTTTTCTTGCATCCGTACGTAATTATTGAGTTTTCTCATTATTGTTTATTTCTAAGAAAACATCTTTGTAATAATTTATAATAAGAAATAATTGCTTACGAAATTTTACAAAAGGTTTGAAAGTGCGATGTTGCGAACGGTAGGTAACTATGCAGTAAGTGATTATCACTATTTGCATACTTACCTAGATACCAGGATAAATGCATTGCATATCTATTAGCGGTAAAATTTCCACGTTTTAGTCCAAATAGGTGGATTACAGCGGAATGATTCTACATGTAGGTGAGACACTTAGAAATCTTTACAAAATCGACCAAGTGCACGGTATGGCTATGGATAGGAATGTTCTTCTTCATAAAAAAGCAGAGTACCGTAAGTTTTTTAAGTAACCAAAATTCATCACTGTTTTTTTATTATAAATTTTATAGTCTATTGAAAAATGTTGAGATAATTTTATATCAATGAAATTGTTGTGTGATCAGATCAAACACACACATCGAATCTAAATAAACATAGCTTACGGAAACTGATGCGAATGAGATTATAAAAGTTGATTTTTGTACGTGCGTGTCTTTTGTTTCTGACGTACAACGTATAAAACATTTATTTGATCGAGCGAAGCGAGATCTCCAAATCAACTTGGGCAAATTGGCGTTGTATGTATGTATGTAGGTAAGTATGTATGTATGTATGTTTGTTTGTCCAAGGATAACTTTCGAAACGTAGATCCGATCATCGTGAAATTTGATACATACGTAAGTAGAGATGGCACAATTTTGGTGTGACTAAATGAGCTAAAAATGTGAGGGGGTTGTTATTATTTGCGGGGAGAGTGAGGGGTTTGTATTGGGGTTCAAGAGCGGTAAGAAAAAATATGACTGAGATGAAATGAAAAAAAATGAGACTATTAGGTCAAATAGAACGTCAAATGAAAGGTCTTTAGTAGTAAATTTCGACCCCGTTTTTATTTTTAGTTTAGTCTTTGCAGTTTTTGAGTTATTAGCCATAATAAAAACCGAAATTTGGCAAAATTCAAAGGGTACCTACACCATTGATCCCACAGTGCTAAAATTTGGTATGCGTGTAGTTTAAGTAACACGTATATAGGCAAAAGTCTGAAATCCAGAATAACTGCAATTTGTACCCAAAAAAAAATAATTACCAATTTACATGAACTCCCGTTACCTGTTTTTGAATGAAACTGTAGGTCAAGTTGTTTGGTTACTCATTTCGTGGCACTATTTTGATCGTCAAAGATTACGCGAGATCTCAGTTCGGGGCGAACCACTAGTCTATACAAATACATAGAATGGACCAGCTTTTCTAGCCTATCTGTATCCACGTGTTTCAACACGGTTGCGAACCACACGTGCTCACTCATTGTCTAACCGTGGACAATTAAACAGCCGATTAACCATTTATAAGATCTACGGATGACAAACTCAGGCGATTGACAAAGATTGAGAGATCAATTTACAATGAAGAATCAATTATCTTTAGGTTGAATAAGGTTGATTGTCGTTTGGTTCAATGGATTCAATCTATAAGTATCTATTATTGATCGAGCGAAGCGAGGTCTCTAATTCTAAATCTTCTAAAAAAATGTAGATATGTACCTATGTATGTTTGTTCGTCAGAGGATAACTTTCGAAGCGTTTATCCAAACATCGTGGAATTTGGCATTATATGTATGTAGGTAGTGAGTGATGGCACAATTTTGGTGCGACTAAATGTGTCTGTGTGTGTGGGGGGGGGGGGGGGGGGGGGTGAGATATTGGGGTTCAAGAGGGGTAAAAAAAAAGGGATTATCCGATCAAATGGCACGTCTAATAAAAGGTCTTTGTGAGTACATTTCGACCACATTTTTATTTTTAGTTTAAACCTTGTAGTTTTTAATTTAATAGCCATAATAAAAACTGAACTTTGACCAAATTCACAGACTACACCAATGCCCCCACAGTGCTGAAATTCGGTATGCGTGTAGCTTTAGTGACACAAATGTAGGCAAAAGTCTGAAATCCAGAATAACTGCAATTTGTACCCAAAATAGAGTAACCAAAATACATGAACCATTTCAATGAAACTGTAGGTCAAGTTATTTGGATATGCATTACGTGGCACTATTTTGATAGTCAAAGATTAGGTAGAAATAATATTTTTTTGTTTTTATGAGACTCGCGAGATCTCAGTTCGGGGCGAACCACTACTGGTATTTATACGAGTATTTCTTTCTATTCCGTCTCTTCTTTTATTTATATGAAGCCTGTTTCACAGGTCAAAGAACTACAGACACTGTTATGTTGAATGTATGATGAGCACGAAGTGTAAGATAAACTCTTTGTCGATGGACCGATGGCATTGTAGATGTTGCTATAAGTTGTATGGAGGCGGCTATGTACCTAGGTACCATTTGTGGCTTCTACAGAGAGGATGATGTCTAGCAAACTTAGCAGTGTAGGTCTATCGGGGGAGATGTTATAGTATACTCGTATAACAACTTTTTTAAGGATGATGATAGTGCCTTTGATGTATTAAATACTAAATTTTTTATGCAAGCTGACTGTTAGCTGTTGCTATAACTTTCAATATTATTATCATTGTGACACAAGACAATAAAAAAGTAGATTGTGTAAAGGTCATATTATTTAAATTGGTTTGCGGAATTGAAAACGAATCTTGTTGTCCTTTTTATATCTGATTTAATGTAGCTAAGTGAATACATGATTGGTGTATTTTTTATGTGCATTTATAGTGTGACAACTAGGTTTTTTTATATGTTTCATGTATCAATTAGACGTTAATTTGTCAAAAATGAGTTTATTTTCTTAGACAATTAAATCGTATTATCGGATTTTATATCGTCTTCATACACTTCATAATACTATCATAAGACCAGTCTTAAGAAGCCGGCGAACCCCGAGCGCAACTTCAATTCGGCCGCGTCAAAAACATCGGCCTGAATATCGCTATCCCTGTTTAGTGACGAAGTTTAGCCACGCAGAGCGACAGTGATAGCAAATGAACAATTCTAAATTTAATTAGATTTTGGCCGTGTCCCGTAATACCAAAAATGATGACTGAAAACTTGTTGTATTTTTCTTACTGTTTTGTTATTCTGTAACTAGACGATATAATCTATGTTCCCATGACTAGGATACGTAAGATGTTGTTGTTTTTAATACGAAAGAATTAGGTTGAAAACCGGTCTTTTATGACGTAAAAACATGCAGAATGCGGTACGCTTCTATTTCATTTTAGAAAAGTTTTTTGATCTAATATATGGTTGGGAACCTAGATAAATACTATTCAAATTAATATAATACCTTATTAAGGTAGAATATGCTCTAATTAGAAATGATCTTGGTAGTACGTGTTGTATGGGCGGATTTCCCTCCGATCTCCCCTTAAGACGATATACAAATTTAATTTCGGTGACGATTGGGCGGAGCATCCGGAAATGCAAGAAAGTGACAGCGCTATTTACTTGCTTAGATGAAGAGCGTGACAAACATGTATCATAGTCGCGCCGCATTGTCTCAGGAGTAAATGACGTAAGTGACAAAAGATAAAATCTCGAATTGCATGAGAACCAACAAATTAAAAAAAAAATCTATTAATTTAGATTCCATAATTACCTACATAACTATTTTAAAAAATCTTTAAATCTTTTCTAGTCAGAGAATTAACGATATTAGCGTTTTAGAAAATTTTTGACAAATAATTGTATCGAGAAAAGTTTAACCAATTGCGTTTCTGACTTTCATTTATGTACTTTAAATCCTCAAGTAAATATTGCTTAAATATGAAATCAGTACCATTTTTCGTTATCGAACACGACAGTTACTTAGCGGCTCAAATTGTATGGAAGCGAAACGTGTCCAGGTCGCTGAAATGAAGAGGCTAAGGTTGATGTGCGGCGTCACCAGGCTCGATAAAATCCGTAACGAGTAGGTGCGAGGAAGCCTGGGGGTGCGCGACATCGCTGACAAGATGCAGGAGAGTCAGCTGCGATGGTACGGTCACGTGAAGAGGAGGCCACCTGACTACCTAGGGAATTTGGCACTACAACTTTCCATCCCCGGTCGAAGATCTAGAGGTAGACCCAAGACATTGTACCCTAATCTATAGGTACTAATGATTTTAGCACTATATGTAAAATTATTAGGATTCCGTTACCTAAAAAAGAAAAAGGAACCCGTATCACCTCGTTGTCCGTCTGTCTGTCTGTCCGTCTAACAAGACCATTTTTGTCTGGAACGCGTGGCAAGTTGAAATAAATATCAAATACAGAGGTCTACGGTCCCTTGGAGCTGGAAAAATCAAGCTTCTAAGTCAAAGCAATAAAAAAAATACGGCCATTTTTGACGCATATTTTGCTCGCAAATAAATCAAAATGATAAATGTTTCTTACATTTATTTGTTTAGCTACTGTTGTGTCTAGCTTGTAAGGTATAATAAAGAAGTTTCATTCATTCAAAACATATAGGGCACTTCCCGTCACAAATCATGAAATTTGGCATGAAGCAATTTAAGATCTCACAGCATACGTAAAAATCCTATAATCGGTAATTTGTAAATAAAAAACACCCTCGGTGTTCGAGAAGACTCGCACTTGACCAATTATTTTATTCTTATTTGAATGAAACTAACTCCTTAGGTATTAAGATTTTGGAGTTTTAAGATTTTCCTACATAAATAGGGACCTATTTTTTGTTACACCGCCTCCTCACACGTTTTTTCAATCCAGTCCATCCAAAGGTTGCCCGGAAGAGATCGCTTTGAGCGATAAGGCCGCCCATAGTACCACCATGTTAGTCTTAAGTTTTATAAATTATTTTAATTTGGTGTAACAAAGAATTATCTCTCACTTTTTCTCTCTCTCGAAGACACTTTAAAAACTCAATATTGACTTAAATAATATTAGACACAAAGATAAAGATAATACAATAGTATTAGACAAATACAAATAATATACAACATTTGAATGCACTAGCTGCTTGCTACTTAGTTAACTACTCTGTAAGAAAGGCCAAGTTCAAAACATCTTGCGAATTAGAGAATGTAGTTTGCGGATGCAATAATTACCGTTTACTGGTCACATCCTCTAACGTTTAGCCGGTCATTAAGGAATCGCATTCATTATTTTTAAAACTGTTTTCCGTTATGCAGCATAACCTTACAAAGGTTCATCGTCATCATCAAATATAGGACGTCCACTGGAGAAAATGGGCTATTTTCTCCAGTGGACGTCCTATATTTGATTATATCCCCTATAGATTTACCCCCCCCCCCCCCCCCGAGATATCGTGAGGCGTGTAACAACTGCCCCAAAAAACAATGATACAACATGTTGACCACGAACGCTCTGTCAAGAGCGTTACGATTGAGAAGAAGAAGAATAGATTTACAGAGAATCGATCTTGGTGCGGCCCCAACTGCTCCCGGCAACCCTTATTTGGTCGTCTTTACGCCTAATGGGGGCCGCCCTACGCTGCGCTTTCCAGTTCGTGGTCTCTTTTCAAACTTTCTGCCCCAACGGCCGTCAGTTCTTCGAGTTGTCCCCCGTACTGTCACTTCGGTTTGCTAATTTTCTGGGTTATGTTAGTGTTAGGATTAGAGTCGCACAGAGAGCCATGGAGCGCGCCGTGCTCGGCATCACACTACTAGACCGAGTCCCCAATACTGAAATTCGCAAGCGGACTAAAGTTCAAGACGTTAGCAAGCGTATATTGGGACTCAAATTCAAATTCAAATTCGTTTATTACTCCAGAAATAACATAACAGTTTACAAAAACCAAAGCGTTATTACTAGTTTATAAAACAATAAAAACAAAATTACAAAATATAAAAATTTAAGTTATAAGGACACAACAGAAATAAAAAGTAAGTTTTATATAAAATTAATTGGATCGAGGATCAATTATAGGATTAGCTCTAATCTAATCTCTCGCAGTATTCTAGACATACTTGCGCCATCTTCAGTATAAGATCCGCAAATACATCGGCTTCAGGGTACAACTTGAGCAGTGCGTTAAGTTGGCGCTGCGCACGGCAGATAGGCGAGTTTTGACGTGCCACAGTGTGCGCAGGGCTCGGCTCGAACAGCAGGACTCTCCCAGGACGAAATCTAGAGCGTTGCTCAGGCACGCACATCCGACTTGCCTCGCTAACCAAATCAGGGCAGTCAACCACACCCCGCAATAGATGACACACAGTCATAATTTGGTCATTTATTCTACGCGTTTCAAGAGAGTTGAACCCTAGTGTACCCTGTAGATATTTCGTGGGGTACATGAACGGATAATAATTATAACTCTTCTTATACATAAAGCGTAGGAACCGCTTTTGAACCTTCTCAAGCATAAGAGAATATGTAGATTCGTGTGGGTTCCAAATGCACGAACCGTATTCAATCTTTGTTCTCACTAAGGAAATATATAACAGTTTTATTGCACCCAAATTATTAAACTCCCGACAATTACGAGTAATGAACCCCAACCGTTTAAAACAATCAGCCGTAAGCTTTCGCATATGCTCATGGAACTCAAGCTTAGGGTCAAATAGAACTCCAAGGTCCGTTACCGCCAGTCTTCTAGCCAGTACCTGGCCATTCAGTGTGTACTGCGCGGTAATTCCTCGTGTTGATCGAGTGAAGCTCATAACCTGACATTTATTAATGTTTAATGTCAAATGGAAATGGGCAGGACATGTGGCCAGGCGCGGTGATGATAGGTGGAGTAGGGTGCTGACTGAGTGGTGGCCCCGAGATGGAACCAGGAACGCAGGTCGTCCGCCGGCAAGATGATGATGATGATGTTAGTGACTTGGTTTTTCTATGGATTTTCTCATTTCTGATTGGATCTCGTGGAGAATCTCCTCTCCATAGCTCGCTGAGGGATCTTGAACCTTTTTAACCGATTTAAAAAAAGGAAGAGGTTCTCAATTCGACTGTATTTTAGGGTTCCGTACCCAAAGGGTAAAACGGCACCCTATTACTGAGGCTCCGCTGTCCGTCTGTCTGTCCGTCTATCAACAGGCTGTATCTCATGAAACGTGATAGTTAGACAGTTGAAAATTTCACAGATGATGTATTTCTACTGCCACTAAAACAACTTATACTAAAAACAGAACAAAATAGATATTTAAGAGGGGCTACCATACAACAAACGTGATATTTTTGCTCGTTTTTGCTCGATATTGATAACGGCAACAGCTACACGCTTGAAATATTCACAGAATATTTAGTTATAAATTCACTTTAAATTTAAATATGTAATTAGAATATAATAAAATAAATATTTAAAGGGGGCTCCCATACAATAAACGTGATTTTTTTGCCGTTTTTATAGATAATGGTACGGAACTCTTCGTGCGCCAGTCCGACTCGCACTTGGCCGGTTTATTTTTTATGTTTGTTACCTTAGATTTTTTGACTGGGTGAACCGATTTTGATGATTCTTTTTTTATTTGAAATCTGGTGCTTCCCGTGTGGTCCCATTTCCGTTTGGTCTATTTCTGATAATGGCATCCATGAGTAAACCATTTAAGTCTTAAATTTGTTGATCGTTATGTTTGTTAGCTAAATAAACTTAACTTTTATAACTCCATTATATATCAACCGATTTGGAAACTTAGTTTTTTTATTTAAAAGGATAAACTTTTAGATTGATCCCATGGTAAATTCATCAAAATTGGTAGAGCAATTTGGTTTTTACTGTTATCTGAAGTCTGTTATATTTTTGTTAATAAGTTATTTGTTATGAGGTTAAGTTATTTGTGAGAGAGCACGTTTCCTTGCCATATTAAGTAATCACTGGTAACACAGATTATATACAGTGTTGTCAAAAGTTGAATCATTATTAGTCAAATTACAGAAAAGAGAGTGCTCTTCTAAACCACGTCAGGAAAAATAAGTGATCCTAAGATATTAGAGCGAATATCTTGTTATATTAAAATAAAATATTTTATTAAAGAAATATCTATCTACTCGTACACACGGCTACACATCAAGCTATAAATTTCCAGTATAAGCTGACCTCTCATTCTATGAAAAGCCTACACAATGCGAGGTCAGCTCATATTGGAAATTATAGCTTGATGTGTTGCCGTGTGTACGTATGTAATAGACAAATTAATATAATTTTCAATATTCCGAAAATGAACACCAAAGAAGGATAGGTAACTAACGTGACCATTGATATCGCTTTTTCGTTGCTTTATTTTAATTTTAACTTTTTCTTAGCTCTATGTACAATCAGCAAAAATTCCGCTCTGCCAGTTTTGAAACAGTTTCGCTTGCAAGTAGTTAGCTAGCTGACACCGCCTTTTTCTTTTGTCCTTTTATTTTAGCCAATCGGAGAGATGAACAATATTGAACATCTGTTTATTTTTGTGAAAGCCCTTTGTTTTAATGACTTTTAGAGTTTTATTAAAGTTACAAAAGGTGGTCAAAAGATAGCAAGGCGGGGTAACTGCTAGTCGCTTCATAGAAAATTCACCCTTAAGGTGGCAGAGCGGACTGTTTGCTGATAGTACCTGCTCGTATTTATCTATTATTTCTTCTATATGTTTAGTATAATCTTTAGACCAATGAACTCTGGGCATTATGGTACCCAAACCGATGATTTGTTGGTACATGTTAGGTACTATGCTGGGTAACTTGTTTTCTATTTAGCGAGTATGGGATTGCGATATAAAATACAATATTTCTTATAACATAGTCAAAAAACTCATTGTGTTATTCTAAAAGGTAGTTATTTCTACCTTCGCTATAGTTATTATAATTTTTTCTATTTTACCTTCTTTAAACGACAGACTAGGAAGTTGAAATTAAACCAAGATAAATGCCAAAGGTTAGAGACGTTGACAAAAATGAATGAATGAATGAATGAATGAAAATTCTTTATTATACCTTACAGTCTAGACACAACAGATTTATAGAAAAAAAAACAAATAAAAGTAAGCATAATGGGCGGTCTTATCGCTTAACAAAGCGATCTCTTCCAGACAAACTTTGGATGGAGAGGATCATTGCTTAATGGAAGATTGGCCGAGGTGTAAAAAGAATAAACTTAATAATAGAAAAAGAAATTAGTTATATACATACATATAAACAAAAGTAAACAGGCATCTTCGATCATTTTTGAATTTCGATCGAAGGAAGGCATAAAATATTCCTGCTGTCTGTGATATTTATAGGTAAGTACTTCCACGTGTCTATTTATTATTAAATATGTAAATGTCTTTCTGATAACCATATGTCGCAATTTTATACGGATGATCATATACCTACACGTACCTAATGCAAATAAGTTTAAATTGCGTATGTTAATTGATGGCGATTATATTGATCACTGACTTACTAAAATTTTATAATATAAGCACTCTTTTATTTCGTTCATACTAAAGACCACATTAGCATGGGATTTAAAGTGAGATTTCTCAAATAAGTTAATAAGGATATTTTTTTTAAAACAAACATTATTTTTTCTTGCCGGCTAAAACTACCCCGCCAAGACAACACAACTTATCTAAGTTATGAGTTAAGTTATAAACTATGTTATGAGTGCTAATTTGTTCTTTAGCTTGATTAAGGCCGTTCGTTATCTACGAAATTTAAGGGAGTCAGTAATTAAAAGAATTCCCACCGCCAGGTATCAATTCATACGACTTGTTTTCATTCTGAATTTATGCATTCAACGTATGAAAAGGAGTGACGAAAATGTATTTTGTATTATTAATATTTATGGCTTTAAGATATGTTCAATATGTGTGTTTTTTACGATTCGTAGCATTAAATAAGTTAACCTTTGCTAGAACGTTTCCCCAGTATTGATAAAATATAATATGTAGATTAAAGTTAGTAATTTCTTGTTTTTAAGCCTGTAGTTATTGTAATACTATCGAGATTGTCTACCACCTCGATTGTCTGTTATGGCAAACCAAATTTAAAATTAATGTATGAAGAACCAATGGTAGGAAAACCATAAATATGCCAGTATGTATTGTACTGCTAAGTGCTTCTCTACACTTCTCAAGTCCAGTGAAAATTAACAGATTTGCCGCAACGTTTGTCATTTCTACCGGACGTCATTAAGATAATAATTATCTAAGTGGTTAAACAAGGCATACGTCAAACTGTGTTACTAGTTTTTTTATAAAAGCTAAAATATCTTTATTTCCGTGTCTTGGAGAGCTGTATCAATAGATTAAAATAGTTTGTTAACCTGTTTGTATAAAATAGTTTGTTAACCTGTTTGTATAAAATAGTTTGTTAACCTGTTTGTATAAATTGAAAATCGCCTGTTGCCAGCCAATGAACACGCATATTTTACAAGCTTTTTATTAACTTGCAATGTATGTATGTAGTATGTTTGTCCGGGTGGAATCTTGCAACTGAATTTTAAACCCGTTCTCCTCAACCGATTGCACTGAAATTTGGAATACATATGTAACTTCGGTGACAATGCAATAATATGGTACCATGGAGGTGGTCTCATGATGGAGATGGATGCTAGACAACGGAACTTCTGAATGGGCTACTAGTGTTTGGGCTTATTTAAATCTGCTTGCGGTTCCAATTATGAATTTTACTAATTTGATAAAGTAATTTTTCATAAAAAAACTTATAAATATATATTACAAAAAAACACTTACACTTAGATAAGATCAACTGCCAACCGGACAACATTTTGCATTCAATAGTCAAATTCAGGTCACCATCAACACCAAAAACTTGAGTTATAAAAACTTATTTTCACAAAAACCACTGAAAATCACTTTCGAGTTTACAATAAAACTTTTTTTTTCCAGTTTTTTTTATGTATAAAAAATAGAGTTAAATTTCGCTAAGGTTGTTATGGTGCAGTTTCGCACGGACGAAATCGCTCGCGGATTGACATGCGCTCATTGAGATACAACCTACAATAGGCGCCCGCGCAAAACTCCCGCCTCTATATACCTCTACCGATCTAAGGCAGCCGCGCTAGCCGAGTGGGATGGGAACCTATCTGCTAAAATGTCGTAGGTTCAAATTGTCACCTAAAAATCTGATCATACAAATTTTTTTCAAGAAAAGCGAAGAAAACGTTTGAAAACTTATAAGTCTAGGACCAAATATAAGTTAAAAAAATTCAATGTATTAAATGTTAACAAAACCAGGTCTTGTTCCACAGACAAAGTTTATCCTAATTTCACGTAAAGATCGCTTTGTAAAGCGATAAGACCACCCATTATGCTTACATTTATTTGTTTTACAGGCTGTTCAGCTGTGGAATACTCTGCCCGAAGAAGTAAGACGGTCATCGTCCTTACACGTCTTCAAATTGAAGGTGAAACATCATTACCTGACGATGTCATCTTCCTAGCGTTATTTATTTACTATTTATGTACTTATTTTATCTGTTAGTATAGTTTGCTATATGTATATACCTATATATTAGTCTATTTTATAAGTATATTAAGTATAAGGATTAAAACTTCATATTATTATTATATCTTAGAATATATTATGTGTAAATGTAATGTATCCGCTAAAGTACACCGCACTCCGTAATTTTTAAAAATTTCGCTCCATCCAAAGGTTGCCTGGAAGAGATCGCTTTTAGCGATAAGGCCGCCCATTGTATTCCTTATTTATTTTAACCCAGTACTTATTTTTTTTATTATTTCTGTTTGTGTGGTAATTCAATAAAGAGTTGTCTATCTATCTATCTATCTTTTATGTTTATTTTTCAACCGTTGTTGTGTCTAGCTTGTAAGTTGTAAGGTATAATAAAGAATTCACTAATTAATTTACTTAGGTAAGATGTATCGGTTTTAGTATGTAATTATTTTAAACCGTAAATAAACAGAGATATTGCAAACCTTGTCCTTGTAAGATTTTAGGTTATTTATTATGTATAAGTAGGTATATTATTTATATTTTGTATAATGTATTATGTTTATCTCTAATGTAGGTATAGTATATATGTATCCGTTTTATCACATTGACGAGTTTATGAGCTGTTCCTTCTCTGATTTGTAGGTGCGAGTGTGTCTCTAAGCTGTACCTGCTTATGTAGATGTACCTATGTTTTAGTTTAATTTAGTTAGTAGTTTGACATTTATCTAAATTATTGTGTTTTTTACTATGTACCGACCCTATGTATCTTGACTTACCAATGTTATGCAATGTAACTTTATGGTTTAATAAATGAATATGAATATGAATAAAGGTATTTTTTTTTAATATGGTTAAGTGTTGTATTTATTATAGTATATACTATATATTAGTATTCTACTCCAATGTCATTCTCTGTGCACGTACCCACCACTATAATCAAATATTTCTATCTTCAAAGGTTTGCTGGAAGAAAACTCTTATTAGGGTTAAGCTCGCCTTTGTACATGTCCATTTTGTAAGCTATTTTTATCTGTAAATCTATTTGTGTACAATAAAGAATAAAGGAATAAAGGACCTTGTTACTTGTAATTGTTACATAATATAACATTGCAGCCAAAATAATAACCGTTGCAACACGTGATTGCGATACTAATAACAGTTGTCCGAATTTATTGCAAACGTAATGCGAATTCCAAAAACAAACCGGTTTTAGTAATCAGTCAAGTTCAATGCGAATGTCAAATGTTATAAAATCAAATGGCTCTGCCAAAAATACACCGAGATTCTTTCTCTAATATAATTTTTAATTAGATTAAAAAATTTGGTTAGAACTTTGCCTGCTGTATGTTATATGTTTCATGCATTTCATAGATAAATAGATAACGCTTTATTGTACATCACACTTAAATTAAAAAACCGGCCAAGTGCGAGTCGGACTCGCGCACGAAGGGTTCCGTATCATTATCTATAAAAACGCCAAAAAATCACGTTTGTTGTATGGGAGACCCCCTTAAATATATGTTTTATTTTAATTTAATTATTTATTTTTAAAGTAAATTACTAACTAAATATTCTGTGAATATGTCAAGCGTCTACCTGTTGCCGTTATTAATATCGAGCTAAAACGAGCAAAAAAATCACGTTTGTTGTATGGGAGCCCCCCTTAAATATTTATTTTATTCTGTTTTTAGTATTTGTTGTTATAGCAGCATCAGAAATACATCATCTGTAAAAATTTCAACTGTCTAACTATCACGGTTCATGAGATACATCCTGGTGACAGACGGACAGACAGACAGCGGAGCCTTAGTAATAAGGTGCCGTTTTACCCTTTGGGTACGGGAACCCTTAAAAACAAAACAAAAATAAATAAAAATACTCGCAGAAATACAAGTGGCGGTCTTATCGCTAAAAGCGATCTCTTCCAGAAAACCTTTGGATGGATTGAATACATCACACTTATGTTCTATATGCGAAAGTTTGATGTTTGTTTATTTGTTACTCAATTACATCATAACGGCTGAACCAACCTGGATTGACACATTGAATTGACACAAAACACGCGTGCGAAGCCGCTGGCGGAAGCTAGTACACAATAAACAAAACAGAAAAGAAGGTTCATTAATAAATTTGGCGGATAATGTGGCCGCTTTAGGTGTAATTTATTTATTACTTACTTTAAAAGACACATAAAAAGTAAAAGTATTTCATCAATTTAAAGCTCGGTACCATTATAAGACAGTCATTAATAAAATATTTTTAAAAAATAATCGTACACACAGCAGATCATAATCCTGTATATTATATATCCTGTATCTCTGTATATCCTGTAAAGTTGATATACACACTCTTGCTAAAAATAGAGACGTCCTCTATCGGATATAACTCCAATAAACACTTAGGACCTCGGTATTGGATTCTGGCTCTCTAAAGAGATCAGAGGGCTTAGCCAAGTTACATTCGATTAGCGATGACACTAGTCGATAAGTCCGAAAATGTATTGGATTTGACACATGCTATGACATATCACATGCCACGTGATATATTCTACAACAAACCTATCTAGAAATCGAATCGATTCGAAACGAATGTCATTTGGCTACGGGCTCCGATCCCAGCTTACAAATATTTCGTCGATAGAAATGATGGATTAGGCTGGGCAATTAGCAGGTACTTAGCTCACTTTCCTACCACGCCACGTGACGTTGAATAAACATTGTACGCAGCAGTGAAACGCAAGGCGCGCTAAATACATCGTCCGACAGTAAATACGGAATCCAACGTCATGTGTTTGCAAGAAACAAAAGTCTTAATTAAAACTCTTTTGTTCCCATCTGTACTAGGTGTAGGTACCTAGCTCTGGCTGGGTTTTGTGCGTTTGTATATATTTTGACGCTGTTCAGCAGAGCGCATCCTTTTCCTTCCTCGAATGGAACTTGGTTCGTTGCGCCAAGACTCAAACATGCTTAACTATGCTTTCGATGTCTTATTTATTCAAACATGGCCACGTCTGCTGTTGTCGAATTATATGGCCAATTAAGAATAGGCTCAAAAAAAGGGTGTTATAATTTCGAACAATTTTTGAAGAGAAAACTTCTTTAGGCGCGTTGGGCAATTTTTGAGATGGGGAAAAACCATTGAACTCGCGACATACCGTTACCGACACCTCTGTATATAAGTATCTGTAGTGTAGTCTGTTCAAGGTTTCACTTCTGTCGGTACTCCCGGAGTGCCACTATTTTTTTTAATTGTTAATAGTCAAGCGCTTTACCACTACCTCACCTGATGGTAGGTAAGTGATGGTGTGAAGATGGAGCACGCTTGTCTAAAAAACCTATTCACTCCGGACTTGAAGACTCCGAGATTATACTGGTCCGGAAAAACATACGCCGGAAGTGAGTTCCACTTCTGACTCGTTATGAGCATATCACTGTTAGTGTGTATCGTACGTACGTTTAACCTCTGACGTGTCTGGCATCGTAGTTCCCAAACGAATTTTGCCAAACAATGCGATTTGGACGTGGTTTTTTTATAGCAAACTAGTTTAAGGTGGTTCTTAGCTATGTGTGATGATAATCAGGTCAACAGATCTGAAGGTTATCAGCACTTTTCTTTATACGTGAAGGTATCTCAGCTGTAAAAAGGAAATTTATGAAGGTTTTAAAACTGTCGAGGTGTTTTTTTATACTTTTAGCTATTAAAAACTTAAATTTAATAAAAAAGTTTTTAATTAAGCCAGTTTTAACACGTGCACGCGTTGTATGTCAACAAAAGGTAGCCTGTGTGGCCCAAATGTAGTCTCATCCACGTTATAATCTATGTACCTTCTCGTACATACCTAATTTTATCGAAATCGGTTCAGCCGTTATGACGAGATTAAGTAACAAACAAACAAACATCCAAACTTTCGCATTTATAATATTAGTGTGATTACAACAAATTGACCGAACCTAACTCAATTTAATACGGATTGATTGGATTTTTCAGTTATAAAAGTATGTTATATGACCTTATTGACGTGTTTTACGATTACAATTTGGCTTAGATATTTGCATCAGTAATAGGGTTATGCCGATCATAAATTCTGACCCGATAGAGGCCGATAGAGGAAGATTCAGCCCATCAAATTATTCTTTAAGAAGTAGATTTTTTAAATGTGTTATGTAAGAATATTGACAACGTTCTGATTAACTCACATATTCAAAAACATATTGTACTGAACCCTTTGGAAACTAAGTTTAAAGGATGGTATATATAAAAACATGATATTGGTACGAGCTGAGGGTTCGGGATAAAATAATGAAAACCAATCTAACCAAAACAACACTTTTATTCAACACTGAAATGTGAATACACGATCTTCACAAGTAATCACAACACACTAATTCACACCACTGTTGCACAATGGTACCACTGCCAACTAGAAATGTGTAGGTATTTCCACAAGCTTACTATTTCTTATTCTGTGTAACTGTAGGTAAAAACGTAGTAGGTTTATCACACCTATTATTACCTATTCTGGGACACAGTAGGTATAACTTCGAAAAGCCTACTATTACCTATTCTGTAACAGCCTCGGGCGTAAAAATAATATTAATATGACATGTGCTGCAGTGCAGCTATAAACACCGTTTTTGTGTTGCAGAAGAGAGCTGCTCGTGCAATTTATAATATGGGCCCCAGAGAATCATTACGCCATAAGTTTAAAGTAATAAATATTATGACATTCCCTTGTGTATGAAAATATGATGTAAGTATGTTCACAAAAATATTAATTTGTTTAAGAAAAATAGCGATAATCATAATTTTAATACAAGAAATAAAGATTGCTGTTGTTACTTGTAGACTTCGAATAGTTAGTAAAACGTTTATAGAGCAAGGTGTACCTACGCTTCTATAACAAACTCCCAAGTGATGTACAAAAAATGACAGTTAAAAAATTTAAAAACGTAATTAAATGAAATCTTTATAAAAAGTTTACATATCGGATTATTTAGTTTAGATGATAGAGAAGCTTGGGATTGAAATTGCTCCAACTCGTTCAAAAATGTTACAATTTAGACGTAATTTGTTTTATTTATTGTTATGTATTCTAAAAGAATCATTAAAATGATCAACCAGCCTTGTTTCTTGCTTTTCATTCCTGGCTTGGTCGCGAAGAGACAGGCAGTAAAATTGACATTTCAAAGTGATCCTTGTGATTTTATGAATAATAATATTTTGTATTTGATTTTTTTTTCAATTTGTTCGGTTATGAAAACTATCTAGCAGAGCTGGAAAGAATCAAAAACATAAATAATACTCGACTTGTTTATGTACACACACACACACTTCCAGTATAAGCTGACCTCACATTGTGTTGGCTTTTCGTAGAATGAGGGTCAGCTTATACTGGAAAAGTATAGCTTGATGTGTTGCCATGTGTATCGATTTCCCGTTCAGTCGTTATACCTACGTAGGTTTAGATTAGAACATTGTCGTCATACGATACCCCACGTTGTGACCGTGCTTTATGAACTATCTATGAAAATCCGGTTTCATTGGGATACTCATATACTCTGTCTTCTTTATAACATCCTTCAAAATCCTCTGTCTCCTTGTTATCTTAAAGAACGTTTTTCTCTTCTTTTTCCACCTGGATCTTCCTTCTCAACATCGTTTATTCAAGACGCCTGAGCATAAAACTTCTTCCTTCACTAACTCTTTCACTGTGACAGCTATCTGCTTGTGGAACTCTCTTCCAGTGAAAATCCGCACGGCCGCCTCTATGGGAATCTTCAAATCCAAACTCTTTATTTAAACACTTCATCTCTCTTCAAGATACCCAACAAAATTGAGCACTTTATGTAGATATATTTGTGTATTTCGTTTATGTATGTGTATTATTATTATTTTGAATTTATGTAAGTTTATTTCTAAGCTAAAGTTTGTTTAAATTTCAATTTTCTGGCACTACCACTTTCTCCGCACTACACAAAGGTTAGCTGGAAGAAAATGCTAATTAGCATTAAGTCCGCCTATGTATTATTTTATTAGTGCAATAAATTTTTTTTAATCTAATCTAACTATCGGAAACTCATCTAAGGAAGAAAATTAAGATTCTGCTTACAGGAAATCATCTACGTATTTATGTTTCAAAACAATCGTTAATTTTGCTTCTGTCTATGACGTCTTTAGCGTAATTGTAGTATATGGTATTGTTATTGGTATCAATGATTTGTTTCTGTGGCGTGCCATTTAATATTGCTGATCTGCGCCAATTCATTTTTTGCGACGCAAGGGGCTCGTCAATTTAGAAATTGCGTAGTCAACAAGGAATTAGATACTGTTTTAGGTTTCAGTACTTGAGAAAACAAAGGAACCATTTCGTATCGCTTTGTTGTTCTTCACCGTTCGTCTGTTCGTTAGTCAAGATCTTTTTAACCAACTTAAAAAAAGGTAGGAGGTTCTCAATTTGTTGTTTTATTTTTGTAAGGTTTGTTCAGTGATAATTCTTTAATGGCGGTCTCCTATGTCCGTCGGTAGTATACGACTCGTATCTTCTTGAATACGTGTTAAGGGCCCTGTCTTCTGTTACCCGTTTTATGCGAATATTTCGAACAAGTCTGTGGCTCGGTTGATAAAGAGAGATAAACAAAAATAAATACACCCAAAGTTTGGTTCATCAAAACTTAAAAGATCGAAAAAAAAAATTTAAACATATCAAGTTTGACACTTTTTAAAGGAGATACGAGTCGTAGTCGGTTACCAAAAGGATATAGGAACCCGCCATTACACATTGTCTGATTAAAATGACTTTTTTGTTAGCAAGAGACCGGTTCCATTTGGTCAATATCTGATGATTTTATCCTTCAATTTGCAAAGGCGTTTGCACATTTTTTCGATTTTATTTTTTGATGTTGGTTACACTTTTGTTATTAAGTTACTTGTTCCTAATGCAAAATCTTTTGGGTTCTTTCAGTATTATGTACCCCAAAAAAGGGGAATTTTATATACTTACTTGTGGCACAAATAACGACTTAAAAATTATTAGATAGAACATTTTTGTCCTGTACCTAAATAGAAGGATTTAAAAAATCTCTACGAATTGCTATGATTTGTTACAGTTAGATAGAAGATAGATAGAATTTAAACGAAAAACAACATGTACGGAAGACGGGATAGTTTTTCTTGTGCTTGTCCGTACTCATAATTCAAGGAACAATCAAATGTAAATAGGTACTTGTTCAGCTATATATTGTATTTGCGTCAAAGCAAGGAGGCTCGACAATTTAACGTATTGCGTAGCAAGTACAGCGCTGAAGTACTTCGTTCTTAGATAACTTGAGATTTTGGAACATTGACGTATTTTGTGGCGATGTAATGGAGTAACCGACTGAGACGCAAGACAGCAGATAGATAGATATTATACCTACTCTATAATGCATACTAAACAAAAATACAATGACAAAGAAATATCCTACTAATATTATAAATGCGAAAGTTTGTATGTATGGATGTATGGATGTTTGTTACTCTTTCACGCCGGAACGGCTAAACCGATTGCGATGAAATTTGGTATGTACCTAGATCATAACCTGGATTAACACATAGGCTACTTTTTAATGGCAAAGCACGCGTGCGAAGCCGCGGATTGGTCAGCTAGTACAAAATAGTGGTAATTACAATGAATAGAAAAGAGCCATTTTTACAAAAATTAATAAAATCCAACTCTCTCATTTTGCGTTGGTGGTTATAAAGTGGCATAGCTAAGAACCACTCCAATTAAACCAGCTTTCAATTAAATATACGTACGAAGATCTCGGATCAATTTGTTCGAAGCTTCGACCGACTTTTTTTATACATTATAGGCTTGCGTTTGACTCTTCGCTCTATGAGCTGGCGCCGAATCTTGTTGGAATACCCAGTGCCTGTTATTGAACATGGTATGAGAAACAGGTTCCACAAGGTTCGTCAGGACTGTATTTTGATACACAACTGCATTCGTTTTTACACCTTTCTCACAAAAATGTACCTCTGTTAAGACCCAATAAGAAACTCCCAACCATACCATGAGCGAGGATGGAAAATGACCTCGTTGGACACGCGGAATACGGTTGCTCGCTTCTTCACTACTGTGTGCGTACACCTTATCATTTTGTTTGTTGTAGCTCTCTTTTACGGTAACATTTTTTTCATCCGAAAAAAGAATTTCCCGATATTTTTTTCCCGCGTACCGCTTCAACACAGCGCGGCATCTCTTCAGTCTCAGGTCCATTACACGAGCATTCAAACGATGTCCTGTTTTTCTTCGATATGCCCGAAGCCCTAAGTCTTAATTTAACACCCTTTTAACCGTGGTTCTGCTTAACTCCATCTGAAGGGCCAACAGTTTCTGCTTACGTTTGGGATTTCTTTGAATTCGCGCCTTCACAGCTTTTATCACTGCTGGAGTCCTAACAGACCGAGGGCGACCACTTATTTCTCTGTCATCTACACTAGAGTCTTCATTGTATCGTTTGATGGTGCGATAAACGAATCTTTTGGTTATATTCAAATTTTTCAGTATGTCAAAAATTTGAATTGGCGCGTAACCGCAACGATGCAACGCAATAACTGCAACACGGTCTTCTTTAAGCGTCCACTCCATATTTAAAAATGAGTAATATTCTAAAAAGTATACATTTTTATTTTCATGAACAATTCGAAATTCGAATTCTATAAACTTTTTTGTGGCCAGCATTCTAAGAGAAAAGTTTTTACTGTGTGACAATACTTATGACCTGACTAGGTAGTCATACAGCCTACTTCAAAATTATAATTTTTGTGATAAAATGCAAACATTTTATAACAAATTAAGGTGAATTATAAGTAATTTGATAATGTAATAGGATTTTCAGCGGCATAAAAACTCTTTGTTGTTACAAAAAAAAAACTGTTTTACCTGGTTAAATTGAAAATGCTCTGTTTACTCGCATATAATTTGCAGTTAGGTACTAATTTAACTTTGTAGGGATAATTCTATTATGCTCTAGTGTGTTATATTATTGCGCACGCGTGTGTTGTGTTCGGTTTATGGCCCTAAGAACTAGTACTATGGCTCACTTTACGAGCAAGTGTGTTGAAAATATACTATATATTTCTATAGGCAATACTAGTTGCGTCCAGGGAAAAACATTTTGAAATTAAGTACCTATCTACAGTAAGTAAGTACTTACTTACCCAAGGTACAGTTTATGTATACTGCACTTCAAGTAAATGTTTTGTCCCCAAGATGGTAGGTATGTGCAGTGTATTGGAGATACATAATGGTGTGCAGTGTATTGGTGAACTACATGGTGATTCAGAATGAATATCTATCTTATTTTAACACAAAAATATTTATTTAACGAATATTAGAAATAGACTTTGACTTGACTTTGAGTTGAATTTATATATTTTTCATTAAAGCTACATTTAAATTAGGATTTAGGAATCACCTGTCTTTGGGAAATTTTGCACAGGTATCTACTTTTTAGGTTCAAAATCTGAAGTCAATCGTGTTGTTAAATTATACGGTCAAAAGAAAAGCTGATTAAAGGCGGCCAAAGTTATTATTATTATTAATACTTTATTGCAAACAATACATTTATGACGTATACAAAAGGCGGTCTTAATGTTAAAAGCGTTTTCTACCAGCCAATCTCAGAGAAAACAATAAAACAGCTGGCGTGCAAAAGTTCAGGAGGTTTTTCCTGAAAAAAAAAAGCTGAAAACAAGCTCTGTCAAGTACGAGTCGGACTCGCGCTCCACGGGTTCCGTATCTATTATGTTAATTCATCAGCGCCATCTAGTTATGTTACGCAGAAACCAAGTAAACTTTAAATGCAGATAAAAAAGAGCTGTTCTTTTAGAAACTTCGTCTTATTTTTCCTAATAACTTTAAATATACTTCTAGCAATCATATTAATTCTTATCTTTCTTGACTTAATAACCCTATTTTTAAAATATTTTAATTTTAATAGAGTTGGGCCAGGAATAATAATTTATAATTATTCCAAATTTCAAATTGATTGCTGAGACAATCAGATGGGACGCGGACGGACCGACAAAGTCGCACCAAGGGAACCCTAAATATTTTTTTACTAAATTTTTATGAAATGTT
The DNA here is from genome assembly GCA_918857605.2 of Philereme vetulata. NCBI lineage: Eukaryota > Metazoa > Arthropoda > Insecta > Lepidoptera > Geometridae > Philereme > Philereme vetulata. The sequence continues at coordinate 916,825 of OU975438.1, read as the reverse complement.
CAGTTTCATGAGTAAATTTAGTAACACTTTCGATTTACTATAATTTTCGAAGCGATCTGTATAACGGCATAAGGCTCGGACTATATGGCATCCGGGCTTGACAGGGACCGTTTTTAACAGCCCCTGACCAATCCGTCGCACAACCCAACATTTGAATTTTTCCTGCATCGACTACACACGATCCGAGGCCATCCGACTCCGATTTTTACCTGGAAGCAACCGGGACATGCTCCGGATTCGCAGGATCGGGGAGACCCGGATGCCATGTACTTAGTCCGAGACTAAGACGCTAACTAAGTCTTTGTCAGTAGTGTTAATAAATGCCCAAATGATGAGATCACTTTATTTACATAAACTGCTATCTAAATAGATTTGTGTAAGCTTAAGAGTTTTGTATGTTCAAAGTATTTCTGCGAATTTATACAAGAGTTAGGAAAATAGGTGTTCAAATGTTATTGCTAAAATTATGTTATCTTATGAACGGGATGTTTACTCTATTTGTCCAATAGTATAAGTAAAAGAACTACCTTCCAATCTTTACCTCTTTCTCTTGTGAAAGAAAGAAAGAAGAAAGAAAGACTCTTAGATTTAAGATGACTTCATAGTATACGTCCTCAGCGTCTTGCGTTATGTTTTTTTCTTGCGCATACGAAAGAAGAAACTTAAATGTTTATGACACCTTTTGCTTCTTAACAGAATTTTAAAAAAAGAAGGTACTTTATTCGCCGGTTTTTTTTTCATATACGATAATTCTTTACCAAGATTTCAATGATATTTTTTTTTGAAAGAAAATCATGATGAATTAGTTGAGAAAATCATCAAACTCTTTTTGCAAAAGCGTCTGCCCGACAATGAGTGAATAATTATTGTTTACCACGTCAACTGCTTTCGATAAATTATTGGTGTAAATATTCAGGGTAACTTTGAAGTCTGTTTTTAGTTTTTTGTAAAATTATTATATGTAAGCTTATCGTTCGCTTCGAACTAAGATCTCGTGAGTCATGAAAACAAAAAATATTATTTTGTAATCTTTGACCATCAAAATAGTGTCACCTACATTTTCATTCAAACTACAGGTTCATGTTAGTTGGTTACTCGATTTTGGAGTAAAATTGCAGTTATTCTATATTTCAGACTTTTCCCTACATTTGTGTCACGAAAGCTACACGCATACTAGATTTCACCACTATGGAGTCACTGGTATAGGTAGGTTCCCTGTGAATTTCGTGAAAGTTCAGTTTTTTTAGAGCAAACTAGTTACAAGGATTAAACTAAAAATAAAAACGGGGTCGAATTGTACTGAAGACCTTTCATTAGACGAACCACTTGACCTAATGGTCCTATTTTACCCCTCTTGAACGCCAATATCTCAACAACCCCCAACATTTTTAGCTCATTAATGGCGGGTTCCTATATCCGTCGGTAACCGAATACGCCTCGTATCTCCTTGAAAAAATGTCAAACTAGTGTCAAACTTTTGACAGGTTCTACGAAAACGAGTCGTAGCTGGTTACCGACGGATATAGGAACCCGCCATTAGCCACACCAGAATTGTGCTAACACTACTTTCCTTATATATCAAATTTCACGATGATCGGATCAGCAGCGCTTCGAAAGTTATCCACAAACAAACATACATACATACATACAACGCCGATTTGCCCAAGTTGATTTGGAGATCTCGCTTTGCTCGATCACATATAAAATAACGTACTCTGCCTCTATTTATTGTAATGAACGGTGACTTGACCATAATACATGTCAAGTCTTGAAAAACAAAAGAAACGGTAAAGATAGTAGTACATTGTTTCACTACTAGAATATGCCTCGGAATATATCTTTCATTTGATAGAAATAAAGATTTGTCATGTAGGTTGTATGTAATTTTAGCATATTAAGAAAGTGGTCCCTTTTATTTTTAAATAGAAATAAGGATTTGTCGTGGTGATAAGACTCTCCTGTCTTACATTTATTGGTTTAATTATGCTTTTCTGAGAAGTAACGAATTTTCATTGATTCATTCAAAAGAGAGAGAGACACATCTAATTCTGGTTCGAGGGAGTAAAACTGACGTCACGTATTGATGTGTATTACCCTTTTCCAATTAAAGAAAAAGGGGCATTCAGATATTGAGAAAGAGACTCCTAACATTACAAAAATATCCCCAGATAAGTATTTTGTTAATTATTACTTGTTACTGAAAATGCAAGAATGAGTTTTTGTATCAAATTAATAAGATTAAAATATTGTTATTAGATAGTTACCTAAGTCACTATTGCATAAATTAAAATAAGTAATTATTTTATCTGTAATTTCTCACTGCTAGGCATAGGTTTTATATTCATATTCCCCCACAAAACTAGTTTATAAACTAATAACTTTATAAGTATACGTTTTAGATATACAGAGGGTTTTTTTTAACTGTAACAGTACGGCAACACCCATAACCAGAGGAGATACAGGTGCAGTTTCTTTTGAAACATCAGCTCGTTTTCGAAGAAAAACATTTAGGCATTAAAATTTTTTTGGTCAAGTGTGAGTAGCGCCTTAAAATTAATCAAGTTGGTAAATTTTTTTTTGATGCCGATCGATGCAGTCCTTTGTAAGGATCATTTTATTATATCGGATGAAAAAAATCTGAACAGCGAAAGTTAGTCAAATTTGATAAAATTTGAAACAATTTTGAATTTCGAACATGGTTCTTTCACCTGTCGGACTTTTATATCAGTCATTGCATCATCTTATTTGTCCTATCATGGCATTTTTAAATACGCAAAAAGTAGACTTAATTGAAGCATACTTCCTGAATCGCAATCTGGGTAGCGTTCCTGATACCACTTCAGCGCATTAGTTGGGCTTCGTCGGTTATTTGACTAACTTTCGCTGTTCAGATTTTTTTCATCAGATACAATAAAATGATCCTTACAAAGGACTGCATCGATCGGCATCAAAAAAAAAATTACCAACTTGATTCGTTTTAAGGCGCTACTCACACTTGACCAAAAAAATTTTAATGACAAAATGTTTTTCTTCGAAAACCAGCTGATGTTTTAAAAGAAACTGCACCTGTATCTCCTCTGGTTATGGGTGCTGCCGTACTGTTACAGTTTAAAAAAAACACTGTGTATATGTACCTACCTACCTAAGTTTAAGATAATCTATCTCTAATATATAAAAATCTCGTGTCACGGTTTCATTGGTCTGGTATGAGAATAGGTCGTAAAGTATTTTTCACCCTCCTACCCCCACCCCCCATTTTTTAATCACGATTTTAGTATTTTTGTATAAACAATATCCATATAATTGAACCGTCGTTCACTGACGTGAAGTCATGAAGTGTCGCGTCACTTTGACTAGTGTTTCATAAGGACAACATCGTAAGGAAATATTTTGAGTAACATAAAATAATGACTGTAATATCTCTGTACATATTTAAAAGCCTCGAAATTCATGAAAACAAGGATTCAGAGTATATTAAGAAAAATGAGACACAACTATAATTTAAGGAATAAGGAGAAATTATACAAACCAAAAGTAAGACTAGCTAAAGTGCAAAAGCAGGGAGAATTTAATAAATTACTAATGTACAATAAACTGCCAACAAACATTGTAAATTTAGAATACATATATTTCATATTAAAAAAAATCAAATGGTTTTTTTAATGACATGTTTTCTATTGTTTAAATGAGTTTATGAATTTTAATATATTAGAATCTTCCTTTGACGCAATTATTTGACATATTCCACCATTATACGAGTATTTTCTTTTATTGAAATTTAGTTTTGACATACCGTTTTAGTTAGGAACCTATAATTTTGTTCTATGTATCTGTAAATTGACCTAGCTACCTATCTGTTTTGTTTTTAGTATTTTGTTATGACATTAGTAATAATTATAGGTATTATCATTGTAATTTTTAGTTGACATTATTTTTAATTTAACTATTTTAAGTTTTATAATGTAAAAAATTGACATACCTGTAACAACCAATGTTATAATTAAGGTGAAGTAAATAAATCTGAAAAGTATGAAATGTTTTTATCCCAAAGTTCCTAAGGGAACGGAAAATTTGAAGAATGCGAAGCTGCGCGCGGGTCAGCTAGTAGTTAGAATTACTTTAGGAGTATAGGAAGTACCATAAGTCTATTTTTCCTTAAATCTTAAGTAAACGGGTAATATTCTAATATTAGAGTCCACGGCCGCAGCCTTGTCCTCTGAAAGGAAATCGGAGACAATCCGAGTCTATTGTTGAGACACAACAGCTACTGTTGCAAAACTCATAAACAATAATCACATTGTTTATGCAATTATTCTGAATGCTGTTACGAAAACTTATGAAAAACTTAAGGCGATCCTGAATGACGTGCTTCGTGCACTTGTCTCACCGCACGGCGAGTAAGCGATTAGCTATCAACTATTTTCTCGCTCAAGAAACAAACAAAAGATATAGATTCCGTGTCAGTAAAAGAGACACGTATATTAATAGTTGATCGCTGGCCGTTCACACTGCCGGCGAGAACTTGCTCTCCACTATTTTGTCGCAGCGACCACAACACTCCCTCAGCGATACGCGAAACAAGGGGCTATGTTTATGCCCAGCGAAACAACTATAGGAACTACACACTCGTTTCTAATTTCTAGCTCTACTTACTTCTGGCTCATCGCCGGCGGTGAGTCAAATGCCTTAGCCAGCAATGATATAAGAAACTTTTTTTTGTATACTACCTGGTGATGGAACAAGCATTATGGCACACATGATGGTAACCATCGCCTATATCAAAGTATTGCCTCGTAGGTCACGCAACTTAGTAACGTGCCCTACGATGCACTGCCTTGCGTCCATCAACTTGAGGCATACATGTGTAAAGCCTCATGTGCCTGTAATTTCAAACTAATCGCGCATTCACTTTACAATTACGACTAAGCCTCATATGAAAAGTTACTCGGGCAAAAACCTTTATAACTCTATAAATCTGTTAAACGAACTATTGAGCCACATGTTCCTAATGATATAAATAAATAAAATAAATATTGCTGTACATTACACACAGCGCTATCTAGCCCCAAACGAAGCAGAGTTTGTACTATGGGAAAAAGATAACTGATAGAATACTTATATACTTTTTTTTGTAAATACACACTTATAATATACACGGTGTCCTTTAAATCACTGTTTTCCCCGAACAAATGTTGTTCAGACCATGGTCTACTAACAGTTTATAACATCAAACAAGAGAATTAAAAAATATCTAGACCTACTCAAATAAGTCTAACTTTCTTCAAAAACTAGCCGTGACATAAAGTTCATTGGCACGCTAGCCGTAGCGTACCTACTACTATTATTTTAGTGGCGATACGGCGGCGGCATGTTGTAGGGCGTAACGTTAAAATAGACGTTTTAAGTTCGCAACTTTTTATGTTTTTCAAAGACAGATTTCATTTTTTTTTTATTTGAGTTTATAAATCCTTTGTAGTCCATGGTCTCAACAACGTTTGTTCTGGGAAAACAGCGATTTAAATGACACCGTGTATAGACAAACAACCAGACCCAGAACAAAAAATATCTGTAGATAATGCAAACATTTGTTCCGCGGCGGGAATCGAACACGTTACCTCCTGCGTCTCAGCCGGATATTCGCCCACTTCGCCACAGAAGTCGTCAAACCTCAAGATATCAACCTAAGGTACCTAAGCCTTACAAGTTTTTTTTCAATTATTACAACTAAAACCTAAGCACTTGTGGACCTATTTTATTATATATCCTGGTTCAAGGGGAGACATGTGACCATCTAATACCTACCACAAATAAATCCCACAAGCCAAAACCCTTAGGCCTGTTATTTCTGTTAGTTAGGTGCTAACTGGAAGGGAAAATGAAATACTTTTACCGGTCTCACTAATGGAGTAGGTATTGTTTTTCGAGGATTGTTTCACTAAGCGTTGGAAGCATCAATAATCCGACTCAGTCCTCCAGTATACAGAAACTGTACAAGTAACTTTTAACAAAAATATAACTGACTTCAGATAACAGTAAAAACCAAATTACTCTACCAATTTTGATGAAATTTCCATGGGAGCAATCCAAAAGTATATCTTTTCAAATAAAAAACTAATTTTCCAAATCAGTTGATATAAAAGGGAGTACAGAGCTAACACACATAACATAACAAATACATTAAACAAATTTAAGACTTATTTGGTTTTCTCATGGGTTCCATTATCAAAACTGGACCAAATAGAAATGGGACTACACAAGAAGCACCAGCTTTCAAATAAAACAAGAATCATCAAAATTGATTCACCCAGTCGAAAGTTATGAGGTAACAAATATAAAAAATACAGTCGAATTAAGAACCTCCTCTTTTTTTGAAGTCGGTTATAAATATGAATAACTGCAAACTTGTAAGCATATAATAAATTAAAATCATTAATTATTAAATATATTATCAAACGAATAGGATAAAATATTGTTAGCCCAGTAGAAACATAAATTATGAAAAAATTTCTATATCTTATTATTTCTAAAATTAAATCTAACTAACTAATAAATAAATATTGCTGGACATTTCACACAGCGCTATCTAGACCCAAACTAAGCAGAGCTTGTATTATGGGAATCAGATAACTGATAGAATACTTATACCCTTTTTTTGTAAATACATACTTAGAAAAACATCCAGACCCGGAACAAATATCTGTAGATTATACACACATTGTTCTGCGGCGGGAATCGAACCCTCTACCTCCTGCGTCTCAGCCGGCTATTCCCCCGCTGCGCCGCGGAGGTAGCCAATAATAACTGGCGAACTTGACTTTTTGTTAAAATCTGCCACAGGTGTACCTAGGCCCACTTTCTAACGACAACAATTGACAAATTATGTGATTTCTCAATCGTTTCAGTAGGTCAAATGTTTTTTATCAGTTCGAAAACAGTAATATTTAGTATTTTCTGTAGGTGCATTAACAAATACAAATACAAAAATCTTTATTGAACTTATAACAAGCAAAAACTTAAACTAACATAAAAGCATCTTAAAAATATTAGTAGGTAGCACGTTGGGTAGGCTCACAGGCACATAGTCCTGAACCCATACTAGGATTCCGTGTGTCGTGGGTAAAGTATTTACGCATTTATGGCACAATAAAAATATAATTTTAGATAGATATATACATTTATTTCGACACAAGTTACAAACACACAGAAAGTACATACAGTGGATAATTAAATACAGACAACACGTTAACATAATTGAACAATAAAATAAAAGCTACGTACCCAGTCACTATGAGCCCTGTGCCGAGAAAGGAGAATGGCTCAGCATTATGCTGAGCAATACACTTATTGCTCAGCGCTGGTTTTCAGCCATTAAACCTGCATTGACGTCACGGACGCCAGTTAATATGCCTTATTTAAAAAAAAGAAATAACATTAAAATAATAATTTATAAAAGAATAAAACCTAAGATGAGTATATATGCTAAGATGCTATATGTACATATATACCTAGTCAGGTCATAAATTCTGTCACATGTTTAATATACAATAATTGAAACAAGTTTATTCATTATGTAACCATTTATATACCAAAATGAACTTAACAAAACATAGTTTCTTATGACACTAAAGTTTATTCAAAATGACCGCCGTGATTTTGAATACAGGGCCTTCAATCTGCGCGGCCAGTCGTCTATCGCAGCACGAACGAGGTCCATGTCAATATCGGCGGCTGCCTTAATCAAGGATGTCTTGAGTGACTCCAAATTGGGATGAGGCTTTGAGCACGCCTTTTCCTCCAAGTGTTGCCATATCTTGTAATCTAACGGATTCAAATCTGGACTGGAGGAGGGCCAGTCTTCGTGCCGGATGAAGTCAATTTCACGCGCCGCCAGCCAGTCTTGTGTGCTCTTCGCTCTATGAGCTGGCGCCGAATCTTGTTGAAATACCCAGTGCCTATTATTGAACATGGTATGAGAAACAGGTTCCACAAGGTTCGTCAGGACTGTATTTTGATACACAACTGCATTCGTTTTTACACCTTTTTCACAAAAATGTACCTCTGTTAAGCACCAATAAGAAACTCCCAACCATACCATGAGCGAGGATGGAAAATGACCTCGTTGGATACGCGGAATACGGTTGCTCGCTTCTTTACTACTGTGTGCGTACACCTTATAATTTTGTTTGTTGTAGCTCTCTTCTACGGTAAAAATTTTTTCATCCGAAAAAAGAATTTCCCGATAGTTTTTACCCGCGTACCGCTTCAACAAAGCGCGGCATCTCTTCAGTCTCAGGTCCATTAGACGAGCATTCAAACGATGTCCTGTTTTTCTTCGATATGCCCGAAGCCCTAAGTCTTCATTCAACACCCTTTTCACCGTGGTTCTGCTTAACCCCATCTGAAGGGCCAACAGTTTCTGCTTACGTTTGGGATTTCTTTGAATTCGCGCCTTCACAGCTTTTATCACTGCTGGAGTCCTAACGGACCGAGGGCGACCACTTCTTGACCTGTCATCTACACTAGAGTTTTCATTGTATCGTTTGATGGTGTGATAAACGAATCTTTTGGTTATATTCAAATTTTTCAGTATGTCAAAAATTTGAATTTGCGCGTAACCGCAACGATGCAACGCAATAACTGCAACACGTTCTTCTTTAAGCGTCCACTCCATATTTAAAAAAGAGTAAAATTCTAAAAAGTATACATTTTTATTTTCATGAACAATTCGAAAGTCGAATTCTATAAACTTTTTTGTGGCCAGCATTCTAAAAGAAAAGTTTTTACTGTGTACAATACTTATGACCTGACTAGGTATATATATATGTATAGTAGTAAAATGCAGCCAACAATAAAGTTATTAATAAAAATAATTATAATAATATAAAACTAAAAACAATAATTTGATAATAATAATTTTACGGTTTGCTGTTTGTCTGTGGTTTATTATGACTTTGAACGGACAAAATTAAATAGTCACATGGTATAAGCACAGAGAAATAATATACCTGCTAGGTACTTATTAGTAAAACATATACCTAGGTAGGTACTAGGTATATAACTTTTGAAAGTATCATGGTTATGCACACTATTTGTACTAACGGGATATTGGCCATGATTTATAAGTTTTTGAGTATCCCGATATTGCGACGCAGTTGCATGCGCCATGATCACGGGTAAACTGAAGTGTGCGAGTGGGTAGTTATTGGCAGATATAACGATCTACCCTCTTTCTCAGACTCTTGCTAGGAATGAATTCGCTAATATGTATTATTATTTCAGTTTACCCGTGATCACGGCGCATGCAACTGCGTCGAAGTATCGGGATACTCAAAAACTAACATATCATTGTAAATATCCCGTTTTAGTACAAATAGTACCTAGGTACTAGTCTTGATAATGTACTTGAAAATAATAAGTAAGAATTGTATAATACTGTATAGGTACCTAAGTAAATATTGCCAGGATATTCTGTTCTGCGTAGGTCATGTCTACAAATAACTGACCACGGCTGATAATAAAGATTAAGAAAATAATCTATTCCAACCTTCCATACTAAACGAATTATCGCATTCAAAATTTTCCTCAAGCCTATTCCTGTATATTTTGCAAATAAAAACGGTCATAAAAGTAACGACCTGACCACAATTAATTCATATCACTTATAGAGATAAAAGTAATAAAGGTTGCTGGGCTGGGAGCCGTTGGTTGCAGGCCGCACAATATCGGTCGCTCTGGAAATCTATGAGGGAGGCCTATGTTCAGGTGTGGACGTACTGTGTGATGATGACTTATAGAGATTGAATACTTCTAGGCGAAGATCTTTGAGGATTGGATTTACCTGAAGCGATTTCTGAGAACATAAACAATAACATGTAACTTTTTAACAAAAATATAACCGACTTTAGATAACAGTAAAAACCAAACTACTCTACCAATTTTGATGAAATTTCCATGAGATCAATTTAAAAGTATATCCTTTCAAATAAAAAACTAATTTTCTAAATCGGTTGATATATAACCGAGTTCTGAGTTTTAAATAAAAATAAAAATCATCAAAATCCATCATGTGGGCCGTATGCTTGTTTGCTAACTTAGTGGTATAAAAAAACCCAGTCGAAAGTTCTGAGGTAACAAACATAAAAAATACAGTCGACTTGAGAACCTCCTCCTTTTTTGAAGGCGGTTAAATATAACGAAGAATAATATGTATGTGTGTGTATGTTAATGCAGTAGTTTGAAAGGGAAATAGCGGTTTACGATTTATGACGTATTAAAAAAAACTACTTACTAGATCTCGTTCAAACCAATTTTCGGTGGAAGTTTGCATGGTATATCATAACATCATAAACATCATATATTTTTTTTAGTTTTATCATTCTCTTATTTTAGAAGTTACAGAGGGGGGGGCACACATTTTACCGCTTTGGAAGTGTCTCTCGCGCAAACTATTCGGTTTAGAAAAAAATTATATTAAAAACTTCAATATAATTTTTGAAGACCTATCCATAGATATACCACACGTATGGATTTGATGAAAAATATTTTTGTGAGTTTCAGTTCTAAGTATGGGGAACCCTAAAATTTAATGTTATTTTCTATTTTTGTGTGTAAATCTTAATGCGGTTCACAGAATACATCTACTTACCAAGTTTCAACAGTATAGTTCTTATAGTTTCGGAAAAAAGTGGCTGTGACATACGGACGGACAGACAGTTAGACAGACATGACGAATCCATATGGATTCTGTTTTTGCGATTTGGCTACGGAACCCTAAAACGTTCCTCAACAAAATCTCATATCCGTTACCCAATAGTGTCTAATCATAATCGTCTGGAAAACCTTGATCCCGATAAGGGGGAAGCCCAAGTTTCAGATACATACCTGCCGTTTTTCCTCCACTTCTATAAATAGTTATTACTCGTATTACCCTATGTGCAAGTATGCGAACATCATGTGATTGGTAGGCTTTCACTAATGGTCCTACACGGACCATTTATGCCTTTAATCCGGGCAATTTTATTAGGGTTCCGTAGTCGAACTAAGAACCCCTACAGTTTTGCATTGTTCGTCTGTCTGTCGGACCAGTTACAACCGTTTAATTTGTAGACTTAGTACGGTAAAGCTAAAATATTACATGATACATTTTAATGACGCAGTGATAAAATATATAGATCATATGGTAGATAGAAGATACTCATTATGGCACACCAACCAAAATTAAACATACTGTTACGAGCTGAGGGTTCGGGATAAAATAATGAAAATCAATCTAACCAAAACAACACTTTTATTCAACAATAAAATGATAAATACACGATCTTAAATCACAAGTAATCACAACACACTAATTCAAACCCCTGTTGCACAATAAACCACTAAAAGTCACCGAAATATTCGCACGCATAGCCAAATCCAGAATGATTCCTTCGGTTTTTTTTTCGAATGGACTTATATAACGCTGTTGGCCTCTGAGGCCGTTGCAGCTTGGGCTGTTGGCAGGTTACCTCGTATAGGCGGCGACTGAAGGGACTCGTCGACCTCGCCGGCGAGGTCGGTGTATCTGTGAAGTGTTTGCTCTGTCTAATGTAGATGACTCGGAAATCGCTTCCGCATTAGCGAAGGTGATTTCGTCATCTGGTTTTCCGAGAACGTGTCTCGGACGACGGAGGGTTTACTGACTCATTCGGGCGTATGGACGCCCTATTTATACCGCACGCAGCTACTACACTTTTTCGCGAACGTTTTCAAAGGTTCCGCTAGCACCTAGAACTGTACAGGTATTTCACAGGACTAATATTTCTTATTCTGTGCGCTGTAGGTAAAAACGCAGTAGGTATATATCATACCTCTTATTACCTATTCTGTGGCACAGTAGGTATAGCTTCGAGATGCCGACTATTACTTATTCTGCAACAGCCTTGGGCGTAACAATACAAAGAAATACACAATATTAAAAGTAAGTACAATGGGTGGTCTTATCGCTAAAAGCTAATAGGTTAAGATATAATAACTAGAAAAAAGTTTTTTTGGGGCACCTGTCCTTTAGGAAGTCAGGTGTGATTTTTTACTTACGCAACCCATCGTTTGTGGTATAGTCGAGTAGGTCTTCGAATTTGATTCGTCGACGGGAATAACATTAGGTTTTGAAATATAAAGTATCAAAGTGGCTCTATTTTCGTTATAGTCATGTAAGATCATCATATCAAGGTTGGCTTTGATTGCTTGATGTGTTCGTAACATAAAAATGGCTCGCGATGGATCAATTTTACCCCTAATAGTAGGTACACACGGCTACACATCAAACTATACATTTCCAGTATAAGCTGACCTATGAAAACGTACACAATGCGAGGTCAGGTTATACTGGAAATGTAGCTATACATTTCCAGTGATAGATGTGTAGGCGTGTGTACTACTAATTGGACTGAGATTTTCTCCAATCCGGTCCCAGGTTGTCTTACTTAAAAATATTCTCGGCTGATGTCCGTACCTTTGACCATCCCTTACAAGAAACCACTGCAAAATTTTTTCCTCATAACATCTTTGCAATTTCTAAAGGATTGATGCTAGCTAGATCGAGCTATCGAGGCGGACGATCTCCAGTAGTTCTTTTTGATAGTTCGTTTGAAAGGACTACAGAAAATACCAAAATTAAAAAAGCGTCATTTGAACTGATACCTAATCCTTTCGCATTTATCTTAATCTAGATTTCTCATCAGTTTTCCCCAACATTTTTCAAAAACATCGCCACCACGCGAGATTGATTGGACTACCGGTTACCTTGTAGCAATTTACTCAGCAAGTTTACTGTAGGTAACTAGGGTTGCCGATAAATTACGATAAAATGGTCTTCGTCCCAACCCGTCGCAAACACAAGCTTGCGTTTTTCACCTCCGAAACCGGCACTCTAATAGGAACCTCAATATATCTTGGCTAATCGTAAGCATCGACCACTGCCTGTTTCCTCGGTATCTGGGCATAATGTTAACTTCTACCGCCTGGAGGGCTTCACCTCGCGTGCTTCGTACAACCGGCCTATCACTCTACTTTTCGACACGTGAAGTCGCATGCCCTCTCGGGAAATTGGAATGAGTAGATGCATGGTCATAATACCAACTTTCATATCCACAACTGTACAAGTCTTTATTAACTAGTGGTTCGCCCGAACTGAGATCTTTTGAGTCTCCGAAAACCCAAAAAAATATTCTTATGGCACAACGGTACCTAAACGTATTTAGGGGCTAAATATGATTTAAGGAGTTGGCAAATCATACAAATACGTAAAATTTTAACTTGTTTAGTCTCAACAATCCACCCACATTTTTAGCTGAATTAGTCACACCAAAATTGTCGCTCACCATCTCTCCTTACCTATATGTATACCAAATTTCACGATGATCGGATAAAAGCTTCGAAAGTTATCCTCGGACAAACAAACATACATACAACGTCGATTTGCCCAAGTTGATTTAGAGATCTCTCTTCGCTCGATCAAATAGCGGGGAGAGATGACTGGCGTGACTACACTATAACAGCGAGCATCTACTTTCGACAGGAGTAAGCCATTCTCTATGTAGGTAAACTAGGTAATGTGTCCTTTAAGTCCATACATGGTATTTTAGCCTTCGATGTTTATTTTATATAAATCTGATATTTGCACGCGTGATATTTTTTATTTGCGGTAGTCAGGGGCTTAACCACTATGTTATCTTAACCAGATTATGGTAGAATAACATATCATATGGTATGGGTGGCATGGCAACCCTAACAGTAATTGAAAGCTTCTCTACCGGTGCCGTAATGGCTGTGGGTGCGGCAGACTGCATGGCTACCCGTGTACCCACATAACTTACCGTAGATTCAATCATAACTACTACATGGACAGTCACAACAAAAAACAACCCTCTTTTTTCTTGGTACTACTTTCGATAGTATTTTTACGAATTTTTTTTGAAGTGGGATTAGAAGAGTTAGAAGATATAGAAGCGCATAAGATATCAGTCAATGCCAAGCCTCGAACCACTTTGCTGCAAGAGTTTTACACACAAAAAAATTGGTTGTCTGTAAAGTCGGTTTACGGACGATAATTTTACGTTATAACGAGTGGAAGAGAGATAGATGCGTCACAGGCCAAACGCTTAGGCCGATCGTGCCTGTCTATCGCTTGTTCCGCGCTCTCGCTTGCACGATCGGCTCAGGCGGAACGTGACACTTTTTCGTGCGTGCAGCCGACGCACATAGGAGTATTTACACTAAAAACCTGGCCAAAATTATTTTGTAAAAATTATCATGCGGATATTGTATAAATAAACACTTACGAGTCGTTTTTCATATGTTTATTCGTTTAAATTATTAAAATAGACATCATCATCATTTATAAAAAAGTGCTTAATACTTAAATAAGTCAGTCATCAAAGTCTGATTCATCGTCGTTTTCATCATGTTCATCGATATCAATTTGTTCTTTCTCACTTTCAGTGAGCAGAAGACTTAAAGTTTCTGAGCAGAATGATTTGCTTTTCTTATGGGGTTGTTTTCGATTGCTGCTTAGCAGTGGGTCAGATGAAAGCAGAAGTCTGTTAATTATATCCTTATTGCATTTGACTCGGTCAAATTTTCGGGAGAAATTTAGTCTGTAGAGTAGAGCCTGAAGTGCTTATTCCTAGCTTCAGCAGCTTCGTCAGAAAGTTGGCCGATTGGCAATATAGAGTGCGAAATGACTGTTGCACCATGCATCAAAATTTTATGTAGAGTGGGGACATTCGATGCCATTTGTACAGCTGCACATATAAGGTGGCAGTTTCGAATGCATACTTTTCGAATTTTTTTACATCAATCTTGTGGCCATTTGAAATAGTTTCCAGAATCACTTTAAACTTATGTATCAATGTCGAGTCTATTCCAGTGATTCGGGAAGCAGCATCAACGTGAAAAAAAAATTCGGGATGTAAGTATTTCCGTCATTAGTGTTTCCAAAACCGGCTTTTGATATATCCACTAATAAACCCATTTCGTCACGAAATGCTTTTTGGATATTTTTCTTCCTTTCTTCTATTATTCTTTTGTCTTCAGCTGACCTTATCTGCCATTTCATATTGGTGAGCTTGTAGGAGAGATGCAACAAAGATTCAAAGAATCTAATTCTTGCATGGAGAATCGAAAGCCCGAACTTAAGGCTTTCGGGATTCACTTCAACTCCTTTTCTCAAATTAATTTAAAGTTTTTGGACGTAAGGCCACAAATATAGCACCTCATAGTTGAAGATGTATTGGTAGCTGCATTACACACTTTGCCATCTACCATTGTTGGTAGCAGTTTGTAGGTGATAAAAAGCATCCCGTTAGTGGTAGATATTTCGGTTTTGTTCAGATTCCTTGTCTGGGTTTCTATGTATCGGATTTCGTCATTGGTGACATCTACAGTCTCATGAATAAAACGTATTCTTATTGGTCTGCAGAATCTAGGAGAGGACGGTACTGGATTTTGTCATAAAATTCTGATTTGTCCATTTGTCTCTGATTGCAGACGTAGTGGTACAAGTGAACTTTGGAATATATTAGCATCAGTATGAGTAATACATATTTCCAAACTTTTGTTATGATAAGTCGTAAACTCGCTTTTTCTTCTTTTGATATAGTTTCTATAACAGGTTCCAAATACTTACACAACCGCAAAGATGTATAGTTGAGTAAATCTTTCAATTTGACTTCCACATATGTTTCAGTCACTGTCATAGATTGCTCGTCTGGATAGCAATCGTTTTTTGCTTTTTGTATAAGTGAGTAGCATGGATATATATTCTTATTTGCGCTATGTAGGATTTCCCATAGTCTTCTACTAAAATCCCCTTCAACGAAAATAGCCAACGCTTCGGATGGTGTGTGCTTTTTTATTTTATCTTGCTTTATCGAAGATATAACCTTTCGGAACTTTGTAGCTCTTGTAGGTGTCAAAGTAATGTTTTTTATTATTTTAGACACGTGTTTATTGCCTTCATCACGTTGACTCATCTCAGCAGCATAAGTTAACAGTTCCGCTGATACTTGATATCTTAAATCTTTTGTTTTCCTCCGCTTGGATCTATCACTCGATTCCGCGAATACTATTGTTGGTCGACCCGCATTTTCCTTTGACCAAATTTGAGAGTTTTTTTGAGCCATTCATCATTGTTTTTTAGGAAACTTTCTTGTTTATAATTTGCAGATGTCCATTTTTGCTTATAATCATACTTAAAATGACTTAAAGTATGTTTTAGTTTGTCAAAATCACTATCAGGACATTTAGTTATCTCTATAATTTTTCTCTCCAAAAATTACATCTTTGCATCTATTTTCTTAATTGGGCATTCTTACATGATATCGAATAGCTGTTTTTTTTAGTTATTTCCCTAAAGGTCTCAGTGAAACCTGCAAATAAAAGAGACTTTATTAAATACCATGTTAATTACTAAATTCGTCCAAATGTCTGGTAAACAAAATGGCGGAAAAAAGCGGAACATTTTCTTATGTTAATCCCTTTATGATAGCCTCTACTTTATTTTATGTAAGAGTTAACTACTCGGAAGTGCCCGGGACACGTACAAAAACACTATTGTTGACTTAAAATTACCAAAAACTAGAGTATTTTTTATTGTTTTAATCAATAATTAAATAAAAAACTATCAATGGGTCTACAGACTAACTGTAACAATATTATTAAAGTACATACCTTCACTCTCCATATCAAATATTTTTATTACATAAAATGCACATTCAACAAATTAAAACACCACATGTAGGTAATTTATGTCAAAATGCGAGCGTTGATAAAACATGGACGACGACCGACGGCGACGACTGAGTTCCGACTACATGTGTGTCCTTCGGGGTAGACAAAAAACGCGGAAGGGACGGAATATCAAAAACAAATTATCCAGTTGCTAGAAAGAGATGGTTGCATTAGATTTTATCATACTTTGCATTTTTTACTTTTGGCCAGGTTTTTAATGTAAATACACCTATGTGCGGCGTTCATCGATTTATAAGACGTTTATCACGTCAAAAAAGTTGTCTGAAACCTTTGTACTTATGTCTTCTGTCCGTGGCATCATAACTTCCAAACTATTAGACCAATTTCAATTCGGGTTTTGTATTTGAAAGCCTTGCTTTGTATTTCATAAATAAGTTTGACAGGTGTCAAACAAACTACATACGAACAGCAAAACCATGTGATACAACATGGAATAGTCCTGTCGAAATATTTATCCTGGATTAATAATATAATATTGTCCTCCTAATCATTTTTCAATTATGGCGAACCCTTTACATACGAATTATTGCCTTTATATAAATAAATATTGCTGGACATTTCACACAGGGCTATCTAGCCCCAAAATAAGCAGAGCTTGTACTATGGGAACCAGATAACTGATAGAATACTTATTTCCTTTTTTTTGTAAATACATACTTATAGTAGTACGTACTATAAGTATGTATTATAGAACCTATATAGAAAAACACTTAGACACGGAAAAAATATATGTAGATCATGCAAACATTTGCTCTGCGGCGGGAATCGAACTCCTGCGTCTCAGCCGGCTATATGCTCACTGCGCCACGAAGGTCGCTATATGGCTGGCCAAACCGAATTTGCTTTTGAATACCCTGTCACATGACGAACAGTAAACTTGACCGGGACTATCCAGGATTAAAAATAGTTTAGTGCGAGTGTAATTTTTTAATATAAAGTAAAACTTGGTGCATAATTAAGTACACTCAATTCATTGTTATAGTGCCTTAATTTGGCATTATGTCGTTGATTTTTCGATTTCTTGTGTAGATGCGCCTACAAAGTTATCACAGCATGTAAAATGATAGACGTCAAATCGGATTTATCAGATTTCCCTTCAGTATAATTTCACCCTTTTCGCAATTTTTACTAGTAAATATTATTGTCTCCTACTGTACCAAGAAAGGCAGTGCTAGATAGAGGTGGTATTTGGAGCGCATTAGCGTTTTTTGTGACAATGAGCAAAGGTATTAAGCATGCTGATTGCCGATTCGGCTTAAAGTCGGTTTTAACCAGTTTGAATTGGTTCTAAAGAAATTCTTGACTACTAACCTCTTGTGTAAAGTATATTATACTAAGACTAGCTGTTACCAGCGGCTTCGCACGCGTGGTTTACCAATAAAAAGTAGCCTATGTGTTAATCCAGGTTATGATTTACGTACATACCAAATTTTATCGGTTCAGCCGTTCCGGCGTGAAAGAGTAACAAACATCCATACATCCATACATATGAACTTTCGCGTTTATAATATTAGTAGGATTCTTGTTTAACGATGATAAAGAGTATACAGGGCGTCTCACGGCTATGCCACATGGAGGGAAAGTATTTTGAATATTGTAGATGGAATATTTGACTGAAAGAAGACATTATTTTAATTTAAAAAACAATTTAAACTGCATTCATAGATTTTTTAATAATTACATGGTTGAACCGGGAATCGAAACCGCTACACGAGAAAAAAAAATACCCTGTAGCTTTATCATACCGCTCGATAGGCTTTATCATAAGGATTATTTTTTGGTAAATAACATAGTGTCAGAAATAAAAGGAAGACCATGAATTTTAACATTTTTAATTCAAAATTAATTATTTTAATTTATCAAGTGCTCAAAATGAGTCCCATTGTGTTGAATACAAAGTCGCACTCTTTTGATTATTTCGCTCCATGTCGATTTTTTGATCATGTTGTGGTGGATATTTAGAATAATACGTCTAAGTTGTGCTTGTAGCTCGTGGACACTTTCATACTGGTTCTTGTAAACTAAATTTTGTACATAACCCCATAAAAAAAATCTAACGGAGTTAGATCTGGGGCTCTCGGCGGTCATCTTATTTGTCCATTTGTCCCGATCCAGGAAAGAAAGTGTTCATTGAGATAGTCCCTTGTTCTGTGACTGTTATGAGCCGGAGCCCCATCTTGCTGAAAAGTAAGGTTTCGTCGTTCTGCAACCGGAAGATTATTTATCTCACTTCTTTCTAAATACCTTTCCGTATTCAGATGCCCTTTGTAAAAATGTACTAAGAGGACCCGGTTTTTTACAATCCCCCACCAACAGTTGAACGAAAAACGCACTTGTTTATTAGTCTCGCGGATACGTAAGGGATTCTCCTTGGACCAAATGCGACTATTGTGTCGGTTGTACATACCATTATTGCTAAAGTTTCTCTCGTCTGACCAGATAATATTATTCAGAAAATACTAATCCTCTAGGATGAGCCTCTCGATTTCTTGGCAGAAAATAAGTCGTCTTTCAGCATCACCCGGCCGTAATTTTTGTACTAATTGCCCTTCATTTAACGTAACTTTTGAATTTGTATTTTTTCAGTACACGGTGTATTTTGCTTTTCGAAATTCCGATTTCTTCTTCACCTTCCCTCACTGAACTTTTAGGATTTGCCTCAAAGTATAACAAAATGTCGAGTTCATCGTCAGTGTTTGTCATTTGGTGCCGCGGTTGTGGTAAGCGATGATCGAAACGTCCCAAATTTATCAGATTATCCACCAACCGTTTCATAATAAATCGAGATGGTGTATTTCTACCAGGATATTTTTCGCGGTACCATTGTAAGGCTAATGTTATGTTTTTGTGGTTCAAAAAGTATGCTTCCATTAAATAGAAATTATTTGAGACGCCATGGTTATGTAACAAATTCACAATACTCGTACAATGCCAAAAACCAAAAATGAAAATCACAGACACAAAAAAATAAAAGTTTGAAAAGGGAACACATTTCTGAAATTATTTCTTTATAATCAGCCAGCCGCATTCCTGGCTCGCATTTTTTTTTTCTTTTTTTTTTTTATTTAATGGCAACTTATTCCTCTAATAAGGCGTGAGGAACATTCCTGCCAGCTTCACGTAGTAGGTTCACGGCACGGTTAAATGTAAAATAAAGTTAAAATGGGTTTAAAGTTATACGCGACGCGAGTTTATCTGATATCTGCAACAATGTGTTAAATGTTATTATTACTATCAAGCAAATAAATACAATATATTAATATATATATATATATATATATATATATATCTATACCATACAACAATGGTTTAGATGCTCACAGTCGAACCTGTTTGCGAACGTATTCAGTATACCGCTGGAGCTGGCCCAAATTCTGCGCCCCAGGGATGTGCACCGCTTGCGCATGGTGCTGTAGAAACAGTCCACTCGCGCCTCGGCGAACATCCCCGACGCGCTGCAGAACCGGGGCAGCCCAACCAGCACCCTGAACGCGTTGTTGTATTGTACGCGTAGGGCGCTGTACTGTTTTTGCGTATAATTAACCCACAGGCTGCTCGTGTAGAAACTAGTACAGTAGGCTCGGAATAGGCAGATTTTGACATCAGTGGAGCAACGAGCAAACCTGCGTGCAATCATATTTGCTCTTACAGACAACGCATTATGATATTAAATTATAGTTTACTAATATATATATATATATATATATATATATATATATATATGAATATATGATATAAAATTATAGTTTACTAATTTATATATATATATATGAATATATGATATATATATATATATATAAATTAGTAAACTATAATTTAATATCATAATGCGTTGTCTGTCAGAGCAAACATGATTGCACGCAGGTTTGCTCGTTGCTCCACTGATGTCAAAATCTGCCTATTCCGAGCCTACTGTACTAGTTTCTACACGAGCAGCCTGTGGGTTAATTATACGCAAAAACAGTACAGCGCCCTACGCGTACAATACAACAACGCGTTCAGGGTGCTGGTTGGGCTGCCCCGGTTCTGCAGCGCGTCGGGGATGTTCGCCGAGGCGCGAGTGGACTGTTTCTACAGCACCATGCGCAAGCGGTGCACATCCCTGGGGCGCAGAATTCGGGCCAGCTCCAGCGGTATACTGAATACGTTCGCAAACAGGTTCGACTGTGAGCATCTAAACCATTGTTGTATAGTACATGTGCAGTACCTACACTAGATGCTCACATACCACATATATTGTTATTTAATTGTTGTTATGTCGCAATTGTACTAACCATTTGAAATGTATAATTAAGTTTACTAACAAATATGGATTTTTGACATCTGAAATAAATGAATTGATATATATAATGGGCTATAAATTTGGTAAGGGCACATATAGCGTTTTTATTTTGTAGTGATAAAAGGGAAGTTAAGTTAGATGGAAGAGGAGCTTTACAATAAACTAAAATATTATATAGGGAAGGTGAGGAGTATCTGGGGCAGTGATACAGTATGTCATTAATAGACCCTTCATCAAGACCACATTCACAAAGTGAAGAGTCTCTCACTCTTATTTTTCGGAGGTGCACCGATGAAGAGCAATATCCAATTCTCATCCTACAAATTGTGGAAGTAATTTGCTTAGTAGCTTTAATTTTTGCAAACCAAGGTCTGAAAGAAATGAACGGCTGAATCTTATATAGATGATTACCTTTTGTGCGCCCTGAACTCACCCAGTGGGAGTTCCAGGATTTTTCTAAACTTTGCTTGGCAATAGAAATAATGTCATGGGGGTATGTGGTAAAATTACGTTTACTACCATGGACAATTGCAAATTTAGCTAAACTGTCCACCCGCTCATTACCCACAATACCACTGTGGCCAGGTATCCATGCCAATGTGACATTCAAATTGTCATCATGGCAAAGTCTAAGGAAATGTTTGACAGTCAAAGAAATAGGACAGGAGGAGGCTGATTTGCCAAAAGGGTTTGCTATTAATAGTTGAAGACTGCTTTTGGAATCTGAAAAAATTACGGAATCAGGGATATAATTGTTTCTGATAAATTTAATACATTCTAAGATAGCTAGGCTTTCGCCAGAACAATTTGAACAATAATGCGGATATTTAAATAGTTGAGATATATTAGAGTTGGCATGTAAAAAAGCGGTTCCCACGGACCCAAGAAGGTCAGTCTTGGATGCATCAGTGAAAAATACATCGGAGTTACTCCAGAGGTC
Source organism: Philereme vetulata (assembly GCA_918857605.2). Classification (NCBI taxonomy): domain Eukaryota; kingdom Metazoa; phylum Arthropoda; class Insecta; order Lepidoptera; family Geometridae; genus Philereme; species Philereme vetulata. Next base: position 894,815 of record OU975438.1, on the reverse strand, counting down.
TGTTACTACTTTATTAAATTCGAAATTTGGGTTAGGAGTTTTCTTAATACCTATTGATAGCCTAACATCAGGTTGGAAAATTTTGGATTTGAAATCATGCATAAAAAGAGGGTGAACTGAAAATCTATTCACTCTAAATCTGACCCTATCAAGCTTTCTGTAGCTTTTAACTAAGGGGGGTAAGAGCTTATGTCTCCAGAATGGCTTAGATTGAGTGTAAAGATCTAACAATTTAAGTTTAGGAATTAGAGGGTGATTTGCAAAAACGCTAATTTTAAAAATAAACCTATCTGCATGGTATTGTCGCCTTAGATTCAGTGGGGGATCTGCGCATTCGACTTGAAGAGCATTTATAGGTGTGGATTTCATAGCTCCAATGATTATTCTGAGCGCTTTAGAGTGACATACATCAAGTTTTTTAATAGGAGGAGTTTTTTCCAGGGATTAACAAATAAGAACCAAAATCTAAGTGGCTCCTTACTATGGCATTATATAAAATTCTAAGTGATAATGGGTGGGCACCCCACCAAACTCCGGCCAGACATCTCATAATGTTGATACCACGTTCACTTTTACCCAACATATGATTAACATGAGCCAAACCATTCAGTTTAGAGTCAAAAAATTTTCCAAGTAATTTAACTTTATCAACTACTGGTATAATTGAGCCATTAGAGGAAATTTTAATATTGGGAATGTTTCTTTTCCTAGAGAAAATACAGATACTGCTTTTAGATGCTGAAAGGGAAAGAGAGTTGGAGTATAACCAGGTGGACAGAATGGCAATGCCTTCTTCCACCCTACCTGCTGCTTCCGTAATAGAAGAATCAGCCGTGTAGACAAGCAAGTCATCAGCATATTGAAGAACACTGGACACTGTTGTTAGAGACCGCTCTATATCTATAGTATATACATCGTACAATAGTGGACTTAGAACTGATCCTTGAGGGAGACCCTTACAAATTACTCTATCAGTCTCGTTTACTCCGTTAAATCTTAGTGAGATTAGTCTGCCAGATAATAAATTAAATATGAAAGAGGTTATCTTATTAGGAATTCTTAGCTTATGCAGTTCATGCCTAAGAATACTAAGATCAACATTATCATATGCTGCAGATATATCTGAAAGCCAGCCACAACTGACTCGTTTCTAGTCAATGCTGTGGTAAATATGGCATGACTATCAGCGATACTTTTACCTTTTCTAAATCCATATTGAGAAGTTGATAGGAGGGAGTGGTGCTCCAGGTACCACTCTAGGCGATTTTTAACTAAATGTTCGGAATTTTTAGGGATTGTTGATGATAAAGCAATGGGTCGGTAAGATAAAGAATCTGCAGGATCTTTGCCGGGTTTACAAATGGGAATAATTATTTGATGTTTCCAATATTGAGGAATAAAACCAGAACTAATAACTGTATTGATAATGGTTAACAAGTATTTGAGGGATAATTCATTTGCATTGGATAAAAAAGAGTATGGGATACCATCTGGGCCCGGGGCTGAATCTTTTACCTTATTCAGAACCAATTTTAATTCTTGGAAGGAGAAGGGGGAATCAAGCAAAAAGTGAGAATTAGAAGAGTGAGCGGGAATATCATTCGATAAATAGTAAGGGTTGGGTACCTGTAAATAATTAGGAGCAAATGGGGGGGCTAACTTACTTATAAAATCATTTGTCCAAGAGGAGAGTCATTTGTACGATGTGTGGTAGTTTTGTCTACGAGAACATCTAAAACGTCTTATTTTATCCCAGACAATAGTAGGGGAAGTTTGAGGGGAGACAGAAGAACAGAAGTTACGCCAGCCCTGAAACTTCTTTTTCTTCAAAAGCCTTTTAGTAGCAGCACTTACGTTTTTAAAAACTAGGAAACTCTCTAGGGTCACTTTGGTGTCACAGTTAGATTCAACAGCCTTTCGACGTTTAATTGCTTTAGTACAGTCAGAATCCCACCAGAGAGGAGATGGAATTTTGCCCGCAAAGGTGTTCTTTTTCTTAAAAACAGCATCTGCAGCATCAATAATAGATTTTTTTTCAAAATTGCTACAATCAATAATATTGGAAGAGTCAGGACTAGGCAGGGCCTCTATTTTCTCATCTAAAAAACTGGAGTAAGATTCCCATTTATTTTTACTAATTATGTATGGAAGAAGAGGAGGAAGGTTAAGAACAGAAGAATTTTGATAAGGGAATGAGATGATAATAGGATAATGGTCTGAGCCATGAGTAGTAGGATGCCTGGACCAAGAAAGAAGACTAGCTAAAGAAGAAGAACAACAAGACAGATCTACAAAACTTAAATTGGCACCTGGTGGGGTTCTACGCGTAGGAGACCCATCATTCAAAATACACAAATCAAAACTATCTAAAATATCTAAAAATTGACGCCCAAAAGGGTGACTATTAGGTGCTCCCCATAATTGATGATGACAGTTAAAATCTCCTAATAGAACCAATGGAGGAGGAACTGTTGAAAGATAAGATTGCAAAATAGGGATAACCGCAATATTTCTTTTTGGAATATAAACAGAGACATAGGAAATGTTGTTAAACCTAAGGGCCACAACATTTAACAAATTACTAGAGTTATTTATGGAAATTTGAGTAAAAGATAAATTATTTCTAATAAAAAGGGCGGAACCGCCCCAACCATCCCCTCTGTCGTCCCGGAGAACGGTGTATCCAGGGGTTCTAAAAATAGAACCAGGATCCAGCCATGTCTCCGAGACGGCAGAGATGAATGGTTTATGAAGATTAAGTAAGTAGTGTAGTTCAGATTTGTTCTGAACCACACTTCTACAATTCCATTGGAGGACTACATCCATGTTTGATCGCATTTAAAAGTGTGATTGATATAGTGTTAATCATGTGTATTGCAACGTTGTTCGGTAGATCAGAATGAAGGATTATATTAGTCAAAGAAGCGAGTAATTTATTATTTGTTTCAGAAGTCAGGATTTCATTTTCGTTTGAGCTTGTATTATTTAAATTATTCTTGATAGCACAACCGTTTGATGATGCAGGAATATCATAAGAATGTATTAATTTCCTATGGGATTTTTGGTCATAGCCAGGAACTATAGCTGGGCGAGGACGCGGAGGGCGAATTATGGTTTTTCGGTACGAGTGAGGAACTGCAGAGGGTTGGGAAGACGGTATCTTATTAGAAGATGGAGACATCAGCTGAGAGGACTCAGGCTGACTTGATGCAACTTCTGCAAAGGACTTCTTAGATTGCGGGATTACTTTAATTGCCTCTTGGTATGAAACATTGTGATAAGCCATATGGTGTTTTATATTGACTTGCCTGGTATATTCAGGACAAATCTTGCTAGTGGCGAAGTGATGTGCCGAGCAGTACATACAAATTGCCTCAGTTACATCAACCAAGCATGAGTCTCCTGTGTGGTTGTCAGAGCATTTGTAGCATTTAGGTTTAGAACGGCAATGAGCTTTAGTATGCCCAAATCGACAGCAACTATAACATTGGATAGTGGGGAAGATATACTGCTCCACCGCCAGCATGGTATAGCATCTCTTTGGGCAAAACTTGACCATCAAACGTAAAGACAACAGTTTGAGTAGGTACCCAAGAACTGCCATCCGACGTCGTAATAATTTTTTTGTTCAGTCTTCTAGTTTTAATTATTTTCCCCGTACCCACCGGGCAGCGAACTGCTTCAATAATTTCCTCGTGAGACCAGTCAGAAGGGAGACCTTTGACTATACCCATGCGAGAAATGTTATGTGATGGTATATATGCTTTGAAGTTATTTTGGGACAACAGATCATTTTTTAAGAATTGATTTGCTTCATCCGTAGATTTGAAACTAACCGCTAGGCGATTGCGGCCTATCTTTTTTATACCATCATTCAAGATGGATGTGAACTTATTTCTGAAGAGGAATGAGCCGAATTTCAAGGGGTGAAGGGTAGTTCCAGGCGTAGCATTTTCTATGATCAATTCTACATAGATCAGGAAGGGACCACAGTCATTACACTCATAATGGTCACGAGTAATGGGGGTAGGAGGAGAGTTTTGGGTCAGGTTTGGTGTATCATCTTGGGTCAGGTCCATTGGAGCAGCATGAATACCTGGCTGGTTTACTTTTTTTGTGTGTGGCTGAATTGCCTTATTAATTGTTGGGACTATGCGGTTGCTTACACGCGGGACAGCAGTGCTATTGTCATGTATTAGAATAGGATTAGATAGAACTTTGTTGATGGGATTTTTTGGTTTGGAGATTGATTTCAGTTTTTCAACTTTCATAGCTCTCTTATCTTTTTTTTTAATAACTGTTTTCCAAGTCGGAGTAACATTCTTTTCTTTCAGAAACTCGGCACGCCTGGTAGGGGACTTGGAGGATGGAGCTATAGCCCCATCCTCACAAGATTCCGGCGCTGGAATTTCACAGAATAGCTCTGGTGAGGGAATTTTAAATCCTGGTGGAAGGTCTAGTTCAAATTCGGGACCAGGATCCAATAAATCGCTATCCACCATCTCTTCCATGATGGCGGACACATGCAAACAGCGCACCCAATTTCAAACTACAATACACTACAAAATTCTTACCACAGCGACGAAAGACAAACACAAATATATAGAGTTAAACAATTATACCTCCACCAACTAGATTTTCTTAAGTAAACTAAGTTTAGAAGGCAAATATCAGAAAAAAACACAATTAATTAGCCGGGAAACGAAAAAACAACGTGAACACAACCAGGGTCCGTTTGACAATCCTAAAAGGCTCGCATTTGTATGTCCTGACGGCAACGTGTAACAGTTCACGAGGGACCGTTCAAGTTGATAAATTTGCAAATAGGTTTTAAAATAAATTGTAGTCCGTAGATTTCACTACTTGTTGAAAGAAGTCATTAGGATAAATTATAATCTGTGAAAATAGGTTTCGCTACTTGCTGCGAGATGTCGTTAGAATAATTTATAATCTATGAAATATTTATGGGTAGAATGAATTATAATCTGTGGGAATGAATTATAATAGGTTTCGCTACTTGCCACCAGGGGTCGCATACAGGAAGTTGGTAGCTGAGGTATGAGGGGGGAGAAAAATGAAGAAAAGCCTTAAATACGATGGATAGGTAGGAACGGGGTTCATTGCCCACGAGGCGCACTCAGCTCTTCTCGCTGTCGTTAAGGCAGCTTCGCCATCATCAAACCCCTTTTAAACCACCAAAATGGTTGTACAAAAGGAACGGAAGAAACCCCGTTCATTATCATTAGCGTTTTTCAACGCTGATGGTCTTTCTAGACAACGTTTTATTGTTCAAGACTTCGTCAATAGGCATCAACTTGACCTCTTGCTAGTCCAAGAGACTAACTTGAAGCCTGGACATCGGGATCCAAAAATCCCCAACTATCAGATTTTACGCAACGACAGACCGCTAGCCCCGAGAGGCGGCACTGCCATTTACTACAAGAAGTCTCATCACTGCATGCCTTTAGATCCCCTTCCTATGACCTACCTACATAGAAGCCTCTGTCTGCCGAATAGCAATGACCGGTCACTCCTCGGTCATTGTTGCATCCTGTTATGTTTCTCCTAGTAAAACTTGCTCACCTCAATTCGAGAGTGATCTGCAAGCTCTTTTCAGCTTAGGAAGCTCCGTCATTTTGGCGGGTGACTTCAACTCCAAAAACGTCATGTGGAATAGCACTAAGACCAATTGCAAAGGTAGACAATTAGAAAGACTAGTTGAACCCCTTAATTTCGATATCATTGCCCCTAGGGGTATGACTCGCTTCCCAACTGCCACTCCCCCCGACCTCTTGGACATAGCGCTTCTGAAAAACGTAGCCCTTCGGTTACGCTCGATCGAAGTTATCCACGAGCTTGACTCCGACCATCGCCCTGTTTTTCTACTGCTAGGCCCCCCCACTGACCAGACTCCTGCTACCAAGACTGTGGTAGAGTGGCATAAGCTTGAGAAAGCTCTCAAGTCTGCGCACTCGCCTGACTTGGATAGAATCCCTTCTGTCATATTAACATCTGATGACATTACGGTAGCAGTTGACTCACTTACCAAGCACGTCACTGACTCAGTTAGAGACTCTTCAAAACAGGTTCCCGTAGTGGATGACCACCGCGGGCCCTTGCCTGACGATATAAGGCGACTGATGACTGAAACGAACGCTGCAGTTAGACTTCATAGTCGCTGCCCCACTGAAGACAATCGTGTCTTAATGCGCTCTCTGCACAGAGAGGTGAGAGAGCGCATCAAAGAACACCGCAATCGTGAGTGGGAGAGCCTGCTCTCGGGGATCGAGTCTAGCCATCTGGCCTACTGGAGGCTAGCTCGCTCCATGAAAGCGGACGCTCTCGCTCCGATGCCTCCTCTTATCCGACCCAACCAGACCCTAGCATTCGAAGACGAGTAAAAAGCCGACTACCTGGCTGAAACCCTTGAAGCTCAATGCTCTCCCAGTCTCGAACCCGTGGATCCTGCACACCTCGACATGGTGAACAACGAGATTGACGGTTAGCCTCCCTACCTCCTACCTCCCCACTTAATCCAATTGAGGCCTCTGAAGTCTTTAATATTATAAAGGCTTTACACCCAAAGAAAGCATCCGGCCCCGACGGCATCTCCAACAGAGTACTCAAGCAGTTCTCTGTTCCCCTTATCTATATTCTAGTCAGCATCTTCAATGCGGCTATGGAACTCTGCACCTTCCCTGATGCTTGGAAGGAAGCCAATGTCATTGGTTTCCGTAAACCCAAGAAACCTGCCAACGACCCAACAAGTTACCGTCCCATTAGCCTGCTTAATGGCTTAGGTAAAATATATGAGCGTCTTCTAATAAAGCGTCTCTGGTCCCATGTCAATGAGTTCAAACTCCTTCCCAATGAGCAGTTCGGCTTCCGTGCCCAACACTCATGTCCACAACAGGTGCTCCGCATAACGGAGCATGTCCTCTCCAATTGGCAAAGTACCTGGCCTTCAGATACTGGTGCCATCTTCCTCGATGTAGCGAAAGCTTTTGACAAGGTCTGGCACAATGGCTTGGTATACAAGCTATCCAAACTCGGAGTGGCAGACAGACTCGTGCTCATCATACGAGACTATCTCCAAGGTCGTAGCTTTCGCTACACCGTGGAAGGCACACTCTCAAACCCCAGGCCAGTTAGAGCCGGAGTCCCTCAAGGCTCCGTTCTCGGCCCCCTCCTGTTCACGCTGTACACCAGCGATATCCCTCGCACTCCTCAAGTGGAAATAGCCCTATATGCAGACGACACGGCCTTATACACATCCAATCGGAATCCCGATCGGGTGGGTATAAGGCTGCAAGCTGCCCTTCACGCTCTTGCCGCTTGGTTTCGCAAGTGGCGGGTTGAGGTAAACCCGTCGAAAAGCACAGCAGTGTACTTTACACGGAGAAATCTCACCCCAAAACCGATATCACTATTTGGTGTGCCCATCCGCTGGGCCCCCTCTGCCAAATACTTGGGTGTCATCCTTGATAGACGTCTTTCCTTTAGGTTGTACATCACTAAGAGGTGCAACCAAGCTAAGTACACCTTAGGACGACTGTCCTCACTCCTAAGCAGGAAAAGTAAAATGTCTCTTAGAAATAAGGTGACCCTTTACAAAGCTTGCATTTACCCCATCATGACATACTCCTCAGTAGTATTCGCCCACTCTCGTGAAGTTGCTGCCATTCAATTAGTACAAAATCGTTTCTTGCGAAAAGCCACAGGCTCGCCTTGGTATTTTCGCAATAACGATCTACATCGTGATTTGAAATTAGAGTCAATAGCCAAGTACATCAAGCTCGCTTCCAAGCGACATTATGAACTTGCCATTCATCATCCGAATCCTTTGGTACATACCATTCCGGACTATTCGATTGAACCGTCCGAACACAGAAAAACCCTCCGTCGTCCGAGACACGTTCTCGGAGACCCGGATGACGTAATCACTTCCGCTAATGCGGAAGAGTCATCCTCATTAGACAGAGCAAACACTCCACAAATACCGACCTCGCCGGCGAGGTCGACGAGTCCCTTCAGTCTCCGCCTATACGAGGTACAAGCACGTACCCGGGCGTTTCTCTCCTATCCCCGTCCCGGCAACAGCCCAAGCCGAGGCTCGTACCTAAGTGGTGCCCTTGCGCTAGTTGCCTCATCAAACAAATTACAAGGCTGAGCGCCTTCTGCGCTCGCCAAAAGCTCGGTTAAGCTGCAACGGCTTCAGAGGCCAACAGCGAGATTAGTCCATTCGAAAAAAAAAACGGGGTTCATTCTCTTTTCGATTTTATCGCGGTTTACAAGTGATACCAAGGTTTCACGAGGATTAAGGTAATTTCTAAACTTAACTTTATTTCTGCCATTTTGTTTTCTGATTTCTTGTGTAAATTATTCAACTATCGTGTTCCGTGGAAAAAAGGTCATAATGAGGCTAGCGGCAAATTGTTGAGCAAAATTTATAAAGTAATTTTGGGGATTTGTGTTAATTGCATTTGAGCTTAATTTGGTGAAGTATTGAAGGAAATAAATCAAGGAGTATCTATAAAAAAATTTGGATAGCTCCAAGATTTATGTTCGTGTTAAATTTTTAATGAAAGGGGAACTTCTATGCGGATTTGTGGGGATATTTAAATGTAATGGTTGGGTAGTCGTGGTATTTTACGGTATAACTTAATTCAGGGGAAATTTAGAGAGATTAACTTTGACTGATTCACACAGAGATTCAGGCTAGTTGCTGGGATATTGGTCTGACATGGGTCAGGTCTTCTTGGAGACTTGGGGTTTCTGCAGCGGGTTACACCGGCTGTAGGGCTCTCAAGGGATCCGGGAAGGGCTTATTCATGATGTTCATAGCTTGGGGTAGTCTGTTGTAAATTCATGTGCAGTAACTGTAAATTCGCCGCCGTGGGGCGCCGGCAATAGAATGTTGCCCCTCCGCTCTTGCCCGTGGATGCAGTAGGAGTCTGCTAAGGGATACCTCCGAAAGATGGGCAGCAGCGTCTTTTCGTGTTTCAACACCTATACTGCGCTCGCTAACCCGCCTGCCAAGCGTGGCGAGTATGGCAACAACCCCCTCATGGATTTACAACATAAAACCAGGCCCCGAGTCCCCGGCGGCCCCGCTAATCCTGGCTACGGTAGCAGTCACGGTAACGGCGGGGCCAGGGGTGCTAAGAATCCCCGGGAGACGATCAGCTACCAAACCCTACGACGACCACTGGCCCTGGTAACACACAACATCCGCACTTTGAGGACAGACGAAAAGATTGTTGAGCTGGAATAAGAAATTAGTAGATTACACTGGGACATTTTGGGGTTATCAGAAGTCCGTAGAGAGGGCGAGGACACGATATCCCTTAAGTCTGGTAATCTACTATACTACCGGGAGGGCGACCAACAGTCCCAAGGTGTTGTTGTTGGGTTTCTCGTTCACAAGTCACTCATCAACAACATTATCACCATCGACAGTGTGTCGAGCAGGGTCGCGTACCTGACAATCAGAATATCTAAGCGATATTCGCTGAAGGTCGTTCAGCTATATGCGCCGACCTCTTCACACCCAGATGAAGAAGTAGAGTCTATGTATGAGGACATCAGTAGAGCCATACATACGAACAAAACTCACTTTATTGTTGTTATGGGGGACTTCAATGCAAAGCTAGGCATGAGAAGCGATGATGAGTTGAGAGTGGGGCAATTTGGATATGGGCAACGGAATCCCAGAGGACAGAGGCTGGCCGATTTTCTGGAGAAAGAAGGACTCTTTATGATGAATTCTTCTTTCCAGAAGCCGCCTCACAGGAAATGGACCTGGATGAGTCCCAACGGTTCCACGAGAAATGAGATTGATTTCATCTTGACCAACAAGAAACGGATATTCAATGATGTCTCTGTGATTCACAGGGTGAAAACCGGCAGTGATCACCGAATTGTTAGAGCCACATTGAATATGAACGTTAAACTTGAAAGGTCCCGTTTGATGAAATCTACACTCCGACCCACTCGCGCACATATCCAAAACCTCGAGAGCTTTCAACTCGAACTTGCAAATCGCTTTGACTGTCTAGAAGTAGATGCATCAGTGGACGAGATCAATAACAGGTTCGTAGAAACCGTCCATACGGTGGGGTCCCAGTTCTTTAAGACCCCCCGTACCAATAGACCTCAGAAACTCTCTGATGACACCCTTAACCTCATGGCTGAACGACGTTCTTTACAACTGCAGTCTCCCGATGATGCTCAGTCACATAGGCAGCTCAATAGAAAGATTTGGAAATCCTTGCGGCACGATATTCGTACCTTTAATACATTTCGTATTAAAGATACGATAGAGCGGAATAAAGGCTCCAAAGTGTTCGCGAGAGATAATTCTATTGGGCAGAGCCGCATGACGAAGCTGAAGAGGGAAGATGGCAGCATAACGTCAAGTAAAGCGGAAGTGTTAAGGGAAGTCGAAAGGTTCTATGGACGGCTCTACGATTCGGTCACTAAACCTGTTTGCAGTGCGGCCAACGACCCAAGAGCCAAACTGACCCGACATTATACCGAAGATATTCCGGACATCAGCCTGTATGAGATCAGGATGGCCTTGAAGCAGCTTAAGAACGACAAGGCGCCGGGTGAGGACGGAATCACTTCAGAGCTTCTGAAAGCGGGTGGATCACCGGTACTTAAAGTCCTTCAGAAGTTTTTTAATTCCGCCTTGCTTGAAGGTACGACGCCAAAAGCATGGAACGGGGGCGTGGTGGTTCAGTTCTTCAAGAAAGGTGACAACACCTTGCTTAAGAATTACAGACCCATCTCGCTTTTGAGCCATGTTTATAAGCTGTTTTCGAGGGTCATCGCGAACCGTCTCGAACGCAGGTTTGATGACTTCCAGCCTCCCGAACAAGCCGGGTTCCGTAAAGGCTACAGTACCATAGACCACATACATACGCTGCGGCAAGTCATACAGAAGACCGAAGAGTATAACTTGCCGCTATGTCTCGCGTTTGTGGACTATGAGAAAGCCTTCGATTCGATCGAAACATGGTCAGTGCTTGAGTCTCTCCAACGATGCCGTATTGACTATCGGTACATCGAAGTGTTGAAGTGTTTGTATAAAAACGCCACTATGTCAGTCCGAGTACATGAACAGAGCTCGAAGGCGATTCCCTTAAAAAGAGGCGTAAGACAGGGAGATGTCATTTCTCCGAAACTGTTTACGACCGCATTGGAAGATGCCTTCAAGCTTCTGGAATGGAAAGGACTGGGCATCAATATTAACGGCGAATACATCACTCACCTTCGGTTTGCCGACGATATTGTGGTCATGGCAAAGTCGATGGAAGAGCTCAGCACAATGCTCGAAGACCTCAATCGAGTCTCCCAACGGGTAGGACTTAAAATGAACATGGAGAAGACGAAAATCATGTCGAATGTCCATGTCGTCCCTGCACCAGTTATGGTTGAGAACTCGGCTCTTGAAGTTGTCGACGCGTATGTATACCTAGGACAAACAGTCCAATTAGGTAGGTCCAACTTCGAGAAAGAGGTCAATCGTCGAATCCAACTTGGATGGGCAGCGTTTGGGAAACTTCGCAACGTCTTTTCGTCCAACATACCTCAGTGCCTTAAGACGAAAGTCTACAATCAGTGTGTGTTACCAGTGATGACATATGGAACCGAGACGTGGTCCTTCACTATTGGCCTTATGAATAAGCTCAGAGTCGCTCAACGAGCTATGGAGAGGGCTATGCTCGGGGTTTCTCTACGGGATCGAATCAGAAATGAGGAGATACGTAGGAGAACTCAAGTCACCGACATAGCCCGACGGATTAGCACGTTGAAGTGGCAATGGGCAGGCCATATAGCGCGCTGAACAGATGGCCAATGGGTCCGAAAGGTTCTCGAGTGAAGGCCACGGACCGGCAAGCGCAGCGTAGGACGTCCACCCACAAGATGGGCAGACGACTTGGTAAGAACCGCAGGTCGGCGTTGGATGCAGGCCGCTTCCAACCGCAGTTCCTGGAGATCAATGAGGGAGGCCTTTGTCCAGCAGTGGACGTCCTACGGCTGATATGATGAACTGTAAATTCAGGGATAAAACTTGTGTAACCGTAAGTGGTAGGCAAAAACCTAGATTTCCCTGTGCTTAGGAAATCCAATATTTTATATTGGTTGTATATCTTGCTAAGTAAGTGGCTTGAATATATACCCATCTTGGACAGGTACTCTAGGCAGGTCCTGGTTTATGTTGAGGCGGGCCAGGCACCGACTATACCCTAGCATCGGGGTCGGTGAGTCTCCCACAAATTGTGTCCGATACCTCGCAGAGAGATGTCAGCAATGTTGTGGTATTTTATATATATATTTATAGCATACACAATTTATTTCCCTGCTAGGCTGTTCTGATGCACCCCAGGCTCGCGAGCCAGTATCAGAAAGTACGTACACCGTTATACCTAGTCAGGTCATAAGTATTGTCACACAGTAAAAACTTTTCTTTTAGAATGCTAGCTACAAAAAAGTTTATTGAATTCGAATTTCATGAAAATAAAAATGTATACTTTTTAGAATTTTACTCATTTTTAAATATGGAGTGGACGCTTAAAGAAGACTGCAACAGCAGTTATTGCGTTGCATCGTTGCGGTTACGCGCCAATTCAAATTTTTGACATACTGAAAAATTTTAATATAACCAAAAGATTCGTTTATCGCACCATCAAACGATACAATGAAGACTCTAGTGTAGATGACAGGTCAAGAAGTGGTCGCCCTCGGTCTGTTAGGACTCCAGCAGTGATAAAAGCTGTGAAGGTGCGAATTCAAAGAAATCCCAAACGTAAGCAGAAACTGTTGGCCCTTCAGATGGGGTTAAGCAGAACCACGGTGAAAAGGGTGTTAAACGAAGACTTAGGGCTTCGGGCATATCGAAGAAAAACTGGACATCGTTTGAATGCTCGTCTAATGGACCTGAGACTGAAGAGATGCCGCGCTTTGTTGAAGCGGTACGCGGGAAAAAAATATCGGGAAATTCTTTTTTCGGATGAAAAAAATTTTACCGTAGAAGAGAGCTACAACAAACAAAATGATAAGGTGTACGCACACAGTAGTGAAGAAGCGAGCAACCGTATTCCGCGTGTCCAACGAGGTCATTTTCCATCCTCGCTCATGGTATGGTTGGGAGTTTCTTATTGGGGCTTAACAGAGGTACATTTTTGTGAGAAAGGTGTAAAAACGAATGCAGTTGTGTATCAAAATACAGTCCTGACGAAGCTTCTGGAACCTGTTTCTCATACCATGTTCAACAACAGGCACTGGGTATTCCAACAAGACTGGCTGGCGGCGCGTGAAATCGACTTCATCCGGCACGAAGACTGGCCCTCCTCCAGTCCAGATTTGAATCCGTTAGATTACAAGATATGGCAACACTTGGAGGAAAAGGCGTGCTCAAAGCCTCATCCCAATTTGGAGTCACTCAAGACATCCTTGATTAAGGCAGACGCCGATATTGACATGGACCTCGTTCGTGCTGCGATAGACGACTGGCCGCGCAGATTGAAGGCCTGTATTCAAAATCACGGAGGTCCTTTTGAATAAACTTTAGTGTCATAAGAATCTATGTTTTGTTAAGTTCATTTTGGTATATAAATGGTTACATAATAAATAAACTTGTTTCAATTATTTTATATTAAACATGTGATAGAATTTATGACCTGACCAGGTATTGGTAGACAAAACCAGGTTTTACGAACCTGTACCCATGAGCAGCATAGATAGAAGGCGAGCCATTGCACCTCGGACGCCTACATCACACACCATACGATTAGTATTTAAATGTGAAGCTAGTCTTCCAGTTTGTATCATCACACCTTAGCTAAATTAGGGACTGTTAGGTACACATAAACGTAATGTATGATGTATTAGGGAAAAACGCCACGGCATTAGGTTACGTGACCGACCAGTGGGTCAGTTCATGTTGAGGGTTTAGGAAATAAACATTTAAATAACATAAATTAAATCACGATTCCAGCTGTAAACTCGTATCGGCAAAATTACATCGAATCTTAGAGCGGAATTAGGTAAAATTAAACCGGAATCTCATTCCTAGAATTAGCAATGTAATCGGAATTTTACAACGCTAAGCTTAAAGGCATTAGTTAACTTGAGACTAGTGCTGATTAGTCTAATAATATTGGCTGTAATAAGTAACCTTTTATATTACTGTTGGTAATGGTATGGCTAGTTGGGGACAAAACAATGTAGTAATCAAAGAAAAATTCTAGACTCGACTATGAAAATATCTTGTAAAACCAATAGGATATTCTTATAATTCGGTTTGAGACACCGAGCCATAGGACAGGCTAAGATAGTGTTATACTTAAGATATTAGTGAGTCGGGTAGAGGATAATTCAGGGACGGTGGGTCAGTCCAAAGTCTAAAATTGAATTCAGTAAACGTAGGCTATATTATCGCTAAGCCACCGGGATCTCATTACGCTAAATTTATCTTGAAGTAGAAATATGAGAATGTGGGTATTAGGATTGTAGTTTAGGACATAACTAGTTCAGGAAATATATTAACCTTAAATCAAACTACCCTCACCTATTTGATGGATGCAGGGCAACATTGTGCTCAACTATCTTTCCTTCTACCATTATCATAAAAGAAACGATGGGTTTCATAGGTAGACGTAGGCTATATTATCGCTAAGCCACCGGGATCTCATTACGCTAAATTTATCTTGAAGTAGAAATATGAGAATGTGGGTATTAGGATTGTATTTTAGGACATAACTAGCTCAGGAAATATATTAACCTAAAATCAAACTACCTTCACACATTTGACGGTTGCAGGGCAACAATTTTCTAACTATCCCTCTTTCTATCATTAGCATAAATGAAATGATGGGTTTCATAGGTAAAAGTAGCTTATATTATCGCTAGGACGCCGGGAAGTGTAATTTATGAAAAAATGTTGCTCCATAGATTGAATACCTCAAAGGAGAAAAAATGCGGATAGTCAGATTGGAAATATATTGATTGATATTTGCCAGAGTACCTCGCAAAGGGAAAATATTTTAACGTAACATACAATATGAGATAAATAGGTCGGTAGAACTAAATTCTTGTACTAAGCTTAACTAGATTAGCGAGAAATTAGCACTCTTACGGGCGGTAGTTACAAAAGAAATATCTCTCATGAGTCTGAATACAATGTTGAAATTATCGATTGGAACGATTGAAGTTTGACAATGAGATGAGCTCGGGGTTACGAAGGTAGGTTATCTAAGCAAGTTGGTCTGACGCTGGTAGTTTTTTGAATGTTGGAGCAGTGGGCTTAATTAGAACCAAATGCAAGAAGGGGCCTGTTTTCTAAACCTCGGGTCTAGGAAACGGAATTAGACATTAGGTTATGCGGAGATTTAGTTAAAAGTAAATTCATGTTGCGGATTTCTGGTTAAGGATAAAATCAGGATTTCGTCGTTAAAGGGGATTTGCTTTCAGAATCATCAATATAATCGATATTTAAAGTACCTACGAAGTTACAAGCTTGGCTGTGGTGAAATCATTGTCAATAAATTGTGAGATATTTAAAACGTATATACTTGAATCAGGCGATTCTTAGCCTAGATTTGTTGAAGTGGAGATGATTATTGTTTACATGACATTTAACTCAAATGGAAGCTGGATGTTTTATTAATCCAACCATGGTGGCACTAGCCTCAAACGAGATAAATCTCGCACGTGCGAGTTCTCTACTACAAAACCATGTAGGGAAATTTCCCTGTTGGAGGTGTCAACACACGCATTTATGGTTGATGTGTGAACCCTGACATTAAAACTACTTCAACGATAAAAGTTGCTTTTTATAACTCTGTAAGAGAGACTTACAAATTGATTGACAATGAAATAATTATCCGACTTAAATAATAGTCAATTACATTATACAGGAATTAAGATATTCCATTAAATACTTGATCTTCTGAAAGAAGTCTTACCTTCTACTTTAACTTGTCAATAGACAGATTTTATGGGACAAAGTTCTCCAGTGTTGAATATTTAACCTATTAAACTACATTCATCAATGATTAACTTATATTCTTAGATTATTACCTCATGAGAAGGACCTCAACAGTAGTTGACAACGAAATAACTACCTGACTTGAACCATAGTCAATTTACTTTTACGGGAATTAAAACATTCCATTAAACATTACTCTTCTGAGAGAAACTTACATTACTACTTGTCAATAGACAGATTTTATGGGACAAAGCTCCCGAGTTTAAAATATTCAATATATTACATTACCTACAACAAAGATTAACTATAATCTTGGAATTTTACCATAGCAATAGCTAATATGGGAAGACACCCTTGGGTTACAAGGGGCCAATCACTGACATTTTAATGTCAGAGTTTAGCTCCGCAGATAAACAGAGGAATATTGTGAGAGATTGAATGAGCGAAAGGTTTTGGTATTAGTCTATCATAAGAAAATTTGGTTGAAATAATGAACTGACTCAGACTTAGGCTGGTTACAGAGCACTAGGACGAACCATACTGACAATTATAGGTTTGGCAATTAATATGCCCTCATTTACTCTAAGCCCCACCACGAAAGTGGGAAAATAATTGGGTTTAGAGCGTCTTTTGCTGACAATCTACAAACATACTGACTCCTGACTCTTTTGTGATAATTATATGAGCTCCCATGTAAAGAGCGCGCAGTTCACCAGTGCGACTCCAAGCTCTATTTATACGGAGGAGATGCGATCTATTTGGTAGTCGGGCATCACTGTTCAAGGCGGTGGCGGGGCTTTGAACCATTGCCGTACTAGTAGGATCTAGAAGTTAAGGGCTAAGATGGGATTTACTATTCAATATGAATTAATTTTACATCTGAGGAACCTACGATTGGGGTTAGGTTACATTTATACCTTTTCAAGTTGACTAGGCAGGCAAAGGGTTAAATTAATCTTTGTAGTAGGCTACTGTTTGCCTTAATCTTCAATTTGAATTAATTCTACATCTGAGGAACCTACGATTGGGGTTAGGTTACATTTATACCTTTTCAAGTTGACTAGGCAGGCAAATGGTTAAATTAATCTTTGTAGTAGGCTATTGTTTGCCTTAATCTTCAATTTGAATTAATTTTACATCTGAGGAACCTACGATTGGGGTTAGGTTACATTTATACCTTTTCAAGTTGACTAGGCAGGCAAAGGGTTAAATTAATCTTTGTAGTAGGCTATTGTTTGCCTTAATCTTCAATTTGAATTAATTCTACATCTGAGGAACCTACGATTGGGGTTAGGTTACATTTATACCTTTTCAAATTGACTAGGCAGGCAAAGGGTTAAATTAATCTTTGTAGTAGGCTACTGTTTGCCTTAATCTTCAATTTGAATTAATTCTACATCTGAGGAACCTACGATTGGGGTTAGGTTACATTTATACCTTTTCAAGTTGACTAGGCAGGCAAAGGGTTAAATTAATCTTTGTAGTAGGCTATTGTTTGCCTTAATCTTCAATTTGAATTAATTTTACATCTGAGGAACCTACGATTGGGGTTAGGTTACATTTATACCTTTTCAAGTTGACTAGGCAGGCAAAGGGTTAAATTAATCTTTGTAGTAGGCTATTGTTTGCCTTATACATAAATGACCTGGTAATATGCGTAGAAAAGGAAACAGACATTGTACTTTTTGCTGACGACACTACAGTCGTAGTTAGTGATAAAAATAAAGAAAAGGTATGCATGAAATTAGATAAATTATTGTTAAATATCAATGATTGGTTTAAGGCAAACAATCTTTTACTAAATGTAAATAAGACTAATATTATGAGATTTTTCCTGGGCAGTGCTAAAAGTATTGACCCAGCTCAAAATACAGTTATTAATAATTCAATTAATATTATAAGTGACGTAAAATTTTTAGGAGTTAAAATAGATAATAAGTTGACATGGAACAGCCATATTGATATTCTAGTAGGTAAACTTAAGTCAGCCGCGTATGCAATTAAAACCATAAGACAGTTGAGCGACGTACGCGCTGCCAAAACAGTGTATCATGCGTATTTCCACTCGTTGATGACGTATGGTATACTAGCCTGGGGAAATGCATCACAGTCAAATAGAGTGTTTTTGTTGCAAAAGCGAGCAATACGATTTATATTGCAAATTGATAAATTAGACTCTTGTAGACTACGATTTAGGGAATTAGATATTTTGACATTTACTGGTGAATATATTTTTCAAAATTTAATTTATGCTAAATTACATATTGACGATTTCAAAGCAAACAAAGACATACATAGTTACAATACACGTAATAAAAACAATATTATTGTTCCATCACACAGGCTTGACAAAATAAATAAAAGCTTTTTATGCCTAAGCATAAAATTATTTAATAAGTTACCTTTAGTTATAAGAAATTTAGATTGTAAGGAATATAATTATAAAATTAGAAAGTTATTATTGTATAAATCATATTATGATATTGACGAAGCACTAGCTGATGACTTTAGCACATACTTTAGTACGTGTGAATAATATATATATATATATATTTTTTTTGATTGTACCTACCTATGTTTTAGGTACTGATAGTGATACTGTTAAAGTTTATTTCTAATGTATTCTGCTGTGACGTTTCCTAGTGTACATTTAAAGTATCAATAAGGAATAAAAATAAATACAATACAATACAATACTTAATCTTCAATTTGAATTAATTCTACATCTGAGGAACCTACGATTGGGGTTAGGTTACATTTATACCTTTTCAAATTGACTAGGCAGGCAAAGGGTTAAATTAATCTTAGTAGTAGGCTTTTGTTTTGTCTTAATCACCTAAAAGAAACGGGTTACTACTTTCACAACAGGGGACCTACCATAACTAGATGATCACTGGCCAAATCGATCATTAAATAGACAAGAGCGTCTAAGTGCGAAATTTAAGGTTAGGGAGTTATAAATCTAAAGACTGAGTTATATCTCATCTTATAATTCAACTAGTATTATATCTAAACTTATACCTATATCTAGGACTAAATAGCAGTTAATAATAGTAAATGGTAGTAGATAAGAAGTGGGGCAGGAGGTAGCAGTAGGCTGATTGGGTTGTAAGAGGGGGGGCGGTACAAACGTCAGCTTTTCATTTTTCTGAACAATATTTCACATCAAATGTTAAAATTCATAGTCTTCGTTTTATTTCTGACACTATGTTATTTAGCCAAAAATAATCCTTATAATGAAGCCTTTAAATCGGTATGATAAAACTACAGGGTATTTTTTTTCTCGTGTATCGGGTTAGATTCCCGGTTCAACCATGTAATTATTTAAAAATCTATGAAAGCAGTTTAAATTATTTATTAAATTAAAATAATGTCTTCTTTCAGTTAAATGTTCCATCTACAATATTCAAGGTACTTTCCCTCCATGTGGCATAGTCGTGGGACGCCCTATATACTCGTATGCTTCTAAGCGTGATCGTGCAGGCGTTCACAAGACAGAAAAACCTGCCATAGGGTTCTCCGTCTGCATGTCTGGATAATGATTAGTTGAAATAAACTGTTTCGGCCTAGTCTTCTGTCCATGCACTGGATGTCGGTCTAAACAAGCCTTGTTCTATGGGAACCAGATACTGATAGAATACTTACATATATGTTGTTTGATAATATCTCTCTCTCATTCCAGCTATGTATCCCAAATGGTGGTGGGGTCAGCTTTCCTGGTCGTTCTTCTCCACTTCGCTCTATCTTCTACGTCGTCGTCAGAAACTTGGCACTCTCTCATGTCTTTTGACACTACATCTCTCCACCTTGTCTTGGGTCTACCTCTAGATCTTCGACCGGGGATGGAAAGTTGTAGAGCCAAATTCCCTACGTAGTCAGGTGGCCTCCTCTTCACGTGACCGAACCATCGTAGCCGACTCTCCTGCATCTTGTCAGCGATGTCGCGCACCCCCAGGCTTCCTCGCACCTACTCGTTACGGATTTTATCGAGCCTGGTGGCGCCGCACATCCACCTCAGCATCTTCATTTCGGCGGCTTGGATGGTATATATGTTCTTCTCCGTTACGGCCCAAGTTTCGCTTCCATACGTTAAGACTGGTCTTATGATAGTCTTATAAATAAGACCTTTAAGTTTGACTGGCATTCTTTTGTCGCAGGTGACACCGGCTACTTCTCGCCATTTTAGCCATGCTGCGGCTATTCAGTGCTGAATATTACATTCCACGTTCCCAGAGTTATGCATCTAGGTTGTTTGATACGCACAAAAAATGAAAGGGGTTATTTTGATAAGCATCTGTACTAATATTATAATGAGGAAACATTTGTTTGTTTGTATTGAATAGGCTCTGAAACTACTAGACCGATTTTAAAAAAATATTTCACTGTTGGGAAGCTACACTATCCCCAGGTGGCATAAGCTACTTTTTACCGAACCGCGCAGAAAGAGGGTAATGTTTTTATTGAAAAACTACGCGTGCGAAGCTGCGGATTGTTCAGCTGGTATTAAATAAATTTGAGAAATGTTTACCATAGAAATGTGAAATTTATTTTGGCATGTAATAACTTACCCATACTTTATTAGACTTATGTTGTGCTGTTGCTCAATGCTTGCCATCTAAACGCATAATATACTGTATTAGTGACGTCTCGTGATATCTTTTGTTGTCCCTTTCTAACCCAAAAGCCGCAGCCATTTCCGAAAAATATATCAAATCGTCCTTTATTTTGGATGTCGATTGGAGTAGGCAGTAAGTTTTATATCGAATTAGTTAAGTAAACTTAGTAGGTTTTCTTTAAAATTTGGTAGTATAACTATACTAGAAAAAACATAGCTTGATCTCTGGGACAGCTGTCAGTAAAATCGCGCCTATGAAGTTCTGAATTTAACAGTACGGACAAACGTACCAATCAATGTCATACTTAATGGGCATGCTGAGCTAATTATAGTGATGAGCGATGAATCATCGTGACCACAGACTATAAACTATCGATATTTTGTATAAAACTTAATTCAACATTAATTTATCATTTTATTTAAAAAAATAACATTATTGAATATTAAAAAAAAATAACATTATTTACAATAGTGAGTAAATAAAATCTAAATTCTAACCTACTCGTAACATTCCTTCCGACAACTTTGGGGTTCGAGAGAAGTTTGGCCGCGGCGTGTCTACTTCCGCAAGATGGCGCCAACGCGCCGCCATCTTGTTTGACATGACCCATTCTCCTCAGTACGAGTGCTAACGCTTTGTATACGCCACGTGTTTTCCGTTCTCATCACTTTGTTTTTGTTACTATTGCTGTTAATTTGTTAAGTTTATTTATTATTGTTAGTGTCTTTGTTGTTATTGTTTGTTTTCATTGTTTGTTAGCATAATGCCAAAGAGAACGAAGAAATTCTGAAAGTGATTCGGATATTGATTTGGGGTGTACTCCTTTAGAATAAATAAATGTATGTATTAAAATATTCGTTTCATTTTATTACCCAAATCATAATATAATCCAATATACATATAATTATGGCAGACAGCCTTCGTGGCGAAGCGGTAGTGAACACGACTGCTGCGCAGGAGGTCGCGGGTTCGATCCTCGCTCAGTGCAAATATTTGTATGCATGAATATGGGTTTTTGCACTGGTCTGGTCGTGCCTCGGAAAGCACGTTTAGCCGTCGGTCCCGGCTGCTATACGAATATCTAATGGCAGTCGTTACGGGTTGTTGGAGCCCTCAAAAGTCCAAGAATTGGTCTTACTGCAAAGCTTCAATCGATAATTATCGATATTTTTTCTGTATCATAACAACCCTAGGAATGTCAGTTTAACAGTGAAGTAAACAGTAAGATCAAGCTATGTTTTTTCAACTATACTAGTTTTTTTTTTGAGAAGTCTTTTTTATATTTTGAGAAACCGTCACTTGAATATCGTCAGTATATTACCAAACACCCTGTATATCTACCCCTTTACATATAATTCCGAAACATACGTAGAACTTTTCTATTTTAAACCACTTAATTATGCACCGAAATACGTACTTATCCTCCGTTTTACGAGTTAAAAGTATTGTAACCGACCTACTTTCTGCAAAAACCTTGCGACACTTACCTACTCATCAACAATGCAAATGAGTCGATATTGACTATCGTTTCACCTTCCAATTCTTTATTTACTTTGTAAGTTGAAAAGTGGACTATCAAAGTAGAGTGAAGTTTACTTGATTCTCTATTGACTCGATGTTGAGTAAAAAAACCGGCAAAGTGCGAATCGGACGCGCACACGATGGGTTCCGTACCATTATCTATAAAAACGGAAAAAAATCATGTTTGTTGTATGGGAGCCCCCCTTAAATATTTGTTTTGTTTTAATTTAATTATTTATTTTTAAAGTGAATATATAACTAAATATTCTGTGAACATTTCAAGCGTCTACCTGTTGCCGTTATCAATATCGAGCTAAAACGAGCAATAATATCACGTTTGTTGTATGGGAGCCCCCCCTTAAATATTTATTTTATTCTGTTTATGTTTATTACGTTTATTTTATGCCGTGGGGCGCCGGCAATAGAATGTTGCCCCTCCGCTCTTGCCCGTGGATGCAGTAGGAATCTGCTAAGGGATACCTCCGAAAGATGGGCAGCAGCGTCTTTTCGTGTTTTCAATACCTATACTGCGCTCGCCAACCCGCCTGCCAAGCGTGGCGAGTATGGCAACAACCCCCTTATGGATATAGTGCAACATAAAACCAGGCCCCGAGTCCCCGGCGGCCCCGCTAATCCTGGCTACGGTAGCAGTCACGGTAACGGCGGGGCCAGGGGTGCTAAGAATCCCCGGGAGACGATCGGCTACCAAACACTACGACGACCACTGGCCCTGGTAACACACAACATCCGCACTTTGAGGACAGACGAAAAGATTGTTGAGCTGGAAGAAGAAATTAGTAGATTACACTGGGACATTTTGGGGTTATCAGAAGTCCGTAGAGAGGGCGAGGACACGATATCCCTTAAGTCTGGTAACCTACTATACTACCGGGAGGGCGACCAACAGTCCCAAGGTGGTGTTGGGTTTCTCGTTCACAAGTCACTCATCAACAACATTATCACCATCGACAGTGTGTCGAGCAGGGTCGCGTACCTGACACTCAGAATATCAACGCGATATTCGCTGAAGGTCGTTCAGGTATATGCGCCGACCTCTTCACACCCAGATGAAGAAGTAGAGTCTATGTATGAGGACATCAGTAGAGCCATACATACGAACAAAACTCACTTTATTGTTGTTATGGGGGACTTCAATGCAAAGCTAGGCATGAGAAGCGATGATGAGTTGAGAGTGGGGCAATTTGGATATGGGCAACGGAACCCCAGGGGACAGAGGCTGGCCGATTTTCTGGAGAAAGAAGGACTCTTTATGATGAATTCTTTTTTCCAGAAGCCGCCTCACAGGAAATGAACCTGGATGAGTCCCAACGGTTCCACGAGAAATGAGATTGATTTCATCTTGACCAACAAGAAACGGATATTCAATGATGTCTCTGTGATTCACAGGGCGAAAACCGGCAGTGATCACCGAATTGTTAGAGCCACATTGAATATGAACGTTAAACTTGAAAGGTCCCGTTTGATGAAATCTACGCTCCGACCCACTCGCGCACATATCCAAAACCTCGAGAGCTTTCAACTCGAACTTGCAAATCGCTTTGACTGTCTAGAAGTAGATGCATCAGTGGACGAGATCAATAACAGGTTCGTAGAAACCGTCCATACGGTGGGGTCCCAGTTCTTTAAGACCCCCCGTACCAATAGACCTCAGAAACTCTCTGATGACACCCTTAACCTCATGGCTGAACGACGTTCTTTGCGACTGCAGTCTCCCGATGATGCTCAGTCACATAGGCAGCTCAATAGAATGATTTGGAAATCCTTGCGGCACGATATTCGTACCTTTAATACACCTCGTATTAAAGATACGATAGAGCGGAATAAAGGCTCCAAAGTGTTCGCGAGAGATAATTCTATTGGGCAGAGCCGCATGACGAAGCTGAAGAGGGAAGATGGCAGCATAACGTTAAGTAAAGCGGAAGTGTTAAGGGAAGTCGAAAGGTTCTATGGACGGCTCTACGATTCGGTCACTAAACCTGTTTGCAGTGCGGCCAACGACCCAAGAGCCAAACTGACCCGACATTATACCGAAGATATTCCGGACATCAGCCTGTATGAGATCAGGATGGCCTTGAAGCAGCTTAAGAACGACAAGGCGCCGGGCGAGGACGGAATCACTTCAGAGCTTCTGAAAGCGGGTGGATCACCGGTACTTAAAGTCCTTCAGAAGCTCTTTAATTCCGCCTTGCTTGAAGGTACGACGCCAAAAGCATGGAACGGGGGCGTGGTGGTTCTGTTCTTCAAGAAAGGTGACAACACCTTGCTTAAGAATTACAGACCCATCTCGCTTTTGAGCCATGTTTATAAGCTGTTTTCGAGGGTCATCGCGAACCGTCTTGAACGCAGGTTTGATGACTTCCAGCCTCCCGAACAAGCCGGGTTCCGTAAAGGCTACAGTACCATAGACCACATACATACGCTGCGGCAAGTCATACAGAAGACCGAAGAGTATAACTTGCCGCTATGTCTCGCGTTTGTGGACTATGAGAAAGCCTTCGATTCGATCGAAACATGGGCAGTGCTTGAGTCTCTCCAACGATGCCGTATAGACTATCGGTACATCGAAGTGTTGAAGTGTTTGTATAAAAACGCCACTATGTCAGTCCGAGTACACGAACAGAGCTCGAAGGCGATTCCCTTAAAAAGAGGCGTAAGACAGGGAGATGTAATCTCTCCGAAACTGTTTACGACCGCATTGGAAGATGCCTTCAAGCTTCTGGAATGGAAAGGACTGGGCATCAATATTAACGGCGAATACATCACTCACCTTCGGTTTGCCGACGATATTGTGGTCATGGCAAAGTCGATGGAAGAGCTCAGCACGATGCTCGAAGGCCTCAATCGAGTCTCCCAACGGGTAGGACTTAAAATGAACATGGACAAGACGAAAATCATGTCGAATGTCCATGTCGTCCCTGCCCCAGTTATGGTTGAGAACTCGGCTCTTGAAGTTGTCGACGCGTATGTATACCTAGGACAAACAGTCCAATTAGGTAGGTCCAACTTCGAGAAAGAGGTCAATCGTCGAATCCAACTCGGATGGGCAGCGTTTGGGAAACTTCGCAACGTCTTTTCGTCCAACATACCTCAGTGCCTTAAGACGAAAGTCTACAATCAGTGTGTGTTACCAGTGATGACATATGGAACCGAGACGTGGTCCTTCACTATTGGCCTTATGAATAAGCTCAGAGTCGCTCAACGAGCTATGGAGAGGGCTATGCTCGGGGTTTCTCTACGGGATCGAATCAGAAATGAGGAGATACGTAGGAGAACTCAAGTCACCGACATAGCCCGACGGATTAGCACGTTGAAGTGGCAATGGCCAGGCCATATAGCGCGCAGAACAGATGGCCGATGGGGCCGAAAGGTTCTCGAGTGGAGGCCACGGACCGGCAAGCGCAGCGTAGGACGTCCACCCACAAGATGGGCAGACGACTTGGTAAGAACCGCAGGTCGGCGTTGGATGCAGGCCGCTTCCAACCGCAGTTCCTGGAGATCAATGAGGGAGGCCTTTGTCCAGCAGTGGACGTCCTACGGCTGATATGATGATGATGATGTTTATTCTGTATTTGTTATTATAGCGGCAACAGAAATACATCATCTGTAAAAATTTCAACTGTCTAACTATCACGGTTCATGAGATACAGCTTGGTGACAGACGGACAGACAGACAGCGAAGTCTCAGTAATAGGGTCCCGTTTATCCTTTCGGTACGGAAACCTAAAAATACTTATGTTTGCGTCTTAGACAAACCATCTATGGTTTTTTAAGTGTATTAATTAAAATATTCTGTTACATAATAATAAAATAAAACTCACTTATACAACAGGGAAATTATTTTTTTCATTTGGTATCGGAACGAGGTGAAGCAAAAAGTGACTTCCTCATTCTAAAATAAGGTGGAGACATCGTCGTGCGGTCACGCTACAGTTAATGAGAAAAAATCCTAAAATCAGAAGTTATCTACTTACTGGTAGAACTTTAGTATTTCATCGTTATTATTGGAAGCTCGTATAGAAGAGAGATAATAAATAAATATTGCTGGACATTTCACACAGCGCTATCTAGCCCCAAACGATGCAGAGCTTGTACTATGGGAAACCAGATAACTGATAGAATATTTATATATATTTTTTTAAATACATATTTATAATACATGTATAGAAATACATCCAGTTCCAGAAGATATAATTATTTGTAGACCATGCAAACATTTGTTCTGCGGCGGGAATCAATCCCGCTACCCCCTGCGTCTCAACCGGCTATTCACCACAGAGGTCGTCATAAACTTCGTTGTATGATTGTATGTAATCCACTGGCTGGAATACATGATTATTCGTTGAGGGTCGCAAGATCGGTCAATCTCTGCACCACTACTTGGTCCAGACCACATTCGTATTTTGTTTTAACTATTTTTCTACTGCTAGGATGTTGTTCGCGGTCTCTCGCCACATGTGTACTTAAATAAATACTGTTACTAGAGGCATGTATGGAATAATGCGCGAGTCGAGACCCAAGCGTATAATATTTAACAGTTATATTTTGAATTGGAACTTAAAATATCTGGGAGACAATTTCGAGCCTCGCAAATGAATTAATCCGGCAACAAGACAAGCTACGCAAAACAAATTGCAACATTGTTTATTTATCATTGAAATACTTACTTATTGCTTATCTGCAGCTCAAGTTCAAATTTCTTGTACTTATCTAAGTAATTACCTATTTATTGTACATTTAGGTATCTTCCAAAGTTTGTTTTTGAACTCATTTTCCTATGAATTTTTAGCGAAGAGTGTAGAAACATTTTTAATATCTCGCGTAGTAAATCTTTCTGCTATCAACGCAAAGATTACATTTTACTACGAGTATATTCTTCAGTAGAGATAAACTTTATAGCTTCTTCAGTTAGTATGCAGAAAACGAAACAATTTATAGTGAAGCGGCCCATGTTACCTAAATCATGTTATCTTTTAATTTCTAAGTTTGAACCGTTGTCTTCACGTGTATCTATGTATCTATCCGGCAGGGCAGTAGCGTAGCGTGGGTGTCAGCCGCCCGGGGCGGAATATTGCCGCCCCCGTATTGAGGTATTCTGATTTAAGTCTATGCATAAGGAATGAAAAATTCCGTGCGCATTTCGATAGGTCCGAATAGTAGGTGCGCCAAAAATATTAAATGGTCAAACATTTATAAGATTTTATTTATTGTGAAATTTTGCCGCCCCCTAAAGGTGCCGCCCGGGGCGGGGCGCCCCTGCCGCCTCTACTACACTACGCCACTACGGCAGGGTCTGTAGCTGAAGACAAGGTTCTCATAGCATATTACTAAATATGTGCTGCGATAATCCAAACTATATTCTATTTAATAGAAAAGAGGCGCTGGCTGGTTTGATTCCCGCTGAGTGACAAATATTTACATATGATGTGTAAATATTTTTACCGATTCTGATGTTCTGATATTGGAAAGTTCTCGAATGAAGGCCACGGACCGGCAAGCGCAGCGTAGTACGTCCACCCACCTACAAGATGGGCAGACGACTTGAGAAGAACCGCAGGTCAGCGTTGGATGCAGGCCGCTTCCAACCGCAGTTCCTGGAGATCAATGAGGGAGGTCTTTGTCCAGCAGTGGACGTCCTACGGCTGATATGATGATGATGATAATTCTGATGTTGCAGTACCCACCATGTTACTGGAAATCCTAGAATGAAGTCAGGACCATGTACATTGTCCAATATAATACTGACCATAAAGTATGATTTATTTACTGAATTAGGACCTACACAATTACCTCAGTCCAGTTCATCAGTTTGTGAACTCTCCTTAGTTCACTGATAAAACAATTTTAAGTGGAAGAAACCAGGCACCTAAATACCATTCATAACATCTAGATAGGCAGTTCATTACTATGCTGCAGTACACGTATTTATCTATGGCAGTGCGGGTGCGGACGTAAAAGGCGATAAGTGTCCAGTCGACTGGATGGAAGTGGGCCACGCGAAAAGTTCCACTGCGTTACCTATAGCTTGTATACACTCTCACTTTACTCGTCGGACGCACTTGTAGGAAAATTTTCTAATTGTTTTTTTTTGTAGTACTTTGTCGAACCTCGAGTAGACGTTTGACGACGACAATCATGATGGGGTGGTTTAACAGTATGATTAATGCATAATTTTGTTCGTACAAAAATTACATGTTTACTGTAAATAAATTCAGTCCCAGAAAAACTAATGGTTGTAATGGAAAACTTAGAAAAATTTTAGTATTGCTATATATTAAATTTATTTTTAAAATGATTTAAAAAAGTATTAGACCATGTCATTGCAGTTTACGGTAATATTTTGTAAAAACCACTGTACATTGTACACGTATTCGGAATGCGTATTAACTATATATTTTCTTAATTATAATGTTTTAACAATCAGGGCTGGGCAGGATTTGAATTACTTGTAATTAAAATACGTAATTCAATTACTTCGTAAAGATGTAATTTGTCATTGAGATTTCAAATACCAGACGCTGAGGGTAGTTACTCGTAGTATTTCAAATACTTATGGCTTCAGAATACATCTCAACTTATACACATTTCGCGATCTTATTAATGGTGCGTTCTACAGGAAATAGCCCTACATACTTAGTTTTCGTAACCATTCGTAAGCAAAATGGCGACCGCTAAATATGTCAATCTATAAAGTTGGCAACACTGCACCTGTACTGTACGTCAAATTGTCAACTACCTAACACCTGACAGTATTTTGTATTTTAAAAATAAAAAAGGTATAATACTGTATTTTATATTTAAATACATGACTCAAATTATTTTGTATTTCGTATTTCAAAAAACGTGCGAGATAGTAATTTGTTATTTGTATTTTAATGAAAGCAAAACATGTATTTTGCCCAGCTCTGTTCACAACAGAGTTTCGAAAATATATAAACATATTTTTTTGGTTTCATTTGACATTATAATATTTTAAGTCTATGTAGATACCATGTAGATTACCTGGAAAAGGCGATTTAGGTTTCAGCAGTAAAGGCGTCAATTCTGAGCCTCGGTGCCGGCGTTTGCCAAGTGATATTGAGTCGAAGCCACTACTATTTAACAGCGCTTTTTCAAGTAGCGTCTTCACCATTATAACTATCACTGAACCACTAATCTATAACAACTTTTTAAGGAATATCACTTCAACACAAAATATACCTACTAAACCGCTTCTAATGAAGTCTTGAAACTGTCTGTGATCAGTACAGTATCTAATTTATCAATTTTAATTGTTTACTGATAAGGGCGAAGTTACAGGAGAACTGGGTTATTCTCACAGTAGGTAGGTACGAAATGCACAAGGTATTCACAACTCACACAACATCGGGGTACGTCAACATTTTATACTCAGAAATACAAAGGGATAGAAGAACGTCAGGAAATAATTTGACTAGTTAGACAAACAACTTCATGTGTTTTTGACGGTTATTAAAGTCGTGAGTCCTTAAAAAACAATCATCTAAATGGATGATTGTCTATCTGTTTGTCGATCAGTGTGTCAGTGTTAAGCAGTGCTGCAAGTAGATATTTTACAATTATTCGGCCAAGTTTCTGAAATTATACAAAATTGACTATCAGGATACAAACAGTTCTTAAAAAATCCTAAACATACACAATAATGATTATAATTAGTCACGTGAACTTACCTATGTTGATTTTTTAAATTTATTATACGCTTTTGTATGCAGAGGAATAACGCGCATCCGTACCATATGGCAACTCCAAAAATATCACCATAACATTCTAAGTTCGTGTAGTGGTTTCTCACTCAAGGGTCCCAATTGTACGTGTAGGTTGACTGCTCGTGTATGATGCGCATTAGTGCGCTTCGCCGTTTGGTTTGCCTACAATAATTTTATTTATATATTTCTATTTGGGTGTGAGTTTCAAGTTGATAATACAACTGAGGCTTTCTGTATCCACGACAGTGCAGGATACAAAGAGGATACATTCAGCCACCTAATTATACAGGTTTTGTATCCAATTATACAATCTGGCAGCACTGGTGTTAAGTGTGTCTACCAGTGGAATTGTTGTTCCTACACAAATAGGTCGATTTCATGGCGATTTTTTATTTGAATGCTGGTATTTGCGAAATGTTTTAGCTATGTGGTGAAAATTTCTCCAATTGTTAATTCGCTAATTTCGTTTCCTGGAAACCGGTGCCAGTTTTCGTCTGTCAGTGGTTTAATTATTTTTGACAAATTTAACTAGTGAAGTACGAGAACATGTTTGAGTTTTTAATATTAATATCTTTTACATTACTTTGCTAAAATACCGAAGAGAAGTTATGAAAAGCTTTGCCAATACCTAAGAGTAGAAGAGTTCCTGGACTTGTGAAAGGGCTCGCCCGGGGAAGAACCACTACACCTATTTGTGCCGCCAAGCAGCATTACTGTGTTTCAGTTTGAAGGGTATGGTTGTCGGTGAAATTATAGGCACATGAGGCTTTACATCTGTATGCCTAAAGTTGATGGACGCAGGGCAGTGCATCGTAGGGCACGGTTCTATTTCTAAGGTGCGTGACCTACGATGCAATACTTTGTTATAGGCGATGGTTACCACTTAACATCAGGTGGGGCATATATTTATACCATCTACAAGTCGTTTAAAGAAAATTCCTGGGTAGTACCGCAGAATTGATTTATATTGTCCTCAGGACCGTTCTTCTGTTCTGTTTTATTTAATGGAGGAAACTTTGCTGATTTATGTAATACTAGTTGTTGCCAGCGGCTTCGCCAGCGTTGTGTTGGAGTGTAAAATACATAGGTATATAAACATTGACATCGCATTTTTATCCCATGGGAACTGATTCATGTTCAACCTGATCCAAGTTTATAATCTACGTATATACCAAATTTCATCGAAATCGGTTCAGCCGTTACGGCGTGATTGAATAACAAACAAACGTCCAAACTTTCGCATTTATAATATGAGTGTGATAAAATATATGTATGTATAATGTATGGTAACTATTGTGTTACTGTATTAGAACACAGTACGATTCCCAAAAAAATAAATAAAAAAAGGTGTGTTTTTTAATTCAGTTTAAGTTAGAAACTACCCGCTATCTCGAAGTGTTGTAAACAACGTTTTCTAAGTAAAATATTTAAGATTCCGTTATAATTTTCCACAGTCAGAATCAATTGGCTTAGTTATTACAATTTTACTATCAGGCGAGATCGTAGTCAAACGCTATAGTTTATATTAAAAAAAATCTTATTTTCTTACTGGAAAAAAATTAAACATGTATTATAATGAAAACACAAAAAAACCTAGAAAATATTTATTAAACCATATACGAGCCAGACGGGTCTTAAACCCGCAACCATCCTCATGATTCCTTTTTAGGGTACCCAAAGGGACCCTATTACTAAGACTCCGCTGTCTACCTGACCGTCTGTTACCAGCAGTGCCGTCTTTATCATAAGGGCACACGGGGCCCGTGCCCAGGGGCCCCCATCCTCAGGGGGCCCCGAAGTACCGACAATTTCTCACACATAAGTATATTCTCAAAACATTTTTGTCGAGCACAGTAACAGCGCCGCCGTCTAATTTTTTGTTGGGTTGTACCTACTAATTAATAATACTTCTGAACGCATCCTAATTTACTAAGTACACCATCTAGCGATCACTCATGCAAACCACTCCGATTCCAAAGTCAAGCTGCACAGTCTAAACGAGGCCTAAAATAGATGTTGACATTCTAGTCTATGGTTGGGGGAATCCCCGGATGATGATAAAATGTTAGTTTATTTTGCTTTCCAAAAGGGCCCCCAATTCTTGTGTGCCCAAGGGCCCCAGCATAGTTTAAGATGGCCTTGGTCACCAAATTTTCACAGTTGATGTATTTCTGTTGCCGCTGTAACTACAAATACTAAACACAGAATAAAATAAATATTTAAGGGGGCTACCAAACAACAAACGTGATTTTTTGCTAGTTCTTGCTCGATATTGATAACGGCAACAGGTAGACGCCTAAAATATTCACAGAATATTTAGTTATATATTCACTTTAAAAATATATAATTAAATTAAAATAAAACAAATATTTAAGGGGGCCTCCAATACACGGCACCCTATTACTAAGGCTGAGCTGTCTGTCTGTCTTCCGTCTTCTCATGAACCATGATAGTTAGACAGTTAAAATTTTCACAGATGATGTATTTCTGTTGCCGCTATAACCACAAATACTAAAAACAAAATAAAATAAATATTTAAGGGAGCTACCATACAACAAACGTGATTTTTTGGTAGTTTTTGCTCGATATTGATAACGGGAACTGGTAGTCGCTTGAAATATTCACTAATTATTTAGTTATATATTCACTTTAAAAATAAATATTTAAATTTAAATAAAACAAATATTTAAGGGGGGCCCCTACACAACATACGTGATTTTTTGCCGTTTTTATAGATAATCCGACTCGCACTTGGCCGGTTTTTTGAGATGGTTTTAAAAATCTAAGAATTTCCCGTAAGTGTCGGTTAAAACTAAAAATAAAAATACTATGCTTTGTCTCAGCATCATACAAATTAAGTGAATTTTATGAATATCCCAGCGACATTGCTAGTTGTCACGGAAAAACACTCACACGACGATACACCTACTGTTATTTCTTCTGTGACGGTAGATATGTAATGTAAACAACTACCTAGGTGTGTAAGTACCTAATGGACAAGTCTATTTATCCATTACAGTTCATTAGTCGGATTACCCTCGTAAGCTTTGAATTGACCTCAAAAGATCAAGATGGGAATCGGCGTGTTTGAACTTGGGTAGGTACAGTCAGAGATAAATAAACAAATGGTTTGTTAGTACAATCTCACTAATATTATAAACGCCAAAGATTGTATTGATGTATGTGTGGATGTTAGTTACTCTTTCACGCAGGATTATAATGAAATTTAGTATGTAGATACGTAGATTAAAAACTGGATTAACGCATAGGCTACTTTTTATTGACAAACAACGCATGCGAAGCCGCTGGCGAAAGCGTGTATATAATATAATATTAGTGTGACTACACTAATATTATAAATGTGAAAGTTTGGATGTTTGTTTGTTACTCAATCACTTCGTAAGAGCGGAACCGATTTCGACGAAATTTGGTAGGTATATAGATCGACTATAGCCTGGATTAAAACATAGGCTACCTAACATTGACTAAACACGCGTGCGAAGCCGCTGGCGAAAGCTAGTATTATAAATGCGAAAGTTTGGATGTTTGTTTGTTACTCATTCACGTCGTAACGGCTGAACCGAGTCTTAATATATATACAATCCTTCAGTATGTGTGTTTGTCACCAACTCCGCCTAAACAGCTTGATCGATTTGGATGAAATTTTGTGTGTATATTTCAATGGGTTCCTGGATAGTTTGAAAACACAATTGGACTTGGCAAAGGTGGCGATGTTGTCGAGATCTAGAAAATTGCGGGCGGAGTCGCAGGCATACAACTAGTATATTATATTTTTATACGAGTAGGAGATCGCCCCGAACTGAGATCTCGCGAGTCTCCCATAAAAACAAAAAATATTATTATATATCTTTAATCCCCGGCGAAGTTGTAGGGACGAAATTTATGCCCATTTACAGCATTGGTCCACAATAGCCCAAAATAGTAGGTATTTAATTGTGTTATATATGTATTTTAATAGTAGTTTACCCCGAACTGTGATCACGCGAGTCGCCCAGATAAACAAAAATTCGTAATCTTTAACTATCCAAATAGAGCCACGACTTAACCAAATAACTTCAACTACAGTTTCATTCAAATTACAGGTAAGGATTTCATGTAAATTGGTTAAGTATAACTTTTTGGTGTAGAAA
Organism: Philereme vetulata; assembly: GCA_918857605.2. Lineage (NCBI taxonomy): Eukaryota > Metazoa > Arthropoda > Insecta > Lepidoptera > Geometridae > Philereme > Philereme vetulata. The sequence continues at coordinate 860,788 of OU975438.1, read as the reverse complement.
TTGCAGTTATTCTGGATTTCTGACTTTTCCCTATATTTGTATCACATATGCTACACGCATACCAAATTTCAGCTCTGTGGGGTCACTGGTGTACCCTGTGAATTTCGTCAAAGTTCAGGTTTGATTATGGCTAATAACTTAAAAACTACAAAGTTTAAACCAAAAATAACGACCTAGACTTAGACGTGCTGTTTGAGCGGATAGTCCCATTTTTTTAACCCTCATGAACCCCAATATCTCAACAATCCCCCGACAGTTTTAACATTTTTAGCCACACCAGGATGGTGCCATCACTACCTATCTATTTACCAAATTTCACGATGATCGGATTAATGCTTCGAAAGTTATCCTCGGACAAACCAACATACCTACATACATACAACGCCGATTTGCCCAAATTGATTTGGAGACCTCGCATCACTCGATCAATCAAAACAAGGGTTTGTGACTAGTGACCAAGGACCACCCACAGGAAAATTTAGTATGGGATGGTCCTCCACTAGAAAGAAAGAAGACTTAAGGTCTTCTTCGGTTGTTTGGTGAAGGCCGCACAAGATACGCTTAGGAAATATATAGAGGAGGTCTTTGTTTGGCAGTGGACGTCATGGCTGGCGGCTGGTATGGTGATGATTGAAACAAAATGTTTTAAAAAAGTCACAGTTAGCTAGAATCTAAACCTATTCGCTCAGCGATATGTAATACAGGATTAAAACTAAGGAAATTCAATTCATTTATTAAATTTTCAGATGTCAAATATCCATATTTGCTAGTAAAAAAACTTAATTCAAACGTGTCACATGGGTTAGTACAAAGTATAGGCATAACAAAACAAACAAAACTCAAATAGTAACAATAAAAGTTTAAATTAAAATCCCTCGCTCAAGTCCTGAGCCAATAGTCTCTCACAAAGATTTTTCGATCGGAACGCGATTGAAGGAACTCATAATCGGGTGAGTCGTATTTGCCAGCTATGAACTGCAGGATGGTGTCGGTGCTGCCTCGCACTCTACTGAGCAGTGAGGCAGTCTTTTTGCGGATGATGGCATTGAACCCATCGACCCGCGCCTCTGCAAACATGTTCGAAGCGCAGAAGCGAGGCAGCCTTACCAACATCCTGAATAAATACAAATACAAATATTTTTATTTTCCAAATCATAAATAATCCATTATTTATTATATTGGGCACGCAGTGCACTGAATGAGTGACTTTTTAGAACAGCTGACCCACAGGCTGATCGTGTAGAATGATTGGCAGTAGGCTTTGAAGGGCCTTATGGGTTGTTGGTAGGATTGAATATTGATGGAATAAATACTAACTTTATTTCTTACTAGCTGACCAATCCGCAGCTTCGCACTCATAGTTTTTCAATAAAAACATACCCTCGTTCTGCGCAGTTGGGTAAAAAGTAGCCTATGTTACCCGGGGATAGTGTAGCTTCCCAACAGTGAAAGACTTTTTTAAATCGGTTCAGTAGTTTCGGAGCCTATTCAATACAAACAAACAAACAAATCTTCTTTATAATATTAGTATAGATAACCTAGAACTATGTTCAAGCAAAATCGAGTATGGTAGATTTTTGATAATTTGCAAAGAAAAGACTACCAACAATTATTGTAGTGTCTCTCTCGATCCAGTTGTAAGGTTAGTTCTAGCACCTTAGAAATTTAAACAAGTACAATTTCTTACTAAAACGAGGAATATAATGCGGAGACGATAAGCCGTAGTATAAATTTTTAAGCAACAATTTTCCTCTATTCGTATACTATCTACAATTGCAGAATGAACAACGCAAATATATAAATCGGCAGAGCAGCGATTTGCGAATCATTTGCAATAGGAGCTTACAAAATGAAGGGACTTTTTCTTATATTTTGTTTCGTTCTAGTAAATGCAGAGGTGTATTATGATGATAATATAATGATAGGTGATGTTATCCGTTCTATGAAGAAGCCATCTTGTGTGGTGTCTACGCTTTGCTGGTCTTTTAGTAAGAAAAAGTGCTTTACATGGATATATTAGTAGATTATTAACCAAGGGGATAAAGCAGTGTCTTCTGTCGCGGGTGACGATTTAAATCGCGAGCGTAAGGTAGGACTCGAGGTTTACTCCCGAGCGTAGCGAGGGTGTTAAAAACTTAAATCACGAGCGAAGCGAGGGATTTAAGACGAGTCCTGAGTGTAGCGAGGGATTTAAGTTCGCCCAAGACTAAGACAGCTTTATCACCGAGGAAATTACACTACTTTTCGTACCATTTGCGAAAAAATTAACACAATAATAATATGAGATAAGCATTTATTAAAAATAATGACAATTAAAAGTAAAAGTTAACATTCGTAACATTGGTCCAATTATTGATAGAGAGAGTTACATTTTTGTTTGGTACGTTTATTGTTGATGAGTTGATTTAAGTATTTTAGAACATTAACTTATTTATAAAAATAAATTAAAATAAACTTAACGTTTATGTATTTGAAGAAAACAAAAACGCGGCAAATTCCTAGACTAATATTTTTATGTCGGAAAAGCAAAGGCATCAAGCTCATACGGCCTCGTCGGTTTTCGTAATTTTATTTAATAATCATAACTGCATAATAAATGCGTATTCCTTTTTCAAAAAGATGTATAATGCTTTATATACAAACTCAATGGTGTAAACACAGATGTAGTTCAGTATAAATTTCGGTAAATATTCCAAATTTAAATCTCATTCTCCCCCTAGAGGATGAATGAAATTCAGTACAATTTTCTTTCCCTGTTTTAACAGATTAAAAATGACTATTGTTATGTTCGCTTTTGTGGCATAGAATGTCACTTTTTTGAGCAAGTGATACGAAAAATATATATAATTTTTATGTTCTTATTTAGTCATATAAAGTGTTAATTAGTGTAATATTAGCGATGAAATGTTGAAAAATCTTTTTTCCTGTGTTACTCATCTTCTTCTTTTAGCACGATCAGGATGACTGGTAGATAATGCTATTAAGTCCTCCTCCACTCTGTTTTGATTGAAAGTATTAAATAAATAATGCTGGACCATTGCATTCAGCGCTATCTAGCCCCAAACTTTGCAAGCTATATGAGAACCAGATAACTGATAGAATACTTACATAATTTCTTTTTGTAAATACATATTTAGATATAATATATATAAAATACCCAAACCCGTAGACCATCCACAAATCTGTCCCGTAACGGCTGATAATTAATAATCTATACTATTATTAATAGATTTGTATTTTTGTGTGTATGTTTGTAATGAATAAACTCAAAAACTACTGGTCTGATTTCAAAAATTCTGGACCATTGGAAAGCTACATTCACCCTGAGTAACATAGGCTACTTTTTACCCAACTGCACAAAGGAGGGTAATATTTTTATTGAAAAACTACGTGTGCGAAGCTGCGGATTGGTCAGCTAGTAGTATATAAAAATGTATTATTTTGTAATTATATTGGTCTTCCATGGCACTAGATTGGAAAACGTCATGAAAAAGTGCAAGAGGAGAGGGAGTTTTTTGTCTTATAGTTAAAATGCTTATTTTTATTTTTCTCTATTCTTTATTGTACACAAATAGATTTACAGACAGAAACAGCTTACAAAATGGAGATGTAAGACAAGGGCGAGCTTAACCCTAATAAGAGTTTTCTTCCAGCAAGCCTTTGAAGATATAGATAGTTGATTTTCATTTCCTTTATTTTTAATGAGGGGTTTTGTCATACAGTGACTATGTCACCCTCGTACAAAACTGAAACATATGCGAGTTTGTATAACAAAAAGATAAATCCGATACCAGAATGATCATATTTCACGTTAGATGTTAGTCAAACTACATCTCCAGGCAGTGCAGATATAGTTGACCAGCATCTCCGCTTTCATCTTTCCTTCCGCTTATTTACTTCTCTTTTCATATCAAGCGGGGACGCTAAACTGCTATTGCAGATACCTACACCGGAGTTAAAATGTTAAGGATGCAAAGCTATAAATTTTATGTAAAAACTATTGATTAGTGCCATTTGGCTGGTGAAACTAATGCCTAAATAAAAAAAAGCACGATCGATCGACCCGCAGATGTTAATGTAATGCTTCATTTTTTTTTAATATATACGAGAAAAATCCCCTTTCTACTGTTCTTGTATCGTACCTATCTATCTATTACTAAACTTTTTTCAGAAAAAAAAGTTAAACTTTATTCGACCTTTGCTGGAGAAAATGTTGCTCAGATAAGCATGATGCAGTTCTTAAATTTTAATGTGACCCCGAAGTTACAAAGTCGAGAGCAAAACATTGTATTTGTGGTGGATCTTAGCTGCCCGAATATTGTGAATTATTTGGAAGAGGTATTTGTATTTTGATTTTGTGTGAATTGATCAATTGGTCCCCGGTCGAAGATCTAGAGGTAGACCCAAGACAAGTTGGAGAGATGTAGTGTGAAAAGACATGAGAGAGTGCCAAGTTTCTGATGACGACATCGAGCATAGAGCGAAGTGGAGAAGAACGACCAGGAAAGCTGACCCCACCACCATGTGGGATACATAGCTGGGATGAGAGAGATCAATTGGTCATCCAACGATAAACTGAATACTGAAAGTTAAGCCTTGTCTCGACCGCGTGGGTGGGGTTGGAGTTATTTTGTACTTAGACAAATTACTGTTGTCATATCATTTCAGTTTTATTTTTATGGATGCTTGAAACATGATCATAATTTATTTATTTCATAGAGCAGCTCAAAAACCTTGTTCCGGTCGCCATTTCGCTGGTTTCTTATAGGAGATTCCTTTAACGATTCTCAGACCAGTATAATACCTAATGCAATGGATCATATTCAAATCTTTCCTGATGCTGAAGTAGTCCTGGCACGACGTATGACTAACGACTCATTTGATTTACACTTTAGTAAGTAAAAAAAAATGTTACACGAAAACCATACATAAGATAAAGGAACTCAGATTGATTTAGTTTCTTGCTGAGCCCCTATTTTCATAAATGTACTAACCGCGATTTAATTTCCAGTTTATAAGATCAGTTCTGAAGGCGAATGGAAAACAGAGTATTATGGACACTGGGACAAGAAGAACAGGTTTCAAGAGGTTGATAACTTGACTGACTCTATCGCATTGAGGAGACTGGATCTGGATGGATATCAAATCAAGATCTGCTATGTGCTTACCGATAATGATAGCATCAACCATTTGACAGATGAAGTGTAAGTATAGAATCCTAAGCATTATTTAGAATATTTGTAATGTATTTCCTGTATTTATAATAAAATAAGCACTACAGGAATGTTCTCTATAATAATAATATTATCTTCATTAATTTTTCCTTCACAAGTTGTTTTCTTAACTCTAAATTACAAAGGTAAGTTTGTATGGTGTCAACAAACACTGTGAGAGACTGGTGCCTGAAGTAGGTTCATAGAAACCTGTATTACAGATCACCAGGCCCCCACTTTGTGAGTATGAACAACAAATGCTTATCAATGAAGCGGACATTGTGTTGGAATAATGGTATGAATACCATTGAAGAAAGCAACAAAGATGGTGGAGACATGAAAATATACACTGTGTACAACATAACTTACTTAGTACTACAAAATAACAAAATTACAGTTTCGAACCTAACTGATTAATTATTTTGTTTTATTATCTTGCTTGTGTGTATGCGTTTGTGTTCGGGTGTACATGTATTTATGTGTGGGTACGCGTGTTTGAGCGTGGGTTGTGTGTTTGTGCATTACGTACATGAGTGGATGAGGATTAGATGATGATATGGATAGGTATGTGTCGGCGGATTCAGAAGTATACAAACTCTTATAAATTTGTGACAACGACGGAGAATGGAAGTCGGTCGTGAGGTGAAGGTGTTAGATACGGTCGTATTGTCAATGATGTGACGGATGGTGATGGTAGTGTGAGTGGTGGTAGTAATGGGGATGGTAACGTTAGTGGTGCCGGTATTGGTGGATTTCTTGTGCTAAGGACACAGGAAGACAAAACATGTTAGGTATGGAGAGGAATAAAGATATGGGGAAAGAGGAGTGAAGGCGTATTATATTGGAGATTTTAATAGGTACTCTATATCTATTGCCTGCTTTTATGTTTAGTGAATTATCCTGTTTGTTTGTTATTGTTTTTGCGTACATATGAGGGAAGGTAAAGTGCACTGTGCCCTTTAACCCTAACCCTTCCGTCATTTCTATAAGCTCTGCGTAATTTCCAGAAACGATCACATCGACACTATTACGAAGGTGAATTTCCCCACAACGAATCATTTGTTCGACTTCCTTAATGCAGATAGAAAATATATCTTCGCTAATACTTGGGGATACCTACTGAACGGGACTTGGAATGGTATGACTGGATATTTGATAAGGAAAGAAGTAGAGATCGGGGGTAAGCTAATTATTATACGTTATGCTGTATTTTCATCAGCAGGCCGCTTCCAACCGCAGTTCCTGGAGATCAATGAGGGAGGCCTTTGTCCAGCAGTGGACGTCCTACGGCTGATATGATGATGATGATGATATGATGATGCTGTATCTTGGTCAATTTTTGATCTCAATTTACCGTTGAGTATTACAGTCTCGTTGCCGGTGCGGCTGAGATAACGCGACGAACTAAACGAACTTGACAGTTTTTCGGTATCCTGGCCAGCGATCTTGTAGAATGAAAATAAGTTTAAGTTAAAAAAAATACTTTTTCAAAACAAGCTTTTATAAAATTCATAATCGGAACCACAAGCATATTCAAATGAGCCCAAACACTAGTAGCCCATTCACAAGTTCCGTTGTCTAGCATCCGTCTCCATCATGAGACCACCTCCATGGTACTATATTATTGCATTATCACCGAACCTACATAGGTGTTACAAATTTCAGCTCAATCGGTTGAGGGGAACGGGTTTAAAATGCAGTTGCAAGACATACCTACATATTTTGCAAGTTAATAAAAAGCTTGTAAAAGAGATGGGAGGCCTTTGCCTTGCAGTGTGATCACTGATCACTGATCAGATAAGCTAGTTAGATAGAGATATACGTACCTGCTCTAGTACACCAACATGCAGGCTACTATTGTTGGACGCCGCATAACATCACCTATTATGAATTAAAGTTCCCAGACCTAGAAGTATAGAAATAAATAGGATCAGTTTACAAACAAAGGGTAAAATAATGATGTAAGAAAGATAAACTTAGGTAAATAAAAGTTGCCTACTAAGTGATCTTGAATGTTTATCCAAAATGCTGGTTTATGTATAGAGTTGTTCCCATTTTTTAAAACAATACTCGGACGATGTTTCATATTTCATTTCAGCTTCATTGGAGCACATCTCAATTTTTTTTATTCTGGCATTATAGGTATAGTTATAGTTATATATAGTTATTATATTATAGTTTTGCCGGAAATCGAGAAAACCCGTTTTTTACCCTTAAAAACTCACCCCCATCCCGACCTCAGATCGCCCGTAAGTTATTTTTCCTTTCATTTTTATAATATTCCCCTCCTTTTCTAATGGGTTTCATCCTACTATTATTTTTTTTGGTTTTAAAAATGATCGACCCTGGTCTAGTAGTTAGTTTAAATGATTGAGATATGTGTGTGTCCACTTTACGAACATCTACTAGACTAGAGGGACAAAATATGATCTTCTTATAAAGTTAATGATAAATCATGTGATGTGATGACCTTAAGTAGCCACTTCAGACCCTATGACCTTAATATATGAATCATTAACAGTTTTCTCTTCATCAGGGTCTCCAATGTTCTTCACGTCAGAACGGGTATCATTAGTAGAATATATCGCGAGTCCAACACCAACACGATCGAAGTTCGTATTCCAACAGCCCAAGTTATCGTATGAAAACAATCTGTTCCTACTGTCGTTTAGATGGACTGTGTGGTACAGCACAGCTGGACTGGTGTTTTTACTGTTTTTGGCATTACTTGTAGTGACTGTTTGGGAGTGGAATAAAACTGCGAAAGAAAGACGTGAGGTAGGTAATATCTTTACATTTCAACATTAGTAAATTTTTATAGGTATCTACCAACTAACTTAGTTTCAAGTGGCGTATCAAATCGGAATCTTTTGAAGTATTCGTATTATTCAATATTTTTTCGTATTTCAGAAACATATTGATTCTGGTGTACTGAGAGCGAACGTAACAGATATTGTAATTTTAATATTCGGAGCTGCTTGCCAACAAGGAAGCCCTGTTGAATTGAAAGGTAGTTTTACACAATACTGTGTAGTTTTATTTTACTTGTGCCTAATTGATAAAATCTGTAGATAAACTTGTCTAGTTGACGACTTTATGTATTTTAATTAATCTCCATAATTCAGTGTATCTACAAATAGTATAAAATAAAAACTAAAGTGTGTGAAGTATAATAACCATATCGACACGATGAAGAAGTGTCTACAATTAGGTTTACCCGCCTCTTCTAGCCTCTAGCACTAACTTACACATGGTTTTTCTAATAGTTTAAATCTGGTAGGTTATCATAAGAGGGTAAATTTTCAGGATCATTAGGTCGGGTAGTGATGCTGGTGTTATTCCTGGCTCTCATGTTTCTGTACACGTCGTACTCCGCTAACATCGTCGCTCTACTCCAATCCAGCTCCTCGCAGATCAAGACTCTGGATGATCTTCTGCATTCCAGGATTAGCTTTGGGGTACATGACACTGTCTTCAATCGATATTATTTTTCGGTGAGTGAGTTGATTGGTATTTATGTATGTCAATTTGGCAGATGAAGGATTTTGAAATGACTAGCTAGCCGGGTACTGTGAAATAGTCATAGAAATCTGTGGCCAACAAACGGGTTTATAATTATCCAAAATTGCGGACCATTATCATCTGCATCCAAAGCCTGGCTTCACCCACAGCTGGGTAAAGGCCTCTTTATCCAGGCCTTTACTTTAAAGGCCTCCTTTACTGTGCCACTCTCCAAAGACATAAAAGGTTTAAAGTCTTGAAATATAGAGACGCTGTTGACCTGACTTGTAAGTTCTTATCAGATTTAACTCTGCTAAATAATTATATGCACAGCGCTACTTCTTATGTAAGATTTTGGAACAATTATTTTCCAGACTGCAACAGAGCCAGTAAGAAAAGCAATTTATGAAAGAAAAATTGCACCACCTGGAGTAGAACCTCGCTTCATGACAATGGAAGAAGGAGTCAAGAGAATGCGAAAGGTGAAACTCTGATAAATGCTAAATACAGCTTCGACGTTCACAATTAAAAGTTTTTTATTTCTTGTAGGGTTTGTTTGCCTTTCACATGGAGACTGGTGTCGGATACAAGTTTGTGGGCAAATTCTTCCAAGAAGGCCAGAAGTGTGGCCTCAAAGAGATACAGTATTTGCAAGTTATTGATCCCTGGCTGGCGGTTAGAAAGAATACGCCTTACAAAGAGATGTTCAAAATCGGGTGAGTTCATTCATTGTCTTCATCACTCGTTATGTTTTTACATGTATCTATCATTACGAATGATTAAGCTTAAGCCAGTAGGTGTTCTATCAACTGGACTTGCGCCACAGCTGATGCTACAGTCATGCCTTGCAATCCTAATTGTGACATCTAAGATCTTCTTTTTGTAGATGTTTGTAGTCATTCTGAAATGTCGTCAACTGTACTTATTCCTCAATATGTTTTCTTTAGGATGAAACGCATTCAAGAACACGGTTTGCAAAGCAGAGAGAATAAATTACTCTACGAAAAACGACCAAAATGCTCAGGAAGAGAGTCGAATTTCGTTTCAGTCAGCATGGTGGACTGCTACCCAGCTTTTCTTGTGCTGTCTTATGGAACGCTTATCGCTTTGGGTATACAAATTTTGGAGAATATTGCTTTCCGAAGGCAAATCCTAAAACATAAATTTAACTGCATGAAGGCGGACCTTGATAATAATGCTTAGAAATATATTTAATCTACTGTAGAATAGGTAAATCCTATGTAGAACTGTATGTTTCATGTTATATGTAATATTCAAGTAATCTTCAATGAGAGTAAATCCTATGTAGAACTGTATGTTTCATGTTATATGTAATATTCAAGTAATCTTCAATGAGAGTAAATCCTATGTAGAACTGTATGTTTCATGTTATATGTAATATTCAAGTAATCTTCAATGAGAGTAAATCCTATGTAGAACTGTATGTTTCATGTTATATGTAATATTCAAGTAATCTTCAATGAGAGTAAATCCTATGTAGAACTGTATGTTTCATGTTATATGTAATATTCAAGTAATCTTCAATGAGAGTAAATCCTATGTAGAACTGTATGTTTCATGTTATATGTAATATTCAAGTAATCTTCAATGAGAGTAAATCCTATGTAGAACTGTATGTTTCATGTTATATGTAATATTCAAGTAATCTTCAATGAGAGTAAATCCTATGTAGAACTGTATGTTTCATGTTATATGTAATATTCAAGTAATCTTCAATGAGAGTAAATCCTATGTAGAACTGTATGTTTCATGTTATATGTAATATTCAAGTAATCTTCAATGAGAGTAAATCCTATGTAGAACTGTATGTTTCATGTTATATGTAATATTCAAGTAATCTTCAATGAGAGTAAATCCTATGTAGAACTGTATGTTTCATGTTATATGTAATATTCAAGTAATCTTCAATGAGAGTAAATCCTATGTAGAACTGTATGTTTCATGTTATATGTAATATTCAAGTAATCTTCAATGAGAGTAAATCCTATGTAGAACTGTATGTTTCATGTTATATGTAATATTCAAGTAATCTTCAATGAGAGTAAATCCTATGTAGAACTGTATGTTTCATGTTATATGTAATATTCAAGTAATCTTCAATGAGAGTAAATCCTATGTAGAACTGTATGTTTCATGTTATATGTAATATTCAAGTAATCTTCAATGAGAGTAAATCCTATGTAGAACTGTATGTTTCATGTTATATGTAATATTCAAGTAATCTTCAATGAGAGTAAATCCTATGTAGAACTGTATGTTTCATGTTATATGTAATATTCAAGTAATCTTCAATGAGAGTAAATCCTATGTAGAACTGTATGTTTCATGTTATATGTAATATTCAAGTAATCTTCAATGAGAGTAAATCCTATGTAGAACTGTATGTTTCATGTTATATGTAATATTCAAGTAATCTTCAATGAGAGTAAATCCTATGTAGAACTGTATGTTTCATGTTATATGTAATATTCAAGTAATCTTCAATGAGAGTAAATCCTATGTAGAACTGTATGTTTCATGTTATATGTAATATTCAAGTAATCTTCAATGAGAGTAAATCCTATGTAGAACTGTATGTTTCATGTTATATGTAATATTCAAGTAATCTTCAATGAGAGTAAATCCTATGTAGAACTGTATGTTTCATGTTATATGTAATATTCAAGTAATCTTCAATGAGAGTAAATTTAGGGTCTGTATTTATAGATTCTGTATGTCTGTATTATTTGTAGCTTTGAAATACCTTTTTCCTGCGTCATGCATTACCTTCTTTTAGCACGACCAGGATGACTGGTAGATAATGCTATTAGCATTAAGTACTAGCACTATTCTGTTTTGTGTGAAAGTATTAAATAAATAAATAAATAGCAATGTACATTTTTTGTCTAATTACAATTAAGGCCTACAAAATTTACCTACTTAGATAACACCATTTTTGTGTTGTGCAATTTGTGAATGTTAGCTGGTAGAGAGTTCAATGATTGACAATAGTCTGCGAGTGTCTTTAAATCGCAGTTAAAAAGAAACCAATCTAGTTTTATTCCTTGTTCTATCTGCATTACAGTTTATTGACGCGAACAGTAGCCAAGCAGTCTCCCGCAGTCCATTAAATCCCCGTTAAGGCTTGTGAAACCGGTACGTAATTGCAGGAATCGATTACTGCACCATCCAGTGTGAGGTAGGTGCCAGGTGGTCAGTGAAATGGCAATTACTTAGAGAAATTACTTAGGGCAATAAAATAACAGAGCAAGTAATGCCAGGCGGATAAAAACGTTTTGGATCATAAAATCGATCCAAATCAACTGTTTCAGTTAAAAAACCTTATTGTTACAAAAAAGTATTCTGTCATAAGCAGACGTGGATTCGATAAAAAGCACAAATAGTTTGTCGTTCACATATTTTTATAGCTTGTACACACGGCTACACATCAAGCTATCCATGTCCAATATAAGCTGACCTCGCTTTGTGTAGGCTTTTCGTAGAATAAGAGGTCAGCTTATACTGGAATGTTAGCTTGATGTGTAGCCGTGTGTACATAAAGTATGAGGATTTTTATTTATCTAATAATGCATTTTAAGGCATTTGTTAGAACTGACAGATGTGTGCATGTTAAGACCTTATACTTCTAGGAACCGTTTGACCAAGACAGTTTTCAGAGTAATTTTCCTGAACCACAATTTTCGACAGAGAACCAGTGATTGACATAGACTCAGTCAGGAGGGCGCCAGCGGCAATAGGCCGGTCATATCTGCCGCAGAACCGATAACTGTTGGGGTAAACGTGTTTTGCCTATATTTGTGTCACTTATGAGTTGACTATACCTCAGCCCAAACTCGAATGTCACCCGCACTTCTCCGCGCGCCGCTGCACATCCTATCTCGCCGTGGTTCAAATGTTTGCCGGTTTTTTATCATTCAGTCCCTTCATTTTCTTTGTTGTGCTTATTTCTCATTACTGCGTCTTCACAAAAGCCAACTTATCTAATATTAACTTCTACTTATGAATTACGTGATCGTTTGGAGCGACAAGCGTCACGGGTACCCCGTCTGAAAGCTGAAGCCAGACTGAATCGCGGACCGGGCGTCCGAAGCGAATGGTTTCATTAGTGCAAAAAATTGTTATTTTCATTTTATGGTAAAATCAAAAGGTATATTAAAAATTTAAAACACAGGTGCCCTTATTTATGTTGTGTAGAATTACTGTATAAAGTTTCAAGATCTAAATTGAAGTATTCATCGCATAAGAACGGGTTTAAGATAAATTTGGGGTCATCTTTGGATTTTTTTTCTATCGAGAAAATTTTACGGAATCGTGTTTTCACAACACAGACGATCTAGCACGTATCCTTAACTATAACATATATGAATTACAGATTGAAATCACACAATTTGTTGAACAAAACATTGTTTCTCAATAAGCGATTTATCGTCTCCCCAGGTATAGTGCGCCTTTATGCTATACGCATAACAACACTGTAGGCCTAATGGTGCACCTTGGAAGTAGGGTTCCCACATCAAAAAATCTAAATTCCAGAGTAAACTTCTAACATTTGATGAAAATTCCGGACTTTCTTGTAAATATAACATTTGACGACCTCCTAGTGGTCCATTTGACGAACTAGTGGTTCGGGGCGAACCACTAGTTTATTTGTAATAAAATATTTGATTTATTTTATGTTTCATTTTACTCGTTACCTACTTAAATTGTAGAAAGTCCAGACGATTTAGGATTCCCCCCGCATTCCGGACAAAGACCGAAGATACCGGACATGTCCGGAAAATTTCGGACGTATAGCAACCCTACTTAGAAGAGACCTACGTCCAGCAGTGGACTGCTATAAATTGTTGATGATGATCATGATGTTGCTGAAGCAGACGAATCAAGTTGTTATTTTTAGCCACTGACATCAATAACCGTGGCATTTCGAATTAAATATCTATACATAGTTACTAAGTGTTTTAACAGCTAAATAAAGACCGCGTTGATGTCTTTTCTACGGTAGTCTTAACGCGCCGGCGAACCCTGACGCAACTTCAATTCGGCCGCGTCAAAAACTTCGGCCTGAATATCGCTATCCCTGTTTAGTGACGAAGTTTGGCCATGCAGAGCGACAGTGATAGCAATAGAACGATTCTAAATTTGATTAGATTTTGACCGTGTTCCGTAATACCAAAAATGATGACAGAAAACTTGTTGTATTTTTCTCATTGTGTTGTTAATCTGTAACTAAACGATATAATCTATGTTCCCATGACTAGGATACGTAAGATGTTGTTGTTATTAATACGAATCAATTAGGTTGAAAAGAGGTCTGTTATGACGTAAAAACATGCAGAATGCGATACGCTTCTATTTCATTTTAGGTAAGTATTTTAATCTAATATATGGTTGGGAACCTAGATAAATACTATTCAAATTAAAATAATACCTTATTAAGGTAGAAATATGCTCCAATTAGAAATGATTTTGGTAGTACGTGTTGTATGGGCGATTGTCCCTCCGGTGTCCCCTTAAAAGGAAAATTAAAATCCAGAAATCAACTTATATGTTGAGGTGTTTTATTGGAAACGGCAAATCTTTTAGTTGGATAATGATCACAAAAGTATCAGATTTGAAACCATTGATAAGATAACGTAGTAATTTTATACTAAAATGATAAGATTAGTTGGATTGGACGACAATTAATATACGTATGCATTCCAGAAAGTTGTTTGTTTGTGAAACATGTATTTAAAAACAGTTTTAATTTTGTTGTGTGCTCTGTTTAGGCAAAATGCTGGTAAGTCTCTAACACAGACATCATATTTGTCGATTCTCTTACTTTTTATTACAAGCTTTTTATTATCTTGCAATGTACCTATGTATGTTTTCCGGGTGGAATCAAGGAATTAAATAATACACCCGCTCCCCTCAACCGATTTAGCTGAAATTTAGAATACATATGTAACTTCGGTGACAATGCAATAATATGGTACCATGGAGGTGGTCTCATGATGGAGACGGATGCTAGACAACGGAACTTCTGAATGGATTATAGTAGGCTACTAGTGTTTGGGCTCATTTGAATCTGCTTGCGGTTCCAATTATGAATTTTATAAAAGTTTGTTTTGAAAAAGTATTTTTTCAACAAAAAACTTATTCATGATTGATTTATAGATAAATCAATTGCCTGCCGTGTTTGTTTTTTTTTTCTATTTATTTTTCTTGTTATCTGGAGCAGTTGAGATATCTATAGATCGGTTACAACGGTCTTTAGATGATTCAAGTGTATTTTAGTCATGTAAATAATTGTATATTCTTTCTGTTAATTTGCCCCTTATTTTATGTTTATTTTGTTCCGAAAAGGCTTCAGTGCCATTTATAATCTATACGCTGCGGCTTATAAAATGCCATTATAAATTATACAGAAAAGCGAGGAGTATAATCTGTCTAGCGTTGGTGTTAATTTTTTAAGTTTGATGCTTTCTTGTTGAACGTACAATTATTGTTAAACTTGCCTCATTTAACGAGGACGTTGTAGTTATTCCAACGAATACTCTTCACACAACGCAATACTACACAACAACACTACACCAAGCTATTTTAGCGTAGCGTATCCAACCTTTTTGGTGTACCTATAAATTCTTTTCACCCAGTTAAACTCTATTTAATGCAGTTGGTGCTGAAATTTACCATTTGTATTCAATTTGTATTTTCAATTTTATTCAATTTGTATTTCAACCACCTTCAATTGAAATAACAAATATCAATCTTAAAACAAGAAATATATGAATGAATATGAAATATGGGGTTCCCCAAGAGAGTGTCTTATGACCTCTGCTTTTCCTTATATATATTAATGAAATGACATACCAAAAGCCACCATGCAACCTATGTCGTTATTTGCAGACGATAGCACTGTAACCATATCTTGTAATAATATTGACACGTATAAATATGACATAAATTTGGCAATTAAATTAATTATAGAATAGCTAGATGATAATAACTTCAAAATTAATATTAACGGTTGTGTAGGGACGCGCAGCGCCGATACATTCATGACTCCGTAGATAATAATGATCCATCTAAAGTGTGGAAATTTCTTAAAACACTGGGGTTTGGTAAATCTAAACCAGAAAATATATCAAAAATCATTAACATTGATCATCTTAATCAGCACTTCACGAGTTCTTCCAATATTGACGGAATTACTAAATCAAATACATTATTTAATCTTTCTTCACAGCCAACCCCAGACTTTCCTTCTTTTCAGTTTAGTCAATTTGCCGATTGTGATGTTAAGAAAAGTATTACATCTATTAATTCAAATGCTGTTGGCAGTGACAGTGTTAGTCGGAATATGATTATGCCAATACTTGACGAAATCGTTCCTATCATCACCTACATCCTGAATGCCTCAATCGATTCCGGCTCTTTTCCTGACGTCTGGAAAGAAGCACAGATAATTCCTTTACCTAAGAAACCCAATCCATCTTCTTTTTCTGAATACCGTCCCATATCCATACTTCCCTTTCTATCAAAAGTCCTTGAACGCCTTGTCCATAAACAACTCAGTACCTACCTATCCAATAATATCCTGTTAAATCCTCTCCAATCTGGTTTTCGCCCCGGACATAGCACAGTCACAGCGCTCGTCAAGATAACCGATGACATTCGGTTTGGAATGGAAAGTGGGAAGGTGACAGTGCTGTCATTACTTGATTTCAGCAATGCCTTCAACAACGTCGATTTCGATATACTTCTGGGTGTATTAAGCTCTCTTAACATATCTCCAACGGCTATTGACTGGTTTCGTAGTTATTTGTTTGGACGCCGGCAGCGCATCCGTATTGAAGATAATTACTCTTCATGGTGTAGCCTTCTTGCTGGTGTCCCCCAAGGCGGCGTCTTATCTCCTCTCCTCTTCAGTGTTTTTATTCATTCAATATCTCAAAATCTTTCTTCTTCCTACCACTTGTATGCAGATGATTTACAAATTTACACACAAGCCCCGATTGACAACATTAACGGAGCTATCAGTTTAATAAACTCAGATTTGGACCGAATTTGTGACTGGAGCAAATCCTTTGGTCTTACCGTAAACCCTAAAAAGACACAAGTGATCATAATCGGTAGTCACAAAATGATTCCTAGGCTAGATTTTGCACAACTCCCACCTGTACTTTTTAATGGAACACAAATAG
This sequence comes from Philereme vetulata, assembly GCA_918857605.2. Classification (NCBI taxonomy): domain Eukaryota; kingdom Metazoa; phylum Arthropoda; class Insecta; order Lepidoptera; family Geometridae; genus Philereme; species Philereme vetulata. The sequence continues at coordinate 843,867 of OU975438.1, read as the reverse complement.
CTATCAGTCAGACGGTGAAAAACTTGGGAATTATCATGGACACCAAACTATCATGGGTGCCGTGTATTGCTGAGATCAGCCGCAAAGTGTTTGCTTCTTCAGCTTCGTTGCGTAGACTTCGTAACTTTTTACCGACCGCCACCAAAATTACGCTTGCACAATCCCTTCTACTTCCTATCTTAGATTACGCCGACGCCAGCTACCTCGACATTTCCGAAGTCCAAATGAGTAAACTTGAGCGCCTTCAAAACCTTTGTATTCGGTTCATATTCGGCTTGCGCAAGTATGACCATGTCTCAGAATTCCGCGCAAAACTCAAGTGGCTCCCTATACGTCTTCGCCGGAATGCACATATTGTATCACTTCTTTATAACATTCTCTATAATCCCACTTCACCTTCTTATCTAAAGGAGCGTTTCGAGTTTCTGTATCAGGGACACTCTCAAACCCTTCGTTCTTCCGAAGCTCTACAGCTTCGAACTCCCATCCATAGTTCACAATTTTATGGTGACTCCTTTACAGTACAAGCTGTGCGACTGTGGAACGCCTTACCTTTGTCTGTAAGGTCGTCCCAATCTCTTCCTATTTTCAAAGTCAAGGTATACAACCATTTCCTTTCGTTGTCTCGTAACTGCTAGTTAGTGTTTATGTTATTTATCCTCTTTATGTAGTGTAGTTTATTTATTCTTATATTATTTGTATGTATTTAAGTTTATGTTTATTAGTATAATTAATAGGTATATTTTATTTTGTGGGTTCTGTTTATGTCTGTAGGTACTCTTACACCGCCGTCTTTTGATTTTGTTTATCCTGTCCATCCAAAGGTTGTCTGGAAGAGATCGCTTTTAGCGATAAGACCGCCCATTGTACCTTTATTTATTGTTTATTTCCATTATTGTATTTTTATTTGGTGTGCAATAAAGAGTATTTCATTCATTCATAATAAAATAGAGGAAGTTAACACTACAAAAATTTTAGGACTTAATGTTGATAAAAAACTAAACTGGAAATCACACGTTGAATATGTATGCAAAAAATTAAACAGTTTTGTATAATAATAATAATCCTCCTAGCCGATTTCGGCTACAGAGACTTGACTTTGTGATTATTGGCCTAGGTGTTTAGCCTGTATGTGGCTGATGTACCCTATTTTTGCGCTAAAAGTCCGGTTACAATGAACACAAGTTAAGACGCCATTAATGTAGTTGTAATTGATATTAGCCGGCGGTCGACTTTTAAGCTGATCTCGTTTTAAGTCTAGTTCTTGCCTCCTTTCTTCTTCAAACTCGTACACTTTGTCCTGAACATGACGCCTCCATTCAGGTCGTTTTTCAGCGAGAGCCTCCCAGCGCGACGGATCGATACAACACCTCTTCATGTGCCTCTTCTGTACGTCTTTGAAACGTAGGAACTGACCTCCGCGTTTCCGCTTACCATGTTCTAGTTCACAGAAGAAAATGCGTTTCGCCCTTCGCTCATCAGACATCCGAGACAGGTGCCCGCACCAACGCAGCTGACGCCGCATCAAATATGCCTCTATGCCACAGACATTAGCCCGTCGTAGAACATCGGTATTACGGACCCGATCCGACCACTTGATGTTAAGAATGTCGCGGAGGCATTTCAGATGGAATCTGTCTAACGTGCGTATGTGTCTGCGATACAGGCACCATGTCTCTGACGAGTACAAGATGTTAGGAAGTACAATAGCCATATACACCTTAATCTTGGTACTCAATTTGATGTTATGGGAGCGAAATACCTGGACTCGTAGTTTACCAAAAGCAGCCATAGCGGAGCCAAGTCTGCTGTTGATCTCCGAGTCAAGGTCGCATTTTGTTGTTATGCTGCTTCCCAGATATCTGAATGTATCGACCTGTTTTATGGGCTTTCCATCGATTTGCAGATTCAGTGGAGCTTGGTTAACAGTGTCCATGGCCATCACCTCTGTCTTTGTAATATTAATTTTGAGGCCAAATCTACAGCACGCAGCGTCAAGCCGAGTCATCAAGTCCTGGAGTCCCTCAGAAGATTCCGCAACGAAACATAGGTCATCAGCATACATCAATTCGGTAATGAGGTCATACGATACCTTTGTGTGCGCTTTTAACCTAGCCAGGTTAAAGATACTGCCATCTGTGCGAAAACGTATGCGGATCCCTTCGGTGTTGGCTTGTAAAGTCTCCCTCACGACAACGGAAAAGTACAGAGCAAAAAGAGTGGGTGCTAATACACAGCCTTGTTTTACACCACAAGTGACAGGGAATTGCTCTGTCTGCTCACCATTGACGGTTACGCAACAAGTCATGTTGTCGTGAAGAAGTCTTATCAAGCGTATAAATTTGTCGGTGCAACCAAGTTTCGAAAGCACAATCCACAAAGCTTCGCGAGGTACACTGTCAAAAGCTTTCTCCAGATCAACAAAACAGAGAAACAGAGGTTGACACTGTTCCCTGCTTTTCTCTTGCAGTTGTCTAAGAGAGAATATGGCCTCGCATGTGCCGCGATTGGGTCTAAACCCAAATTGCGTTTCAGGCAATATACTTTCAGAGAGCTCCATAAGACGATTTAAGAGTACTCTGGCAAAAGTTTTTCCTGGAGTAGACAGAAGTGATATACCCCTATAAGAGTTGCAAACAGATCGATCACCTTTATTTTTATACAAAGAGCAAATTAGTGATACGCCAAAACTAGGAGGAACGAACTCCATTTCCCACATGCGCTGGAAAAATTGCCAAATCTTGTAGTGCAACTCATCTCCGCCATATTTTAATAGTTCTCCTGGTATGTTATCGATGCCGACAGCCTTATTGTTTTTCTGCGCTTTGATGGCGATGATAACTTCCTCAAGAGAAGGAGGCTGATCCAGATCTACGGCTTGTGGTAAGGCAGGAAGTGATGCTAAATAGTTTATGTCAGCAGAACGATCCACATTGAGTAAGCTGTTATAGTGTTCTGCCCAGCGAGTGAGAACTTCTCCTTTGCTTACCAGGAGGGTACCTGAAAGTGATTTCAGTGGTACGTTTACTCGATGTGGACTTCCTACTAACTTTTTAATCTCGTTAAAGAAATCGCCGAGTCTATTCGAATCAGCAAGCCACTGAATATAGCGAACCTTGTTCAGCCACCACTCATCTTTTGCGTTTCGAGTTAGTCTCCTTATTTGGCTCGTACTCTCCTTTATTTTTTCAGAAGCAGTTGTCTGATTTCCCTTTCGAAGGAGCTGGCGGTGTTTTTCTAGGGCGACTGTCAATGTATTATCATTTTCGTCAAACCAGTCTTCACAGACACGAGGTTTTTGGCCTAAGATCTCAGTAGCCGCATTGATGGTATTTGTAGTTAACAGTTTCCAGCCCTCGTCTAACTGTTCATCTTCGGGGTGTATGCCTGCTGTAAAGGTATTGACAGCTTCCCTGTAATTTGCCAATATTTCAGCAGACTCTAGCTTTTTCAGATGAAGACAGTTAGGCTTAGCCCTGCGAGGTCTACGGCAAGGGCTAAGACGCAAAAATAGTTTTGTAACAACAAGTCGGTGATCCGACCAACAGTTTGCGCCCCTCATTACTCTCGTTACTTTGACATCCGCTATATCCCGTTGACGGACTATAGCATAATCAATAAGATGCCAATGCTTGGACCTTGGGTGCATCCAGGTAGTTTTGTATTTATTTGGGAGTCTAAACATGGTATTGGTAATACCCAGATGAAATTGGGAACAGAGGCTTAGTAACAGTTGCCCATTACTGTTCATGTTACCAATGCCATGTCGCCCTATCACCCGAGGCCAAGCTTCAAAATCACGTCCGACGCGAGCATTAAAGTCGCCAAGAAGCAAAACTTTCTCACAGCGCCGGATTTTAGTCAGCACTTCTGACACTTCCTCATAAAATTTGTCCTTGACGTCATCACTTTTGTCGAGTGTTGGCGAATATACGCTGATAACATTTAAGTATTTATTGTTTCGAAGATGGAAACGTAAGGACATGACACGATCAGAGATAGCAACTGGATGTTCTTCCAACTTAGAGGCTAAAGTAGTTTTAATAGCAAAGCCTACTCCTGACCGTCTAGGCTCAGAAGCTGGTGTGCCTTTCCAGAAGAAAGTGTACCCACCACCACGTTCAACAAGCTCACCTTCGTCAGCTAGATGTGTTTCGCTGAGAGCGGCTATGTCGACGTCATAGCGTTTGAGCTCGCGAGCCACAATGGCGGTTTTACGTTCTGGGCAGAGGTTGTTGGGTCGGTCTAAAAGAGTACGTACATTCCACGCACCAAAAGTCATATTCATCTGCATGTTTTTAGATTTATTCTTATTGCGAGGAATGAGCGTTTGTTTGGGGCACCTTTTCTAGCCCCCTCCCCGGCTGAGCGAGGAAAGCAGTGCCTCTCTAAATAAAGCTGCTTTGTCTCAAAGAGTGCTGCCGAACCACACTGTCACCCCGATGCAGTGCTAGAGCGACCACTCTCCTCTCCTTAGGCCACCCGTGTCCAGGTATTAGACCAAGCCCAGGACTTTTTTAAACTCGGAATGACAAAGCCAAGTCAGATGCGCAGGATATATTAAGTTGCATAAGTGTGCGCGCCGTACACAGATGCACCCTCTCCTCCTTACTCCCCTTGACCCAGTGGAACGGAGAACCGCTACGACTGGAAGGGAACAGGACGCAGTATCTGGCAACGATAAAAACTCCTATCGCTACCTTCAGGCCTTCTACAGTTGCCTGGTTGCCTCGCCACTTGAGGTGGATTGCGTTGACGCCGAAGCAACGAGCACTAGCACGGGGAGTGACCGTGCCGACTCGAGGGCCGAAACACGCCGTTGCTACAACAAAGTGTTTCGGCACTCGAGCCCCCCTCTACCAGCCTAGGTTCCTAAGGTGTGGCCGCTGCATGCTATAGCGGCGACCACTAACGACGATCGAATGCGTGCCGCGCGATCTGAGGAGCCTTTTATAGGCGATGTTGCCTCGACCACTAACGACGATCGAATCTTCGTATATTCAACGGGCAGCGTAACGACGCCCCAGAGACGTCCGCACTGTACGACGGCTCGAACACGACTGTATACAGTTTTGTATACATGTTATATAAACTGTCACCAATAGTAAATGTGGAAACTCAACTGATAGCCTATCATGGCTTGATACATACATGCCAGTTATGGAATAATTTTCTGGGGAAACTCTACTGACGTTGACAACGTCTTTAAGTGTCAAAAACGATGTATACGCGCCATGTTAAACTAAATGTTACAGATTCGTATCAGCCATATTTTACTGAGCACAATTTTTAACAATCCCCTCACTGTATATTTTTGAAACGGCTATGTTTGTTAAAATGAACCCACATCTATTTTGTCGGCTTTCTGATGTCGTTGTACGGAATCGTCGCGATAAAAGTAAAGTATGCGTCCGCAACTCTCGCAAAAGCATCTTCTGTATGGCTCCATTCATTTATAACAAGCTCCTGGAGTCACTGAGAGAGCTACCTTGTTCAATGTTTCGTAGAAAGTTAAAAATTGCACTGTTAAATAAATGTTATCTAAATGAAAAATATTAGCTAGGATTATACCAATTTTATTTTATAATTATTATTATTTTTTGATATTGTAATATCATATGCCGCAGTTTTTGTATTATGCATACGATTATAAATATTTCGGTAAGTACTTTACTTTCACTTAACAAAAACCATGTCATAAATTAAACTGCCTATGAACCTACCATGGGCGTAGCCAGGTTTTAGTATCGGGGGGGGGGGTTCAAGAAAATAAAGCGACTAAAAGAGCCAATCTCAAACTGGGCGACTTGTCGCCGCGTCTAGTTGCCGCGACTAGACGCGAAGCTGTCGCTTGTGTCGGCGACCAGTCGTTACGACATAGTTTTTGCTGATTGCCAGAGGTAAGTTTTAATTTTTGAGTGCCAAATAATTAAATTGGTAGGGTATTTTTTTTCTGTTATAGAATTACATGATTGTGACCAAATATCGATATTATTTCACACCCATAGGTATCCGACAGGGTTTTGTTACATATAGTAGATTATGCTAAGTAGGAAATCAGGAAAATTTATTACGATTTTTAATTAAGTAAGTAATTACTTTGAGGCGTAGATGGCCTCTGTTTATTGATCCATCAAATAATAGAATAAGTCTTCATGATAAAATCCAAATTCAAAGTTTTTATTTCCAATATTAGTAGTACATAGTGTAAACAAGTAACTTATCAACAAAAATATAACTCACTTCAGTTAACAAAAAAAAAAACAAACCACTCAACCGATTTCGATGAAATTTCAATGGGACTACCTCGGAAGTACACTCTTTCGAATAAAGAAGAATTTTGAAAATCGGTCCACAAGTGACGGAGAAATCGGCGAACATACATAAAAAAATTATATACAGTCGAACACAGAACCTTCTCCTTTTTTAAAGTCGGTCAAAATGATTAAATAGCATTTAAAAAGATTAAATTATGAATATTTTTGAATCATTTCGTTTAATCAGGGCTAGCACCTTGCTACAATTTTAATAAAATCCGTTAAATATAATAAATGTATCTGAAAGATGACAATTTAGTTCTAAAAATAATCAAATTAAAAAATCAAATTAAAATAGGCAAATTATTCCTCTACACTGCACGTTTAGACTTAACTTAAAACTTATTACTATTTACTTGCCCTTGTATTTATAAGACAAGGGTTTACTCCTGTGTTAACTTGAAGGCAAACCTTTTAACGAATGTAGTGAAAATTCTAAATCTACGTAGGTCAAATCATAAAACTGTCAAAATAACTTCGTCTACCCGCCCTCGGTAATTATGTGAACGCGACAAGTGCGCCGCGCACTTGTCGCGCAGCGCGTGGGATACGAAAGGACACGAAAATACAGGGTGTTTGGTAATATACTGACTGGTAATAGTTAGTAATCAATGAGATATGCCGCACGCCTGTTCTTATTTTATTAAACTTTTATTTTTTTTATTTCTTATTTCGGGGGGGGGGGGGTTGAACCCCCAAAACCCTCCCCCTGGCTACGCCCGTGGAACCTACTAATAAATCCTCGCCGCTTTTGATGAAGCAATTAAAAGATACTACTTAGTTGCGATGGAAAGTCCCCTTAGTTACGACTAGTGTCACCTAGAAGAGGTATTTACTTCTAGATAGAAAGTATCTACCTAGTAATAAATAAAAGAGATTGATTCACTCGTTGCAAAATGAAATGACCTGACTTAGTAGCGTAGACTTAGTAAGCGGCGGCGGCGTAGCAAGGTTCGTAAGGCAGGCAACAAATCAGGATTAAGTTCGGGGTGGGTTTAGCAAAAATATGAGTAGGTAGGGTAAACTTACATAATTATGTCTCATTTAATTCTATGATATAAGGTTTGAAAGCAGTTTCATAGGAGTCAAGTTTGAAATTTTAAATTCAACCTTATGACAGTGGCATAAAGCATATTTACGTCTGTAAAAATTTGGTTAACAACGAGTGAACGAGATAGTAACAATAGCGCGACGTGTCGAGAGCGCGCCATTTTTTTCTGCGCACCGGCAATGCTCCATAGTCCTTTTCGTAATTATTTAATAGTGAGCAGTGTTCTATTTACTTACTTGAAATTTTATACCGTTTGTTGCTAAATAAAAGTATTGACTTACTGGTGTTATTATTTAAATTTGTTTTATTTTGCCCATACTTGAGTAAAACCTTATTTGCTGGACTCGAAAAATTAACGATTTTTTGGAACTCATGGATTTACACTATTTTACACTATCACCGAATTAACTAAGGTAAGCGTATTTAATATAAGTTTAGGGTGTTTATAATAGCGGATATTTTATAATTTCGTTTAGTTTAGGTATAAAAAATATATTAAACGTAAATAGAATAGCAGAAACAGTTTCAAAGAACTGTTGTTAGAGCGTGTTATATTAATTATCACAGAATTAAGTGAGTCGTATTATTTCAGAAACCACGCAACATGGAACGAGAAAAAAAAATAGAAAATATAGTGAAGCTATCTTAAAGTCTGCCATCGAAATTAATAAATAAATTCACCTAGATACAAGGTATTACATCGCTGTTAAAAAATTTCAGATTAAGTATTATTTTAAATATATTGAGTTACTTCTGTGACTAAAAAATTATAAATACTCACCTAATTATGTTATAGCAGAATTAGAATGGTCCTATCACCGTATTAAAGAGGTTGTCACAGAATTACCACAGTTGAAGTGCCATTTAGAAAGTAATGTTATGATATGTTCCTTAAACTAAAATTAATATATTTACATGTGAAATGATACACAAAAGACTGATTTATATTCCAAAAAAATTATTAAAAGATTAGATTAAGCTAAACACGTTTTTATTGCCATTATCTAATTTATCACAGAATTAGATGAGTGCACCCTAAGTATTTTATATCCAATAATTTTATAAATTATTTTAAGGGCTCTGTACCTTAAAAGAAAAGAGGAACCTTGAAAGGATCACTTCGTTGTTCATCTGTTTGTCTGCCAAGTCAAGACCCTTTTTGTCAGGAACGCGTGATATTAAGTTTAAATTAATATCAAATAGGTACGAAGGTCTACGGGCCCTTGAAGCTATAACAAACAAGCTTGATTTAAAAACGCAATCAAAACATAAGGCTGCATATTTAGCTCTCAAATAAATCTAATAATATGTACCTACTAAGATATATCCATATACTGTCTACGGAACCCTTCACTGTGCGTGGTTCGACACGCGCTTGACAACTTTATTTTATAGGCCTCTTATATCTAAGAGGCCTATACGGTACTTTCACGGAGGGATATTCTGTCCCACTGCTGGGCAAAAGTCTCCCCCAATTCCCTCCACTTGTCCCTGTCTTTGAAAAGCGTCTTTCATTAGACAAGATAAATTCAATGAACCTCTAGCTTCATTACAACAACGTTAGAATCAGAACATTAGATTCAGAGTGTTAAATATTTTAAATTTTTTGATACAATTTGGTGGTACTTTTCAGGGCAAGTGAAGTGTTACTCCTGCAGTTTTTCAGCGGCGGACTCGGACCAGTCCTGCCTGACTATCACTGAAAACACCAATACCTTGGAATGCCCGTTTACGTATTGTACCATAATGAGACAGGAGTATTTGGTGAGTACCGCAATATCTCAGTGTCTTATGTTATGACGAAAGTCTTTGATCATTATGTGCTACGAGTAATGACATATGGCACAGAAATGATGGGCCTCATAAGAAGGCTCAAGGTCGCTCAGCGAGCTATGGAGAGGGATATGATAGGTATTTCTCTACGAGATCGAATCAGACATAAATGAGGAGAGTCGTAGACAATCCAAAGTCACTACAAAGCACAGAGAAATAACACGTTGAAGTGGCAGTGGGCACAGCTCGAAGAACTGACGGCCGTTAGCTGTTGGCAGAACGCTAGTAGGGCTCTGTGCACACCTTATTTATAAACATTATTCCTTGGGTTGATAAACGTAAAACCACAGGTTCTTGAAAAAATATAATATCTATCAAGGCACTAGGTATAGGTACATATTGAAACATGGGATAGTAATTCAGCAACTTCAATTCGGCCGCGTCAAAAACTTCGGCGTGAATATCGCTATCCCTGTTTAGTGACGAAGTTTAGCCACGCAGAGCGACAGTGATATAACGATTAAGATATAACGATTCTAAATTTGATTAGATTTTGACCGTGTTCCGTAATACCAAAAATGATGACTGAAAACTTGTTGTATTTTTCTCATTGTGTTGTTACTCTGTAACTAGACGATATAATCTATGTTCCCGTGACTAGGATACGTAAGATGTTGTTTTTAATACGAAACAATTAGGTTGAAAACAGGTCTTTTATGACGTAAAAACATGCAGAATGCGATACGCTTCTATTTCTTTTTAGGTAAGTATTTTGATCTAATATATGGTTGGAAAACTAAATAAATACTATTCAAATTAAAATAATACCTTATTAAGGTAGAAATATGCTCCAATTAGAAATGATCTTGGTAGTACTTGTTGTATGGGCGATTCCCCTTCGGTCTTCCCTCAATATCCCCCCCTAGTGTTGAAAAGGGATATTGTAGTACGTTGGGCTTGTGAGCTAAGGGTAAATAATGAAACATTTTTATCATGGACTAGCTGACCAATCCGCAGCTTCGCACACGTAGTTTATCAATAAAAACATTACCCTCCTTCTGCGCAGTTGGGTAAAAAGTAGCCTATGTCACCTGGGGATAGTGTAGCTTCACAACAGTGAAAGATTTTTTTAAATCGGTTCTGTAGTTTCGGAGACTATTCAATACAAACAAACAAATCTTTCCTCTTTATAATATTAGTAAAGATTTACCACTATGGTCTAATAATGGAGCCAGGAGGGAATCTACAGGCATAACCTGTAGATTCCCTCACCCATCCTGTAGTGCCAGCCTCATCGTCTGTTCATCACGCCCCGCTTGACGTTGACGTACCTACTATGTTTATTTATAGGATCCCAGTGGGGTGGTCGCCAGTTACACTCGAGGTTGCGAGCAGGCGCCCACCTTCCTTAACCATGACGTCGAAGACTACACATTCAGATATTTCTACAGAGCGTGCACCACTGACCTTTGTAATATTGGTAAGCAAACGTAGGCAGTTACTGTGAAAATACCTGACGAACAAGATATATCAGTTTAAAAAATTGAAACCCGACACGTAATACCTATGTCACCCAGACAATATTAACGAATTGATTGACACCTCATCCAACAAACTTGGTTATGTAGTTTAGGCACTATGGTGGAACATAGGAACAAACATACCTACATAGACTGCTAAAAACGTAACTCTTCCTTTTGGCTTTGCCGTAGTCGGGTAATAATGAGATCGTCTTGTTGGTTGACGGTAAACAAATTCGAATCGCACACATACCTACCTTAATCTAGAGTAGGTATAATAGAGAAAAGTGATCAGTGAATCTGATTACGTACCTACATGTACCTACGTAAGTAGGTAATTATTATATTGTAAAGTAAGTATGTAAAGTGTAGGGGATTCTCGACGATTGAGACTCCCTTTATGTAGGTATATGTATTCAGGTAGCACACTTATTAATAATACTGTTTATCGTTTTACACTGCTTTTAAAGCTAATTCACTTGTTATTCTATTTTATAATAATTTACTTTAAGGAGACTATTGTGCCGTGATGGCAGCCGATTGAGAGAGAGCGAGACAGCGAGTGTGTTCGAATGAGATGGATGCTAATATTTATATAATAATAAACAAAGTATACCTAATAATTACAGTAGGACAGAATGCAAAAAACATTTTTGTTTTTAAAAAAAACGTGTTTTATGTTCTGTGGTAGGTACCTACCTACAGCCTACCTCCTTACCGACCTACATTTCTATATTAACAAATACAACACCGAGCGTTCGGGCAAAAACACGATTTAGTAAGTCCAATTGAAAAAAGCCTGGTTTGTTCATCATAAATATCCACAGCCCAATTTCACCCACGGCTCACAAATCGCGACCCGCGACTAGGTAAATGTAGGTACCTTATTTTGAAGTTGGTAGCTATTGACCATAGCCTCCTATAAGAGAAGGCTATGTATTGACGCATATCCTGAAATTTTCAGGTAATGGCATCGAGTCTATATCCGGTGGGTCCCTCTCACCTACCCCATTGTACACTGGATTGAACTTACTGGTCCCTGGCACGGGCGATGCTTCTAGCAGTGGTAGCCACGTTCAGATAACCGTGTTCTTGATGTTTTTATGCATTATTGTAGCTTTTTTGTAATGTAAGTACGTAAATAAAACAGGCTAATTACTGCTGATTTTTGTTTTATGGCTTACGAGTACCTACGTTCTCTTTAAAGTTTGGTTAAAGTGGTCCAATTAGAAACGTTCAGTGGGGATTCACTAGATAACTGAATGAACAGCAGAAATGTTTAAACATAAGCGTACAGAATTAGTTACGTCTTAATGTTGATTTCACGAATAAAAGAGATAATAAGTAATTCAGAAAAAAAAACACTTTCAATAACATTACTAAATGATGAATAGGTACATAAAATAATGACATAAAATAAAATGATAAATGAAAGTGGACAATTTTATTGATTTTGCAAAACAATATAAAACGTTAGTAAATTCGATACGCTTATAATAATTTCTGCTGTTCAGATCACTAGTTACCACTGAATGTTTGTTTATGAATCGAACCACCGAATATAGATACACAGTAAATTTGAAATAACTTTTCTTTGAAAAAAGTAGGTTAAAAGTAGGTCACTTTGTATGGTATTGGTATTGTGTCCTAGCTATGAAGCATGGGTCTTTGTCTTTGTAGGTAGGGTATGATGATTTGGTAAATTATAGGTAGGTATATCCACTTGACATCAACATCAGAGATAGTAATCGGTTGTTTTACATAACTTTTGCTATGATCTTTGATCACAACGGCACGTATTGGCCTATGGTAGTGCCATAGTACCTATGCCGTACCTAGTAGGTACCTACATACTAGAATAGTTAGTAATTTATTTATGCATCATTAGAATGGTTAGTAAATACAAACAAACAAAATAACCTATACTTACGTAGGTAGGCATTTGTTAAAATTGATTATTTACTATGTTGGTTGAACCTACCTACCTAGATAAATTAAGTGTGTTGTGTGTGTGTGTGTGTAATATGTGTTTAGGTGTTTAGAAATTGCAGTTGCCATGGCAATATGCATTACAATTACAATAAATCGATAATAAAATAAGTATTGTTGACATACATAGGTACTTACATTAAGTATGTAGTGTTTTTACACTATTAATGTATTTTATCAACTTAATTTCCGTATGATGAACGCATATTCGGGAAAATGAAGATTTTCCGAACGCAATTCATCTGAAACATTGATTTGACAGTTTTCGTAACCAGTCGCAAAATGTCAATCAGTTCTGTCTGATTCTGTTGTTGAGGTTAGGATTCCTTATTTAGTATAAAAATGTGATAAATTAACATAAATCATCAGTTTAACTGGTTCAAAACCAACCATGACAACATCACCTACCAAGACCAAACAGAAGCTTTCGCTTCGGAAGCGGCTGTTCGTCAAAAAGTCTCCTAAAGTGGGGTGCTATGTCGACACGGATTCCAACGATGAATTCAACCAGTCTTCATCACGGCCGCAATCGCCAGCGGATCCTTTCCTGGCTCATAGTGCGCAATATTCCGATTCCAGCGCAGTAGGGGGTGATAGTCCGAGAAACTGCAGTGCTGAGCCGATGTATAACAACGCAAGTCATAGCACTATTCACTCTCATAACGATGATGAAAACAATCCTAGATGCTGCCGAACTTTCTTCAGGCGATCTCGTCCCCAAAGCTTAGTCGACAACCACCCTCCCAAAGAAGAAACACGCTCCAGAGACTGCAGTCCGTGCAATAACTCAAACAGTCTGAGCGACCAAACGATATCCTGTTCACAATCCAAATCAGAAGACATACCAAAAGCTACAATAAAATTTCCAAAAAATGATGATCCTAGAAAGTGTTTTGAACACTCTGGTTCATTTGAAGGTATTAAAACTAATAATAAAATGTTTGTGAAACGATTATCAGCTGATCATTTAATTTCAAATGAAAGCAAACCTTTGTTCCGATCTTCATCTCCTGAAAGTGATAGAAGCAGTTCCTTAGACCGTAAGAAGAGGTAAGTTTTTTCTTTTCTATGTGTAAAAATGTGCTGTGTGATTTGTCTGTCTAACTTGGTGATTGTCTGCTTATTAGGTCTAAGTCAACCATAGCACGGTCCTCGTCGCGTGCGGGAAGCACTGACAGCTTGGCTCGCAATTCTTTGCTTGCAGCACAGGTGTTACGGCTCATTCCTACCCAGGAAGCTCGGGAAAGGTACTTTTGCTTATGTACTCATCGCATACATACATATTTACCAATCTGCTTTGTAACATGTATTTTGAGTGTTACGTGTAAGAGTTTGACAGGTCTGGGCACTCATTACACTTTTTTAATCACTCTGAAAGTTGGTCATTGTTAACTCAATATGGGCTCTGAAAATATGATTCCCAGCCCTAGGGCCGAAAGTAAATATGAAGTAGAACAAGGCTCATTACATTCATAATAATATGCTAAATGTAAAAAAAGTCAATTCAAAGCTAATTTATTCATTAATATCACAAGGATCACTTTGACGTCGATTTTACTGCCTGTTTCTAACTAAGCTAAACTATGATTTTTTGAAGTAAAACTTCTTTATGCATGCTTGACTTGGGGAGTAAGCTGGTGAATGCGTGACGAGAGCGTTACGAAAAGTGTGATCGGGTGAGGCGAACGGTAGTTGAGAGGGAGATAAGTTAGTGAATATAGAAATTGAGAGTTACGTTTCGTATATTACTGTAGGGGCAAGAGAGAGTGGTGCGAGCACACATTTTCTTTCTCTCTTTCTCTCATAGCCAGTTACGTTTCGTATATCTAAGACACAGTGCAGGCCTATTGTCTGTATCACACTGTGACATTGACTGAGCAAGAGAGAGCAGTGAGCGCGCACATTCTCTTTCTCTTTTCCTCTCATAGCCAGTGCATGAAATATATATATATCTCAGTCAGTAGTTCGTGTGTGAGTTTGCTAACGTTACGCGAACGGTAATTTCTTGTTTATTTTTCGTAATTTCATCTCGTTCTTTTACAAATTACAATTTTATAAATTAATATTTTGAAAAAGAAGTTTTAGTCAGTTGTCTGGTCTAAAGCACACTCGTTTTTTTATGACATTTTAATTTCTTCGTATTTGTAATGAAAAGAGTTATGTGTTATACTCGGGTGAAATCAATCAAACACACCCTCAACTCGTTAGGGGGTGTAGTTGATCGCTTTCAGCCGTATTTCAGTATTATAACAATATACTAATAATATAAGTCATTGTGTAACATTCAATTCATCATCATCTTCTGCTCTTTTGCCTCATAGTGAGGGGTCGGCACAACATGTGGGGTCTTTTTCTTCGAATACCCTGCTCTATCATCTCAATAATTACATAATTCTTTCACACAATCCATCCATTACTTTAGCTTACCGGCAAATTTCTTGGCAACTTTCGTGGCATGCCTATTTTATTACTCTGTTATAAAACACATAAATCTTAAATTTATTGTAGCAGCAGGCAGGGACAGTAATTTACGGTGTAAATTTACAGAATACTATTATCTAATACGCTATGGTTTACGCTATGCGTTGTGTATGTCAGTCTGGACTTCTTATATAATAGATTAAGTCTCTGACATTGCAGAAACTACCTCTACGGAAGACTGGCATCTCATTCCTTACTCGGAGCAGCTGAGTTAGAACACGTATTCCCTGATAGAGAAGTAAAAGTATTTGTTGGCACTTGGAACATGAATGGTCAGGCACCGCCGAAGTAAGATATTGAATAGTTTTATTCGTTTTAGTATTTAGATAGATAAAAACCCTTAATCCAGAATTAGTTTTCAATCCACTTTTTCTTAATTTATGCTTTACTTTTAGACATATCCATTTGTCATTTTTTTTTCTTACCAACAGCTTTGTTCTTAATAGGTTGTACAGTGAGAGAGCCAAGCCTTTTTAAGATTTGGTTGGTAAAGTTGATAATGTGTTTCTACATTTTGATGCCATCTTAGTTTACTCATTTTTTAAATAAAACCCTAATTATTAAATACTTATTTTAAAAAATACACTACATACATTGTACATTTTTTATTATTTTGTCAACAGAGAATTAGCAGACTTTATATTCCCGAACCAAGTAAAGCATGTGCCGGATATATTTGCAATTGGCACACAAGAGTCTTTCTCTGAACGGACAGAGTGGGAGGTCACTATACAAGAGGTTCTGGGGCCATCACATCTATTACTACATTCTTATTACTTAGGTAAGTTTTCATAATTGTAGAAATATCAAGTCATTTTCATACCAGAATAGTTGGCTATGTCGGGGACGCCTGCTGGATGAAGACACAGTGGAGCATGTGCTGCTGCATTGTACGGTCACTCACAAAGCCAGCCCAAAGACGGGGCTGCATGTGCTCATTGAGTCAGCATCAACCTCGGGTACTCTGGAAAACTGCTGCCCTCAACCAAAAGTCTTACTTGACTATTTTACTTAGAAAATTTTCGTGATTGATTTCAATCATTATTATAAATACGGGATGTGCGAGGGGAGACGTTATTCGGAGCGGATCGCACTCACCCTGATGAAGGTTCACGAACTGAAACGAAACATTGTTGGTCGAAACACCGATAAAAAGGTACTTGATAAATCCCGTATTTATAATAATGATCTTACTTGGCTACTTTAATTTAGGGAGTTGGGATGGCTAGGATCCTTGGTTAGGAGGGTAATGCATAATACAGCTATATCGACATAGACAGACATTTATTTGCTACCATAGCACACACAAATTCACACAATACAATCAAAAGGTATAACATCAAAGAGAAAGCACAAGTAAGAGAAAACAGAAAACTACATACAACAAACATAGGAACAATAGAATGAAATAATAAGTATACAATGTAGTCAGGGAAAAATTAAAAAGAGACAAGTAGGTGTGTATGTGCTACTGCAGCAAATGGGTTCCATCCAGCTCAGCATTATGCCTCGCCACCGATCGACAGCTCGGCGCTGTTATTCTGCATAAACCTTTTTTAGGCAAGTCATTAAAACTCGTAAGAACGAATAGGCACTAATTGGTGTTTGCATACAATTATGATACTAATTAGTGTTTGCATACAATTATGATACTAATTGGTGTTTGCATACAATTATGATACTAATTGGTGTTTGCATACAATTATGATACTAATTGGTGTTTGCATACAATTATGATACTAATTGGTGTTTGCATACAATTATGATACTAATTGGTGTTTGCATACAATTATGATACTAATTGGTGTTTGCATACAATTATGATACTAATTGGTGTTTGCATACAATTATGATACTAATTGGTGTTTGCATACAATTATGATAGGCTTAATTAGATAATTACATGCGGGACGTCAGTGCAGATCTTATTCCCCCCACCCTAGAATTAGAAGTCATGTTTATCAGAAAAAACATTGTATTGCTTTTGAAATGATTGGTCACTTGGTTAGGTATAGCCATGAGTTTAGATTAAAGGGCTTATAAGCATAACTTGACTAAGGTCAGTTACCTAATAGGCGAAATAACCTTGATAGCATACCAGGAAATGAAAGAAGAACTGAAACCTAGACATACAGTAGTTCTAAAACTGTGTTGTTTAGGTATCAGGATAGAGACAGAAATAATACAAAAATAAGAACTAAGTTAGAATAAAAAGCAATACAATGGGCGGCCTTAATGCTGAGAGCGATCTCTTCCAGGCAACCTATGAATGGAGTGAAATTTGCGATGAATAGTGGATTTTGTTTTTCTGTGGTAAGACCGCCCATTACACATTTACATGTTTCTCGTTTTGTTGTATCTAGCTTAAAAGATATGATAAAGAATTTTCATTCATTCATTCAGTTGGGGCATAAAGGTTCTCGAGTCCCCCACTGACAAAGTTTGTTGGGGGCCGTTGGGTGCAGGCCGCACAAGATCGATCGCTCTGGAAATCTATGGGGGAGGCCTTCGTTCGGCGGCAGTGGACGTCGTATGGCTGATATGATGATGGTTAATTCAATTTGTTTCAGGCACAATACACCTCGTAGTATTTATCAGGCGAGACCTCATCTGGTTTTGCTCTCTGCCCGAAGACGCATCCCTTTCAGTCCGGCCCGGTACAGCCTTCCGAACGAAAGGCGCTGTGGCGATATCCTTCGCACTTTTTGGTTCAACGTTTTTATTCGTGACTGCGCATCTCACAGCGCATCAGGAGAAGGTTAAAGAAAGAGTATCGGATATCAAGAGGATTATCAGATCTATTGATCTGCCAAAAAATTTGCCGTGCCGGCATAAAAGTAAAGGTAATTTGAATTAAATGTATTATAACTATAGATGCCAACGCTCCTGGCAGACGGGAAAATAAAACGTGGGACAAGCGACGATGATATTGCTATCTCGCTCACCCTTGCTGCCCTTACGGGAGCCGTTAGTGATGCGCCGTGTACCTATCGATAACACTAATTACCAGTAATTGTATTGAAAAGGAAACAATTTCGTTTATTGGTAGGGCCCGTGTGCCAGGAATCTTGGCGTATACTATTGTTGCCACATTGGTCAAAATGCGACCGTATATCTATTTGTTTTTAGCTTAATTTAGCTTTCGCTCCTCCTTCTCCATATAAACTTCAACTATATATAAGCTTAAAAAACCGGCCAAGTGTGAGTCGGACTCGCGCACGAAGGGTTCCGTACCATTTTTATAAAAACGGCAAAAAAATCATTTCTGTTGTATGGGAGCTCCACTTAAATATCTATTTTATTCAATAGCACAATTTTATTTATATACCTTATTTGAGGTTGGTGCCGATTAAGCTAGTCATTAAAATTGTATGAGCGCCCATACAACTCAAAGGACTATCTTAATTGGCGTCAAGTATGTATGTATGGGGACACCCTTTAATTATCAACTTTTTTTATTTTATTGAATTTTTCCTTTATTTGTGCTGTATCTTTCTTTTTGTCAAATTTCGTGATTCTAGATCAACTGGAACTACCCTATAGGTTTTCGACCCAAAACCTATAGGGTACTTTCGGTTGACCTAGAATTGTCAATTTTGGTTAAAAAAGGTTTGTATAAATCTGGTATCTGGTATAAATTTCAACTTGCTATTCCAATTTTGGTTAAAAAAGGTTTGTATAAATCTGGTATCTGGTATAAATTTCAACTTGCTAGGTCCACCCGTTCCTGAGAAAATCGGTGGTGACACACGAACAGACGGACAGACGGACAAGAGAGTGATCTTATAAAGGTTCCTTTTTTACCTTTTGAGGTACGGCACCCTAAAAAGGGTGTAAAGTTTTCTCTTCACGTATTAATATTATAGATTCTAGTAACTAGTTCTAGAATCTGAATGATCGGAATTGGAAGCTATTTTCGAGGCCTACGGGCGTCAAAAAACTTCTGCATTAGAATTGGCTAAGTAATTGTTTATCTGGTCAATTCATCTGAATAAAAATTTGTATCGGCATTTACATAAGGTATGTACATAAATAAACTATTGTTATCATTATATACAACTCATTGATTTGTAGATTGATTATTGATAATAGATTGTATTGTTTGTTATAGTCAAAGCACTACATGCTTTTGATAACTTCTCAATACATATCTAGTTATTGGTTTTAACAAATGAAATTATTAATCAAACACTATAAATTTGCTCTTCTGTAAATCAAGCTGAGTTCCAATATGCGGAAATTTAATAATGGTTATTCGCGGTATATTCAGAAATCTTAGTTAATAGTTTCTTAGGGTGGTTCGAGTCCTATACAAACTATCAAAGTGTTTCACTAGATAACTGAACAGCAGAAATGTCTAAACTTATGCATATTGTATTACTTACGTCTTTTTTCCGAAAATCAATTTTACTGGTGGTAGAGCTTTTGTGAACGGGCTCGAGGAAGTGGGCACCACCGCCTTACCTTTATCCGCCGCCAAATAGCAGTACTTGTGCTGCTGTGTTCCGGTTAGATGGTAATGGTATGTTCCTGTAATTACTGGCACATAGGCATAACAGCTAAGTCCTATAGTATGGCAACGTATCCACATAGAGATTAAGACAACATAATAGCTTGTTTTGAATTCTATGTGGATATCCATGGGCTGCAGTAGCCACTTAACATCTGGTGGACTGTATGCTCGTTTGCCATATAAGTAGTATAAAAAAAATCACTTTTATTATACAGATAGATTATGACCGGGATTGGAGCATGGTCCCGACTGCGCAGGCGGGTAATTGTTTTACAAACCACGATATGTTTATTACATAGATTTTCAGAGCGCTGATCTTTTGCGGCCTGCACCCAACGACTCCCAGCAACCTTTATCCGGTCGTATTTCCGTCTTGTTCCGTCCTAAGTTGCGTTTTCCAGTGTGGTCGCCACTTTTCTGCCCCAAGGGCCATCAGTTCTCGTCCTTACTAGTATTATAAATTCGAAAGTAACTCTATCGCTCTGTTTGTTAGGGTTCCGTACCCAAAGGGTAAAACGGCACCCTATTGGTTTGTATTTATGATTATATTCTGTAAAACTTATGACCTTTCCAAGTGTACAAACAATGTATCTTTGTAAAATAAAAATATGTTGATTTTGAATAATTCTTTCTGTTTCAGATGTTACTACTAATTTTGACTACGTTTTCTGGTGTGGAGACTTGAATTTTAGACTTGGCGAACCAAGAGCGGCTGTGATGCGTTGGATTGAGCAAACTAAGGTACTTACATAATAAATTGCTAATGCAATAATGAAAAATAAATAAATATTGCTGGACATTTCACACAGCGCTATCTAGCCCCAAACTAAGCAGAGCTTGTACTATGTGAACCATGTAACTGGTAGAATACTTATATACTTTTATTTGTTATTACATAAACAAAGCATCAGCTAAACTAGAATTATTTGATAATGTATATATTTTTGAAAAAGTGGGTTGGTGCTCAAAAACGCCGTAACGCCTGCGCTGATTCGAATAAATTTTCGAATAGATACAAACCTAAACTTCAAACCGGAACACAGCAATCTAAATAAAGGATGAGAATGAGCGGTTTGTTACCAAATATTACAAATCTTTGTTTTGTTTCGAAAGCTTTTATTTATAACGGCACATTAGGTAGGACTACAAAGTGAGACACAAACAGGAAAACATATAAGTTACATAAATCGTATAGATCTTGTATAGATCGTATCGATGTTCGTTTGACCGCAACATCAACCTCATGGTAAGCGATGTGGTGGAGCACGAAGATGTAGAAGACACCTTTTCGTCCACTATACCTCAGCTTCATATGATCCTATTTTTTACCAGTAATTCTGCAAGTACGAGCTCACACACTTACAAATCCCGTACCCATCCAACGGTGGGTGAGACAAGGAGACACCATTTCTCCTAAGCTTTTTACGGCTGTCCTTGAAGATGTCATAAAAACGCTTGACTGGGAATATCACGGAATAAACATTAATGGTGTCAACTTGTCCTATCTAAGATTCACCGACGATCTCGTACTATTTGCCGAAAATTGTGATGATCTCCAAGTAATGCTAAAACACCTTTACGATGCTTCTTTGAGAGTAGGCTTGAGGATGAATATGTCCAAGACGAAGTTGCTGTCGAATGTCTCTGGCATCACAAATCCTGCGGTAAAAGTGGGAAATGAGAAGCTGGAGATGGTTGACCAGTATATTTATCTTGAACATATTCTATCCTTTGGTAAAGAGCATCAACAAAAGGAGATATCTAAAAGGATCCAATTGGGATGGGCCGCGTTCGGCAAGCTGGACGACATGCTTAAGTCGCATAAAACTCCACAGAGTTTGAAGACCCGCTTATTTATCCAATGTGTTCTGCACACTATGACTTACGGTGCCGAGACATGGACGCTCAAGCAGGAGGCTGTGTACAGGTGAAAGGTTGCACAGAGAGCTATGGAGGTACCATGCTCGGCATCAAACTCTTAGATCGAGTTCCAAACGTCGATATCCGTAGAAGAACGAAGGTTCATGACGTTGGGAATCGAGTTATGGAGCATCAGTTACTTTGTAAATATTAGCTGATGCAGAGCACTAATGTTCGGGAAACAGATATTTCTAGTCCGAACTTCAACGAACGCCCGAAAGATAGAGTACAACAATTCCATTATTCGTTAATAATATGATAATAGTGTATTACTGATGTTAATTGATTATGTGTAGCGAAACACGATTCCTTAAAATTTTCTCTATAGACAATAAATAAATATTTATTCATTTTTCATATTGCTAAGATTAACATTAGGGATTAATATATACTTATAGGTAACATTTTATACATTGCCTAAACTAGGAAAACCTGTATCTCAGCGAAGAAGGCTGGACTTGGGTAACTTAAGAATATTCAAATTAATAAAACTTAGAATCTATTTGCATAATGAATAAAAATAACTAAATAAACTAAGTGCAAACATGGCAGGCATGAGTTTACGTACTATACTATATTTAAAATCTTACTTTATAACGGTTAGTAACTCCTCAGTTTCCTCGTAAGATAGATTGGATAGAGCAGTCTGTAAGGCTCTTTTATAGTTTGAGAAATTCATTGAGTGTATGCTCAATTTACGATTTAGCCTGTTGTACAGGTACGGTCCTAGGAACATTAAAACTCTGGATGCAAAAGCATGCTTTACTGGGGTGTTGGTAGTGCGAACGATATATTCCGAATAATTCCAAAGTCATTTCCAAAACTATAATACTCGTCCAAATCAATTTGGGCCAATCCGCGTTGTATGTATGTATGTTTGTTTGTCTGGGGATAACTTTCGAAGCGTTGATCCGATCATCGTGAAATTTGATGTATAGGTAGTGATGGCACAATCCTGGTGTGACTAAATGAGCTAAACATTTTGAGATATTGGGGTTTAAGAGCGGTAAAATAAAACGCGTAGTAAGTTTGGCGACCTCCGTGTCGCAGTGGGCGAACAGCCGGCTGAGATGCAGAGGTAGCGGGTTCGATTCCCGCCGCGGAACAAATGTTTGCATGATCTACAGATATTTGTTCCGGGTCTGCTTGTTTTTCTATTTAATATAAGTATGTATTTACAAAAAAAACAAAAGTATATAAGTATTTTATCAGTTATCTGGTCCAGTTATAGTACAAGCTCTGCTT
The DNA here is from genome assembly GCA_918857605.2 of Philereme vetulata. Classification (NCBI taxonomy): domain Eukaryota; kingdom Metazoa; phylum Arthropoda; class Insecta; order Lepidoptera; family Geometridae; genus Philereme; species Philereme vetulata. Next base: position 821,058 of record OU975438.1, on the reverse strand, counting down.
AGTTTGGGGCTAGATAGCGCTGTGTGAAATGTCCAGCAATATTTATTTATTTATTTAAGTATTCAATAACTACTTTAAAGGCGTTCGTGAAACCTTACATACGTATCGATATTTATATGACGCATAGCACCTGTGTTTTGATTATTCACACTTACCAATAGTTTTGGTATTTAAAATCATTATTTTATACAGTTTTATTTGGGTTTCGTTCTTGCGCCTCGGATTAGTCCTTCTCGCACAAGGAGAGGTCCGGATTAGGCATATGTAGGTATATGTAGATTGTCAATAAGCAATATCTTCAATTTCAGTTTCCTCTACCCCATAATTTACCGCACGGATTACTACACGCGGACCAGTTGACTGCGGTGCTAGAGGATGGTGCTGCCTTCAGAGACTTCAGAGAAGCTCCTATAACCTTTCCTCCTACGTATAAGGTATGAATGAATGAAATACTCTTTATTTCACACCAAACAAAAATACAATAACAAAGGAAATCTATACTAATATTATAAAGAGGAAAGATTTGTTTGTTTGTTTGTATTGAATAGGCTCCGAAACTACTGGACCGATTTAAAAAATATTTCACTGTTGGGAAGCTACACTATCCCCGGGTGACATAGGGTGACAAAGCGATCACTTCCAGACAACCTTTAAGGTAAATAACACTTAATAGTCACATACCTACTCTAGGTCATGGGGGTCTCCAAAACGATTTCGATATATTCGGAACGATTCGACAGTGCTCCTAATAATTCGGCCTTAGCATACTCTTAAAAATGTTTGCGATCTTCATCGTTTATCGAAAGGATTGACAGTTTACTTTACTCCAAGCTACGTAAAAACTGACCGGCCGTGCTCCGTGCCGTCCTTATACTACGTGTCATGTTATGTACGACATTAAATGAAAACACGGGTAGGGCTAATGGCTTGTATTGTTGTAAAATATATTTTTTTTTCAAATTAATTACCATAGAAAGTTTTAAATTTTCTAGCAACCTAATCAAGTCCTAAAATATCAATGAAACAGCCTGTATAAAATAGGTTAACAAATCATATTCATTCATCATGTAAGGAGGTACCTGTTAAACTGACTAAGCGGCATCGTCGCAAAGGCGCCGTCGATTTACGTTAAAAATTGTTTATTGGAAATGTATCGATTACTGGATAAACATTCAAGCCATTGGTATTAAACCCACCTTTAAAATCGGTTAATACAATTCCGGATGTGTGTCAAGCCATTAGTATTAAACCCACCTTTAAAATCGGTTAATACAATTCCGGATGTGTGTTTTAAATAAATGTCGTACATAAAAAACAGGTTGTATACTCGTAAGCGATATATTTAGAAATATCACGAAGCTTCTAGTACACTCTCGCGTACCCACGGCGCGCCGCCGGACATTATTTTTTATTATATACCGGGTCACGTCCGACTATGGCTCATTCTGTGGCGCGGTTAGACGTTCATAAATTCGAAATGATCCTAGTACCTAATATAAATTAAAAAAATAATGCTGGACATATCACACAACGCCATCTAGCCCCAAACTAAGCAAAGCTTGTACTATGGGAACCAGATAACTGATAGAATACTTATATACTTTTTTTTTGTAAATACAAACTTATTATTATATAATACATAGAAAAATACCCAAATCGGAACAAATATCTGCAGACCATGCAAACATTTGTTCCGTGGCGGGAATCGAACCCGTAACCTCATGCGTCTCAGCCGGCTATTCGCCCACTGCACCACAGAGGTCAAGAATAATATGGAATGAATATGGAGTTTGAGTTCAAGAATGCTAGAGGAAAATACTCTTAACTAAATGCAAGTCACGAAGGAAAGCACAGAGTAATGTGTATAATTAACCCATTGTTTTCCTATTCTGGCTGGTGGAATGAACATTGCATGGTATTGTGCTGCCTAGCAGACTTTTATATGTTCTCCTAGTTTATGTTCTCGCCACCCATCACTAACAAAGTTTCATAAAATAGGGACATAGTGGCGTGAGCCCTTGTGATGGAGTCTTCAGAAGTTAAAAATGATCACGCTCTTGAGTTTCTGAAAACAGCGCAAAACGCTTAGTAAATTTAATGCTGTTTCATTTAATTTCATTTATCACATTCATGTAAATACAGTCTAATATTATTTTGTTAGTATACTTATGTTAGGTGTGTACATGGACCCTGTTAGGGCGCTGCAAAATTTAGTTTCAATTATATAAGTTAATTTTACATATAGATTAATATTCGGAATGTCAATAAAAAAAAGGAGTAGGTAAGTAAATGGGCAGGTAAGTAAGTACTTATGTAGTAAATTGGGATTAGATAACTGCCTATAAATAGATAGATAGAAAACGCTTTATTGTATACCACACTTAAATTAACAAATCATAATTAAAACACTTAAAACTAGACACGCGATAGTACAATTGGCGGTCTTATCGCTAAAAGCTATCTCTTCCAGACAACCTTTGGATGGACTGGATTTTACGAGAACGTTAAAGGACGGTAGCTTTATAACATAAGCTTTTTATTTAATTGTAGGTATACTTACATAAGCAAAACAGAATAAATAGATACCAGGGTAGGTAATATTACCATAAATATTATACATAAACATTCTATGATATTAAATATACTAACAATAGATAAAAAATGAAGCATCTGTAATACAAACAGTAACAACGACATATATGATAACAAAATAAGATTACTCAGCTCTCTGATGCAGACAAATAGTGCTTAAACAATAGCGTTTTAAAGATAGGAAGGGATTTGGCAGATCTAATAAAAGAAGGAAGAGAGTTCCATAAACGGATAGCTTGTACAGTAAAGGAGTTGTCATAAAAGTTAGAAGAGTGGATAGGAATTTTAAGTTTCAAGTACTTAGAAGAGCGCAACGGACGAGGATTAGTTAGATGGAGATATTCAAAGCGTATAAATAACTGTATATATCTATAATATATATATATATATATATATATATATTATATTTATTATGTTAGGCATTTATTATTATTTTCTCATTTAGTTATTTAGGGTATGCATAGTTTCTGTATGTCTGTAGCTTTGAAATACCTGTTTTCCTGTGTCACGCCTTACCTTCTTTTAGCACGACGAGGATGACTGGTAGATAATGCTATTAGCATTAAGTCCTCCTAGCACTATTCTGTTTTGTGTGAAAGTATTAAATAAATAAATAATAATATAAATTGGTCGCAGATAAAATCATCAATTGAGTAATAGCAGTGTTACTCATAATCATTAAATAAGCTAATTTTAGTTTATGTAAAACCTATATTATAAATTCGGAAGTGACTCTGGTTGTCTGTTTGTTACGTTTTCATGACTAAACGGCTGAACCGCATTCATTAAAATTTGGTATATAGATAGATAACGGGCTCGAGGAAGTGGGCACCACCGCCTTACCTATATCTGCCGCCAAATAGCAGTACTTGTGCTGCTGTGTTCCGGTTAGATGGTAATGGTATGTTCCTGTAATTACTGGCACATAGGCATGACAACGTATCCACATAGAGATCACGACAACATAATAGCTTGTTTTGAATTCTATGTGGATATCCATGGGCTGCAGTAGTCACTTAACATCTTGTGGACTGCATGTTTATTTGCCATATAAGTAGTATAAAAAAAAATTAAAAAAACCCGACTGCGCCGAAGGAGCGTAATGTTTTTATCGAACCACGTGTGCGAAGCCGCGGGCGGCTTGTAAGGTTATATGTAATTCCATTAGGCGTAATGTTTTAGTTCGTACATTTTGACCAATATTCATTATTATTTTACATTATATTTTGGAAGGACGTTTTTTTGTTTGATTCGACCTCTAACTTTTACGTTAAGTTTCGACTAAAATAAGTGATGTATTATTCTGATATTTCAGTATGATCCCGGTAGCCAACAATTTGATACTTCAAGTAAGCAGAGAGCGCCTGCGTACACCGACAGAATCCTTTACAAAGCGAAATGTATGTCCGGTAATTCCACTTCAGCTTTTGCTGGTAAGTTATTTATCAGTTATAAAGGCTCAACTACTTCAATGAATGAGGTAATGTGAGTTTCCTCAGGATTCCAATAGACCCACAGACACTTCGAAACTGCATAGAATAAACGATAAAGTCTGTACCCTGTGGGGGCTCTAATAAGAACGTAAGGTCCATACTACACGAGCGTTACTCCCGCCCCGGCAATCTGCATGTCAACCGCAGCAGACACAATTTACTATGAACGTTGTATGACGCAATATACACTGCGCGGTTATCCGCCGCGCGGCCGCTCGCGGTTCACAAGCGGAAGAAAATCGACCGCCGCATGCGGCGGACAACAGCAGCGGATAACCGTACGTTCATAGTACACGAGCGATTTCCCGCAATTGCACGACCACCGTGGCGCAGTGGGCGACTAGTCAGCTGAGACGCAGGAAGTCACTGGTTCAATTCCGCCGCGGAACAAATGTTTACATGATCTACAGATATTTGTTCCTGGTCGGGTGTTTTTCTGTATACTATAACTACGTATTTACAAAAAAAAAGTTTATAAGTAATCTATCAGGTGGGAACCTGATAGACCTAAACTAAGCAAAGCTTGTACTATGGGAATAGTACAAGCTTTGCTTAGTTTAGGGCTAGATGGCGCTGTGTAATAGCAATACTGAATAATGGACTGCTCATTCAACCTTGCACATAATAGAGTGCCCGGCCGGCCGGGTCCCCGCATGAACGCGCGGGTGCGGTGATATCGCATGCGGTCCGCAACGACTTGAAATGTACCCTATGTTTAAGAAAATTATGTTGTTTTTGTTGTATTATGACTAAGTTTTAATATAATTGCAATATCAGCATGATAGGTTTGTCCACCTAAAAATATTTAGAACTATTACATGTAAACAGGTAGATTAAGCTTGATTTCTTGACCTTAAAAATGCGCGCTATACAAAGTGGTCATACCAACTTTTTAATAAGTACTTCTAATATTTATGTTTGCTACATAAAATTGAGAAAACTGATTTACAAAGTGTAACTCTCATAAATACTAATTTTATCAAAAAACTTATAGAGGTGCTAACTAGCCTGCTGAGTTATTCTAATTTAAGATACTATTATGCTAAACTGTGTTTAGTTGTAATACACTGCGTTAACATTATAAAGACCTTTTAAAAACAAAACAGCGCTGTGTGAAATGTCCAGCATTATTTTTTTACCTATTTATAAGAGCAGTGATCATTGGCGGATCTATTTTGAAGAATGAACAAAAGATTGCTGTAACCGCAACCCGTGTAGTATGATGGTCTGCGACAGTTTTCGCGAGCGGTTTCCAGAGGCGGGACAACCGCTCGTGTAGTATTACCCTAACGTTGCGATGTCCGCCGTGTGCTCGGCTGCGTGCAACGCTTCATATCAACCAAACGCTTCTACACGAACGCACAAAGAATTATAAAAATATCTAATAAAAAAAAGACAAAACACTAACACACACGCACGCACACAAACACACCAAAGTTGTAACTCGTACAAGCCTTCATGATATCGTATTTATATACATTTTAATATATTTATTTTATCTTAAGTTAAAAATATACCTCTGTTTTTTATATAAGAAACACAATTTAGGGACTTATTCCACATTAAAAAATCCAAATAGTTGAAAATGAATTTACCAACCGCGAATGCAACTGGCGCTTATAGCACAGGATCAACCTAGTTTAAGCAGCCAGAGAATACTTAGTCATGATTACATTTAAATTATTTTACCACCTACAGGAAAGTCATCGTTATCAATGTTATATGTATGTACTTAACCAAGTTGTTTGAATAAAGATTTTTTTTTTATTATTTAATAACATGAACGCTTTTATAATGGCCGTATGTTCAGGTTGATAGCGCGCCGAGACGCACCACGCGCCGAATCTCCATAAACGTGCCCTTCCGTGTACTTAATTTGGCGACGGCCTTGTTAAGTATCATAAGCAACCTGTAATTTTTTATTTTATAAATTTCTTCCTATTAATATCAATCTGTCCTTGTGTGGATTTCAAAAGAAAGGTCGTGTTGAGACGATTTCAAAAACGATTACGGTGACCAATTAAAAAAAATGTTGTTACGTCTTTCTAACAGACTTTAACAACATGAAACTTTTTAACAAAATATAACCGACGTAACCAAATTACTGAACCGATTTTGATGAAACGGTCTATAGCACTAATCTGAAAGTATATACTTTCAAATAAAAAAATAATTTTCCAAATCGGCTATCGGTTGATAAATGACGGGAGTACTGAGGTAACCAATATTTTCCTTTTTTTGAAGTTGGTAAAGGGGGAGGTACTAAGTTCTATGCGCATATTTCAAAACCAAATATAAATTTATATTTGCAAGAAAATTACATCGTGTACAATATTTTATGTTAGTGATACATATACTTAGCTAACATGCATTTAAAAAAAAGATAAGCACGTTTTTCAACATTAAAGTAGTTAGGTATTTTTATGAAGACTTTGTATAACTTTTATTCTTTATTGTACACAAATAGATTTACAGACAAAAACAGCTTACAAAATGGACATGTACAAAGGTGAACTTAACCCTAATAAGAGTTTTCCTCCAGCAAACATTTAAAGATAATTGATTATAGTGGTGGGTACGCACAGAAAAGGGCATTCTAGTAAAATACTAATAAATACCTATAGTTATGCTATATACCATAATAAATACAATACATATTAAAAATAATACTTATAAACTATATCTATCATTTTTATAAATACGGGAATTATCACGTACCGTCAATTCGTGAACCTTCATCAGGGTGAGAGCAATCCGCTCCGAATAACGTCTCGCCTCGCACTGACGTTATTCGGAGCGGATTGTACTCACCCTGATGAAGGTTCACGAATTGAACCGAAACGTTGTCAGTCGAAACACCGATAAGACGGTACGTGATAATTTCCGTATTTATAACTAGCTGACCAATCCGCAGCTTCGCATGCGTAGTTTTTCAATAAAAACATTACCCTCCTTTTGCGCAATTGGGTAAAAAGTAGCCTATGTCACCCGGGGATAGTGTAGATTCCCAACAGTGAAATATTTTTTTTAAATCGGTCCGGTAGTTTCGGAGCCTATTCATTACAAACATACAAATATACACACAAAAATAGAAATCTTTCCTCTTTATAATATTAGTATAGATAATGATTGAAATCAATCACGAAAGTTTTCTAAGTATAAACTTATCTACATTATAGATAAACATAATATATTATACAAAATATACGTAATAACTTAAAAGTTAACAAGGAGGTTTACTCCTCGTCTCTAATGCGCTTTTCATTGCATTAATCATTGCATAATTTAAAAGGGGATGATAATTTCAGGGCTACGTCGGATAAGTTCAGTGCCGGTGACAACAGGAATGAAATGCCTCGCGTACAACTCTGTGCAATCTATCTGTACCAGCGACCACAAGCCGGTGTGGGCACTCTTCTCTACTAGTTTAAGACCTGGGACGGACGTGTAAGTCACAATTTTTTAGTAATTAGTATTTTTCAAACTTTCGCGATCACTGTACATCTGTCTGCCCGTGACCACAGCTGTTGCAACGCATTCGAAACATCGGGATAACAAATTAAAAAGGTATGCGATGAATAGCCGTTTAAATCAGTAATTATTTATAGTAAGTAGGCGTTATTAGTTAGTAGGTTCGTAGGCAGCCTGACGGAACGTGACGTCGTAATCGGCCTAGACGACATTGGCGGGACGATTTCAACTAGGGTTGCCACCTTTTTTTTAAGCAAATAAAGTACCTATGTAATTTTCTAGGCTAATTAAAAGTACAACGTCTGAAATTAAATTACTATTCATTTACCAGACTATTTCTCTTCCATACATATTTTTTGTTGCTTCTAGCTACATCTAACGAATATTTGTTACTTACTCTTAATATTTGTTATTATCGGCATCCTTAAAATCAATCCCTGAATTTAAATAAATAAATAATTAGTTTTTAATAATTTAAGGGACGCTCTACTGCGTTCATCCCGCCACTTAACATTCATCAGAGAAAAACTCTGTGAAAGCTGAAGTGGCGGTAATGGATATAGCAGTTCTATTCTAAGCAGTAGCAGAAACGACACAACTTTTTCACAATTATTCGCAACATTACATGATATTGACGTTTTAGGTTACGTTCCAAAGCAGTCCGTTCCGTTACACGTAAAAAATAGCAGTCTATTTAAAAAAAAATCTTCACAAGTAAAAGTATTTTCACGTGCTTTACTACCCTCATAAAGTATAAAGTACCTGGCCAAAATAGAGCACAATACTTTATTATAAAGTACGGTTGGTAACCCTCGATTTGGAGACCTTTGCCTAGTATAAAACAATGTAATATGGTTAGCTTAAGGTACTATTCCGAGCTACGCTACCGACTGCAACTCGTATTGCACTAGCTGACCTGCCCGAGGCTTCGCACGCGTGGTTTATCAATAAAAACAGAACCCTCCTACGCAGTTGGGTAAAAAGGAGCCTATGTCTCAATCCCGGTCATAATTCATATTTCATTTTACATGCTTCAATGTGGTTTAGTTATATAGATCGTATAAAATAATATTAGAGTAGCTCACATTTCTCATCTGGGATGCAAATATGTATACACAATAAAAAAACATAAAACAAATGTCACTTATTAAAAAACACATGTCAAGAATGTGAAAATTACAATGTCAGAATATTACAATTACCTTTGTCAAGAAAATAACAATTACATATATACAACGCGGTCACATTAACTCGACGCATCGCTGGAATGCGGGTCCCCGCCCGCTTCCCCCGCATTCCCTTTTCTCGCCCGGCAAGTGTCAGTACGGTCAGCATCTTTGTTACCGATACACGCGTCGATAATTTGGCTAATTTTCTTGCTAAATTTGGCTTGTTTCCTGTTTTTGTTATATAGTTTTTGTTTTGTTAAGTTTTTTGTTACTGTTGATTGTTGAATATTAACTGTTGAACTGTGTTCAAACCAGAATAACATGGGGAAAGTTATACACAGTGAAGGGAGAAATCTCGTATCAAAAGTGCTACAGTTCTTCGAGAATGAGAAGAAAAATAAACGTTTTTCCATACAGGAGGAGAGGAGACATCAGATAGCAGCAGTGAAAGTGAGAGCGAGAGTGAAGGCGAAGTCAGTTTTAATGACAATTTTCAATTCATTGTTTATAGCGATGATGAATAAAAGATAATCGACTACATTCCTGTCGAAAACTGCCAAATAAATAAATATTAATTGGGTAGCTATACAACAAATGTGTGATTTTCCTATTTTTATGCTCAATATTAATAACGGTAACAGGTAGACACCTTACATTTTCACAAAATATGTAGTTGTATATTACCTTTCAAAATAAATAAATATTTTTTATTTATTTAACAAACTTAATTTTTAAGCAATTTTTACTCGATCTTAATAAACAGGTAGAAACTTATCTTTTATAGATGATGGTTCGGAACCTTTCGTGCGGGAGTCAGACTCGCACTTGGCCGGTTTTTTTTTCCACACCGTACTTGAGCGCCAAAATGACGTCACATGGTCAAGCGTCTAGTTAATGTGACCGCGTTGTACATCTGTCCATTTTATGTATGACTAGCTGACCCGGCAAACTTTGTACAGCCTTGACATGCATTATGAGGCGGGCTGGCAATGTACCTCGCCGGTAGAATTGTCAATCGGCATTATTAGTTTATATGTAGTTTATATATAGTGTAATAGGCATTAATAGTTATTCTGCTATTCGGGGCGGAGACAAATCCAACAAATGAAAGATCAACAAAATCGGTTAAGCCGTTCTTCACTTATAAATGGTGTAACTAATCCGATTTTGTTTTATATATATGTATATAGATCTCCGACGACCTCCGTGGTACCAAATAGCTGGCTGAGACGCAGGAGGTAGCGGGTTCGATTCCCGCCGCGGAACAAATGTTTGTATGATCTACAGATATTAGTTCCGGGTCTGGCTGTTTTTCTATATATTATTTATTTATTATAATTATGTATTCTATCAGTTATCTGGTTCCCATAGTACAAGCTCTGCTTAGTTTGGGGCTAGATAGCGCTGTGTTAAATGTCCAGCCGCATTTATTTATTTATATTTATCTATTTATATACCAAATTTCATCGAAATCGGTCCAGCCGTTTAGTTGTGTAAAGGTAACAAACAGAGGGATAGAGTGACTTTCCAATTTATAATATTGTTTTTCAAACTTTCGCGATCACTGTATATAATTATTAATTAAAACGGGTATTTATCGCGTATGTATCTTTTTTATCAGCCTCATTTTTTTGAGTCAGCCCGAGACCATGACTGTTGCAACACAGCCGAAACGTCGGAATAACTAATAAAAAAGGTACATACGCGATAAATACCCGTCTTAATCAATAATTATTTATAATATTAGTATGGATTCATATTAGAACATATTTGTCTGTAACTTTCAATCTTCCATTAAGCAATGGTCATCTCCATCCAAAGGTTGTCTGGAAGAGATCGCTTTGTTAAGCGCTAAGACCGCCCATTATACTTACATTTATTTGTTTTTTTGTTATTTTTATATTTGTTGTGTCTAGCTTGTAAGGTTTATTAAAAAAATTTCATTCATTCATTTCAGAGTGCCATTGGCAGCTGGTCTGTTCAACCGGGAAGTGTACCTGGAAGGTATCAAGCGAAGACATGCGTTGTTGGACCACGCGCCGGGCACCTCTGCGGTATGCAATCTACAATAAATACTTTTATATCATTTCAATTGAAGGTGACTCTTCTCATCTCTACTCTCTATCCTTTTCTCACCATACTGGAAGAAAAGAGACGATGCTTGCTATATGAAATTCGACGCAGTTTTCTTTAAAAAGGTTATCACTTTATAAGTTCGAGTCATGAAAGTCGCCAGAGCTGTTTTGTTGATTTGTCATCTCTCTCGTCTTACCTTTCTTCTTGATAATGGAAAAAAGGCAAAACTTACCTACTATACACGGTGAAATTGAAATCACTGTTTTTCCGGAACAAACGTTGCACAGATCCATGGCCGTTCTATGACATCAAAAACACTATTAATGTGCATAGTATGTTCACAATAGGCCTCGTAGCCGCAGCTCCGCATCTAGAGTTCTAGAATCTGAAAGAAAACTGAAAAAAATCATAGAATTTTCAAATTAACAGTCAGGTGAACTACATATGTATTAGGTTGGGGAAAAAGTTTCTTCGCATTTTTTAAGAAAATTCAAAACATTTTTTAATATAGTTTATTTACATTTAACTAAAGTATGTAGGTACCATTTTGTTCGATAACTTTTTGCCATCTTGTAGGTAGGGACATGATCCCATTGCTATAGAAATTTTGGGGCTTCTGATCAAAATACCGCAACAAGTAGTTTTGGCAGTCCTCTCGTGATGTTAACTGGACACTGTCTAAAAAATTCTGAAGAGACCGAAACAGGTGGAAATCTGAAAGTGCAAGGTCAGGACTATACGGCGGATGCATTAACACCTCCCAGCCAAACTCTCTTAATTTTTGCTGAGTGGCTAAAGATGTGTCAGGTCCAGCGTTATCATGATGAAAAACCACACCCCTTCTGTTGATTAATTCCGGCCGCTTTCTCTCAACTTCTTGCTTTAATCTCATCAATTGTTCGCAGTAGAGTTCAGAATCGATGGTCCTGCCTGGTGGTAATAGCTCATAATGAATAATGCCCTTCCAATCCCACCTCACATACAGCATCACCTTGTTGCGAGTTAACCCGGGTTTCGCCACAGTCTGTGAAGCCTGACCGGCCTTTGACTACGACCTTTTTCGCACATTCTTGTCGTACGTGATCCACTTTTCATCACCAGTTATCAGCTTCTTCAAAAATGGTTTGGTTTCATTACGTCATAATAAACAATCACAAATGAGTACACGGTTCATTAGGTTTCTTTCAGTGAGCTCGTGGGGTACCCAAATATCGAGCTTTTTTGTGTACCCAGTTTTTTTCAAATACGCCTAAACTGTTTTGTGGTCAATTCCCAGTTCTTCAGCTACGTCGTAACTACTGATATGTCGATCTTGCTCCACTTTTTCAAAAATGGCATCAATTTTATCCGTAATATAGTTATCAGAGCGACGTGCTTCTTTGACATCAAAATTTCCGGATTGAAAACGCTTAAATCAAATTTGTGCTACTCTCACAGACACTGCACTAGGTCCATAAATATCGCAAACTTTTTTCGCGGCTTGCGTTGCATTTTTACCTTTTTTGTAGTAAAATTTTAAAATGTATCGAATTTCTTCATTAGATTCAGTCATCTTTACAGTACGAAAAACAAATAAATATCACACATTTATTATCAATTTATCACACATGAATTATCTTCTTTAAAATTTAAACTTTGAATGATACCAAAACCAGCCAGATACAAATAGTATAATAGCCAAAGAGATTTTATTACAAGTTCATACTATAATGCGAAAAGACTTTTTCCCCAATCTATTATTAGGTTGACCACGGGCAGGGAGTGGAATAAGCTTAGAATTCGTTAGCAGACCATGGCATAGACAACGTTTTTCTGGTAAAACAGTGATTGAATTCACAATTTAATCCGTGTATGAAAGACCTGACAAATTTAGTATAAAAAGGGCTTATTCCACAATTCCCCTGAGAGAATTCCCTGCGCAGAGGATCAAAAAGGACAGGGATAAAGAGGAAAGATTTGTTTGTTGTTTGTATTGAATAGGCTCCGAAAGTACTGGACTGATTTTAAAAATTATTTCACTGTTGGGAAACTACACTGTCCCCGGGTGACATAGGCTACTTTTTATCCTACTGCGCAGAAGGAGGGTATTATTTTATTGAAAAACTACGCGGGCGAAGCTGCGGATTGGTAAACTAGTAATTTATAAATGCATGCGAATGTCATAGAACTTATTTATTTAATGTTGCTTCTTTTCAAGCATGCTGTGTTTTTCACTGTGAATATTATTTTATTTACATGTTATGTTAATGTATGGCTTTATTTTTGATATTATTGTGTAGTTGTGTAATTGTTTTTGTGGGTACATCATATTAATCAGTGGCGTCCTGTTTAAGGTTCTTTACCCAGACCAGACCGAACTACTGATACTTTGGTGGCAATAGTCCGGTAGACCGAACTACTGATACTTTGGTGTCAATAGTCCAGTAGACCGAACTACTGATACTTTAGTGTCAATAGTCCGGTAGACCGAACTACTGATACTTTGGTGTCAATAGTCCAGTAGACCGAACTACTGATACTTTAGTGTCAATAGTCCGGTAGACCGAACTACTGATACTTTGGTGTCAATAGTCCAGTAGACCGAACTACTGATACTTTAGTGTCAATAGTCCGGTAGACCGAACTACTGATACTTTGGTGTCAATAGTCCGGTAGACCGAACTACTGATACTTTGGTGTCAATAGTTCGGTTTGGTACAAAAAAAAACGTAACGAACTTTTGCCATCATCTTTTATTGATAGATAGAAAGACCTATTTTTTCTTTGTTTTTTTTTAAAGAAGATTGTCGGAACTGGACCGAACAATTATAAAAAGCATTTTGTTTTATCGGTCTATACTAACTAAACGTTCGATCTTGAAGATTGGACGCAAAAACTTCTTACCATAAACGCATTAACGGACGACCAAGTTTGTTTTATTTTTTAGGGTCCCACGTTGTTAGATATTCGCCAGTCTTCTTTAATAGTAATTTATATTTGGAATGGAAATTAGTTTTTATTTGAGACGTGCGAAGCGGTCGTTACTGATTAATTTATTGTATCTAAATGTGCTTTATAAGTACCTACGTGTTTCCAAAAAATAATTTTATTTTGCTTATATTTTTTACAGAACAGTGTATTGAAAAAACTACTGCAGTAGTTACTAGAGACGTTATTATTAATGCATAAACAGACAAAAAAACAGTGTAAAGTAGCCAAAGAATTCCATTGCTTTTTGGCTAATAATTTATTTTGTTATTTATTTATTTATGTGTTTGTTGTTTATATAATTTGCTCATTGTATAGAAAAGACAAATCTAGTCAGAAACAGTCAAATCAATATTGATATTTTTTTACAATGAATATTATTTATTTATTGAATTTAATTGTTAAACAATTATTATTAATATTAATTTAACGCGCTTTTGCTTAGTAGCTTCAGTCTTGTTTTTGTGATCTTTTGTTTATTGGCACCGAAATTATTTGACGAGCTCTGCGACGAGACGCAAGTTACGTGTTCGATTATCGCGGAAATGTTTGCAATATATGTATATATTTGTTTCTAGTCTGGGTGTGGTACCTACCCACGAGGAGTCCATTTAACTGTTGTTATTTATTTAGTCACACTAAAGGAAATCTAATAGGTTCGATTTTAAGTCTTATCATTTTGCATGTGCCGTGATAACTTTGTGCGAACGTCTTTACAAGAAATCGAAAACTCAGTCACATGATGTTATCACTATAACAATTAGTAAAATTATTAAGCACCCAATTTTAGTTTAAAAAAATACACTCAAAAACACTATTTAACTCTGAATCAATGTTTCGACAAGACGATATACCAATAGTGTTTTTTAAAATTTCATTTGACTAAATTACTGATTAAAACGGGTATTTCCCACGTATGCACATATTTTATTTGCCCGTGACCACGCCGGTTGTAACACAATCGATACGTCGGGATAACAAATAAAAAAGGTATATACGCGATAAATGCCCGTTTTAATCAGTAACGATATTCCAATGTTGTATCATTTGGTTCCGTTGTTCGTTGGTAGTTGATTTGATTTTGACACCTGTCAAATCTGACGTATTAGATTTCCCAAAAGTATCATCTGTGACATAAAATGATTATCATTTCATCAATTTATGTTTTAACTAAATTAGTTTTAGTACACATTAATATAGTCGAGCTTTTACTATATTAGTGTTTGTTAAATCCTTAGGGTACTTACAAGTCATCTGTAAAAATCAAATGTGTTTTAAAAGTCAACAAATACTAAGTATACATTCAATTCGTGTTAGTTAACTGAAGCCATTACGCCCGTATTCTAAAACTGTTCAAGTGTCATTACTCAAGTATAGATTTCTTGACAGTTTTGTATGAAATAATTATATGACAATGTACGGAAGTGTCTACTTTCCTATAACACAGGTATATATACCTGAGGTGCGATATAGTAGTCATTTGAGTTCACTCCAAATCAATCCTCAATCAAGACCTATATTAGGCTATTTTTATTTTGCAATCAACTAGTATTAATAATCACTTTATTTTCACAAAAAGAACTTTACATGCCATATGTAAAAGAAAGTGATTATTAATATTATTTATTAGTTGATTGCAAAATAAAAATAGCCTAATATAGGTCTAAATATAAGTCATGAGTTCATACAAAAAAAGCACTTTCAGTTTTTCCAGAATTTTAAAATTACCTAGGCAACTTTTCAAAATTTTGCTTCAAACAAACCTTGTCTTAAAAATTTCAAACAACAAAAAAAATATTCAAATCGGTCGAGCTATTTTCGACTTTCTATTAGACTAAACCACTGCAATTGATTGCTCCAAGAGCGCGCAATCGATACGCGGCTTTAGCGGATTATAGATAGATTCATCATCATCATCATCATATCAGCCGTAGGACGTCCACTGCTGGACAAAGGCCTCCCTCATTGATCTCCAGAAACTGCGGTTGGAAGCGGCCTGCATCCAACGCCGACCTGCGGTTCTTACCAAGTCGTCTGCCCATCTTGTGGGTGGACGTCCTACGCTGCGCTTGCCGGTCCGTGGCCTCCACTCGAGAACCTTTCGGCCCCATCGGCCATCTGTTCTGAGCGCTATATGGCCTGCCCATTGCCACTTCAACGTGCTAATCCGTCGGGCTATGTCGGTGACTTGAGTTCTCCTACGTATCTCCTCATTTCTGATTCGATCCCGTAGAGAAACACCGAGCGTAGCCCTCTCCATAGCTCGTTGAGCGACTCTGAGCTTATTCATAAGGCTAATAGTGAAGGAGCACGTCTCGGTTCCATATGTCATCACTGGTAACACACACTGATTGAAGATTTAGAAGATAGATAGATTAACTGTCAAAAATGTATGCTTGAGTCTTGAGTCTGTTTTGTAATTGGATTTAGAATACGAACCCATAATCTACAAAGCAAAGCAAGAATAATGCTAAGAAGGCATAACTAAAGAGTAAGAATATCACATATTTGTTTTGAATTGCGTTACTTGTTAAACACGTGTGGTAACTACTTATTTTTAATATGAAATAAGTAAATTAATGTATGTATAACTTAGGGGAATATAAAGTGCGGACATATGTATTTGTCCTAAAGTGCCTATTTCATCATCTCTCATAGTAACGCTATCCAACGGATACAAAATATTATACCTCTTTTGTTTTCACATGAAAAAAAGAATGATTTTTATTCGTCAATTATATAAAGAGATCGTGAAATAGGCACTAAGACTTGTATTTGAGTGTTTCAAAAACGGTATTGCTTTCTGCCTTAATAAAAGTCATATTAGGTAAATGTTGAGAACATTTAAAAATATATTTTAGTCGCTGTGATCTACGCTCGTTCTAGTCTGATATCCATTCCATTGGTAATGTGAAGTGACATGAAAACCGCATCAAAAAACTAATTTACTGCTTTATAAAGGTTTATATTTGTCCAAAATCTGAAGATATTAAAATTGTATTTACTGTTGATGCTAGTTGGCTAAATGTTTTTACTTTTAAAAGGTTCTCGTGTCACTTATAAGGGTACTTAAAACGTGTACTCAAAAACGGAGAGATATATCGGTTGTAAACCTGCCCCAATTCAATTAGAATATTGTTCTGTCTTTGGGCCTCAGCAAGGCATCATTTAAGACTTACGAGTGGTTACATAAACTTGTAGGCCCAAAAATGGCAGTCTAAATATAAGTGTAATGAGACTCTGGGGCATAATAAATTACCGTCTATAAAATAACGCTTTATTCAAACTAGTTTGCATATTGTATTTGTGTAGAAGTTAGTCCAAAGTTTTGTCCAAAAACTAATTGTATTTATCCTAATTTTAATAACTTATACGGTTTAGTGATAAAAACAACCGTGGTTTATTGTAACAATTGGTTCGTAGATTGTTAGTCATTGTTGGATATTTTGACCCCTTTAGTATAATTATGGCGAAATTTAAACCATACCGTCTTTTTGTACCACATATAAATCAATAACTGATAACAGTCAATTATTTCAATGTAGGAAATTGCCAAAAGTCCAATTGAAGCGCAGGATTTTCATTCGACTTGTAATAATTAGAATGCTACTACAACTAACACATCAGTCTTCCATTCATAGCATAAACTTGTAAATAGATCTAGCGAGGCCATTCAATCACAATAAAATCATACTAACTAGATGCTACCACTGCCACAGGCCAGTATAATATACCTAGTCAGGTCATAAATTCTGTCACATGTTTAATATAAAATAATTGAAACAAGTTTATTCATTATGTAACCATTTATATACCAAAATAAACTTAACAAAACATAGATTCTTATGACACTAAAGTTTATTCAAAATGACCTCTGTGATTTTGAATACAGGCCTTCTATCTGCGTGGCCAGTCGTCTATCGCAGCACGAACGAGGTCCACGTCAATATCGGCGGCTGCCTTAATCAAGGATGTCTCGAGTGACTCCAAATTGGGATGAGGCTTTGAGCACGCTTTTTCCTCCAAGTGTTGCCATATCTTGTAATCTAACGGATTCAAATCTGGACTGGAGGAGGGCCAGTCTTCGTGCCGGATGAAGTCGATTTCACGCGCCGCCAGCCAGTCTTGTGTGCTATTCGCTCTATGAGCTGGCGCCGAAACTTGTTTGAATACCCAGTGCCTGTCATTGAACATGGTATGAGAAACAGGTTCCACAAGGTTCGTCAGGACTGTATTTTGATACACAACTGCATTCGTTTTTACACCTTTCTCACAAAAATGTACCTCTGTTAAGCCCCAATAAGAAACTCCCAACCATACCATGAGCGAGGATGGAAAATGACCTCGTTGGACACGCGGAATACGGTTGCTCGCTTCTTCACTACTGTGTGCGTACACCTTATCATTTTGTTTGTTGTAGCTCTCTTCTACGGTAAAAAATTTTTCATCCGAAAAAAGAATTTCCCGATATTTTATTCCCGCGTACCGCTTCAACAAAGCGCGGCATCTCTTCAGTCTCAGGTCCATTAGACGAGCATTCAAACGATGTCTTGTTTTTCTTCGATATGCCCGAAGCCCTAAGTCTTCATTTAACACCCTTTTCACCGTGGTTCTGCTTAACCCCATCTGAAGGGCCAACAGTTTCTGCTTACGTTTGGGATTTCTTTGAATTCGCGCCTTCACAGCTTTTATCACTGCTGGAGTCCTAACAGACCGAGGACGACTACTTCTTGACCTGTCATCTACACTAGAGTTTTCATTGTATAGTTTGATGGTGCGATAAACGAATCTTTTGGTTATATTCAAATTTTTCAGTATGTCAAAAATTTGAATTGGCGCGTAACCGCAACGATGCAACACAATAACTGCAACACGGTCTTCTTTAAGCGTCCACTCCATATTTAAAAATGAGTAAAATTCTAAAAGTATACATTTTTATTTTCATGAACAATTCGAAATTCGATTGCTATAAACTTTTTTGTGGCCAGCATTCTAAAAGAAAAGTTTTTACTGTGTGACAATACTTATGACCTGACTAGGTAATAGAATGTTAATGTCCTACAAAATATCGTAACTCGATATCTGATTACCTGCTAGGACGCGAGATGTCGCTAGGAGTTACGAATCGGTTATTAAATAAAATCGTCACGTAACCTCTAGCTTACTACCGCTCATAATAGTACGAAAATAAATCTTTAGATGACGCTATTTCCAATTTCACGTGCGCGATAAACTTATTGCGACGTTGTCACCACGCCATCTGTGATTATGCATATGAAAGTGGTAAATAATCAATATAAAATAAAATCTTTAAGTCTAATATTACTAAAATCTAAAAAAACTAGAAATATGGTGTAGTGATAAAATTATTTTAATTTCTTGGTTGCAATAGCCGCTATGAAAGTTTCCAGGCTATGCGTAAGCGCCATCTAGGCTTAATACGGGATTTTGAGCTTTTTGCGGGTTACGGATTTACGATTTGTTCTATGGACATTGACAGTCTATTAAATTTAACTGGTCTGTGGTACTACTCTGTACAAAATAAAGATTCAGCTTACACAGATTGTAAAAAAGCCAGGGTGTCGCAGCAGCTCCAGTATTAGATCACAGCTACACTTACTCGCACGCTATAGAAACACTATGAATTCCTGAATCTCCTATGAATTTGATTTCTTATCTTTGTCAGATACTGAAGAAACTCATCCCGCTCTGGTTGCAAGGGACACCTACAGAATATTTCTCGTAGTACAGTATGTATTGTAATTGCGGGCCAGCCGCGAAACCTATGAAATCCAACATCGTAGACCACACAACATCATATTTTTTAAACCTTTTAATAAAAATTTTGAATCACTCCACACAGTTCGCAGCTCAGGTGCACGTAACATTTTTTTTTATACTTTCATAGTAACGTACATTTTTTACTTGACCACATGTAAGCGGGTTCATAAATTCCCCCATAATTTGTAAAGTATTTTGATCCCATGCTGTGCCTTGCTATTTGAATTTCATAGTTCCGCCCGCCGTTATGAAACATACTGTATTATTTGCTTGCCTTTTCGTATTCTGCGTGATTGAGTATAAAATACATTGTTATTATTCGTTGCCACTAGTTCCTCTGGGCCACTGGGGATAATATTTGTACGAATGCGTAATGTGCACTGGATGCGCCTCGCTAGGCTTATATTCTAGATACACTTATTCTACCACCTCTAACACCACTCGCAAAATAGATGCTATCATAGATTATTAAAATCATCTCAAAAATTTCAAGCCTAGACGGGACTTTAACCCGCAACCTTCCTCTTGATACGAGGATGCACAATCCAACTGTGCTACCAGGCCAATACACGTCTAGGTCGAAATTAGTGAGATGATTTAGAATTACGGCTAAAGCGCCGTTAGCTCCATCTACAGGAAAACTTATGTAGTTTTTTGTACCTGCTCAATGCCTAACGTTGCAGTTCAGTACATTGACAAGAGATCTCGCGTTGCTTATTTCAAATAGTATTTTATTTATAGTGTTATCCGAACACATACGGAAAATTCCAAGATTTTTAAAATCATCTCATATATTTCAAGCCTAGACGGGACTTGAACCCGCAACCTTCCTCTTGATACGAGGATGCACTATCCAACTGTGCTACCAGGCCAATACACGTCTAGGTCAAAATTAGTGAGATAATTCAGAATTACGGCTAAAGCGCCGTTAGTTCCATCTACAGGAAAACTATCTAAACTAGATGCTATCATTATCTTAAATTTAACTTTTAATCACCTTTTGTTTAAAGCTTTAAAAATAAATCATATGGTAAAGTTTAAGTATTGAATTTAAATTAGTATTCACTTCTTCGAGTTAAAATCATGAGTTTTTTGTAGGTACTCGCGTACACTTATTTTATCCACGTTCACAATACTGTGCGGCTTTAAAAAACCCTTCGCTGTGGTATAAATATACTCATGTCAAAAATAATTTTCATATTTATATTCTAAACGTATATTTATTTGTATCTAAAAAGTTCTGCATGCTTCAAGCAAATTATATTCCTTCTTACGGCTTTGTTTAGTATATACCCAAGAGTATTAGTAGTATAAGACCGCACAATTAATATAACTCATCTTATACTTTCAATGTATTTGTGTACATAATCAAATATTTACACTGTTGTAGTATTGTTTAGTGACTTTAAATGTACTTGTGTACTGATCTAGTTGAGGCTGCTACTTTAAAAGTACAATTTATAGGTATGTGTCGGTTGTATCATCTGTATCGTCTGTTATTAACACATTGATTGCCTTTCACTCTTGGAAAAAATTGACTAAGGGCCGGTTTTCACCAAAGCGATGCGGGCAGGAGATGTATTATAATTAACCAGTAACGCCACGTAGATGATTTAATATGATTTTGACGTGATTATATTGGCTGAATATTCGCATCTCCTCTCCTCTCCGCTTTGGTGGAAACGGACTCTGAGTTACCTAGGTAAAATTATTGACTGTTGAAGATGCCAAAACTTTAAAATTAATTCAACATGCATCATTCATCTAGACATGTTCAGTTTTGTATAACTTTTTGATTGAATGTGAAGCATAATTTGCATCAAAAATGTGCTTAACAGATTTGAGGCGATGATACACGAAGGAAGAATTTTCTTTTTTATTTTGATAAAAAGTTACATATATTGAAGCGATATCGAATCGGTTTTGTAATTCACAAGATAACTGCGATTAAATGGTTCATCTTCACATCTTTTGTCAAAACATCTTTTAAATTGAGCCTCGGATACACTAGGGGACATTTTGTCCCGCAAAATGACGCGCAACACTCAATCTACGTGTCGCTGCAACGTTTCAAAGTGTCCCGCAATATTTTACGTGACGCGGGGCATGTTGCTTTCTCCCGCTCCGAGAGCGAGCGTACCTACGCGGCTTGTCTCTCGGGACATTCACGTAGTTGTCAACACGTTCCGCAACATGTCGCTCCGTTTGTCCCTTAGAGTATTCGAGCCTTTAAATGCAGAGATTGGTTTGCCAATTCGTACGAGTACAAATCTGTTGGTAAAATTATTAACAGAAATACTTGTAAGAAGACAAGCCATAGGGTATTTGCAGTTACCTTGTGATAAAGAAATAGTTTCTTTTCAAGGAATTGTCGACGTGAAAGTATTTTTCCTAGTCCAAGTTTATAGGATAAGTTATTATTACATAAGTTGAACAGATGTTATGCTAATATATTAAATTTTCCTCTCAATTTCGTTTTATTTCGTTAACAAACCAATTACATAAGAACCTAAAACTGCAGTAATGTACCGAATGCTTCAGAATAGAATAGAATAATCATTTATTTGGTACACACAAAATGACACATGAAACAATTTTAAAGAACAGTAGATACAATTGAATCCAATAAAACAAGTTCGACTCATGTGTCTGCGTACCAAAATGGCGTTCAGCTCAGCATAATGTTGGATGTTAAGCACCCAACGCTGATTTTCAGCTGAAACCAGAAGCAAAGTTATATAGGTTATAATAAATATGGGTAACTATTTAAAATATATTGATTTTGTTAAACTTATGTAAGAAGAGTTATTGGATGAAGAAAATGTTTACCTCATGAAAGTGAACATTTCCCCAATTTTTGAAAATCATGTAGTTAGGTACCTGCAAATTCTCAAACAATAACTGGTCCTTACAGTGACAAACTTCTTTAATGACAAAATATATAAACAAAATTTTAAAAAAATGTTGTTTAACATTGTTCTCGTCCCTAACAAGAGCCAATAACCAATCGGGTTTTAAACATTACACTTAAAATGGATAAATTATACCAAAATTTACAAACCAGACGGGACTTGAACCCGCAACCTTCTTGATACGAGGATTCGATACCGATTTTTCAACATTACCGTGTAATAAAAATATTTTTTTACTATAAATAGTTTATTACAATAACAGAGAATCAGTACGCGATAAGTTTAAAGAAATAAATATTATGACATTCCCTTGTCAATAGGTACATCTATGAAAATCTGATGTATGTTCATAAAAATATTCATTTGTTTAAGAAAAATAGCGATAATCATAATTTTAATACATACTAGAAATAAAGATAAACTCGCTGTTGCCCCTTGTAGACTCCATAAAGTAGGGCAAGGTGTTCGCTTTTATAACAAACTCCCAAGTGATGTACAAAAATTTGAATTAACAAATTTAAAAACGCAATTAATCAAAATCTTTATAAAAAAACCTACTATAAAATATCGGATTATTTAGATGATAGAGAAGCTTGGGATTGAAATTGCTCCGACTCGTTCAAAATGTTACAATTTAGACGTAATTTATTTCCTGTATTGTAAAAGGATCATTAAAAAAAACAATCAGCCTTGTTTCTTGCCTTTCTTTCCTGGCTTGGTCGCGAAGGAACAGGCAGTAAAATTGACGTTTTAAAGTGATCCTTGTGATTTTAATGAATAAAAGATTTTGGCTTTGACTTTGTGTATTTTCTATTTAGTACTAGAAGCCTGTACATTATTGTATTGCCATTCAACACAAGCTTTTCCCTTGACGCCGTTTACTATGACGCTGGACCACCGCTCGTAGAATTTGGCGTCTCTGGTTTTACCGATGTAGAATGTTTCTTCAACTTCAACTTGCACTTGAACTGTGTAGATTTTTCCACCTGAACAAAAATTGTAATATATATAATAACGCGCGCGCACTTACTTAAAATGCGCGCCATCCACTAACGTTCTTTTTTTATAAATTATAAGCTAGCGTTTGACCATGATCTCCCCTGATGGTAAGCGATGATGCAGTCTACGATGGTACACGCTTGTCTAGAAGAAACCTATTCCTACCTAACTTGAAGATTCCTAGGTTGTAGTTATCAGGAAACACAGACTCCGGCAAGGCGTTGCACTCCTTGGTGGTGCACATAATAAAGGTGGAAGAGTACCGCTTTGTGCGTATGGGAGGTATGTCTACCATGTAGCGTCTAGTTGTCCGGTGATAGAATGGGAATGGTTGGATCAGATCTCCACAGCACACTCTTGAAACGTATCCAATTAAAACCCGGGAGGCTTGCAACCTTTCGACGATGCTCGAGGCTGTGGAGCCTTACATCTGCTAACTCGTCATTGCAAATGAGCTTCTTGGCTCTTCTCTCAAGTCTCGTAACTGGTGTTTCGCTAATCCGTCCCAGATGAGTAAACATTACTCCAGACATGATCGGACTTGTGCTTGGTATAAGTTGAGCAACTGTTCTAGTGTGAAGTATTGCCTCACCTTTGCTAGTATACCAAGCTTTTTAGCGGCCAGCTGGGCTTTCGACTCAATGTAGGAGCCGAAATTGAGAATCGGTGTTACTAATATACCAAGAATACTGGTGGTAGAGCTTTTGTGAACGAGCTCGAGGAAGTGGGCACCACCGCCTTACCTTTATCTGCCGCCAAATAGCAGTACTTGTGCTGCTGTGTTCCGGTTAGATGGTAATGGTATGTTTCTGTAATTACTGGCACATAGGCATAACAGCTTAGTCCTATAGGTAGTATGGCAACGTATCCACATAGAGATCAAGACAACATAATACCTTGTTTTGAATTCTATGTGGATATCCATGGGCTGCAGTAGTCACTTAACATCTGGTGGACTGCATGCTCGTTTGCCATATAAGTTGAATAAAAAAAATGGAAGCTCGAGGTGGTCAGAAATCGACACGGATAGGTACATTACAGAAAGTAGGAGCCAGACGAAATTGGCTCAGTTTCGCGGAAAACAGACACGCCTGGGTTTTATTTGCATTAAACTTAACCGTTCATTCCTGCGGGAACCTTTTTTATGCTACTTGGAGGTGGAACAAGCTTATGGCCCATCTGATGTTAAGCGGTAACCAGCGCCTATAACAGAGAACTGCCTCGTAGGTCACGCACCTTAGAAATGTGCACTGCCCTGCGTCCATCAACTGGAGGCATACAGGTGTAAAGCCTCATGTGCCTGTATCTTCACCAGCAACCATACCCGTCAAACCGAAACACACCACTACTGTTTGGCAGAAATTGATATGTTAGAATCGCTATTATTATTAATTTATACATTTCAGATAAAAATACATCCAAGACCATTGTTCTGAGTTTTATAACTTCGTTGGCGCGTTTCTGTACAGATATAACGAAAGGGCAAGTCAGGTTTCTTGCCTTTCTTTCCTATCTTGGTCGCGAAGGAACAGACAGTAAAATTGACGTTCCAAAGTTATTCTTGTGATTTTAATGAATAAAAAGATTTTGATTTTAGGAGGAATTAACGTTATTGGATAGGCCGCTATTGTTGATAAAAATCTTTCACTTTTCGAGTGTTGGATCTGTTTCATAACAACAGAAAATAAAATGACATTGGAGCATAGACAAATGGAATCACGTTGTATATCACGTGACATTACGCGTTATTTCAGGCCTTGAATAACACGTAGAGTAGACTCCTTTAATTAGGGACCCTAACTCCCTTTCTCTTATTACACCATCCCGATTTAGGGTTAGAATAGTATAATTCTTTATTGTACACCAGGAATTCTTAAATAAAACTCATTTATGTTAAATATAGTACAATGGGCGGCCTTATCGCTGAAATCGATTTCTTCCAGGCAACCTTTGGATGGAAAGTAAAGAGCGAAGCAGTAATGGGCAGCGGTGCACAGAGTATATTTACAAATGTAAGAAATACTTATAATCCTAATACATAAATAAATACCTAAATATAGACTAATATATACGAAACTATAGTATTTCCATTTCTTTATTTCCATATGACAGCTCCTGTGAAAACTTGAACGAGCGTCTTTTTTAAATTATGTATGCATTATTTTATAAAAATACTTATGACGCTTACGCACGTACAAGGTTATACCAGAGTCGGAGAAACTGATAGGGATGGAGCTATCGATAAACGTAACACGTTATCAGACCCGAATTTTTTTTACAAAATGTATGAAACTAAACTACTGCCGGATACTTTTGCACAACCGTGTTTGTACAACACGGAGGAACACAAAATACACAACGTAACGTATGGATAATTTGAAAAAAATCAGCGAACAGATATGTAGTGACTAGCACGACCGTCTTGTTGCGAGTGACAGATTAAAACAAACACAAAATGGCGGTGGGCCATTGAGTGTTCCCACCTTGAAAAAATATATTTGAATGTTTTTGTTGTATTTGTCTTTATTCAAAATATAATAAATATATGCGATCGATATCATTACTTATTTGGTCACAACACTACAACTATCAAATTAGAACTGTCATCGAGTAAATAAAGAAATGGAAATACTATAATAACCTAAATCAATATTCTTACAAATGTAATAAAACGAGGACAATAAAATTAAAATGAATAGGTAATAAAAAGGTAACTCAAATGACAAGAAAGCTAGGCACTTAGGTTAGGGTCCCTGATTATCGCGTAGTGTACTACTTTAAGGACTGCCCAAAGCTAAGGCCAAACAGATGTGACAGCTTAGTGAAAGGGGTGCTTAGCTTACCCTGTTATGCTGAGAAGAAAGTTCAGATAGAAAAATTGTATCATCATAATCAGCCATAGGACATCCAATATTGAATATCGGCTTCCATTATACATTTTCAGAGTGACTTTGGTTAGGTCGTCTTTCAATCTAGTGGAGGGTCCTATGCTGCACTTTACAGTGGGTGATATCCACTCAATTCTAGCAAACTTTGGTCGCATCGATTTAGCCCTTAGCACGTTATACAGGCAATTATGGAAACAGGAGGTACACTATATTATAAATGCGAAAGTTTGGATGTTTGTTTATTTATTTGTTTGTTTGTTACTCAATCACGTCGTAACGGCTGAACCGATTTCGACAAAATTTGTACGTAGATTATAACCTGGATTATCACATAGGCTACTTTTTATCGACAAACCGCGCGTGCGAAGCCGCGGGTGGAAGGTAGTATAAAATAAATACTTAATATTAATATAGCTCACGATTATTACTCCCCATGATAGACATCCTCGGATCTCTTACTCAGTACTCAGACTAGTGAAGATATTCCTCAAGGGGTTAGTTACAGGCAAGTCCAAACATTTGATACATAATTACAGATTTAGACGGGTATTTATCGCGTATGTACCTTTTTTATTTGTTATCCCAGCGTCCAACGGATAACGACGCCGACGTGCGGGATAACAAATAAACAAGTAACTATTTAACAAAAAAATAACCAAGTTCAGAGAACAGTAAAAACCAAACTACTCTACCAATTTTGATGAAATTTCCATGGGATCAATCTAAAAGTATATCCTTTGCTCACACTTCTTATGAGTGAAAAGAGCGAAATTGTAAAAAATATGCCCCTCTTCCCAGTAACAAACCATACATGCCAGTCTTACTACTGGTTGGAGGCTACGAACTGGATGGTTTGTATATAACTTACTACTGGTTGGAGGCTACGAACTGGATGGTTTGTATATAACTTACTACTGGTTGGAGGCTACGAACTGGATGGTTTGTATATAACTTACTACTGGTTGGAGGCTACGAACTGGATGGTTTGTATATAACTTACTACTGGTTGGAGGCTACGAACTGGATGGTTTGTATATAACTTACTACTGGTTGGAGGCTACGAACTGGATGGTTTGTATATAACTTACTACTGGTTGGAGGCTACGAACTGGATGGTTTGTATATAACTTACTACTGGTTGGAGGCTACGAACTGGATGGTTTGTATAATTTTTCGATTTTTATTCGAATATAATGAATAATTTAGTGAATAATTTTACCGATTTCAATCTTATGTATCGACTATTATGTGTTTCACATGCACTAGTAGCTTCAGAAAATTCGATTGGAATTTAAAAAAAACTTGAACAGTAATAGCGAGATAGTCTTAAGTCAAAAAAATATTTTATCCCCGAACGCGGTATTTTTTTAATGCTACAATGTTATCAATGACGTCAATGTTGCACGTGCACGTAGCGAGCTTCATTCTCTATTCCAATAACCGTGTGGGTTACCCCGGTTACCCGAACAAATCGAGGCGAAAAACGAAAACAAAATCGGATCACCAAATGTTCATTACTGTGTAAATAGCATACATTATCCCGCCCATACATGATTGAGCTTCGATTAGCTCAAAAATATACCGAAAAATTATTTTACGTGCAATTTCAACGAAATTGTTGCATTGTAAAAATAATGAATGATATGACAATTGTTGATGCAAGGGCGGCAAAAACTATTCAGTCTATACCTTGAAAATTTGTAAATCCGCCACTGGTTCTGAGCTAACAAACATAACATAAAAATTATACAAATTTAAGACTTATATAGTTTTCTCATGGATGTCAGAACTGGACCAAATGGAAATGGGACCACCAGCTTTAAATAAAAAAAGAATCATCAAAATCGGTTCACCCAGTCGAAAGTTCTGAGGTAATAAACCTAAAAAAAAGTACAGTCTAATTGAGAACCTCCTCCCTTTTTGAAGACGGTTTAAAATCTACATATGCGATAAATACCCGTTCAAATCAGTAATTATGTACAGTGATCGCGAAAGTTTGAAAAATACCACTTGATACATATTCCCATCCTATACACCTAACTTATTATTTAACATTGTTAAAAGTACTTTACCAGCATTGAATGAGAACGCGTAATCCTTTGGCATCACTTGATTTTCACCGTGTTGGTACAGTTGGAAATCACAACCGTCGACTGCAAGTACCGTAGAATGGTCGGATTGTAAACACACGTAGCCGATAGTAATACTGCAAATAAACGATTACATCTATACAACCTGTTTTGCCATGTACGACTTTAATTTAAAATACACATCTGGAAGAGCATTAACAGTAACTGATTTTGAAGCTTGAATATTTATCCAGTACTTAATCGATACTTACATGATGAAAGAATATGATTTGTTTATCTATTGTATACAGGCTGTTTCATTGATATTTTAGAAATTGATATATAGGTTGTTTGAAAATTTAATGACAATGAATTTGATAAAAACCTATTTTACAACAATAGCCCTACGCTACCCATTAACTCTACGCGTGTTTTCATTTAATGTCGTACGTTACAAAACACGTAGTATATTAAGGTGTATATAATAGCTTTAGGCTTTTAGCTTAGCTTAATAACTTTGAATCGCAGCACTGGTCGTCCTAAAGGTCGTTTGGCATCAGCAACCTATGGCCTAAAGCGTGACATGGCAATCCTTCAAATAGATCATACCAGATTGTAGAGCAAGGCAGAAGACCGTAACTGATGGAGAAAATCCGTCGCCAGCGGAGGTCGCTCATGACAGTGCCTGGCTCGACCATCTAGCAGTAATGGGCAAAGTAAGGCCCGCGGGCCAGCTCCGGCCCGCGAAAGCATTTCATCCGGCCAACCGATGTTCCTTCGGCATGAATAGTATAAGGCCCGCGATAAATATATTTTGACGGTCCAGAAGTATAAAGTAAATTGTACTTAGTACAGTGCTCCCTCTCTATAATTCCCAACTCGGGTCTCACACGCCTGCCACGGCAGGGCCTTCGAATAAAAGTTAGTTTGTAATTTTTAACATGTGTGCAAGTGTGTAATGCTGTAATTTTTAATTTTTACTAACAAATATGGATCTGTGACATCTGAAATAAATGAATTGAATTGTAATGTTTTTATATGATTAAAAGTTTCAACACAAAATGCACTTTTCCTATAATTCTGGCCCTCCTCTGAAATTTCTTAAACTTTCTGGCCCCCCATTAAGAAAGTTTGCCCACCTCTGACCTAGCCCATGAGCGGGCGCTAAGGCATGAACGTGCCGCAAACCCTGGACCATCTACATGTAAAAAGTGCGGTCGTAGCTGCCGCTCCAAAATAGGCCTCTAGCCATGAAATAAAGTGCCTAAACTATTCAACCTGACGCTTACTTCCATCATCTTCTATAGATGTAAAGGCGCATGATGATATAATAGCTAGACGGTCATGATTGGAGACGTGAAGAGCGTCTCCAGCGGTCATACGTATAGATAAGTCTTTCTACCCCATTTTTAAGCTTACTGCGCGCACGGAGTAGTGTTTGATTTTGCATATTTTTAAAGTTTATATAGAGGGGCGAATGTAAAATTACGGTCGAATTTTGAGCACTGTGTACTGGCAACTAGTTTTAATAATTAGCCATCATGTACAATGTAGGTAAATTCGCATACGGCGGTATAAAAAAATAACTTGTGTATTTTTAAAATAATTTCAAATATTACGAGCCGAGCGGGATTCGAACCCGCACTATCCTCTTGATATGAAGATGATATGCCAATTTCGCTTCGGGGCCACCCAGGGCTCAGGGTTGAAATTAGTGAGATGTTTTATTTACGCAAAAAAAGCGCAGGTAGCTCCATCTACAGAGAAACTATACGGCCGTTCAAATAGGTACCGTCCGGTTCGTAATTTTGAGATGATTTGAAAAATCTTATAAATAAATAATACTGAACATTTCACACAGCGCTATCTAGCCCCAAACTAAACAAAGCTTGTACTATGGGAACCAGATAACTAATAGAATACTTTTTACTTATTTCATAGTATTTTTTATGATAACAAAGTGTAGGATAACAACAGCTTCAGTAATTGCCGAGATAATCACGCTAAATAAGCTGTGACAGACAGACGGACAGACAGACAGAGATAATAGAGTCGCAACATAGAGGGTTCACTTTACCATTTTGATCCGGAACCCTAATAAATGGGGAACGCGAACGATTCATGGACGAAACGGATGCCTTAGTCAAAAACCAGGATTGAAACACCTTATTGCTATTGGCTTCAAATACATAGCCAGCTGGTTTCTAAAAGGTGAAATACAAGTACTCACTGTGACATCATTACTGGTTGTGACACAGCGCCAATGGCCATGCAGTCGCCATTTTCAAGGAAGATGAAATGAAGCACGTAGCGATGGAAGTTTCGCCATTCTCGGTGGTTTCCTGCAAATATTTACAAGAGCACTATGTACTTAGGGTATCATTTACAAGAGGGAAGATGGGAGGTCCCAGTCTTGTTTGTGACATGGTGCTTAGAAAGTTTGATAACAATAATAATCTTACTTAGAAAACTTTCGTGATTGACTTCAACCATTATTATAAATATGGGATTTATCACGTACCTACCGTCTTATCGGTGTTTCGACCGGAGCGGATCGCATTGTCGGTCGAAACACCAATAAGACGGTACGTGATAAATCCCGTATTTATAATAATGACAATAATAATCTGTAAGTATTTGGAACAATTTAACAAAACTCAGCGACAAGATAAGTCAGGATTCCGATACAAATTTAAGGATAACAAGCCTCCGCATGCGGGTTCGCACGCGCGCTTTGTCAATAAAAACATCACCCTCGTGCGCAATCGGATAAAAAGTAGCCTGTATCTCAATATTGAGTATTTATGTGCGTGAATGCGTTTAAAAATAGTTTGTAATCTGCCGTAATTTTTGAATAGCATTCATCTGCTTGGCTATCATTACCTCGCTTTTTTTTTTCGCTTTCGGTTTTTTCTACGGAAGAATAGAGAAAATGACATTTTAGCGTAGACAGTAAAAATATTTTACGCTAAACAAAACTTTTCTATAGCGGTATGCTGTGAGCTGGAACAAGCTTCTGTCTTACCTAAAACTTCCCGCATGGTATCCGATTTCTAGGAAGCCTACCTAATTCATAATTCATGATGAAAATTTTTCTGTTAACTCACCGAAACTGTGATCTCTAACACAAGGCATCATCACAATTTGTTCTTTGCCATCGATCGTGATTGCTCCTTTCAGATGTCCCATTTGTTCGTAATGAGTTTGGTGAAATCTAAAATATGTTGATATTAGTGATATTTCATTATGCAAACCACAAACATAAGATTAAGAACGCCCCACTCTTAATTTAAGTTATTTCAGTTTTAAATTGCGCGCCCTATTACGTCAAAATAAAATAATCTTTATTCATTGCAAACCAAGGATAATTTTGGAATGTTACAGTGCGTAAACTTGAAGTATAGAGCCGGTGGAGGGGCGCTCAATTATAGAGAGATCGCTACCTATGTGGTCACCAGCATAGGTTGATTTTTTGAAGTGGAAACTTCATTAGGTGCGTTGGGCATCTTTTGAGATGGGAAAAAACCATTGAACTCGCGACACTATTACCGTTACCAACACCGTTCCTGACAATTCAAAAAATATTTCCTGTCGATTCAAAAAATACACACGTACCTAATTGTTCAAGTTTTCACTTCTGTCGGCACTCCCGGACGTGCCATTTTTATATTTTAGATCGAATTATACTTACAGTTCATAACATGAAAATAGTGTTTTGATAAGTTTAGATGACGAACCATAAACAGGTATTTAAATCAAGTAAAAAATATGATTTATAAAGTAGCTAGTTCCAGATTTATTAGGGTTGTATTATATAATACTAGCTGACCAATCCGCAGCTTCGCACGCGTAGTTTTTAATAAAAATATTACCCTCCTTCTCCGCAGTTGGGTAAAAAGTAGCCTGTGTCACCCGGAGATAGTGTAGCTTCCCAACGGTGAAAGAATTTCTTAAATCGGCCCAGTAGTTTCGGAGCCTATTCAATACAAACAAACAAATATTTCCTCTTTATAATATTACGAAGTTTTTTGTTGGTATTGATATGTTCTTTAATATTGTAGAACATACTTTTGTTCTATCATCAATAGTTTCCGCAGCGCATGCGACGAAAGACGTTTTAGGGCACTTTTTTTACACCATGGGTTATATTACTAAAGTTTTAGTAAGGATCCCTAATCTTTTCTAGCAATAAATATAGCCTATGTCACTCAGGGTGAATGTAGCTTTCCAATGGTGAAAGAATTTTTGAAATAGGCACAGTAGTTTTTGAGTATTCATTACAAACATACACACAAAAATACAAATCTTTCCTCTTTATATTATTAGTAGGTATAGATCTCAAGTTAGCGGTATAACTTGAATAACAAATGGACTGTTCATCACAGAAGTAGCGCACTCAGGTAGGCGTAGTTTAAATACGACTAGAGCCTATTCATTTTAGATATCAATGACTTACTTCCGTTGCAGTTTGAAGAAATCCCTGGACCAGCTGTCGCGCGCCATGTCTTGAGCCAAGCTGTGTGGTGACATGTGGGTGTCGTAGTTGAACGGAGACCAAAGCGCACTCCAGGTCAAATCCACTTCTACCTTCACAATCTTCTCTGGCTCGTTTCGGGACCTGAGAATAGAAGTGATTAATAAATACTTAAAGTGACAGATGATTTAGGTAGGTATATGTTAAGACTTTATATCCTATTAAAAAAGCTCCCACCTGCGCAGTTTTTTAAGTTTATTCGTGATCATATGCAACTGTCCCGAAATATCGGAAAACTCAAAACCTCACCATCATTAATTAGGTCGTATTCTAGAGCAGTGTTCCGCAAAGTGTGTGTCGCGGTACACTGGTGTACCGTGCTCATTAATTGGTGTGCCGCGGGAAAAATCTATTTCTTATGAAATTATAAAGGCTGACGGAAATGCAGCCCAGTCGACGATTAGGTACTCCAAATTTGGATCGCCTTTGCTCAATAAAACAAGCTCATGTTTCGCATTAAATACAACGTATGCTTTAATATTAAGTGTTAATTTCTAAACTAACATAATTAGGCACCTATATGATTAAAATTTGATTTTTTATTTATAGTGTACCTCTGAAATTGCCCGATTTCGTAGGTATAGGTATATACCTTGAACACAAAAAGTTTGCGGAACACTGCTCAGAACACGGCGGCAGAGGACCGACACACGCTGCCCTTTCCTGCGCGTGACATTAAGCATCCGTTCAGATGGTCGTCAACGACACCACATCAACAAAAATGTGACCGGCCACAAAATCGTAAGAAAACGTAGAGTTCCATTCACACGTAGTAGGTCATTGCAGTCTTGTTCAACTGTGTCGCAAACGTCCAATTGACCACCGTCAATACAGACGCGGCCACAACGCAACTTCACAATGAACTTCATGATTCCCAATAACACTAGCTACAGGCCGGCCAAATTATTGTCGCTGTGTGTTCCTTTCTTAAACTACTTACTTCATTTCTCCTTTGTACGTGAGCTTCCAATTCCTCATAGGCATAAAGTTTTCTATCTGAATGCCCTGTACTTTATACTCGCCGACTTCGCTGTCAACTTGCTGTAAGTATGTGTCTGGCAAACTCGGGGTGAGGTACACGTTGCCTCCATTCAGCTGTAAATAAAATAATCAAACATCTATAAAAAGAGAGCAAATTTTGTTAAATTATAAATTACTAGCTGACCAATCCGCGGCTTCGCACGCGTGGTTTGCCAATACAAAGTAGGCTATGTGTTAATCCAGGTTATGATCTACGTACATACATACCAAATTTTATCGCAATCGGTTCAGCCGTTCCGGCGTGAAAGAGTAACAAACATCCATGCATCCATACATACAAACTTTCGCGTTTATAATATTAGTAGGACTAGCTGACCAATCCGCAGCTTCGCACGCGTAGTT
Source organism: Philereme vetulata (assembly GCA_918857605.2). NCBI lineage: Eukaryota > Metazoa > Arthropoda > Insecta > Lepidoptera > Geometridae > Philereme > Philereme vetulata. The sequence continues at coordinate 786,724 of OU975438.1, read as the reverse complement.
TTTCAATAAAAACATTACCCTCCTTCTGAGCAGTTGGGTAAAAAGTAGCCTATGTCACCCGGGGATAGTGTAGCTTCCCAACAGTGAAAGAATTTTTAAATCGGTCAAGTAGTTTCGGATCCTATTCAATACAAACAAACAAATCTTTCCTCTTTACAATATTAGTATAGATGTAGTCTAAGCAGTTGATTTAAAATTAGTTACCTATTTAAACATTTTACTAAATGACGGAAGTATACTGAGATGGGTCTAAAACTAGTGGTTCTGTGAAAACAGTAGACCTCGCGTCCCAACTGCAAAAAATAATTTGCGCAACAAAATTTACGAAGAAAATCCAATTTTAAATCGAATTTCAGGTGCTTGAATTTTCCAATAGGCTTAGGTAGGTACCTATTTACGGCGGTTACTCGCGTTCCCTTGGTCCTTGGTTGAATCTAGTGTCTACGGGTTCGTCTCGTGAAGGCGGAGAGGACTGCGTAGTCTGATTGGTATAGCTAGGTATAAATTTTCCGATAAAAAATCAAAAATAGAAATCCATCCATATAATATAATGTTAAGTATAGCAAACTTCTCCCCCCTCCACTCCCCCCTTTTGAAACTTTTTTCGCAAGATCTTAAGTAGAATGAAGTTCCTAGTGTGCCTCGCAAAATTGATTGAAATCCGTCGACAAATAACGCTACTGCAAACTTCCCCCCTTTTGCCCCCTTAAAATAAGTCGATAACAAATTAAAATAAGTCAAGGAACTTGTGTGCCAATTTTCGTCAAAATCGGTTGAAAAATGCGACCTGTAGGCGAGAACAGACGGACAGACGGAAAAAGTATTTTTTGGCCAATGTCGAAACTGACACGCTTCGCTCGTTCGGTTAATTACCAAGATCAGAACTAGTGCCTGATGCTTGGTGATTCTCTACGAGATCGAATCAGAAATGAGGAGATCCGTAGACCAACCAAGGCCACAGACATAACCAAGAGGATGAGCAAGCTGAAGTGGCAGTGAGACACATAGCTTGAAGACAGCTGTTGGCCAGAAAGGTTCTAGAGTGGAAACCACCCACGAAAAGATTTAAACATTTAAGCTGCCAAAGATGATGGTGAAAAGTCACCTCAATGGTCCTAGCGCCGCACTAAGATTTCCTTTAACTTGGTATGAAATGTGGGTTGGTACATCAACAACCCGAACAAATATTTGTAAATCATGCAAAAATATATCCCACCTCGGGAATCGAACCCGTAATTTCCTACGAGGGCGGCACTGAAAGTTTCGGGAATCAAGGAAGTGACACAACATTACTATTTAAAAATGTATTTATTGCTTTTCGAAGTATTCTCCGCTAAATTTGACACATTTTTCCATACGATGGAATCAATCATTGAAGCAACCATTCCATTCGGAAGTTGAGGTCTCCAAAATGGCCGTTTTGTAGGCGTTCACAGCTTTTTCAGGTGATGAAAATCTCTGACCACGCAATTTATTCTTTAATTTAGGGAAAGTATAGAAATCATTAGGGCTTAGGTCGGGGCTGTACGGCGGATGGTCTAATAATTCTATGTTTTCTTGCTGTAAAACTCTTTTGTTCTGTGGGCGGTGTGAGAACTCGTGTCGTGATGGAGGATGATGCGGCGGTTGCAGTTCTCTTTACGGAGTTCAGAAACGACCTGTGGCAAACAAATGCTAGCATACCATTCTGCATTAACCGTTCTTTGTCCCTCAAGAGGAATAGTCGCAACATGGCCGGTTTTGGAGACAAACGTGGCCACCATTTTTTTTGCAACACTCCGTGAACGAACAATTTTTGTCGGCTTTAACTTATTTTCGAACACCCAAACTATAGTGACTGATTTTTTGTTTCGGGTTCGTACGCGTATATCCAGGATTCGTCACCTGATACGATGTTGTATACAGCATTTGAGGAGCCTGCGTGGAATCTTTCGAGAGTTCTGACGCACCAAGTAACGCGAGCCGCTTTTTGCTCTTCACAGAGCAAATGCGGTATCCATCGGGAAAACAACTTTTTTACACCTAATTGTTATGCAAGATTATATGTGTTTGACTCATGCCAATGTCTAAAGTTGCCTGAATTTCGCGGTATGTCACATGTCGATCTTCCTCAATCAGCTTACGCACAGCATCAACGTTTTCTTGGGTGACTGCAGTTTTTTGACGACCTTGACGGGGATCATCACTGAGCTTGACACGTCCACGTTGAAATTCAGCAAACCAGCGATAAATTGTGGTTTTGGATGGGGCTTCATCACCAAATGCAGAAATCATCCGGTCAACACACTGTTTTTGTGTTAAACCACTTCGAAAGTCATAATAAATCATCGCTCTTGAATTTTCTCGAGTCAATTCCATTCCAGAACGAGAATATATTTTTAAATAAATAAATGGTATTCGATTTTTAAAACCAAGGAGTTTTCAATTAAAAAGATTTTAATATGACAGGAACAGTGGAAATATTCCATTCCCGATACTTTTAGTGCAGCCTATGCACGTCTGCCGGGTAATTGCCCGCGAGTTACAGCAGGGCTAGCACAGCGATTTCCTTGTCTACTCTTCGAAGAGACGACAAGGCTCTGACCGCAACTTGTATTTCTGCGTGTATTGTTATTTAATTTTTTATATTGTTTTTAATTTGAGTGTGATGTACATTAAAGTGTTATTCTATTCCATTCTTTGTCGATTCTTCCGAAATTGCCTTTGCCATGAGCAGGCCCAATAATTTTTATTCCTCGACAAGAGTTAAATTTTATATATATCAACGTACGTTGTATATATAACTATATATCTAACCAAAAATTGTTGGCAAGCGCGCGATTGAGAAGAGTGCGAAAGAGACAATTTGAGAAGACAGTGTTGTCTAGGCATCGCAAGACCTAGACAATTTCAGAAAAAAGTTGTCTATCCTTAAATGTCAAAGATAGAGAAAATGATGGCTATCGTGCTCGGCGTTGTAGACTACTGTCGAGGAAGTATCGACAACGTTTCTTCCCGTTCACTCTCGCAATCGCCGTGCTCGAGACGGTCGACAAGTGTCTTCTTTGTTCCGAAAAATTCCTAATGACTAAATCCTTCTCTACAGTTACTGTGCTAGGCCTATAGGTCGTCACAGTCGTGCTCGAGCCGTCGTACAGTGCGGACGTCTCTGGGGCGTCGTTACGCTGCCCGTTGAATATACGAAGATTCGATCGTCGTTAGTGGTCGAGGCAACATCGCCTATAAAAGGCTCCTCAGATCGCGCGGCACGCATTCGATCGTCGTTAGTGGTCGCCGCTATAGCATGCAGCGGCCACACCTTAGGAACCTAGGCTGGTAGAGGGGGGCTCGAGTGCCGAAACACTTTGTTGTAGCAACGGCGTGTTTCGGCCCTCGAGTCGGCACGGTCACTCCCCGTGCTAGTGCTCGTTGCTTCGGCGTCAACGCAATCCACCTCAAGTGGCGAGGCAACCAGGCAACTGTAGAAGGCCTGAAGGTAGCGATAGGAGTTTTTATCGTTGCCAGATACTGCGTCCTGTTCCCTTCCAGTCGTAGCGGTTCTCCGTTCCACTGGGTCAAGGGGAGTAAGGAGGAGAGGGTGCATCTGTGTACGGCGCGCACACTTATGCAACTTAATATATCCTGCGCATCTGACTTGGCTTTGTCATTCCGAGTTTAAAAAAGTCCTGGGCTTGGTCTAATACCTGGACACGGGTGGCCTAAGGAGAGGAGAGTGGTCGCTCTAGCACTGCATCGGGGTGACAGTGTGGTTCGGCAGCACTCTTTGAGACAAAGCAGCTTTTATTTAGAGAGGCACTGCTTTCCTCGCTCAGCCGGGGAGGGGGCTAGAAAAGGTGCCCCAAACAAACGCTCATTCCTCGCAATAAGAATAAATCTAAAAACATGCAGATGAATATGACTTTTGGTGCGTGGAATGTACGTACTCTTTTAGACCGACCCAACAACCTCTGCCCAGAACGTAAAACCGCCATTGTGGCTCGCGAGCTCAAACGCTATGACGTCGACATAGCCGCTCTCAGCGAAACACATCTAGCTGACGAAGGTGAGCTTGTTGAACGTGGTGGTGGGTACACTTTCTTCTGGAAAGGCACACCAGCTTCTGAGCCTAGACGGTCAGGAGTAGGCTTTGCTATTAAAACTACTTTAGCCTCTAAGTTGGAAGAACATCCAGTTGCTATCTCTGATCGTGTCATGTCCTTACGTTTCCATCTTCGAAACAATAAATACTTAAATGTTATCAGCGTATATTCGCCAACACTCGACAAAAGTGATGACGTCAAGGACAAATTTTATGAGGAAGTGTCAGAAGTGCTGACTAAAATCCGGCGCTGTGAGAAAGTTTTGCTTCTTGGCGACTTTAATGCTCGCGTCGGACGTGATTTTGAAGCTTGGCCTCGGGTGATAGGGCGACATGGCATTGGTAACATGAACAGTAATGGGCAACTGTTACTAAGCCTCTGTTCCCAATTTCATCTGGGTATTACCAATACCATGTTTAGACTCCCAAATAAATACAAAACTACCTGGATGCACCCAAGGTCCAAGCATTGGCATCTTATTGATTATGCTATAGTCCGTCAACGGGATATAGCGGATGTCAAAGTAACGAGAGTAATGAGGGGCGCAAACTGTTGGTCGGATCACCGACTTGTTGTTACAAAACTATTTTTGCGTCTTAGCCCTTGCCGTAGACCTCGCAGGGCTAAGCCTAACTGTCTTCATCTGAAAAAGCTAGAGTCTGCTGAAATATTGGCAAATTACAGGGAAGCTGTCAATACCTTTACAGCAGGCATACACCCCGAAGATGAACAGTTAGACGAGGGCTGGAAACTGTTAACTACAAATACCATCAATGCGGCTACTGAGATCTTAGGCCAAAAACCTCGTGTCTGTGAAGACTGGTTTGACGAAAATGATAATACATTGACAGTCGCCCTAGAAAAACACCGCCAGCTCCTTCGAAAGGGAAATCAGACAACTGCTTCTGAAAAAATAAAGGAGAGTACGAGCCAAATAAGGAGACTAACTCGAAACGCAAAAGATGAGTGGTGGCTGAACAAGGTTCGCTATATTCAGTGGCTTGCTGATTCGAATAGACTCGGCGATTTCTTTAACGAGATTAAAAAGTTAGTAGGAAGTCCACATCGAGTAAACGTACCACTGAAATCACTTTCAGGTACCCTCCTGGTAAGCAAAGGAGAAGTTCTTACTCGCTGGGCAGAACACTATAACAGCTTACTCAATGTGGATCGTTCTGCTGACATAAACTATTTAGCATCACTTCCTGCCTTACCACAAGCCGTAGATCTGGATCAGCCTCCTTCTCTTGAGGAAGTTATCATCGCCATCAAAGCGCAGAAAAACAATAAGGCTGTCGGCATCGATAACATACCAGGAGAACTATTAAAATATGGCGGAGATGAGTTGCACTACAAGATTTGGCAATTTTTCCAGCGCATGTGGGAAATGGAGTTCGTTCCTCCTAGTTTTGGCGTATCACTAATTTGCTCTTTGTATAAAAATAAAGGTGATCGATCTGTTTGCAACTCTTATAGGGGTATATCACTTCTGTCTACTCCAGGAAAAACTTTTGCCAGAGTACTCTTAAATCGTCTTATGGAGCTCTCTGAAAGTATATTGCCTGAAACGCAATTTGGGTTTAGACCCAATCGCGGCACATGCGAGGCCATATTCTCTCTTAGACAACTGCAAGAGAAAAGCAGGGAACAGTGTCAACCTCTGTTTCTCTGTTTTGTTGATCTGGAGAAAGCTTTTGACAGTGTACCTCGCGAAGCTTTGTGGATTGTGCTTTCGAAACTTGGTTGCACCGACAAATTTATACGCTTGATAAGACTTCTTCACGACAACATGACTTATTGCGTAACCGTCAATGGTGAGCAGACAGAGCAATTCCCTGTCACTTGTGGTGTAAAACAAGGCTGTGTATTAGCACCCACTCTTTTTGCTCTGTACTTTTCCGTTGTCGTGAGGGAGACTTTACAAGCCAACACCGAAGGGATCCGCATACGTTTTCGCACAGATGGCAGTATCTTTAACCTGGCTAGGTTAAAAGCGCACACAAAGGTATCGTATGACCTCATTACCGAATTGATGTATGCTGATGACCTATGTTTCGTTGCGGAATCTTCTGAGGGACTCCAGGACTTGATGACTCGGCTTGACGCTGCGTGCTGTAGATTTGGCCTCAAAATTAATATTACAAAGACAGAGGTGATGGCCATGGACACTGTTAACCAAGCTCCACTGAATCTGCAAATCGATGGAAAGCCCATAAAACAGGTCGATACATTCAGATATCTGGGAAGCAGCATAACAACAAAATGCGACCTTGACTCGGAGATCAACAGCAGACTTGGCTCCGCTATGGCTGCTTTTGGTAAACTACGAGTCCAGGTATTTCGCTCCCATAACATCAAATTGAGTACCAAGATTAAGGTGTATATGGCTATTGTACTTCCTAACATCTTGTACTCGTCAGAGACATGGTGCCTGTATCGCAGACACATACGCACGTTAGACAGATTCCATCTGAAATGCCTCCGCGACATTCTTAACATCAAGTGGTCGGATCGGGTCCGTAATACCGATGTTCTACGACGGGCTAATGTCTGTGGCATAGAGGCATATTTGATGCGGCGTCAGCTGCGTTGGTGCGGGCACCTGTCTCGGATGTCTGATGAGCGAAGGGCGAAACGCATTTTCTTCTGTGAACTAGAACATGGTAAGCGGAAACGCGGAGGTCAGTTCCTACGTTTCAAAGACGTACAGAAGAGGCACATGAAGAGGTGTTGTATCGATCCGTCGCGCTGGGAGGCTCTCGCTGAAAAACGACCTGAATGGAGGCGTCATGTTCAGGACAAAGTGTACGAGTTTGAAGAAGAAAGGAGGCAAGAACTAGACTTAAAACGAGATCAGCTTAAAAGTCGACCGCCGGCTAATATCAATTACAACTACATTAATGGCGCCTTAACTTGTGTTCATTGTAACCGGACTTTTAGCGCAAAAATAGGGTACATCAGCCACATACAGGCTAAACACCTAGGCCAATAATCACAAAGTCAAGTCTCTGTAGCCGAAATCGGCTAGGAGGATTATTATTATAGGTCGTCGCAATATCCAACTAACACTCGCTATAAGCATGGACAGAATGATTAAAAGAAAACTAATCAGTCTTCAAGATAAGATTTAGATTTAAGTATGTAATAAAGTTAGCTCCACCCGCTAATTAAATAAACTCGTAAAAAGTTCCAATCTCTGTACAAGTTCAATCTGTTTTTTTTTAATTGTCTTGGCTTGGATATTAGTCCTTGCGCCATGTCCCGATTGTACCTAATGTTTTTTTTTTATTTTTAATGTAATTTGTGGGGAAACAGGCATACGGCCCACCGGCAACACCCGGTGTATTGCCGATGCGTTGGCTACCCTGAACAAATCTTTACATTTCTCTTGAAGCATACCATGTCGTAGCCTAACGGGAAAACCTCAGATGGTAGCTCATTCCACATATTGTAGGTATAGGGTAGAAAAGATCGCGTGAAGCGTGTGGTGCGTGTATGCCTCTGTAGAACTACATAGTTGCCAGGCAGTGGTCGAAATTCGACCATAATTCGTGAAGTTTTTTAGCTTGGCATTCGCCCCTCCATCTCTACACTCCTCCGTGCGAGGAGTTTAAAAAGGGGAAAGTTTCGTCTTCGCGTATTTATGAATAGATGACAGATTTACTGTAGTAATGGATAAAGTCCATTTTTATTACCTTGATGTACATGAATGCATCGACAGCTCTCTTAGCTCTGCGGGCTAGTCCACAGATTACGGCGGTACCGTCTGTAGATATTCCGTTGAAATATACTGCGTCCACTCCCTGAAATATTTTAAACAAGACCGGTCAAGTACGATTAGGACTCGCGCACCGAGGATTCCATTCCAAACCTAGATAGGTTTATTAATCAAGCAGCGCCATCTAGTTATGTGACCGGTAAACCAAGAATACTGTTAAGACAGATATCTAAAAAACTTTTCGAGATAGAGACTTCGTTATAATTTTCCTGTAATCTTTGCCAAAACAGTACAAAATTAAAAAATGAGCCGAATTTTCTGAAATTATTGCATCGGACTATGGAGTCCAATAATGTAGGACGGATATCAAAAGTTCTTCATTGGAATAGTGTAGTGTACCTAGTCTGTTTTCTCTGATAACTACAACCTAAGGGTCTTCAAGTTGCGAGAGGCAGCCTAGGTTTAATCTAGGCAAGCGTGTTCCATCGTAGACTGCATCATCGCCTACCATCAGCCAAGGTAGTGGTTATTTAGCCAGACAATAAAAAAATTAAAAAACATGTGTACCTTATTAGTTGTTACTTCCATGTTACTAGGACTAGATATATATTATTTTCTAACATTAGGTTCTCTATTAAGAATGTAAGAATGTATTAGGTACGAAGTAAATATTTTTGATAAGTTTTTTTTTGTGGAACAGATCCGTTCCGGATGTTACGGTATTATCAGGCCGTAAGTTTGAATTTCAGTCAGTACGAACCTCAGTCTGCCACAGTATCTTACTTACATGAACATGGTCCCCAAAAAAGAACATCCTATCCAAAATGTCGTCTTCTTCGTGTATATGTCTGGTTCCATCGTCACTAGTACCTTTCTCTACAGCGTATGCCCTTTTAGCTTTAGTAATCCACTAGAAAGAAATACAATTTAAACTAAGGATGATAATAATAAAATTCATATTTAGATGAAAAAATATTATTTGGTCTTTGTTGAACTTTGATCAGCGCTGATAACTTGACGTACTTTGGACAGTGAAAAGCAGGGTTCGAAATCATCAAGATAATCGGAAAAAGGTGATTAATTTTTAGTGATATAAATCATTGCAGATGTTATCTCGAAAGGGGATGATTAAATTAGAAAATGCTATTCATACCTTTCTCGTAAATAGAACCACATACATGCACACATATTTGAACCAATACAACTTATTCTTTTGTTGATAAACACCGAGGATCGGCGGTTCACGCGGCTTATTTATCAATCTGAACACTAGCACTAAACTAACTGAAATTACTATAGAAGTTATTAATGTTAACATTTTTATTTTGTAATTGTATAGAATTGACCGATTAGGAGTGACATTGAGTGACCAAAGAACGTATCTACGAGTTCACATGCTAGTTATTATGATTATCTTATCTGCTCGAGATTATTACTTTTAATAGTAGGTATATGTACCGAAATCCCTAGTATTTTATCACAAATGACTGTAAACCTTCTGTACATTATTATAAGGGTTAGTTTTATATTCTCCTACAATCTGTGTCTACTGCCGCGGCGGTAATTGTTGGGAACATAGCACCGCAAGAGCTCATCGTGAAGATCAGGGGCATCTATCTTCTCATGAAGAATCTTGAGCATGGTCCTTAATTGGTCATTAGCTCTTCTTACCTCCAAACTATAAAATATGCAATTCCTTAAATAATTCTTAATATTTACTGCTTGAACGAATTGCATATCAAAAGTTATGTCGTCTACATATACTACAACCAATGCTTCACCAAATAGCGCACAGTGGGGATTATGAACCCAGGATTTTTTTATTTGATTCATAATCCCCACTAGTGGGGCAGAGTGGTGGGGATTATGAAACTAACCCAGATTTACAACGAAATACTAGAACAAACAAAAGCCCAAGAAAACGATAACATTTTTAAAAATATGTTTAAAATATACCAATGGAAAATATTAACTACACACTAGTCACTAGACCACCGCTTAACGACTCAACACGCAAAGTTAAGTTGATATTCCAATGGGCAAATCTAAGTACAAGTTGCATGTGGCCATAATTTTATCTGATTTATATAAAACTAGCTGACCTGCCCGCGGCTTCGCACGCGAGCTTTGTAAATAATTTATTTCTTACCAAAAGCCTAAATATGAATTTTCAGATCCCTACATTGAGGAATTATGGATTGCCCAAACAAACTTTCAACCCCTATTTCACCCCTTCAAGATTATTTTTAAGACGAATTTTTTAGACGCCTCTATCATTTTTCCCAGCATATTCTCAATATCCTTGTCAAACGTTACGGTCCGTTCAGCCGTTTAGTCGTGAAAAAGTAGCAAACTAAAAAACAAACAGAGATACTTTCGCGTTTATAAAATTAGTATGGATTTAAACATCCTGGATTTAGATAGTTAAAAAAAACTGATAAACTTATAGAAATATTTATTTCAATCAAATTCGAACCAGCGCTGTTAAAAGAACTATTACAAATTATAGGTGTATTAAGTCTATAAAATATGACAAAAGGTTTGTTAGTTTAGAAATTATTTTACATTAAATGTATGGAAATGCGTCGCTGGTCTAATTCAGACAATATAATATTAATTTTAAATTAAAATGTATATTTTTAAGCTTCCGCCTTCGCTAACAAGTGTTTGTGAACGCATTCCTCTTTGTTGATGAGATGAGTAGTCTTATTGACGAGTTGCATCAGCGAGTTGAGGTTCCCTGACCATTCGTTGAGGCGATCTGACGCGTCCATGTTCAAACTAAAACAAAATCATCACTATTATTTAATATTCAATACTTGTTATTTTTATAATATTACAATTGGCGGTCTTATCGCTAATAGCGATCTCTTCCAGACAACCTTTGGATGGACTGGATTTTAGATTAGATTAGATAATTCTTTATTGTACACCATGAAACAAATAAAAAATTACAACGTAAATCTATGAATACAATTGGTGGTCTTATCGCTAAACAGCGATCTCTACCAGACAACCTTTGGATGGAATGGACTGTGTGGACATTACCTGAGGTGTAATGGTGTACCTAGCATACTACATGTATAAAAAAACATATAACATACAACAAAAAACATACTACATATATAAAAAAATTACACGTCATTACATTTTACGAGAAAGTTAATACGTAGCTTAATAAATAAAAAGAGGAACTTAGTGAAGAGGAATTGTAGACGCCACAAGATAACATTGAAGGTATGCATACCCTCTCAGTCATCATCATCATTTCAACCATAGGACGTCCTCTGCTGAACATACGCTTCCCCCATAGATTTCCAGAGCGACTGATGTTGTGCAGCCTGCACCCAACGGCCCCCAGCTACCTTTATCAGGTCGTCTTTCCATTTGTCGGACGGACTACCTCCGTGACGCAGTGGGCAAATAGCACGCTGAGACGCAGGAGGTAGCGGGTTCAAATCCCGCCGCGGAACATATGTTTGCATGATCTGCAGATATTTATTCCGGGTCTGGATGTTTTTCTATATAAGATAAGTATGTATTTACAAAAAAAATAGTATACAAAGATTCTATCAGTTATTTGGTTCCCAAAGTAAAAGTTCCGCTTAGTTTGGGGCTAGATAGCGCTGTGTGACATGTCCAGCCAAATTTATTTATTTTATACATTTGGTGGGGGTACGTTTTTAGAGTTGGCACGTGTCAAAAAACTACCAACGAACAACAGCATCAAATGATACAACATTGGAATATCGTCCTGTCGAAGTATTGATCCAGGATTAACTAGTGTTCCTGAGCGTTATTTTTCAAAATAACGTCAAACATGGTGCATATCAATTATACTCAGTGTTATAGAGTATGGATAACATAATAATTATTTTATATTAAGTAGTTTGTTTTTAGATTTATCGTGTAGACTTTGCTCGTACAAAGTTATCACGGCATACAAAATCATATCTTTTCTTTTTGTTCCTGACCTATTCCCACATTACGCGGAGTCGGCACAACATGCATTCCTCCTCCACATCTCTCTATCAGCCGTCATCTCTGTTGTCACTTCCTTCCTGTCCATATCCTTCTTCACACAGTCCATCCATCACTTCTTCGGCATTCCTCTACTTCTATATCCATCCACACACACTAACACTCTTTTAGTCACATTATTTTCTTCCCTCCACATGACATGCGCATACCACGCTAGCCTCTTACTCCTCAATTTTTCTATCACTGGTGCTACTTTTAAACTTTCTCTAATATACTCATTCCTTATCTTATCCATTCTCGTTGCCCCTACACATCCATCGCAACATTCGCATTTCCGCCGCGTGCACTCTTCCAACACTCTGAACCATACATTACGACAGGTCGTCTTGCATTCGCGGCATTCGAGGATCGCACGTTGTGTTCCTGTACCCTGTCGCCATTTCATCCATCCCGCATTTATTCTATTTTTAACGTCCCGGTCTATGTCGCCCTCGTTTTGGAGCCAAAGTACCGAATATATGTACGTCAAATCGGACCTAATAGATTTCCTTTAGTGTAATAAGCTCAGCTTGCACAACGATCCTAAAACGTATTTATGATACGACATTTTGTACACGCATTTAATTTATGATAGCCTTTTCTAAGTTCCACCATGACATTGCTGCTTGCATTTGGTCCAACCGTTGGCTTCCGAAGAGGGAGCAGCTCAACGGCCAACAGCACAGAAACGAAATTTAGTATACGCATCGAGCACTGATATAAAAGCTTGTAGTTAAAAAAGTGTTTACCCTATTAATTTGAACACAATTAGGGTCTTCCATTAATCACGAAATGATTTTAGCAATCCGTGACCCTAAAGTGTCAAACAAGCATACGGCGGTAATGGTAAGTTGTACCTGAAATGCACTACTCCGGCAGGGCGGTCGATCTTAGCGCGCACTACGCTGCTAACGACGAGCGCGCTCAGGGCATCCTCTGTTTCAGTCTCACTGAGGCCCAGCAGTTCGCTCATGCGCTTCACTGTGATCCGGGTGTAGTAAATTGACATTATACGGATATTCTGCAACAAGTATAAATATGTCAAAAAAATAATTAAACAATCTTACAAAACCCGTAATAATTTCTATTATACAGCTGAGATCTCTTCACCAAAAAGGACAAGTGATCTTCATCGTACCATCCCAGTTCAACTAGCTTTCTGAAAAAAACTGCGTTGGAATCGGCCATCCGTTTGGGAACTACGTTGCCACAGACACACATAGACGTCTAACATATAACAACTTTTTGCAGCGCTGATTAAAAATAGATTATACTAGCTGACCCGGCAAACTTTGTTCTGCCATATAAATTAACAAAGAGATAAAATGCAGAATGAAATGTCAAAGTGACGTGACACTTCATGTAAATGGCTTCACCTCAATGAACGACGGTTAAATTATATGGAACTTTCAACCCCTATTTCACCCCTTCAAGATTATTTTTTGAAACAAAATATAGCCAATGTCCTTCCCCAGGATATAATCTACCTCCTTGCCAAATTGCATTACGATCCGTTCAGCAGTTTAGTCGTAAAAAGGGTAACAAACAAACAAGAGTTACTTTCACATTTATAATATGGAGTATAGATTGTTACTCATGAGCATGTCATAGAATAGGTGGATAGATAATTCTTTATTGCACACCATATAACAATACAATTAAAAGAACAAACGTAAATCTATGTGATACAATTGGAAGAAAGAAAAAATATTTATTTACATCACAAAAGAAACAAGAAAATATAAGCTTAAACAATTTAAACTAAACATATTCATACATTAATTGGCGGTCTTATCGCTAAATGGCTAATGCTAAATTATTAGACAATGGCCAGTACGTCAAGCCGTGTCATAGAATAAGCAATACCTACAGTCAGACGCAACGTGAACAAGTCAGCGTGCCTCGGCCGTACACACGGCTACACATCAAACTACATTTCCAGTATAAGCTGACCTCTCATTCTACGAAAAGCCTACACAATGCGAGGTCAGCTTATACTGGAAATGTATAGCTTGATGTGTAGCCGTGTGTACAAGCGTTTACTAGAGTATTCAAGGTATCTCTGGATATAACACTCGCGATTTAAGGTTACCATGAAGCTCGGACGCGTAGTTTAGTGTGTTTCGCACGATAATAAGAATTAGTATTATGTTATTGTTCATTAACAAAGTATGTTACAACGTATGTTTAGTCCCTAAGCCCAATCAATCAAGCGTTAGTTTTGCTGATTTTACAATTGTATTTTTTAAATTAGATGTGTCTGCATTGTATCGGGGATAAAGCTGCCTTCTGTAATACAGTTTTGTTAACTAAAACAGAAGACAGAGAACTCTCTCTTCTTTGTACCCATGTTTTATTTGAAATAAACTATTTGTATTTGTATTAAGTGTTATATAAATTTGTTATTTTGATTAAATTGGTTTTAATTAAAAAATAAATATTGCTGGACATGTCACACAGCGCTATCTAGTCCCAAAGCAGAGCTTGTACACACGGCTACACATCAAGCTATACATTTCCAGTATCAGCTGACCTCGCATTGTGTAGGCTTTTCGTAGAATGAGAGGTCAGCTTATACTGAAAATGTATAGCTTGATGTATAGCCGTCTGTACTATGGGAACCAGATAACTGATAGAATACTTACATACTTTTTTTTTGTAAATACATACTTATATGTAATATATAGAAAAACATCCAGACCCTGAACAAATATCTGTAGATCATGCAAACATTTGTTCCGCGGCGGGAATCGAACCCGCTACCTCCTGCGTCTCAGCCAGCTATTCGCCCACTGCACCACGGAGGTAGACAAATTAATTTCCAGCTTATAACAAAATGCTTTGAACTGTGTCCAATCACATGGTAATTTTAGCAACGGGCACAACTATTACAAAAATGCCATCTTTGTATTTTCACTGTATCAAAAAAGTGTTTAGGAAACCTTATAGTGTTTTGGGAAGACCTATTCAACGATAACCTCGCAAGATGTGATGCGTGAGTAAAAAAAAACACCCTCAACTTCCATATAAGAGAGATACCGATACCCTACCAACTAGATGTAACTTAATAACACCCTCAACTTCCATATAAGGGAGATACCGATACCCTACCAACTAGATGTAACTTAATAACACCCTCAACTTTCATATAAGGGAGATACCGATACCCTACCAACTAGATGTAACTTAATAACACCCTCAACTTTCATATAAGGGAGATACCGATACCCTACCAACTAGATGTAACTTAATAACACCCTCAACTTCCATATAAGGGAGATACCGATACCCTACCAACTAGATGTAACTTAATAACACCCTCAACTTCCATCTAAGGGAGATACCGATACCCTACCAACTAGATGTAACTTAATAACACCCTCAACTTCCATATAAGGGAGATACCGATACCCTACTAACTAGATGTAACTTAATAACACCCTCAACTTCCATATAAGGGAGATACCGATACCCTACCAACTAGATGTAACTTAATAACACCCTCAACTTCCATATAAGGGAGATACCGATACCCTACCAACTAGATGTAACTTAATAACACCCTCAACTTCCATCTAAGGGAGATACCGATACCCTACCAACTAGATGTAACTTAATAACACCCTCAACTTCCATATAAGGGAGATACCGATACCCTACCAACTAGATGTAACTTAATAACACCCTCAACTTCCATATAAGGGAGATACCCTACCAACTAGATGTAACTTTTTTTTAAACTAGCCCATACTGTCCCACTGCTGTGCAAAGGCCTACCCCTCTTCCTTCCTTAGTTCAAACTAGGAGTTTGCCAAAGTGCGATGGAGCGCAGCATTTTGGGTGTAAAGCGGATCGACCGGATTCCAAACTCCTGGCTGCGCTCGAAGACCGGCATCGCTGACGTGGGCATCAAGGCTGCAAAGCTGAAATGGGACTGGGCGGGTCATGTCTCCCGTATGCAACCCGATAGGTGGACCAAGACAAGCATATAGACTCCTAACGACGGAAAACGACGCCGGGGAAGCCCTAAAAAGCGCTGGAGCGATGACTTGGACGTCTTCCAAAGAGACTGGCGGGATACGGCTCTAGACCGTGATAAGTGGAAGGAAGATGTAACTTCATCATCATCATCATCAAGAACTGCAACTGGAAGGCTCACATTGATGTAATAAATTGGATCGGTTTGTATTTGCACTCAGAAAACTACGATTGAATGTATCAAAACAAGCTGCGCTAAGTGCCTATCATGGCTATGTTTCCTCCATTCTCTCTTATGGTCTTATTCTTTGGGGAAACTCGACAGACATTAATAAAGCTTTTATAGCACAAAAAAAATGTGTTCGCGCATTATGTGTAGCCTGGTTTACTGAAAGCTGTCGTCCTATTTTTAAGGAACATAAAATCATGCCTATTGCCTGTATGTATATAAATGGTATATGTAACTTAGTTAAAGAAAATTCAGAACGATTTGACAAACAAAGAACACTCTGACAAAATGCAAAGGCATACAAGGCATCATAATAAGACTTTATCTACCACATTGTAAACTTGATATTTATAAAAAGAATGTATATGTAATGGCTGTAAAAATATTTAATAATTTACCAAAGAACATTCATGAGCTGCCACTTTTTAAATTTAGGCACAAATTAAAATTATGGCTTTTAGATAAGACCTTTTATACATTAGAGGAATACTTTAATAAATAATGACATGATTAATTTGACAGAGAATAATTATAATTGAATACTAAATGTTTGACATAAATAGTGTAATGTTACTAACAATATATTTATAAGAATACAAATATGAAAGCTTTACAAGCTTATTGGACGCCCCTGAGTGGGGTAGAGTATAGTGAAACTATTTTATATTAAATGTTACATCTTTCTGTATAACCTATATTCTGGCAATAAAAAATAAATAAATCATCATCATATCAGCCGTAGGACGTCCACTGCTGGACAAAGGCCTCCCTCATTGATCTCCAGGAACTGCGGTTGGAAGCGGCCTGCATCCAACGCCGACCTGCGGTTCTTACCAAGTCGTCTGCCCATCTTGTGGGTGGACGTCCTACGCTGCGCTTGCCGATGTAACTTAATAACGTTAAATTCAAAAACGGTATAAACTGACGATTCAAAATGACCTTTCAAGATTTAATAGAACAAAGATTATTCACTTCGACTTACATGTTCCACAACCCTGTTTTTCAAGTCATTCCAGCGCTCTACGCCTTTTTCTTCAGAGGGGTTAAAGTAAGGCGTGCCGCGAAGCATCTTCTCGTATGACGAGCAAAGGGTGTTCCATCTGATGATCTCTGGGTTGATGAAGAGTCCCAGCAGTTGTCTGTAAAACATAATACAATACATACCAAAAATATCGAAAATCCATACTCATTTATTCAAACCGTAGGGACACAATAAAACACTTGGTTACGTCAATCATCATCAATCATCCTCCCCAAGTTTGTGCCATCCGCCACGATCCTGCGCTAGTCTCACCCATTGACGGCCCGCGACTCTAACGATGGTTACGTCAATAATAGTACTTAATTAATTACATAGGCATTATCTAAATAGCTCATTGCTCCATAATTTCGGAGGTCCCAGAAACAGACAAGCATTTCATATAGGTATATTTACATTTAAGCATTTAAACACTGATTAATAAGTATGTGCATACTACACTAAAGGAAATATAGAAGGTCCGATTTGAAGGCTATTCATTGTGCATGCCGTGATAACTTTGTCCCAACGTCTACAGAGAAATAGAAAAAACAACCATACAATGTCAATTAATTATTATGTTATCCTTAGACTACAATAATGAGTTTAAGAAAAAGCACCAAGTTTCACTTTATATTGAAAAATAATGCTCAGAAACACTAGTTAATCATGAATCAATATTTCGACAGGACGATATCACAATGTTGTATCATTTGGTTTTGTTGTTCGTTGGTAGTATTTTGATACCTGTCAAATCCGATCTATTATATTTTCACGAGTGAAATATTATAAATTCGAAAGCAACTCCTTCTCTCTGTTATGTTACGTTTTCACGATTAAATGGAACCGATTTTGATGGAATTAGATATTAAGTATACGTTTTTAAAATTGTTTCCATAGTGGGAGGCAAAAAAACGAATGATAACAAAATCGGGGGATACAGTTTGGTCTTGCAACTATCTATCATTTCCAACCAAAAGGAGAACGGGCATAAGTGTATGGAAGCTGGTCTACCTTGCAATAAAAATGAGTCATATGTCAATATAAAGGTAATTCTATGTATTTTCATATGTAGAAAGTCACATTTCTCTAAGTATTGTCCGATCTGAGTTCTACTAAAAATTGAATCTGATAATATTTAGTGCCAAACATTGAATATCGTGGTAATTAAAAAAACATTTTGTGTAATGTAATGATTTTATTTAAGTTAGGTAAGTAGTTATACAAATAAAAACAACATCTTCTTAAAAAATCAAAACAATATGTTATTAAACATTATCATCATCATCATCATCGATGAGAATACTGTTAAGGAACAATGCAGGTTCATTGAACCCTTCATGACGGGCATAACCTACGTACCATATAATTGACAGTACATGGGCACAAGTACCTATAGTACGTCGCCCTGTCAAGCAGGTACAATAATATTGTGTAATATTGTTATTAATATTATTGATTAATATATAACAAAAATATTTCCTGGCTCGGACATGTCGAGACTGTATACGTTCACGTAATAGCCAAGCCTCTTCGTTGATATCATATTGTGCCAAGTCTTCTAGAGCGTTATCTCTATACGTCTCGATTATATAAAGACCATTTTGTAAGTGCTCGCTACAATATGATCGAGCGAGCTTTAACTGGTAAGTTCCCAAGGCAAAATGTATGACTTGTTCTTCACTAAGCCTTGGGAAGTTTTCTATTTCATTTGCTTCGATTCGCATGAAGTCTGCTCTCCTATAATTCAATCTCTTTGCTTCCACATAATTGTGCAATGTGTTTGGTATGTATATTTTAGCTCTTATTGAATTCAAAAAGGCTGCTGCGTGTGAACTATCTTCGATGGGGGCGTGGAAGTGGTTTAGAATGGCTGCAGCTATTTTGAAGTCAACAAACATTTTTGGCAACGTTTTATTAAAATAGTTTTGACGCAAAAGTTTAAAATCTCGCTTAAATCTCCCATTTACTACTTCCACCACCCATCGGCACATGGTGACCAAACGAGACTGATTAGCTTGTTCTGTAGTGAGTTGATTTTCTCTTCTGTCTTTAGTTGGTGGCACATGATGTTCGTAGCCACAAGCTTCTATATCCTGCAAACTATCTCTAAATCCTCTGTCTAGGATAAACGCATCATTACGTTCGAGTAACCAATGCAGCGGCTCATCTTCGTTATTCATTATTTCACTCATGATCTGGGCATCGGTTCTGGTAGCGGCAAATGGCCCTTTGACATCTAATATATAGCCGTCCGTGAATACCATTAAAAACGGCTTCAACAAGTTTTGATATTTGTGTAAGCTGTATGACAGCCGTTGAAACAAAAAGTTGGAGCTTTTGTTAATATATATATATGTACCGTCACATATAATTATGGCTTTGATGTTTTCATCGTTTCCAAATAAAGCCCTTGGAATTGTTAAGTTTCTTTGAAGGATATCATTTCTGGTAATGTGGTCCACACCTAGATGCAGCACAACGTAATCGTTGCTCAGACATTCTCGAACTATAGGCAAAAAACGTTCTAGTTTTCGACGAGACATATGAAATAACGTTGCCAGTCTCTCATCAGAGTCTCCAGTTCTAAGTTTTGTTAAATAGATGCCTAATGCAGTTCTAGGCTGATTACAACGTTCACTTAGTGACGGAGTTAGTTCTAATATAGCTTCGAACTGATCGTAAGTGCGCCCAGTCCATAAGTGCATCTCTTCATTAGACAAGGTGCCTCTGTTTTCGAAGTCGATTCTGGGCTGGTTGTTAGCAGCCATTCTCATCAAGTCACAGAGCGATGTAAACTGAGCGTCATTAAAATCATGTGTCACATTACACATTTGCGGCAGGTTGCTCCATTCATTATTTTGTAAGTGTTCTGTACACACCCTAGCGCTATCAGGAATAAAAAGCTTGCTCTCACAAAATACATTAATTCTTATCGCGTTTGGTATATGATTACGGGTAATATTAGCACAGTTGTTGTAAATACAATGCACCGAAGTGTTCGGTGCCCTCGTGTATTCTTGAGAGTGCAATGTACCAGGCGCTCGCGCCGATTGCTGTGCAGGTCTATGATCACGCTCAGTCTTCTGCCAACATCGGTGACACAAGCTTCGAGTACTGTCGAACACCACCTGAAAATAATAACAATTAATACTTAAAATAAATAAATCCTATGCCTAACTACTCAATATAATAAAAATAAAAGGTAACTAACCTCCAACACAGCATGTTGTTGTATAAACGCGGCGAATTCTGGTCGTTCCCTTTGCAGGTTATCAGCCAAGATATGCTGCTGGTACCGTCCGCGGTAAAGTCCTCGACGACACATCACACAGTTTCGAAAAACTTCCATTATCGGTAGGCAGTTCAAAAGTCAATAAGTCGAGCCAAAGTTAACACATTAGGGAAAGAAACAGTGTCCAAAAGCAAGCCAGGGTCAGTAAAAACAGAGAAAGAAGTTCAAACACAGCACTATCGTAACAAGACGTGACGTAGCCACTCACTTGATGCGATGCGACTGATTATTGTAGCCGTCCGGCGCGGCGCGTACACAACCGTTCCCCTCCCCCGCGTACGCATCCCTCTCCCCACGGCCCTTACTCTTCTCCCTTCTCGCTCTTGCTACTGCATTGTATAGGAGCCTTTATGTATGGATATAGTAATCGTGAAACCGTTATTTTATGTTCTTTAAAACAAAAAATGCTGGTGTTTGCATGGCTGTAACTCAAAACGGACAGACTTTTGGGGAAAGTTCCAATAGTATATTTTGATGTACTATTGTATGCCAATTCGAAAATGTGCTGCTCATTTTTATTGGACTGTAGACCAGGATGCCCGTTCTCCTTTAATTACACCCCTGGATATCTAAAGGATCAAAGAATTCGTTACACTATGTGAGGACTGTGGCGAATCGCGCGGTGGAGGGGGAAGCGCCGCCATTTTGAGGTAATTTTGCTCAGTTTCGAGATTTCCATTTAGTATGACCCGAAGGACTTCTTAGTATGCAAACATGATTATAACATACATATAATAGCGTATTTTATATTTTGTATATAAAATAATACCTGTTACGTGCACGTATTCACGTACAACACACGGCCGGGTCCATGACATAGCCACACCCCATTTTTTTTATACAACATGGAGATGGAATTAACAAATGGCCTACTCAATGATAAGTGGTAACTATCACCTATAACAAAACATTGCCCCGTAGGTCACGAACCTTAGTAACGTGCCCTTAGATGCATGCCCTGCGTCCATCAACCTGAGGCATAGAGGTGTAAAGCCTCATGTGCCTGTTTTGACCT
This sequence comes from Philereme vetulata, assembly GCA_918857605.2. Lineage (NCBI taxonomy): Eukaryota > Metazoa > Arthropoda > Insecta > Lepidoptera > Geometridae > Philereme > Philereme vetulata. The sequence continues at coordinate 765,372 of OU975438.1, read as the reverse complement.
TGAACCCTCAGACAATTTCCTCAGACATTTCAAACCGAAACATTGCAATGCTGCTTGGCGGCAGAAATAGGTATGTGCTAAACTTCCCTAGGTGATCCTCTTTTCATCTAGGGTTGCCACCTTTTTTTTAAGCAAATAGAGTAAAAATGTTTTAGGCTAAAAAAAGTACAACTTGTGAAAATAAAGTATTATTTATTTACCAGACTATTTCTCTTACATACATATTTTTTGTTGCTTCTGGAAACATCCAACAAATATTTGTTACTCTTAAATATATTATCGACATCTTTACAATCAATCCCTAAATTTAGTAAATAATAAATATGTAAATTCGTTTTTATTAGGTATGTGACGCTGTATTGCGTTCATCCCACCACCACAGCATCAGAGAAAAAACTCTATGTGAATGCTGAAGTGGCGGGAATGGATAGCAGAAACGACACATTTTTGTCACAATTACATTACAATTGACGTTTTAGGTTACGTTCCAAAGCAGTCGGTTCCGTTACACGTAAAAAATAGCAGTCCATTAAAAAAAATCTTCACAAGTAAAAATAAAGTATTTTCGCGTGCTTTACTGCCCTCTTATAGCATAAAGTACGATTAGCCAAAATAGAGTACAATACTTTATATAAAGTACAGGTGGCAACCCTATTTCCATCCCTCTACTAAACTTACTTGTATTCAGGCAATTTGTCCAAATCCTTGTCCTCATTGAGCCTATGCGTGAGATCCGACTGTTCGTTATCATACGGCGCCAGTATTAAGAACACTACGCTGCCGACGAGTGCGTCCGTGCCCGCGTCCTGGCCTAGGGCTCGGAAGTGACGGCATACGGAAAGGTACGCGCTGTTGTGTTGGTCAACGGCTATCATTAGACGATAGAACTTCTCTTTTAGTTCCTAGAATACAGTAATGTTACCATCAGACGAGATTGTGGACAAACATGAAACTATAATTTACAAAAGAAAATAAGCAATTGAAAGATCTGGTTCACAGTAGGAGGTTGGAGGTGCGATTTCTATCACGGGACAAAGTTTGCATGATCTACTGATTTTAGATCCTGGTCTAGTTGTTTGTCTAAATATTATAATTTGATCAGTTATCTGGTTCCCATAGAATAAGCTTTGCTTAGTTTAGGGCTACATAGCGCTGTTTGTAATGTCCAGCATTATTTACTTATTTAGTATCGAGAGCAGTTCCTAGGTAATGGAGCATTTTATTACAGCAAGAATTCTGAAAACAGATGTTTCTTAAAAATATGTCCTTGCTAGAAAAACCAGGTGTGTAGTAGTATTTCATCTAAAAAAATATATTGTCTAGTAAAATAGTTTAAACACTAAAACTTGACCTTATATACTGCATCTTCTTCATCAAAGAACTTTGTATTGATCTTCTTTGATATAATCTGAGTGCGGACATAATCTTTGATCGCAAGACACAGCCTCATCTGTTCCAAAATCAACTCAACTTTCTCTCTCTTGTCCATTGACCCGTAAGTTTCAACTTGCAACTCCTGAATGATCTTTGCAGCTTCAGCTACATTGTTCTCTTCCTCTCTGATCTTGGCTAAGATGTGTGTCAGTCTTGCCCTCTCCACCTCCACATAGATTTTGCCCTCTGTGATTGTTCTCAGTGTTTCTATGAGTTTGATCTTTGTTTCCTTGTCGGGTGTTTTGTCGACATAAGTGTTGCATTCTTGAACCATTTTGACAACTGCTTGTTTAAGTTGGGACCTGAAAGTTGGTACTTAGTTTGAAAATGTTTCAGATTGTGTATGCCCATCATTTTATTTTCAAAGTCAAACTTTTTATTAATATTAATCTTAAAGGTCCGTTTGAATCATAATTTTATACCTTTTTTAAAATTAATGTTTATTAAGTTACATCTAAATTGTTAGGTACATTTTTAGATTTTTTGAGCTAATTGGAGCACCTAGTCTCTTTAGTGATTGAGAATAGTAGTGTCTCATCTGATGGAACCTAGAAAAAATCTGTTTACAAACACAGAATGTAAGTACCAATGTACACTGGTTTTAACTTGAACACTAAGAGATTAAAATGGTCAGTGTAGTGTTTTAGTCTATTTATATCATTTTATTAGGTTTAAATTTTTTTACTGAAATGCTCTACATGCTTACTGTATTTTTAGTTTAAATCTGTTATTTCATATAAAGAACAATATAATGGTTTTGACAGTAAATTCTTTCCAGATGAACTAAAAGGTAAATTATAAGTTAGTATTGCTTATGCATATCTTTTATTACGTTATTTTGTACACAATGAAGATATAAATACCAGATTATAAATTAAAGGTTGCCTGGAAGAGATTGCTTTTAGCAATAAGACCGCCCATTGTACCTTTGATTTAATTGTGTATTCTCTTTTGTTTGTTTTATTTTTAATGGTGTGCAATAAAGAAATTATCTATCTATCTAGTTTTATATGCAGATAAAATGAAATTTAGTAGTTTTGTTGATGACAAATGTTTATTTGGTTAAGATTGTATTTCTAAATATATTTCATACCTTCTCTTGGACAGCAGCACAATGTGGTCATTCAATGCAGACCAGTTCGATGCTTCGTAGCATATCTGTACTATAGCTACTAAAATTCTAGAAGTTGACACCATGTCGGCACCCTGGAACACAATGAGGTTTAATTACTACAAAAAGTTCAATACAGCTTTACAGCAACTTAGCATACAGCAAAGTGGCATAAGGGATTTGACTCTAAACAAAGAATGGTAATAATCTATTGAAAAAAAACAGTAGAGACAGTTGTATTAAGTTTTAAGCCTGGTTTAAAGGGTCAGACTTAGCACTCCTATATTAAAGGCATTCAAGTAGCTGTTAGCATATTAGGTGGATGACCTTACAAAGTAGGTATTTACCATGATTTGTGAGATTTAAAATTGTGGTATCAACAATAATAGGTATGTAGTTACAAAAGTTAGACCTTACAATTTCAATGTCAATAACACTTGATAGATTATCCATTATGTGTACTTACAGTTCTAGTTTGTTTCTCAAGTGCCAAAAGTTGGTCAATGGCTTCTTGAATCTTTCCCTCAGAAGCCCAAGATTTCCATATAGGGATCTTCTCATCACAAGTGGTACTATAATCCACCTAAAATGAGATAGAAGTATAAAGATAAATATCATAATGAAGGTAAGGTGCCTGTTTTAGGTACCTAATAAATAGTATTAGCATTGACAAAGAACATTTGAATATAGAGTACATTTGAAATTGAGTATTCGTGATATTTACAAAGTTTCTGGGGGCCAAGCAAGATTTTTCAGGGCAGATCATACAACAAAAATTATGAAAAATTGATCCTGTGTCTCACTTAGGAACATTTGTTTATGAAGAGAATCACCCAAATTTAATCATAAACAGGTAAACAATGGTAAATAACTCGTACTTACTTCCATTTTGATGATTTTGCCACTGGCATCCAGGGAACCGATATCATCGTTCGACATTTTTCTATAAATAAACACTAATGATGAGTAAGATAGAAAGGAACATATAGCAATTATAATAATGTAGGAAAATACTTACACTTATAATTCTTTCAAAGATACAGTTAATTAAAAATTACACTATTTTGCAAACTCACGACAGCTAGGCAACTTACTTGCTTGCACAAGCAAAGAATGAATGAATGGTTATTTATGAATGAATGAACTACTTTACTTGCATGCTTTAAGTAAGAATGAACAAAATGATGACAGTTGTGTAGGTAAGGTACCTTAGAAATGTACGCACTATCTGCGATCCGCACGGACTGATGAAAAAATGTTTTCATAAATGGAGAATAATCTATCTATGGCATAGACAGTCACGGAGTGTGTGAATGAGTAGTTCAAATTCAAATTCAAATTATTTATTTGGTTCAAAACACATAGGAATCATGAACAAATAGTGAACGTTGACAGCTGCAAAAAGTTAAATGACTGTGAGTGACACAGTAAAAAAAGCGTGTGTACGACGTGACTGACTTGACTGAGTGGTTAGAATATTTATAACCTATGGCTGAGTGTTTTCATTTCTCTAAATTTTGCCATTTTTTTGGGCGAAACTTGAAATGTATCGTTATGGCGTTTGTGCACTACAAGGAGGCAGTCCGATTTTTTACGGTCCGATATGGCACGCCATAAATTTATATACTAGCTTGTGCACTAGGTACCTACACGTAATTTTGCCGTCCGACATTTTACTTTTCCCTATTCTGGACCGTCGCCTTGCCGCAATTTATCGTGGTTTATGTAAAATGACCCTGTCAGGTACCTTTTACATAAAAGGGGATGACCCAAAATTCTCTGTGTCTTCTATGTCTCCACACGTAGAGTAGGTAATTGATCGAGCGAAGCGAGATCTCTAAATCAACTTGGGCCAATCGGCGTTGTATGTATGTATGTATGTTCGGGGCAAACCACTAGTAAAGCCAGCAACTGCCAACGTTCCAAGAAACTCATCGTTCCTAGCGTATTTAAGCTTAGTTTCAAAGAGAGCTACCATAAACTGCGCCGCACCTGCGTGTAAAGACGGAAAGTGCACAAAAAAGCGAGAGTGCTTCTTAGACCACACGACTGAAGTAAAACTTCTTTTCAAAATAATAATATATAAAATTGTTCAAATACAAAATTGTCCACACGTCTGTAGGTCGATCAGTCTATGATCATTCTGGGCAGACGCAGCTCCCACTCGCACATTAACGTTTAAAAATATACGAAACGTAACTCTCTCTCTTTCTATCTTCACTAACTTATATCTCCCTCTTAACTTCCGTTCGCATTTTTCGTAACGCATTCACCAGCTTACTCCCCAAGTCAAGCGTGCGTAAAGAAATTTTACTTCAAAAATCAGACTGCCGGACAGTAAAATTTTTTGTTGTGCACAAGCTAATCATCAGTTTTTTAATACCTTAATGGACCGTAAAAGTCGGACTGCAGGACAGTAAAATTACCTGTAGTGCACAATCGCCTCTAAGGCTATTTATTTTTGTCCGGGGATCTAGAAAGGGGACATCAAAATTTAAGTCGTAACCTTATGAAACTATATGAACTGTAGTAGGCACGAACCAATTTAATACTTTATTCTATAACAAACTAACTTCCATGACTAGGTTCTAATTTTGATGACATTTGGAGTTTTTAAGCATAATCAAATTTTAAAATTTAATTGTTTGAGTAATTGCAAGCAATATTTAAATATATGCTTTTAACTTTACAATAAATGAATCTTTTGTCGGTTAAAATACTAACATATTCAAGATATGAAATACGCTATAATACATATTTTCTTTAAAATTATGCGCAATAAATAGAGGATTTTCGAAGATTTGTTGGGGTATTTTAGGGATAATTTTTTAACTTGGGTAAAACCAAAATCGAAGGTGGAAATACTAATGACTTAAGTGGTGGGGTGGGTATGAATGTGTGAGTGCAGAGTGCAGTGTGTGTGTGATGTTATGACTTGATTGAGTGTGCATTGCAAAGTGCAAAAATGGCGTAGTTGTGTCGTCTTCTCAGTTATTTTTACATTTTGTAATGTAAATTGGTTTACTTTGACGCTAATCTCATGGGATTTCAGCTATAAAATATAAGCTAAGTTTAGTTTTACGTTATTGTTTATGTGACGCTCAGTGGCACTCAACACTGTTAGCCCTAATTTCCTTTGTTTTTTTTCTCCAACATATGTTGGACTACTTTCTTTTTTTATAAAACAGCTCGTTATCGAAAACATTATGAGTTTGGCGAAGGATTTTGATGACCTAGAAACGATCCGCTGCAGGGGAACAAGAAGTCATTCAGCTCAAGGTCTTGCGCCTACAGTTTCGAGCCCTGCAATGAAAATACCACTTCCGCCTCGTATGTGGATTACGGGTAAATATTTGCATTTATTTATCAAATCACTTTACTGTGTGCTGATTAGTTCTCTCACACGACGTATGACCTGATTTTTTGTGGTCTTGTATAATTAGGTATAAAATCATTGATTTGTAACAGGAAATGTTTGTCACATCAGCTCTATTTACTAGAGTATCTAATTTCTATTTGCCTTGTTTATTTCTGTATACGTTTACTGTTTAGGTACAATTAGTTAATCTTTAACTGTGTTTAGATAAATCTATTATTGGATCAATTTGTACAATCTCTAGCAATAAGAAATAAACAGTTCATTTAGTATCATGTATCGTTGTATATGCAATAAAGTTAACTTATTTGAAGACTGCACTGTCCTATCAGCATCTTTAGTGTGACATGGCACTGACTCAGACAAATAAAAAAACATAACTCGGTAAGCATAAGCATAGTTGGTTATGTACGAGTATACATTGGTGTTACATAAATACAAACTCTTTCTTTTGTTCACGTTACTGTGACTCTATTGTGAAATAAGTTTACAAATGTATTTATTTAACAAAACTTAACTTCTTACAATGCTTAATGGTAAATTATTAAAATATGAACGCTGGCAGCACAGATATATCACACATTATTTATTAGTGATAAATAGTTTCTTGCATTTGTTTTTGTTGCAAGAATTATTTACACTTCACTTTATCAGTTTGTTTAATGTAACTATGTGAAAATCATAAAAGTTAATAAAAAACTTAACTTTCAATATCATTTATGGTTGTGAATGATATTTCACAATATAATTTTTTATAGATATAGAGGATGAATCATCAGATGAAGCGAGTGGTAGTGTTAATGATGAAGGCGTCACACTCGAGCGGCCTAGAGTCAGATCTCGATTCCGGCACCACAAAACAAGGTCCACCAGTGTGCCTATTGGCATATTTTGGGACATTGAGAATTGCCAGGTTAGTTTATTTATTTATTTTGTTTACAGACAATTAATTTACTCGATCACAATAAAATATTAATGCATGCAGTCTATCATCTGTGATTATAGTAGCACTAAGTTCTACCATTTGTAAATGTAACCGCTGGATATTGTCAGTGTATGCTATGTTGATGATTCTTAATATTAAAAAAAAGACAAACAGCATTATTGCTGATATGTCTACATCACAGTGCTGAAAGTCTCTTAATGTTTATTTGTATAGCAATGTCTTATTAATTCGTAGCCAGATAATGAGTTTGTTTTTAAGTGAATTTATTTGAGTAGCAGAAACAACTGTTTTTGGTTAGTTTCAGTAAGGTCTTCTCGTTTACCTGGATCTTTAGCACCAATATTATTATATTTTTGCAGTTGTCAATACAGGGTAAAAAGCCTAAAAACTTCATTTTTGTCTTCTTATACAGGGTAGAAAATTGAGATGAATAGAATCCATACTAATATTATAAATTGGAAAGTAACTCTGCCTCCCTGTTTGTCTGTTTGTTTCACGACTAATCAGCTGGACAGATTTAGATAATTTTTGGTTTATAAATAGATTATGTCTTGTATGAGACAGGCTCCTTTTGACCGACTGCGCAGAAGGAGGGTTGTGTTTTAAATCACTTGTGATTCTCTCCAATCTTCGGATTCCCTCCCAACTTAAAACTCCTGTCCATACGACAGAGTTTTATGTTCGACCCTTGACTGTAACAGCCATACGAGAACGATTTGCCCTTCTCTATAAGAACATCCAAGTCAATTATTAATTAAACAAAAGTTAAACCCAATAACTGTCCCTGTGTTGAAGTTGTAACTGCTTGGTAATTAATCATAACCATTTTTATGTCTGCCAATTTTATTATAATTCTATTTTTATTATTATTAACTTAGGTTTATACATATTATGTAGGTATGTTTTTAATATTATATAAATGCACCGCCGTCATTTGATCAGTTATTATCCTGTCCATACAAAGGTGGTCTGGAAGGGATTGCTTTTGGCGATAAGACCGCCCATTGTACTACATCTATTTGCAAAAATTATGTTCTGTATTTTACTTTGGTGTACAATAAAGTGTTATCTTGTGCATGTTAAATAACTTTTGCATTATAATTTTCAGTTTTTTGTTTGAAAGGTGCAGTCTATGTGGAATATGTTCCAGATATATTTTATGTAACTATTACACATCGTATATTTCCTATTTCTCAAATGAAGCAGGGCAGGTTAGATTAGATTAGATTAGATAAGATAATACTTTATTGCACACCACGAATCAAATACATATAAAAAACAACTACGTAAATCTATGGATACAATTGGCGGTCTTATCGCTAATTAGCGATCTCTACCAGACAACCTTTGGATGGAATGGTACTAGAACCATTATACATGTGTTTAATTAAAGTTACATTTAGTCATTTAGAGTCTTGTTTTATTAAAAAAATATTATTTCAGATGTCACAGATCCATATTTGTTAGTAAATGAAATATCTTTTTTCCTGTGTCACGCCTTACCTTCTTTTACGAGCAGGATGACTGGTAGATAATGCTATTAGCATTAAGTCTTCCTAGCAGTCTTTTGTTTTGTGTGAAAGTATTAAATAAATAAATGTGTGACAAGGTGCTTCTAATGTCACCGACACAACTCCAGTTTTACATGTTTGTTACAATTTTAATTGTATTGTGGTTTTGCAGGTGCCTCGAGGTTGTTCAGCAATAGATGTAGTAGCAGCTATCCGTGCCAAATTCTTACCTGGACGCAGGGAGGCTGATTTTGTGGTTGTGTGCGACGTAAGGAAAGAGGTTGCTTATAGACTTCAGGAATTAAATGATGCTCAAGTAAGTGGAAAATACTTCATACTAGGTTGGTAATTTTAGGGTAGTGGAATAGGAAGATGTGTAATTTTATCAAGTATCTATGTGTATTGTGGATTGCTTCCTAAATCAAGTAACCTTTTTTTACCATTTCGTCCCACTGCTGGGCAAAGGTCTCCCCCAAGGCCCTCCATGCATCCCTATCTGTTGCTGTCTCCCACCATCCTCTTTGGAAGGTGTCGAAATCGTCCCGCCAACGCTTTCTCGGCAGGACTAGCTTAACTAATTCAAATAATGGAGTAGGATTTTCGGTTGATGGCATCAGTTTGACCTGAGCCCTACCATCCAAACTCCTTGAAGTAATACAGTAGGACTTTGGGTTGATAGCAGCAGGTTTCCAGTTCAGCGCAGGAAGTGTTGCTGATATGACATAATACATTATAGTGACTTGCCTGGGAAATTAAAGGTCACCTTTATTATGCTCTACGCCAAGGATTGGAACGCCTTGCCTGAGTCTGTGTTTCCTAATAAATACAACCTAGGGGTCTTCAAGTCGCGAGTGAATTGGTTTCTTCTAGGCAAGCGTGCACCATCGTAGACTGCACCATCGCTTACTATCAGGCGATATCGTGGTCAAACGCTGGCCTATAATTTATAAAAAAAAAAACCTAAAGATTTCTGACGCGGCTTAGTTAAATTAGATATATTTTGTGATTGTATTAATTTGAGAATCTCGCTAAGATGTTATAAATACATGCATTATAATTTAAATGGTGTTAATATTGTACAATGGCTGTGTTCATTAAAACAACATTAATTTTATCTACGGTACTTACAGAAACACACCTTACATTGTACAAGCTGATAATAATATCTAGTATAATTTTGTTGAAGTTGTTTGTGGTTGCAACAATGAGTTGATTCTATTTCATATCTCTGTAATTAATTTAATAACCTCCACAGCACAAAAGTTGTTTATTTGATAATTTAACTTAGTGCTTATTAAGCATTTTCCTCCAGCTTAACTTTGTCTAATGTAGATAAGGTAGAAAGAATACACATCACACCAATATTATAAATGCGAAAGTTTGAATGTTTGTTTGTTACTCAATCACGCCGTAACGGCTGAACCGATTTCGATGAAATTTGGTATATACGTAGATTATAACCTGGATCACCACATAGGCTACCTTTTATCACATAAATCAGTTCCCATGAAATAAAAATGGGGTGTCAAGTCAAGTTGCAACAGCGAGTTTAGCTTTATTTCTATTTTACCTACACGTTTAGTAGTGTAACGCGTACGAAGACGCGGGCAACAGCTATTTTTACTATATTTCTTTCATATTAATATTCTTTGACAGATAAGCCTGATACATGTATGTGGAACGCAAAAGAATGCAGCTGATGAGAAGTTAAGACAATGTATGAGGAGATTTGGTGAATTACATACTGCCCCAGCCGCCTTACTACTGATCTCGGGGGACATTAACTTCGCCGCTGATCTCAGCGACTTTAGACATAGGTATTTATTTCATTCATTATTCATTGGTATCCTTGAATATTGATTGGATATTATAGCTTTGTATGCATACTATGGCTATGTACAATTTAAATACAGTAATGTTGATAAAAATGTTTGTAAAAATCAAAATATTTTGTTATGCATGAAATTTATTTGGCTGATATCTTATCTTTTTGAAATGTGTTTAAAAAGGTATCATTAATTGTTATTTATTTTTTAAAACTTGTATTTCTTCAATAGGAAAAATATGGAAGTAATATTGGTGCATAAACAGAACACATCATCTGCCTTAATCGCGTGTGCATCTTCGCATTACTCTTATAATCTACTGACGGCCTCTCTGCCCAGAAATCCAAAGGTACTCTCCACAAATACCCATACATACCCTGTAACACTTTCCTCTATACGTTGAACGATGCTTTTAAAGGTGGCCGTAGATTACACAATTACTTATTCGGTATTATAAGGGCGAAAAGCGAGATATGGATCTCACTTTTCGGCCTCAATCAATTTATCAGTTGGGAAATCCAGCTGTATGCTTTACGCAAGCTGTGTATACGTCATACGTGTGTTATCGATCTATAAAACAATCTTTGTAAACAAAGAAACCTGGGCTATTGTGTTGTGTTACGTAGGATCAGATTGCGTACATACGATCCGATGTTGCTTCTGTCTGATACTTTTTATTAGTTTTACAACACCTGCATACATAAACTGATTTGAATAACAACGAATAACAACGAGACAGGTTGCGGTGTCAACATTGTTTCGAATGAGATATGAATATAAAATGTTTTGGCCGTATGTTTATATACTGATAATATAACATTTTTATTAAGCACAACAATACCCAAAGATCGCATTTTATATTATTTAAAAAACATGAATTAATGACGAAAGTTACAGTAGGATCTTTATGTCCTATTTTCGATAAAAAGGTACATTAAAACTTTATCAACAGTCATTGAGCCAATCTAACGACGATGAAGAGGACCCGACATGTGAAATTGAAGTGGGAAACCTTCCATTCAACCAGCCGACAGAGAGAATCAAGATACGGCTGAGAAGGCTCGGTGATAACTGTGGAGGGAAGGTGCTTCGAATCGTAGCTAATAAAGCTACGCTACGGTTCCCGACGCCCGACCACGCAGCTAGGTAAGTAAAAATCTTTGAATTGATAGAATTTTTTATTTATTAATGTTTCAGGGGCAAATATCTTGTTTGGGAATGAAAGTCAGGCCATATCAATAGGTAACATTTGACAATTCATCAAAATTCAACAACGTAACCTTGTAACGGCGGCCATCAAATAATATATTTTTTAGTTTTGTTAGAACTGCACAATTGCTTAACTTTTTCAAATTACGATTACCTACATATTTATTGTAATAATGACCTATACGAGTACGAGTTGTACCGAACTGACAGACGTCAAATGTTACCTAAATGGCCTGACTTTAAAAACTCTCAAATGAATTGTTCATTTCTATAATTTCTCTCGGTGAAACTAATCTCTAGTGTTTGTAGTTATGATATTTTTTATTTGCTTTATGATGGGGTTGTGTTCAGCCTAAACTCGGCAGAGGGTGATGCCAGACTGTTGATGTCGATTATTACCGATGTTAAGTTAAGAGTGGTATTTAAGAATTTTCATGTTTATTTAATTCGCGAAGATTTTTTAAAATATTTTAAACTTATGCAATGTTCCTCTTCTCTAAGTTTTTTGAATCAATAGATTTGTTTTCAAGGTTTCGTTTCTTCACGAAATATTTTACCATGAACGCATCCTTAAATAAAAAATAGACAGTAATGTGGGTAGTTGAAATTCCGATAAGATCAATGAACTGAATGATTTCGCTCAGGTTATTTTCGACTACCTCTATTGTATTTTCGCCTGGTTTCGTTAAATTCCAAGTTCAAACGGTCATTGCACACCCAGGCACAAGTTAGAAAACAGTGATTGTAATTTTTTCGAAAGTGTAACAGTATTTTTTGCAATTTACTGTGATATTTTTCAAACAATTAATGTTTTGGGCAGTGATAACTTAGTTCAAAATGTTATTATCCGGGTAAGATTTGCTTAATTTTTCACGATTCAACTATCTTGCTTCTAACTTTTAACAAGTATCTTTTTTCTTTTGCGTAAAACTTTCTAGTCTATCCCTTTGAGAACTAAAGCTATGTAGATAAAATCATAAATACGAAACTCTGCTGTTGGTCTAAAAGATTACGAGAAATCAGGTCACTCCAACTACGCAGTTAATTATCATGTTTATTCATTAATGTTTTAGCGTTTATAACCAACCAAACCTAAAAACTATTTATAAAGATAATCTTATTTGCACAAAAAAGTGGTTTCTAACATCATTTTGTAGTTGTAGAAACTCGTAGGTACGTTACATTCATCAACTGTTTAAATCACTATCAGCTGATCAGTTATTTCGTAAGAATATGTACAAAAATCTGCCGATTTATTGTCAGGTGACAGTAGAAATAATACGTTTTTGTAGATAGCTAAAAATACGATTTTCGCTCCAAAACCGACATAATGTAATCGTTCGCACGAATGACAAGAAAAAAGAAAGTTGCAGTGATAGTCTAGCCTAGAAAATGTCACGAAACGAGATAAAACTCTTTTATTCAGACTTTGTGCCTACGCAACCATTTTGTATGCATCATCGCCGACCGTTATGACCTTTGAATTTTTCAGTTAGATTTTCAAATACGTTTTAGTTAATTCTTCTTTTATTTACGTATGTTGATTTTAAAAAGCAAAAGGGAAGATTGTTAAGCGTGAAAATAACACCGAGAGCATTTATATCAGTTAAATAGAATGAATATTAACTTAGTTCAGTCAGATCAAAGAGATTATTAATCATTACGATTAGATATAAGTATCAGCTGTTTTGATGCTATCTACTTAATGATTTAACTTAATAATTATCCGAAATAGAGGTTTTTTCTGATTAATTTTGTCAAAGATTAGTTTTCTACCAATATAATACTAATCCCATTTTAATATTATAAATGCGATAGGTTGGGTTGTTCTTTTGTTTGTAATGCTTTCACATCGAAACAGCTGATTCAATGAAATTTTGTATATAGATAGATATATTATGACCTGGATTGAGACAAGAGGATATTTGAAGTGAAAACTTCTTTTAGGCGTTAGACATTTTTTGAGATGGGAAAAAACCGTTGAACTCGCGACACTGTTACCGTTTCCGACACCTCTGTATATAAGTATCTGTAGTGTAGTCGGCTTTTAAATTTTGAATAACCAAGCACGCACGTAATTGTTCAAGTTATCACTTCTGTCGGCACTCCCGGAGTGCCGCTTTTTTTTATAAACTGCGTGTTAGAAGCCTCCGGTGAAAACTAGTCATTTGTTATTTTTTTACGGGTTTAATAGTTTTAGTTGATTAGGTCTATTTAGGTAGAGGTAAGAGGTCGCTGGAGACAGTTTATCCATTCCCGTATGAAATCACACCATGGCCACGATCTTCAGTCATGAAGGACCGACCAGAGAGAGAGAGAGAGAGAGAGGTCTATTTATTTAGTTTTTATCGTTTTTCAGCATCTTGTACATAATTTGATACGCTCTTTGACGTTAACGTTTCGCTCTGTCACCATCTTGACTGATGCAGAACTGGTTTTACCACACGATATTTATACAGTTTAGAGAAAACGCTAGTTAGCTTACTTTGTTAGGTCATTTGTAAAATCACACTTCACACTAATATTATAAATATGAAAGTTTGAATGTTTGTGTATTTATTTATTTGTTTGTTACTCAATCACGTCGTAACGGCTGCACCGATTTCGAAGAAATTTGGTATATACGTAGATTATAATCTGGATTACCACATAGGCTACTTTTTATCCCATAAATCAGTTCCCATGGGATAAAATTGGGGTGTCAAGTCAAGATGCAACAGCCAGTTTAGCCTTATTTCTAGGTTAGTAGTGTAACGCGTACGAAGTCGCGGGCAACATCTACTATTTTAAAAACTTTTCCCACGACGGCTTGCGTAACTATAGTTATTGTTTATTGAGAATTTGCTTATGATACACTCATCAGGATGTTATCAAAACAGTTCTACGTGGAATTATAACTCATTCATTACACAACACATTTTGGCTACCTATCTATATACCCCATATAGATAGGTAGCCAAAATGTGTTGTTTGGACTTGACTCTGACCACCCCTAGTGGCCATTTCTTTTGGATCTCTGCGTTCGGAATATGAGATCTAAGGTTGCCCGTCATGAAAAATAAAATAGAGGGGTTCGCAATAGAGGTGAGATAGAGGGATATTTTGAAATTCTTTCTAGAACTAATTATCAACAGTACATTCCAGTCCATCCAGTCCGCTTTTAGCGATAAGACCGCCACTTGTATTTCTGCGTGTATTGTTATTGGTTTTTTGATCAAGCGAAGCGAGATCTCCAAATCAACTTGGGTAAATCGGCGTTGTATGTATGTATGTTTGTTTGTCCGAGGATAACTTTCTTAGCGTAGATCCGATCATCGTGAAATTTGATACCTAGGTAGGTAGCAATGACATAATCCTGGTGTAACTGAGTAAGAAAGTTTGGGGAGGTTGTTGAGATATTGGAGTTCAAGAGGGGTAAAAAAATAAAAATGAGACTATTAGGTCAAATAGGACGTCAAATGAAAGGTCTTCATTAGTACATTTTGACCCCGTTTTTATTTTTAGTTTAGTCTGCAGTTTTTGAGTTATTAGCCATAATAAAAACTGAACTTTGATAAAATTCACAGGGTAGGTACATCAGTGATTGCTGTAAGTGCTGAAATTTGGTATGCGTGTAGCTTTAGTGACACAAATATAGGCAAAAATTTGAAATTCAGAATAACTGCAATTTGTATTCCAAAAAAGTAACCAAAGACATGAACTCGCGTTACCTGTAATTTGAATGAAACTAGGTCAAGTAAATTGGTTTTTCATTTCGTGGCACTATTTTGATAGTCAAAGATTACGCGAGATCTCAGTTCGGGGCGAATTACTAGTAATATTGTTTTATAATTTAAGTGTGATTTACAATAAAGCGTTTTTTTATCTATCTACATTGTTATGCAAGTGATCTTTTGTATAGGTACCCGAGATGTTTTCGCGTACAAGCGAGGAATGCGAGCGAGGATGCTAATCGTATAACACAACTTTTCATCACGAATGCGAGGAAGTTAAAAAAGTATTTTTATAACAGTTTGTAGCTAAAAACAAAATTTGCGTAACCGGTATCCATTGTTTATTTTTGCCTTCAGACTGGTATCTTTAATTTCTAAATAGAAATAAGGATTTGTCATGGAGATTGTATTTCATATTAGCTTAATATTAATGCAATGAGCCCGATTCTATCTTCAAATTTAACTACGGCCCTAGGGCTCCATTATAAATAAAAATAAATAAATATTGCTGGACATTTCAAACAGCGCTATCTAGCCCCAAATTAAGCAGAACTTGTACTATGGGAACCAGATAACGGATAGTATACTTGTATACTTTTTTTGTAAATACATACATATAAAATATAGAGAAACACCCAGACACGGAACAAATATCTGTAGATCATGCAAACATTTGTTCCGCGGCGGGAATCGAACCCGCTACCTCCTGCGTACTCGCGTATGCGGCCAGCTATACGCCTACTACGCCACGGAGGTCGTCATTAAAGACCTAAATGGATAACCGATTACAATACAGGTTTTTTTATTGTAAAGCTAGTGAGATATTAGGATACTCGTTCGGGGGCAATTGGTCTTCAGTCGGGAGTTTCAGATTTTGGTATTGTCTGTTAATCTTTGGAACAGAGAGCTTGTAATAGTACCTCGTCATCATCGTATCAGCCACAGGACGTCCACTGCTAGAAATAGGCCTCCCATATATTTCCAGAGTGACCAATCTCGCGCAGCCTGCACCCAACCTTTAAAGTTATTATACTTCTACCTACATTTTTTAAGAAAAAATATTTACTGTTACACAGCTGGGCAAAGGTCTCCCTCATTTTCTTCCATTCCTTGCGTTCTTTAGAAATCTCCTGCCAGTCAGAGTGGAACTCATCCAGATCTTTTCGTGGTCTGCCTCGTTGGCGTCGTCCTGTAGGTTGCCAGTCGGTGGAGATCTTAGTCCACCTTTCAGGGTGCATTCGCGTAACATGACCCGCCCAGTCCCATTTGAGTCTTCCAACCTTATATCCCACATTGATGATTCTGGTCTTTAGAGCGTAGCGTACGAGGGGCGTTCAATGTATTCTCGATATAGGCATGAAAGAATAAGCAGAAAATTCTGAATAAAATTTGTTTTTCAATGTAGTCCCCTAGAATCTGAACACACTTATTTGTCCTGGAAAATAACTTTTCAATTCCCTCCAAAAAATATTTTTCTTCCTGGTCTGAAAAATTATCGTTAATTGCTGCCTTTAACTCTTCATCGTCGGAAAAATGCTTGCCTCAAAGTTCTTTTTTGAGATTTGGGAACAGAAAGTAATCACTAGGGGCTAGGTCCGGGCTGTAGGGTGGATGATGGATATCTTCAAATCCGCAATCCCGCACAGCAGCATTGGCAATGCGCGCCTTGTGAACAGGCGCGTTGTCGTGCCGAAGCAATACATCTGCGGTCAATTTTCCCCGTCTTTTTTCTTTTATTGTCTCCTTTAAATTGCGCAGGGTGTTAGCGTAAGTTGCGCCAGTAATACTCTCACCTTTTTTGTGTACTCAATTAATAAGATACTCTTGGAATCCCAAAACACTGTGGCCATGTACTTTCCGGCAGATGGGCTGACTTTGAACTTCTTCGGTGGGACTGTTCCTTTTTTATGCCACTGCATAGACTCCTGCTTGCTCTCAGGATCATAGTGATGAACCCACGTTTCATCACCAGTAACAATCCGATCATAAATACTTTGCGGATTTTCACCACAGAGCTCCAAAAACTCCTTGCCACAATCAACTCGCACTTGTTTCGAAGCGCTGCGAGCATTTGCGGCACCCATCTTGCACTGACCTTTGACAAATTCAGATGGTCATGAAGGATAGTGTGAATGGTACTCACGGATAGCTTGATTCTTTCTCCTAATATTTTCATTCTCACACGGGCATCTTTGAGTACAAGTTTCTCGACAATTTTTACGTTTTCTTCAGTAGTGGCACTAACCAGCCCACCGGCACGAGGGTCGTCTTCAATACTCTCTCTACCCCATTTAAATTCACTTGACCACTTCTGAATTCTAGACAATGAAGGGGCATCATCTTGGTAAACAGCCATCATTTCTTCGTGAATTACTTTTTGAGTCTTTCCTTGTTTTGTGAGGAATTTTATCACAGCGCAATGCTCGATTTTTTTCAACATTGTCGTATCATTGTATTCATCGTAGTTGCCTTTCCGAAATGATATTTTGAATACTAATGGCGACATTCAATTATTTTTTTTTATTTATACCCTCAATGAGTGTCATAAACTAATGAGATTATTTAATTACGCTCATCATTAGTATATTACCCCGATACAGAGAATACATTGAACGCCCCTCGTAGTTTAAAATGCTACGCTCCATCGCTCTTTGGCACATCCCGAGTTTAAACTTTAGTGACTCTGATAATGGTCTACCTACCTACTTATTTTTTTTTAATTAGCCTACATTTTCCCACTGCTGGCAAAGGCCTCCCTCAACTCCTTCCACCTATCGCGATCCTTGGCAGATTCCCACCATTCCTTTTCGAATCCACTGATGTCGTCGCGCCAACGCTTTCGCGGCCGTCCCCGACGTCGCTGTCCATCCTCCGGTACCCAAGGTGTTATGATGTTGGCCCATTTCTCCGGAAGCATTCGACTTACGTGCCCGGCCCAATCCCACTTGAGCTTCGCGGTTTTATCTCCCACATCGGCAATGCCAGTTAAAGAACGAAGCGTGGTATTCCTCACCCGATCGGTTCTCCGGAATCCTTGGACGCTACGTTCCATTGCCCTTTGGCAAATCTTGAGCTTAGACTTCTGCAGCTCGGTCAATGACCATGTTTTTTTTACCTACCTACATATATATATATATATATATATTTTGTTACAGGGCTATGAAGCGCATGGATGGAGAGGACGTGTTTGGACGTAAAATAAACACGCGCTATGCCAGAGGCCTCCAGCCGACGTACTCCAGCGATGAGGGATACAGCACCGCGCCCCCTACGTTACCGCCGCGCCCGAATTTCCTGCAACCCACACAACAAGTGCGATTCATAATTTTATAATTATTATGGGCGAATAGCCGGCTGAGACGCAGGAGGCTGCGGGTTCGATTCCCGCTGCGAGACAAATATTTGCAAGGTCTACAGATATTTGTTCCGGGTTTGGGTATTTTTTATATATTACTAGTTGTATGCCCGCGACTTCGTCCGCAATTGACCAATTTATGTATGGGGACGCCCTTCAATTTTTAACTTTTTTTTATTTTTTGGAATGTTTCCTTTATTTGTGCTGTAAGACTTTGCTTTTTGCCAAATTTCGTGATTCTAGGTCAACGGGAAATGCCATATAGGTTTTCGACCCAAAACCCAGTATAGGGTACCCCGTTGACCTAGAATTGTCAATTTTGGTTAAAAGCGCATGGTCTTACAGCACAAGTAAAGGAATAATTCCGAAAAATAAGAAAAGTTGAAAATTAAGGTAAATTTACAAGTTTATGCAAAAATCTAAATTTGCCCATATCTTTTTATCGTGTTGACTCAGGGTCTTGATTTTTATACACCTAATAGAGACTATAGACCTCAGTATCTGGTATAAATTTCAACTGAGAAAATCGGTGGTGACACACGGACAGGCGGACAAGAGAGTGATCTTATAAGGGTTCTTTTTTTACATTGAGGTACGGAACCCTAAAAAGGTTTTTTTCAAATTCATTACCATACAAAATTTTTATTTTTCAATCAGCCTTGATATCAAGTACTAAAATATTAATGTAACAGCCTTTATGAAATAGGTAAACCAATCATATTAATTTGTCATGTAAGTAGGTACCTATTAAACTGACTAAGTTCATCGTCGCAAAGGCGCCGCCGATTTCCGTTAAAAATTGTTTATTTTAAATGTATCGATTATTGGATAAATATTCAAGCTATACCGGTATTAAACACACCTCTAAAATCAGTTAATACGATTCCGGATGTGTGTTTTAAATGAATGTCGTACGTAACAAAACAGGTTGTATATTGTACCGTGTTGATGGTTTCCAGGCGTGCTCGCCGCCTCCGGCCGGTATCAGCAACAGCTCGGCTATGGAGTGGGCGCTGGCGCTGCAGCAGCTGCCGGCGTGCTCGCCGCCGCCGGTAGACTTCTGCCCGCCGGCCGCACCCAAGCCAAGGAAGATCAGGGGCACCCATGGTGACTACTTTGTTTATGGCTTACGTAAAAAGAGGGGTCTTATTATAAGTTTGACGTCTATGTCTGTCGTCTGTCTGTCTGTATTTCTGTATGTGGGCTGTAAAAGTTAGTTTAACTGGGGTGGTTCTTAGCTCTGTCTGATGACGATCATTTCAGCGGTTTGAAGACTATCACCACTTTTCCTTATTGCTGAAGGGTTCTCAGGTGCAAAATAAAAAGTTAAAAGTATTGCTGGACATTTCACACAGCGCTATCTAGCCCCTATCTAGCTTGTACTATAACTAGATAACTGATAGAATACTTATATACATTTTTTTTTGTAAATACTTACTTATATATATAGAGAAACAACCGGACCGGGAACAGATATCTGTAGATCATGCAAACATTTGTTCCGCGGTGGGAATCGAACCCGCTACCTCCTGCGTCTCAGTCGGTTATTTGCCCACTGCACCACAGAGGTCGTCAAAAAGGTTTTATATAATTTATTACAAATTTACTTGTAATGTATGTGTTTTTTTCGTATAAATAAAACTGTTTATTTACAGGCTCTGTGAATTTAGATCGATCGGGCTGCTCTTCAAGCAACAGTGGCGACGACAGCCGACTCCGCGCCGTCTCGCCGTGGAACTCCTCGGCTAGCGTCAGCGAGCAGAGCGAGGGAGAGGACTCGAGTGCTGAACTAACCGTCGCCAATCTGCCGCCGTACGACCCAGCTGTATTGCAGGTAACCCGCCTACCGATATTTCAATACAATATTGAAGTTTAAAGTCCACCGTTCTATAAACACAGCATTGGTTAAAGATAGAGCGTATGAGAAGGTATCCCCTTGCTGTGCGTGGTCCAACACGCGCTTTATATTAGTATTGATATTATTATTTATATGATTTTATTGATTGATTAATTCGGCCCCTACATCGATTTGTCGACCACTTGCAGTTTATTTGAAATTGGTCTATCACTTCACACGTCAACCCCTTATTATAAGTAACTACTATCCTTTACACAAGGATGAGGACAAGTAACACATAACTTAAGCTTTCCTTGTTATATAACATAACACAGTTTCTTTTTTAACCTCCAATGCAATACGAGAGTTTTATGACATCCCTTGTTTGAAGCCTTTATCGGTTTTGTCTTATGCCGGTGATTCTATCAGAAAGAAAATAAGAATATATTATATTTATTTAGGTCGGTTCTATAGATTTATATAGGTCTGGCATGGCATAGTAGCACCCAAGCAGATAAATTTAATTTAATATTTTTTCTGAAGCTGATATTTGCGAAAAAGTTTATTGTGAGGTTTCTAAAGCTGCAAGTCGTATAAGGAAGTGAAAGAGACTGCCTTGGAATGAGACAAATGGAGGAAATTGCAAGTCGTATAAGGAGGTGAAAGAGACTGCCTTAGAATGAGACAAATGGAGGAAATTGCAAGTCGTATAAGGAGGTGAAAGAGACTGCCTTAGAATGAGACAAATGGAGGAAATTGCAAGTCGTATAAGGAGGTGAAAGAGACTGCCTTAGAATGAGACAAATGGAGGAAATTGCATCAGTTGAACCGATAATCCATACTAATATTATAAAAATTCGAAAGTAGCTTTGTCTCTCTGTCATTTTGTTGCGTTTTTGCGACTAAATGGCTTGACTGATTTCAATGAAATTTGGTATACATATGATAAACTATGACCCGAATTGGAACATAGTGTCCTTTCACACAGACCGGCGCGGGTTATTCGCTTGGAACTGGCTGGAGCCGACCAAGCTGTTTCACATATACCGACTGGAAGAGCACTGTTCAAGCTGATGCGCTCGGAGCGGGTGCTCTACAAGGGCGTACTTCTAGTTTCGTGCAGTCCAAGTTTTGTTCCTGATGTGTTAATACGCTCGGAGCCGGTCGGCTACGTGAGCGCGAAAGAGCACATCAATGGAAGCAGCCGATCGTATCCTCTTATAGTTTTACACTGAGCGCGTTAGGTCGGCTCTTAAGCATTCTCATTTAAAAAAGAAGTGAAATGAAAAATGTACCTTATTCGAAGTCGAGTCAGCAATCTTACAAATGCTGTTGTTCGTACTCAGAGGTTACGGTTGAATCCGATAATGCCCCAAAACTCTTTTTTAAACGCGATAAAAATGTTCTCCTCTCCGGAGCCGGTATCTTAGAATGGACACTTGGCTACTTTTTACCTGACTGCGTTTGTTTCCGATTTAACAAAAATGATTCTCCCACAGGAAATGCTAACGAAACTCTTCAATCAATACGTGCCCGTGGTTCGGGTGTCGGTGTGGGCGGCGAGCGACGGCCCGCTCGCTACTGTGATGCTGAGGAGCGAGTGGGACGCGCGGCTAGCTATCGCGCGCGTGCACAAACGGAGACTGGAACACCAGTGGACAGGTATTCATCACACTTTAGGACCCTCAAAATAAACTTAACTATCGATATTTGACAGTTTTCAATGAGAATCTGACTTTGACAGACGACAGGTTGACAGGTGTCCCGCCAAGGAAAAGAGGAGATCTCTCTCTCGAGTGACCTTTGGCTCCGGGTACTAGGACCCTGAAGGTTAAGTGAAGAAACAGGTCTTGCTGAAACGTATTACTTATGCTCAGATTATTTCGTTTGCAATCTAGGATAGTTCTTCCATTTGTGTTAGATGTCGCCGTCTCAATTTCTCTGTAGGTTAGCTTGATGTAGTAGTTCTTTCATGCGGCGATAGATGTCGCTACACTTGAGTTCATTGCTGTCTGGAAAACGGGTTATTTAGATGTTTTACAGTACTGCTAGCAAGTTGGCAGCTCAAGCTGGCTAAATTAACACAACCGCTATATCCTCTATAACGATTGTTAGATGGTGTAGGGATTATTAAGAAAGTACTGTTCCAGTGGTACAAACTATTTGAATGATGCTCGCTTAAGTCGTTGTATGAATGTCAGGTCGCAGGCTCGAGCTGGCACTGGGGCGTCCGTCTCCAGCACCTAATCTAGACATCCTGCGCGCCCGTCTTCGTGCGATCCTCCTGGATCATAAGAGTCACTCGCTGCCTCTACTGCGTTTGCGCGACGCGTACGCCAGTCGCCATTGCTGCGCGCTCACCACCTCGGATATCGCCAAAGTGAAGGACACCGTTATTATACATGAAGGTATTTAATTATGACAGTGTAGTGAATCTAGATATACTCGCGCGATCCTCCTCGATCAGATTAGCCACTCACTGCTGCTACTGCGCTAAAGTGAAGGTCACAGCCATAAGACGAGTACGTGAATGTTGTGATAATGAGCGACAGGCCCTACATTTTTCTCCAAAGCCCAAATTTATTTAAATGACTAAAAAAGAAAGATGGATACAATGTATGTGTAACTTGCTGTGCTCACAATTTGAATGGCACGCTACGCTTGCTAGTAGATTTTGAGTTATGATTTTTGAAATAATACGTAACCTCGGTTTTGGTCGAACGGCGAACCTTGAAATAGAATATTGTGACCTAACTCAAGTTAACAAAACGCAGAACATTAAGCGACTCGCTGCGCTCACAATTTGTATAGTTCACTGCGATTTTTTTATTTTAATACTTCTACAGAATACTTATTTGTCTTAGGTTTTGGTCGCATGGTCCAACTAATCGACCTAACACCAGTGTCAAGTTCAGAGATGGAAGAAGCTCCGTGGAAATGCCATATCCACGCGTCGCTGAGCACGGGCCAAGAAGATGGAAGTAGGATATTACAGCCTGTTTATGTGGAGGTGGCCATGTTAGCACAGAATGCTCATGTGTTGTTAGAGAAGCATGGAGGGATCTTGCCGTTGTTAAGGTAAACTTTATCACTATTAAATTATATGGGGTAATTTTTTAAACAGTCGACAAAATTTCAGGGACGGCTATGCCCTTAATACAACAATATACTATATCTATACTTGTTGGATCATTGCTCATTAAAAATATAAGGTAGATGAATAATGTTTGTCATCCGCTTTTTCTACGACTACCGTCGTTTTGGATAACGTTGGATAGGTGGCCGTTCCTCGCCCCGCGCGCCCATCCGCGGCTCCCTGCCAGCGCGGGCGCCGTCTAGTTGACGTGCACGACCGCACTTTGCTGGTCGCGTTCTTACCCCCTGAAGAAACTATTCCGTGAATAGACAAGTTTAACTCTATTTTGTAACTGCTGTGCTCGAGACGTTTCTCGTGAAATGCTGTGCATTTTCAATTGTGCCTCAGAACATTCCATCACCAGGACACTGTGCTGAACAAGTCCACGTCTAGAAACGTGCAGTTTGAAGTAATTAAGGTGGGTGGCATTCCTTGTTCGTCTACTTTGTATAATTGAGCAAGGATTCTTCTTAGAGCATACCTACATGTATTCTACACTTATTACTTCAATTTAAAAGGTCCTTCGATATTATTTAATCTCATTTACCAGCGTCCTATATTCATCCCTAACAATACTAATATTATAAAGAGGAAAGATTTGTTTGTTTGGATTGAATAGGCTCCGAAACTACAGGGCCGATTTAAAAAAATCTTTCACTGTTGGAAAGCTACACTATTCCCGGGTAACATAGGCTACTTTTTACCCAACTGCTCAGAAGGAGGGTAATGTTTTTATTGAAAAACTACGCGTGCTTAGCTGCGGATTGGTCAGCTAGTATATAATATGTCCGGTGTAGGTCTTATAAACCACTAGCTGTTGCCCGTGATTTCGTACGCGTTACACTACTAAATGTGTAGGTAACCTAGAAATAAAGCTAAACTCGCTGTTGCAACTTGACACCCCATTTTTATCCCATGGGAACTATTTTATGGGATAAAAGGTAGCATATGTGGCAATCCAGGTTATAAATCTACGTATATACCAAATTTCATCGAAATCGGTTCAGCCGTTACGACGTGATAAAACAAATAAATAAATAAACAAACATCCAAACTATCACATTTATAATACTTGTGTGATGGACCTTACCTAACAACTGGCGTTCTCTCGTAGATGCTAGAGGGCTACGATGATTATGATTGTCATTAATGAAGTTGATAATCCACCTTCTCATATATTGCCGCGTCTTGTGGCGCGATGGCGGTGCGATTTCAATGCAACGGTACAATTTTATTTGCCTGCGACATCATAACTGCAACTATAAAGACTTCAATGCACTTTTAAAGCTGGAGTTGTGCTTAGTTAAGTTGGGGAGAAAAAGCTGCAGCCATATTCGTCTGTGAACCAGTATCCAATTATTTTTTGTTTGTACATAAATATATGAAATATGACTTGGATTTTAACAGTATTTTTTATCCCACAGTTTTGTAGAATGCTACGAAGCGACCTTCCCACCGCTATTCCCCGATGCCCGACGCGGCGTGCCGTTGGAGTTATTGCTGCGAAGTACCCCTTATCTCGAGGTTAAAGATAGCCCTTCGAGGCATCTCACTTGGCGCACGGAAGGCCACGATTCACCGCCTTCCTTCTCTACTCAGAGTAAGTATCTACTTCTACGAGTTACTACTTAGACCTTTTAAAGAGTACAAATTAGTATACCAATCATGACTTGCAAGCGGTTCAGTTTTGTTTATTTACTTCACAACCAAGGGTTATCCGGATATCCATCCATTACCATAGTTCTATTCTAGTTGTGTTTAAGGTAGCATTTATAAAAATGGTTGTCAGGTATACTATTTTTTTTAACCGATTTAAAAAAAGGAGAATGTTCTCGATTCGACTGTATTTTTTTTTATGTTTGTTACTATATAACTCCGTTATTTATCAACGGATTTGGAAAATTCTTTTATTATTTGAAATGATATACTTTCAGATTGGTCCCACAGAAATTTCATCAAAATCCGTTCAGTAGTTTGTTTTTTCTGTTATCTGAAATCGATTATATTTTTTTTTGTTAAAAAGTTAATTGTTCATTTATTTATACTGTAGTTTTAGTAAACATACATGAATTATTATATCAATAGGCATTCTGACTAAAATTGGTAAATAAATTGAAATATTACGTAATTTGGCAGTTCAGCTTTAAATCATAGCTTATTTAAGATAAAAGTATTTTTTATTACAATTTATATGTTCATCTTATTGAACAAGCATCCTTTTCTGTTATAGACATTTCTTCAGTGTAATAATATTATACCTACCAGACAGACCTACTTAATCATCAAAGCCTCGCGTTTACATAAATAATATCGTAGCTTTTGGTTTTGCTATGCAGTCCAGTCCACGCCTGGTTAAGTAAATTACGCAGAAGCTATTCCTTGGAATAGCTAAAGGGTGTTTGATGCACTCGAGCTCAAAGAAAAGATGTCATTCCGCTTAGAAACTTATTGATAATATGATACAGGTTGTTTAGAAGAAATCGCTTTCAGCGATAAGACCTCCCAGTGTACCGTTATTTATTGTATATTTTGTTACTGTATTTTTATTTGGTGTGTTAGTAAATCAATCAATCATTTTTTTAAAGTTACAAACTTTTGTCACTTTTTTGAAGTGAAACAAGTCCTTATCGGTTACCGACGGATATAAAAATCGGCCATTAGGCGACTTTTACTTGTGCTCAATGCAGCACAGAATTCAACCCTTTTCCATACAGTATCTACAAGTACTTTGTATCTAATTTTTCTGTTATTTGTAGGTGAGAGTTCGCGCTCGAGCGCTGATCGGGAGAGGCCTCGTACCGCGCCCGCTTTGGAACCAATGTTAGCTTTATTCGAACGAGAACTCATCGATTTACTGCGCACTGCCCCCAAATGCTCAATACCTTTCAGCAAGTAAGTGTTCCTAACTTATTATTCAACTTTGTGCTTGTATAACGCTCATTTATTAAAAGACACTTTGAAAGTGTCTTTGAAAGTGAAAAATAAAGGTATAGTGAAACCGGCATTATTAATGATGCGGATAGACAACAAAAATAAATAAATAATGCTGGGCATTTCACACAGCGCTATCTAGCCTCGAACTAAGCACAACTCGTGAAGTATTACTGCATTGCAATTTTTAAATATTCATCACAGGTTTGGAATCTACTGTACGAGAAATACATAATTAGAATGGAACGTACTCAAATAAAATTCATTAAACACTTATGTTTTCGTCTCAAAATTCCATTTTCATCTTCCAATTATAAAGAACTAGTGGTCCCGCCGAACTTCGTATCGGCTTCACATGCATAACGCAGGTATAACGCGGGCTGACAATATAAGTCACCCTGGTAGAATTGTCAATTGTTGTCCCCGGACATCATTATGTATGAGAAAATGAATGACTTCCACAAATAATTCAATACCAAAATTAGCCAAATCGAACAGAACAGCAATTAATTTTTATATATATATAGACAATATATCTCGGGATAACTCCTACCGAAGCATCTGTTTCAAACGATATTTGCAGCACGCATTCTGTCAATTTTATGTCAAACGTCATAAGGTTACATTATAAAAGCGCTAAGGTTAGATTAAAAATCATTTTATATGGTGGTTAAGTATCCTTAAATTTTCTAATTTTGCGCGCAATTTTCTCATTTTTTCTTTCATAAGAACCTTCTCCTGACAATAAGAAATACAACAAAAAAAGAATTGGCCAAATTGGTCCAGGCGTTGGCGCTTACCAACACATTTTGCGATTCATTTTTATATTATAGACTATGCAAAAAATGCGAACTTCCCTTTGCTAAGCGGCGCGAAATAGCTGATTTGTCGTTTTTATTAAAAATAACCTCTTAATGTCATTAACTGTCCTGACTTGTTAAATAAAATTAGAATTAATGTTCCATTTAAACAAACTAGGTTCATTCCTCCTATAAATTTACCCATAGTCGGTACAAACTATAGGCAAAACTCATTTTTGTGGCGAGCAAGTGACAATTTCAATAAGCTGTGTACGGACTGTGACCTTTTCTGCATGAGCATCAGTTCGATTCGACAGCGGTTGAATTGTGAATTGTTTAGTGATTAATAATAGTACCTATAGGTAGGCACTCTTTCTTCATTGTATCTGTAATGTGAGATGTCGAATGGTTGTTCACATTTTTTCTGTTTCTATATTGTTGTTTAAACGTGAAAACCTGTAATTGGCTATCTGGTAAACAATCTGTTATATGTATAAGTTTTAACAACTGTTGGTTTTCCTACAAATAAATTAAATTAGCTTAAAATGTAGGATAATTGAAAGATGGTGGCGTTGAAGCGTCGGTCTCCTAATTAGTGTGTTTGTTTTAGACTAATCCCCGCATTTCATCATCACTTCGGACGTCAGTGCCGCGTCGCTGATTACGGGTTCACCAAGCTACCTGATCTCCTCTCTGCTTTGGGCAATACTATTGTTGTGAGTATCCTAACACACATTTTATTTTATAATATATATGGGTGATATTATATAGACTTTTTATTGACCAATTCAAGATCCAGTAAAAATTTTGAAGGCAGATACGACCTGAAACAATGAAAAAAGAAAGCTCCTATATAATAGTAAAGTCGTATACGAATAGCCGGGTCCACACCAGACGATCCATTTTGGATCGGCAATCGCACGATCCGCGATCTAGGATCATGGGGCATGGATCACGGATCGTACTCGTCCGATCCAGTGGCAATTTCTTGCGATCCTGTCGGGCTGCTCCAACGTGGTCCGTTCTATCCATATTGAACCAAAGTCAGTTAAACTTTGACTCGCTATGTAGTTACACGTGCTACAACGGCGACGAATTGCCGAAGCGGCAGCAACTTAAATTTTTCTAACATATTTACGACAGAAATCACGAAAACAAAAAAGACAGTCCTGGGTGAAAACGTTTTTTAAAAACCTATACAGGGATATTCAACGTTCACAATCCTGTCTATCCATAATTGCCGCGCGCGCTCCAAGAGACTCGAGGCGCCTTTGAGCAAGGACAAAAAACCTACAACGATCGGATCGCTTGCGGCGAGGAGCGCGCGCTCCATATTTGTAGTTTGGATCGCGCGAGGCACGTCCACACCAGACGCTCCTGTGAAGCACGCTCCTGCCGCGTGCGATCGGAGCGCATTAGATCGTCTGGTGTGGACCCGGCTAATGGACAAACGTGTCGCGAATTTTTAGGCCTAAAGGCCTCTAACATGGACAAAAGCCTTACAGAAAATGTGAATAATATTCATTGTAAATGATCAGTTTAACATGATAGACAAGTTAATGCATCCGTGTTTTGGTTCGTAGGTACTCGGTTCCGGCTCTTCTCGAGTAATAACATTATCGTGCGCCGCCCAGAGCCGTCGGTGGACGACCGATCTAGTCAAACTCCTAAAGGCACAACCCGGCCGAGCCATTCTACCTCGCGACATACAGCAGCTTTACCAAGCTAACTTCGCCAGAGAGTTCACGCCCGTGGACTACGGCCTGTGTACATTGTCAGAGCTGATGGAACGGGTGTCGCCGCACGCGATTACCGTGGGGGCTGATGGGACCATTTCACTGCCAAGGCGTGCGCCTACCACTGAAGAAAAGGCGCGTACTGTGCAATTTGCGATGCAGGTAAAATGTTTATCAAACTTTGATTCATACCCGGTTTACCTATAACGTGATTTGAATCATAATTATGTTCAATCTCAGTGGGTAACGGTGCGTGCAATTATTACGTAACGCAATTTTTATAAAGATTTTTGACCCTCCCTCCTCCCTATGTAACGCGTCGTAACGTTTTTCAGTACTCCCCTCCTTCTCCATTTCTAAACGTTACGTAACATACCCAAGTGACCATTTTTACCGAACAGGGTTGCCAACTTGGAAGAACAAAATAAAAATGACTTACAATACAATCGTGAGATTCCCCATAAAACATAAACGAAAAGGGCTGCCAACTTGGGAGATTTTAATTCCCTAGTATTTCATTTAAATAAAAAAAAACAATGTTACGTAGCGCGTTGTTCGAACCCCCCTCGTCCCTGTAACGCATCGTTACGTTTTATAAGACACCCCCCCCCCCCCCCATTGCGTTACGTAATACTTAGCGCCCCCTAACTTAACTGATAGTTTATTATACAGAACATAAAAAAAACAATAGAACTAGCATGATGACTTTTTACTAAGAAAACCAGTGTAGCTAAACTCACATATGTAAAAACTAGCACACTTAGAAATAGAAGTTATAATTGGTTGAAAGAGAACGTTCAAAGAGACCTAAAACCATAAAACCAATTTAACGGATATAAAACCTTAGCTACTATGGAACATGGTTTAAAATTCAATAAAATAAACAGTAACAAAAAATTAAAGTTTACTTCTACTCGACAAAATATCGCTCTTTAGAAAACATTTTTATTTTAGTCTCTATTAATTAGAAATAAGACTGATAATGCAATGGCTGTTACTTGATTACCCACAAAACAAAGCCACTCAACAACAGATGGCGCTGTCGCTAACGATTTTTGTTATAGTCTAACAGCAAAGTATAAGATCGATAATGCATTGGCTGTTACTCGCATTCTCAAATAACAGTGCTACTCACTTACTGATGTACCAATGAGCATACAAGACGAATGTAACGATATCGATTATCACCTACCTACTACGGGTAACCAGGTACGCCAGGTTATATTTGTGGTGGTCGAAATAAAAAGCTTTTCTTTTTTTTCTCTCTTAACATAATCACAGGTATCCAACTCATAAATACTTACTTAAAAATATTATATTACTGGAATATTATATACTGAATTATTATTTGAGGGGCACACTAAAAGTTTCCGGAATCAATAAAAAAATACTAATAATGGTCAAAAATGAATTTATTGTTTCTCAAAATATTCTCCCTTTGCGTCAATGCACTTTTTCATAAGATTGAACAAATTTTGAAAACATTTGTGCCACTCCTCCGGTGGTGACGTCAGATCACGGACTTCACGGGACGCGTAACGTGCTTAAAACTAATGAAATCACCGTCGACCGTTTTTTGCGGGGCTCGGGGGAGTGATCTATAGCCGGTGTACTTCCACATATAGCGTTGTCACTGTCTAACAGTTACTGTAGATTGAACACTAGTGCTTGGTGCAGTCGATAAAATAGTATCGATAAAATTGAATGAATGACGAAAAATTAAAGAGTATGACTAACCTACTTATTAAAATTGAAATCGTGATCAAATAATAAGAAGCTTTTATTTAACTTGCAATGTTTGTTGAATTTTAAACCAGTTCCCCCAACCAATTGAGCTGAAATTTTTAATACAACGTAACTTAGGTGACAATGCAATAATTTGGTACCATGGAGGTGGTTTCATGATGGAGACGGGTGCTAGATAATGTACATTCTGAGTGGATAGTAGTGTACTAGGCTACTGTTGTTTGGGCTCATTTGAATCTGCTTGCGGTTACATTATGACGTCACCAAAAATCCAAAACGGTGGAAGTAACAATAAAGAGTTGCAGGTTAGGTGTTTGCAGTTTGTTAGCATTGCATGCGTTGATGGCATGTCAATAACCATTCAGGAATGTAGAAAATCACAAGAAAATAACTAAAGCATTTAACATTTCATATATTTTTTATTTAGATGGAGAAAAAGTCAGCCATTCATGAAAAATAAAAAAACACCCTCCTTTTTAGCAGTCTGGTAAAAAGAAATTACAAAATAAAAACTTATTACATTAATATTATAAATGCGAAAGTATGGATGTTTGTTTATTTATTAATTTGTTTGTTACTCAATCACGTCGTAACGGCTTAACCGATTTCGAAATTTAGTATATACTTAGATATTAACGTGGATTAACACATAGGCTACTTTTATCTCATAACTCAGGCCCATGGGTTTAATACCGGTAGTTAGAATATTAAATAAATAAATATATAATAAAAAATATGGCTGGACATTTCTATCTAGCCCCAAACTAAGCAGAACTTATACTATGGGTACCAGATAACTTATAGAATACTTATATACGTTTTTTTCGTAAATACATACCTATAATAAGCATATAGAAAAACATCCAGACCCGGAACAAATACCTGTAGATCATACAAATATTTGTTTCACGGCGAGAATTGAACCCGCTCCTTCCTGCGTCTCAGCCGGCTATTCGCCCACTGTACCACAGAGATCGTCAAAATCGTCGTAAAGGTCGTCGTATTTATCCGATAATCGAAATATTTCCAATAAACAATTTTACTAACGTAAATCCATTGCGTCATTGCGATGGTGACGCTTAGTCAGTTTAACAGGTACTTACATCTTCTATAAAGATAACGTCGGTCGTGGTAACGGGTGAACCATATGCTTGTTCTATATCCAAATGTATAAAAAAGTAGCAAACAGACAGACAGAGACAGTTTTGAATTTATTATTTAGTATGGATAACCACCTTGTAAAACAACATCACCATCATTAAGTTGATGATGATGATGATTAGGAGAGCTGTGTCCGGTATTTAAAGCTCTACTTACAAATTCTGGCAAATTTAATTATGGAACAGCATCTTTACATAGTTTCCTTTATTTGTTAGACTTTTTATTGCAACACTCAGGTTCAAAATGTAAACTGCATATATAACTATGTTTTCTTGGAATCCATGCCTGCTCTCTGCGGACTGCTTTCACCCACTCTCTTTCTTAATAAATAAATAAATATTGCTGGACATTTCACACAGCGCTATCTAGCCCCAAACTAAGCAGAGCTTGTATTATGGGAAACAGATAACTGATAGAATACTTATATATATTTTTTTGTAAATACGTACTTATAATATATAGAAAAACATCCAGACTCGGAACAAATATCTGTAGATCATGCAAACATTTGTTCCGCGGCGGGAATCGAACCCGCTAGCTCCTGTGTCTCAGTCGGCTATTCACCCACTGCGCCACGGAGGTCGTCAGTAATGGATCAGTTGAAAATCTGAAAGTGTGTGAGTTCGTTCATTCATTCATATCGATATACTTTATCGATAGTGTAAAGCCCTATCACCATATGATTAGAATGAACGTAATGAAGAATGAAAACTAAATGACATTATAATCCGACTCATTTTGGTGTACCATAATTTCGGTTACAATGCCCAAAAAATTTAGTATTTTTAAAATGGCGTATTATTTGCAGTAATCGTAATATATTTATTTTATTTTATGAAAATATAGTGTCTTCAATGGGATAAAATTATACTCACAGGTGAAAAGAAATATTAACTGCTCGGCCACTATAGCTTTTACAAAATAATACGCTATCGATAACACATTCATCAGTATATTGGGGTCACATCCCTAATTGAGTAGCTTAAGTTGAGGTTTAAGAGAACCGCGACCTAAAGAGGTATGATTCACAGACTATTTTGTTTGACGATTTTGCATTTTAAACAAAACTAACAAAAAACAATAACATAATACTTACCGGTGACAGGATATGCACCCTTTTGTTAAATTTTTGGTTCGGCTATGATATTTACACTCCAAAACGGCACAATATGGCATTTTTATATTTTTTTGAAGTACGTTTACCCCACAGTAATTGAAACACGACTGAAGTGAGCGAAGCTTGTAGTACGCGGAACTCCGCGTACTTGGTGTTACGCGGGCCCTGCCTACTTACGACTTCTATTGTTTTTTGTGTTCTGTGGTTTATTACTAATATGGCCTACAGCGTGCCTTCAATGGATTAAAATATTTACATTATATTAGGAACAACATTCACAAGTAACCTTCAAGGTTTCGTTTTGACGATATTTGTTTTTCTACAGACTGTTGAACTACTCTGCTACACACCAAACCTCCGTATGGAATTCTCTCGCTTCGTGCCGGCCTACCACGCGCACTTTGGTCGTCAGCTGCGGGTCGCCCACTTTGGTTGCATGAAGCTCGTCGATCTATTCGAACTTATACCGGAAACTGTGTCCATCTGTCCGGAGATAAATGGCGAGAGAGGCGTGAAGCTGAGTACTAAGACGGCGAGGCCCGTGGTCGCTCAGCGGCTGAGAGCGCTGGGTACTTTATCGATTCAAGCGCTTACTGTGCAGTATGCGAGGCAGTTCGGCGCCTCACCTCTGGTAAGGATAGTTGACTATTGTTTCTGCTAAAAAGGGAAAGAGATGTATGTGTCGTACTTATACGTATCGTAAAAGTTACGCCAACCTTTTTTGTTACCTCTGAGGTTGGCAGGTAGAAAATGCTATTAGCATTAAGCCCACCTTTTGTACATGTAATTTGTATTTTTGTGCAATAAAGTATTAAATAAATAAATAAAGAAGCGTAATGACGCGTATATGAAGCGCAATGAAATGTAACGTACTGTAAGGTAACATAACATAGATAAAGTTATAGGTGAAGTTTTAAAACAACACAGTACTCTAAAAGTTGTGCATTGTGGACGGCCTTGAAATAGACGATTATTATTGAACAAGTAAATTATGCGCGCTGTACCATAAGCAAGTGTCACCATCAAGTTTTAATTTTAGCCTGACATGCTCGACGTAGCCACCGTAGAAGAGCTGATCTTCGCAGCAGGCGGTTACATCGAGAACGGCACGGTGACCGCGCCTGGCAACGCGTGGCGCTGGGTGCGCGCCGCTCTGTGCGCGTGCGCGGCGTTGTGCGGCGACCGCAGCGTCGCCCGCGGCTCCACGCACGAGTACTTCAGCGCCACGTACCGTCGCTTGACCGCGACCCTACCTAACCTACCTCAACTAATGGCGGCCGGTGTTATACGCATTCAAGACACGCGGGTTATACTCGTGCCGGCTTGGCGCACAGTGTGGCGGTTGGCGCAGATATTCGCGGACAAGGGCATGCCGCTCACAGCGACTGAAGTCTGTACGGAGTATACTAATCGGTTCGAACCGGTGTTCCCTGCCACCGAGTCTGGTAAGTTATATTTCATGTATATGCTTGCCTTCATCTCTGTCAGTTGCTAGATTTGACTACCTCTGTAGTACGAGGAGGGATAAAAAAATAGTGAGAATGAGATAGAATATAATGACTATTGATAACTTAATAATTTATTTTTCTACATAGTCTCCGTGCCTCTCTACACACCGGGTCCAGCGCTTTTCCAAGGCTTCTATCCCTTTAAAAAAAAAGTTTTGTCTTGGTCCTGCAAAAAGCTCTCCACGGCGTCCATCACCTCGTTATCGTCTTCGTACCAGTTTCCCCTTAAGTATTCTTTCAATTTGGGGAACAGATAAAAATCGCTAGGCGCCAGATCTGGTGAATAAGGGGGGTGGTCAACCAATTCAAAGCCAGCTTGCTGAATGGCAGCCATCGCAACTGCCGACCTGTGCGCGACTGCGTTGTCGCGATGAAACAGCACGCTCCTTCGAAGTTTTACTCTCCTTTTCTCATTAATGGCATTCCTCAACTTGGGAATTAAAGCTGCATAATATTGGCCTGTTATAGTGGTTCCACGCTCCAGGTAATCAATCAACAATATCCCTTCTGAGTCCCAAAATATTGAGGCCATAACCTTGACAGCCGATGCCACGGCACGCAACTTCTTCGGGGTCGGTGATGATGACCGTTTCCATTGCGAAGATTGCTGTTTTGTCTCTGGATCAAAATGATGGAACCATGTTTCGTCTATTGTTACGAAAAGAGACAAAAAGTTTTCAGAATCTTCTTGAAACTTGTCCAACAATATCTTCGAAATGTCGAAATTGAGAAGCCCACCTTGCGACAGTGGAATACGGCGGAGCAGACTCCTAATGTTGCCTCCAAATCGCAATGAATCTCTTGCGTTTTTGATGCAAGTGGTTGCGGGCTTGAATCTCGCTGCAGGACAAAATTAACTTTATTGAAAAGACTTAACGACCTTAATTAGTAATCTTAGTGTTCACGTAAAAAAATAAAATTTTCCGTTTTTGAAATAACCTACAATGAACAATGATTACACATGGAAACAATAATGCTCCTTGCAAATCGCTTTTTTCCAGCCCTTGCAGAAGTTAATTACTATAAGTCACCTATAACTACTACTAGTAGTACCTACTAGTAAGTTACATTGGAATATATTAGTGATTTATAAAAAAAAACAGTAATTATTACGTCTCCTAATAACATAAAAATAATATGTTTTCATAGTAATTATTGAAAATAATTAACAAACAAATAAATATACAACTTTGAAAAAAGTTACGTAGTTACTAACATTTCGTAAGTTTTACGACGATCACACGATATATCCCTACCCAATATAGAAGTGCACCCCAATAGAATTAGTTTGCGGGACACTAATTATGCTATTTATGAAGGTATTGAAAACGGGCGGGGTGGCGGGGGTACGCGTCGTCATTTTTACGAATGGCTAGTGAGCTGGGGTTGATATCGTTTACAAGTAGGTTTAGTATTATTCTTCTTAGTGCCTTTCCACAAGTCCCGGTTGCCGGGTAGCCGGCGCCGGCCACCCCGGCGGCGAAGAGTGGTGTATGGAACACGCAAAAACTTTCATGCGCACCGGCAGCCAATCGCGCAGGAACAACCACGGAGAGCGCGACTCGTTTTGTCTGACACCCTCGTGCCGTAAAGAGTATCTACTTAATTCGTTGCAAAATGGAGATAGATACCAATTAAATTGTTGTATTTTGCATTTTGTAGGCCCGGAAATAAAGTATAGAATGCTCCACACTGTTCTCTTGTCATGTTAATCGGATGACCTCAATAATTTCTTGACTTCCTTTTCTGGCGGCGGTATTTTCGGTACAAAATCCACATTGCTATTAATTGTCCACGTTCCATTTTTAGAGAAGAGAAAATTTTATTATTTATTCAGTCGGCATTAAGTTTGGGTGAATAAATTATTCTAATTGCATAACTTTGTATCTTCTGTGACACAGGCTTCGACGGCGTGTTAGAGTTCCTGCGTCAATACAGCGAGATATTCTCCGAGGCCGGCAACGGCAGATGGGTTCTGTGCAATGGCGTTGTGGTGCCGCGAGTCCGGGACAACCCTATTGTGCACGAGGACTACTCTGTACACGACACCCCGCCCGGCCAGAAGGTAATACCACCTCCGCGGCGTACATACCTACCTATTCGCAGTGCCCGAATGGCCGGCTGAGATGCGGTTCGATTCCCGCCGCGGTTCAAATGTTTGCATGATCTACAGATATTTGTTCCGGGTCTGCTTGTTTCTCTATATATCGTGTATTGTTATTTATGTTTTTATATTGTTTTATAATTTAAGTGTGATGAACAATAAAGCGTTATCTATCTTTAGGAATGTATTGACAATATATATATATATATATAAGTATTCTATCAGTTGTCTGGTTCCCATAGTACAAGCTTTGCTTAGTTTAGGGCTATTTATTTATTCGTAAAACTGCAAGTTTCTGCACGCGGCTTCGCACGCGTGGTTTGTCAATAAAAAGTAGCACGTGTCTTAATATATTTTTTTGTATACCCCCTGGAGATGGAACACGCAAACACGCATATGGCCCGCCTGATGTTAAGTGGTAACCATCGCTTACAACAAAGTAATGCCTGATAGGACGCGCACCTTAGAAACGTGCCCTACGATGCACTGCCCTGCGTCCATCAACTTGAGGCATACAGGTGTAAACCTCATGTGCCTCGCTTTGTTATACCACTCATCCTGGGGCCTAATTCTGCTAATTTATAAGTAATAAAAACATTCTGAGGCTATGCCATTATTTATCGTTTATGATTCCTATCATAAGCTGCCAAATATTCAATGGTGTTGTCATAGCAACGGCGATCATTGAAAAAAGATTGTGATAATAGAATACCATAAGATATTTACAGTGGGCATTTTGCGACGATACCATTGTCATAGTGAAGCGATTGGGTTAGTAGAATTGGTCCTCAGATTGTGAATTTCAATGTTATGCGTTTGATTGATTTCAGGGTTCCCGTGTGTTTGAATCTCCAAAGCATAGCATTTGGTGCTCACCGCCGGCCAGCGCTTTACCTACCCCAAGTGCCTTGCTCACTCAGGAAAAACGTAAGTTTTATGCAGGATGTTTTATTGATCTAGCGAAGCAAGATCTCTAAATCAACTTGGGCAAATCGGCGTTGTATGTATGTTTGTTTGTCAGAGGATAACTTTGGAAGCGTTGATCCGATCATCGTCAAATTTAATACTTAGGTGATGGTGATTGATACATAGTGATGGCACAATTTTCGTGTGACTAAATGAGCTAAAAATGTTGGGGGGTTGTTGAGATATTTGGTAAAATAAATGAAAATGAGGCTATTAGGTCAAGTGGGACGTCAAGTGAAAGGTATTCATTTAGACTCCATTTTTATTTTTCGGAAATTCTTTATAGTTTTTGAGTTATTAGCCATAATATAAACTTAAACTTTGCCAAATTCACAGGGTACACCAGTGACCCCACAGTGCTGTAATTTGGTATGCGTGTAGCTTAAGTGACCCAAATATAGGCAAAAGTCTGAAATCCAGAATAACTGCAATTTGTACCCCAAAAAAAGTAACCACAGTACATGAACTCCCATTACCTGTAATTTTAATGAAACTGTAGGTCAAGTTGGTTGGTTATATATTTCGTGCCACTATTTTGATAGTCAAAGATTACAAATAATATTTTTTGTTTTTAATCGGAGAGTCGCGAGATCTCAGTTCGGTGCGAACCACTAGTTTATCAGTAAGTTGAGTATTGATTTTAGGTGGACGAGTTGAACAGTTGTATGTAATGCACGGTTTGTTTCCGACAGGTCGCACGCGGCTCGCCGCTCAGTTCGACGCGCCGTAACCATCCCACCTGTGCCACAACGAATGCATTCCTACGTTTATTTAGATTGCGAGCGTGTGATTAATGCCGACCAAAACCACCTAAGGATATTACCCAGGGTCGCAACGAATTTTAGACTAAAGTGTCCTAAATATTGTGATGTATGTAACAATAATGTTTTAGATCGTGTATATTTTTGTGCGTTTTATTTAGGTTAAGGTGTTGAAAGGCATTCGTTAAATGTTATTGTGTGTTCATACAAAATCAAATGTTACAGTTACGTTATAGATCGTCTAATGCGAACTGACGTTACAAATACGTTTTATGCTAAATGTATCTGTACACAATTCGACATATATTTACTTAATTAGCCTATAGTGTAGGTAGAGCGTTTATTGTTTGTTAGTCTTTCCTCGTACATGTTGATTGGTTAAGAGTATAAGAAGTCAAAATCACATCAAATCTAAACAGAAGTTATTTAATTTTATCTTTTTGACAATATAAGTATATTTTATTAGGTTAAAACATATAACGAAGGACTGATGATAACCTCAAAATGTCAATATAATTCTAAGAATGATTCTAGTATCTACGACAGGAACCGTCTCTTTTGGTATGCTATTTATCCAATCAAAAGTAGGTAATTTTTATACATTCTTAGAGTGACTTACATTAAGGCGTACATATCATTACTATGGTTTGAGGCTCAAAGTTGTTAGGAATAGTGTTTAAGGTTACTATTAACCACTACTATAGTTTGATAGTAAATACCTCTAACATTTTTCGAATGCTTACATAAAGTACAATAATAAAATGTGTTGATTTGTGTCTAAATAATGTTATCGTTTGACACGTGATCTCGTTTTGAAACGCATGGAATATGCTCCAGTTTTCATCATTTAAATATTAACTTGATGTTACTATACACGCAGACATATTTCTTTGTCAATCGTATTATCACTTTCGAATTTATGTACATATTTTAGATAACATTTACATCAAAAATCTATTTCTTGGAAACTTTGATTTTCTCAAGTAATGTACTAACTGGCCCTAATTATTATAATCACAATGTTACGTCAATTAACACGTTCAAATGTTTTATTATTGTTGAATCTAATCTAAATAAATGGAATAATGATTGTGTTAGAATATGCTTGTGCCTCAGTGCAATACCATACCAAAACTGGAGTTTCACATTAATCGTTAATTGGATTATTGTATTTGTTTAAGTTATGAAGAGGTATAAAACTTATTTTAAGGTTAAAACATGAGATTGACTTGTCTGGAATATGTTTAAAAGACAGTCAGTTTACTTAGAGTTACTATATTGTACAGTCGAAGATTTAAGATCCTATAGAAGCACAATATAAAGTTTTATGTTAAGTTTATAGAAATATAGATTTAAGTGTGGGCCAATAGTGTTTAGCCAGTTTTGGACTAAACACGTTTACGGTGTATAGTCTAAAATGGTTATTTACTAAGGAATTTAGAGTACATGGGCTAAGTATGAAAGGCATTCGAGCTGTGATACTTCCGTACCAATAACGATATGCCATGAGACCTTCGTATTTTCTAATCATCTGTATATTATCCAATACATGTTAACAGTAAACAAATATGTATGTATGCACTGTACATAAAATCTTTACAAAATATTGGTACAAGTTGCACATACTTGTTGCCTAGTGTTGTATAAGTTATTTAAAAAAATATTTAATTGTTTGTAATATTAATGTGGAACTCTTTGTTTATTTGCAAGTCTCGATACGTATTTATATTATTTGCCTATATAATTGTAAGCAGGCCCTTGCATATTTTGTCTATTGCCGTGTTTTATATCTTATAAATACTGCCAGTCAGCATTTAATCAAGTTGGCAATCACATATTATCTTATTTTGAATTCTGTTTATATTGATTTTATTATTTGACCATTACAAGTAAATAATTTGTGCTGATATTGATGGTAACAATGTCAGGATTAGCAAATACTGTCCACAATGAATGAATAATAGTTAAGTTTTTAAAGTTGGATTTTTTAAGACTGTAGCAGATACATTTAAGTAATGTTTTAAGTTATTTTACTTATATATGACCAATCATTTTATTACTATAAGATAGAAGTAAGTACCTTTGCAAAGAGTACAGTAAGTGAAGATGGCTAAGATTAGTATTATTTTTTTCTACATCTTCGTAATTCTGTGATCATTTATTTCTTGTAGTAGTTCTTTCAATCAATATAAGTATGGAAGTAGTATCTTGTCAGTATTGCATGGAAACTGAATGTAGTGTTCAAAAATAAATGTTATTTTTTAAATAAAATTTTGTTTTAT
This sequence comes from Philereme vetulata, assembly GCA_918857605.2. Taxonomy (NCBI): domain Eukaryota; kingdom Metazoa; phylum Arthropoda; class Insecta; order Lepidoptera; family Geometridae; genus Philereme; species Philereme vetulata. Next base: position 724,806 of record OU975438.1, on the reverse strand, counting down.
TTTTTTGATATCCTAGGTAGTAGGATTTTATTTAAACTATAAAAAAAACGTAAATGAATAATTTATTGAATTTATTGCAATGGCATTCTATAACTATCACGTAACATTGATCGTAAACTTTAGACTTTGGTCTGATCAGAGAGGGGTCCATTGCGCCTCTCCCAAATCATGCGATGCTTTTGCTTCATATAACACTTTCTCGCATCAGCATAAGCTCCAAGGTCGCCATCTGTGAAATCAAATCAAATATCAACATCTTATTATTCATTAAAATCATAAGGATCACTTTGAAACGTCAATTTTACTAAGAATGTTACAGTTGAAATGGAAACAAAGTTCACAAACACAAGTGTCTTGGGGACACTTCCGCCTGCGCGTTTCTGGATCGTTTTTTGTGGACACTACCAGCTGCACTACCGGTAGTGTTGTTGAAAATGAACGACACTACCGCGGTGTCTGGTACTGTTACAAACAATATAAACGGGTAATGCATCTGGTCATCTACAAAAAAATATCTTTTCTAGAATGCTGGACATTTCATGCAGCGCCATCTAGCCCCAAACTAAGCAAAGCTTGTAATATGGGAACCAGATAAACTGATAGAATACTTATAACTTTTTATTTTTGTAAATATAACTTGTAATATATAGAGAAACAACCAGACCCGGAACAAATATCTGTAGATCATGCAAACATTTGTTCCTCACTGGGAATCGAACCCGCAATCTCCTGCGTCTCTGCCGACTATTTGCCCACTGCACTACATTGGTTGGTCGTCTCTATTTACCTTAATTTAAATACATTTTATAACATTGTACAAGTTATAACATATCTCTAAAAATACTAAAGGATGATTTGTGTCATCAGAATTGTTACAAAGGGTCTTTAATATACTATTAAGCATAATCTATATTAAACTATACATTGCACACTTTTACAGCAAGCAACTTTAGTTGAAGCAACTACCAACTTTTTAAATATTCTATATCATTGCAACTCAAATCGAGTTGCCACATCTGTGCAGTTGTTAAAATTATATGAAATACATCATAAACAGCTAGTTGCGAGTTGCCAGAACTAGTTGCTGTGTCTACTCAGCGCCTTAGACTTACACTTGATGAACCAAGCTTCCTCAGCTTTCTTGTAGCTGTCAAGGACATGCTGGCAGCTTGTCATATGATCTGGGCTCTCATACATCACGCAATCTTCAAAGCGCTGACGCAGAATGTTCAGGATTTCACTGTCTACCATCCTGGAATAAGGTAATTATTGAAGTTTAATTAATTTCTCCGAAAACAGATGGTCGATGGGGCCGGAAGGTTCTCGAGTGGAGGCCACGGACCGGCAAGCGCAGCGTAGGACGTCCACCTACAAGATGGGCAGATGACTCGGTCAGAACCATAGGTCGGCGTTGGATGCAGGCCACTTCCAACCGCAGTTCCTGGAGATCAATGAGGGAGGCCTTTGTGGACGTGCAGCAGTGGACGTCCTACGGCTGATATGATGATGATGATGATGAATTAAATTCTCGTGAAATAGTATTGTTATTAATACACAAACTAATCCACAATCAAATTAGCAATTTAGAAGAGCTATTTTGAACAATTCCTTCTATGAATAGCCATAACCTAATAGCAAATAATCTTGATGATCTTTCAATAGCATACTAAAACAATAATAAGAATATAAAAGAAAGTCACTTTGGTTTGAATATGAATCATAGCAGTTAAAAACCTTTTTGCTTCATCTTCATTATAACGAATCAACTTGACAGCAAGATGTGGTTAAGGAGCACTAGATTTAAGAGCTGTGTCAATGTTGTTTTGTAAGGCTCAATATCCGTGGTGCAGTGGGCGAATAATCAGTTAAGATGCAGGTTTGCTTTCTGCAGCGGAACAAATGTTTGCATGATCTACAGATTTGTTCCGAGTCTCGGTGTTTTTCTAATAAGTATGTTTAATATCCAGCACAAAATTAAAAATAAGCATGTGCTTCCTCTGTTGGTTTCAAGTGTAAATAACTAAATAATTCTAACCTATCGCGTTTGAACTGGCTGTTGGCTTCGAAGTCGCACACGACATCGTCATCGTAGCATTGATCGATGGTCGGAACTCGACGAAATTTCTGGTGGTACCATGGATACTTCTTTTGGTTTGGCTCCACTACCTTTTCTGGAGCGTAAAAAGTTTAATTACCTACATGTTTGCTTACATAACAATATAAACAGCTGAAAATAGAGATACTATACCTCGAAACCAAGTCACTGGTGTATCAACTGCGTTGTACATAGCTTGGGCAAAAGCCCGAAACAAGTTATCATCAGGAGGAGATTTATTTTCGTCTTGAACCATTTTTACTGTAAAATGAAATTCACCTCCGAAAATGGGTGGTAGACCGATGAAGAAAAAAAAAATCGATTGAAATTCCGAGATGGATGGACGTTGACATATTATTGAATAATGGTAATACAAGACATTGACAAATTTGATAATGACATATAATTGGTCTGTGACAATGACATGTGACTAACCTAACCTAGGTTTGTTAGAGAATTACAGGAAATGCTTATGTTGAATAATTAAAAAAAAAACTAGCATAGCGCGGTAAGATTTAAAACAAACAAAACAAAGGAAAAAACTTAAAACTTGATCACTAGTGGTTCGCCACGAACTGAGATCTAGAGAGTCTCCCAAAAAACCAAAAAAATATTACTTATATTCTTTGACTAATAAAATAGTGCCACGAAATGGATAGCCAACTTAACAAGAATTATCTAATCTAATATTTACTTTACAAAGTTTCATTCAAATTACAAGTAACAAATTCATGTTATTAGATTATTTTTTTAGTAGTACCTACCTAGTTATTGCAGTTAATCTGGATTTCAGACTTTTCACAATATATCTTTAACTACATAAAGCTACAGTACCTAAGTAATACAAAATTTCAGCACTGTCACTGGTGGATTTCGACAAAGTTTGTTTCACCATGGATTCTAATAATTTGTCAAATAATAAGTAATTAGCATCCTGTAACTATTTTATTGTTTGCATGAATTAAATTACTTATTTAATATTATGTATTAATAAACGTTAGGTACGTGATAAATCCCGTATTTATAATAATGATTGAATTAACGCCCAAAGGATTCTTTGTAAATTAGAGAGTAGTTCAAATATTATTACTTCTCTGTGATATTTTTACTTGTTTTAAGTTGTACAACTTAATGTAGGTTTATGTAATAGAAAAGTGTGCTACATTAATATTCCCTTCTTAAGTAGGTAATTATAAATTAGGTTTCAGTATAAGTAGGTAATCCATGTCCATGAGGTAATCGGACCAACCAACAGCTGATTGAATGTTCGTGTTTGTGTGGGAAATTGGTAATACATTGAGCAAAAGCGGTCATTGAGCGAAGGGCGGGGGCACGCATGCGCCATTATACTTCATTCGTGTTGCTAGTCACAACAAAAGAGGATTCTGTCTGATTGCGTATTGTGTAGTTTCATTGTAAATATGTACCTACAGAAATAAAATATTCAGACAGAATCGGGAACTTTGCTTGTAAATGTATATCTGGCGCTAATTTTTACACTGTAGAGCCTTTTCTACCTGTATTTATCTCTAATTCATATTAAAATCTTCAAGAAGATCAATAATTTAGTAAGACATCCCCATGATCCCCATAGGGAAATGTTTCAGCGATGTTGAGAAAGCTCGCGCCGAACTTGCAACCCAGATAGGTTTTCCTGTTAATTCGCGGTTCTGTCCGTCAGTGTGTGAAGGCATCGTGTTGTGTTGATTCGCGGCGCGGTGCGGGCGTGCGGTGGAATGGGGCTTCGGGGGGCTCCAGTGAGTCAGTAGCCGAATAGCGAGACGCGCAAGCGGCCGCCGTCTTCTCGGGCCCATGCGAGTGTATAGCCGACAGGATGAAGTGGCGAGCGCGCGCGGCCACCTCCCGCGCGAAGGACCGCGCAAACATGAGCTTCTTCATCTTCATAATATTCTTCGTTGTGTTTGGTGTGATAGTTCTCACTGAACTGGTGCTGTTGGAGCGACCGGCGGTTCCTGGCTCCGCGAGACGCTACGGCGACGAGCTTCAGGTGAACTTCAAACACGATATCAATAAACATTGTTTCCTTTGTTGGATTTACGAGCTTTCAATGAAAGTGTATCTATTTTTGTCTCATTATTAGTAGTTTTGATGTAGAATAAGAAGTAAAGCTGATAATCTTTTACAGAAATATTGTACAGTAAGTTTATTGGAGCGAATAGTAAAAAAATCTACCTACTTACACTGTTTACATATCAATTACACAACGGTGTTGTTTTTTTTCTGAATAAATACTAATTACTTCCCACATCTTTACATAGTATAAAATGAAGTCGCTTCCGCTGTCTGTTCGCTTAGATCTTTTAAACTACTCAACGGATTTTAATACAGTTTTCAGCAATAGATAGAGTGATTCAAGTGGAAGGTTTATATGTATAATACATACATAGTAACTGAGAAAGAAAATGTTTGTTTGTTACTTTTTCATAACTAAACGGCTGAACGGATCGTAATGAAATTTAGCAAGGAGATAGATTACCTATATCTAGGGGAAGAACATAGGCTACTTTTTACCCGAGTGCGCAAAAGGAGGGTAATGTTTTTATTGAAATACCACGCATGCAAAGCCGCGGGCGGGCCAGCTAGTTGTAGATACGACAAATTGATTCCAGTACAAAGGTACCTAAATGTATAAAAACAGCTACTAATGGTGCTTTTAATTTGTACGATGGGGACAGCGGGCTCTACAAAACCTACTCTATAATTATTGTAATTACGCACAGAACAGTATTTTATGGTTTTGTAAAATTATATAGGTGCAAAGCTTTGTCCAATGGTCCCAATCAATTTGTAAGCAGTAGATACCTACTTACATTTAGGTATTGGAATGTTCCAAAATAAAGCTGTGGGGTGTACATACATCAGCTAAAATTATTTTAAAGATAAACTCTCCTTAACGCCTATAACTGGAGCTCTTCCTGGGAGACATAATTATGGTATTTATTGTTATGACCTATAGATAACTAGCTGATCGAAATAAAAATATAGCGTACTAGCTGACCAATCCGCAGCTTCGCACGCGTAGTTTTTCAATAAAAAACATTACCCTCCTTCTGCGCAGTTGGGTAAAAAGTAGCCTATGTTACTTAGGGTGAATGTAGCTTACCAATGGTGAAATAATTTTTGAAATCGGACTAGTAGTTTTTGAGTTTATTTATTACAAACATACACACAAAAATACAAATATACAAATCTTTTCTCTTTATAATATTAGTATAGATAGCACTCGGGGATAGTGTAGAGTGTAGACGATAATGATGATACACAATTACAGATTTCAATGATTGAGTAGACAGATTAGTTACCTACCCACGTTTGTTTAAAGTCTATTCTTCGGAAAACCATGTTTTCAGGAGCACAAGGCTTTGCCAGAGGATTTTCATATCTCATAGCACAGAAAGAAAATGTTGATCTCAAAATCAAGTCCCTCAATTTCCGCATTGATAACTTAAATAACTACGGAACTCTAAACGTTGCTCGTGATCCATCACGCGCTTGACCAATATTTCGTTGATTGCTCAGAACTCTAAAACAGAGTAGGTCGGCTCATTGTGTTAGTTTCATATCCCTATGAAACTTACTCCCTCTTATGCGCAAGAAGCAATACATTTCTAGATGAATGTTATAACAAAAATACAGGGGGGGGGGGGGGGGGGCAATCGCGCTAGTTTTGAACGATAATACCAAAGTAAACCAAAACAAAAACGTTACGTTATGCACAATTCGTATCGCGCTGACACGAGTGACATCAGTCAAACCAACGTGAGTTCCAACGTTCACACGTTCGAAATTAGCGCGGTTGCCTCCCAGATCATCCGTATAGACGGACTTTGGAGCTACGCTAAAAGCCAAAAAGGATCTTCGACAATACCTCAAATTATGAATTTCGATAGTCAACAGTCCACTGGCAACGCAGGAATTTATGACCATTTTGGTAAATATTATTCGGGTCTGTAGATGAAAAAGACGTCAAACCTTTTACTTCGGTTAATCAACATGTATTTGTCAAACAAAGATCAACCGTTAGCAACCTCCTTGTGTAGGTACAAAGCTACTTATGCGATGCTTTTGACTCAGTCGTGCAGGTGGACTCCATCTATACAGATTTCCGTAAAGCGTTTGACAAGGTCAATCTCAATATATATTTTATATTATGAACTAAATTAGCCTATCATGGTATTCCTGGTAGTCTTCTGCGGTGGATTAGATCGTATCTATCCATTAGAAGTCAACTCGTGGCAATCAAGGGGTACAGTTCTTCCGCGACTCGAATTCCTTCAGGAGTCTCACAGGGGCCACATTTGGAGCATTATTCTATATGCTGTTCGTCAATGATCGGGCAGAAAGCCTTCGATGTCCTTGCCTGTTATATGCCGATGACCTATACCGTATTTACAAGGGTACCTATGCTGTGTTACCGATGGTGAAGCACTGCAACACGATCTAGGCGTTATGGTTAAAAGGTGCACTCCCAATCACAAGTTCTTAAGAGTTGACTATACCTCAGCCCAAACTCGAATTTCACCCCCGCTTCTCCGCGCGCCGCTGCACATCCTATCTCGCCGTGGTTCATATGTTTGCCGGTTTTTTTATCATTCAGTCCCTTCATTATCTTGTTGTGTTTATTTCTCATTACTGCGTCTTTACAAAAACCAACTAAATATAAATTCTACCTTAGAATTACGTGTTCGTTTGGAGCGACAAGCGTCACGGGTACTCCGTCTGAAAGCCGAGGCCAGACTGAATCGCGAAACGGGCGTCCAGAGCGAATGGTTTCATTAGTGAAAAATTTAGATATTTTTATTTTATGATAAAATCAAAAGGTATTTTGAAAATTTAAAACACTGGTGCCCTTATTTATGTTGTGTAGAATTACTGTACAAAGTTTCAAGATCTAAATTGTAGTACTCATCTCATAAGAAAGGTTTTAAGATAAATTTGGAGTCATCTTTGGATTTTTTTCCAAATTTTGAAAATTTGAGAAAATTTTACGGAATCGTGTTTTCACAACACAAGCGCTCTAGCACTTATCCTTAACTATAACATATATGAATTTCAAATTGAAATCACAAAATTTGTTGAACAAAACATTGTTTCAAAATAAGCGATTTATCGTCTCCCCAGTTATCAACAAATGTTTCGGTTACCACATTTACTAAAAAATAAAACAAGATTATTTTTGATTACTCAGTTGCGTACACTTATTACGAGTAGCTTATTGCGTGCTCGGAGGAGTGTGACATTTGGCATAGTTATAAGGAGAACAGTTATATCAAGAAGACTAAGAAAAAAACACCGTTGGTGTTCGAGCGCATAATGGACTGGCAACTAGTACCTATTAATTTAAATTAAATATAAAGTAAAGTCTACTATCAACTTCTTACCAAGTATCTCTACGAGCCGTAGCTAATTTGTAGTTGTTGCTAATGGTAGAGCTTTTTGAGATCGTAATAATTTAAATATCTACCATGCGCATGGTTTGTCTCGCAAGTGACAATGTCCCCTCGCAAAGTTCCGAAAGATGTACAACGTATCTTTAAATAGCACAAATCCGGACCCATGACCTTGGCAGCGAGTGCCTTGCTCTGGGCATACAATGTTCTGTGTTCCTTTCAGATTTGCATATTTTTTTGCATGGTAACAGAAAATAAAATATCTTACCTATTAAAGGGTGAATTTGTAAAAATTAGGGGAAACGTCCGTTTTGCTGTAATCCAGGACAATATTTTGGGTTTATTTCAACTCAACTAGGTATCGATCACGTGTTGAGCCGTTTCTAAAATTCCGTCGACGATTTATGAATTTACCTACTGCTTTACCTAAATTATTATTTTATTCATGAAATACTTATGAAATAAATAATAGTGTAATATTTAGTACGTACACACTGAAATGATTAAATGCTTTGTTTTTCGGCCAGATGTTAGTTACCTAGTAGAAAGCCAATTTTAAAATAAACACGTGTAACTTAAATGAAACCCAAAGCATTAAATAAAGTTCTCACAAAAAAAACTTTACTTTTACAGTATTTAGGTTCTTATGAGCTCAAATTATGTCTCCATTGCGTGAGACAAAATTAGAGCCTCTGAAAACCGCACTCCGCAAAAGACATGTGTTTAGAATTTTCTTTTGCAGTTTACGAAAGTTGAGGCTGTTTGAGCACCAGCTTATCTGATTAACTACCTTTTTAGTTAGTGAAATGCGAGTTGAAAAGCGCAACTCACTATATCATTTTTTTACTATTAAGTCATTACTACCTCGAATATCTTTAAAGGTTTCCTGGAAGAAAAATCTTATTAGGGTTAAGCTCACTTTTCTACGTGTCAATTTTGTAAGCTTTTTTGACGGTTATCTATTTGTGTACAATAAAGAATATCTTTGTAAATATTCACGTAAAAAGATATCACTCTCAGAAGGATCTAATAGTAAGATACTTAAAAAATATTTTTTGTGTAAGCACACCATTCTATGTTTTTCGGATGACGGATGACTAGTAGAAAATGCTGCTTAGCATTAAGTCCTCCTATTGTACGTGTTTTTCTGTGCAATAAAGAATTAAATAAAAGCGAGGTTGTCGTAAAACTCTTCAACATCCCTACGACATACACATTGTGCTGAAAAACATTCCTAAAGCTCATCCTTTTGTATCAGAATGAATGGATGTATCAGATTGGTTTCTATTAGCTCCGAGGTTGTGCGCGTGCTGCATATTGATCAATTGTTCATTCCTCTATTATGATTCCTTCCTATTTATTATTACAATTTGATCAATATTTTGATCGAAAATTTCCTATTTTTCCAAACTGTTCTAACTTTTTATGCTATACATAGTATACCCCCCCAGACATTGTCAAGCTCCATCCAAAATCTATACTGTACAGTGTTTTTTTTAACTAGCACAGTACTGGGAAATCCAAAAGCATAGCAGATACAGAGAAACTGTCTGACGAACCATTTAAGTAGTCTTTTTTTATAGAAACAACTTTGGTGAAAAAAAAACGGTTAAAAACACTATGAATACGTGAAGAGGAAAAATTGTGAAAGAGTGAAAGTGTCCTTTTTTAAGGTCCTCCGTGCGCGCAACGGCGCAACGGAGGAGTGTGAGATTTGACCTAGTTCAAGTTTATATGTAGAAGAAGAGAAAGCCAAAATAAAATAAGAACCAGGGTTGAATAGTACCCATATAATGTAATGTAATGAAATTAAATTCAAACATTTTTATCATAAAGATCTTTTGAAACGTCATTTTAACTCTCTTTTCATCAGGAAAAGAAAAATCTAGATAAGAAAACTGGTTTAAATACAGCACTTTGTTTAGATAAAATCAAAGTAAAATTAGGTCAGCCCGGCCACAGCATTTGTCCTGATTGTATAAGGATTCAAACTGTTATAAAACGAAGCCCACTTTAAAACGCAATAAACTCTGCTTTAGTAGGTACTTACCTATTGGTTTCATATTCAAAGCTGAAAGGTTCATGCGGTTAACCTATTTCCTGGAATTTTCATCATCATAATCATCATATCAGCCGTAGGACGTCCACTGCTGGACAAAGGCCTCCCTCATTGATCTCCAGGAACTGCGGTTGGAAGCGGCCTGCATCCAACGCCGACCTGCGGAATTTATATTAATGGACCTGGAATTTTATACACTTATAAATATAACCTTTGAATCTGAATAGAACATACAACACAGTTATGTAGCTTTTTGAAATAAAACTTCTTTACGCACTCTTGACTTGGGGAGTAAGCTGGTGAATGCGTTACGAAAAGTGCGAACGGAACATGAGAGGGAGATATAAGTTAGTGAAGAGAAAAAGAGAGAGAGTTACGTTTCGTATATTTTTGAAGGTTAATGTGCGAGTGCGAGTTGCGTCTGTCCCGAATGAACATAGACTGATCGACCTACAGACGTGTGGACAATTTTGTAATTGAACAATTTTATAAATTAATATTTTGAAAGAGAAGTTTTACTTCAGTCGTGTGGTCTAAAACACTCGTTTTTTAATAGTTATACACAGTGTTTTTTTTAACTGTAACAGTACGGCAGCACCCATAACCAGAGGAGATAGAGGTGCAGTTTCTTTTTAAACATCAGCTCGTTTTTGAAGAAAAACATTTTGGCATTAAAATTTTTTGGTCAAGTGTGAGTAGCCCTTAAAATGAATCAAGTTGGTAAATTTTTTTTGTTGCCGATTTTGACAATTTTGACTTTTGAACATGGTTCTTGCACCTGTCGGACTTTTATATCAGTCATTGCATCATCTTATTTGTCCTATCATGGCATTGTCAAATACGCAAAAAGTAGACTTAATTGAAGCAGACTTCCTCAATCGCGGTCTGGGTAGTGTTCCTGATACCACTTCAGCGCATTAGTTGGGCTTAGTTGGTTGAGGAAGTATGCTTCAATTAAGTCTACTTTTTGCGTATTTGACAATGCCATGATAGGACAAATAAGATGATGCAATGACTTATATACAAGTCCGACAGATGCAAGAAATTCAAAATTGTTCTGAAATACGAAATGTTTTTGAATTGCTCATGGGAGCATGGAGTTCCTAAACTTCTTAATCGCTACAGTATTAATACTTCTTTAAAGTGTAATTAGAATCTAATAAAATGTTTGTTGGAGGAATTTTGCTTTGTCCTGTTGTATGAGAATACATTTTTTCAAATTTGACTAACTTCCGCTGTTCAGATTTTTTTCATTCTGTACAATAAATGATCCTTTCATAGGACTGCATTGATCGGCATCAAAAAAAATAATTATTTATTTTATTTATTTATTTAAAGAAACCAACGGCGATACAAATTGTTTGGTAAAAATAGCTTAGAACTAAACGCAAGGCTAATAACAGGTTTCTACGTTTGAACATTGTAAAGAAAAGATGTCGGGAACAAAAACAAAACAAAAACAGCCTATAATAAAAAAAAAAAAAATACATTTATTTCAAGCAATTATGTAGCTCATGTAGGAAAGCGCACAACACAATAAGTAAACTAATGTTTATACAGGGTTTTTGAAAGCATGCCTGTGACAGCAATGTCCGGTGTACGGGCTGTCTACTCGGCCGGCTATCATTGCCAAGACGGTGTTGGCGCTGGCCCGCAGCCTGTGCACCAGGGACGCGGCTCGCTTGCGCATGACGGTATGGAAGCAGTCGACCCGCACCGCCGCGAACATCCCTGATGCACTGCAGTAGCGGGGCAGCCCCAGCATCGCCCTGAGTGCATTGTTATACTGGACGCGGAGTGCGCTGTACGCCGCCTGCGTATACTTCGCCCACAGGCTGCACGAGTACAGAGAGGTACAGTACGCCCGAAATAAAGTCAGCTTAACCCCCTCTGAACTACGCGCAAACCTGCGAGCAATCATATTCGCACGCACGGACAGCGCCCTCCGCTCCCGTTCGATGTCTTCATTGTCTTTGAGGTCTGTAGTGACATCGTAATAGTTAGCCTATTTTAAAGTTACAATCAAAATAGTATTAGTAAGTTGTACACTACACTTGTAATAAAAAGAATCTAATGTGAAATTATTGTGTTAGAAAATAAAGACTGAGCAAAGTAAAAAGAAAAAAATCGTCTCTAAAAGTGGAAATATGTACCAAAAACACGTTTCAATTAACCCAAGGTTGGTAGGTGTTTAAGTGCAGAAAATTCAAAATAAAACGCATGCGATTTCATAGGTAGGTATTATAAAAAAACATGTTAAAAAAATAGGCAAATCCTCCCCTCCACCGCACTAGAAAGCTCCCATCCACCACCACGCCTTAAGATTTACCACGTAATGCTTTTATAATCCTACCTCTATAGCACAGACCAAATAGGTAGGCTTTGAACAATCGAATATATCAATATCTTTGAATTTCTTCTTTTGGGTTGCAACAATACGAACAAAAACAGAATTCTGTAAATAGTTGGTGCGACATGTAGGTATGTGGAATAAGCAAGTGTGTCGTGTTCTATAAGATGGAGTTAAGAGTCCTATCTGACCAACTATTTCAGGGCAATCTATCCGCGAGTGTACAATGTCATACAAAAACATCATGTCCATCACCATTCGACGATCACTAAGAGTCATAAGCTTGTGGTAGAAACAGCCATCCTCGTAACTTTTAAAGTACTTCTTTGTCTTATAGTTTAGGAACCTGATAAATTTTTCTTGTACGTGCTCAAGGCGTTGGGTGTAAGTTATATAGTATGGATACCATATACAACTAGCATACTCGAGGCTACTTCTCACGTAGCCATTATAGATACATTTAATGCAATCGGCATTGTTGATAGTTTGATATGTATGCTTAATGAAGCCCAGAAGTTTGTACGCCTTATCTGTAATGATATCTACATGCTACATACAGAAAGTAAGCTTAGCGTCAAGATTAATCCCTAGGTCACGCATCAATGTAACTCTTTCAATTTGACTATTTTGAATACAATTACCAACTTGATTCATTTTAAAGCGCTACTCACACTTGACCAAAAAAAATTTAATGCCAAAATGTTTTTCTTCGTAAACGAGCTGATGTTTTAAAAGAAACTGCACCTGTATCTCCTCTGGTTATGGGTGCTGCCGTACTGTTACAGTTAAAAAAACACTCTGTATAGCACTAGTACTCAATCTACACTACACAAAGGTTATCTGGATAAAAATTATAATTAGCATTTAGTTCGCCTATGAATTACTTTATTTGTGCAAAAAATAATTATCCTCTACCTTTTTTTTAGGGCGCCAATGATAAACAGCTTAATTGGCATCCTAATTAATTTTGTTCTAATAACTTTACCAGTTTAATGCCTGTTTAATTCTTACATTAAATAGTTTAGTAAAATACACGTGTTTTGAAATTTTAAAGCCATGTAAAAGATTCTACTCGTTATTTTTTTGGACAAAAAAAGTATAAATATTTTGCTGGACATTTCACACAGCGTTATCTATCCCCAAAGTAAGCAGAGCTTGTACTAATAGGAACGAGATAACTAATAGAGTACTTAAGTATATACTTTTTAGGGTTCCGTACCCAAAGGGTAAAACGGCACCCTATTACTAATGCTCCGCTGTCTGTCTGTCCGTCTGTCACTAGGCTGTATCTCATGAACCGTGATAGTTAGACAGTTGAAATTTTCACAGATGATGTATTCTGTTGCCGCTATAACAACAAATACTAAAAACAGAGTAAAATAAATATTTAAGGGCGGCTATTCTTCTCTTTTTTAGATAATGGAACGGAACCCTTAGTGCGCGAGTCCGACTCGCACTTGGCCGGTTTTATGTTTATGTTTCCTGTAAAGTTAATAATTGTCATGGGCAGAGGTAACTTACCTACATATATTTTCGGAATATCCTGTATATGTTTAAGCATTCTAGCATTTTATTCCTATTTTGTGCCCAGTAATACGTTACGACGTATTACTACACAGTACCCGCCCTGAGAAGTAGTAGGTACCTACCAATTTATTAACCATCCAAAAATTGGAAGCAGGTAGAAATTACCGTCCCGGAAGCGGTCATTAATCTTCACTGCTGTCCTTTTTATGTACGGATTAAAATAAAAGTGTAAAAAACTGTGGAAGTTACGCTATAAACAGCATTAATATGATTTTTTACTACTTTTTCGCGGCAAAAGCTTTAAGAAATATATATTTTAGAGTAAGCTTGCTATTGAGGGCGTTACAGCGTCATGAACTATTATTTAATAATAAGTATGTCAAATTCTAAGTAAAGTTTTGCAAGCATCTAACTTGAATTGGTTGAAAAATATATATGTCTATGATTTAAAACTTACTAAACTACTGATTAAAACGGGTTTTACGAGTACAACACTGCCGAAACGTCGCCCGGGATAACAAATAAAAAAGGTACGTACGCGATAATACCTGTTTTAATCAGTAATTATGTACTGTGATTTCGAAAATTTGAAAAAAACTATTAAAACTTACTTATAAGCAAATGTTGGCCGAGTGTTTGTTGTTCAATTGATTTAAATAAACATACGAAGCGCGGCTAACAGCGATTTCTTGCAATAGTAGAGTTTTTATGATAGTATTTAATAAACAGAAGGTGAATATCTGAAGCCAATTAGGCTTTTAATTAAACGTTTTCGCCGTAATCTCTGAACTAATCAAATTAAAATCAAAATCATACAACCTTTTGCCCTTATTCGGCGACCTCCGTCAGTGTTCACAGTGGGCGAATAGCCGTCTGAGATACAGGCGGTTGTGAGTTCGATTCCCACCGTGGAACAAATGTTTGCATTATCTACATATATTTGTTCCATGTCTGATTTTTTCTCTATAAGTATGTATTGACTTGGACGTCTTCCAAAGAGACTGGCGGGATATGGCTCTAGACCGCGATAAGTGGAAGGAAGAAGGGGAGGCCTTTGCCCAGCAGTGGGACAGGATGGGCTAGTAAAAAAAAGTATGTATTTTCAAAAAAAGTACAAGTATTATAATAGTTATTTGGTTCCCATAGTACCTACAAGCTTTGCTTAGTTTGGGGCTAGATAGCGCTGTGTGAATGTCCAGCATTATTTATTTACTAGAACGTGAATGTAGGAATAATTAAATCAAGGTTATGTCTAGTGATTTGCATAGCATCAGGTACCTATAAAATTAATCTTCTGAGTATGAGGGTTCCACTACGACTCATTTCCAAGAATATGCAAAGCTTTATCTAAATCTCGATATCTCTTCTTCCCGATGTCATACTCGTAACATGTCGTTAAGCCATGATTTTCTTTGTATACAAAGATACGAGAAAGTCAAGGTAGGTAATCAGTTCTATCTACCCCGTTATAAGTGAATCGGTTGACCTGCACTAAAAAGTATTTTTACACCCAAATGGTAGGTATTTACTTTTGTTGATAATAGCGTTATAATGCCATGCTTTCTGCTGCTATTAACTTGTCGTTTACTCCTTGTAAATAACAAGTTACATATATTTAGAAGCCAATAACAAGTTGCTTCCAAATAGTATGTCAACCCAATAATTGTCCTCATTTACGAGAACAATGTTTGTTCTGCTCATGACGTTTCAGAATTTATTCAAGTGTATTTCACTGAAAGTTTACAAAAAGTCAGCTGTTTTGGGTAGCATCACAGAATACAATTATTCAAGGAATAAATATATTTTTTTTGTTCTCAGAGTTGGGAAGGCAAGACTGAAACGGGAGGTGGTGAAAGCGGCGAGCCACCGCCACCGGCACACTCGCCGCTCGACGCGGTCTGGCAGCCAGTTGCAGGCACTAAGTAAGTACCTGAATTTATCTTTACCCTAAAAACATAAACCACATTTTAACGCATCTCACTAAGATGTTTTCTGCACCTGAAAGATTTGAAATGAGCTTGCCTGGGAGGGGTTTCAACAGGAGCATCAGCATTTGACTTTTTCGATAACCAACGCATGCACAGCAACTAGAATGTTACAGGCCTCTTTAAGCGATACCAATTTACATCAAAAGGCCCGTCTGCTTGTGTGCTTTATCTTGTAAATGGGCTAAACAAGCGTTCTATAAGGCGCGCAGTGTATGAACATATGCAAAAGCATACTTCTGTTCAAAATTAACGCTACCCGCCCCCGCCTCTTATGCATGATCAATTTCCCTCTAGTTTCATTATAGGTACCTAATCTACTTCAAGTTTAGGTAGGGTACTGATGTGCCTAGGTATAAGTACTTTTATAAGTGTAGTTTAATATGCAGATGAAGTAGGTATAGCTAGAAGACTGCTATCTCGGCAATTACCGAAATAAATAAATAAAAACTGAAGAAGGTTACCAATGCCCATCGTCTATTGTAAGTAAATGTCCTTGAAGCGTAAATATGGGGCATAATCTCTTGGGTAATAATCGTTATACAATTTTCTTGAAGGTTTATGTCACACTTATCGGTACATCAAGCTAAGGAGACGTAGGAAGAGCGTTGATACGCCGATAAAGCACGGTTATTGTGCGATACCCCTACGTAAGTGTGAAAATAGCTTCACTATTATGAAAATGGTCAGATATCCAGCATATTACAAGTTTTCACATCAAGATTTTCATCATTCAAGGGGTTTTATACGCGTTTTAATGTTAAATTACTCTAGTACATTTGTTATCTAAGCGAGTATTAGGAAAAAAAAATACTTATTCTTTGAGGGTTGGTTCTTCAGTCCGTGTTGTATCGTCTTTGTTATTTATTATTGCATGTAAATTGCCTTCATGCTATTCTTGTACTTGGGGAATCATTTAATAATAATCTTGTAATGGATCAAAGGCAACGTTTATATTTGTCAGAAAGTAGGAATTATGTCGCGACAGAATAGGGCTTTTGCCAGATTGAGGCAAAGTTGAAAATAAAATTTAATTGTTCCCTGGTTGGTTTGATTAGAACTAAATGGGGAAAGATCGTTATATGGGTAAATATACTAGTTTCTGTCAGTTAGCTACACTCGCGTAGAACACTGATAGAATATATCCCCTAAGTAACTATCATTCCAGTATATTTTAGAACATAATAAATACTGAATAACAGTACTCCTAAAGCACATGAATACGATATATGCGTGCAGACAAAGACAAGAAATGTCGGTCTCCAGGCCCTTATCTCTCCCGGATAGGATATGCAGTTACGAAGTCATTAAGCAGAAACATCCGTTAATTCGTTATCATAATTGCACGAATGATGACTTCTCTGGCGTAGTGGTATGTTTAGAGCGATAAGGCCGCCTATTGCACCACACTGTATTAGTCTTTAAGTTTTCTACTTTAAGTTATTGTAATTTGGTGTAACAATAAAGAATTATCTATCTATCTATGCGTGCCATATGCGCTCCAGGTCTATTTTTTTTGCAAGATCTACCAATGTTTGTTCTATGTTTAAGTGTTCTTTATATACCTGCGACACAGAGAATCCTAGGGGCTAGGAATCTCGGGTGTTCGTTGTGTTCGTGTGGAATGCTGATATGCCCCTGTTAAAGACAGAAAGCGTAGGCCTAGTAATAAGAACTCAGTAGCACAATTCGGGTTCCCTGAAAAATTGCCTAGATCACAGGACAACATCTTTTCCAAATAGGTGATGCTGTAGTTAAGCACATAATTTTCTGTGGTTCGATATTTTTACAAGCTTCTTAATTTTTATTAACTCGCAATGTATGTATGTTCGTCCGGAGGGAATCATGCAACTTAATTTTAAACCCGTTCCTCTCACCCGATTGAGCTGAAATTTGGAATACATATGTAACTTCGGTGACAATGCAATAATATGTTACCATGGAGGTGGTATCATGATAGAGACGGATGCTAGACAACGGAACTTCTGAATGGATTATAGTAGGCTCATTTGGATCTGCTTGCGGTTCCGATTATTAATTTTATAAAAACTTGTTTTTAAAAAGTAATTTTTCAACAATAAACTATTAATGTTTAGAACAGATAGGAATGAATGAGTAAATTTTATAAAAAAAGATTACGACTATTCTGTACCGGTACATAAACATACATCATACACAATCGAGTAGGAAGGTAAAAATAAAACCTGAACTCTTAATTCAATGGTAAATGCCTACATGAAAAAGGTAGTTTATGCTTTAAATCTGTTTATTGCTGCATTGCACATGTAAACGTGAAGTACCAAAATTTAAATGGAATAATATTTTTCCCGCTCTTGTAAATCTTCACAAGAGCGTTAACTTTGTTCGTATATTATACTGAACGATTTTATGTAGAGCCTCTTATTCAGATGGCGGGCAAATGTGCCTCGGGCCTTAGCTTTTTTTAACCAAACTTTAGGCCCGCATACATTTTTAAAAACTGTTTTTTCGAGAATACTGCTTCTCGCGATTGTTATAGCTCATTGCTCCCTACAAAAAGAAATAAGGAAACAACAAAAACAACGCATCTAAACACGATAAGTAGCAACACGGTAATTAATAAACCATTCGCCTTTTTCTCTTTGTTAGTTTGCTTCCACGTTTTTTCTTTTACATTGGGTTTGTCCGGCCTTTGGCTCGAATAAAAACAATGTACAACCCAGGAACAAAAATAGAAGGGTAGTCTTACTTTAGCTAAGTATTAAAACCGCGTACCATATGGGATACTTCTGGACAATGACCAGGAAGTTGCAGTTTTTTTTCATGGTAGAAACATTTATTGGTCACGTATTGGCATATTGGTGGGCATATTTACTCTTGTTTTTAGTACGTTTGCAACCAGAACTGAAATAAAGGATTGGTCGTTTTCCATATAAACTTATCTACTCATTTTGCATTATTTACTTCTGTTTAATAATTGATTTTATTTGTGTTATTTTATTATTATTGGAGGCATGAACCTATATGCCTACTTAAACCCTGACGTTGATTTAGTCCTTCATATATGTTACAGCCCAATTATGCAAATGGTGATAATTATGTAAAGGAATCTTGAATACTTTGTCAAAACACTGACAGTTAAGTTAAATACTCTGAATACCTGTCACTTATTTAACTTTATATTATCGTATTGTTCTGAAACGAATTCTGTAAACTTTCTGGAAAATTAACATGAATAAATACAAAGTTTTCCAATTAAGCAACTCTACTGTAAATGTAACGGAGAAATATATTTTCGTTTAAAACTTTTGTTTCATGTTCATCTACATACACAATACTGTCACGCCAAGTTCTGGAAGGGTAGGCAGAAACCACGGAACTTTTACTACGGTGTTGACATACCTTTTCTGCTTCATTCACAAACATTGTTCAGTTTGTACTTTATATTCCTTAATTTTGGACTGGTATGTTTACGAGCCCGTATAAAGACTCTTCCATTGTTTCCGGTGAACAAATAGCTACAAGCTTAAACATGGTAGCTGTTATTTCGTTTAGCATTAAATAGAGTGCTTTGGAACTTGGTTATGGGTGATTCTACTATTAGAAGTAATACATTTTCCTAAAAATAAAGTACCATACTAATCTTTTAATCTGTAAAATTTGACATTTGATTTTCTTATAACTTCCTGTATTATTATTAATTGGTATGTTTTTAATTTAAAGGCTCATATTTATTTGTGATTATTATTACTTTTGTTTTATATGGACACTGTCTGAAATAAATGATTATTCTATTCTATTCTTTAAACTAGCTGACCAAACCGCAGCTTCGCACGCGTAGTTTTTCAATAAAAACATTACCCTCCTTCTACGCAGTTGTGTAAAAAGTAGCCTATGTCACCCGGGGATAGTGTAGCTTCCCAACAGAGAAAGATTTTTTTAAATCGGTCCTGTAGTTTCGGAGCCTATTCAATACAAACAAACAAACAAATCTTTCCTGTTTATAATATTAGTATAGATGTGAAAGTGAATTTCTTTGTTTGTGTGTTTTTCACGTTGCAACAGCTGAATTGATTTCGATGTAATTTTGTATATAGATAGATCATGACCCGGATTGAGACTATGGGCTACTTTTATTGACAAACGACGCATGTGAAGGCGCGTGCCAAAGCTAGTTATTAAATAAACGACATAGAGGTTGTAAAAGTGTGATCGGTAGGAATGACACGTATACCACAACTATACTCATATATGCCAAAAGTAATATTGAGTGAGCCATTACTTGAACTGATTATGAAAATGATGAAAGTAATATTGATAAATATTTTTAATATAAATAAATATATTATTCTAGCTGTTGCCCGCGACTTCGTACGCGTTACACTACTAAATGTAAAATGTCAAAATGTAGGTAACCTGAATGTAGGAAAAAAATCTAAACTCGCTGATGCAACTTGACTTGACACCCTGTTTTTATCTCATGGGACCTGTTAATCCAGGTTATAATCTACGTACATACTAAATTTCATCGAAGTCGATTCAACCGTTACGACGTGATTGAGTAACAAACAAATAAATAAACAAACATCCAAACTTTCGCAATTATAATATTAGTGTGACTAGACATTTTACAAAGTGCTATCTAACCTCAAACTAAGCAACATTTTACTATGGGAACTAGATAACAATAAGCTAATGTTTTTAGAAAAAATACTGCTTACTATAGATACAGCAAATAGTACCCCCTTTAAATCAGCTTTTTAGACTTTATTTTTAACCTAAAATGCTTAACTTGTGGCTTGCCACTAAATTTTCACCAAAACAGTCATCTTTACTAGTCCTACGATAGAAAACGTTGAATATACAAGTAACTTTTTAACAAAAATATTACCGACCTCAGATAACAGAAAAAACAAACTACTGAACCGATTTCGATGAAATTTGGGGACCAATGACTATGGGACCAATCTGATAGTATATCCTTTCAAATAAAAAAAGAATTTTGTAAATTGGTTCACAATTGACGGAGAAATCGGTGAATATACATAAAAAAATATACAGTGGAACATATTAGGTTGGGGAAAAAGTTACTTCGCATTTTTATAAAAAATTCAAAACATTTTTAATATAGTTTATTTACATTTAACTAAAGTATGTAAGTACCATTTTGTTCGATAACTTTTTGCCATCTTGTAGGTAGGAACATGATCCCATTGCTGTAGAAATTTTGTGGCTTCTGATCAAAATACCGCGACAAGAAGTTTTGGCAGTCCTCTCGTGATGTTAACCTGACACTGCCCTAAAGAATTCTGAAGAGACCGAAACAGGTGGAAATCTGAAGGTGCAAGGTCAGGACTATACGGCGGATGGATTAACACCTCCCAGCCAAACTCTCTTAATTTTTGCTTAGTGGCTAAAGATGTGTGAGGTCTAGCGTTATCATGATGAAAAACCACACCTCTTCTGTTGATTAATTCTGGCCGCTTTCTCTCAACTTCTTGCTTTAATCTCATCAGTTGTTCGCAGTAGAGTTCAGAATCGATGATCTTGCTTGGTGGTAATAGCTCATAATAAATAATGTCCTTCCAATCCCACCACACACACAGCATCACCTTGTTGCGAGTTAACCTGGGTTTCGCCACAGTCTGTGAAGCCTGACCGGCCTTTGACCACGACCTTTTTCGCACGTTCTTGTCGTACGTGATCCACTTTTCATCACCAGTTATCAGCTTCTTCAAAAATGGTTCGGTTTCATTACGTCGTAATAAAGAATCACAAATGAGTACACGGTTCATTAGGTTTCTTTTAGTGAGCTCGTGGGGTACCCAAATATCGAGCTTTTTTGTGTACCCAGTTTTTTTCAAATCGCCAAAACTGTTTTGTGGTCAATTCCCAGTTCTTCAGCTACGTCGTAACTACTGATATGCCGATCTTTCTCAATTTTAAAAAATGGCATCCATTTTATCCGTAATAGGGCGACCAGAGCGACGTGCATCTTTGACATAAAAATTTCCGGATTGAAAACGCTTAAACCAAATTTGTACTACTCTCACAGACATTGCACTAGGTCCATAAACATCGCAAATTTTTTTCGCGGTTGCGTTGCATTTTTACCTTTTTTGTAGTAAAATTTTAAAATGTATCGAATATCTTCATAAGATTCACTCATCTTTACAGTACGAAAAACAAATAAAAATCACACATTTTCCTAATTTGAATTTGGAATTATCTTATTTAAAATTTGAATGATACCAAAACCAGCCAGATAGTATAGCCAAATAGTATAGCCAAAGAGATTTTTTTACAAGTTCATACATACTATAATGCGAAAAGACTTTTTCCCCAATCTATTAGAACCTCCTTCTTCTTTGAAGTCGGTTAAAAATAGCTGCAATTAGCATAGATATTTTATGTGAAGTACACATAAAATATCTATGTTGTTATGGTTAAAATACATTTTCCGAAACAGTATGGGTGCTAACACTCTGCGCAATATTATGAATTCTACGTCACTAACGGTCGATGGACATTGCCAATACATATTTCCAAGAATACCCTTACGATATTAACTTGATAACGTTTTTGAAAAGGTTTCCATACTAAGGTCCCGCCAGAGATAGCGATGTAACGGTTTTGTTGTCACCAAAAGTTTTAATATATGTCGTGAGTGAAGGGTTACATCGCCGAGTGTGTATATTTCTTGGACTCTGACTTTGTGCCTACCTTACGACAATATTTAAGAATAGTAGAAAGTGGGGAAGTACACACGGCTACACATCAAGCTATAGATTACCAGTATAAGCAGACCTCTCATTCTACCAAAAGCCTACACAATGCGAGGTCAGCTTATACTGGAATATTATAGCTTGATGAGTAGCCGTGTGTACTACTATTTCCGCCGCCAAGCAGCATTGCTCTGTTTCGGTTTGAAGGGTATAGTTGCCGGTGAAATTACATGCACATGCACATTACACCTATATGCCTCAAGTTGATGGACGCAGGGCAGTGTATCATAGGGAACATTTCTAACGTGCGTGACCTACGAGGCAATTCTCTGTTAGAGGCGATGGTTACCAGTTAACATTAGGTGGGCCATAAGCTTGTTCCATCTCCATCTATATCTATCTAATATTATAAAGAGGAAAGATTTGTATTTTTGTGTGTATGTTTGAATGAATAAACTCAAAAACTACTGGTCCGATTTCAAAAATTCTTTAACCATTGGAAAGCTACATTCACCCTGAGTAACATAGGCTACTTTTTACCCAACTGCGCAAAAGAGGGTAATGTTTTTATTGAAAAACTACGCGTGCGAAGCTGCGGATTGGCCAGCTAGTGTAGTATAAAAAATTAAATAAAGTTATCACAATAGCAGACAATATTACTTTCAACGAAAACAGCTGACTTTTACGAAGCGTTTCTTATGAAAAATTCTAACTGTAGCGGGCAAACGTATTTTTAAGGTACTTGTTTGAGGCATAGGCATGCCATACTCGTACGTATCACAGGTCTTCCTAGTTTGGGTCCTATGTTTCTTTTGCAACTAGGTTTTAATG
Organism: Philereme vetulata; assembly: GCA_918857605.2. Taxonomy (NCBI): domain Eukaryota; kingdom Metazoa; phylum Arthropoda; class Insecta; order Lepidoptera; family Geometridae; genus Philereme; species Philereme vetulata. Next base: position 701,844 of record OU975438.1, on the reverse strand, counting down.
TTTAACTAAAATACTGAATCTGATGTACCTACCCTAGTATTGTGAAGTTCGTTACCGAAATAAATTATCTTTATCTTTATGATACTTGTGAGATCGATATTAGCACCATTTGGGGAACGTTACAAACACAAAAATAAAAAGGCGGTTAAAACATTTACTTTAAGTTCATTAACTTTTGACCCCTATGAAACTGTTATGTGGTTTTCGTTTGCATAAATAAAAGGTTGATTGTGACAACTATGTTAATGTAACTTCTTTGACAAAGGCAACTAATGACAATTAATAAGGGTAAAACGGAAGGGTAAAAACATACCCACTTTTTCATTCGTAAAGCAAGAAAGAAAAACTGCCTTGCATTTCTTTGATGCTTCACTTTTACAAATTAAGAGGTCTCGTAATTGCTATTTCTATATACTTTCTCTGTTGTTCCTACGTAGCCGTATGATGAAGATTATGATGCTCAAGGCGTAGTTTGATATCATTTTTAACAGTGGGTGACCGTTAGTGGCGCTTAAGACAGTCTCTTTAAAGTCGACTTGGGTAACGATGCCTAATCCTAAAAGTTAAAGTTTGTTTATCTATTTTCTGGCACGACTACTTAACACCGTGAGGTTCCACATGAATTTCATTACACGAACACTTTGGTTAAAGAATAGTCCTCCTGCCGAGGTTTTCCCTAGAGACTACGTTATGGGGTTTTTCAAAAAGGGGCGTTTATAAAATTTTAATGGGTCGGCAACGCGCGAGTAATACCTTTGGTGTTACAAACGTCCACAGGCTACGGTAACCGCTTACCATCAGGTGGGCCGTATACTTGTTTGCTACCTTAGTGGTATAAAAAAAACACTACACAAAGGTTAGTTGAAGGAAAATGCTAATTAGCATTAAGTTCACCTATGTATTATTTTATAAGTGCAATAAAGATTTTTTAATTTAATCTAATCGTTTTTAGTGTCTAAATATGATTAAGGAAGTTGTCAAATATAATAATAATCAAAAGTAAGATTTTAATGAGTTTAATTAAATAAAAGTGTTTATTTGTTAGTTTTAATTACCTTGCTCATTATTACATTACTTGCTTCCTTTTTTCCAATGTTTGCAAAGCTAAATGATTGATAGAAATATATTAACATAAATATAGGTAGGTACGGAACCCTCCGTGCACGAGCCTCAATCGTACTGGACTGGCCTTGTTTTTTAGTTTATTAGTGTTTAACTAAAGTTTCTTCTATAGTCACCAGAAAATGCCAATCAAATTTGGGGAGTCTCAGTGTTTTTCCAGCAGAGTTGAAGGGAAGCAATTGCACCTGAGTGGAGTGGGTTCGATGAGGGCCATTGATGCGGTGGAGAGCACTCGCGCAGCGTCCGAGCCTCTCAGCACCGCCGTGTGTGTTGTCAACGAGGGATTTTTTTTAAAATCATTCCTCTTTGAGTACATACTCACCTTTAAAACTTACTTATTGTAACACGGTCTCCTTTTCCATTCGTTTCAATCAACTTGTAAGGTAAAGTGAAGTCCGTACAATTTCACTATAATGATAAAGATAATGATATAATGATGATGGGGTTAAATAAGAGCCACTCTGTGTCCGCAGTTGGACGTGAACTGATTTATTCAATAAAAATTATACATGTTCTGAAAAAGATACATGTTGTCTAAGCATGTTTTTTTAGTTTTTTTTATGGCAAGATATTTGTTTTTCAAATAAAGTTAAAATAAATGTGATTTTAGTACCTAGCTTTACGGAAATAGGTTTCTGTACAATTTCTTTCAACGTAATTGTCTATTTACTTGATCATTATCGGTAGCACCCAGTTAGATTCGGGTAGATTTTTACGACAGCATTCATCGTCTATATCTATTATGGATCCCTGTATCGAACAGGATGCCAGCCGACTTATGAGTTATAGCATCGTCACGCCAGCCGAGTCATCGTAAGATATATGAACGAGAGAGACGGCCAAGAAATTGGTATAAACTATATTGGTTCAAAGCTTCCTAGCTCCAACTTGTTATTACGCCCCATACGGTTCGTGACAATTACTTTGAAAAACTTTGAGCTAAGTTAAAGTGTTTTTAATTAATATAACTGTATCTTATTTGAATTAATCAAATTAAACTTTAAAAAAGAAAAAAAAATATCAAAAGATCCAAGAAAAAATAAACAATGCCAATGCTCAAATTAATGTAGGTACCTGATGTGAGTAAGGTAATGAGAGAAATATCAATGAATTAAACTTAACTATATTTAAATATAATAATGTGATAACTATTATTAATAGATACTATTAAGTATTGTAGTGCCCCAGCTCAAGGGCGCTAGTTTTAGGCCAAAAAAATATTTTGTAAAACATCTTGTAAAACAAACTTGAAACAATGACTATATATGACATGAGTATGCTATCGCGTATTTATTTATAACATTGTCATTAAAAGGAGGAAGGAAATAACACAAAAACAATAAAATACATAAATAGGTAGAGGTGACCTTTATGCGACATGTTCATTTATTTAAGACAAACTTTGTCTTAAATAAACTAACATATCCAAGACTGCAATACCGTAAGTATAACGAAACAAATTGAACTAACCTTGTTACCATAAAATAGTCCATATCAATTTTTGTAAATGATTTTTTAAACACGCGCTAAACAGTGTTTAATTTTTTTCTGGTAAGACGATGCGTAAACGTATTTAGTGGCTAAATATGACTTAAGGAGTTGTCAAATCATACAAATACGTCAAGTTTAAACATTTTTTACATACAACTTTAGTAGCTAAATACGTTTAATGATCGTTATACAAGCGGGGCTAAGTGTTTAGAAAAATTATCGAATTAATTATACCATTTGAAACGTACAACTTAATTACTTGAAGGCAAAAAAAAAACAACTCAGAAATGAAAGCACTCGGCAAGAAATGTGAAGCGCTTCCAACATTCGTGAAGCAGCTTAATAAATAATTGCTTCCACACGACAGCTACGTTTCAGAACAGTCATTCATATTTAATCCTAGGTATCTTTGTTACCAGGAAAGGAAAGCCAGCTACGAGCCACCAAGGGCGGATCTAGGGGGAGGGTCATGGGGTCATGACCCCCCCCCCTGGGCTGGGTCCAAGACCTAGATGGACTACTAATTAAAATTGTTAAACATAATGTTTTTGTATGTTTTTTGTCACAATATAGATTGTATGTGAGTACATTCAATATTTAATTCATTTAATATAATATTTTGATTTGAAAAATTGATTTTGTTATTTAAATATAGGTATTTTTAAGTACAGTATGTAAGTACATTAATAAAATAGCTACTTTATTCGTGTATCTATGATTATAAAAATTTAATTATAAGTTTTTGTGACTTGACCACGACTATGTGACCCCCCCCCCCCCCCCCCTTGGCACCAAAGTTGGATCCGCCCTTACAAGCAACAGAGGTGTAATCTTTTATTTCCTTCTTCCATCTACTTCAAAGCTCATGAGAAACTAACAAGAATGATTTAATGGGCGCAGTCTATCAAATAAGTGCACAATGGTAATAGAGACCATAGCTTCTACCCGCGGCACGCGTGATTTGTCTACAAAAGTAGCCCATGTCTGAATCCAGGTCATAATCGATCTATATACCAAATTACATTGAAATCGGTACAACCGTTTAGCCGCCAAAAGGTAACAAACAGACAGACAGAAAGAGAGACAGGGTTACTGTTCAAATTATAATATTAGGACTTTACCTATGAAATTGCCGTTTTGTATGGAATAAGTGAAAGTTTTTTTTTACTTTTTTATTTCTGTTATTCAAAGTAATCACCCATGCACCATTTGACAACCTCTGTGGTGCAGTGGACGAATAGCCGGCTGAGACGCAGGAGGTAGCGGGTTCGATTCACGCCGCGGAACAAATGTTTGCATGATCTACAGATATTTCTTTCGGGTCTGGGTATTTTTCTACGTATAAGTTTATAAGTATGAATTTACAAAAAAAAGTATACAAGTATTCTATCAGTTATCTGGTTCCCACAATACAAGCTTTGCTTAGTTTGGGCTAGATGGCGTTGTGTGAAATGTCCAGCATTATTTGTTTATTTACTTATGCAATCGACGCATCTTTGCCAACGCATTGGCAATTTATTGATGCCCTTCTTGTAAAAATCAGCTGGACGGGAGGCAACAAACTCTTCAAAGGCATTTTGTACTGCCTCTCGGGAATTGAATTTTTTACCCACAAAAAAGTTGTCTAAATTTTGAAAAAGTAATAGTCGGTAGGTGCAAGGTCTGGTGAGTATGGCGGATGAGGGAGAGCTTCCAACCCCAGCTCTTGCAGCTTGGAGACTGTCTGTTGTGCAGTATAGGGTCGCGCGTTGCCGTGAAGGAGCAGTGGGGACGACCGATTGACCAAAGCTGGTTTCCGATGTGCAAGCTTCTCCATCATTGTCTCCAGTTCTTCACAGTACACATCTGCAGTAATGCTCATGCCGTTTTGTAAAAAGCTGTGGTGAATCACACCCGCACTAGACCACCAAATAGTGACCATCACCTTTATAGGGGTCATTTTTGGTTTAGGGCATTGCTTTGGTGCTGAACCAAGATCTAACCAACTTGCTGAGCGCTTTCGATTGTCGAACAGAATCCATTTTTCATCGCACGTAACAATTCGTTTCAAAATTCCTTCATTTCTTTGCCTATTGAGCAGCGCGAGGCAGGTCTCGACGCGTACGTTGCGCTGGCAATCGTTAAGTTCGTGGGGCACCCATCTATCAAGTTTTTTTACCTTGCCTATTTGTCGCAAATGGATCAAAATTGTTTTGATGCTAACATAAAAAGCCGCTACTAGCTCAGCTGTAGATTGAGTTTCGTCAGCTTCCACAATTGCCTTTAATTCATCATTGTTGACCAAAGTCTCCGGACGACCACGAGCTTCATGTTTCAAGTCAAAATTTCCAGAACGGAACCGGGAAAACCAATAACGGGTTGTGCGTCCGTTTGTACAGTTCTCTCCGTAAACGTTTTTGATGTTACGTGGCGTTTGTGTCGCGTTGGTGCCACGACGGAACTCATATTCCATAATTACACGAATTTTTAAAGTATCTTTTATATATATTATGACGAAAAATGTACAAATGTAATGAAAATACAACGCTAATCAATAAACAAAAGACTGAGTTTGTAAAAAGAATGACATGTTTTTAAAACAAAATTAATTTGAATTTAGAATACAAAGCCATTCCAAACTTTTTTTCTATTTGAAATGACCAGTACTGAAGAACGGCAATTTCATAAATAAAGACCTATTATTAGTGTGGAAATTTGACCGTTATTCATATTATTTTTTTGTAGATTATTTTTAGCTTTCTTCTGTACTCCTTTATTCAAACTATGCCGAATCTGATACTCCTCCGTGCGCGCAATATTTTAAAAGCAATACTTTAAAAGGGGTATAAAGTTTTCTCTTCACGTATTAATATACTTCTCAGACTATTTAAATCCATCGCGTATGAGATGATAAACATAGCCACATGATAGATTATTGCATCAGATACAAGTTTAATAGAATAAGAAGGTTAATAAGAAGGTTGGCAGGCGCGAGTAGCGCGGACTAAGTTTCGTCGGTATGTAAGTAGTTTTAAATTAAAAAGATTCACCCGCTCAGTTTGCTGGAATTTAATTAGTGTCTCGGAATGTGAATTAAACTCCTTGATGGAGGTTCCCGCTTATGTTGGGCTATGACAAGAAATTGCTCTGCCTGCTCGCGGCTGCCGCGAAATTAATGTTTCGGAACAAACTTTCTTGCTGCTATATATTTTTTGTTTATTCATTTCACATTGCTCTTGTAAGATTTAACTTTAATTGAAGGGCAAAGAGAACAGATAGAGTATGAACTATAGCCAATAATGGTGTATATATTTATTTTATAAATAATATTACTTAATTACCCCGGCCACAATGTAAACAACCATTAATGAAGCATTTGTTTTTTGTCACTTTTGCGATAGTGATTTTTTTTGGAAGATGTCGTTTATTATGGATCTTTTGTCAAATGCTAGTTAATTATTTCATTTTATTGTTACGATCGTAGTCAACTAGTATTTAAATTCTCATTATTCTAAAACCGCAAACAGGTATAAACCGGTTTGTTACATATACATATAACCGGAATATTTAATTTTAATTCTTAATTGACAAGATGGTTATCAACAAGCTATAGTGTCGTTGTATGAACACGTTGACTGTAAATTAACATTGAGTATGTTTTAATAAGATTGTTTGTTAGCTTACTCTTTGTTAGGCATTTTAATAACCGAGCTTTAATTTTATACTTAGAATCTTTAATATCGAATAAGAACTATGCAATGCTTTTTAAAGATACGTTTCGTGTTTCTTAAAAACCTTTGGGTATACCGAAATTGTGATCTCGCTGCGAAGACAAGTCCTCCACTTAGTGAAACAACGTTGAATCCTCCGGGGGATACCGCTAGCTAGATGCACAGTACTGTCTATATGGAAAATGGAAATAGGTACTGATGATCCGACCTTACTTTGAATATGTATGGAAGTTGGTATCGATTCTGATGGGAGACCTTTGCGGCGTTCTTATAAATTAAGTTTTAAACCCACTTTAGCGGCCTTAAGCTTTAATGTTCACGTTCAATTTCAACGGTAATTTACAAATAATAAGACAAAAAAATTTGATAGAATATTGATTAAAAAAAATCTAGTTAATAATATAAACTATAATCATAATAAAAATATTTATACTAATATCATTAAATCTAAAGTAGTACTCTCTGTTTATCTATCTGTTAGGTTTTTACCACTAAACGGATGAACCGATTTCGATAAAATTTGGTAGGTAGTTCGTTAGATAGATAGTGAACTGGCCAAACGCTTTTTATAATATAAATACCATCTTTAAGAGGTATTGAACAAGTTATCCCGATCAATCGACTAAAGTTATTTGTGTTTTTTATTAGCTTAATCATAAAAACGTAGCCCTTATATAAAATTGTAGAGGCAAGTAGAGTGCCAATATTGCGGGTCTAACTTTCGGAAGATAGTATCAATACCGTAGCGAAAGTTTTTCAATAAAGCGGATGTTTTCCCCAAACAAGCTAAGTATAATGTGGCATTGCATATTTCATGATATACCTAACATATATAGTATATACAGATTGCTGCTGAAGCTGGTTGCCCTGAGTTATTTTCGGCCTACCCAATTTAGGGCAACTTGAGGTATATCTAGTTCTCAGCTTTTGTTATTGTTTAATTTCAAGTGGCGGTGTGTTTGATAAAGAAAAACTATTTAACCTGATTGACTCTCTTGTCTACATGCATCTAAGTAGCTATTTTTTGAGCATGCTCAGTCAGAATGATGGTCTTAAGGGCTTCAATAATATTCAATAACTTGAACATGCAATATCTGACCGTATATACAGTTTTCTTGAAAAATACAAGCTTTTGAATCAAAACCAATACGGTTTTCATAAAAATCATTCGACTACACTGGCAGTTTTAAATATAATTTACAAACCCTAACTTATATAAGAGGTAAACATTATCCTGTTGTTTTGTTACTCGATATGAGCAAGACTGACGATAAAGTTTCACACAATTTACTATTATCCAAGCTAGATAAGAATTCGAGGAAAACATCTGAACTGGCTACGTTCCTACCTACAAGACAGAAAACAACTTCTCCAATTAGAATTACCATCCCAAGATATAAGTTTCATTCAAACTGTGCAGTCTGATATACGAACCTTGAATTATTCAATTCCTCAAAGAAGTGTTCTAGGATGCGTCTTGTTCATGATCTATATCAACGACCTACAAGCAATTGACTCCCCTTGCATTATTTTTGCCTATGACGTATCTCTTCTTTTTAAATGTACACTATATAGTAACTCACTGAACGATATCAAGTACTCCTTTTCTAAAGTAAAAACCTGGCTAGAAACTCATAATTTGGAAGTAAATACTAATAAAACTAAAATAATGCAATTCATTCTATAACAAAAAACACCGCAAACTTTAACCTCACTAAACACCGTTCTTAACATAAAAGAAGTTAAAGATTACACCCTTTTGGGCATAAATATTGACACTCATCAAAACTGGAAATGACACATACAAAAAACTAAATCCAAACTATCTCAATTTGTTTACGCGCTATCGATCCTTAAATCCAACACCGACATAGAAACTGCAATGAGTGCCTACTATGCTGCGATACGGGGTAGTGATATGGGGTAACAGCGTTGACGTTAACGATCTGTTCCGCATGCAAAAAAAAAATGCCTAAGAATAATCCTGAACATTCACCAACGCATCAGTGTCCGCCCACATTTCATTCAATGGAATATTTTAACTTTACCATGTATTTATATTTATTAAACTGCCGTGTTTGTAAGAAAACATATAGAACTGTACTAATATGACAAAAATCCGCGAAGACAGACATATCTAGTGCTTCCAGTATCCAGATTAGAAATATACAGGAAAGGCTCATATTATATGTCAACTAGTGGACCCGCCGAACTTCGTACCGCCTTGACATGCATATAACGCGGGCTGTCAATATACGTCACCCTGGTAGAATTGTCAATTGTTGTCCCCGGCCATCATTATGTATGAGAAAATAAATGACTTACACAAATAATTCAATACCAAAATTAGCCAAATCGCTCCACCCGTTCTCGAGTTTTAGCGAGACTAACGAACAGCAATTCATTTATATATATATAGACAATATCTCGGGATAACTCCGACCGAAGCATCTGTTTCAAACGATATTCATTTTTTTTACATCCTCTTTGACGATATTTGCAGCACGCATTCTGTCAATTCTATGTCAAACGTCATAAGGTTATATTATGAAAGGTTAGATTATAAATAATTTTATATGATGGTTAAGTATTCTTAAATTTTCTAACTTTGCGCGCAATTTTCTTATTTTTTTCTTTCATAAGAACCTTTTCCTGACAATAAGAAATACAGTAAAAAAAGAATTAGCGAAATCGGTCCAGCCGTTCACGCGTGATGGCGTAACCAAGGGAAATAGGGATTCATTTTTATATATAGCGATTAAAATATACAATAAAATTCCAATTGTGATCAAAAATGAATGTAATGATCAAACATTTATTACGAAGCTTAGAAAGTTACGTATTAACAACTGCTATTATAATTTAAACGATTTTTTCGAAGATAAGTTAGATAAATCTAAATAATTACAATAAATAAATACTAAATACATCTAAACTAATACGATGGCTATTTATTTATAAATTGTCATCATTGAAACACCGATAAAACGGTACGTGATAAATCCCGTATTTATAATAATGATTCATTGCTTTGGATATACGAGTAACATGATCAGCTAAATAAATTTCTTATATTTTCTAATTCAATGACTATTATAACCCGGATATACCCTTATCTCGCCTAATCCTTGACCTAGCTTCAGGAAATTCTCTAATACTCATAATATCGGGAATTATATTGGAAAAAGGATCTCGAAGCTTTACATTAGACTCGGTGAAGCGTACAAACAAAATCAGTTTTGTTCTTCTTTGTGTGAAATTTGTTTTTACATTGAACCGATAAGGTTTCTTGACGTCAAAAAGCTAATAAGCAGCCTTATAAATACCCAAATTAGAAATAAGTGATTTACTGAGTAACCTTATGTATCTATTCTGTTAATTCACGTTTTCATTTAATTTGTTAGTTACCATTCGAGGGGCTTCTTGTAAAATACTCATCCATTTTGTGTCTTTTTGTGACAGTGAAAGCTTCACCTTAGACTGAACTAAGTTGTAAAAGTGATATAACTTTCTAATAGGTACATCAATATTAAACGTAGGTATCTAAAATAGTACTAAATCGGCTACAAACCTAACATTTTAAATTTTCACACACGATAGAGATGCTATTTTACTGCGGGTATAACTCCAGAATATCGCAGAAATTCATCAAAAAATGTATATAGATTGAATTTGAAAGATTTTTACTCGTTTCCATCTGTGACAAAATGAAAGTAGGTAACAAAAGAACAGAGTGGAATTGCGCTTGCGTGTTCTAGCTGAAAGCCATTTGATACAGCCACCTGCAACTTAGCGCTACCTAATTTAGGATTTCCTCACTACTCTGTTGACAGATTTTATACCTAGTGCCTTTGCTACAAGACTGAATCTCCTATGTATAATGTTTGACTCCAGTCTTACATTCGTGGCAGTTTTAAACTGTTTGTAGCTCCTGTTCCACATCTTACACCGCTTTACCCAGTTTCTCAATTGCTTGTTATACTTACTCTTTTCAAAGGAACTCCTACACAACATGACGTTTAATTTTCATGACTGTGCTACTTACAAAGGTCAATAACTATAGGACTATCTAAAGTGTGGGTAGGGAAGTGTGAACAACATTATTAATTATCACAACCGCATATTCCAATGAATACCGAAGCCACTAATTTGTGATCGAATCATCGTGGTTTGGTTTGCTTTTGCAAAGCGCGTTAGACCATCGCTAGTATATGTTTTCAATATAAACGTTGAGATATTCTCTACAATGCATCTATTACGAGATCAAAATAATAATCTTTTAAACGTAGTGTATATTAAATAATACTTTTAAAAATGCTAAAGACCTTAAACTATTGGGTGAAATGTGACACATTCAGTAGTACAAAATTATTTAAAATTAAGTGTATTTTATTTATGTCATAAACAGGTGAGGTTGGCGGTGGCAGGCCTTAATGGGGTTGGCCGCAATCAGTTTGAAAGTATGACCGCGGGATTTTAAAAAATGCATATCCCTGAAATATTTCAAGAAAATGTAACCGAGAAAGAGATTTGGTTACACGTCTGCTACAAAATACCGCCGATACTACGGGTTATTTTTGGTTGCTTCAAAGTATGCTAATAATATTGACATCGTCTGCACCACAAACACAAATAAATAATTTATATCAAATCAAATAACATTTATTTGTGACAAAACCAATAGTACGAACAGAACAAACACACACAGAAGACATAAAAAAATAACAAAGTAACAATAGTTTAAAGAACAAACATATATCAGAATAAATATATATCAGTATATTTATCCTCGGCTGCTTTACCACGTGTATATACTATCAATTGACAGTAGAAAAACAATAATTAATGACATAGCCCGGGGGATTAGCAGGCTGAAGTGGCAGTAGGTGGGGCACATCGAAGAACTAGCGGCCGTTGGGGCAGAAAGGCGGCTCCCTACTAGAAGAAATACGACCTGATAATGGTTGCTGGGATCCGTTGAGTGCCGCACAAGATTGGTCGCTCTGGAAATCTATAAGGCCTAGTTTCAGCAGGTGGCTTACGTTAATTCTTAACCAGTTTAAGACTCACGCTGTACGTTTTCTCTAACCTAAATTGACGAATACCACATATAAAATATATGTTTCACGAAACAAAAGCTGTTATATTGGGTACCTGCTATGTAAAACATTTTTCTTTTACTGCGATCGACAATTATAAGACATAAGTTTTCCAGTTTTAGTAGGAGGATCTCATTAGGACTCAAATACCATATGGTACTAAGCACACATGTACTCGTAACTTGCATGCTGGACCATTGCCAAATTACCACCATTTAACGTGACTATCACTATCGCTGAACCCAATGAGTGAACGGATGCCGCGATAATAAATAATTAAAAATATGAACATTACCTAAATTCATATATGATATGAATTAGATTAGGATAATTTCAACTTCTGTTTTATAACTCGCTACTGAACTTCTGAACTTTAAATCGCGAACGACTTACGAAATGCTCATTAATTCAAATTCAAGTAGTTTTGAAACTAAAGTATTCCAATTTCCATTTTCCAGCAATGAATAAATTTTCCATGTATTAGAAAAGCGATTGTTTCCGCAAAAAAATAAACAAAATACATTTTATCTACACAATTAGGTTGAGGAGCATTGCCTGTTAGCGAAATACGTCAAACGAACAATTTCCTGACTAGCTCCAGCTATGAACGCAACGTGTTTTTCCATTTCCCTGTTTCTATTCTGTCATGACGTCACTACCCTCATATCCTGCCTGCCCTAAATGCGCGCTGAGCGTGAAATCACTTAATCTGGACACCAAGATTGTACAATTTACACCAAGCAGGTGCTACTTCATACGCCTATTCACAATGATAATAGACTCTGCATAAGTCGTTAACAACTGCCTTATTGATATAATATTAATATTAACAGCCTTGTGCATGATATGCCGCGACTTAGCTTCATGCAAGTATTACCTATACAAAATTACCAATTAACGAATTGTCGTCCAGAACTCCTTTTCACCCTATTAGGGGATGTTTGAATGAATTCATGAATGAAAACACTTTATTGTACACAATATAAACAAAAAAAATACAAACAAAATAGAAAATACTAAGCAAATAGTACAATGGGCGGTCTTATTGCTTAGAAGCGATCTCTTCCAGACAACCTTTGGATGGAGAGGATTTTGTTATAACAAAGATAATGGTCGGGGGTGTACATTTATGGCCAAACTATTTATTATGAGAGTGCGTCTAATACCAAAATATAAATATAACTAAATACTAAATTTTATTAATAAATATAAATACAAGTAGAACATATGCACTTATATGTATGTTTTTAATACTTGAAACTAAACCTTTCTGGCCCCCTTGAACTAATGGTTTCGATTAGATTGTGCAGTAATATTGATTTAGTCATTATTGTACCTAACTAATTAACTTAATTTAATATCCTAGTAATCGAATGGTTTGTCCCTTTCTTTATAGGCTGGCAGCTGAAATAGGTTTATGAAATCAGGGAAAGTGTTTAGTTAATGATAAGCCTACGTTACTGATAACGGAGCTCATTATGTAGAGCCTGTATTACTGCTGTAAAATAATCACGTATGCTATATTATAATATATATATATGTATGAAAAAATATATATTATACACAGCATTCTTTATATAGTTCAATAAATTAACATATAAGCAACGAATACTAAGTACGAGTAAATACACTGATTCTGAATTTACCTGGAATAAAGCCAATATTACTACCAATAATAGAATTACTCACGGCTGGATACTGGAAATTATGACTGCAAAATATGGCTACCATATCATTAGAGTGCACTTACAAGAAATACTTTTCTTGATACATCATAAAAGCTGTGTGCTACAACTGACCCTTTTCCTTTGGATTGCTCCTAAAATCTTAGAATATACGAAGGGTTATTTGGGTAGTCAGTGATGTCTTCTATCATTTTATTTTGCTTGTTTTATGGGTCCTGAATTATCCTGTATATTTTGCTAGTTAGCTTTATTGTCGCGCTTAATATTCATTTTGTTACAAATCCATTGTGCATAGATTTTTTTTAATACTACTTATATGGCAAACGAGCATGCAGTACACCAGATGTTAAGTGGCTACTGCAGCCCATGGATATCCACATAGAATTCAAAACAAGCTATTATGTTGTCTTGATCTCTATGTGGATACGTTGCCATACTATAGGACTTAGCTGTTATACCTATGTGCCAGTAATTACAGGAACATACCATTACCATCTAACCGGAACACAGCAGCACAAGTACTGCTATTTGGCGGCGGATAAAGGTATGGCGGTGGTGCCTACTTCCTCGAGCTCGTTCACAAAAGCTCTAACACCAGAATAATTAGAGAATGTGATTTAATGCCCTAAATAACATATAATGGCACAACAACGGTGATCGATCGCGCCCTGATTGGCTTAATAAATAATTTGCGGCATTGTCACCGCAAGTTTTGTCAATGAAATCCGATGATAAACATATTCATTCAGCTGCGTTATTCGCTAGTTAGAGAACAATTGCAATTGAAGAAGTTTATGAATTACTAGCTGAACGATCCGCACCGCAGCACGCCTAGTTTTTCAATAAAAACATTACCCTCCTTCTGCGCAGTTGGGTAAAAAGTAGCCTATGCCACCCGGGGATAGTGTAGCTTCCCAACAGTGAAAGAATTTTTTAAATCGGTCCAGTAGTTTTTGAGTTTATTCATTACAAACATACACACAAAAATACAAATCTTTCCTCTTTATAATATTAGTATAGATTTGTACTAAAAACGGAATACTTACCATGAAAACTCGCAAATCATGGTAAATATCCCGTTTTTAGTACAAATAGTAATCATAAGTATAGGTAGTTTATGTAGGTTTATGGACATAGATACACCGCCGTCTTTTTGATTTTGTTTTGTCCTGTCCATCCAAAGGTTGCCTGGAAGAGATTACTTTTAGCGATAAGACTGCCCATTGTACTTACCTTTATTTTTGTGCATTTCTTTGTATGTTTAATTTTGTTTAGTGTTCAATAAAGAGTATATCTATCTATCTATCTATAACCACGATAGTTTCAAAAGTTATGTCTATACATTACCTTGAAAGTTTGATAAAATTACGATTCAATAGGTTATAATGAATAATCAATAGCCTAGAATCTAAACTGTCACAAGGGTTGAGTCAACAGAGTTTTGACAATTAGATTTCAGGTTAAAGATGATTGGCTGATTCTTGAGTATTTGTCTGTCATATTCTCGTAATATAACTTTTTTAGGGTTCCGTACCTAAAGGGTAAAACGGGACCCTATTATTAAGACTCCGCTGTCTGTCTGTCTGTCTGTCCGTCTGTCACCAGGCTGTATCTCATGAACTGTGATAGTTAGACAGTTGATTTTTTTACAAATGATGTAGGTATTTATATTGCCGCTATAACAACAAATACTAAAAACATAATAAAATAAATATGTAAAGGGGGCTCCCATACAAGAAACGTAATTTTGTTGTTCGTTTTTGCTCGATATTGATAAGACAACATGTAAACGCTTGAAATATTCACAGTATATTGACTTATATTCATCATCATCATCATCATCATATCAGCCGTAGGACGTCCACTGCTGGATAAAGGCCTCCCTCATTGATCTCCAGGAACTGCGGTTGGAAGCGGCCTGCATTCAACGCCGACCTGCGGTTCTTACCAAGTCGTCTGCCCATCTTGTGGGTGGACGTCCTACGCTGCGCTTGCCGGTCCGTGGCCACCACTCGAGAACCTTTCGGCCCCATCGGCCATCTGTTCTGCGCGCTATATGGCCTGCCCATTGCCACTTCAACGTACATTATTCACTTTAAAAATATATAATTTTATTAAAATAAAATTAATATTTACGCATACAACAAACGTGATTTTTTGCCGTTTTTATAGATAATGATAATGATTGAACACTCGATATAGTTTAGAGCTTGGTAATTTTTGATACTTTTATCAGTTCGATACCTACGCTGTTCATTAATTTGCATGAACATAGATAGCACGTAATAATAATACAAACTTAAATACACTGGTGGCTATAATGAAACTTTTTATTTTCATAAATTAAATGAAACACAACACGTGAAGTAATTATTTGTTTTAATATCTATTTTATTTGGAAAAGTTTTGTTTGTGTTTATTTCTGTTGGTTTCTTTTATCTCATACTTCATATTCGGTTAATTAGTATTAGAACTAAAAACAACAAGGAAAGAAAATATAAGACAAAACAGTTAAAATAAACTAGTCTTACTATGATTAACTGGTTAGTTTAATCTAGTCGTTTTATTTGGCGAGATCATAGTCCGACGTCCGTTTAGAATCATATTTTTTAATTTTTAACGAATGTTAAAAAGAGAAAATATAAAAGTATTTTACAATACTTAAATTGAACCAGTATCTGTTGGTCGCTCTCCACCCACTTCCAATTGTTTTACTTCTAATACCTAACTGTATAACATTATCTTTATTACATCCGCGTTGTTATCGGACTTAGTACCCGAGAATTGAAATACATGTTGCATGATTAATATTCGTAATATCACGATACATTTTATTTGTATTAATACAATATACAAGTACAAACAATCATGGTCTTACCAAAAATTAAGCACTGTTTAGATCGTGTTTAATAATTCCGATACAAAAATTGGTAAGGATTTTTTTAAACACGCGGCAAACAGTCACCTTATTTTAATAACCAAACCTTTTCTATTTTATTTATTGTCTTCTTTTTTTTCTTGTCTTTTTTAGTAGTATAATTAGAGTTGAAAATTTCATAGCATTTGAGCTATTGCATACTAACGTGAATCCGTTTTGAATAAAGCCGAAATTGCATAAAGCCGTGGGGCGCCGGCAATAGAATGTTGCCCCTCCGCTCTTGCCCGTGGATACAGTAGGAGTCTGCTAAGGGATACCTCCGAAAGATGGGCAGCAGCGTCTTTTCGTGTTTTCAATACCTATACTGCGCTCACCAACCCGCCTGCCAAGCGTGGCGAGTATGGCAACAACCCCCTCATGGATTTACAACATAAAACCAGGCCCCGAGTCCCCGGCGGCCCCGCTAATCCTGGCTACGGTAGCAGTCACGATAACGGCGGGGCCAGGGGTGCTAAGAATCCCCGGGAGACGATCGGCTACCAAACCCTACGACGACCACTGGCCCTGGTAACACACAACATCCGCACTTTGAGAACAGACGAAAAGATTGTTGAGCTGGTAGAAGAAATTAATAGATTACACTGGGGCATTTTGGGGTTATCAGAAGTCCGTAGAGAGGGCGAGTAGTTTTTGTTTTACTATATCCCTTAAGTCTGGTAACCTACTATACTACCGGGAGGGCGACCAACAGTCCCAAGGTGGTGTTGGGTTTCTCGTTCACAAGTCACTCATCAACAACATTATCACCATCGACAGTGTGTCGAGCAGGGTCGCGTACCTGACACTCAGAATATCTAAGCGATATTCGCTGAAGGTCGTTCAGGTATATCCGCCGACCTCTTCACACCCAGATGAAGAAGTAGAGTCTATGTATGAGGACATCAGTAGAGCCATACATACGAACAAAACTCACTTTATTGTTGTTATGGGGGACTTCAATGCAAAGCTAGGCATTAGAAGCGATGATGAGTTGAGAGTGGAGCAATTTGGATATGGGCAACGGAACCCCAGGGGACAGAGGCTGGCCGATTTTCTGGAGAAAGAAGGACTCTTTATGATGAATTCTTTTTTCCAGAAGCCGCCTCACAGGAAATGGACCTGGATGAGTCCCAACAGTTCCACGAGAAATGAGATTGATTTCATTTTAACCAACAAGAAACGGATATTCAATGATGTCTCTGTGATTCACAGGGTGAAAACCGGCAGTGATCACCGAATTGTTAGAGCCACATTGAATATGAACGTTAAACTTGAAAGGTCCCATTTGATGAAATCTACGCTCCGACCCACTCGCGCACATATCCAAAACCTCGAGAGCTTTCAACTCGAACTTGCAAATCGCGTTGACTGTCTAGAAGTAGATGCATCAGTGGACGAGATCAATAACAGGTTCGTAGAAACCGTCCATACGGTGAGGTCCCAGTTCTTTAAGAACCCCCGTACTAATAGACCTCAGAAACTCTCTGATGACACCCTTAACCTCATGGCTGAACGACGTTCTTTGCGACTGCAGTCTCCCGATGATGCTCAGTCACATAGGCAGCTCAATAGAAAGATTTGGAAATCCTTGCGGCACGATATTCGTACCTTTAATACATCTCGTATTAAAGATACGATAGAGCGGAATAAAGGCTCCAAAGTGTTCGCGAGAGATAATTCTATTGGGAAGAGCCGCATGACGAAGCTGAAGAGGGAAGATGGCAGCATAACATCAAGTAAAGCGGAAGTGTTAAGGGAAGTCGAAAGGTTCTATGGACGGCTCTACGATTCGGTCACTAAACCTGTTTGCAGTGCGGCCAACGACCCAAGAGCCAAACTGACCCGACATTATACCGAAGATATTCCGGACATCAGCCTGTATGAGATCAGGATGGCCTTGAAGCAGCTTAAGAACGACAAGGCGCCGGGTGAGGACGGAATCACTTCAGAGCTTCTGAAAGCGGGTGGATCACCGGTACTTAAAGTCCTTCAGAAGTTTTTTAATTCCGCCTTGCTTGAAGGTACGACGCCAAAAGCATGGAACGAGGGCATGGTGGTTTTGTTCTTCAAGAAAGGTGACAACACCTTGCTTAAGAATTACAGACCCATCTCGCTTTTGAGCTATGTTTATAAGCTGTTTTCGAGGGTCATCGCGAACCGTCTCGAACGCAGGTTTGATGACTTCCAGCCTCCCGAACAAGCCGGGTTCCGTAAAGGCTACAATACCATAGACCACATACATCCGCTGCGGCAAGTCATACAGAAGACCGAAGTAAAAAACTTGCCGCTATGTCTCGCGTTTGTGGACTATGAGAAAGCCTTCGATTTGATCGAAACATGGGCAGTGCTTGAGTCTCTCCAACGATGCCGTATTGACTATCGGTACATCGAAGTGTTGAAGTGTTTGTATAAAAGCGCCAGTATGTCAGTCCGAGTACACGAACAGAGCTCGAAGGCGATTCCCTTAAAAGAGGCGTAAGACAGGGAGATGTCATCTCTCTGAAACTGTTTACGACCGCATTGGAAGATGCCTTCAAGCTTCTGGAATGGAAAGGACTGGGCATCAATATTAACGGCGAATACATCACTCACCTTCGGTTTGCCGACGATATTGTGGTCATGGCAAAGTCGATGGAAGAGCTCAGCACGATGCTCGAAGGCCTCAATCGAGTCTCCCAACGGGTAGGACTTAAAACGAACATGGACAAGACGAAAATCATGTCGAATGTCCATGTCGTCCCTGCCCCAGTTATGGTTGAGAACTCGGCTCTTGAAGTTGTCGAAGCGTATGTATACCTAGGACAAACAGTCCAATTAGGTAGGTCCAACTTCGAAAAAGAGGTCAATCGTCGAATCCAACTCGGATGGGCAGCGTTTGGTAAACTTCGCAACGTCTTTTCGTCCAACATACCTCAGTGCCTTAAGACGAAAGTCTTCAATCAGTGTGTGTTACCAGTGATGACATATGGAACCGAGACGTGGTCCTTCACTATTGGCCTTATGAATAAGCTCAGAGTCGCTCAACGAGCTATGGAAAGGGCTATGCTCGGGGTTTCTCTACGGGATCGATTCAGAAATGAGGAGATACGTAGGAGAACTCAAGTCACCGACATAGCCCGACGGATTAGCACGTTGAAGTGGCAATGGGCAGGCCATATAGCGCGCAGAACAAATGGCTGATGGGGCCGGAAAGTTATCGAATGGAGGCCACGGACCGGCAAGCACAGCGTAGGACGTCCACCTACAAGATGGGCAGACGACTTGGTAAGAACCGCAGATCGGCGTTGGATGCAGGCCGCTTCCAACCGCAGTTCCTGGAGATCAATGAGGGAGGCCTTTGTCCAGCAGTGGACGTCCTACGGCTGATATGATGATGATACAAACGTGTAGGATATTAGCTAAACTATTATATACCACTAGCTGTTGCCCGCGACTTCGTACGCGTTACACTATTAAATATGTAGGTAACCTAGAAATAAAGCTAAACTCGCTGTTGCTACTAGACTTGACACCCCATTTTTATCCCATGGGAACTGATTTATGGGATAAATGGTAGCGTATGTGGTGATACAGGTTGTAATCTATCTATATACCAAATTTCATCGAAATCGGTTCAGCCGTTACGGCGTGATTGAGTAATAAACAGACAAACATCCAAACTTTTGCATTTATAATATTAGTGTGATTTGTAGACTCCAAACTATGATAACTAACGAAATTGTAGGCAACCATATCTTGATCATGCTAATAATTCTGAATATTTCATTAGAATAAAACAATTGTAAGGTTTACGACTCTTTCTGTATACATTTTCTTTTTATAAGTGCTTATCCGCGAGCTTCCTTTTACTTTTATAGGGTTTGATGAAATACTTTTCTTCAGTTGTATTATGAATTTATCGACCCCAATTAAGAGGTAAATGAACTTGTACCTTTCCTTCTAACCGATAGATAGATAGGGATTTGTTTTTGCTAATAATCTAGTTTGTAATAGTTTGGGATACCGGAAAATTAAATTAAGATAACCAGCGAACTAAAATGGAAGTGGACAGGCCATAACATCCGAAGTAAAAAGGAAAAATTGGCTAGGGACGTAACAGAATGGTATTATAGGGAAGGAAAGAGGAAAAGGGAAAGACCATTTCGAAGTTGGGAAGACGACTACAGCAGGCGCGGTGTGGAGGAGGACAGCTCATGATCGTGAACTATTGAAGATTCTGGGGGAGGCCTATGCTGAAAAGCAAAACAATCTTGAATACCAATGTCTAATTTAGATTATATTATATTTAACTATTTGTAAACTAGTAGTATGTCATCAGAATTGACCAAGAATAAATACCAATTGAAATTTCAGGTTTAGATTTTACGTATACTCTGCATATGTGGAGCGTCGTACAGTAGCCGCAGTTAGAATAATCGCAGCGACCAAGACCCGCGGGCCGGACCCCGTCGTGTGTCGTCTGTGGTTGCCGGACAACCGCACCGTCACACTCAAAGCCCGAGTCAAGGTAAGCTTTACCACCCTACAGAACAATACAGAATGAATGAACAAAAACCTAAAAAAACTCCAAATCAACTTGGGCAAATCGGCGTTGTATGTATGTATGTTTGTTTGTTTGTCCGAGGATAACTTTCGAAGCGTTAATCCGATCATCGCGAAATTTGATACATAGGTAGGTAGTGATGGCACAATTTTGGTGTGACTAAATAAGTAAAAATTTGGGGGGGTTGTTAAGAAATTGGGGTTCAAGTGGGGTAAAAAAAATGAGACTATTAGGTCAAATGGGACGTCAAATGAAAGGTTTTCATTAGCACATTTCGGTTCCGTTATTTTTTATTATTTTTGGTAAAGTCCTTGTAGTTTTTGAATTATTGTCCATTTATTTTTACAGGTTCATGTTTAATCGATAAAATATCGTGTTTGTTTCGCAGTAGCAATTTGTGAAATGCCGATAGCAACTCATCTGTAGGTAGAATCTGAATTTAGGTCATTCCCGCATGTTAACTGAGGCAGAATAATTTCGGCTCATGAAAACCGCTGAGCACAGGTGCCTAGGAATTGCACTGGGCCTTTAGTGAAATACTCGTACGGTTGAACTATCAATGGTTGGCCGTTTCCTTTTTACCCGACTGCGACGAAGAAGGGTAATGTTTTAGAAATAAGACCTTGAAGCACCTGTTGAGCTTTCTTTCGCTGTGGTAGAGTTGTCGGTTATTTCATGTGACATCTGTGACATCTTATATCTTGTATATGTTTTTACTTTCTTTTTGATGTAACTTTTGATATACTCGAATACTTTCTACAACAAATTGTTCTTCAACATGGTTACCTATATATTAAAAGTTAAGCTGTAGGTACAAAAACAGTTTCTTCAAGGATCGTTATACTTACCTTTATGTAAATATCATCAGTTTGTATCATACTCAATACTCAATCGTTTATTGTATTCCACAATGTAATAACAGGTGGTAAATAATAGGTACATGTTCATTATGGACCCTGTTGGGCACAACAATATCATCTTTACCACTAAATATTCTGATTCGGATACTCTCACTTCTATGATATTTAAAAATGCTACTTTCTAGGCGATCAGAGAGAACTGGAACCTCAAATACAGTGCAACATACGTGCTGTGCCTTCTGCGAGACTCCGGAGTAAAACCTGAAGAAACCGTTGGAGCGTCCGTCTCTGTAATCGCCGGCGCTGGTATTGGAAAACCGGCCACCAACCTTCTAACGGTACTGGATACCGAGCCAAAAAAGGGAATTGAGGTAATCAAATTATTCCACAGAATAAAAATTTTAAATGAAAGTATGTAGCGCATATATAAACTCCCATCATCGAATTCATCATCATCATATCAGCCATAGCACGTCCACTGCTGAACGAAGGCCTCCCCCATTGATTTCCAGAGCGACCGATCTTGTCTGCACCCAACGGCTCCCAGCAACCTTTATCAGATCTAGCGGGTGGCCATCCTAAGCTGCGCTTCCCAGTGCGTGGTCTTCACTGTAAAATCTTTCTACCCCAATAGCTGTCAGTTCTTCGAGCTGCGTGTCCCGCCCGCTGCCACTTCAGCTTGCTAATCCTCTTGGCTATGTCTGTGACCTCGGTTTGTCGACGGATCTCCTCATTTCTGTCATCACATTGTCAAGCATAATTTATCGAAATTCATGCAAAAGTGTTCGCTCACACGCTGTTGTAATCATCGTGCATCCAATTTATTAGGCTGACCATTTTAGAATGCTCTAATTTTGAACGAAATGTTCGCCTTTTTTATTACCTAAGACGAAAGGCTTTTATAAATTAGGATCCTGAATACACAGATAAACTTGTATCTATACGATATACCAAATTTCTATGAAATATTAAGTAATAGGCACTGTTGGAGCTCGTAACACATATTTTGGGCGCTCGACTTTAGGGCCTCGTTAACGTCGTTTTCAGACCACCGCACCGGTTTTATTGTCACGTCTATTTGCATTTACCCTCTGCGCAAACGATACCGCTTTCTGAAATACCACTGTATATTTTTTCACAATCTTGTGAAGCTGGATGACCTTTGTTTGAAAACAATGTAAATTTCCTTTGTAAAAGGAAATGGAATACGATTGGATTTTCTTTGCGAATTCCATTATGCTCTAAGGGTGTGCATCATCAAATATTAAAGTAACGAGGTAGTAAATCTTTTTATGAAAGCTTTCAGATGCCAGGCAGGTGTTCATCCGTCTTCTGTCTCTTGTCATGAAATCTAGCAAATTGATTTTGAATTCGACTGTTTCTGAATTAAACTTACAAAAGAGATGAAATATGTCCCAGCATTAAACTTACTAGTAGAGTTACTTACAAAAACAGTTTTTGTTGAAGTCGAAACCTAGAAATAAATTAAAGAAAGACAGACAAAGTTACTTTCAAATGTAAGTGGTTTTTGAGTAGCGTTTTTTTACCTTTCATTTTAGAGAGTGTTTTTTTAACTGGGACAGTACGGCAGCACCCATAACCAGTTATGGGTGTTGGGTTTGGTAGTGGTATGGGTTGGGTAGTGGTTAAAAAAAATACACTGTATACGTAGATTATAAACTTGATTATCACATATGCTACCTTTTATCCCATCAATCAGTTCCCATGGGATAAAAATGGGGTGTCAAGTCAAGTTGCAACAGCGAGTTTAGCTTTGTTTATAGGTTACCTACACATTTAGTAGTGTAAAGCGTACGAAGTCGCGGGCAACAACTAGTATTTAAATATACGTACTGGACATTTCAAACAGCAGCGCTATCTAGCCTTACACTAAGCAAAGCTTGTACAATGGAAACTAGAGTAGTGGTTCTGTGAGTAAAGTAGACCCTGCGAGCCCTGATAACGACATTCGTTTGGTTTCGTTTTAGTCCCAGAAAATTAAAAAAATATTTCTATTTTAGGCCGGATATGCTTTATTATAAAGTAATTTAATTAACGCAATAAAATTAACGAAGAAAATCTAATTTTAAATCGAATTTCAGGTTCATGAACTTTCCAATAGGCATGTAGACTTTTGAGCAAAATATTGGCATAAGTTTTAGTGATTTTTCACGTTACCTCGTTCGGTCCTAGACAGTCGAATATGATGTTTACGGGTTCGTCTTGTGAAGGCAAAGAAACGCATTCTTCTTTCAGTCGGAATTTTCGGAGAAAATTTTAAAATTTGAAGTCCGTCCATATATACAGCTTCCCCCGCCTTTTCCCCCTTCCACTCCCCTCTTTTGGAATTTTTTTGCAATATGTTGCGTAGAATAAAGTCCTTAAAGTGCCTCTGAAATTTGATTGAAGTCCGTCGATAAATAATGCTACAGTAAACTTCCCCCCCCCCCACATCTAAAATTGCGATCGATTAAGAATTAAATCAAGGAACTTGTGTCCCAATTGTCGTCAAAATCAATTGAAAAATACGAACCGTAGGCGAGAACAGACAAACGGGCAAAAGCATTTTTTGGCCAATCTCGAAACCGAGACGCTTCTCTCGCTCGGTCAATAACTGATAGATTATTTATATTCGAATTAAAATTCTTTATAATAATTCTTTATTAATTCGAATTAAAATCCTTATAAGCTAGACACAACAGGTATTAAGAAATAAACAAATAAAAGTAAGCATAATGGGCGGTCTTATTGCTTAATAAAGCGATCTCTTCTAGACAACCTTTGGATGGAGAGGATCATAGCTTAATGGAACATTGGCCGAAGTGTAAAAAGAATAAACTTAATAATAGAAAAAGAAAAATATATTAATATATTTATAATTAAATTATATATATTTATTTTATAAACACATTTTTTTCGACTTGATCCTCTACTCGTATGTATGCGCGTGCCTATTCTCCGTCCTTGTACCTGTCTCTTACTTTAACTTCTGTACGTATCTCTTTTGTAAGAGGCAGGGTTATTTTCAATGACTGTTGCATATTGTTACCTCTGCTCCGGTCAACTCCGGGGCGTTTCTTCTTGTGAGATATAAAGATAAACATCTAGACCCGGAACAAAATATCTTTAAGTCATGCAAACTTTTGTTCCGTGGTGGGAATCGAACCCGCATCCGCCTGCGTATTAGTTGCCACTGCGCTATTCGCTCACTGCGGATGTCGTCGTTATTTATTTATTGTTTTGTTTTTGTTATTATAATGTTTTGTTTCCATTTTCAGGATACTCTACACGTCTGCGTAAAACCATTCCATTTCTCATATTCTCGGGGAGATTGGCTGGTGGAGTGGTTTGAACTCAACCGACTTCTTGGCGTAACCCATTTCTACATGTACAATGAATCGCTCAGTGCGCCAGTGGGATGCCTTCTGGACTATTACAGGAAGCAGGGCCTGGTCACGCTGCTGCCTTGGAAACTGCCTATCACGTCAACAGTGGAAATAAGGTAACACTAGTGGCTATCTAGGGTTAAATCAAGGTAAAAACTTTTACTAAAAGTCTCGATGGCTGGCAACGCTACTTTTGATGTAACTGAAGGATTGGCAGTCTGCTTTGCTGATTTTAATGTGACCAAAATTTGATTGAAGTAAAATGCCGGGAATCGTGGTACTGGTTGCTAAATATAACGCGCCTTCAAACGCGTGCTTTGTCAACAAAAAGTAGCCTATATATATATATATTCTATGTATGTATTATATATATACTGATATTATAAAGAGGAAAAATTCGTTTGTTTGTATTAAATAGGCCCCAAAACTACTGGACCAATTTAAAAAATCTTTCATTGTTGGGAAGCTACACTATCCCCGGGTGACATAGGCTACTTTTTACCAACTGCGAAGGAGGGTAATGTTTTTGTTAAAAAACTACGCGTGCTAAGCTCCGGATTGTTACATGTAATGTTACTAACCTAGATATTTAAGTTTATGTACCTACTAACACAAATGAACTTGTTAAACAACTATTTGTCTAAATGAACAAATTAATTTAATATGATTTGATTTAATTTATCTCCATCCAGCTCATCAGTTATCTGTATACCAAATTTTATTAAAATCACTCCAACCCTGTAATCGTTAAAATGTCACTAATAGAGAGAGGGATAAAGACAGATAGTTTATAATATGAATATACGCGAGGGGCACACATAGTCGCCCTAGTTAAAGCTAAGTTTTAGTCAGTTTATCAGAAAACGGCAAGGTAGATTAATTTTATATTTTTTTTAATATATTGCTCCGGTGACGATTTTGAGCAAAAAAAAACATAGCAAGTAGTTTTACTAGCTCAAAGTTTTGAATAAATAAATAAATATTGCTGGACATTTCACACAGCGCTATCTAGCTCCGAACTAAGCAGAGCTTGTACTATGGGAACCAGATAACTGATAGAATACTTATATACTATTTTTTTTTGTAAATACATTCTTATAATAATATAGAAAAAAACCCAGACTCAGAACAAATATCTACAGATCATGCAAACATTTGTTCCGCGGTGGGAATCGAACCCGCTACCTCCTGAGTCTCAGCCGGCTATTCGCCACGGAGGTCGTCAAGATGAAAATAAAATATTAGACAAAAATCATACATTTCGAGTACTTGTTTAACAATGCAGTTCAATGACTGGACATGGCCTCTCTAGACGTTGACATTCCGCATGGTAACATAGATTTGTTCCGCGCATTCAGAGAACCTTTGAAAACTATGTTTGGGATTTTTTTTGCGCCATAAATCTGGCTCACAAGGGTACCATAAACAAATGGTTTCTGAGCAGAAAAGTAAGAAGTTTACTTGTTATAAAAAACTATGTTGAAATGAAATGCAATTTATTTACCAGACGCATGGTATATAAGTTAATAAATAAAATAAATATTGCTGGACATCTCACACAGCGCTATCTAGCCCAAAACTAAGCAGAGCTTGTACTATGGGAACCAGATAACTGATAGAATACTTATATACTTTTTTTTGTAAATACCTATACATACTTATAATATATAGAGAAACAAACAGACCCAGTTATTACAGCTACATAGGTTTCACATACTTCACCGATTAACGGCGTGCAAATTACAGTTACATAAAATTAATTCAAATTAACACAAATAATCAAAAATTGAATAAAAATCAATCAATAATTTAATACATCAAATATCGTAAAAATATTGTATTATAAAAAACCATGAAATTAATAAATATAAATTAGAATGTCAGAATTTAATGTCAAAGAAATCATTAATCGTATAAAAACATTTGTAAACTAGCCTTCCGTACAATTTTGTCTTGACTAAGGCTAAGTTCATATGACCGCACGGTACAAAATCTAACTAAATAATGTTTATCGCACAGATATGAGAAATAAGGAGACAGGCTGTTAATACGAATTATCAAGAAACCCAGTGTCTCCGAATTTCCCCCTCTCGTGCCTACACCTACAAATAAAGCTTACGTACGATAATTGACTCGCGCAACACACACACTGAACGTAGCAACTAGTGTTGGCTACTTGACTAACTCACACTAACAAATCATCCTATTAATGCGTACTACACGTACGTCACACTACCTTAAAAACTTAGGCATACACTAAGGATTGACATTATCGATAAAGTGTTATCGATATCTTAGGTTTTTGAGAGATATCCCGTCCACATTCAATCTTAACTTTATATTTTAAGATTTTTTTTATGAAATCAATTAAATACTCAACTACACAAGTTGAAAGTCAAAAGTCCTAAACAAACCGTTTCTATTTTTTTAAAGTTTAAGTTACACTATTGAATCGAATTACAATCCCCCTAAGAAACCCTTTTTTAACTATTTGAGAATATTATTACTTTTATTATTTACAAAGTTAGATATCTAATTACTCGTCAAGTTTTATTTTAGTTCGGTCTTGGTCATTAAAAATGTATCGACAAATTCATTTGTTGAAATCTAGTACCTCACTAACTCGCAGCAGAAAACAGTGGCCGTACCACGTAATGAACGTGGTATCGAGAGTATCGGTAAATAAATATTCCATTGCGCCTTTTGATTTTGGATTGTGATTCGTTTTAACATACACGCAGCAATGAATATGAAATGCTTTTTGCACCGATTTCAAACTTGACTGACGACATTGTAAATAATTTTGGCCTTGTGATTGTTTTATAGATAAAAACGTATAAAATCAAGTAATGTTGAGTACTTACATGTGGAACGATATCACATCTTTGCTATAATTCACTTTGTTACTCCTGTTTTTGCATGTCATCACAGCACAACTGGCATTTTGAGTGAATTTGTCTGAGACAGATGAAGCCCGACTTGTGCCCGATTTCGACGGACAATATAGTTTGGTCTTGTTGTTGAGACACGGGCCACGCCCCTTCGCCCTATCCCCTTACATCCGTGGTTTATCATCTACATTACCGCGCGCTACGATAGTGTGCGGTAATTTAGACGATAAACACTATATAGTTAGATCTTGTACCGCGCGGTTAGTAGTTCCGCGTGATATCGCGCGGTCATATGAACTTAGCCTTAGTCAAGAGAAAACTGTACGGGTGACTAGTTGACAAATGTTTTTATACGATTAATGATTTCTTTGACATTAAATTCTTACATACTAATTTATATTTATTAATTTCATGGTTTTTTAATATTTTTAATTTTCTTTGTTTTTATTATTATATGGGTCTTACGATATTTGATGTTATAAATTATTGATGGTTTTTATTAAATTCACGAATATTTGTGTATAATTGAATAAATTTTGTGCAACTGTAATTTGCACACCGTTAATCGGTGGAGTATGTGAAACTTCTGTGAAGATAGCTGTATCAACTTATATACCATGCTTCTGGCAAATAAATTTCATTTCATTTCAACATAGTTTTTGCCTAAAGCATAAAAAATACAAAACAAGACTGGTTAAGTGCTAGTAAGGCTCGTATGCCTAAGGTTCCGTACCTACCCAGATTTATTGTTTTTGTTAATTTTTATTATGTTAATTTGGAATAGAAGCATAGAAAAGAAGAACGTTTTATTGTAAACGAAATTTCACCGTAATCCGTTCAGCCGTTACGACATGATTGAGTAACAATGAAACAAATATCCAAGCTTTCGCATTTATAATAATAGTGTGATCATATTTTTGACGTCTTGACTACACCAGCATTATCTGAATGCCAACGCCTCGTATATAGAATACAAACCTACGGTAATTAGGATAATACGTAATTAGTATTTGGGATAATAGCTCATTAGGAATTTTACATTAATAACAGAATTTTTAGATATCGAGGAGAAGCATTAGGCAATAAGTACCGAATTTTTCAAGCAAGTCATAGTCAGTTGTGTATTGGTCAAATATGTTGACAAGATTGATGGATACTGTATTATAGTGCAAATATTAAAATGGCGTCACATTTGTCACTCTCACACGAAAAATAAGAAAATAAAATATTATTTTCAGGACAGAAGGGCAGTTTGCATCGTTCAACGACTGTCTGTACCGGTCGATGCAGAACGCCGGCTGGCTCCTGGTGATAGACGTGGATGAAGTGGTTCTACCGAGGAAAGAGCACGCTATACCACCCATGCTCACAGCTATGCGGGCGACATTCAAAACGGCGAAAGCACCGTCCGCTTTCTTGTTTAGAAACGCCTTCTTCTACTTACGGTGGGAGGTAACACTAGCAGCTACTAAAGTGCTACATAATAATCGGTCTTTTCTATTCTACTTACCTTTCATCATTATCATCACAACAGCCACAGGACGTCTACTACTGAACAGGGGATGTCCTGTAGCTGTTATAAGGGCTACACCCCAACCGATTTCCAGAGCGAACAATCTTGTGCGGCCCCATCTTCCTTATCGTTTAGCTTGAGAGCCGGTTCCCAGCAACTTTTATCAGGTCGTCTTAATTAATTAATTAAGGATTTCCAATGAGTAATGCACAGACTTAAGTTAAAATAATATACAATAGAAGCGCTACTTGTGCTCACTCTCTGAAGGGAACCACAGCGAATGGTCTTTCCATCTATCACCATTTTCTCGAGTTGTAACGTATTTTTTTTAATTGTTAGACTAAACTTAATTTGATCGAACTAATACATTTTTCAAATAATTTCTCAGTAATTGATACATATGAATGTATAGAAAATTAAAAGAAATTGGTTAAGCGCGTGTCAGATCAAGCCCAGGCTTTTGTATATTTATAATACAAAATTATATTAGTCATTTGGTTCATTATGTGTGGAGTTCTTATAAGAAAAATATTTTTCATCTCCCCATCTCGGAAAGAGTATTTTTGCTCTTAGATATCTGAGTGCAAAAGCCGTGTTTATCCGCTAGAGGATAAAGTAAATTGAATTTAGAACATCGTGTGCACTAAGTTTGTGAATTCAAAACGTTATTAAAACCTATTTACTTCTACCTCCGTGGTGTCGAATTTATCATACAACCTTTTTTAATTTGTTAAAAACTCAGACTCGGAACCTTCTTGGTATATTACTTTTTATTGCATTTAGTCATTTCCTCGCTGAGGTGGGATGAAAAGTTACGTGTTGCACTCGAGCGCAATGATTTTTCACATCGTGCTCTTTTGATTCCCTCGCTAACGCTCAGGATTCTAATTTTTGCGCAGCGAGTGATTCAATTTTAAAATCCTTCGCTTGTTCGGTCATCAAAATTGAGCACGCGGTTAAATAGCAACTTTGCACTCTTGTTAACAAATAACTATTGCCATAATATTGCGACCATAAAGGTTACAAATAAATGGACATAAAAATGACAAATCCTAAACATCTCACTTCTGGGCAGGACTACCTTTCTTCTGCTCTTTTTTTTTGTATCATCATCATCATCAGCCGGGTGACGTCCACTGCTGAACATAGGCTTCCCCCTTAGATCGCCACAACGAGCGGTTGGTAGCCGTTTGCGCCCAACGGCTCCCCGCGATTCTTACTAGATCGTCGGTCCACCTTGTGGGGGGCCGGCCTACGCTGCGTCTTCCAGTCCGTGGTCTCCACTCGAGAACCTTTCTTCCCCAACGGTTATCGGTTCTACGAGCGATGTGGCCTGCCCATTGCCACTTCAACTTGCTAATTTTTTTGTATGATTACATCGATATACTAGTTTATATGTGTTCAGGATGACACAGAAGTGACCGCGCCTCTAACAACGGCGTTGAAAACGCGGCGTTGGGCGACACCACACGCGCTAAAAACCCGCAGCAAGTTCGCGGTGCGGCCGCACGACGCGGTCGAACTCGGCAACCACTTCATATGGGAGCTCGCGCCAGGCGCTAGTTCTGTGGGAGTGCCTACTGAGCGGGCGTTACTACATCACTATCGGGTGCGTATTTTCTCGCTGTTTTTTGTCATACTGTCCTAGAAAAAGTAGTACATCGAGTACACTCACGGTGCGGTTGTCAATGCGGTTTAATATGTAAAATTTTGAATAGATGCTTATTTTTTTGTAATTTAACCGATTCTTGCTTAGTAATATCTGCGTTGAAAAAAGTCTTATGACTGACTAAAAAACCGCACCAAAGAGAATTTGGTGGTTGATTTTAACCGCAATTTTGCGACGCGGTTGCGCTTTGCGGTTGTACTCGGCAACCACTTTAGCAAGATAGCTCCGCGAGAGAACTCTTGTGAGAGTTTCCACAATGCCTCCTAAGGATTTTCACGTCTGTACACTTTACACACACTGGAAAGTGGTCGTAGATGGGAGATAAATGGAATGACTCGCATTACTTGTTAATAACACAATAAACCTCGATTTGTTATCCTATTTTTTAACCCCTACGCAAAAAGAGGGGTGTTATAATATTGACGCCTATATCTGTCTGTGTGTCTGTGTGTTGCATCACAGTTTTCAATCGGATGAACCATTTTGGATGCGTTTAATATAAAGCTAGTTTAACTGGAGTGGTTCTTAGCTATGTCTGATGAAGATTGAGTCAGACCTTCCGAAGACTATCAGTACTTTCCATCTTGGTAAAGAGACATCAGCTGTCAAGTTTTTTTAATTTTACAGGTTATTGCGTGTACCCAATTTTTTTTAAATCACAATAGAATTAAAAATGTGAAAGTTTGATTGTTACTCAATCACGTCGTAACGGCTAAACCGATTTAGGTGAAATTTGGTAGGTACGTAAATTAAAACCTGGATTAACACATAGGTTACTTTTTGTTGACGAACAACTCGTGCGAAGCCGCTGGCGGAAGCTAGTTTATTTATAAATTTGCTTTGAAATAATTTTTCTTTAATTAACTAAATAATGTTTTTACAGATCGCATGTGAATACGGTGGTATGAACTGTCTAACAGTGCCATCAACAGTCGATAGAACTGCTCACAGATGGACGGACGAACTGATGAAGCGATACAATAAAGAGAAGACCAGCTTATCCACCGCATGCCCAGCGTAACATTACTACAAAACGAATGAACGTGCGGTTAAATATTTTTACATCATTGTACATTCATAAAAGCTACAGTTGTTAATGCATCTGGTTTATCACTGTGAAATCACTGTGCATTTTATTTGCATTTAAATTCAGACGAGTTATTTTAGCAGTCTGGGTTAGGTCGTTAGGTTTTTTATTTGATAACTTTTTATGATCATCACTAACAGTTAGCACTTTATACACGCCTGTCAATCAAATGTCAAAGTTGTTGCATTTTTTCTAACAATATTTTGCAGTGCTAAATCTATTCCATTGCCTACTCAGTGTTCATATGTAAAAATGAACAACAAATCAGCCAGTGTTTTTGATAATTTCAATTTATTTATTGAGGAATTAGCCAAACTAAGGATTTGTCAGCAAAACCCATATCGTTTCGTACATAAAATCCTGAAACATGTAAATTTTAACAACATTTCACACTAAACTCTTCACATAATAACTATAAGACCAAAGAAAATTTACACAAGCGCATTTACTTGTAACAGGACATCGAGCTGCTCTTGTGTCATTCTTTCCCTGAACAGTAGCACGACGGTCGAAGTTTTGTTACAATTTGATTTTACAAACAAAAAGCGAATTCGTGTAACATTTCATCGAGCATAGACCGACATTTCAACGAAAAGTCAATGCAAAACAGAAAAGAATGTTACAGCCCTTTCCCACGGCAACATCCCGTGTTTTGCAGGTACAGTTTTTTTACAGGATCCCGTTTAGTAGTCTACGTACTTCAATACTAGTATTTACACGAGTATCTTGTTTGCAGTATCCAGCAAAAAACAGGAAACAGGATACTCGTGTGAATACTAGTAGTAGCAATATCCAGCATAAAACAGGAAGCAGGGTACTCGTGTGAATACTAGTAGTAGCAATATCCAGCAAAAAACAGGATACTCGTGTGAATATTAGTAGTAGCAATATTCAGCAAAAAACAGGAAACAGGATACACGTGTGAATACTAGTAGTAGCAATATCCAGCAAAAAACAGGAAACAGGATACACGTGTGAATACTAGTAGTAGCAATATCCAGCAAAAAACAGGAAACAGGATACTCGTGTGAATACTAGTAGTAGCAATATCCAGCAAAAAACAGGAAACAGGATACTCGTGTGAATACTAGTAGTAGCAATATCCAGCAAAAAACAGGAAGCAGGATACTCGTGTGAATACTAGTAGTAGCAATATCCAGCAAAAAACAGGATACTCGTGTGAATACTAGTAGTAGCAATATCCAGCAAAAAACAGGAAACAGGATACACGTGTGAATACTAGTAGTAGCAGTGTCCAGCAAAATACAGAAAACAGGATACTCGTGTGAATACTAGTAGTAGCAATATCTAGCAAAAAACAGGAAACAGGATACTCGTGTGAAT
Organism: Philereme vetulata; assembly: GCA_918857605.2. NCBI lineage: Eukaryota > Metazoa > Arthropoda > Insecta > Lepidoptera > Geometridae > Philereme > Philereme vetulata. Next base: position 668,527 of record OU975438.1, on the reverse strand, counting down.
ACTAGTAGTAGCACATACACTACTAAACGAGATCCTGCAAAACAGTGTACCTGCAAAAAACGAGAAGTTGCCGTGGGAAAGGGATGTAATGCTCACTATTACGTGAAACACAGCGTCGAGTACAGCTTTTATAAATTTAGCTTTTACTTGTATTGTACCATTCACCAGAACGTTATATTACATGTAAACGCTCTAGTGTATTTTACAAACCTTAAGCCAGAATAAAATATTCTGATTCGTTTGAGTTTCAGAGAGATATCTGGATTATATTTGGATTTGATTCTTGTTCGAAACTTTAGGAAATAATGATCTTTTTGAAGTGATAAGATTGAGAGTTCATCAACATAAACCAGCTACCCAGGTACTTGTTTTTATCAATCTAGTTGGAAAGTTAGGACTTTCTTAGGCTTAATTTACATTGCCGCGGAACGGCAATGTAATATAAACTTTATGTCAATTGTGTACGGGCCAAAATCACGGCACGCGTCTTCTGGAGAATTATCTCGTCCCCTGGCGAATCCGCGGGAAGTGGCGCGAGGGACACGGAGTGGATCTAGACCAACTGAACACCTATTATAGCCTCAAGGCGCATTCACGAGAGTTCTTGGGCATTTTGTGAATTCGCGTGCAAAGAGGCGAAATTGACGATCCTGTTCCATTCCATTCCGCGGTAATGTAAATTAAGGCTTACAGTAGAGGCAAGGAAACCCTGTACTTGCTTGTTCAAATCCAATTTTTTGACATACTAAATTAAATTAGACTTAATTTTACAGCACCGATATACGTATGCATTAAACATACTAGAAAAGACTAAACATTTTAAGCAGAGTAAGTTTTAATTCAGTTTGACCACAAAAATGCGGTAAGTTACCCCAATTCTGTTGTCAAACTAGAGTCAGCTTGTAGCTCGTTGGACAAAATTTGGACTAAACGGTGACTAATATTTTCACTAAAACGTGATATTTTCCATGGATTGTGAGTTTAGAACTGTTTAAACTTTAAATCAAATAAACTAAGAAGACTCTGTAATAAAAAGCAATGAATTCCTCGGGCCAGATAAGTTTATGGCTTTTAATTAATATATTTAAATATAGTATAGACACAACCCACGTAATTGAGACGTTAATTCACTGAATCTGCGTAGCACCTGTTACTTAAGTACCAAAGTATTTCTGACAATATGTAGATGTATTATTTGTTTAATATAACTTTGATGTTAAAATTACAATAGGCTTTGCATTTAAATGCACCACGGTTTAAAAATATTATTTTTATACACATCTTCGTGTTGTCAAATTATTGTTAGAATTTGTGTATCTTGATAGATAGTTTTGCATTTATATATAATATAGAACTATTAGTACAACCATAAACAATAATAGTTTTAGAAAATACACACACAACTATATATTAGGTTGGGGAAAAAGCTTCTTCGCATTTTTTAAGAAAATTCAAAACATTTTTTAATATAGTTTATTTACATTTAACTAAAGTATGTAGGTACCATTTTGTTCGATAACTTTTTGCCATCTTGTCCCATTGCTATAGAAATTTTGGGGCTTCTGATCAAAATACCGCGACAAGTAGTTTTGGCAGTCCTCTCGTGATGTTAACCTGACACTGCCTAAAGAATTCTGAAGAGTCCGAAACATGTGGAAATCTGTAGGTGCAAGGTCAGGACTATACGGTGGATGCATTAACACCTCCCAGCCAAACTCTCTTAATTTTTGCAGAGTGGCTAAAGATGTGTGAGGTCTAGCGTTATCATGATAAAAAGCCACACCCCTTCTGTTGATTAATTCTGGCCGCTTTCTCTCAACTTCTTGCTTTAATCTCATCAGTTGTTCGCAGTAGAGTTCAGAATCGATGGTCCTGCCTGATGGTAACAGCTCATAATGAATAATGCCCTTCCAATCCCACCACACACACAGCATCACCTTGTTGCGAGTTAACCCGGGTTTCGCCACAGTCTGTGAAGCCTGACCGGCCTTTGACCACGACCTTTTTCGCACGTTCTTGTCGTACGTGATCCACTTTTCATCACAAGTTATCAGCTTCTTCAAAAATAGTTCAGTTTCATTACGTCGTAATAAAGAATCACAAATTAGTACACGGTTCATTAGGTTTCTTTCAGTGAGCTCGTGGGGTACCCAAATATCAAGCTTGTGTACCCAGTTTTTTTCAAATGCGCCAAAACTGGTTTGTGGTCAATTCCCAGTTCTTCAGCTGCGTCGTAACTACTGATATGCCGATCTTGCTCCAATTTTTCATCAATTTTATCCGTAATAAGGCGACCAGAGCGACGTGCATCTTTGACATCAAAATTTCCGGATTGAAAACGCTTAAACCAAACTTGTGCTACTCTCACAGACACTGCACTAGGTGCATAAACATCGCAAATTTTTTTCTCAGTTTGCGTTGCATTTTCCCCTATTTTGTAGTAAAATTTTGAAATGTATCGAATTTCTTCATTAGATTAACTCATCTTTACAGTACGAAAAACAAATAAAAATAACACATTTTCCTAACTTGAATTTGGAATTATCTTCTTTAAAATTTAAACTTTGAATGATACCATAAACTGCCAGATACAAATAGTATAGCCAAAGAGATTTTATTACAAGTTTATACATACTATAATGCGAAAAGACTTTTTCCCCAATCTATTAGAATTGAAGCAACGTTTTAAATAAGAAGCACAAAATAAGGAACTTTGTAGCATGAAAACGCACAAGTAATAGTTTTTCATTGACTGATGAACAATGATGCCCCAATAAATGATATAAAAAGTATAATAAAATAATGGACCACTTATTTACTAAGTTGTTTTCGTTTTAGTTTGACCACAAGAACAAATATTATTCACAATAATAATAATAATAATGCTTTAGCTTATATTAAGAAAAAAATGTGCCATTTAGAGTTGTGTTCAATTCATATGTTGCTCAAGTTATTGGATAAATGTACCAGTATTCAATGCAGCCGCAGACCTAGTGTTTTCTAAATTACCAAGAATTTATTTTTTCACTAAACTCAAATACTTAAGTGTTTTTAAAGATATGTATATTTTTGAAAAAAAACTTTTATGAAGAAAATTACCAATATAGGCAAATATATAATTTGTATTAAATACTTTCTGCTGATCAAAATGAGCCTTATCTGTGAGTATGTCATTGTCCACCTCTGAGTCCATTAATCACAGCCCCGAATCGGGGGGGGGGGGGGAGCAAACCGGAACACTTTACCCGGGCGGCAATATCAAGGGGGCGCAAAATAGTTCTTCCAAAATAGGTTTAAAAATAAAATGTTTTAAAAACGCGCTTGGCATCCACCTAAATAGTTCACTTGACTGTTCATTTGAATTGGACCACTTTCCAATTTAGCATCTTCCCCCCCTCGAGGGGGGCACCACAACAAGTTTCGGACTTCTAGATCCGGGGCTGCTTAACCGAATTATTGATTAATTATTTTCAATAAAGTGATTCGCTTTTTTGCACCCGGGCCAAAATCGGCTTGAAATATTTAAACCCTGCACACAGATATTTATCGATGGATGGAGAACATTATTATTGATATCCCTGAGATGTTTAAATTATTTCTGATATCGTGCAACTTTTACAGATAATTTAAAAAGTAATAATAAGTCAAAATTGAATAAAATATTAAGTCATAAAACACATCATTATATAAATAAAGAGGTATCCGAAGCTACTCGTAACTTACATAGGCATTTATTATTTTATACATACAATGCATGTTTGTACCTAATAGTAATAATATTTACACTTGTAGTAAATAATATAATGAGTTAAGTATTAGACTGTACATAACAATATCTAGAATGTATTAAAATTATATTGCTTTGTAAATAATGTAATTTTCTCGTGTAATTTTACAACTAACCATGACGTTTACTAAAAAGGTCGAAAATGTTACTTAGCAACCTTTAGTGATTGATTTCAATCATTATTATACATACGGGATTTATTACGTCCGTTTTATCGATGTTTTAACCGACAATGTTTCGGTTCAATTCGTGAACCTTCATCAAGGTGAGTGCGATCCGCTCCGAATAACGTTACTCGGAGCGGATAACGTCGAAACACCGATAAAACGGTACGTGATAAATCCCGTATTTATAACAATGGTCGGAAATGTATAATATTATGTAATTGTAATTCTTTCGTTTCCTTTGAAGCTTACGCTTTGCATGAAAACATATCAATTCAACATTTGCAAGAATACTAAAACGTTTTGTAAAATAGTTTTGATGATAAAATTATAATTTTCTATGCTTTACAAACTAATTTTACTTAGTGCTGACGGCTAGCAATGAGGCTTTATGTTATTAAAAAATACCTAAAGGCCTATTTAAACCAAATGAACTTAGAGCTAGAGCTAGAACAAGAGCATTCCTTCTCGATCTTTTAGTGTAAACGAAAGATAGTTCTTATCGTTTACACAAAAATATCAACGAGCTAGAATGAGAACCAAGAACTAGAATTCTTGCACGATAGATGTTGAGATCAGCCGAACGTATGCTCCTGAGTATAATATATTCACAAGAACACAAGAACACTTTGAAGAGACCGCTCCGGGGATCGAGCACGTTCAAACACGCAAGAATGTTCTAAGCAATTGTTCGCATGCTCTAGTACAGTTTACATCAAGCGAGCGAGCATTCCTAGAATATTCTATTGAATCTTTGCGAACGCAGACAAAACAACGAAAGAATGCTCTACGTCTGTTTACACTAAAAGAGTTTGATAGAGTAGGGATAGAATGAGCATTCGCTCGCCTGATGTAAGTCAGCCTTAAGAACGAGTTACCGAGCCCCCTTATTCTGTATCTTGATAACGTTAAGAAGTGACCAAATGTGAAGTCTTACAAAGCTCATTGCCCGCCCCTGAGTTGGGTAGAATATAGTGAATCTAATTTGTATATAACTGACATCTGTCAAACCTATAATCAGGGTCTCAAATACGCAAACATTAATTGTCCATAAGTTTTTGGTTTCTTTGCAGCGTCCATAGGCTAGCTCACGAAAACAATTGACCTTTGCGTATTTGACAACTCGTGCTAGAGCCCCTACTATTTATTTATTTATTTTAATACTTTATTGTACAAATTGCACATTAAATGTACAAGTGGGCTTAATGCTAAAAGCATTTTCTACCTAGCAATCTCAGAGGTTACAAAAAAAAGGTTGACGTGCTAACTTAAAAAATAAACATATTGTTACAATAACAAAAGAAAACAAAATAACAATAAACTCCAATCACAGTAAGAATAAATACATAAACCTACTTGATATAATAATACATAGAATATAACATATAAGAAAATACTGTATATAAACTATATAAACTAGTGGTTCGCCCCGAACTGAGATCTCGCGAGTCTCCAATAAAAACAAAAAAATATTATTCGTAATCTTCGACTATCATAGTAGTGCCACGTAATGCATATAACCATTTAATTTGATCTACAGTGTCACTCAAGTTAAGGTATTAGAAGTTCATGTTAGTTGGTTCCTTTTTTGGCGTAGAAATTGCAGTTATTCTGGATTTCAGACTTGCCTATATTTGTGTCACTTAAGCTACACGTATTACAGCACTGTGGGGTCACTGGTGTATCCTGTGAATTTTGTTGAAGTTCAGTATTTTATTATTGCTAATAACTTAAAAACTACAAGGTTTAAACTAAAAATAAAAACGGGCTCAAAATGTACTCACAAATACCTTTTATTAGACGTACCATTTGACCGGATAGTCCTATTTTGATTTTTTTTGGCCCCTCTTGAACCCAACAACCCCCAAACATTTTTATCTTATTTAGTCACACCAAAATTATGCCATCACTACCTACCTATATACCAAATTTCACGATGATCGGATAAACGCTTCGAAAGTTATCCTCGGACAAACAAACATATATACATACAACGCCGATTTGCCCAAGTAGATTTGGAGATCTCGCTTCGCTCGATCAATTATAAGTATGTATATACAGAAAAAAATTAAAAGTATTCTATCAGTTATCTGGTTTCCATACAAGCTTTGCTTAGTTTGAGGCTAGATGGCGCTGTGTGAAATGTCCATCATCATTTATTTTATTTTATAAATTAAGGAATACTAATTCCTTGCTATAAATGAATTTGATTTGAAAGTCATTCATTGTAAGTTGGCCACTGAGTAATTTAATGATTTATATTAATATGATATGATTGACAAATTGTTCTTGATAGTAACAATTGCCAATTATATCACTTTTGAAATGCTGGTTACCGGGTGACATTCAAAGTACAGAATGGGGGGAGAGAGGTTATTTCCATCCATATATGTAATATTTTCCTTTTTCCACACTGAATAATGTTTTGTAACGGGTAGATTTAAGCTAAGTTCATATGACCGCGCGGTACAAGATCAAACTAAATAGTGTTTATTGTCTACATTACCGCACGCTACTCGTCAACATTACCGCACGCTTCTCGTCTAAGTTATATCGCTACCGTAGCACGCGGTAATGTAGACGAGTAGCGCGCGGTAATGTAGACGAGTAGCGCGGGGTAATGTAGACGAGTAGCGCGCGGTAATGTAGACGATAAACACTATTTAGTTTGATCTTGTACCTCATATTTATTATTATCATATTATTTAGTCAGTTTGGTCATATAAACTTAGCCTTACCTAATGCTCCTTATAAATAAGAGTACGCTTATGAATGTAACTTCTAGGAATTTTACTTGCATAATTTGACAATGCAAGGGATAAATCAAATAGTAGTTAAGTATTTGTAAGTGTGTAGATACTTCAAATCTGCCCTAGCCCAGACGTTTGATCGGATCGGAATTCAATATGCTTTGATCCGCTCAATATTTTCTAACAAAATTAGAGTCAAGAGTTGACCGTGATTTGGTTTCAAAAAGGGGGCATAATGTGTTGTTTTTCTATCTGTTTTAATAAGCAAGCAATATTGGTGTTAATTTTTTCTCAGATATGACATGCCCATATCAGTCACTATGTATGGGTTGAAATTCATACTCTTGCTTGGCTCATAACCACATCGATCGAACCCTATAGCTTGCTTAAAATAACTCTAAGATATCAAAACTCACATTATTCATATAGCAATAGAATAATGAATTCACGCACTTACTTTTGCAAATAGTAAACTATACAAAATTACTCTTTTAATACCAAAGCACACTCTAAAACAATCGCCAAAAATTACTCTTTTAATACCAAAGCACACTCTAAAACAATCGCCAAAAATTACTCTTTTAATACCAAAGCACACTCTAAAACAATCGCCAAAAATTACTCTTTTAATACCAAAGCACACTCTAAAACAATCGCCAAAAATTACTCTTTTAATACCAAAGCACACTCTAAAACAATCGCCAAAAATTACTCTTTTAATACCAAAGCACACTCTAAAACAATCGCCAAAAATTACTCTTTTAATACCAAAGCACACTCTAAAACAATCGCCAAAAATTACTCTTTTAATACCAAAGCACACTCTAAAACAATCGCCAAAAATTTAGTGGCTAAAGAATATTTTGTGTCTATATTTTTATCTGTGATGTCTATTTTAGAAAGTTGTATTTGTTCGATGAATAAATGATTTGTTAGTCGAATGTTATAATGATCTTTTTTAAATAAAAGGATATTGTCTTTAATTTGTTTGTTTACAAGCTTTTGCCCGCGGTTTCACACGCATGTTTTGTCAATAAAAAGTAGCATATGTCCAAAGGTTGAAGATTTGCTTTGATGAAGTGCTATGAAGAGATTGTTTCGATAAGGCGGCTCCTACCACCTCGTATTAGTCTAAGTTTTCTAGGCAAAGTATATATAAGTAGATGTAATATTATAGAGTTATCTAGTTATCTATCTATATACCAAATTTCATCGAAATGGTTTAGCCGGTTAGTCGTGAAACGCAAAACTATATACTAGAATAGATTAGAATTATATCTAGCACAGAGAAATGATATACTAGATAACATATACAACAGAAACATTAATACAACAGCAAGTTAGAAAATACATACTTTACACACCATGAATAAATAATTACGAAAACTAGCATAACCAATTGACGTCAGCACGGCAACACTACTATGCTTACTGCTACTTTGCGGGGAACAACGAATCGGCGGGGGTTGTAGTGTCGCTTCTTACGTAGTAATAATTAGTATTCTTTGGTTGTGAATAGGTTTTCCGTTGTTTTTCTGAAATTCAGTAGCGCCATCTGTTGGCGTGTGAGTTGGAATTTTTATTGTAGTGCAACCCTGTTAGCCGTCGACAAAATAAAATACTCCATAGGACCTTGTAGAACCTCTACGGCGTAGCGCGTTAGACTACGAATCGTATTATCTCCCCGCTAGATGGCAGGAGTTTCGTTTTAAACCATTTTATTGTGACATTGTGATTTTTCAATGGCTATGAAAGGCTAATCTGAAGTGAAGCTAAGCGAATATGTAGTACTAGTCTTGTTATCAATATTATCTGCTACAGTGTCAGTAGAGCGGCCCGATGATTGCTACTAAAAGGTTTTGATAGTTCGGTGTCTTATAGTTCAATATTATAGACAATATTTACGTTTACAATAATTATAATCGCAATAATATTTTAAATGTGAAAATTTGGATGTTTGTTTGTTTGTTACTCTACTCTACTAAATTTGGGGTGTTGATTGAAATTGACATGGATTAGGCTACTTTTTATTTACAAACCATGTGTGCGAAGCCGCGGGTGGAAGCTAGTTATATAATTACCTAACCTATGTTTTAATCCGTGTCATAATCTATCTATATACCGAATTGAATCGCAATAGGTTCAGCCGTTGCGACTTGATTGTGTAACAAATAAATAAATATGAAAACTTACACATTTATAATATCATGAAACAAATATTAAAAGACTTAGCTTGACTTTCGCTTACCCTTTTAACGCTGATCAAATACAGGTGGGTACTTTGTTGTTTTACCCTGTAATTTTAGGTGGGTTTATAATGTATATTTCGGCGGCGTCACAAATCACGGTAGATAAGGGCCGCGGCCACTCGAGCCACTGCGCACCCGACGTATGACTAATGTGCTCAATTAACTCGAGGAATCGGGACACCCCATCCCTGTTTACTTTTTCACCAACTTAGATGATAAACAAATATTTGCTAGACACTGGTAATTGCCCCGTATCACCCCAGCTTAGGGTCTTTATGTTGTTCACTATTTTGGTAGAATTTAGGCCTACACCTGAAGTTAAGTAAAGGTATAGATAGATTAACTTTTAACTAATACTTTTTTTGTCAGAAGATGTGTAAAACTAGTTTTTTTATGTTATTTGTGGGGAAAAAGGCTTACGGCCCACCTGATGGTAAGCGGTCACCGTCGCCTATTGACACCGGCAACACCCGGGGTATTGTCGATGCGTTCCCTGCACTGTAGAAACCTCATTATTACATTTCGCTTGAAGCGTGCCATGTCGTAGCCTAATGGGAAAACTTCAGACGGTAAGCTCATTCACCATCTTACAAGTATGGGGTAGAAAAGATCGCGTGAAGCGTGTGGTGCGCGATACCCAATTGTCGATGATATGTGGATGAGCTTTATTACGTTGTCGAGAAGTGCGGTGGTAAAATCTCAACGACGGGATGAGATCAAATAGCTCCTCAGAATATTCCCCATTATACAGGCGGTAGAATACACTGAGCGATCCGATGTCACGGAGCGGTTCCAGCCTGTCGGCGAGTTTGGGATCACTAGTTTTGGTTTTTGGCAAAATTGTGTTATGGCCGATGTCACGAAATAAAATTGCTAATTCCATCTGACTGGTGTTCACGATACAGGCTTGCCTAGTGTGAAGGCCGTTGCTTAATTGTGATCGTAGGTAGTGCCTCAAACTGTACAAAATGTATATTGCTATTATACGAGGCATCTAAGGTAAATTACAAAATTATCTTCATGTTAATGTTATTGATAAGTTTTTGGCTTCAAATCATATATTCATATTATTGTAGATAACACCAATTACAGAATAAAACACCTACAAAATACAAGAACCAAGTTGTTTAACAACAAATCTTAAGTTTAAGTTACAACAGCTGTTGGTTTTTCTAGAAATAAATTAAATAATATTAAATAAATAAACAAAAACCATAGAAATATACAATACGCGGTCTTATCGCCTAAAGAGATTTTTTCCAGACAATCTTAGGATGTGCTTTAGTCGTGTTGTGAGTTGTTTTCCTTAGACAATATATAATAAAAGCTTTGATTGTCTCTTTTTATAAAAGAAGTGAACTTTTATCGACTTGTAAAACATTTTCTCATTGAAATAAGGCATATTATACTTTGGCACCGCTGTGTTTGCAACACGACACAAATAACAACACGACAGATATTTTATTTGTCGGTTTTTGTTATACCCTTATGCAATCTTAGCGCGAATTCAGTTCGTTAGAGATCTAATGGCACAAGATACTTTGATACGTAAAATAAAATGTAAAAGCAATACTGTTATTTTGTGAATTTATTGTTGAAATAAGGAAAAATATTGTCGCGTGGATTCAATTGAAGCTTTGATCACATCCCTCTCAAAGAAGCCAGTGCAAGTATTTCGTTTTCGAGTCACTATAAATAACTGAAACTACGGCAAGTGCCGTTTAAAACTACTCCTAGCTGCTGAAGAGCTTACTTCCGTTCGCTGAAGTGGCTATAATAAATACAGCCTGTGATTTCACTCCGCTGTGCGCGAATGAACAAATTTACATAAATCTTATTTTACAACTTCTTTTTGTTTGAAGACGTTTGTTTATTCGCAAACAGATTCGCAATACGGAACAACCAATTATATTGGAAAGAAAAACTTTAATGTTATAGTTTCATTATAGTTATTTTAATTCATTCCAAATATATAAAAATATTTCCAAATATTGCCAAAGTATGTTTTAGAACACGTCAAAGAATAATTATTGTGATCGTAAATTGTAAATGTGAAAGGTTATTTTTTCAGTTTTCGGCGAGTACTCAAACCCTTGTCATGGACAATCAGCCGACCGACAGGAATAAAACATCAAGCCCATCAAGGAACCCATTTATTGTACTTTACTTGCTGATCAAAGCTATTTTTTAAATAACAGTTAGCTAGATGTGACAGACAAAATGCCGCTTTAGCTCGCTAATCCTCTGAGCTATGCAATGCACTTTTGGTTCCCTGCCAGATTACTTTTTTCACTCTATACCTAGTTCCTTTGAATAAACTTTAAGCGCTTTGCAATCCAGTACACTATTTTTATGAGAGGCTTATTCTAGATTTAATTTTGTTTATTTTATTAAATAATGACATTCCATCCTTTTCAGAAAACTTCACTTACTATAAACCACACCTTCAAAGATAAAAAATTAGAAACCATTAATGAATTCACACTGCTAGGATTAGTAATGGACACTAACTTAAATTGGAACTTGCATACCCAAAAAATTAAATCGAATCTTTCCAGATTCACGTATGCCCTGCGCGAGATTAAGAAAACTACTGATTTAACAAGTTCGCTTGCAATTTATTATGCGTATGCCTATCATATTCTGTTATCTTATGGGGAACAGTACAAATGCATCGACGCTATTTACACTACAAAAGAAACTTATCCGACTATTAGCTAACATAGAACAAACAGATAGTTGCAAACCCCATTTTCAACAACACAAAATTCTTACCCTACCATGTATTTATATTATGGAAGTATGTAAATTTGCTAGGAAATACAAGTATTTCTACACAACACGAGAAGAAATGCATACGAAATACTCATTGCGGTACAAAAACAAGCTTATGATACCTGCTTCCCGACTCAAACTGCACTCTTCAAGCCCTTACGTAATGTCGATCTAAATATTTAACAAACTACCTGACGTATTGAAAAATTTATAAAACAATTAAAATACTTACTAACTAAAAAGCTTACTATACAATTGACGAATATTTTAGTGATAAATTTAATGAAAAATGACAAATTTTAGATACTTACAACTACCTACTTTGACACTAGATTTGAGTATTTTCTTTTTTTAAAATAAATGTAACCTAAAAATAACAATGACGTCCTCCTCTCTCCATGATATTGTTGTGCCCAACAGGGTACATAATGAACATGTACCTATTATTTACCACCTATTATTACATTGTGGAATACAATAAACGATTGAGTATTGAGTATTAAATTCTCTACTGACAAACATCTTCCAAATAGGTCTTATTAAAATAATTTATTCCTACAAATAAACTTGACCTCGTTTAAACCACTTTAACAACACCAAATAGTATAAAAATAAACACAGTACTTAAACATTAGTGCACCAGACACAGGAGTTGACCTTTCAAATATTTATATATATGAAATGTGTTTTTTTTAGGGGTTCGTACCCAAAGGGTAAAACGGGACTCTATTACTAAGACGCCGCTGTCTGTCTGTCCGTCTGTCTGTCCAGGCTGTATCTCATAAACCGTGATAGTTAGACAGTTGAAATTTTCACAGATGATGAATTTCTGTTGCCGCTTTAACATTAAATACTAAAAACAGAATAAAATAAATATATAAGGGGGGCTCCCATTCTACAAACGTAATTTTTTTGCTCGTGTTTGCTCCATATTGATGACAGCAACATGTAGACGCTTAAAATATTCACATAATATTTAGTTGTATATTTACTTTAAAAAGAAATAATTAAATTAAAATAAAACAAATATTTAAGGGAGGCTCCCATAGAACAAACGTGATTTTTTTGCCTTTTTTATAGATAATGGCATGGAACCCTTCGTGCGCGAGTCCGACTCGCACTTGGCCGGTTTTATTTTGTATACTTTTTATGTAAATATTTTGATGCTATCCCAGACTAAGACGTACTTGACTTTAACGGCTCCTTGTCAAACAACTCTTCTAAATATAGCTTTGATGGTAAAATGAGAATAGTATCAAAGGATCACTGTCCATATCGATAGAGCTCACTGATTTATCTAGGTCATAATGCTATCTAACATCACAAGGGGTGTAAAATGTGTAAAGACGTCAATGCTGTAAAAGATTTATGTTGGCAGCCGCTCAAAATCTACGAATACCTACTGCCAATTCTGCAATTGGCTGGAGTGCCCGAGGACAGATGGGCAGGTACAGCTATGTTTTACTGCCCCTAATCTGCCAAACTGAGCACGTTATTATTTTGTGTCATTGTATTAGTGCCCTTTTCCTCGTCACGTTGCACTCCTTCTGGTAGCGTTCTTTTTCTTTACTTTTCCCTGACGATATACTTAGTTTCCTCCTTTCAAAATACCCACAAAATACCTGTTAGGTATTACATTAAAATACACTCAAACAAAAATGCACAAAACTAGCTTAACATAAATTTAATATGTTTTGAATTATTTCGTTGATATTTATAGAGTGCAAAGGGAAAATAAGCTTGAAAGTATTTGCGGAGCAAGCAGGAAAGCTAATATTATATCACCTGCGCCCTGTTTGTGCCAGGTAACAAACCATCTGCGACATATTCACGAACATCATCCGACAAATCTATATATTACACGGTCTGGCGATTCAGCTTTTACTTAGGGGTCATACACCTAAGTGTGTAGTGTGTGTGGAAGTTAAACTTATCATTTTTTCGAGTATTTTGCTCTGCATTTTTTTTATATTTTTAACTGATTTTAAAAAAGGTTTATCAATTCATTCGTGGGATTGTTATGCATGTTCAGCGATAATTCTAACACGTTGTCGATTACAATGATATTTTTTTTGATAAAAGTGAGGTACCTCAGTGGTATATAGGAGTTCATATAATTTGGTCTCAGGTTTTAAGAGTTTCGTTACCGATTTTATTTCAATTTTATATTTTATGAAATCAGTTATATTTTTGTTAAAAGTTACTTATCCGCATAAAAGTTTCAATATTCATACAAAGTTCTTTATCTCAACATGGGTCTCAATTCAACCACTAATTGGTAAGAATAACCACAATTATCTTAACTGGGAAAGTTGTCGACTTTGATTCATAAAAACAGAAGGAGACATAACGGGACACCGCCACCAGTGGGAGCAATAAGCGGCCAAGTTGGTGAGGCCGTGCTTAAGAAACTTTGACCATAACGGAGGCCTTCTGCGATTAAAGTAATATCGTACAGGATAAGTTCCTTGCACCCGCTCCGCACGATACTAATGTGTACTACATTCCTCTAAACTACTTGGTAAGCGTCGCTTGCGAACAATTCTTTACTAAGATTGCATTCTGCTAGATGTGTAGACCGCATGCTAGGTTTGCGGAAATATTTTATTCGTACCGTACCATTTTATTTAGGAATATTAAGTTTATTTCTAGTTTCTATAAGTTTAATTATCGAAATTAATTTCTCTTCCTCATTATTTTCGTTCGTTAATGGTTTGTGCAAAAGCTGAAACTAGATAGCCTATTATTTTGTGAGTTGAGCTTTCCTAAAATGTTTTGTGTTCTGTTTTTCCAGCTGCGGTTAGGTACTTATATACTTATATCAACGCTCGGCTTTCACCTAAGTTTGTGAAGGCTCGGGCTGGTGTTGTCTCAAACAATTTGACCCTAAACCACAAATAAAATCGAATATATGAATTCCGTTCCTGAATCTCAGTTTTGAACATTCTGGACCGCCATAGCGTACTAAAAAGATCCCTTTACGGCATACCTAAGTAGATTGGCTTGTAAATGAAGGTTATACAGGTACCGGCTAAAATATCAGCGCAATTTGACAACGCAACCCGTTTCAGTGAAACGCTCCACAATGCGGAACGAGTGAAATGTTGCCAATAAAAAAAGGTCAAACGGATGGCCTGGGCTGAGGCTCGGTAAGGCTCGGTTTTCAATATCTCACGGCTTTCGGTGGCAGGTAGCGGGCGTGGCGGGGTAACCTGTCGAAAACATCCTCATTTCGCCCGTCAATCGCGTGTTGGGTTCCAGTACAAGTTCAAAACAATAACCTTTGTTAAGCTCTACCTGTACCTAAGCGTTTCAAGCAATTAAGGGCGCACTATACTTGGGGAGACGATAAATCGCTTATTTTGAAACAATGTTTTGTTCAACAAATTTTGTGATATCAATTTGTAATTCATATATGTTATAGTTAAGGATACGTGTTAGAACGCTTGTGTTGTTAAAACACGATTCCGTAAAATTTTCTCGATAGAAAAAAAATACAAAGAAGACTCCAAATTTATCTTAAAACCGTTCTTATGAGATGAGTACTACAATTTAGATATGGAAACTTTGTACAGTAATTCTACACTACATAAATAAGGGCACCAATGTTTTAAATTTTCAAAATACCTTTTGATTTTATCATAAATGAAAATATCTAAGTTTTGCACTAATGAAACCATTCGCTCCGGACGCCCGTTTTGCGATTCAGTCTGGCCTCGGCTTTCAGACGGAGTACCCGTAATGCTTGTCGCTCCAAACGAGCACGTAATTCTTAGGTAGAATTTATATTTAGTTGGTTTTTGTAAAGACGCAGTAATGAAAAATAAACACAACAAGATAATGAAGGGACTGAATGATAAAAAAACCGGCAAACATATGAACCACGGCGAGATAGGATGTGCAGCGGCGCGCGGAGAAGCGGGGGTGAAATTCGAGTTTGGGCTGAGGTATACTCAACTCTTAAAACAAGAATGATATTGTTTCAGAGCGAGAAGGTACCTACACACTACACAGTACGGAACACACAATATTGAAAACTTAAAAAAAGCTATTGTTACTCAATTGATTTGTTACATCAGATAAAAGTTAGGAAAGGAAGAGCGAGTACCGAGATCACGATACTTTGATTAGTTGAATTCATCTTTATTTGTTTCTGTTCTTTTGTTTCTATTTGCTCTTTTCTTGGGAATAACATATAAGTTATCCATCTGTTTCTGCTTCTAAGTATTTGTTATACCTTAGTTAGTTAAGTATTATCTTATATACATATATAAAACAAAGTCGGGTTAGTTACACCATTTATAACTCAAGAACGGCTGGACCGATTTTGATGATCTTTGATTTGTTGGATTTGTCTCTGCCTCAAATAGCAGAATAACTATTAAAATAGGTATCCTAAAATTCACGCAAAAAATATATTAAAAACAAATCATTTTCTCGTACATAGATGCAGCTAATGATGGCCAATTGACAATTCTACGTGCTTTAGCAGCCCACGTCATATGCATGTCAAGGCGGTACGAAGTTCGGTGGATCAGCTAGTACTTACATAAAGGCTTAGGTATACAGAACCAATGTAATTCCCATTTCTGTAATAAATGTCTCTACAATGGGTGCGTAAATCAATGATATATCCGTATGTCTTAATTTAGATGTATCGGTTGGCGCAACTTGCATCGGACACATATCTGAACAGAAGGCTCTATTCTATTGCCAATGAAACACTGCCAAGATCGGCTGTGCTCTCTCAACATACACACTAACTTGTGATATGCTTATTTCTTATTTTCGGATATCAAAATCCTTGATTTGTTACGTTATTATTGATTTTGTAAAGAATTTTTTTTTATCGAAATAAAACTACTCTTTAGAAAACAATATTTGGCCAAACTTAACTTTGGTCCTAAAGTTAAAGTATGTCAAGAACATGTTTTTAAAGCAGAATAAACCAAAGAAAACTTTCAAATTCCTCGAGCAATAGTTAAACAAATATACGAGTACTTTTGATTGCATATCGATTCTATAAGCTTGCTGATTGTTTGCTAAATATAATACTAACGTAAACAAAGTTTGGGTTTGATTAAAACTGGGCACACCTAAATATATAGCTTTGAATGAAATGCTGCTGCTAAGCTAATGCTGGAGCTATTTTGTACGAGTAGTAGAGTTCTTTGTGAAAGGTGTCGCCCGGGGAAGTACTACCGCCATGCCTATTGTTGCCGCCAACCAGCATTGCTGTGTTTTGAAGGGAAGTGTTTGAAGGGAGTGATTGCCGGTGAAATTACAGGCACATGAGGCTTTGCACCTGTATGCCTCAAGTTGATGGAAACAGGGTAGTGCATCGTAGGGCGCGTTCCTGAGGAGCGTGACCTACGAGGTGATACTTTGTCATAGGCGATGGTAACCACTTAACATCAGGTGGGTTATAGGCTTGTTCCATCTCCAATTCGTCGAAAAAACAAGAAAAAAAAGCTATTTCACAAAATGTACAGACACCTCGTTAGATTAGTCGAGTAATATACCGATTAATATACCGTATTTCTATACAAGCAATAGTTTTTAGCTGCAAGCTCAACTCCATATCCATTACGAGAGATACGTTGCAATTTTGTATTGCATATTTGTATGGTCGAAGCAGATAAAGCATGATTGGAAATTGCTTTTATCTCGGAATAGTTAAGAGTTGCCCATATTCAACTATTGTTTGCTTAAAAGTTTTTAAGTAATTATCCTACATTGTTTCTAAAACAGAAAAAAAGGTATTTACTACACTACGTATATTTATGAACAATGCACGGTGATGACTTAAGATGAACGGTGAATAGAATGAGGCATTCGGGTTATCCAACTCGCTTTGCAATTGCTCTCGGGACTAATCCATTTGAACGGCCTCAGATGTAGGCATCTGTGTATCGAAGTCCGTCAGATTCATACAAATCGACTTGCTACGAGAATAGGCACTCTCATGCATTGCTACTTCTGTAAGCAATATCGAAAATTCGATACAAACTTGCTATTTCTCAACAGATACATCAAAATTTCACATATCTTTGTATACCAATAGAAATGTAGATGTAACCTAATGTTTCATGGGTATTTGCACGAGAACATGAATACCAGGCACTACAAAAGAAATAAACTCTCTATGGGATAAATGGAGATGCCTATATGTATAAGACAACCTTCTTTACACATATGAATAACACCCTCGTTTACCTGCAAAACGATATTGAAAACCGGGAGAGGTGATCCGTTTTACCTTTTTTTATTTTATTGGTACATTTCACTTATTCCGCATTGTTGACTCTGTCTGCGTTGACTTATTTTTATTTCTCAGAATTTTAATGACGTTAGTATTTATAAAACCTGATTTTTCATAAACGAAAATGTCTTTTATACAACTCTCGATAATCTCGAAATCGGACATCATGTGACAATGGCAGTATTTTTGTGCAAATATACAAAAGGGGTACAACCGCTGACATTTTCTCGTAATCTGTACACGTGTCTCGCATGAGTTTCTTTTCATTTGAGTAAAGTTAATTTGTTTGGGATTCGCCACGCAGCAACATTCATCAACAGGAGTTAAAGCAGAAACACGAGGGAGGTTCTATTGACTCAAAAGTACCATATAAATAATGAGATGCGCAAGGGTTTTCCACGAAAGAGTAAAATTTCCTGCCTTATGCATAAAAGGCTGGTATTTTCTAATAACCACTGGCCGACCTCTGTTTTACTGTCATGGAAATTGCGAGCTCCTTTGCCCTTCGTTTTTAATAACTTAGTAAATATTGATTCTGGATGGACGAAACTTCAAAAGACTGCCACAAAGGTACTCAATATTTCACACGGGGCAACGGGTGCCACAGACTATACGAATGTAATTTATCCGCATTTGACGCGATGCGATGATAAACGACCTTTAATTTTATACTAGATTCATGCTTTTCGTGACAATGCAGTTTTTATAAATGCGATAGGGTGATAATGCCCAATCTCTGTAAGTATTTAGTTCAGACCTTGTGGACATCAATTAGCGTCGATATCGAGTCAGTTTAAAATAAATCCGAAATATTTGTAAAATATTTACCGTTTAATTATTTGATACCTTCAACAGTTTCACTAATAACTTGGTACCGGCTCATTCTGTAAGTTTTGGAGTGGCCAAATCTTCGGATAAACTAACTAAAAGTCCGTTATTTACTTTTTACTCATTTGAAATGTGTGCTCAAGTAAGCGAGCACACAGTATTTAGAGGAGGTCGGCAGAGTACCGACAGGCAGGCGGTAGGTGGTAGTAATTGCGTCGGTGGACGGCGGTGCACCAGAGTGCGACATCAGTAATTGCTCGGCGGGGGACAGTGACAGTCGCCTGATGAATGGAGCCAGTGGAAAATTCACTACGCGGAAAAACTCCCAGACATTTCTGCAAATTAAAACCGGAGGCGAAACCTGATCTTGTTATCTACGAGTATACGTACCTACTGTAGCTACTCTTCTAAAAGCTTTCCGGGCTGAAGCTAAGTAATTACGTAAAGAAGCTCGATGTAAATCAGACATTGTATCATGTTTTTCTACGATTTAATTAACAATGAGTCTGTTCTTACTCCACGTTCAAAAAAGTGCCTGTTGCTATACCAGATGGTATTTTTACCAAGCTTTTTGTTTTTTTCTGGCAAAATTTGCGGTGTACAGAGAGAACTTCTAAAAGGAATGAATACGTTATGCGGTAAACATATATCAACTCTACCAAACGCTGGTTGCTAAAACTTGAGATATTCATAGCCTCGATATTTTTCGTAAGATTGCAAAAATAAGATAATCTCCTGAGAGTTTGCATCCTCACAGCCTCAGATCGGGTAACGTACTGCCTCTGCAGCGCTTGGGGTCAGACGAAGTAGTTTATTTGTGAAAATCGAATAATGCTCTATATACCCGATACATTACCTACGGGGTACGAACTTAACCACGCGAAGGGTCCATGACTAATAATTTATTACTCGCTTGCCTCAAATGGATGTATCTCTTCGAGCTTGAAACGCCAGTATTTATACAATATTCGCAGGTTGTTATGATGTAACCGAAACGAGGTTTTATTTTAGATCTAATTTTGTATTCTGGCTTTATTGAATTAAATGTTTGTGGAATTCGGCTATAAAGCGGTACCTATCATAAACATTTTTAATGTTAAACCAATCCTACTTGTAGTAAAACCTCGCACCAAGAGCGTGGGATTACCTATTTGATCTCTATTCTACCTTTCTATTTCATATATCTCCCTCGACCTTCACAAAAGTTTTTAAACTCCAAAAGGTCTAAACATTATCCGGGACATATCCATTGAGATTTGCAGTATGTTTCACGAGTTTTAAATGAGCCAAAACACCCTCACATAACTACCTAAATCGACTCTTGTTATTTTTATCTATGGAAATACATAAATATTGCTGGACATGTCACACAACGCTATCTAGCCCCAAACTATGTAGAGCTTGTACTATGGGAACCAGATAACTGATAGAATACTTATATACTTTTTTTTTGTAAATACATACTTATCATATATAGGAAACATCCAGACCCGGAACAAATATCTGTAGAACATGCACACATTCGTTCCGCGGCGGGAATCGAACCCGCTACCTCCTGCGTCTCAGCCGGCTATTCGCCCACTGCGCCACGAAGGTTGTCAGTGAAATAACTAGTTTCGGATCGTTTATAAAACACTATCCCTGCATTTTTGTTCTTGTAGGAGATTAAATCTCCACTTTAAGCATTATTTTTATAGTTGACTTACATAGATGATAAAACATTGGGTCAAATCTTATCAGTAACCCGAACATATACACGCACTAGCTACTCTTCGGATCGTATATATTATCTGTGCCATATAGGAAGTCTGCACACAACTAGTCAGTCGACTTAAACATATTAGTAGAAATGAACGTAATCGTGAGGTGGGATTTCCTATTGCTTGTTTCCCTCAACCACGCTCTGGTAAGAATTTAATCACGTTTTTGTTCAGTGCCAACATCGCGTTCTAAACTAGAAATGATTGCGTTCCCTTTGACGATGTCTCCACTTTATTGGTTTTTCATTCATTTCTTCGATGTAATTTTGTACCTGGAATAAAACACTCATTATTAAAGTCGTAGTTTGCTTCTTTATTGTAGTGTCAGGCAATCTAGTGGCGACAATATTGATACTACATGTATATCTAGTATTAGGCACATTCCTTATTTATTTTTCAGTGAAATTATTTTATCGGTTCAATACCTATAGATTATTAAAAAAAATACTTTGCAGGTGAACAGTTTAGTCCCAACTTATAAATTAATAGATGGCAATGAAATACCAGCCATCGCTCTCGGAACCAGTTTGGGACACCTGACTGACGTAAGTGTTTAATCATCATCTCAGCCCGTCTGCACCCACTTTTGGGTATAGGCCTCCTCTTTATTACGCCATTCTTTCCGATCCCTTGCGAGTCTCATCCATTGACACCCAGCTACGCTTTCAATATCATTCGACCATCGGGCGGGTGGTCTGCCTCTTGGTCTACGAGCATCCCTTGGCCACCACTCTGTAATCGCCTTCGTCCAACGCCCGTCATCCCTCCTAGCCAAGTGTTCAGCCCATCTCCACTTCAGCCCTGCGATCCTCATACCCACGTCCACAACCTTTGTGCGACGTCAGATTTCTACATTGGGTATGTGGTCCAAGTAGTCGTGCTCGAGCCGTCGTACAGTGCGGACGTCTCTGGGGCGTCGTTACGCTGCCCGTTGAATATACGAAGATTCGATCGTCGTTAGTGGTCGAGGCAACATCGCCTATAAAAGGCTCCTCAGATCGCGCGGCACGCATTCGATCGTCGTTAGTGGTCGCCGCTATAGCATGCAGCGGCCACACCTTAGGAACCTAGGCTGGTAGAGGGGGGCTCGAGTGCCGAAACACTTTGTTGTAGCAACGGCGTGTTTCGGCCCTCGAGTCGGCACGGTCACTCCCCGTGCTAGTGCTCGTTGCTTCGGCGTCAACGCAATCCACCTCAAGTGGCGAGGCAACCAGGCAACTGTAGAAGGCCTGAAGGTAGCGATAGGAGTTTTTATCGTTGCCAGATACTGCGTCCTGTTCCCTTCCAGTCGTAGCGGTTCTCCGTTCCACTGGGTCAAGGGGAGTAAGGAGGAGAGGGTGCATCTGTGTACGGCGCGCACACTTATGCAACTTAATATATCCTGCGCATCTGACTTGGCTTTGTCATTCCGAGTTTAAAAAAGTCCTGGGCTTGGTCTAATACCTGGACACGGGTGGCCTAAGGAGAGGAGAGTGGTCGCTCTAGCACTGCATTATTATTTATTTAGAGAGGCACTGCTTTCCTCGCTCAGCCGGGGAGGGGGCTAGAAAAGGTGCCCCAAACAAACGCTCATTCCTCGCAATAAGAATAAATCTAAAAACATGCAGATGAATATGACTTTTGGTGCGTGGAATGTACGTACTCTTTTAGACCGACCCAACAACCTCTGCCCAGAACGTAAAACCGCCATTGTGGCTCGCGAGCTCAAACGCTATGACGTCGACATAGCCGCTCTCAGCGAAACACATCTAGCTGACGAAGGTGAGCTTGTTGAACGTGGTGGTGGGTACACTTTCTTCTGGAAAGGCACACCAGCTTCTGAGCCTAGACGGTCAGGAGTAGGCTTTGCTATTAAAACTACTTTAGCCTCTAAGTTGGAAGAACATCCAGTTGCTATCTCTGATCGTGTCATGTCCTTACGTTTCCATCTTCGAAACAATAAATACTTAAATGTTATCAGCGTATATTCGCCAACACTCGACAAAAGTGATGACGTCAAGGACAAATTTTATGAGGAAGTGTCAGAAGTGCTGACTAAAATCCGGCGCTGTGAGAAAGTTTTGCTTCTTGGCGACTTTAATGCTCGCGTCGGACGTGATTTTGAAGCTTGGCCTCGGGTGATAGGGCGACATGGCATTGGTAACATGAACAGTAATGGGCAACTGTTACTAAGCCTCTGTTCCCAATTTCATCTGGGTATTACCAATACCATGTTTAGACTCCCAAATAAATACAAAACTACCTGGATGCACCCAAGGTCCAAGCATTGGCATCTTATTGATTATGCTATAGTCCGTCAACGGGATATAGCGGATGTCAAAGTAACGAGAGTAATGAGGGGCGCAAACTGTTGGTCGGATCACCGACTTGTTGTTACAAAACTATTTTTGCGTCTTAGCCCTTGCCGTAGACCTCGCAGGGCTAAGCCTAACTGTCTTCATCTGAAAAAGCTAGAGTCTGCTGAAATATTGGCAAATTACAGGGAAGCTGTCAATACCTTTACAGCAGGCATACACCCCGAAGATGAACAGTTAGACGAGGGCTGGAAACTGTTAACTACAAATACCATCAATGCGGCTACTGAGATCTTAGGCCAAAAACCTCGTGTCTGTGAAGACTGGTTTGACGAAAATGATAATACATTGACAGTCGCCCTAGAAAAACACCGCCAGCTCCTTCGAAAGGGAAATCAGACAACTGCTTCTGAAAAAATAAAGGAGAGTACGAGCCAAATAAGGAGACTAACTCGAAACGCAAAAGATGAGTGGTGGCTGAACAAGGTTCGCTATATTCAGTGGCTTGCTGATTCGAATAGACTCGGCGATTTCTTTAACGAGATTAAAAAGTTAGTAGGAAGTCCACATCGAGTAAACGTACCACTGAAATCACTTTCAGGTACCCTCCTGGTAAGCAAAGGAGAAGTTCTTACTCGCTGGGCAGAACACTATAACAGCTTACTCAATGTGGATCGTTCTGCTGACATAAACTATTTAGCATCACTTCCTGCCTTACCACAAGCCGTAGATCTGGATCAGCCTCCTTCTCTTGAGGAAGTTATCATCGCCATCAAAGCGCAGAAAAACAATAAGGCTGTCGGCATCGATAACATACCAGGAGAACTATTAAAATATGGCGGAGATGAGTTGCACTACAAGATTTGGCAATTTTTCCAGCGCATGTGGGAAATGGAGTTCGTTCCTCCTAGTTTTGGCGTATCACTAATTTGCTCTTTGTATAAAAATAAAGGTGATCGATCTGTTTGCAACTCTTATAGGGGTATATCACTTCTGTCTACTCCAGGAAAAACTTTTGCCAGAGTACTCTTAAATCGTCTTATGGAGCTCTCTGAAAGTATATTGCCTGAAACGCAATTTGGGTTTAGACCCAATCGCGGCACATGCGAGGCCATATTCTCTCTTAGACAACTGCAAGAGAAAAGCAGGGAACAGTGTCAACCTCTGTTTCTCTGTTTTGTTGATCTGGAGAAAGCTTTTGACAGTGTACCTCGCGAAGCTTTGTGGATTGTGCTTTCGAAACTTGGTTGCACCGACAAATTTATACGCTTGATAAGACTTCTTCACGACAACATGACTTGTTGCGTAACCGTCAATGGTGAGCAGACAGAGCAATTCCCTGTCACTTGTGGTGTAAAACAAGGCTGTGTATTAGCACCCACTCTTTTTGCTCTGTACTTTTCCGTTGTCGTGAGGGAGACTTTACAAGCCAACACCGAAGGGATCCGCATACGTTTTCGCACAGATGGCAGTATCTTTAACCTGGCTAGGTTAAAAGCGCACACAAAGGTATCGTATGACCTCATTACCGAATTGATGTATGCTGATGACCTATGTTTCGTTGCGGAATCTTCTGAGGGACTCCAGGACTTGATGACTCGGCTTGACGCTGCGTGCTGTAGATTTGGCCTCAAAATTAATATTACAAAGACAGAGGTGATGGCCATGGACACTGTTAACCAAGCTCCACTGAATCTGCAAATCGATGGAAAGCCCATAAAACAGGTCGATACATTCAGATATCTGGGAAGCAGCATAACAACAAAATGCGACCTTGACTCGGAGATCAACAGCAGACTTGGCTCCGCTATGGCTGCTTTTGGTAAACTACGAGTCCAGGTATTTCGCTCCCATAACATCAAATTGAGTACCAAGATTAAGGTGTATATGGCTATTGTACTTCCTAACATCTTGTACTCGTCAGAGACATGGTGCCTGTATCGCAGACACATACGCACGTTAGACAGATTCCATCTGAAATGCCTCCGCGACATACTTAACATCAAGTGGTCGGATCGGGTCCGTAATACCGATGTTCTACGACGGGCTAATGTCTGTGGCATAGAGGCATATTTGATGCGGCGTCAGCTGCGTTGGTGCGGGCACCTGTCTCGGATGTCTGATGAGCGAAGGGCGAAACGCATTTTCTTCTGTGAACTAGAACATGGTAAGCGGAAACGCGGAGGTCAGTTCCTACGTTTCAAAGACGTACAGAAGAGGCACATGAAGAGGTGTTGTATCGATCCGTCGCGCTGGGAGGCTCTCGCTGAAAAACGACCTGAATGGAGGCGTCATGTTCAGGACAAAGTGTACGAGTTTGAAGAAGAAAGGAGGCAAGAACTAGACTTAAAACGAGATCAGCTTAAAAGTCGACCGCCGGCTAATATCAATTACAACTACATTAATGGCGCCTTAACTTGTGTTCATTGTAACCGGACTTTTAGCGCAAAAATAGGGTACATCAGCCACATACAGGCTAAACACCTAGGCCAATAATCACAAAGTCAAGTCTCTGTAGCCGAAATCGGCTAGGAGGATTATTATTATTATTATTATTATGTGGTCCAAGAGTGATATACCGAGCATGGCACGCTCCATTGCCCGTTGAACTACTCTAATCTTATGCATGTATTCCTTTGTGAGCGGCCATATCTCGGAACTTGTCTCGGTTCCGAGACAAGTGTTTAATAAGCCTCAATTAATTCTGTTTTATTATTTAAAAAAAATAAAACGAAAACCAATTCGAATGTTGAAATAAGAACAGCGTCGCCTCGCCGGACTAGACATTGTCGTACTCGTAACATGTTCACGCACACTTCTGCACAGGGTACAAGGCTGCTCTCAGTAAACCACTCGGTAGCCCGCGCCGTACAATGGGCGCTGGAGTCTGGCTATAGGCAGATCGACACAGCATCTTTATACCGAGTAGAGGACGAGGTCGGGCTCGGCGTCCGAAACTACCTCGCACTACAAGACACGAGAGCCAACGTTTACATTACAAGTAAAGTGAGTTGACATACTGCTTTGATCTATCGTGTCGATAAAATTTGCGAGTTCAGTCAGCCAGGGCGAAACAGCTCGTTTGACGGAAGCTTGTGGAGGCATGGGTAATTTCCGACCTTCGTTTTAAGCTTTGAGTGAAATGGAAATTATATGAAAGTTTTATAGCGTGGTGTGGTCGATCACGGATGCTGTATTATTTACTTGTTTGAAATGTTGATCTCCAATCGAATGATGGTTTATTTATTGACACTATATCCGTCAGCTTGATGTAATTTAATGCAACTCCCTATATCATATTATTTGATGAAGTTATGGATCGAGTACTACGCCCGAGACGATGTCCCGAAAGCGCTGCGAAGATCACTCGAGGAGTTGCAGCTCGACTATGTTGATCTGTACTTGATGCACTACCCTTTTGCATATAACGTGAGTTAGATACTTTTTCACAACCTTGCATATTTTTAATGGAGTTACGGTGGTAGAACATAAAATAAAAATCTTTAGTACCATAGGCGAATAAAATTAAGCGACTCTTCTGGTGTTGATGACATGGTACACACATAGTTTTAAGTAGGTACACTAAGTATAAAAAATAAATACCTTGAAAATATAGTTCAATAATTTGAATTTTTGCTGTGTAAGGGAGTGTATTATAAATGAATACATTGCCAAAAAGTAGAAAATTAAGTACGTGTAAGACTATGTTCAGCAGTGGACGTTCTATGACTGATAGCAAAGTATTTATTTTTAAATTTTTCTTGTGGTAATTTATCGAAAATGTGTGCATATTTGCTTCGTACTTGCTTTATTTTCCTGAAGCCAACTCCACTTTATACAACTTTGTAAAGACTTAATAAAATCATCTCTGAAAATGCTTGAACTTCTTAGAAGTTCCGTGATTGTTTACTTTTAGACATATTTCTAAGAAAGTAACACCCATACAAGCATTCTTCTCGGAAGAATTTTGTTTTTCTTTGCAGAAAGATGGCTCAGTAAGTTTAACGGATTATCTTACAACTTGGAAAGGAATGGAGGATGTAAAAATGCTGAACCTGTCTCGATCTATAGGAGTATCCAACTTCAACTTGACCCAGATGAAGAGGCTTTGGGATAATTCGAGAATAAAGCCTGCGGTTTTGCAGATTGAGGTTAGTGTGTAAGAGTGTCTGAAAGGTTCATTTTGTCGATACATTAAGGAAATGTACTAGAGTACATAGAAAAGACTATTGAAACATCTAACATTTAACAAACATGAAGTACCCACAATGCATCTTAAATATACTAGTGGTTCGCCCCGACCTCGCGTCTCTCGCGAGTCTCCCTTAGAAACAAAAACAATATTTGTAATCTTAGACTATCAAAATAGAGCTACGAATTGTATATCCAACTTACTTGACCTACAGTTTCAATCAAATTACAGATAACGGGAGTTTATGTAAATTAGTTATTCTATTTTGGGATAGAAATTGCAGTTGTTCTGGATTTAACAATTTTCCCTATATTTGTGTCAGTAAAGCTACACGTATACCAAATTTTAGCACGGTCACTGGTGTACCCTGTGAATTTCGTGTTAAATCAATTTTTGTTATGGTTAATGTCTTAAAAACTACAAGGTACTCGAAATGTACTGATGAAGACCTTTCATTATAAGGGCCTCTTGACCGGATCATCCCATTTTCTTTTTTTTTACCCCTCTTGAACCCCAATATTTTAAGAAGTCACACCAAGATTCTGTCATCATTACCTACCTATAAACAAAATTTCACGATCATCAGATCAACGCTTCGAAAGTTATATTCGGAAAAACAAACATACATATACAACGCCGATTTGCCCAAGATGATTTGGAGATCTCTCGCTTCGCTCGATCAATTAACGTAACTACGAGTGGCGGGTAATCCTTGAGACATTACCCACTAGTCTTCTCTAGCTGATCATTTAGCTGATATTTAACCTCAGTACACACAAACAAGTAAGTAACAAAAAATTAACCGATACCAGAAAACAGAAATTCTACAAAACGAAGAGCAAATTGAAGAGTTTAATGGTAACCCCTTTCTAACATTGAAATCGTACAACGCGGTAAATAATTTTGTTTTTTACTAGCCCGTACTGTCCCACTGCTGGGCAAAGGCCTCCCCCTCTTCCTTATAATTATCACGGTCTAGAGCCAGGTCTCGGGCAAGGCCTAAAAAGCGCTAGAGCGATGACTTAGACGTTTTCCAAAGAGACTGGCGGGACCTGGCTCTAGACCGTGGTAAAGAATTATCATAGAAAATTAATTATATGTTATTTTTTCATTTTAACAAAACGAATTGAGAACCTCCTTTTTTGAAATTGGTGAAAAAGAAAATGTGTGCTCTTTTAAGGAGGATGCTTATATCCAGCAGTAAGCTGATTAGCTGCATTTTATGGTGAGTTCCAAGCCGAAGGCAAGGTATTTGGGATTAAGTATGTATGTCGAACCGAAAAGTACCAATTACGAAACAAAAATTATGAGATATTACGATTTTCTTATAAAGATGCTTGTTCTACGATTTTCTATGTTCTCATTGAAGAACATTAACAACAACATTAATAATAATTGGTCAAGCGCGTGTCGGGCCACGCACAGTGAAGGGTTCCGTAGTTAGTACGGCTGTATCTTAGTCATTTTAAACATACAAATTTTATATTGAAGTTTGTTCCGTATCGTGAATAGATTGAAGGAGACAGACAAATAAACTTCGAAATACTTGTAATTTAATATGTATGAAATGCAAGATAGAATATGCAGGTACAATTTTAACTTAGTTCATACAGTTCCTACTTATTTTAAGTACATGTTAACTTGTCGAGTGTCAACGAAGATCTGCTGGCTCTGCCAAATTATCTTCGTTGAAACTTTCAAGTCTAGCAAAATGAGTGAATGTAATATGCCGGGGCTTGTGATTGGTTCGAGTTTTATTTCAATCCCAACCACGTACGCGCGTTGTTGCCAGTTTATAAAAATACAAGGCTTAAACTGTCTTGTTGCCATTACGAGAAAGAACATTTTACAGTAAAATAATCAAAATCACGACATGCGGCCGTCCGACATCGTACGACCTCCCGGCGTACGAAAGCTGACAGCAGATAATGATCGTACATACTTACATTAAATAAAAATAACAAAAACTTGACTTTCCATTATTTTACAAACATCATTATTTATCCATGTAAATAACCTTATTAACTAATAGTAATATCTGCTTTATAAAATATTGCATTCTTACTTAACAAATAATCTAATTAACTTGTTCTATTTTAAACGCTACCTTATTTAACAAAAACATTTTTTTTTCATCTCATGTAACAAAATAAACATTTTTCCATTTTAATATTATTGACACAAATAAAATATAAAACAAAACATAACTTTAATTTACGAATACATTAGCTTATTGGCTTTAATGGTTTTTCTTAAAATGGTAACAATAACATTTGCAAAACTAAGTAAATAATAGTTATAAAATAACATTATAGAAATATATGATCACGACATTCTGCCAGAAAACATGATGTGTATTCTACTTAAATAACAAGTTGGTTTTTTTTTATTACCACCCACAATGGGACTTCGTTTTTACGGTCTGACAACACTCCAACTAGAAAAAGGATCAAAACTTAGTGTGCATTTAGCATTAGTGAAGTTATATTATTCCAATATCTCATTGTGTCGGCTGTAAAAACGGTTTTAAACCTAGTACATTCGGTATTTTATCTATTTATCGGTCTAGTGAATTTAGACAATTATTTTACAGTATTGCAGCGAGCAATAAAATTAATTTATCTCTATACAATCATTCTATACATTTTAGACTATAATATACACAACTAGCATTTATGAAACATTACATACTATTTAATAAAAAATTTTATAACCAGAAACAATTTATTTTTAAGATAACTAACTTTTATATATCAAAACAAAACGAGGCTAGTTTAAAATAAAATAGCACAGAGCAATTGCGGTTGAGAGAGTAAACAAATTTCTCAAAATGAAATTGGATATCGATGATTCCTCTCTACTGTATGCTGTAGCATGTATACTGTAACAGACTACCCTGTACTGTAACTGAGGCAACCAGTTGCAATACATTTAACCCAAACTAAGGTGTTGGCTCCTGAGTAACATCTACAGTTATGAGGAGTTTATTGACATGACGAATTAATACTATAATTTTATTGGACTATTGTATATTGACTATTTCTATTGACTATGTTGTACGACTATTTATATTGTAATATTAAAAATTAAATTTACTTGTGTAATTCTATAGTAATATCCAATTTTGTTTGTTTCTTATTACTTTAAATAATTTTTTTTATTATACTCAATATTGTAAGAAATATATTCAGTATGTACAGTGTGTATCAAATTACCGATACAAGGTACCATTATAAATTATGACGTGTAATATTCTTATCAAATAAATGATTATGATTAGCCACAAGTACTAGTAAGCCAGTTACGTACGAAAATAAGCTTCAACGATAAAGTTTTACCCGAAATTTAAACCCCTATACAAATGTAACTATGTATTAAGTTAGATTACTCTATTGGAAACAAAAATAAATTTCAGAACATAATTTCTTAGAAATAGATTTAGTACAATGGATAGTATCGCTAAAAGCTATAGTTTAGTTGGTTAGAGATGGCTTGATGTTATACGCTTCTTATTTTGTATAAACTTATTGTCACCCCGTGAATTTTTTTACTAACAATTCCACATCTATTTAAAGCATTGTTTGTGAGGTATTGTTACATTAAACACCAGAGACCAGAATTTCAATTTCAATGTATTTCATCTGACTCATTAATGAAACTAGCGAACAAGGTAGGAATAATATAGATAATTATAATATCTACAAAACACCTCTAACCTTTTCTGCAAATATAGAATCATGCTTCATAATAAATAACATTACCTACATTATTGTCCAAGTTTCCGGTCGCTTCCACATTAGAATTTCGAAACTAGAATCAATCCACAATTGTAATAATTTGTCTGCCTACCCCGCCTGTACTGCGCGGAGCGCGAGAGTGCAACGGTAGCTAAAATAGTATGGCTAAAACGACATAAACTACTCGCCAAGATACAGTTCTCAACTAGTTCGGCGGGTAGGATGACTCCCATTCAACTACTTGTTATCAAACTACCTGCACAAATTCCATTGAATACGTATGGCATGGTATACTCACAATACTGTTTAACAAGAACTTAGTATAATGCATAACCGTAGGCAGGTGTAGGTGTAAGGTTAAACCCGTCAAGGACCACGCCAATACATTTTTGTATGGTTGTGGTGCCTGAACGACTAAGTACCTAAATATGTAGTAGTAATAAGTAGTTCATGTACACTTTTTTGGAGAGTAAATTATTTGTATTTTTACTTATATGCAAAGAAGAACAAGTGAAAAGACGCTAACTAGCTCTTCCATTGATAAACTACTGGGTTTATACTTTGACCCAGCCATGACATGGCATCAGCATATTGGCATAATATGAATAAAAAAATGGAATTTGGAATGTTTGCTGTAAATCAAATCGAGCCTATGACATCACCAATCTCTACAAGAGAAGTTTAATATGCATACCTATATAATCATTATGATCTCATAATAGTATACTGCTGTGGCACAATCAAACGATTTCAAAAGAATACTACGAATGAAGAAAAAAGCTATACGTGTACTAATGCAAGCAAATTATAGGCACTCGCGTAGACAACATTTTAAAACCTTTATAATAATAATCTCATCAGTGCACATCTTTGAAATTAAAAATTAAAGTAAGAAATAATATGCGACTCTAAAATGAACTGCGACAATAGCGAGTAAAGTGTAAGGATCAACATACAGTTAGAAACTTTGCACAGACTTGAATTAATCAAAACGATGTCCCACAATTATTGCAAAGAGTTATATAACGAACTAAAATAAACAATTGTTCTATTCTATTCTATACTCTCGCTTAACGACAATATTTCTATCTCTTAATATTTATGGTTAATATTCTGGTTATATCTCTTTTGGATAAATCTCCATTCTCAATGAATTTTTAGATATAGACTCCAGTCATTTCGACAGTGATATTCAAATCTGATTAGAATTTAACTGATAATGAATCACAAGTAACAACGCAATTAAAATAAATAAACCTATGCAGCACAATTTAAACTTTATATTTGATAGAGAATAATTTTATCCAAATACATATTGTATTTTACTACTGGCAGGTACTAGTATTATAGCGCTTAACTTTTGTTAAATGTATTTTTACTAATGTGCTTTCTTTTATGATAATAAATGATTCTAATCTATTATATTTATAAGTCTTATCTCTTCATTAAAAATATTCTTGCAAATTCTAACCTAAAATTAAAATAAAATTAGTAATAAAAATAATAATCCTTAAATATGTTAGGTATAACCTAACATTTCTTTGAGAAGCCGACCATAGTTTTGCTTATTTAGAAAATATGGTTTCTGTTATTTGATTGTTATTTGACTGTTATTTGACTGTCAGTCAACCCCACTGAATACTACTGATGGAATAGCCTCGATCTTTTTTTTGCAAGGCCTGCAGAGTCAGTTTCTGGAGAGCAAAAGATATGGTTGGCTTCTCGTTCCATTTAAATAATTAGGACGGCACACTCGTCGACTTTTCTGATCCAACTTTCTATATTTTAAGACTTGCTGGTAGGACCAAATTCAGAAACGACATTGTTAGTCAACCGGTGAGATTTCTGTTCATCTGGCTAACATAGCGAAGCTACAAGATGCAGTACCTTGTCAGCAAGTAAGGCGTTCTCATTTAGCTTTCTCCTCCCTTAGCCACGTGATGTAGAGAGGACGAGGTAGGGTTCCACTGTACCCCATTTTCTTACGAGCGCGCCAGTTGTCTCCGTCTCGAGACGTAGCGTCTGGGCATCTTGAATGTCAAAGCTCACGACCTCGGAATAAGATAAAGAAACCTAGTGTGAGCAAATTCAGTTAAAGATGAATGATACTAAGAGGTATTCTAAATTTATATAGCATAAAGCTCCAATTTTTTTTTCTAATCTGACGTACCGCCTGTGACCTACCTATTTACGTTTTGATTCTTATATTAATAATGTTCGTACATTTTCGTAAGTTATTAATGCCTATTATTCTTCCAAGTAATAAAAAAGAATTTAATTGAATGATTGAAAATCAAATTTAGAACAAAATATTTCCAAATCAAAAATCATAGAATTCGTAATGATGCAATCAACGTACTGGCAAATAAAGACAATTTTTCCATTGTTGCATATTTAAACCCCTGAAAATACTTGTCTCTTAACGTAATTAGAGCGTTTTAATGTGTTCATTATATCATAGGTTCTTAGTCCACTGACTACTCTTGTTTCGATACGTTGGCATACAATTATTATTAGCCCTTAAACTGGTTAACGTTAAACGCACTTGGTTTTCTATTATGTGGTGGCATACATAGCTACCAATCTGAACACACTTGTTTCACTATTATGTGGTGGCATACATAGCTACCAATCTGAACACACTTGTTTCACTATTATGTGGTGACATATGTACATAGCTACCAAACTGAACAGACTTGGTTCACTATAGAATAATTAACCCAGTGATCGTACTTAGTTCACTTTGATGGCTTACCTAGCCCCTAAACTACAGAATATTTTAAAATATATATTTAATTTTATATGACATATAATTTGCACGCCATTATGACTGAAAATGGTGAAACTATTTAATTTTGTAACATCTGCATAATTTTACTCATGTTTTGGCAAATAAATATTTTTTTTTTTAATTACAGAAGTTAAGCTTAGTATAACGAGCAATAACAGGCCCACGCACACATACACGCGCTTACGGGATCTCGGATCAAATCAAGTCGAACGCTTTGGCGAGACGCAAAACATGTTTTGTGTGACATAATTTGTTACCTGATGGTGAATTTACTTGTGAGCATTTACGAAAAAAGTATTTTCGAGACAAATAGACGATCTTACTAAATTTGTTGTGTATTTAATTGTAGAATATTGAAGGTGCTAGCCCTAGCACTACGCTCCAGCGAATGTGAGTAATTAAAATCAAAATTTGCTCGAACTTTACTTCTGTACCTATCTATTTTGTGTCTAAACTAAACGCACTTTATTCATTATAGCATAATTAACCTAGTGAACGCACTTGATTTACTTTAATGGGATACCGAGCCGTCTGATATATTAAAACATAAGTATACTGAATAAATAAATGATTGTCTACCGATATGGTCTAATTCGAAACACATTTACTAGAAATTATATTTGATAAAAATAAATTGAATAGTAATAATTTTGTTGGTAATTACTTTAAATAAAAACATTCTGGTTAAATATGGACATTTGAAATGCATATGGAATTTAGACATGTGCCATCATCTTTCACATTATCAGAGAGTTGCTCGACCGAATGTTTCGATGAATGAATGCTACCCACAAATTGGTTTAGAAAACCGCTATCAGGGAGTTGCCCTAACGAAACGGTTTGAGAATCCAATATTGTGGATCAAATATAGATAGCGGTGCTAGCTACCATATTTCTAGATTTATAAAGCAGATCACGTCCAAATATTAACAGAATATTCTAATAAATCGAAATACAAGAATGTTAAACCAGCACGACCGGATGGTCTCGGAATTCTTCCGACCGGCCCGTGCTAGCGAAATCAGTCTAGCATTTCACAAAATGGAAGTGTAAAAATGTTTCGTAATACAGGCACCAACCATTCTACCAATTGAAATAAGTAAGCACGGCCGGGTAGTCTCGGTTTAATCCCGACCGGTCCATGCGAACAAACATTGAACTAAAGTAAAATAATGTAGGTACCTATATTTTATGTAAAGTTATGTTAGCGTAATCGTAAAGACACTCCCAATAACTATGTTCGTTTAAAAAAAAATCTAGTAAATATGTAACATTAAATAAAATTCAATAAATGGGTACTTCTTACGTATAAAATATTTACGTACCTTGGTTCATCCCACTTCTGACTTGAAGTAGATTGAAGGAGACAGACAAATAAACTTCGAAATACTTGTAATTTAATATGTATGAAATGCAAGATAGAATATGCAGGTACAATTTTAACTTATTTCATACAGTTCCTACTTATTTTAAGAACGTGTTAACTTGTCGAGTGTCAACGAAGATCTGCCGGCTCTGCCAGATTATCTTTGTTGAAACTTTCAAGTCTAGCAAAATGAGTGAATGTAATATGCCGGGGCTTGTGATTGGTTCGCGTTTTTTTCCAATCCCAATCTTAGCCGCGCGGTGTTGCCAATTTAAAAAAATACAAGGCTTAAACTGTCTTGTTGCCATTACGACAAAGAACATTTTACAGTAACATAATCAAAATCACGACAATCGGAATTGATTAGTAATAGATTACACAATTTGGAGGGTACACACGGCTACACATCAAGCTCTAAATTCCCAGTATAAGCTGACCTCGCATTGTGTAGGCTTTTTGTGGAATGAGAGGTCAGCTTATACTGGAACTGTATAGCTTGTGTGTACATCAATCCTCATTTTTATTGATATACCTACCCGCATTGGCTGAGCGAAGTGACATACCAAGGTGACTGTCAACGCGTCCCTACGGGCCGACCAGTCCTCACGCGCCACTCTCAGGGCAAGCACCTACCAAAAATCAAATTAGTGTACAGCGTCGTCCGATAGTCAAGTGGTAGTTTTCGCGCGTGTTACATCCCAGAAGTAGACGACATACATCTACCATAAACCACAACAGCCTATGGATAGAGACATTGCGGAGTTCCTAAGGGCATGCGGAACGCAAGACGGAGTAAACTAAGGTTTCGCATCGGCCTTTATTGAATTCCCGTACAAAGTTGATTTTGGTCATTTTGTATGAATTATTTAGAAACACAGTCGTTGGTCGACTACTGCTCGTAATCTAGTAGAGTTTACTCACTTGATAATTCTTCTTGTGGATACTTTTTAGATCAAAAGCGATTTGGCTGGGAATACACATACACACACCTTTTAGGAATTATTCACTTTGAATCTTTATATTTCATATACAGCATAACACGGCTTCTTATTCTGACTCTTGCACCATAACCTCTACTTGTCTCTGGAATGATATCCCACCAAACTATTATGAGGCTACTTCAGTGGAAGCATTCAGATTGAGAATCTGTAGGCACCTTTTCAGTCAAACTGACCAAAAATGAGCAACATAATCTTTCATTATCACTTATTATATTGTTAAATAAGTATTTTTATTTGATATTGGTATAGTTTAGTCTTTTATTTAATGTATTGAGTAGGTTTATTTATGTAGTATGTACCTATAATATGCAATTTGCAGTAGTTTCCTTTTCTGTGCACTATCTACACATCTTTATCTACAATACATGAAGGTTATTTGGAAGAGAATGCTATTTAGCATTAAGTTCGCTTTTCTACTAATTTTATAAGTGCAGTTAAGTATTTTCAATCAATCAATTTCGTAAACGGGCTCTTGTAACAAAAAGTTAGAAAAACGTTTTAACAATTACATCACTGGACGGGGTGCAAAAGTAAAAAAAAAATTAACCGCTCGTTCCTTAAGGGGAGGATATATTATATATATTATCCCAAAATACAAGTTTTTTTTGTATTTTATAACTTAATAGGCGTTACTATAACGCATCATCCTGCCAAGTTTCAGGTCTATAACACTAATAGTCTACAAGTAAAACGCCTGTAACTGGTCAGACGAAAAGACGGATAGACAGACAGACAGACGGACATGGCGAAACTATAAGTGTTCCGAGTTTGACTACCGAACCCTGAAACAGCTTAACTATTTATATACTCGAATCTATTCAAACAATAGATACAAACAAACAATAGTTTGTACTCGTATCTATATAATAGAGGCTGTGGATTTTGTTAAATAACAAATAGATTCGAGTATATAAATAGTTAAGTTGTTTTAGGGTTTGATAGTCAAGCTCGGAACACTTATAGTTTCGCCATGTCCGTCTGTCTGTAAAAAATTCAATTCCCGAGAGGCAGTACAAAATGCCTTTGATGAGTTTGTTGCCTCCCGTCCAGCTAATTTTTACAAGAAGGGCATCAATAAAATGCCAATGCGTTGGCAAAGATTCGTCGATTGCATGGGTGATTACTTTGAATAACAGAAATAAAAAAGTTTAAAAATAAATAAGTACTTTCACTTTTTAATATGTGTGTAGGGAGGCAACAAACTCTTCAAAGGCATTTTGTACTGCCTCTCGGGAATTGAATTTTTTACCCACTAAAAAGTTGTCTAAATTTTGGAAAAAGTAATAGTCGGTAGGTGCAAGGTCTGGTGAGTATGGCGGATGAGGGAGAGCTTCCAACCCCAGCTCTTGCAGCTTGGAGACTGTCTGTTGTGCAGTATGGGCTCGCGCGTTGTCGTGAAAGAGCAGAGGGCACGACCGATTGACCAAAGCTGGTTGCCGATGTGCAAGCTTCTCCATCATTGTCTCCAGTTCTTCACAGTACACATCTGCAGTAATGCTCATGCCGTTTTGTAAAAAGCTGTGGTGAATCACACCCGCACTAGACCACCAAACAGTGAACATCACCTTTTAGGGGTCATTTTTGGTTTAGGGCATTGCTTTGGTGCTGAACCAGGATCTAACTAACTTGCTGAGCGCTTTCGATTGTCGAACAGAATCCATATTTCATCGCACGTAACAATTCGGTTCAAAATTCCTTAATTTCTTTGGCTATTGAGCAGCGCGAGGCAGGTCTCGACGCGTACGTTGCGCTGGCGATTGTTAAGTTCGTGGGACACCCATCTGTTAAGTTTTTTTACCTTGCCTATTTGTCGCAAATGGATCAAAATTGTTTTGATGCTAACATCAAAAGCTGCTGCTAGCTCAGCTGTAGATTGAGTTTCGTCAGCTTCCACAATCGCCTTTAAATCATCATTGTTGACCAAAGTCTCCGAACGACCACGAGCTTCATTTTTCCAGAATGGAACCGGGAAAACCAATAACGGGTTGTGCGTTTGTTTGTACAGTTCTCTCCGTAAACGTGTTTGATATTACGTGCCGTTTGTGTCGCGTTGGTGCCACGACGGAACTCATATTTCATAATTACACGAATTTTTAACGTATCCATTATGACGAAAAATTTTCAAATGTAAAGAAAATACAACGTTAATCAATAAAAAAAGACAAGAGTTTGTAAAAAGAATGTCATGTTTTTAAAACAAAATTAATTTGAATTTAGAATACAAAGCCATTCCAAACTTTTTTCTATTTGAAATGACAAGTACTGAAGAACGGCAATTTCATAGGTAAATACCTATTTTATATAGGTATATACACCATAATAACCAGTATTTTGTGTTGCGTTGTTATCTCGCATGTGTGTTATCCTCCATAATTATTTTCAAAGTTTCACTTTTAATCTATCAAAAATTCCAAATTATAGGCGTATAACCATGTATTTTTTTCTGTAGAATAAAAAAGATAATATTTTATTTAGGTTCTGTTTGTTACCGCAGAATTCCGTTATTGTTCAACCGATTCGGAAGATTATTGTTTTAATTTAAAAGGTCAGCTTATGAATAAGAATAAGTTTATTTTACAACTTTAGGAATACATAGTGTATTGTATTGTTTCGCAAACGATCAACGGCTAATGATTATTATTATAATTATTTTTTAAGTTACATATATGACATACAGCTTTACAAGAAAGCTGGAACAATATATCACAAGATACAATCGACAAATTGATTGCTCGTATGCCAAGAATAGTGAAAGTAGTAATAAAATGCAAGGGAGGGTTTTTCGACGAAAAATCTGTATAAAATATGAGCGACATTTTTAAAGTAAATGGTTGATTTTTCTTGATTTTTTTGTTTTCTTCATAATGTATGTGTATTAGGAAATAAGTATTTTAATTCATAATTAAACCTCTTGCTTTGTATTTTGAGTTTTATTTCATTTTCCTACTTTGATGTAGGTGGTCTCAAACTTTTGGCCGGCAGTGTATATATGACATATATATGACATCCTACTGCTAGGCAAAGGTCTCCCCCACTGATTATAAAACGTAAAAACGTTATACACTAAGGTTTTGGACTCCCTCCCGTACTAGTTAAAAAGCTAGTTAAAGGTAGCTCAGCTCAGGATTAGGTCAGGTACTTTCATATCAGTCCCATAAAAATTTCATCAAAATCGGTTCAGTAGTTTGTTTTTTCTGTGATGTTAATTCGGTTATATTTTAGTTAAAAAGGTACTTGTTTTCATTAGCAGAACCACCGTTCTTCAGGTTAACTTACATATTCCGGAACACGGATTATTTAGTTAATGAAGAATTCCGGATAATACAGAAATACAGCGTCATTTGTAATTTCGGTGTTTCGGTATTCCAAGAGCTGTCTTTTAATATGTAATATGTAGGTAGCCGTCAAGTTTAATCACACTGTCGTTATTCAGAATCTCAATAAAATATTTATTATCGTGTAAATCTCGTTTTAACCAGGTTATAAAATATGTTCCGATGCAAACAGGAGAGTTCCTATCGTAAATTATTGATGTCTTATTTCAAAAGTTTCGAGAAAACTCTATTATTTTTACGGCAAAGAAATTTAACACGATTAACATAAAGTTTAGTTATAAGTAATCTACAATGAACGGCTTCTTCAATAAAGAACATCGTGTATTATTAAATATGGCTTTATTTTGATGTTATTAAACCAATTATCCTTTA
Source organism: Philereme vetulata (assembly GCA_918857605.2). Lineage (NCBI taxonomy): Eukaryota > Metazoa > Arthropoda > Insecta > Lepidoptera > Geometridae > Philereme > Philereme vetulata. The sequence continues at coordinate 628,864 of OU975438.1, read as the reverse complement.
CAATAGGTACTTAAGATTGAAGGGTCTGGGGTTTCTTGTGTGTTTTATGTTTTCCCCCCATCTAATCTATGTTCAAAATACATGTGATAGGTATATAAATCATCGTCGCAGTCCACAGTTGGACGTAAGTCTTTCTCAAGAAGCACTAAAAGCTAAAGATAGTGAAGCTATCGTAGTTTCTGAAATTTATGCTGCGCACGGGAGCTCGTTTTGGTTACAAGACAAAGATTTTGCTTCAGGTTAATCCAACGCTAATCCAAACCGAGCTGGTGGACTGGTGTCAAGACAAGGGTATCATAGTGATGGCCTACACTCCCTTCGGAGCCATACTCGGTAGGAAGAGTGACGCACCACCGCCCAGAGCTGATGATCCTCTTCTGCAGAACATCGCTGCCAAGTACAAGAAAAGTGTACCGCAGATATTACTGAGATACTTGGTATGTAACAATGTTCACGACATGTGAACATTTTATATTTTCTCTATGTTTTTATATGTTTCCTTTGTCCATTTTTGATTTGATTTTGTTTTCAATTCCTGTCATTGATACATTTTATTAATTTTATCAAAAACTAGTCAGCTGAGTTTTACTTCATAGTTCTTTTATGTACTATTAAATATAAAGAAATTCCGCCAGTCGGCTAAAAACATTTCTGTTCGTATTTTTATTAAAATCAAATCAAAATACTTTAATTCATTAAAATCACTTTGAAACGTCAATACTACATGTACCTACTGCTGCATGTTCTTTCGCGAACAAGCCAGGAAAGAAAGGCAATGAACAAGGCTGGTTGTTCTTTTTAATGATACTTTTAGAATACATAACAATAAAGAAAATAAATTACGTCTAAATTTTACGTCTACATATTTGACCGATTTGCGGTAATGTGAACTTTTGAAATTATGGAGGTCATGAATTAGTGGAGTTTTTCAAAGATAATGTAAAGCATAGATAAGGTTGTAATGGTTGGACTGATTTAAATGTTTTTTTGCTGTGTAGAAATGATTTAACGGCGTTGGTCCCACAAAAAATACAGTGGCGTTTGTTATAATTTTTTTTATAAATTTTACGGAAGATTTTACTGCATGTTATTTTGTTATTTCTAGAACATAAGAAACATGCTTTTGAATACAAGAAAGCTTTCTGTAACTCAAAAGCAGTCTAATGAATATAAATGATTCTTCATGACCTTATCCCTCCTTTCCCCTTCCACCACCGGACAAGCAGACGAACCGAGAAGTACCACCCATACCTGGTCGGCATACCACCTTGCCGTACCAAACGATTTGCTTCAACTTTTCTTGTTAGCACAAGTGAGGAGTGGAACTCACTTCCGGCGTATGTTTTTCCAAACCAGTATAATCTTGGAGTCTTAAATTCTAGAGTGAATAGGTTCTTTCTAGGCAAGCGTGCTACATCTTCGATCACACCTTCACTTACCATCAGGTAAGATAGTGTCAAATGCTTGGCTATCACCAATTAAAAAAAAAGATTATGTTATATTAAAAACTTAATTTAATCATGGTAAAATCTATTACGTTCCTTAAGATAAATATCGGTATTAAAATAAAGTGGTATATTGATAATACACCATAATAATGGTAATTCCTTACCGTAATATTGCATACGATAGCGGGAACCGGCAATTGTTATTCCTATGCATATATCGAAGTATTCGAGCAAGCATTGTGTTTTGAAGTAGAAAATTAATGTCACTTTTTGTTCCAGCTGGATAGAAATCTAGTCCCAATAGCACGGTCTATTAATAAACAGCGCATAGAAAAGAACATAGATGTTTTTGACTTCACTCTCACGGCTGAAGAAGTTCAACAGATCTCTCGATTCAACATCGGGTATAGATTGAGGACGAATACTTACGTTAAGTTTTATAGACATCCGAATTTCCCGTTTGAGAAGAAGAATGTGACGGATGCAGAGATTCAACATGCGATTGATAGTATTGTAGACGACTGAACTGATATGACCTTTTATCTTCTAATATATAAAAATCTAGTGTCACGGTGTTTGTGGTCGCACTCCTCCGAAACGGGTCGAGCGATTTTAATGAATTTTTTTGGTAGTTACGAGAATAGATCGTAAAGTTTTTTTCACCCTCCTACCCCCCACCTCCCATTTAGTAATCGCGATTTTAGTATTTTCGTGTGAACAATATCCAATTCAATTTAACCGTCGTTCATTAACGTGAAGTCATTTATATGAAGTGTCGCGTCACTTTGACATGAGTGTTTTACATAATTTTTATCCCCAAGTTCCCACGGGAACGGGGAAATTCAAGCGTGCGAAGCTGCGGGCGGGTCAGCTAGTAATATTAATTATTTATCTACACTAATACTAGTGGTTCGCCCCGAACTGAGATCTGGCGAGTCTCATAAAAACAAAAATATATTATTGAAATAATGAAATAAAAATGTATTGATCCAGAATATTCGTAATTTTCAATCGACTATCAAAATAGTGCCATAAAATTAATAACTTTAAATAAAATAAAAATTGTGTCACTTAAGCTACATGCACACCAAATTACATCACTGTGGGGTCACTGGTGTACCTTGTGAATTTCGTCAATGTTCAGTTTCTATTATGGCTAATAACTCAAAAACTATAAAGACAACACTTAAAATAAAAATGATTTCGAAATGTACGAATAAAGTCCTTTATTTTACGTCCCATTTTAATTTTTTTTTACCCCTCTTGACACCTCTCAACATTTTTAGCTCATTTAGTTACACCAAAATTGTGCCATCAGTACCTACCTATGTAATAAATTTCATTATTATCGGATAAACGCTTCTAAAGTTATCAAGCCAATCATAGCAAATTTGCCCAAGTTGATTTAGAAATCTGGTTTCGCTTGATCAATAAATTAATAACACCCAGCTGGCATATTCTAGATAGATATTAAATTTATTGCACACCATCATAACATAAACTCATCATACTAATATATTAAATGCAAATGTGAGATTGTTTGTTTGTTTGATATGCTTTACGTCATAACCGCTGAACCGATTTCAATGAATAACATGAAATGTTAAACTCGTAGAACAAACATTGTTCGTGTCTTCTTCTTCTGAGCGTGTCAAGAGTTCTACGTTTTCATTTAGAGTATGTTGGCCACAGCAGTAGCATTAGGGGAGGCGGTTATTAGCTCCTCCATCGTGCAGGTGTTCGGACACAAAGGGCACATTAGCAAGTGCTGCATTGACTGCGCGGGATCACCGCAGTCACACTGCGGTAAGTTAGAGTCCCTGAATCCCAATTTGCACATATTCTGTCTACAGCGGCCAACCTAGGTACGAAACCTGTGAGGATAATGTTCTGGATTAAAACACATATACCGAAGCACCCAGTATAATCTCGACGCAACGTATGTAGTTCGTAACGTCAGCGTAACTGGGCATCGATCGTAATACGACTGAATGTTGGTTAAAGTTGAAATTAGGAGAATCGGCGTACTCTACCACATTCTACCGCACTAGTATTATTAATTGCAATAAGTGCACTTATCGAGGTTTAACTGTACAGATAATTTAATTATCTTCCGACCTCGGCGCCACACTCTTGCCCTAATGAGCTTAAGCTGATTACTTATTTATTTAAAAGTATTTATTAATGAACGCAAAGGCGTTTAATTTATACTATATTTACCATCATTAATTATTATATTATCATCATCATCATCATATCAGCCGTAGGACGTCCACTGCTGGACAAAGGCCTCCCTCATTGATCTCCAGGAGCTGCGATTGGAAGCGGCCTGCATCCAACGCCGACCTGCTATTATATAAAATGTTATTTTTATTATCAATGTTTGTATTATGTTAATTTCGATTAGCACTGACATAACATAGCTATTACTAGCTTCCGCCAGCGGCTTCGCACACGTGTTTTGTCTATAAAAAGTAACTTGTCTCAATCCAGGTCATAATCAATCAATATACCAAATTGTATCGAAATCAGTCGAGGTGTGTGTCATGCAAACGTAGCAAATATACAGAATGAAGTGTGAATCTTTCTTTGTGGTAGGTCAGTTCGTACGCAATTAAACTTGTTGGATATTGCAAGTTGAACGTAGATTACCCCAAGCTTTTCGACTCAATCGGCTGATGTGAGCATTTCCAATAATTAAATAGCTAGCTTATCTCAAAGGAGTTTTGTTAAGCCATTTTAATCTCCTTAGTATTATGTAATTGAATTCTTTTAACCGCGGGTATAAGGGAAATGCCGCGTCTTTTATCTAAGCCTCGAGGATTTCGGATCACCTAATTGATTCGAGCCGGGCTTTGTTGCTCCTCACAGTATAAATTCAATATACCAATTTGTATATACCGGGAAATCCGGCGCGTTTCAACTCTAGCCTAATTGAAACACCTTTGTAATATTTTATCATTTATATGTTTAAATAAATCTTCGACCGTTCCACAATGTCTGAAGAGCCGTCTCTACAACCAATGTGTCCTGCCAACATTGATTGATTGATTCATTGAAAATTCTTTACTGCACAAAATACATAAATCTGTACATAGGCGAACTTAATGCTAGCAAGCATTCTCTTCCAGTTAACCTTTGCGTAGTGTTAAAAAAATATTTTTGTAGCCGGAAAATTTTTAGAAAGAAAATAATACTTAAATATATTGAGAATACAAACGAAACATCAAATATATATAGATATAGATTATTTTCAATAAACGTACTTTCTAATATTACACATCAATAAACACTGGTTGAAAATAATAGATACGAGTAAACTAATAAATAGGTAGTTACAATAAAAATAAAAAAAACTCATAAGCATAACATAACCTACGGAGCTGAGACATGGACGCTCACGAAGGAGACTGTGCACAGGATTAGAGTCGCACAGAGAGTCATGGAGCGCGCTATGCTCGGCATCACACTGCTAGCCCGAGTCCCCAATACTGAAATTCACAAGCGGACTAAAGTTCAAGACGTTAGCAAGCGTATATTGGGACTCAAATGGAGTTGGGCAGGACATGTGCCCAACTCCATTTGAGTCCCAATGCCAGGCGCGGTGATGACAGGTGGAGTAAGGTGCTGACTGAGTGGTGGCCCCGAGATGGAACCAGGAACGCAGGTCGTCCGCCGGTAAGATGAGTCAACGACATTATAAAATATGAATATGACCATATTTCTGATTTTCGCACAAAGTTCAAGCGGCTCTCCATCCGTCTTCGCTGGAATGCACACATACTGTCCCTTTTGTATAACATCCTTTTTAACCCTTCTTCTCCCTTTTATCTTAAAGAGCGTTTTGAGTTTCTCCACCAGGCTAATGATCGCAGTTTGCGTTCTTCAGATTCCCTCCAACTTAAAACTCCTGTCCATACGACAGAGTTTTATAGTCAATCCTTCACTGTAACAGCCGTACGATTGTGGAACGCTTTGCCCCTCTCTATAAGAACATCCAAGTCTATTAGTAATTTTAAAACTAAAGTGCACGCCCATTATCTGTCCTTGTGTTGAAGTTGTAGCTGCTTGTTAATTGATCATAACCACTTTTAGAGTTGCTTATTTAAATTAAATTTATGATATTATTGGTAATTTAGGTTTATAGTATGTAGATATGTTTTTAAATTTATATAGATGCACCGCCGTCATGTGTTACATTTTGATCCTGTCCATACAAAGGTTGTCTGGAAGAGATCGCTTTTAGCGATAAGACCGCCCATTGTACTAAATCTATTTGTAAGAATTATGTTCTGTATTTTACTTTGGTGTACAATAAAGAGTTAACTTATCTTATCTTAGCTTATAAAAATCGCAGGTCGTATGTGGGTTAGAACAGCGCAGGACAGAGGCGAATGCCGACAACGAAGAGAGGCCTATGTCCAGCAGTGGGATGAGAAAGTCTGACGATACTTAAACCAGATAATTAATTAACTTGTTTTATAAACGTTAAAGAAGTAAATTATTTTATTAAGTCCCTTATATATTTTTAAGCAATTGCATTAGAAATCATTAAATAACGAAGGGCGTAGCTTTAAGTGCCATTAAATGTAACTGTCCTAAAATTATTGCCACTTAGCGCAAAGCCATTCCACGAGTCTGTATTTTTATTTCAGAAAAACAAGCAGGAAGGATTTTTTATTTCTCACAAAGGAGCCTATTTACATATTAAATTTAAATGAATACCGGCCTCCAACTATAGTCTGCAAATTCATAGGTACATGGGCATCGAGCCGAGTTATATGAAATCAATATTTGCTCGGATAAATTTGTGCTTTTGCTGCCGAAAACGGACTATTTTAGAGAGTTATTTCAGGCTCACTATGAAATATTACATCTGGGCCGCGGTCGGCCAGTTGATCGTCAAACAATCACTTGGCGGCACTCCCTCCACAATGCCACTGTTGTGGGGCTACCTAATTATTCCAGCTTTATCATAGAACGCATCGTTGTTTAGTTTTTTGTGAGTGGTTAATTTACGAGAAAAGTTAAAGGGAGGTTCGGATGGTCCTAACATAAATTAAGTGCGGTGACACGAACTAATTGGCGTCATTATGCGAGGATGGGCCGGCCGCGTCGGCGTCGCCGCTACGGCCACGCCTGCTCGAAAACTGCTCTCTTTTCGGTATCGTTGCTTAATTAAACAAAGGTGAATTAATTTATCATTCTCTAATTACAAAAGGCGTATGATTAGCCGATTATTAGTCGAGTTCCAGATAATTCGCCGCCTGTCACAAAGTCTCTGCGCGTAATTTAGTCGTAGTGCCTTTTTGGTGTGGATTAATTAGCGTTCTTGTGAACGGCAAGGTAGTTAGGAGCGATCAGATTTTCGCAGGTAAATAAATGGTTGTGAGCTATGGCAAGGGGTGGTGTGGGGAGGTAGAGGGGGTGTAATGGCCCGCTGGGGTGTGTGTATAAATGTGTGAGATCAGCGCGCGACCGCGCTAAACAGATATGTAGCGTGGTCTTGCTGACTAATTACCGCTCCTACCTAATCTGAACCTTTACATAAAAATACGTAGGCAAGACTGATTTATTATAAATAATTTAAATTAAATCACTTTAAGCCAAAGTACTTTCATAGTTTTGTAATTGTTGAACATGATTAAATTAAAGTTCCTCGATTATATTAATTTGGCTGCAATGCTCATCTGGCTTCTCAATTAATGAGCGTTCTATACTCCAATATTAAAATATGGCCAATTCTAATTTGCTTCGTTACATCCGTAAACTACATCCGTAGTATCCAAAGTCCACTTGACATAAAACAATCTCAGTTATAAAATTAAACCGGGAGGAGAGTCAAAACAAAATTACTTTTGTATTATCAAGATGTCCGGAATTTTAGTCACAAAAGAGATACCATTACGTTTATGATGGTGGGGGCTCGTTTTCCCTATCCTTGTTGTCTTTACGTCAACTACTCAAAATTCAGGAAGCCTTTTGTTGTCGAGGCTTCTATTCAAGATTCGCAAGACAGTGAATCCCCGTGATGTCAGTTGGAATATTAACAAGGGACGAGACGGAGGGAAACGCCTCCTGACAATCCTTTAAGCGCCAGCACTATGTAGGTTCTCTGTACAGGACTAGCCATCCAATAGCGTCAATAATACCTTTCCAATACAGCCAGCGATAATATCTCAACTTCACAATGGCCATCCAGGATGGGGGCCGTCTTCTTAGAACTATTACTAAATACAATCTACATTATATTTGCATTAATGCTTGATTTCGAGGCTTAATGTTTTGTTATCTGATAAAATAAACTCTTATACCCTTGTTAGGTAAAGGGTTGGGGTTAATAATAAGATGTCCGCAGGTGACCCTTGTCCAAGAACGAAGAAAATCTGTCTCTTTGCGAGTGCCTGCAAATGGCACTCGAACCCTAATTGAATGACTTGTCCTGTTAGGCCACTCCAGATGTGAACCACGATTATTTACACTCACACCAACCTGCCAAGCTATAGTTTAAGGTGGCTTGATGCTACTTAGACTATTTTTTTCAGCTAATTAAATGTTTAGCAATTGTTTTTGTTATGGAACAAATCCAAAGTTATGTGGAACATAGTGGAATGTTTTCCCAGTTTAAAATTCTGTAATGCTTCAATACATTTCGAACAAAATAAAAGCCTCAGCAGGCGATACGCTTTCCATGCAAAATAGAATTATTATGGAGGCTGAGACACAACAGGCTTAGGCGCCCTCATGAATTTATAACATACGTCTTCTTACACTAAGAAGATATAAAAGCACGTAAGTCTATCTCTAGCTGTGTATGTATGTATGTGGGTAGAAACTTGTAAATAAAGTTCGTTCTCTTGAGCCCAAAAGCCAGGATTGTAACATAAATCCAGCCTTTTAAGTTAGATCACGTTCAACAAATGTTTGCCAATCGAACACACGAGACCTAATAGAAAGGCAAACGTATCGAAACTTCGACTTTCATATTAATTTCAAGATTATATTTACGCGGTAAAGCAATTTGTTACTCCACGTTATTATTACTGGGATAAGACTTTCTTTATTCTTTGTTGTACACAAGAAAATACATTAAAAAATACAGAAATAGAGGACATGTACAAAGACGAGCTTAACCCTAAGAAGAGTTTTCTTCCAGCAAACTTTTGAGGCTAGAGAGAGAGATGATTTTAAAGGTAGGTGCGTGTAAAGAATCATAAATATGTACATACCTATATATAAACAAATAAAACGAAATATACCAAAAGTAAGTAATAAAATGAATGAATAAAATAAATAGACTTAATGTATACAAAAATAATTATATACCTACAATAAAATAAAATTACAGAGAAAGATAGTGCTCTTTAACTCTCCGTTTGAAAATGTTAAACTATGGACTAGCGCGAACTCCATGGGGCAGGGCATTCCAAATTTTCACCTTTGCTAGTTTATCTGTATTAACTACGTAAATTATAATTTGATTGAGGTGGAATAACCATTTTATAACATGAGGTTCGTCGCTAACGAAATTAGAGCTTATTTCCCAACGTTTCACAGCCCTGTGGTAGATTTGCATAATTTGAATAGTTGTCATATTAAATCCGTTTTCTCTTAAACCATCTGCATCTTAACAAAGTGCATGTGGAAATAGGTTGGCAGAGCGTGTCCTCTCAGAAGGTAGCTAACAGAGAGAATAATGTTACTTTAGGAAACGGAATAAATCTTGTTTGTCTAAATAGAGTTCCGTGTTAGGTAGCGAGGCGAACGATGCGATTCGCGGGTGATAACGAATAACTGGGAATTTATGCGACAAAGTTTGTTTGAGCTATGATTGAAACTTTCCTGGCGGAGTGTGTTATATCCGAATGGTGGAACACACATTTTTTCGTTAGATTTTTTAGTGTAATATATATCTGTGAGTAGAGGGAATATAGAAGATACGTATTGTATATAGTTTTATATATAAAAATTACTTTACCGATTTTGATGATTATTTTGCGTGTGTCTGAGTGAGTCCCTGGATGGTTTAGATTAACAATTGGACCCGGTAGGTGGCACTGTTGTCGAAATCCAGAAAATTGCAGACGACGCCGCGGGCATACAACTAGTAATTTTATATTTCGTAGTAGCATTTTTATTTTTATTTTTTTAGCAAGAAGGTTCAGAAACTGTACAAATAGTTAAAACAACGTATAGTAGACGATATTCATATATAATAAATAATTTATCTCAGCGAATAATACTCGTATACGCTGCAAGCGTTAGTAAGAAGTATAGATACGTAGTTTCACAAATAATAGAAAGATGTTGAAATTCAGAAAGCCAGTCTTGGAGATGTACCCAGTTGAGTATAAAGTACTTTGAATCGCGAAATAAATCTTGTTTCGTGTAAATAAAGTCGGGTTGCGGGCACCGAGGCGTACGATATGCATCGAACGGCGTCAATCGGTGCTGACTGCGACGATTTGCGCGCGTGTGGAAACTAGCCTTTGTGTTCGGAGCGCTTCTATCTATTCTGTGATTCAATGCTTCAATTGTTAGTTTGCTACCATTGACAAAGTTGTGCTGCAGATGTGCACGCAGTAAAACATGTTTTGTATCACACACTTAGATTTCCACACATTAGAATTGAATTCCGTAGATTTTCCGCCGTGTAAATGTGGCTTTTATGGAGAATCTTAGGGCTATTTACAAGGTTACTGCTCGTCGGAAAAGAGTTTATAATACCGAACACCGCAAAGTACATAAAGGTACTACGTACAGTAAGTCTTACCACCGGCTAGTAAGCGATTAGGTATCAACTATTTTCTCGCTCAAGAAACGAACAAAAGATATAGATTCCGTTTTAGTAAAAGAGACACGTATATTAATAGTTGATCGCTGACCGTTCACACTGCCGCTCGCTCTTCACTATTTTGTCGCAACAACTACAACACTCGCTCAGCGATACGCGTTCAGCGATGTTCGCTTGGCGGTCAGAACACACGCCGCCGTCAGATAAACCAGCGGAACGGAACGCACGCGCCACGCGCTCGGCGAGTGGCGCGAGTATCGCCCGCCACACTCGCTCACTCGCTTTGTAGCCCAACGAGATACTATAGGAACTAAACACTCGCTTCTCGCTGCTCGCCAACTCGTTTCTAGTTTCTAGCTCTACTCGTTTCCCGCTCATCGCCGACGATGAGACAAGTGCCTAATACTGACAAATCGTCATGTAATTTAGATTTTAATTTGACAATGTATAGTTTATGTAATTAATGTTTTGAAATCTTTTAAATTAATTAGTGTGATTGGTTAATCCGCTCTAATAAAATAAATAAAATAATAACTTATCGTTTTTTGAAGTCCTGGACTTTTGATTGTTCGAAAAGAAAATTGATGTAGAATTTTTTAGGTACTATTATTCACAAACAAGCTTTTCTGCATGAAAAACATTTAAGCGCAACTGAAATCTAAATGCTGAGTTTTCGAAAAAATATTGTTGTAACTATTTTCCATGTTAGCTATTTTGGTCAAGCCTTTGAGGTATTCAATCCAATAAAGTTCGGAATTCTGTATTGACGTTGAAAAAAGTAACGACGTGGCTGAATAAACCATTCTAACTGCGTTTATAATAACCAACAACAGTTTATAAAGTTATTAGACTAAAGATCTATGTTACCACAAAAAGTTAAACAACTGTTTAACACGTGTTTAATAAAATCCTTTCCAATATTTGTACAGGTTTTTTTTAAACGGAAATGGAGCCAATTTCATCTGGCTCCTACTTTCTGTAATGTATCCGTGCCGATTTCTGACCACCTCGAGCTTCTTGGTGTATCTATAACACCGACTCAATTTCGGCTCCTCCTAGTCGAAAGTCCAGCTGGCCGCTAAAAACATAGATAGAAGATAGAAAACGCTTTATTGTAAATCACACTTTATAAAAAACAAATAACAATACAAGTGACAAAACACGCAGAAATACAAGTGCCGGTCTTATCGCTAAAAGCGATCTCTTCCAGACAACCTTGACAACCAAAAAGCTTGGTATACTTGCAAAGTTGAGGCAATACTTCATACCAGGACCGTTGCTCGACTTATACCAAGCACAAGTCCGATCATGTCTGAAGTACTGTTCTTACCACGGATCAGCGAGATACCAGCTAGAGGCTCTAGATTCAATTGAGAGAAGAGCCAAGAAGCTCATTTGCAATGACGAGTTAGCGACTTTCGACGATGCTCGAGGCTGTGGAGCGTTGCATCTGCAAGGCTCCACAGCCTCGAGCATCGTCGAAAGGTTGCAAGTATCTCGGTTTTTTGTCGGATACATTTCAGAGAGTGTGTTGCGGAGATTTTCAACCTGATCCCACCATCCCCATTCTATCATCGGACAACCAGACGCTCCGCAGTGCGCCACCGCTACATGGTTTGACATACCTCCCATACGCACAAAGCGGTAATCTTCCACCTTTATTATGCGCACCGCCAAGGAGTGGAACGCCTTGCCTGAGTGTTTCCTGTTAACTTCAACCTTCAAGTCTTTAAGTCGCGAGTAAATAGGTTTCTTTTAGGCAAGCGTGTACACACGGCTACACATCAAGCTATACATTTCCAGTATAAGTTGACCTCTCATTCTACGAAAAGCCTCGCTTCGTGTAGGCTTTTCGTAGAATGAGAGGTCAGCTACACGATGCGAGGTCAGCTTTTACTGGAAATGTATAGCTTGATGTGTAGCCGTGAATACCATCCTACACTGCATCATCGCTTACCATCAGGCGAGATCGTGGACAAAAAAAAAACACGTGCTAAACAATGTTTATTTTTATATGTGGTAAGACCCAGTAATGTTTAACAAGAAATCTCCAACATTTGGCCTAACATTATCTACGTTGGTCCAAATATTTGAGATTTCTTGGCAAGTTTAAACGCAAGTACAAGTCCATAGCAGAGCTTGACATCTAGTTTCTGCAAACAGATGTTGTCTTTAAATTTTCTTACGATTTACAATACATATCGCGCAAATTAAAAGATCTTCTAAAGTCATTATTTTCAGTACAAATGTATGTCTAATGATATTTTTCACTTTGTATGAAGTGTATGTATTATTGTAAAATTATTGCTTAATAGCTGTTGCCCGCGACTTCGTACGCGTTACACTACTAAATGTGTAGGTACTCGTAACCTAGAAATAAAGCTAAACTCGCTGTTGCAACTTACCTTGACACCCCATTTTTATCCAATGGTAAATTATTTATGGGATACATGGTAGCCTATGTCACCACATAGGCTACCATGGATATTATAACCTGGATCACCATCCAGGTTATAATATACGTATGTACCAAATTTTATCGAAATCGGTTCAACCGTTATGATTAAGTAACAAACAAACATTCAACCTTTCGCATTTGTAATATTAGTGTGATTATTTCATTTTGAATATAATATATACTTACTTATACATAATTACTGATTTAAACGTGTATACATCACCTTTCATAATTAGTATTATGTATAGTGATCGTGCATGTTTGAAAAATACTAATATTATAACATTCAACACAATTTCTGCATTAATGTACGCACGATGTTATTTGGATAAAAATCACTTGATCCAACAAATTTCCTATATCAATTTGTCTAAAATCTAAAATCAGTTGACTATTGCTACAAAACGTTAACACGAACAGCTTTAAAACCAGATTCACACTGAAAATAAAAATACATCACAAAACTCTACATGTTTATTCATTCGCGTCGGCACTTGATTTTTTTTGTAAGTTGTAACTTTGTTACGAACACAATGCGCAGCCTATTTATTCTTGTCTAAAATGCATGTAAACGGTCGCCAGTACATTTCGAAGCGTTGCCATTGCCAATAGCGTTCTATTGGAGCACAGGCTCAGATTGAGCACTTATGGGATTACTGTTGGCTGAGAAGACTGTCGTAGAATGACCGTAGAGCGAGATTAATATTGATTTTTTTATCCAGATCAATAATATTAGCCATTCTTTATAAATTACATAAAACTAGTGGTTCGCCCCGAACTGAATCTCGCGAGTCTCCGATTAAAACAAAAAAATATTATTTGCAATCTTTGACTATCAAAATAGTGTCACGAAAAATAATAATCAAATACTTGACCTACAGTTTCATTCAAACTACAGGTTATGGTAGTTTATGTTAAGTGGTTAATGTTTTTTGGGGTACAAATTGCAGGTATTCTGGATTTCAGATTTTTGTCTATATTTGTGCCACTTAAGCTACACGCATACTAAATTACAGCACTGTGGGGTCACTGGTGTACCCTGTTAATTTTGTCAAAATTAATTTTTATTATGGCTAATAACTTAAAAACTATAAAGAAAAATAAAAACGGTGTCTAAATGCACTAATGAATACCTTTCATTTGACGTCCCACTTGACCAGTTAGCCTCATTTTCATTTTTTTATCCCTCTTTAACCCCAATATCTCAACAACCCCCAACATTTTTAGCTCATTAGTTACACCAAAATTGTGCCATCACTACCTACCTATGTATTAAATTTCACGATGATCGGATCAACGCTTCGAAATTTATCCTCGGACAAACATACAACGCCGATTTGCCCAGGTTGATTTAGAGATCTCGCTTCGATCGATCAATAAAGCAAATAAAATTATTGATCTATTCTAAATACTGGTTTTCTTAATCAAGCGTGCTCGTTTTTAGCTGTTCTTCTCTCTGTGTGCTTTTATTATTGAGGCCTGATCAACATAATTACCATCCCATGTTGATTAACGTCTACTGATCAACATGAGTGATATTAACTGATTAGACTTTGGCTCTTATTATTGTAGGACTTCATAAAGGATTCAAGTTTCAAGATGGTAAACTTTAAATTCCCTAGAAATACACCAGAACTATTTTTCAATCATTCTCTCCAAAATACCCTTTTTTATTTATTTAAAGATGCACCAACAGTACACATATTTTATCTTGTTTTTTTTAAACTAAATAGATCTTCGTTTGACCACAATCTCACCTGATGGTAAGCGATGATGTGGTCTAAGATGAAGCACGAAGATCTAGAAGAAACCTATTCACTCTTACCTTAAAGAGGCCCGGATTGTATTCTTTAAGAAAAACAGACGACCGACGGCAAAGCGTTCCATACCTTAGCTGTACGCATCAAGAACGTAGAACCAAAACGGTGTGTGCGAATGGGTGGTATATCAACCACTGAGCCGTGCGCCTGCTTGTCCTTTAATGGAAAGGAGATGTTGGTATATAGGTATGGTCTTTATAGTTATACAGATTTATGACGATAGTCATAAACACTATTCTGATACGTGTACCAATTACAGGTGTATACAACATACCCCTAAAATAACCCTTTAAAATAATGCCTGTAGTGCACTCCTTTTGAATCATGAAAATATAAAATAAACGAATATAATTTAGTATTATTGAATTCGAAAGGCGTCCCACTCGTCATCCTTAGTTGGCCTCTGTCCAGGGCCGCTCGTCTCGCCGCCCTACTGACTCACGACAACGCTTCCAAGTGCAGAGCTGTGCCAGAAATCCAAGCAGTAGTACATGCATTCTTCACGACTGACAGACTTTTCGCTTTAGCTTCCCCTACAAAATTGTTTTCAGCTGACAGACATGAATTCCATTCAAGTTTTGGTTGGAATGGTCTGACTTTTTTATATTTATTAACTAGTAATCATGGAAGTGGAACACAGCTATTTTCGCAATCATGCGCTGTATCGCAAGTGGAGCGCAACTTGCGTTCGATTAAAATCCAATTACGTGCAAGAGTCGATTTAAGCTGAATTAGCAATTTGCATAAAAGAAGCGAAATTTTATTCCGATTTCATTCGGGGAGTGTGAAACAAAGGACTCTGGCGCTGTACAACTAGCTTATTGCCGGAGGGAAACTCCTTGCGGCATTGTCTCTGCAAATCTTGTTTGGTGATTGTTTCAATAATAAGAAAGTGTTTTTACTTTACAAACAAAACCAGATTGAACTAGGATTCTTCAAATTCTTTCAATACCCGGATAGAAGTTTGTAATAGCTGAGCTTAAAATAAACAAGTCAATATAACAAGATGTTCTTATTTCTATATCGCATTTCATAATGAAAACGTTTACTCAACCGACGAAAGAAGATTAGCCGCTGTGTAGCCCTACCTACAACTATTCAATATTCATGGAGCGACAACGGGTGGTCGTTAAGCTCAACCGACCTCACAACTAAATGTACTCGAAATCAACTCGGTGCAAGTAATTTGCACATATTTTCGAGAACACGTTTCCAAAAATTTTATACGTGTATTTTATACATGATAGTGAAGCTGCGGTTTAGCTAGGTATATATTAAATCAATGTATATATTCAGAGATAAAAAATGCTGAACTTACTGAACTTATTATTATATACCTTACATACATAGGTCCAACTTAACTGATAGTTTTAGTTGGTTTTCTTTGACAATGTTGTAACATGTTATATACCTATATATTTATTTAATATTCTCACACAAAACAGAGTAGTGCTAGGGAGGATATGTTTTCCTTCTATTTAAAGCCCTAAGACAAAACACTGTATTCTCTATTCCAAAATCCCTTAATGTTTACTAGCGACCCGCCCCGGCTACGCACGGGAGCAATGCTGATACTAAATATACTACAGAATGTCTTTATATACAACGTTCACAGCTTTTTTGTCATTAGACAATACAAACATGTTTTCTTTAGAAGGTAACCTCTAAAGAAAACACATTATTACTATATCTTTTAAAAGAACCCCCATCAAAACCCGTTGCGTAGTTTTAAAGATCTAAGCATACAAAGGGACAGACAGCGGGAAGCGACTTATACTATGTAGTGATAGTGATTTATAAGAATAAGCTGAGTGTAATAGCGGGTAAAAGAAAGTGATTTTATAATCATTTTCTGCTAAAAATGGTAGTACTACAAGTAAAAAGCACTCTGTGCGACCACTACAATAACAGTTCTTATGTATTTAGTGGCGGGTAGTATAGCGATTGCCTGTTAATAGCTTGCCGACACCCGTTGCCTGCACACGTGACTAGCACCATCTTAAAACCCCTTTTCCACTGGTGTTTTTCGAACGACGAAGTTAATTTGTGCATTGCATGCCCCAGAAAGGGAAGAGTGACGGGACAGTGTATAGGATACATGAAAAAGGAAAGATGCAGTAAAAAAATCTGTAGATGAGGAGTGCGAGACCCTTTTTTTGCGGAGTGAAAATGCTTTACCTCGGGAAGAGTTGAAAGGGTCAGTCGGACTCTCCTTAGGTTACAACCAACGGCATACCGACTGCGACTACCCACCGATATCCCTTCATTCACCTCAGTGCTAGTGCATCATTAAACTGCCCATCTTGAGATGAGTGAGTCGATGCTGCACCAGCACTTGACAGGGTTACAGGGTCCCGGTTGCCCTGTTGGTGAATTTCCGCCTTAAGCGGACCACTCTGACTCCCCCCTGGGAGGGAGAGGAATGTCCTGGAATATTGAGGACATTCCACGGCGTGGGAGGCCAGTGCAATGCAGAGTCGGAGCTCCCCGCACCCAAACCCTGCTGGCTCCCATCGAGCGCAAGAAGGCGAAGAAACTCTTTACACCTTCTCCCGGTCCTTCGTCTGCGATGTGGCTCTGCGAGAGGGTCATTCTCTCGGATTGGGGAAGCGAGACCCTTTGCTAGCCGGCTGTGACTGTGGGCAACTGATCAAGACACTTGCCCAACTGTAATTTGTGCCCTACAAAGATGATCTTAACAAAGCTACGAATACGAACACTGCACCAACTTTTGACGAACATAACTTTATATATTTACCCTTTAGAATTATTATTAATTGATCAAGTGAAACAAAATCTCGAAATCAAGTTGAGCAAATCGGCGTTGTATGTATGTATGTATGTTTGTTTATCGGAGGATAAACTTTCGAAGCGTCAATCCGATCATCGTGAAATTTGGTATACAGAGTGTTTTTTTAACTGTAATAGTACGGCAGCACCCATAACCAAAGGAGATACAGGTGCAGTTTCATTTAAAACATCAGCTCGTTTTCGAAGAAAAACATTTTGGCATTAAATGTTGATTTCGTCAAGTGTGAGTAGCGCCTTAAAATGAATCAAGTTGGTAAATTTTTTTTGATGCCGATTGATGCAGTCCTTTGTAAGGATCATTTTATTGTATTGTATGAAAAAAATCTGAACAGCGGAAGTTAATCAAATTTGATAAAAAGTATTCTCATACAACAGGACAAACAAAATTACTTCTACAAATATTTTATTAGATTATAATTGCACATTAAAGAAGTATTAATACTGTAGCGATAAGAAGTTTAGGAACTCGGTGCTCTCATGAGCAATTCAAAAACATTTCGTATTTCAGAACAATTTTGAATTTCGAACATGGTTCTTGCACTGACAATGACTGATATAAAAGTCCGACAGGTGCAAGAACCAAGTTCGAAATTCAAAATTGTTCTGAAATACGAAATGTTTTTGAATTGCTCAGGAGAGCATGGAGTTCCTAAACTTCTTAATCGCAACAGTATTAATACTTCTTTAATGTCCAATTAGAATCTAATAAAATGTTTGTGGAAGGAATTTTTTTTGTCCTGTTGTATGAGAATACTTTTTATCAAATTTGACTATCCTCCGCTGATCAGATTTTTTTCATTCCATACAATAAAATAATTCTTACAAAGGAATGCATCGATCGGCATCAAAAAAAAAAATTACCAACTTGATTCATTTTAAGGCGCTACTCTCACTTGACTAAAAAAAATTTAATGCCAAAATGTTATTCTTCGAAAACGAGCTGATGTTTTAAAAGAAACTACACCTGTATCTCCTCTGGTTATGGGTGCTGCCGTACTGTTACAGTTAAAAAAACACTGTATAGCTAGGTAGTGATGGCACAATCCTGGTGACTAAATGAGATAAAAATGTGAGGGGGTGCTTGAGATATTGGGATTCAAGAGGGGTAAAAAACCAAAGTGGGACTATCCTGTCAAAAGGTACGTGTAATGAAAGCGCTTCATAATTACATTTCGACCTCTTTTTTATTTTCAGTTTGAACCTTGTAGTTTTTAAGTTATTAGTCATAATAAAAACTGAACTTTGACGCGATTCATAGGGTACACCAGTGACCCCCACAGTGCTGAAATTTAGTATGCGTGTAGCTTAGTAACACAAATATAGGGAACAGTCTGAAATCCAGAATAACTGCAACTTCTACCCCAATAAAGTATAACCAACTACATGAACTCCCTTTATCTGTAATTAAATAAATAAATAAATTTTGGTAGACATTTCACACAGCGCTATCTAGCCCCAAACTAAGCAGAGCTTGTATTATGGGAACCAGACAACTGTTAGAATACTTATACACTTTTTACTGTAAATACATACTTATAATATATAGAAAAACATCCAGACCCGGAACAAATATTTGTAGATCATGCAAACCTTTGTTCCGTGGGGGGAATATAACCCGCTACCTCCTGCGTCTGAGCCGGTTATACGCCCACTACGCCACGGCGGTCGTCATTTGAAGGAAACTGTAGGTCAAGTTAGGTGGAAGTGCATTTCATGACACTATTTTGATAGTCAAAGATTACAAATTATTTTGCTTTGTTATTAAGGTAGACTCGCGAGATCTCAGTTCGGGGTGAACCACTAGTTAATACATGTTTTAATTTAATTATTTTTATCCCCGTGTTTAAGTGAATTGAAAATTATTATTTGTTATGTACTTAACCCACTTTATGGTGTACACACGGCTACACATCAAGCTATATATTTTCAGTATAAACTGACCTCTCATTCTACGAAAAGCCTACACAATGCGAGGTCAGCTTATACTGTATAGTTTGATGTGTAGCCGTGTGTACATAAGATGTTATTTTTATTACATTTTGAGTCGTACGATATAAATGTGGTATGAAACTTAATCACTCTGAATTTTGTACACACATCAAGCTATACGTTTCCAGTATAAGCTGACCTCGCATTGTGTAGGCTTTTCGTAGAATGAGAGGTCAGCTTATACTGGAAATGTATAGCTTGATGTGTAGCCGTGTGTACATAAGATGTTATTTTTATTACATTTTGAGTCGTACGATATAAATGTGGTATGAAACCTAATCACTCTGTATTTTGTACACACATCAAGCTATACGTTTCCAGTATAAGCTGACGTCGCATTGTGTAGGCTTTTCGTAGAATGAGAGGTCAGATTATACTGGAAACTTATAGCTTGATGTGTAGCCGTGTGTACAGACGCCACGTTGACCTGCCGCATACGCTGACGACAGTGAAAAGGGGTTCTAATAGCAATCTATTAAAAAGTTATTTTGTAGAGTGTTAACTTGTACATAATAACACAATAAAAGCTGAAACTAAACGAGCAAGTTATTTGTTGTTTTTGTTTCGACTTTTCGGATTGTCGCGTTGTATTGACAAGTTCTAAATAATTGGTTTTAGTACGGAGCTTTTTTCATTATCTATTAGTCTAAGCTATAAAATACTCGACATATTTATTTATATAAATGACAAGTAGATTTTTTTCCATACATATATAATTTCATTCAAACGTAAAGTTTAAAATAAAACTTTGGTAAAGTAAAAGAATAAATGAAACTCATGATTATTGGCAAGATTTAATCAAATGTGTATAATACCTACACTGGCCAGCGGGTATACGAATAATGGTTTTGAAATAATTATGCATTCATCAGGATAGTCAACACAGAGCTGATGATCCACAAATTGGAATGAGAATGGACAAATCAACTTCTGGAAGTAGAAAGTATTTTCTAAAAATATACACAAGTAGATATAAGTAATAATAAACCGAGTCAACTTACCATCCGTTACTTTACAAAACGATAACTATCGATTTTGACAACTTCCGTGGCGCTGTGGGCGAATAGCCGGCTGAGACGCAGGAGGTAACGGGTTCGATTCCCGCCGCGGAACAAATGTTTGCATAATCTACAGATATTTGTTCTGGGTCTGGGTGTTTTTCTATATATTATAAGTAAGTATTTACAAAAAAATATATATTAGTATTCTATCAGTTATCTGGTTCCCATAATACTCTATTTAGTTTGGGGCTAGATAGCGCTGTGTGAAATGTCCAGCAATATTTATTTATTTACAAAACTATATTATGCGTTTGTAGATGATCCATCATTACATCACTATGCCAAATCTTCCGGAGTGAATGTTGCTTCTCTCTTTGTTACTCTGTTCGTCAAAAATCACTTAGTATTCGAATAAGGTACAACAGTAAAATCAAAATCAAAAGCACAGGGTATCCAAGTGGATAGCTTAGTTCTAGGTACTCATGAAAAAAAGCGTAGAATGAACTTGTACAACGGACGGGTTGCTAGTAAAAGGAGTCCAGGCGTTAGTTCTTCCACGTTACAAAGTAAACTCCCAGTTTCTAAGCGTCGCCCGCTCGTTCCTCCTATAATTAATATTTGCTTCAATTATAACGTCTGGAAACATAAAAATATCGTTGTTTTACAATGTTAGCTCATAAAAAAAAAACTTTAACGAGTTCTCGCGAGAATTGACGCGTTCGTCAGAAAACCTCTCGGCTGCAGAAATGCAGAAGCTACGGAAATCAATAGCGCGTCAACAAAAACGCTTGCAGAGGCTGCTTTATTCCTGTGGGCTTTACACTTTGAAAACTTTTAAACAAATTCTTTGGCGCTGTTCTAAGTAAAAAGTTAGTTTAAGATGTTTTTTTTATATCTACAACAAGCGCTGTGTGTAGTGGTGCTCTTATAGACATTGTAGATACCCCACGCTTGTTTCGATAATGCATTTTCAATTACTTAGCATGCCGCTGTTTCTATGCTTCGCTGAAATATTGCTTACAATAGATTTTAGCAAAATGAGGGAGAGCCTTTCTACTTAAAGTTATTTTACGAAGAATCTTTTACACGTAAAAATGTTTGATGATTTTCTTGAAAATTAATACTTTTTCAACTCGTAAAGTGAGCCTTATTACATCGTTGTTAAGGCCATAAACTGAACTATAACACACACGTGCATAATAATATTACGCACTAAACGCACGTGCTTAATATAATTATCCCTACAAAGTTAAGTTAGTACCTAACTGCAAATTATATGCGAGTAAACAGAGCATTTTCAATTTAACCAGGTTATACAGTTTTTTTGTAACAACAAAGAGGTTTTATGCCGTTGAAAATCAATTTACAGTTTTGAAATAAATAAGTGTATCCCTAATTCAGACTAAAAAACATTTATGATAATCAAATTATTTATAATTCACAATAATTTGTTATAAAATATTTGCATTTTATCACAAAAATTATAATTTTGAAGTAGGCTCAATCTCCTTACATTTAGCGCGTGCAAAAAAAAAAAAAAACTTGCGCGCCATTTCCCATTTTTTTGTATGTATCACATTTGTTGCTGTGTGGTAAATATTTGTATAAAAGTAAAGTTTTAGTACAAAAGATGAACGATTGATAGATTTAACCCCGCCAGTAATACCAAATGCAACACCAAAGGCAAATGAAATCAAGTAAATGAAGGACCAATGTAACACAAATTGTGATATTGCCATTAATAAAAATTCAATATATTTTTATAAATTGTACATTCACCAATTATTTTAATAACTAAACGATTTATGCAATACGTGTTTGTTTTTTTCCTCGCAAGTGTGTTGAAAAAGTGCGTATGAAACTCGTGAGCAACTTGCTCACTAGACACCCGGCTGATTTGCGCCCTCGCCTACGGCTCGGGCTGCAACCCACAGCCTCGTGTATAATGAGCAACTTAGCTCACTTGTATCATAATGTACTATTACGATGCTCAATCGTTGTACCGTTTTGCGATCTGATCATAAAGTTTTAAAATTATTTACAAAATACAGCCGTTTGGATAGTACAGAGACAAAACATAAACAATCTTGTACATCCGTTACATTATGGGTAAGGTTCAAATGCAATTTTCTGTTTTTTTTCAGTTGCAACGAGGTGTAGGTTGTAATTGCCGGTGCTTGCGGGAAGGCTCTGCCGCAACTGCAATTACCAGAGCCCATTGTATAAGAACAGTACCACATAATACAGAGTTTCATTAGATAACTACAACAATAAAGTCATGTTTGCCTAGTAGAGATGTACCAGCCGCCACCCGTGCACTTTTGTATTTGAAAACAGGGTACAAAATGGTGATGGAAGACATTGTGTGAAAAACAGTGGTTTAGCTGCACGTATTGACCATGTCTTTCCCGTGGTTAAAGGCTGATAAGATTGAGAGGAAAATGTCACCGAATCTATCCTAAATACTAAAAACTAACCTAAACCTTTCAGCAGTCCATTAGATGCAGTCAAAAATGTAAACTACAGATCTAAGTTTTTC
Source organism: Philereme vetulata (assembly GCA_918857605.2). Lineage (NCBI taxonomy): Eukaryota > Metazoa > Arthropoda > Insecta > Lepidoptera > Geometridae > Philereme > Philereme vetulata. The sequence goes on along the minus strand of OU975438.1, from coordinate 606,004 downwards.
ACTCAGCTCATACTGCATCTTTCCATTAGGTGCCGTTTATAGCATCTATGATGATGATGATGATAGATGTAAAGTTGTTTTACAGTCATCTTTAAAACCCCGGCTTCTAACCTCTTTTTTGGCTTAATATTGATCAAGCCAAGGTTAGAAGTTTAAAAACAGTAAAAATGACATAAAAAATATCCTTAATAAATTTAACTATAATTTAACTATAATTTAACTATAATTTAACAAATAAGTGCTAATTAACTTTGAAAGCTAATACAAAAGACACTGAATAGTTTCTCATATAAATAGTTTTAATCCCATAATAGGATTATTTGTATTTAACTCTGCGTGATAAAGATCAATCAGTGTCCTAGTGTTTAGTTTTTCAGAACTTAGTGCTTATATCACGGATGATCAGAGTTGTGCAGCACTGTATTAGAACCTACTGTATATGTACACCTCTAATTGCTACACACAGCGGAAGCACTGATGGAGGTCGTTTATCCAAAGCTTCGGTATCTATGCACTTTTTATTGACTAACAAGGATTCGGGATTGCTTGGAGTGGATTTACGTAACGTTCCACGTTGATCGAGCATCTACATACTGCGATTCGAAATAGGGTTTGTTGCTCCGTTTGTGCAGCTGTAGTAGTACATTTCGAATAGGACGAGTGCGGTTTAAAATAGAGACACGAATGTTTTTATTGTGAAAAATAAGTTATCGCTTAATAAGTAACCAATGTACTTTTTTGCATTTTTGTATTTTTAGGGTTCCGTACCTCAAAAGGTAAAAACAGGAACCCTTATGCGATCACTCTCTTCCGTCCGTCTGTCCGTCTGTCTGTCCGATTTTCTCAGGAGCGGGTGGATCTAACAAGTTGAAATTTATACCAGATACTGAGGTTTATAGTCCCTATTAGGTGTACAACATCAACAAAATCAACAAAATCAAAGTCCTGAGTCAACACGATAAAAACATATGGGCAAATTTATATTTTCGGGAAAACTTGTAAGTACCAAAATTTACCTTAATTTTAACTTATTTTATTTTTCAAAATGTTCCATTAACTTGTGCTGTAAGACCTTCCCTGGACCTGAACCACAATTGTCAATTTTTGGTCAACCAGAAGTACCCTATAGGTTTTGGGTCGAAAACCTATATGATAGTTCCCGTTGACCTAGAATCACGAAACTTTGCGAAAAGCAAGGTCCAATAGCACAAATAATGGAAAAATTCCAAAAAATAAAAAAAAAAGTTGAACATTAAAGGGTGTCCCCATACTTACATAGTTGACGCCAATTAAGATAGTCCTCTGAGTTGTATGGGCGCTCATACAATTTAGAGAACTAGCTTAATCGGCACCAACCTCAAATAAGGTAAATAAATACAATTGTGCTATTAAATAAAATAAATATTTACGTGGGGCTCCCATACAAACGACATGTTTTTTTCCCGTTTTAATGATACGGAACCCTTCGTTCGCGAGTCCGACTCGCACTTGGCAGGGATTTTTATGCTGTAGAATAAGGTAATTTAATTCATTAATTCAAGTGTTTTTTAGTTCATCTTATATGAGCCTAACAGCCATCATTATAATCATATCCTCCATAGACTTGCAGTGCGATCGATCTTGTGCTGCCTGCACCCAACGACTCCCAGATCCTTTACCTGGTCGTTTTTCTATCTAGTGGGGGGCCGTTAGCGCTGCGCTACCTTACGGATATATAAATGTAAACACAGGGTACAGGAAGTCATCTCTCTGAATCTTTAGCCGGTAAAAGTACTGTTACGAGCTGAGGGTTCGGGATAAAATAATGAAAATCAATCTAACCAAAATAACACTTTTATTCAACAATAAAATGATAAAGACACGATCTTAATCACAAGGATTCACAACACACTAAATCACACCACTGTTACACAATAAACCACTAAAAGTCATCGAAATGTACGCACGTATCGCCAAATCAAGACTGACTCTGCGGACGTTTATTATACCGCGCATATAACCTTCTCGACGTTTCTACTAGTTACCAGAAAAGCGTAGGTATTTCGACCAACTACTATTTCCTAATCTGTGCAACTGTAAGCAAAAACGTGGTATGTAGGTATATTCCTTACCAAGTATTACCTATTCTGTGACACAGTAGGTATAACTTCGAGAAAAGTCGACTATTACTTATTCTGTAACAGCCTCGGTGTAACAGTACTCATCAATAGAAACAATTTTTAAGGTGGAACTAATATATCCGTTGTATACTATTGTATTTAAAACCCGCTAAAGTTTGTTCTTAGGAGTAGCATTCTAACACTCAGTATGTCCTCCTCTACTTCAGTAAACGATGCATTTATAATATGAATTGGAAGATTGAGAAAATATTTATTGCACATAATAAATGTATCTGAACATAGACGAGCTCCGTGGCGCAGGGGGCGAATAACCGGCTGAGACGCAGGAGGTAGCGGGTTCGATTCCCGCCGCGGAACAAATGTTTGCATGATTACAAATATGTTCCGGATCTGGTTGTTTCCCTTTATATTATAAGTATGTATTTACAAAAAAAAAAGTATATAAGTATTCTATCAGTTATCTGGTTCCCATAATACAAGCTCTGCTTAGTTTGGGGCTAGATAGCTCTGCGTAAAATGTCCAACTATATTTATTTATAGGCGAACTAAATGCTAGCAAACATTATCTTCCTGTGTGTTGTGTAATGCAAAGCATATTACACATTTGTGTAACGAGCTTGCCCAGCCTTAGCTAAGCTTATCATCTCGCGCTTTTTGAATTGTGTGTGTAGAAAGCAGCGCATAATTGGAAGTTCCTTGTATGTTTGTTTAATGAAATAATAAGTTTTTTGTTGAAAACTTACTTTTTCAAAACATGTAATTGACAACCTCTGTGGCGCAGTGGGCGAATAGCCGGCTGAGACGCAGGAGGTTGCGGGTTCGATTCCCGCCACGGAACAAATGTTCGCATGATCTACAGATATTTGTTCCGGGTTTGGGTATTTTTCTATGTATCATAATTATAAGGATGTATTTACAAAAAAAGGAAATAAGTATTCTATCAGTTATCTGGTTCCCATAGTACAAGCTCTGCTTAGTTTGGGGCTAGATGGCGTTGTGTGAAATGTCCAGCATTATTTATTTATTTATTTTATTTAATTATTGATTAAAACGGGTATTTATCGCGTATGTACCTTTTTTATTTGTTATTTATTATGTACACTGATCGCGAAAGTTTGAAAAAGATTTTATAAAATTCATAATCGGAACCGCCAGCAAATTCAAATGAGTCCAAACAATAGTAGCCTACTATAATCCATTCAGAAGTTCCATTGTCTAGCATCCGTCTCCATCATGAGACCACTAATATGGTACCATATTGTTGCATGGTCACCGAATTTACATATGTGTTCCAAATTTTAGCTCAATCGGTTGAAGGGAATGGGTTTAAAATTCAGTTGCAAGATTCCACCCGGACAAACATACATTGCAAGTTAATAAAAAGCTTGTAAAAACGTGCCAGTGCAAGTTTGTGTTTGTGTTTTTTTATATAAATTATAGGCTAGCGTTTGACCACGATCTCGCCTGATGGTAAGCGATGATGCAGTCTACATGATGATGATAATGATGACTTTGCATGATGATGAGTCAGTCTCAGTATTTGTCAAATATGAGTAACATCTAAAACGAGATAAAATTGTCATTATTTTAGATTACGAGATATTGTGAGCTACGCATCTAAACATTGATTGATGTTCACCATTCATCCCGCTCGCGCTCATTTGAACGGATAGACAAAGCTTTTAACAAGCTACACAGTAATTAGCCAAACCACCTTCGCGGAATGATTGATAGTCAATGTAACGTTACTCTGTATTAAAACTAACATTTTGAATGTACATATATTTTCAAGGTACATTTTGGGACATTTAATTGATGAATAAATTACGTGGAAATTTGTTAGAAGATAAACGATGTTACTTCTGAATATGTAATTCACCTATGTATTATTTAAAGGTATATGTTAGCTCAAGGTAACGAACCCTAAAAACACTTAGTAACGTCTAATCGAGATAAAACATTATATTACACAACATTTTCAGTGAACATGTTGTTTTCGTCAGCATCTTCTAAGCCTAACATGCCTACTCAACTCAAAGAACGAGCTCTTTAGTATTATTTTGATAATGTCCTTATTTTTTCTTCTTTCAATTTCGTTCTTTTTGTCTTTGAGGATAATATTACGCAAAAAAAAACCGTAATTATATTTGTAAAAATGATGTACAATACAACATTATTTACAATATTTACCAAAACTTGACACGTAACTTATAAACAATCATTACTTAGTAGGTATACGTTGTATACCTACTAATCTATCTTTTTCGTTACAGTTTTGAATAAGATCGAAGAAGATTTTCAGCTTTATATTAAATATAAATAAATAAATATTTATGAACATTTCACACAGCGCTATCTAGCCCCAAACTAAGCAGACTTTGTAGTATGGGAACCAGATAACTGATAGAATACTTATATACATTTTTTTTGCAAATACTTACTTATAATATATACAGAAACAACCAGACCCGGAACAAATCTGTAGATCATGCAAACGTTTGTTTCGCAGCGGGAATCGAACCCTCTACCTCCTGCGTCTCAGCTATTCACCCACTGCACCACAGAGGTCGTCTACTTTATTACTAATAGTCTACGAGTAAAACGGATATAACGATGGACGGGCAAACAGACAGACAGACAGATAAGTCGAATCGAAGGGTAGCTCGACTATAAAACCCTAAAAAATGGCTAAGCAACACACAAGCATCAACTAATTGCATTATACAACTCATCAATATTTTTATTTAAAAATATAAATCGATATTACAAAATTTCATACGGAAAGATGAACGTTTCGAATGTTTCAATACGTAGCTCTGAATGGTTCGACAAACAATCGTCTTCGACAGAAACAGGCTTTGCTGATTGCAAATTGTGCTTACAATCGAATACCTACACATTTATGCGAATTTCCTCTTAAGTTAATACACGAACGATGAATTGACCTTAAGTAGACATTTTTAAATTTATAGCTTGAATAAAAATGCAAGAGGAGGAAAATTAGGAGCAAGAAATTAACGACGTTAAAAATTACCGTTGTTGATCAGATTAGTAGAAATGTTTAAAATTACAGATTTATACTTGTAAGTGGGTGGTGTAGATGGCCCTGGCCCTTAGTTACTCGCATAAGAAAAACCACATAACTACACAGATGGAGTTTACATAGACTCCAATTTATTTTAAAGATTTATAATGATTTAAGTGGAAATAAATATTAGACTGTGCAATAGGCAAGTACTTCAATCATATTGATATAATTATTCATTGTACAGCTCCAGTACAAATGTATTATAAATACAAAATAACAAAGTTTTTATATAACTTTTTAACCAACTTCAAAAAAGAAGGAGGTTCTCAATTCGATTTTATTTTTTTATGTTTGTTACCTCAGAACTTTCGACTGGGTGAACCGATACTGATTTTTTTATTTTTATGTTAAAGCTGGTGCTTTCCCATTGTGATCCCATTTCCATTTGGTCCAGTTCTAACTATGGCATCCATGAGTAAATCATATAAGTATTAAATTTGTTTAATATTTATATTATGTTATGTTTGTTAACTCAGAACTCCGTCATTTATCAACCGATTTAGAAAATTATTTTATTAATTGTAAAGATATATTTTCAGATTAGTTTCATAGAAATTTCATTTAAATCGGTTCAGTAGTTTGGTTTTTACTGTTATATAAAGTCGCTTATATGTTTGTTAAAAATTTACTTATTTACAATATTAACAAAATACTCTGGATGCATACATACAACTATTGCATATATTCCGCACCAAATAAAGCTTCAACGATTTGTGGTCCCCATGGAAATTTGTACTGCAAAAAGAAATGCCTTCACGTAATTAATATAAGATTTTAAAACCGTCTATTATATTATTGCTGTAGTAGGTGCTTTATTAATTAATATTTCAAGTAACAGTAATTTTAGAAAAAAATACAGAAAGTGGGAAATTACTGTTCTTAATACTTGGAATAACAATTATTTCAAGAGGCAAAGTAAAAATCCAACGCTTTCATTAGCACTTCTCTGTTCATCTTTTAAGCTTTTTTATTTCTTCCTGGAACTTAGTAATCTCAATATTATTCGCAGTTATTAATGTATACGCGAAGCGAATTAATGATTTTATTAAAACCAAAAGGTCGTAAAACCCCTGCATATTTTATTTATAGAATTGGGTCAGAGTAAAAATTGCTGCCTTTTTATTATTTCTGAGACGAAATGGTATTCTCTGCATTCAATCATGTTCGTACAGTCAAAGGCATAAGTCTATAAGCTCTGTAACTATGTTTTGTGAAATCCTAGACTATGAGAGAGCCTTAGTAACATCCTTTTGTATTCAGATCATGGTAAGTTCTAATATTTGTTTTGTATTTTATCGAAATACTTTATGAAAAAAATCAAATGTCGCGTTTCACATGACATTATCAAAGAAGGAGTGATATTGTGTAGGTACGTAACGTGATATTGTGTAGGTACGTAACGTGATATTGTGTAGGTACGTAACGTGATATTGTTTAGGTACGTAACGTGATATTGTGTAGGTACGTAACGTGATATTGTGTAGGTACGTATCGTGATATTGTGTAGGTACGTAACGTGATATTGTTTAGGTACGTAACGTGATATTGTGTAGGTACGTAACGTGATATTGTGTAGGTACGTAACGTGATATTGTTTAGGTACGTAACGTGATATTGTTAGCTTTGTAAAACTTGATGAAATAAATGATTTGATTTGATTTGACGTAACAAAACCGAACTGAGTTCAACATAAAATAAAAACTTTTTCACAATAATAAACTGATTTCATTGTGAGATATAAAATATTGTCAGTTGAGAATTTTCGTTCTCCCTTCAAGTTCAAAGATCTCTTTGCGAATCCCCTTAAAAAGGATTAACAAAAAATCGGCTCATATTTAGCGGAGATCTGAGGCTTTATTACTTGATATTGGCTTTATTACGACTACCTCCGTGGCGCAGTGGGCGAATAGCCGGCTGAGACGCAGGAGGTAGCGGGCTCGATTCCCACCACGGAACAAATGTTTGTATGATCTACAGATATTTGTTCCGGGTCTGGTTGTTTCTTTATATATTTTAAGTATGTATTTACAAAAAAAAATGTATATAAGTATTATATCAGTTATCTGGTTCCCATAGTACAAGCTTTGCTTAGTTTGGGGCTAGAAAGCGCTGTGTGAAATGTCCAGCAATATATATTATTAATATTATTTGTCGCTGACTGTATTTGCCAATGTATCTCCCCGTGGTACAATTGGAGCACATGAATAGCAATGCTTGCATTGACAGAAATGGTGTTTGATTGCACACCGAAGCCTTGTAATCGCACACAGTGTATTAGCTTATTACAATACTACCCAGTGATCTCAATCGACGCCTTTCCTGTTCCAATCTAGTTTAGGTTATTGAGTGAAGTTTGTGCTGTGAAACTACACTTGAACCTTAACTCTACACTATACATCAGATAGCTTCATATTAGTTATAGTTAGGTGTTCACGTCGCGATTTAGATCCACGCGGAACTTCAGATACTGTTAGTATTGTGTGTCGAAACAGTGGTACGTGCGATTCAGGAAACCAAGTGCGGGTAGTTGGTGACAACATTCGCGCTTCCTGGCAATGACACCCGCCCGCTTCAGTCTCTCGTGACCACGGCCGATGTAACTTGGCCGAAACGTCGAGGTTAGTCAAAATTATGATTTACATATAAATCTGTGCGCGAAAAGACCCGTTTTGTCTTAAAAACATGAGTATAGTTTGCGAAAACTTAAAAAGTCCCAGCTTCATATTATTCTATATTTTTACCAGTAATACTGCAACGTTTACTTTTTAATGAATACCTTAAAGTTTTATCTGTAGAAAATAATTTCAAAGTCACGTCCAAAACTTACAAAAAACTCGTAGAACTTAATAAATACTATAAATGAGTTCGTGATATTTTACGTACTATCTACTTATATATTTATATGACGCATAGTACCTGTGTTTCTATTTTTCACATTAACCAATAGTTTTGTTTATATGTCACTAGCTGTTGCCTGCGACTTCGTACGCCTTACACTACTAAATGTGTGGGTAACCTAGAAATAAAGCTAAACTCGCTGTTGCAACTTCACTTGTGTTAGCTTGCTTATACATTATCTCTTTGATTTATATAACTGGTAATATTAAATGATTGTATTTTATGCGATACATTAGCATTATCAAAGGAATATTGACGGAAGTGAGCTATAGTTTAATTTGTAATTTATATTAACTTGTTTAAGAATGATAGCTTTGCCTACAAATTATCGTTTTTATTTATATACATGTCTACTTTCATAATTTAATATTTGATTGCAATTTATTGATTTATTAGTTTAAGATTAATGAAATATAGACGGAAGTAAACTATAATTCTATTTATCTTTTAAAGTACATTGTTTAACATAATTAGTTATTTATTTAAGTTATTAAATAAATAATACAATTTTAGAATCAATTTTTGAATTAATACCTCAATGGAAATCCGATTGCTGTCAATAAGTTGAAGTTTTACATACTTGGAGAATGACGTGTTATTCAAGGGTTTTTTTCTTGATCGTAAATTCGACAGCACCGGGCATTCGTTCTGGAGTTGCGAAGCCAAACGGTCATACCGTAAACTGTATTTCCTAGTGATAAAGATTAAACAAAACTTTAAAATCTGAAGGTGTTTTTATATTAGATTCTTTCACTAGACACCCCATTTTTATCCCATGGGAACGGATTTATGGGATAAAAGGTAGCCTATGTGGTAGTCCAGGTTATCTACGTATATACCAAATTTCATCGAAATCGGTACAGCCCATACGACGTGAATGAGTAACAAACAAATAAGTAAACCAACATCCAAACTTTCACTTTTATAATATTAGTGTGATTATTTTTTGCAATGTTATTTGGTTTTCGTTACGCGCCTCGAATTAATCCTTCTCGCACTGCAAGTATTTTCGTATAGAATGACTGAGACAGTTGCACAAGGTATAGTCGACTCCTAAAGCCCTTAATTCCGATCGTAGCTTATAACATAATTGAGATTCAAGGTTCGATATTTGGTTAATGTCTAATAAAATAAAAATGTTCTCTGTTTATATAATTCTGGGGCTTAACTCACGCTTGAGGTAGTTTTTCCTTGTAATTTTTGTATACCTACTTTCACCTATTATGGTAGTACACACGGCTACACATCATGCTATACATTTCCAGTATAAGCTCACCTCTAATTCTACGAATGCAATGCGAGGTCAGCTTATACTGGAAATGTGATGTGTAGCCGTGTGTACTAGAAGGACTTAACGCTATTAGCATTATCTTTCAGTATCTTGGCCGTGCAAGACCAGGTGAGGCGTGCCATATAATAGTCCAAATAAACAGATCAATTTTGACCCAACAATAAATTACAACAGATAACGTTAGTCCAAGAAAATTAGTCAAATGAGGGTAAGAATCTCGGAATGAGAGATAGGCGGTTATAAACTTGTATAAGCCTTTATTTTGGCATCCTATAATTTGTATCAAAACCTATAGTCTAACTTTTTATTAGCTGCAGTAAAATGACGTTTTGTGGGTTGCCGGTTTTTGAAGAAAAATAAATAGGGATGTAGCTAAATGAGTAAATCATAAATGAATAATCAGTTTGGTTTTTTTTTTGAGATTTAATATTAAGTTGTAATGTATTTTTTTAACCTATTATTATTACTATACTAGAGGATTGATCTTTTTTAGTGGAAGTATAGGGAGGTACATTCAAAATGAAACAAAAACGTCATAATAATGTTATTTAATTAATTTTTGTGAACTGAATCACATCCCTATTGAGATTAGGCTGGCAACATTATTTTACGGAATGACATTTAGAAACGTCATTTTACTGCAGCTGATAAAAAGTTAGACTATACTCATCGTAGGATGTCCACGACTACAGATATTCCAAGGTCAAAGGTCCAAATCTAAAACATAAAATTTTACAAATTTATTGCAAATATCTCGTTTCCTATGGGTTTCATGCTATTTGTATTTAGTATAAATATTATAGAGTATTAAATTCTCTTCAACTTTTGTTTATAATTTTTTTGATATCTTGAATCATTATCGAGAGAGAGGGCGGAGCGCGAGCAGTGTTTAACTATTTAGAGTATCACTCGAGGTCAACCTGTAGTCTGTATTTAGATATTCTTTAAATATTTCAAGCGTCTACCTGTTGCCGTTATCAATATCGAGCGAATACGAGCAAAAAAATCACGTTTGTTGTAAGGGAGCTTCCCTTAAATATTTATTTTATTCTGTTTTTACTATTTGTTGTTATATCGGCAACATAAATACATCGTTTGTGAAAATTGCAACTGTCTAACTATCACGTTTCATGAGATACAGCCTGGTCAGAGGGACAGACAGACAGACAGCGAATTCTTAGTAATAGGGTCCCGTTTTACCCTTTCGGTACGGAACTCTAAAATTATTGATTATAACGTAATAGTTAATAAAAAATGCAAATTATTTAGAATTATATATTTATCAATAACTTACGAGTATAATCTTTAAAGGGCGTGTTTTAAATCAGGACTACAGGTTGACCTCAAATGATACTCTAAATTCTAAATAGTTAAACACTGTGCGCGCTCTGCCCTCTATCTCAAAATCTTTTACAATATTCATAATAACTTTAAATAGCATAAAAACCATAGGAAACGAGATATTTGCAATAAATGTGCAAAAATCTATTTGTCTACTTTTGACCTTGGAATATGTATAGTCACGGACACCCTACAATAAGCATATTTAGAGACAAGGTTTAGGGGGTCAAAAGACAGGTTTATACAAGTTTATAGCTGACTATCTCTCATTCCGAGGTGAAACCCCTAATATTCCTGGCCTATAATCAGTACTAAAAATATATATTAATTTAGTTGAATTCTCGATTCACGTTTTAACTTATGGAAGTTGTACCTTAGTCACAAACTTAAATTTGTTGTGCGTCTTCTTTCCATCATTACCATAATATTAAATCATTGGAGTAATCGAAATGTCATAGTCCCGGGTAAATAATTAAAAACTAATACAACGTCCAATCTAAAGCTTTGTATTTCTTAAACGGACTCTTGTATCAAAAAAGTATTCAGGAAATCTTACAGTGTTTTTGAACGATCTATTTAACGATATCTCACATAATGTGATACGTCAGAGTAAAAAGTATAAAATCAATCAACTTATATAAAGGGGAGGTATCCTATTTTATATTTCATAACTGTTTTCTTTTATATTACTTATATGGCAGGTGGAGCATGCAGTCCACCAGATGTTAAGTGGCTACTGCAGCCCATGGATATCCACATAGAATTCAAAACAAGGTATTATGTTGTCTTGATCTCTATGTGGATACGTTGCCATACTATAGGACTAAGCTGTTATGCCTATGTGCCAGTAATTACAGGAACATACCATTACCATCTAACCGGAACACAGCAGCACAAGTACTGCTATTTGGCGGCAGATAAAGGTAAGGCGGTGGTGTCCACTTCCTCGAGCCCGTTCACAAAAGCTCTACCACCAGTGTCAAAAGCTCTACCACCAGTACAAAAGCTCTACTACCAGTACAAAAGCTCTACCACCAGTACAAAAGCTCTACCACCAGTACTTAAGCTCTACCACCAGTACTTAAGCTCTACCACCAGTACTTAAGCTCTACCACCAGTACAAAAGCTCTACCACCAGTACTTAAGCTCTACCACCAGTACAAAAGCTCTACCACCAGTACTTAAGCTCTACCACCAGTACAAAAGCTCTACCACTAGTACTTAAGTTCTACCACCAGTACTTAAGCTCTACCACCAGTACAAAAGATCTACCACCAGTACTTAAGCTCTACCACCAGTAAAACTTACAGTAACTTACTAGGCGTCACTAACACGCATAGTAAAATTATAAAGGTTCTTAGTTTGACTACGGAACACTAAAAAATTTACTCCTGAGATTTCCAAATTGCCTAAAACTTCGTAAAAGTAAATGGGTCTAACAATCTAAGCTGAGCCGGCCATTCATTCCTCAACAAATGGAGCATTTTGAATATTGTGGTAATGTTAATGTGGCAGCAGCCGAGCGGAAAAGCGCGATCGTTGACTGCCTTCAATATTCATGAGCCAACTCAGACGACGGTGCCTGGAGCCCTGAAACCCAAAAACAGGGAAATTAAGCGTTACCTTACGACGTATTTATTTTAAGGGCCCCCGTTTTGCGTGAGTTTCTGGCCTCTACATAGATAAAAGATAATGAATAATTATTGGTGGACATATCACACAGCGCTATCTAGCCCCAAACTAAGCAGAGCTTGTACTATGGGAACCAGATAACTGATAGAATACTTTTTTATGTAAATACAATATGATGATAATATACACAAAAACATCCAGACCCGAAACAATTATCTGTAAACCATGCAAACACTTGTTCCGCGGCGGAAATCGTACCCGCTACCTCCTGCGTCTCAGCCATTCGCCCACTGCGCCACGGAGGACGTCGAGAATAGATTGTTTATTACATTGTGGAATACAATAAATGATTGAGTAATGAGTGTAGATAATGTATTTAATGCACACGATCACACTAATATTATAAATATTAAAGTTTGGATGTTTGTTTATTTATTTGTTTGTTTGTTTCTCAATCACGTCGTAAGGACTAAACCGATTTTGATGAAATTTGGTATATACGTAGATTATAACCTGGATTACCACATAGGCTACCTTTTATCCCGTAAATCAGTTCCCATGGGATAAAAATAGGGTGCTAAGTCAAGTTGCAACAGCGAGTTTAGCTTTACTTCTAGGTTACCTACACGTTTAGTAGAGTAACGCGTACAAAGTCGCAAACAACAGATAGTTCACAATAAACAAAAAAAATCAGCTTCCGTAAGTTTGTTTCACAAAACTCGAACAGTAGTCGATCAATCGACTTGACATTTTTACACAACGTTTCATTTCTATTTATGAGTGTTTTTATATACTTTGTATCCCGAAGTTCCTACGGGAATGGGAAATTCCAAGCATGCGAAGCCGTAGTTGGGCCAGCTAGTCATAAATAAACTAAATAAATATTAAGTACATATTATTATTATTTTCAGCCCTCTGTGTTACAAAAAAAGTATATCAAAATATAAAAAAAAAACGACAACGTAAATAAAAAATAATAAATAAATATGGTTGGGCATTTCACACAGCGCTATCCAGCCCTAAACTAAGCAGAGCTTGTACTATGGGAACTAGATAACTGATAGAATACTTATATACATTTTTATCTAAATACATACTTATAATATGTAGAAAAACATCCAGACCCGGAACGAATATCCGTAGATTATATAAACATTTGAACCCGCTACCTCCTGCGTCTCAGCCGGCTATTCGCCCACTGCACCACGGAGGTCGTCAATAAATATGAGCTTATTATTTTTTTCCGTATTTAGGTGCATATCGGTAGCACATACCTGTTTTGTGGGAGACTGGTGCCTGAGGCAGACACATGTATTATTCAACATTCAAAAATTTCCAATTCGTTTAATTCTCTAGATATAATATAACAGCCCACATGTACAAAAGTGTTATTACATAAAAATCTTATTAATACAAATAAAAATTATAGGTATAGTTTTTATTTATTAATAGGTCACCAGTGCCCCGCTTCGCGGAAAGTGCACTACAGTTAGTGAAATAAATAGCGGGCGGTCGTTTTCCGAGGCAATCGCATAAAAACTGGGATCAGTGCGAGTCAGACTCGCCCACCGAGGGCTCCGTACACATTTGTAAGTACTTATTATAAATAGTTCAGGAATCGAGTCTCGCAGTTTTTTTCCGAGCGAGAGAGTATAGACAATTATACGATTTGTTCGCTCATACAGTTATGACCTCGCATACCGTTACTTAACCTCGATGTTTGATCCTCGTACTTTAAATAAAGACTATATTTTTTATGATTTAATTACAAATGTAGAGTGTAAATCTGTAGTTTTCAGATGTTTTCCTGTACTTGTAGTTTAAGGCGATATTTCTTGCCAAATTTCATAGTTCTAGGTCAACAGAAAGTACCCTATAAATTTTGATTCCCTTGAGAGTGTCGAAATATACGTTTTTTGCGGCGTAAACGGCCGTATCATTTTTTTACGTTAACTTCGAAGTTTGGTTTTTTACAGCTTCAAGGGACTGTAGATTTAAGTAAGTATTTTATTTTTAACTAGATGCCTCCACGAGTTCTCGAAATAAAAGATCTTGACAGACAGACCTACACCTAGGGAACCTAGGGGTCGTGAAGTCGTGAGTGAACAGGTTTCTTCTAAGCAAGCATGTACCATCGTAGACTGCATCATCGCTTACCATCAGACGAGGTCGTGGTAAAACGCTAGCCTATAATATGCCAAAAATGTTAAAAGTCTTGCCGACAATGACTTCAAATTGTCATTGTTATCAAAGGACATTTAATTAACAAAAGTTTTTATCGTTTGGACGAAGCTTTTACAGATAAAAACCTTTTTGCTAGGACATTATAGTACAAATTCATATATTGTAATTAGTTTTTTATTGAGTTTTAATTTTATTATTATACAATTGACAATGCTTTTGCAGATACTTCTAATTTTATTTATTATTATTGTTTTATTTTATTGATTTCTTTTGTTTAAGTAGGTGTTTATTTTATATTGTAAAATTTGTTAGTCGCTATTGACATTCTAATTAAGTTCTACCAATGTGACATTGTAAATTATGCTAACTATTTTTAATTAGATTTGTTTTATTGTACCTACTGACATATCTAAGAACAAGTAATTTGTCGAAGATGAAATAAATGAAATGAAATGAAATACTGTATAAAAAAATAGACAGACAGACGAACAGTTATTAGTTTAGTTACAATTTATTTAGTTTTATATAGGTACTCGTTTAGCAGTGTTCGTGTCCTCACTTAGGCCCTGTCAGAAAACCAGCGCTGCATCGTACCCAACAAGGTTCGAAGCAGCCCATGCTGAGACAGGGACCATTTTGTCCCCACGCAACACCACCATTGTCTGTGTTATTGTATTATTGAATATGTAATAAATGTATTTTCTTTCTTTCTTTCTTTCTAACAACAAAGTGATCCTATAAGAGCTCCGTTTTTTTCCTTTTGAGGTACGGAACCCTAAAAACATTGCATTGCATTTAACACGGCGCTTGCCGCAGAAAACGACCCCGCGCTTTAAGTACATTATAAGATAAAAATATAAATAGAGACATATAAAATATTTAAAAAACCTAAAAACATTCTAAAACATACAATTTCAGTGTCCATCTATTCGTCAACTTTTCAATCGCAACTTTAGGTCATTTGACCTGTTTTTAGAATTTTAGTTGTATTTTTTCAACTCAACAACCCAAGATGTGCGGACCTTGCGGATCTTGTGGACCTTGCGGCACTTGCGGAGGTTGCTGCGGAAGCTGCTGCAGTGGCGGATGCTTTCCTTGCATCACTATCTACACTGCACCAAGATTTGCTAATTACTAAGCGAAGGCCGGTTGCGCTGTTGGCGCATAGGCGAACCATAGTGCTTGTGTGGTCAGCGTGACAATGCCAGTCTGTCTTGAATTATACTTACGTGGCGTTCCGTGAAATAAACCTATTTAATATTATTGTAACATAAGTCGGATCTGGTGGCGCGAGCGGAAAAAATACGAGGTGGCAAAGTCGAAATTTGGAATGAGCACATCAAAATCTATAAAATTACCAATTGTCAAAAGTCCCCGAAAACTTTCCAGGTAACCACTATTTTTCGAACCAAATGACTGTACCAATACAAACAACATTCAAGAATTTGACTTAGGTACTAGAGAAGAAACTTCCGGGATTCATTAGAGACTATTGTATTAACTAACATGTATGACGATGATAAGCATTTGATACTTACAATAATAACTCTTACCGTTATTGATAATGTAATTAGTTGAAAGGGAATCCAATCTATCAAACTGAATAATCCATTTGAATGGAATCAATCTGCTCTTAATTAGTTTAGTGGTCAATTGGGAAGATATCCTTTCAGATATAGATGTTATCTTATTATTATTTTTTGGTTAAAATATCAATACAATTAGTTTTAGTTGTTGGTAAAATTTTGTCGTGTTCGAGGTCACCAATCAAAAATGACAATCCATCTGTCTTCATGATACAGGCTTGCCTAGTGTGAAGGCCGCTGCATAAACTGTGATTGTAGGTAGTGCCTTGTATAATTGTGTATCGCTATAATACCAGGCATCTTAAGTTAACTTCAAAAATTGTCTTCAAACTAATTTTATTGATAAGTTTATGCTGCAAATAAATATTTTATCATTTTTGCAAGCTTTGTATTATCTTGCAATGAATGTATGTTTGTCCGGGTGGAATCTTGCAACTGAATTTTAAACCTGTTTCTCTCAACCGATTAAGCTGAAATTTGGAATACATATGTAACTTCGGCGACAATGCAATAATATGGTTCATGGTCTCATGATGGGGACGGATGCTAGACAACGGAACTTCTGAATGGATTATAGTAGGCTAGTAGTGTTTGTGCTCATTTGAATCTGCTTGCGGTTCCGATTATGAATTTTATGAAAGCTTATTTTACTATCCAATCATCAAACCCAAGGTTTAATGAGACGCAGGATGAGTTTTCACTAAGAGCCTAAAAAGAAGGCTCGCGCGGCGTGCTATGTAGAGGGCTATGCTTGGCGTTTCTCTTCGAGATCGAATCAGAAATACAACCAAACGAACGACGACCAAAGTCACTGACATAGCCCAAAGGATTATCAAGCTGAAGCATTAGTGGGCAGGACACATAGCTCGAAGAACCAACGGGCGTTGTGCCTGAAAGGTTCTCAAGTGAAGACTACGCACTGGAAAGCAAAGCGTAGGCCTCTCCCCCCCTCACCCCTTAGATGGAAAGACCTGTTAAAAGTTGCTGGGAGTCGTTGGATGCCGACCGTATGAGATCGGTCGCTCTAGAAATTTATGGGGGCAGCCTATGTTCATCAGTAGATGTCCTGTGGTTGATATGCTGAAGATATGATGAAGAGACTATGTTTGTCTGTCCGTGTTTGTTACGTTTTCACGATGAAAATTGATATAAGTATATGACCGGGATTGTGATATATGCTACATATTACATACTATTACGCAGGAGGGTAATGAAACCAAGCGTGCGAAGCGGCTGGCAAAAGCTTGTTTATCATTAAGTAATTGATTCTAGAGACAACTAGAATTTCACCAAAACATCTCCAATATTAATAGATAGTTATTTGTAGTCGATCAGGCGGGATCCAATTTGTGTCCTTCACATTCCCCTAATTAATTTCACCTTCCACACGTGTGGATATTATTGCGACTTAATCAAGCTCTGCAAATATATACCTTATGTGACAAATATTTCGGTTAGAAATTGCTGTAAATTGTATTATAAAGACTGTGTTACTTATTCTCGGCGTCTATTATTTGGAACTCATTAAATGATACAACCGAATATCAATTTCCAATACATTTAGTCGCAGTAATAGTTTGATACAGTAGAATTCCTTCAAAAATTCGCGACTATAAAATGTGATTGAAATACGTGAAACTATTGTCCATACCTAGACAGAGGTATAACATGGTTAATATTTAGATTCTGTGCGAGGCGAGACGTTATTCAGAGCGGCTCGCACTCACCCTGATGAAGGTTCACGAATTGAACCAAAACATTGTCGGTCGAAACACCGATAAGACGGTACGTGATAAATCCCGTATTTATAATAATGATTTAGATTCTGTTTTATGAATTTAATACACTATCATCTAATTCCGCACAATATTAGATAAATACTATATAACTTTTGAAATCATGGTTATGAATACTAATTGTACTAAAAACTGGATATATGAGTTTTTGAGTATCCCAAACTCACAAATCATGACAAATATCTCGTTAGTAAAACAAATAGATAAATACTTGTTATTTTTTTAGAAGCAAGCTTCGAAAACAGGCTTGTCGTTGGAAATCGACCGCCGCATCGAATATGCCTGGAAGAGCTACTGGTCCATGAAGGCGCACATGAAGGGTGACCTTCCTCTGAGTCTGAAGCGCAAACTCATCGACATGTGTATTCTGCCAGTTCTAACCTACGGTGTGCAAACATGGTCATTGACCGAGCTGCAGAAGTCTAAGCTCAAGATTTGCCAAAGGGCAATGGAACGCAGCGTCCTAGGATTCCGGAGAACCGATCGGGTGAGGAATACCACGCTTCGTTCTTTAACTGGCATTGCCGTTGTGGGAGACAAAACCACGAAGCTCAAGTGGGATTGGGCCGGACACGTAAATCGAATGCTTCCGGAGAAATGGGCCAACGTCGTAACACCTTGGGTACCGGAGGATGAACCGCGACGTCGGGGTCGGCCGCGAAAGCGTTGGCGCGACGACATCAGCGGATTCGAGAAGGAATGGTGGGAGTCTGCCAAGGATCGCGATAGGTGGAAGGAGTTGGGGGAGGCATTTGCCCAGCAGTGGGAAAATGTAGGCCAGCTAGAAAAAAAATCTAGAAACTCATTATACAACGTATTTAGCTATTATTTCATACTAGCTGACAAATCGGCAGCTTCGCACGCGTAGTTTTATAATATAAACATTACCCTCCTTCTGCGCAGTTGGGTAAAAAGTAGCCTATGTCACCCGGGGATAGTGTAGCTTCCCAACAGTGAAATATTTTTTTAAATCGGTCCAGTAGTAGCGGAGCCTATTCAATACAAACCAACAAACAAATTTTTCCTCTTTATAATATTAGTATAGACTACTCGTATAAACAAATGAAGGGACTTTTAATTCCAAATAAAACATTACCCGTAGCAAATATGCTTGAAATATGGCGAATGCGAAAACTACGGAGGTGCTCTAAGTAATTGCTTCCTCTACCAATTACATACCCCAAACCTCCTGAAACAACCACGCGATCTAACAATGAACGAAAACTTCAGCAAGTGCCTACCTGCATTCATTTAACTTGTAACAACTTTGCAGTTTTATCTAGACCCAGATAAAATTGTAGAACTTGTGTAATTAAAATTATTCCTCGTGTAATGTTGTTGATGATAAGAAGTAACTATTACTGAAACTAAACACAGTAAATAGGTAGGCGTTATTATTATTATATTTTATTATTCATTCATTCATATTCATTTATTCAAATTTCATATTGCAATTCAGATGTTTGCATTATGTTATTTATTTTTATCCATAATATATTTAATTGTATTTAGTTGTACAATACTTAGTTAGTGGGCGGATATCCGTGGTCTACTCAAAGAGGCTCTAACGGAAGACCAGCGCTGGGTAGCCAGTGCAACCCAGCACATGCTGAGTTAAAGCCTTTTTGTGACACATGCAGTGAGTACGATGAGACACACACACTGCAATATTTTGCATTTTTATTTAATTTTAATCTTGTAGTTATTGTTTCTTTGTTTTTTTTGTTATGTTTCCTGTGTGTGTTTGTTCTGTTGTACTATTGGTGTTGTTCACAAATAAATGTGTTTGATTTGATTTAAACGTATCTACTCGCCGGTGAAATATGAGTTGGTTTATTAAATATCCATGTTTCATCAGAACTTCATAAACTAATTGAAATAGTACTTGTGTTCAAGATGGATGATTTACCGCTGTATTATATTTGTTTCATTCCGTTTTATTCCATAACTTTATCGAATTTAAGTTAGGTGGATACACTCGGGACCTTGCAGCGCACATACGTGGGTAACATTCCACAGTATAAGGTTTCCAGCCGCGTATTCAAGCAGGTTTCTCGAGTCTAAAGGTTTCTTGAATCTTGAATATAGTTTGTACACATTTATGAGATTATATATATGTAAGTGAATGAGTCAACTATATCTATCTTCTATCTTAAAAGTTTGCTGGAAGAAAAATCTTATTAGGATTATGATTGCCTTTGTACATGTCTATTTTGTTATCTTTTTTAACTGTAATCTATTTGTGTACACAACAGAATAAAGAATGAGTTTGATCAAAAAGATAGTTAATTAAACTACTACGAATGAAGCTATAGTCGTATATTCACTGAGGGAGAAACCTTTGAAGAGGTCTTAGAGCAATCAAAGTGGCAAGACGTTCAAATCTTTTGGGAGGGACTACATGACCTGGATTTGATTCTGTCCAATTTCTTAACAAAAACCGATCATCATATTAAAACATACCAGTTTTCAAGTGTAATGTTTTTATGAAATCTCCTTTACTGTGGACACGTTCCTATACTCTTACCTATGTATACGCTGGCGGCGGTGCAATCTTCTCAGCTAGTCAGGACCAATTCAATTGCAAATGCCTTGCATACGCTGGACACTAGTTTACATGTGTTAGCAATAAAGCACGGAAAATCTTTTGGTAATCATCCATTTTAAGTTGCTTATAAAAGTTGGCTAGATTTTCAAACATCTCGTAAGATATTTCTTCAGAAATGCGGTATAAAAGTGAATTCATTATTCTTATGGTTTTATAAAACCAATAATATTATACCTCATCAAAATAAAGCTTACATTGTATCCGACTAGATCTTTCGCCGGTAGAAAAAAACAATAAAAACAAACCGGCCAAGGCACGTAAGGTTCCATACCAATATCTTTAAAAACAGCAAAAAAATTAATGTCTGTTGTATGGGAGCCCCTCTTGCATATGTATTTTATTCAATAGCACCATTTTATTTATTTACCTTATTTGAGGTTAGTGCCGATTAAGCTAGTCCTCTAAACTGTATGAGCGCCCATACAACTCAGAGGTTTATCTTAATTGGCGTCAACTATGTATGTATGGGGACACCCTTTAATTTTCATTTTTTTTTATTTTTTTCAATTTTTCCTTTATTTTTGCTATTGGACCTTGCTTTTTGGCATATTTCGTGGATCTAGATCAACGGGAACTACCATATAGGTTTTCGACCCAAAACCTATAGGGTACTTCCGGTTGACCTAGAACTGTCAATTTTGGTTAAACTCAAGGTCTTACAGCACAAGTATAGGGAAAATTCCGATAAATAAAAAAAAAATTAAAATAAGGTAAATTTTGGTACTTACAAGTTTTCGCAAAAATCTAAGTTTGCCCATACCTTTTTATCGTGTTGATTCAGGACCTTGATTTTTATACACCTAATAGGAACTATAAACTTCAGTATCTGGTATAAATTTCAAATTGCTAGGTCCACCCGTTCCTGAGAAAATCGGTGGTGACACACGGACAGACGGACAAGAGAGTGATCTTATAAGAGTTCTTTTTTACCTTTTGAGGTACGGAACCCTAAAAATGGCATATGGTCAAAATCCGAGCAACATTTCATGTTAAATTATAAAGAACGCTTTATCTACTCTCTGAATAAATGAGCCATAATTAGTCTAGCTTAGTACCTAAGTACAATTAGATACTAAAGATAACTCGCTAACAAAAGGACACTTTCCTTTCCTCTCCTGCGACTTAAGTACTACTTACAAGGTGTAAATACTCATATCAACATATCATCAATAGATTTCAAGTTTCTGCACGTTTATCGGGGAATATCAAAGAGCACTGATAAAAAACTATTAGGAACAAAGACTCGTTCAGTTTCAAAAACCACAAAAGCATGTGCGAAAAATCTATTTCACTCCCATTGTGCGGTGTGCGTTCATAGCCGTTTGCACGTGAATTCCCGCCGATATGAGCACGGTATAGTCGAGTCTAGTACAGGGTTTTGAAACTACGAGCTTAATATTCCATTTAAAGACAGAAAGCTTTAGTTTGAGTGCGAGCATGGAAGCTAGTAGTATATGTAAATATTCAAGCAAGCCATTCTAGTGCCTATCTATAAACTATTAGCTTTCGCCCGCGGATTTGTACGTGTAAAAAGTAGCCTATGCAACTCAATCCAGGTCATAATCAATCTATAAACCAAATATAATCGAAATCGGGTTAGCCGTTACGACGTAAAAATGTATCCAACAAACAAACTCACTTTCACATTATATTAGGTCGACCATTCGTGCATGCGTGTATACAGGGTGCAATTGTAAGCAGTCGACACATTTTGAGAAACGGCTTTACCCGTAATCGAGTACACACGGCTACACATCAAGCTACAAGTGTCCAGTATAAGCTGACCTCTGATTCTACGAAAAGCCTACATAATGCGAGGTCAGCTTATACTGGAATTATATAGCTTGATGTGTAGCCGTGTGTACAATAATCTGTGTTTATTTTAATCTATGCGTTGAACACTTTATGAAGTGAAAAATCAACTATTCCATACTAATCGCGCTGTCTAAAGACGAATGTATAAGCAGGTGGATTTTCAACTTCATTATTGGATTCAATAATGAAGTTGAAAATATTTGTATGTTTTAGAGAGAAGTAAACAAATTAAGATTATTATTTTGTGTTAAAGACAGAGATATTCCTCAAAATTTGACACAACTTTCACAGCTAAATCTGTAGAAAAAGTTTTCAGATCCTTTCTGTCAATTTGATGAAATCTATGAAAAAATCTGGGTATGTCGCTACACTATCATACATTTTTTGCGTGAAAACATCTCTCATACCGTCACCTGACACAACTTTTCACTTGTCCGTTTTTTCTGATTTAAGCCTACCTTGTAGAGTAGAATGACTAATTATTTAGCCCCCCCCCCCTTCCCGATCAATGAGGTAGGCGCACGATAACGTAAGTGCTCTTACAGGCAGCAGTGGTATTATTCAGAATATAATAGACACACGGGATATATTAAATTTTTTGACCACAACAAAAGCGTTTTACCGCTTACTTTGCCGGGACCTTAGTAGCTAAAAAGTAGCTAAAAACTACCTCCCAAACTGGAATAGTATTCGGTCTGTAGAGGTGATAGGTGAAGCGTAGGTAATGGCACAGCGCGGGCGACCGCACTCTGATTACCGCAACTGTGTCGTGACCACTGCTTACAGACCTCGCGTGGTTTTATTGCGATGCACACAATAACTCGGGATTACCAATGAATGTGATTTGCTAAATCGCTCTCGATTGTTGAAGATGCAATTCTTGTCTTGAATGAATGAATGAAAATTCTTTATTATACCTTACAACCTAGACACAACAGATTTAAAGAAAAAACAAATGAAAGTTGAACGGTTGGATTGTTTTGTTGAAGTAGGTTCTGCTTTATTAAATGTTTGTTTACTGTATGAACTGAATCGTTTTATTATAAATACGGGACATTTTATCAGTTTCTAGGTACATTCAGAATACCTTAACTTGGCGGTTATCGCCTAAGGATTTAAGTACTGACCCAATAAACGGTAATTAAAAAGGAATTGAACGTACAAGGTATAAAAAATTGTAATATCAAAGTTCTTCCTGAATTTAGTCGTGTGGGAACAAAACGAAATTTACGAGTAGATTTCGCGCATAGCTGGTCAAACGGTAAATATTTCACCAATTTGGATACCTAAATTATGATTTTGTCAAACAAGCATTCCGCAAAATGCGTGACTAAAGCTGGCCTAAAATTTTCAATGATATACCGGCCTCGGCCTACATGTAGCTGAAACTAATTGTTTACCTGTGTGATAGAGGAGGATACACGAGAATGTGTTTAAGCGTTATTGTCGCAGTAACAGGTTTCGCAAATTAATCGGATTTCGCACATATATCACGCCTTTCCGGAAGGAAGGCTTTGCTGCAATCTCAGGGCACTGTTTACACCTCAATAGCCGGTATTGTACGTGATGTGATTTCAGATTAATTACAACAATGCTCGCTAAACGTAATTATGGTAATTAAATTATTGTTTAAGGTAATCAGGTAATAGCCTTAGTCCATCTGCGTATCACGACGCACCTTTAAAATAAATTGACACTCTATTTTCTCGATACACTCTAAAAACAAGTAAGTTATACGTTAAAACTTTTCTATATATACTTTAAAATAAATATGTAAGGGGGCTCCTATACAACAAACGTGATTTTTTTGCCGTTTTAATAGATAATGGTATGGAACCCTTCGTGCGCGAGTCTGACTCGCACTTGGCCAATTTTTTGTAACTATGAACGTGTATTCACAAATATCAAAACACGGTCAATGGTTCTCCGAAACTGTAACAACATTTTCCCTAAAAGCTCGCACCGTTCTATTGATTCCGGTGTTGGCAATTCGTTAGAGGCAGTTTTTGGGTTCAATAAGTTTGGCAAGATGGAACCCGGATCTATAACAATACAATAAATTGTTTGTATTGGCGGTCGCCGGCTGCGTGTAATGTGCGTTAGACCGCAGAGTTTATTTCGACACTCGATGGCGTGAGGTGAGAAACGTCCCTCTCGAGAAAGGTATAGTGAAAGCTTAATAAAATAGTGTTACGCCGAGCCTGTTGCAGAATAAGTAACAGTAAAGTAATAGGCGGCTTCTAGAAGTTACAGGCTACTGTGTCACAGAATAGGTAAGCCTTGGTAAGGAATATACTCGTACCTACATAAGAAATAGAAGTCGCTCGAAATATCTACACTTTTCTAATTACTAGTGGAAACGTCGAGAAGGTTCTGGAAATAATGCGCGGTATAAAAAGTTCGTAGAGACGTCCGCAGAGTCAGTCTGGATTTGGCGATACGTGCGAACATTTCGGTGACTTTTAGTGTTTTATTGTGCAACCGTGTTGTGAACTAGTGTGTTGTGAATACTCGTGATTAAGTTCGTGTATTTATCGTTTTAGTGTGAAATAAAAGTATTATTTTTATTAGATTGATTTTTATTATTTTATCCCGAACCCTCAGCTCGTAACAATAGTGTAGCAGTAGCAAGGATAAAGAGAATTATCAGAAAGTTATTGAGCGGCTACAATGTTTTGAGTAGTCCATGGCTAGGTTATGATACATTATACAGGCATATATAAAGTTATAAAGTAGATATCTATTACTATACTTTTATATACACGAATACTCACACACACAAATACTATTTTTCACACAAATACATACAAGCATGCATACAAACATTTTTTTGCCCATCGTAAAAAAAAATCTTTTTTGCTTTTTTTATTACCTATACTATAATGCCTTAATATTAATGTTAACATAGCCAAAAACTTTCTTTGCTGTAAAAATCGTCATGATAATGTTTTTTAAACTTAGGTAACTCGAGCTCCAGAGACTCAAGATACAGGCTTTTATGCCTAGTTTGGGCCTCACCGAAACTGCTAGATTGTGTAGATCATTTTGGCAATAAATATTCTTTTCGTACCACTTGCTCAAAAAGTGACATTCTATGCCACAAAAAGCGAACATAACAATAGTCATTTTTAATCTGTTAAAAACAGGGAAAGAAAATTGTACTGAATTTCATTCATCCTCTAGGGGGAGAATGTGATTTAAATTTGGAATACTTACCGAAATTTATACTGAACTACATCTGTGTTTACACCATTGAGATTGTATATAAAGCATTATACATCTTTTTAAAAAAGGAATACGCAATTATTATGCAGTTATGATTATTAAATAAATGTACTCGACAATTTACAAATAAAATTAGCAATATGCCAAAGGAAATTGCTAAATATTTAAAACTTAAAGATGTTGAACTCTACACCGGTCACTGCTTTAGAAGAACTTCGGCGACTTTCTTGGCGGATTCAGGGGCGGATATTACGTCAATAAAAAGACACGGTGGTTGGAGCTCTGATAGAGTAGCTGAGGGTTACATCGAAAGCTCAATGGCGAATAAAACCATATTAAGCAGTCAAATTAACAAAAATATAAAACTTAATCCATCAGAGCCACAACCATCAACTTTCGGCATGTTATCTTCGTCCGTAACTTACGATGCACCACCACCACTATCTCCGACGTATACTATCTACAATGAAACGCAAGTTCCTCAGACGCAAGAACAGAGAAATACTCAAATCAACTCATCAACAATAAATGTACCAAACAAAAATGTAACTCTCTCTATCAATAATTGGACCAATGTTTCGAATGTTAACTTTTACTTTTAATTGTCATTATTTTTAATAAATGCTTATCTCATATTATTATTGTGTTAATTTTTTCGCAAATAGTACGAAAAGTAGAGTATTTTCCTCGGTGATAAAGCTGTCTTAGTCATGGGTGAACTTAAATCCCTCGATACACCCAGGACTCGTCTTAAATCCCTCGCTTCGCTCGTGATTTAAGTTTTTAACACCCTCGCTACGCTCGCGAGTAAACCTCGAGTCCTTCGTTACGCTCGCGATTTGAATCGTCACCCGCGACAGAAGACACTGCTTTATCCCCTTGGTTAATAATCAACTATTATATTTTTATATTAAGACTGGCACTCTACTCTACTCTGAGACCATGTGCTGAGTCAAAAATCTCGTAAACGAGATCGTATATTGTTATATTATACTGAATATGGACTGTCTTCTATTTAATGTTGTGTTAGTGCCAGTATGAATTGAATTGAGTCGAAAAAATAGGTCACTGATATAGGTTAAGGCTAAAGCTTAGAATCCCTCATCATTTTATCCTCATTTCTATTTCCTGCTCCATCATCACCATCAAACATTGATCACCATCTATATATAACCTTTTCATTGAGACTATTCCAATGATTCCAAACATGATACCTCTTGTACACACGGCTACACATCAAGCTATACAATTCCAGTTCAAGTTGAGCTCTCATTCTATGAAAAGCCAACACAATGCGAGGTCAGCTTATACTGGAAATAGCTTGACGTGTAGCCGTGTGTACAAGCATGGCTTAGTTTGGGGCTAGATCGTAATCACCTTATCTCGTGAATAAGGATATATCTTGGAATAAACTGTGCTGTTCGTGGTTATGAAGCTGTCCGTAGACAAGTAACTTTTTAACAAAAATATAACCGATTTCAGATTACACAAAAAACCAAACTACTCTGACTACTCCAAACTACTACAAAATTTTGATGAAACTTCCATGGGATCAATCTAAAAGTATATCCTTTCAATTAAAAAACTAATTTTCCAAATCGGTTGATATATAACCGAGTTCTGAACTAACAAACATAACATTCCATAAAAATTAAACAAATTTAAGACTTATATGGTTTTTTCATGGATGCCATTGTCAAAACTAGACTAAATGGAAATGGGACCATACGGGAATCACCAGCTTTCAAATAAAAAAAGAATCATCAAAATCGGTTCAATAAATCGAAAGTTCTGAGGTAACAAACATAAAAAAGCGGCCAAGTGCGAGTCGGACTCGTCCATGAAGGGATCCGTAGCAGCAAGTAACATAATATAAAAGTTATTGTAGTTCGTTGTAACTTTTTTTACATTTGAGTTGATTGAATGAAAGGTAAATTGCGGTTTACGATTTATGACCTTACTAGATCTCGTTCAAAGCAATTTTCAAGTTTGCATGGTAATGTACATCATATATTTTTTTTAGTTTTATCATTCTCTTATTTTAGAAGTTACAGGGCCCCCTTGTAACTTTTTACCACGTTTTACCACTTTGGAAGTCTCTCGCGCAAACTATTCGGTTTAGAAAAAAATTATATTAGAAACGTCAATATGTATCGTTTTTGTAGACCTATCCATAGATACCCCACACGTATGGGTCTGATGAAAAATATTTTTTTGAGTTTCAGTTCTTAAGTATGGGGAACCCCTAAAATTTATTGTTTTTTTTCTATTTTTGTGTGAAAATCTTAATGCGGTTCACAGAATACATCAACCTACCAAGTTTCAACAGTATAGTTCTTATAGTTTCGGAAAAAAGTGGCTGTGACATGCGGACGGACAGACAGACATGACGAATCCATAAGAGTTCCGTTTTTTGCCATTTGGCTACGGAAACCTAAAAAAATACAGTCGAATTGAGAACCTCCTCGTTTTATGAATTCGGGTTAAAAAGTAAACCAGACACCACAATTAGTAAACATTTGTACCTATAGGTGTCAGTACTTTGGTAATTACATAATGGGTGGTTACCACTGGCAAGTACTCATGCAACGGTATCGCGGGTGTCATTCGCAACATTTGCATTATTATCATGTGAACAGCTGTCTGTGAGTTGAATGAGAGTGGGAGAGCGGGGGACGTTGCCAAGGGATATAGAACACTGTATTAAGCGCATTGTGTCGAAAGGCAATAAGTAACAACGTAAAAACCCTGTCTCCTACGTATCCGCCTCGGGCGCGCTTACGAGTACTCCTTGCTCCATCCCTTTGAAGACGGCCCTAGTGTTGTTTTAAAATAAATTATAACGGAGTTTACATGAAGGTAATAGATTGTATCATTTTATATATTCATGTTGAGCTTTAAAAGTATATAAATTACTAGCTGTTCCGCCCCGGCTTCGGATGGATTGATTTTTATCAAAATGAAATGGGCTATAGAATTTAAGGATAGAGTAGCTACCTATCAGTTAAATAATTCAGTAGTTCAGGAGACTACCCTGTCAATACAAACATAAAACATTTCTTATTTCTATTATTAGTTCTCTTAAAACCAATTACGTGTAAAATATTAATTGGATTATGATAGCATTGTAAAAATGAAATATAGTTTGATAGAAATCTGAATTGCTATTTCTAGAGCCAAAACTAAATAAGAGGCGGGTTAACTCGAAAATAGGGTCTCAGGGTGATCCTCCGACAGAAAAAGAGGAATCTTACCCATATGTTTAACGCCTGTGTTTGTCTGTCTGTGTATCTGTCTGCGGCATCGTAGAATGGACCAAACGCAGTTCCCAAACTATTCGGACGCGGTTTTATTTAAAAAAGAAAGCTAGATTTATTGGTGTAGTTCTTAGTTATGTCAGTTTTTCGGGGTTTTTATGTATTTTTTTAGGTACAGCTTTCAAACGATCGGTATAATAAAAATGAAATCGTTGGTAAGCGCGTCACTTGAGAACGGCTGGGCATATATAGCTTTATTTATATATATCGTTATAGTTTGAATAAGGTTTTTAGGCTAAATAAAATAAAAATTGTGTAAAATTAAAACTCAGGGAAAAACTGAAGGTGCCTTATTCTATGGGATTTTTGTATGACCATATAGGCTATATTTTATTTTGAAATCTGTAGAGTGGCGGGTAGCTATTCTGAAATAAATATATATATATATATATTATTCTACAACATTTTACGTAGACAATATGTCTGTGGCTTTTGCTTTAATTTGTTTTACTTGAGTGTATTAAAAATATTCACAGACATCGGTGTGAATATTATTAAAAAACATTTTATTTGAGTTGTTTAAAGTTGTATGTTATAAAATTTTAAAGGCCTAAAATCTGAGTTATGAATTTTTTCAGCATACAACATACGACCTATAACTGTGTGTTACTTAAATACGGGTCTACATAGTTATAAGAGTAGGATACCACCCCGTTACAACTCTTAAGGGTTACTTTACAATTCCCAACCACCCAATGTTTATTATCTCTTCGCATAATATACACAATAACGTGTGTCGCCTCTTACCTTGCAATAAGTAGGTAACTAAACATTTGCAGAGCTCGACTGCGGCGGAACCACAAAAACGATACGATATGCCAATATATCACTCGAACACACCTGAACTGTAATAACGAAGAATAATAGCAATTGTTTTGCGCCAGTTTTTATGGCCTCTTCATTCAATTACACTGTTCCATATATTACATTTCTACATTCAATATATACTTTACTTACTCCTGCAGTTTGATTAATACGCCTGCCTCGGAACCCTGCTACTAAATCCCAACCAATAGAAATTAATTACAAAGGTCTTTATTAATTAAGTGAAAGTTAAAAATAATTTTTTGTACCCTTTCGTAGACAAATTATATTATCGGGTTTCATTTTCCTTGTTGAAAATAAATTAAGCTTTTATAAAATTTGAAAAGACGTAAAAACTTTGCGAAGACATGACGTTACGGAAGCTGTAAACACCATCAAAATGTTGAGCAAGGTACGCTTTTCAAGTCATTGTTAACTATTGTTAAAACCACCTTTATGGTTTCATTAAATTGGTTTGTTATGTATGATGGACTATTTATAGAGTTATAATTTAACATAACAATAGTTATGTAGAAAACCTGCAGGAATAATTTACAAATATGAATTGTATCTGCGAGGAGTCACTCCTTGACAGTTTTCTTATACTGCAAGCCTGTTATATTATTTAAACTCTTGCATAAAAATATTATTTGTTTGCGTATTTAAAAAACTTATGTTAAAAAATCCTAAAACTAAACGTTGTTTACCTGAGGTAAAACGCTAACCGCCTATTCATTTTGGGTAGCTTGCAGCCTGTGTAATGGTTTTAAAAACAAAATAGAACATTTTAAGTGACGTCAATGGTGAAATAAACTAGCCATATATCTCGGATCAAGCACTATTCCACCACGAATTGTGCCCACCCACCCGCGCGGTCAACCGTCCGTCGGGTCGGTTCCCATGTCATAGGGACAGGTCAGGCCAGTCCGCTCCGGACATTTTATTGTTCGCCACGCATCCCTTCGTTTTCAATTTACTGTGAGTCGGAATCTAGTGATCCTGGTGCTGATACAGCGCTTTCTATCATTTATATCATTAGATTTATGAATCAGTTTGTTTGCACTCTTCTTGTTTGCAAATTTGTAAAGTACTAGTGAATTCTTTTGTGAAATGTATTCGAACTATAGCTAAAATTTGTTTCATAAGAGCCACACGCACATAATACCTTTAAGTAGCTATGCCTATAGAAACAAAAGTGATGAATAGGTACCTACCAATTTGGAGAATAAAAATATAATAAGAAAAGATAATATTAGCTTCCCATTTATGAAACATTTGTGTTTGACTCTCGATTTTCCATTCAAATTCACCTCCATCAGCGTAGTATGAAGATATGTTCCATTCAGTGGAGCCGAACGCCGGGAAAATTGTTCCTTTACGCATTTAACAAGCTAAAATCATCATCTCGCAATTCTGATAAAGGGAATTTTGAACGTTGGAAGCTTTGTTCGCTAAAATTATTTTCAATTTTCGAGGGATCAATATCTTGATACCATTGCAAAATGTTTATTCTAGTGAGGGAAATCAGAGATGTGATTTTAGCGCTTGAGAGAAATGTTGGTTTTCTTGCTGGATTATTATTTTCCTTTGATTCCTTCTTGGCGTTAAACAAAAGTATTACAGGCATACTAGAAACAGTAAAATAGCTACATGTTGTTGTAATATTTTTCGAGAAAATACACCTTCAAATAAACACGAACATAACTCATAAAAATTCACGCAGTAAAATGAAACAAACAAGTGTTCACCTAATGAAATCCCAGAGGATCCCGGCGGGCTGCATCGCCTTTGATAACGGCCCCGTCACACAAATTTCATCCGCCATCTGAACCACAAAATGCTCGTTAAAAATTAAAAATCTTATTATGCTTTTAAACAAAGTCTCGCAATAAGCTCAATTTATTCATTTAAATTTCCAAATAAAGAGAGATGGCGATGGAAATTTCATCGTAAATGTAAATCTGGCTCGTTATATTTGTAATAAACACTTTGTGAAGATGCGTATTAATAAACCGATTACAAAATAGACATTCTACCAATAACATGATGACTTTATAATAAACAAATACAATTTTCGTACCACTTGCTCAAAAAAGTGACATTCTATGCCACAAAAAGCGAACATAACAATAGTCATTTTTAATCTGTTAAAAACAGGGAAAGAAAATTGTACAGAATTTCATTCATCCTCTAGGGGGAGAATGAGATTTAAATTTGGAATACTTACCGAAATTTATACTGAACTACATCTGTGTTTAGACCATTGAGTTTGTATATAAAGCATTATACATCTTTTTAAAAAAGGAATACGCATTTATTATGCAGTTATGATTATTAAATAAAATTACGAAAACCGACGAGGCCGTATGAGCTTGATGCCTTTGCTTTTCCGACAAAAAAGATATTAGTCTAGGAATTTGCCGCGTTTTTGTTTTCTTCAAATACATAAACGTTAAGTTTATTTTAATTTATTTTTATAAATAAGTTAATGTTCTAAAATACACAAATGAACTCATCAACAATAAATGTACCAAACAAAAATGTAACTCTCTCTATCAATAATTGGACCAATGTTTCGAATGTTAACTTTTACTTTAATTGTCATTATTTTTAATAAATGCTTATCTCATATTATTATTGTGTTAATTTTTTCGAAATGGTACGAAAAGTAGAGTATTTTCCTCGGTGATAAAGCTGTCTTAGTCTTGGGTGAACTTAAATGCCTCGCTACACTCAGGACTCGTCTTAAATCCCTCGCTTCGCTTGTGATTTAAGTTTTTAACACCCTCGCTACGCTCGAGAGTAAACCTCGAGTCCTTCGTTACGCTCGCGATTTAAATCGTCACCCGCGACAGAAGACACTGCTTTATCCCCTTGGTTAATAATCTACTATTATATCTCTGTACAAACCTAGACTCGCAGCCTCCTTAGTAACTATGGGGAGAGAGTGTTAGTACGTAGATCTGAGGATTATTTTCACGGTAAATTTCAAAAACCCACTTCTTTTTAGAATAGAATAGAATAGAATAATCATTTATTTGACACACACAAAATGACACATGAAATAATTTAAAGGAACAGTAGATACAATTGAATCCAATAAAACAAGTTCGACTCATGTGTCTGCGTACCAAAATGGCGTTCAGCTCTGCATACTGTTGGATGTTAAGCACCCAACGCTGATTTTCAGCTGAAACCAGAAGCGAAGGTAGTGCAGCAGCTACGTAGTAAAATAAAAAATAAAAATAAAGAAGTGATTAAATAAAAGGTGTGTATATTTAAATGTAAATATCAATTTTTTAAACATACTTTTCTAAAATAATATATCATACCTATATATATAAACATACAACTTATGAACTTTCTTACGATTTCTAAGGTTATGGTAAATGGTTATATATATAAATAAATAAATAAATATTGCTGAACATTTCACACAGTGCTATCTAGCCCCAAACTAAGCATAGCTTGTACTATGGGAACCAGATAACTGATAGAATACTTATATACTTTTTTTTTGTAAATACATACTTATAATACATAGAGAAACAACCAGACCCGGAACAAATATCTGTAGATGATGCAAACATTTGTTCCGCAGCGGGAATCGAACCCGCTACCTCTTGCGTCTCAGCCGGCTATTCGCCCACTGCGCCACGGAGGTCGTCAAATAAATATGGGTAACTATTTAAAATATATTGATTTATTAAACAATAAGCGATTTAAATTTAATCGATAAGCGGATGCAATGTCTTCTGCCTCCCACTACTATAGTCATTATTATAACGGCCATCCCAAATCTTACTAATGGAGCAAGAGTCCACGACGGCCAGACCTTACCTAGTATTTTATAAAAGCTGAAAGTTGTCCATGTCCCCTATACAGGTAAGAACGACCAGCGACTATAGAGTTTGGGTTGTGGTTACTTGGGCAGGTAACAGGTAATAAAGGTGTATCAAATAGTACCTAAAATACGTTAAAGTATAAAGTTTAATATTTTCATCGGGATAACTTTAGAAATCTCGTCATCCATTGCCGGACACTTATGACAGTTGCTTCCCCCTGCCAGACACCCCTTTATGAAATAACGAAGGTCTGGCCGTCGTGGGCTCTTGGGCTATAATGTAAGATTTGTAAGATAGATTCTGCTTCTAAAACTAAACTTCAAATAACCGTCTTCTAACTCTTCAATGTGTGCAAACTTTTTCAAGAACTCTACAGCACAAGTGATACTTTAACAGTAGAAACAAATGAAGTAGAGCATGACTTGGCTGGTTTGGATCCGAGGCGGTCGTAATTCTTCTACTGCCAACTATTTAACTAGTTCTACGGTTAAATATTGCGGAACAGTTTGCCTGTGATTTAAACCAACTTCTCATTTCAGAGTATATTTTTTAAACTGGTGTTTAATACGCGCAAGCGTTCCACCATTTAGATAAATTGTATTAACCTAGAAATATTTTAATACAATTGAACTATTGCTTATTCACACATGTGTGAGCTCTTTGTTCAATAACCCTTGGTTCTCGCAGATAATTTTCATAATAAAACATCCCTTTCTGGGGCACTTTGCTGTAAATCAAGTTTTCCGGCCACCCTTTCAATTTCCTGACCACATCGCAGCTCTAAACTAACTGTTTGCTAAGCTGCGGCTCCGTTCAAACGAGATTTTCATTACACGTTCAAACAACCTTCGCGGGCGAGATAATACGAGTATTTTTATTGCGACGATTAACACTCGACCTCGCACCGAACTTATAAAATAATATTTGGGTAGTACATAAAAATCTTTACTAACTCGTTTCAAAATAGTTTATATCTTCTTTCTCCCTTTTTAAAAGCGTATTCCTCAACGCTATTTTTATCTAGGTTTATTTTTTCAATCGGAGTGTATATTTTTATGTACGTGGCAAGTAAAGCACGCTTTAAAATTTGGCACCAAAAAGCATTACGAAACGTAAATCGTAGATTAAATTAGTTTTATAAATTAGATTGGGCCGGGCTTAATTTAGTCTCGCTTCGCTCGTCCAAAGTAGTTTTATTTTCCATCTGTGCGCGCTAATTGGTTGCGCAACAACTTTATACACCTGTAATTGGAAGGTGTCAGTAAGGGTTAATACTGTTATAGTTTTCGGTTATAATTTTTACTCTAATTAATAGTTTTGCCAACATTAGATAGAAGAAGGAAACATATAACGTTTTTATATACAGATAGTATTTTTTGTAAACAATTTGAGTTTTTGCAACAGGACACTCCGATTAAATACCATACCAATAGTTAAAAGTACGTCTTTTTGTTATTGCTCATAATTAGAACGTCATGTTTACTTCGTTTATTTTAAGGACTTTTATGTAACTGGTGAAAGCTGACGAAGTAGTGAGGATAAACCCTATATACCTACTATTAATATTATTATTAAACCTATATTTTCCCACTGCTGGGCAAAGGTCTCCCCTCTGTTCCTCCACATCTCACGATCACTCGCCACGTCCCACCAGCCACCTTGTCATGCATCGAGGTCGTCACGCCAACGCCTCCTCGACCTGCCCCGGCTTCGACGCCCATCTGCAGGCACCCATTGTGTGACGACTGTTGCCCATTTGTCTGTGACCATACGACTGACGTGACCCGCCCAATCCCACTTCAGCCTGGCAGTCTTGTCACCAACATCTGCGATGCCGGTCTTCGCGCCCAGTATGGTATTGCGGATCCTGTCGATTCTCCTAACACGCTGCGTTCCATGGCTCTTTGGCAAACCTTGAGTTTGGATTTTTGAGATTCTGTCAATGATTGGGCACCATAGGTAAGGACGGGCAGAATACACATGTCGATGAGTTTACGCTTAAGTAACAATGGAAGGTCTCCCTTCATTAGCGTCTTCATGGACCAGAAGCAGAGAATTTTCGACGCGGCGATCGACCTCTTTATCTAGCCTGTTTTCGAAGGAGACAATCTGGCTCGAGTAAATGTACTCATCGACGTAGTATAATTCTTGCCCGTCTACCATGATTTTGTGTTTGTTGGTGTTAGTCATTAATTGTGTCTTTGACCAACTAAAAACTAACATATACTAGTCAAGTTTTTTTATTAATCAAAACACTGTTTAACTATGATTACTTAATGCCAACACTAAGATTATACGACGAAACAAAACTAATGGACAGAGATAAAACAGACAAATATTATACATGTATCCTAATAATGGCGTTGGATGCAGGCCGCTTCCAACCGCAGTTCCTGGAGATCAATGAGGGAGGCCTTTGTCCAGCAGTGGACGTCCTACGGCTGATATGATGATGATGATCCTAATAAGAAAAATACTTTCAAAAGACATACACACAAATATAACTTTTAAACTAAAACGCGAACATAGCCAGTTACGACGACTAAGGAATGCAAATGATATTATATTACGCCCACCAAGAACTATGGTAAAAACAACATTACTTTTAAAAGTGCACAAATATACGACAAAATTCCAAACAGTATAAAAGAAAGTTAAACCGTATACAAC
Organism: Philereme vetulata; assembly: GCA_918857605.2. Lineage (NCBI taxonomy): Eukaryota > Metazoa > Arthropoda > Insecta > Lepidoptera > Geometridae > Philereme > Philereme vetulata. The sequence continues at coordinate 569,784 of OU975438.1, read as the reverse complement.
TTCAAAAAATTACTTAAAATACATTTGGCCAACCAAAATTCATAAACTCAAACTTAATTCATAGTTAAACGGCGTTGTCGCATCTAGTTGTTGCCGATCCTTGTATGTAAACTCGCTCACTACACTTCGCTGGTACCGGAATGTCATCGCAGAACGTAGTGGTGTGTTTTTGTTAGAGTAATACAAAACTATCCACTCCATACAAATATTGAAGGAAACAAACAGAAATAATGTACCTACTTAATTTTAGTGTTAATTTAATGCGCTCGCATAGTTTTAAGTAGGTTATATCTATTTAGTCTATTTAGTTTTTTTTTAAAGTTCTCATGTTAAGTGAATGAATAATTATTTTTTGAGAATAAAGTTTTTTAACCGTAAGTTTCACACTTTCAGCTTCAATTTTAGGGGCCTACTACTCAATATGAAGCTATGCTGCGATATGCTGAGCTATGCTCTGTTTCCCAATTCACGTCGCATAGATTATAATGAGAAAACAAACAAAACGTGCTGAACTGCGCATAACGTCATGCGCTTTTTGCAGCACAGCATAGCTCAATGATGATTGGTTACCCTTAAAACAGGCACTCAAGCTGAATACTGATTATGTTCCTAAAATTCGGTTAAATAAAAACACAAATAGGTCTTCGTATTTCCTATTGTTAGCTTGCTTATACATTATCTCTTTGATTTATATAACTGGTAATATTAAATGATTGTATTTTATGCGATACATTAGCATTATCAAAGGAATATTGACGGAAGTGAGCTATAGTTTAATTTGTAATTTATATTAACTTGTTTAAGAATGATAGCTTTGCCTACAAATTATCGTTTTTATTTATATACATGTCTACTTTCATAATTTAATATTTGATTGCAATTTATTGATTTATTTGTTTAAGATTAATGAAATATAGACGGAAGTAAACTATAATTCTATTTATCTTTTAAAGTACATTGTTTAACATAATTAGTTATTTATTTAAGTTATCAAATAAATAATACAATTTTAGAATAAATTTTTGAATGAATACCTCAACGGAAATCCGGTGGCTGTCAATAAGTTGAAGTTTTACAAACTTGGAGAATGACGTGTCATTTCAAGGGTTTTTTCCTTGATCGTCAATTCGACAGCACCGGCATTCGTTGTGGAGCTGCGAAGCCAAACGGTCATAACTATAATTGTATTTCCTGGTCATAACGATTAAACAAAACTTGAAAATCTGAAGGTGTTTTTATATTAGATTCTTTCCTATAAAGTAATTTGATTTTAGGTGAGTGCAAACGTGATAGTCAGTCGAATACTAAAATGGCCGGCCGGTATTAATATTAAATTAGTTTCCTGAACTCCTATAGGATAGCGGCTTAATGTGGCCAAAATCACTAATTACTGTTGCATTATTAATTTAGGCATTAAACTCAGCAGCCTAAAGTCAGATTGGTAAAAACAGTTGATAATAATGAAGCCGCCTTCTAATTAGATAGAACATTAACAACACTGCTCAAGCCCGAGTGAGACTTGCACAACGAGAGTTCCGCACCTATCTATATTTATGTTAATTTAGCGGTCTAGTTATGTAATTCGGAAACAGTGTAAATTTTTAAGGATGATTACTGTAATCATTATAGCTTATTTTTCTATTAATCATATAATTTCTCGTCATAACTCCAAAACTATCCATCTATATACATACCTACATATTTATAAACTTTATCCATCTGCATATTACGTTTTCACGACTAAACGGCTGAACCGATCTTAATGAAAATTAACAAGGCATCATGAGTATCATGAGTAAGGACATAGGTTATTTGTTTTGGGAAAATTATGGACCATAAAATATAGACATTTTTTTTACACAGCGCTATCTAGCCCCAAACTAAACAGAGCTAGTACTATGATGATGATGATGTCATCCAGGCCGATTTCGGCTACGGCGACATTGTTCCTGCTTGGTTCCGTTGATGCGCTCTTTGATGACTAGCACAGCCAATTTTGGCCTGAAATGTGCGCGAACATAATGTGCATGTCAGAGCGCCATTTATGTAATTATAGTGTATGTTGGCAGGTGGTTTATTTTTAAGATGATCACGTTTATTGTCTAGATCACTCCTGCGCTCATCTACAAAGTTGTAGACACTTTGTTGAACCAATCGTCTCCACTCTGGCCGATTTTCTGCCAGTGATTCCCACTGAGGGGGCTCAATCTTGCACTTTTTCATATTTCTCTTCTGAGCGTGTTTGCATCTGAGTAGCTGGCCACCACACTTTTGCTTGCCGTCCTGGAGCTCTGAGTAGAAAGTGCGTTTCACCACCTTGTCGTTGGACATACGCGTTAGGTGCCCGCACCACCGCTTGTACTATGGTAACCAGATAACTGATAGAATGCTTATATACATTTTTTTTGGTAAATACTTACTGATAATATATAGAGAAACAACCAGCCCCGGAACAAATATCTGTAGATCATGCAAACATTTGTTTCGCGGCGAGAAACGACCCGCTACCTCCTGCGTCTCAGCCAGCTATTCGCCCACTACACCACGGAGGTCGTCAATTACACTTGAACTGCACCATAGGTTTTAAAATAGAAGTTGACACATCGTCACGTCCACTAAACTACAGGAAAAAAGGTTCAGATAAAAAAGTCAGACTATGTGTGGGAGGCGTTCAGGATTAACCAAAGTTCGGGAAAAAAATCTTTTTGTTTTAACTACGAGGTTTAACTCGTATAAGCCTGACTTCACCCATTGTTGGGTATAGGCCTCCACAAGCTTGTGCCATCCACCACGATCCTGCGCTAGTCTCTCCTACTTTGGGGGCCAATTCCGCATGCTTACCTGAACGGGCAGAAGACGTTTTCCGAAAATCGGACCAGGCTTCGAATATTATCTTCCGACAAAGGAACATTATTCTATACGTACACGGATACATACATACCACGCCGATTTAGCCAAATTGATTTTGAAATCTTCCATCGCTCGATAAAAAAACGAAACAAAATGTAAACGCATTTATTGCGCAAATCAACTTAATTTTATTTCCAACAGTAATTTTTTCAATAACTCGCTATAAAATATTGGAATTTTTCCTTACGAAAGGGACCCTCAAAGTACTACCTGCCTAATAAACACGCCGGGGACGTAGTCAGTAAATTGGAATTGACAAGCAACCTCACTCTACGCTCCAAGAGCTTACGAACTTATTACGGTAGTGTTTCTGTACGTAACGTTGGTATAGTGAGATTATACGAAGTAGATGAGAGTAAATCTCAAGGATGCTAACACAGACAATTCTAGAGGAGTACGTTCCGTACGCGTACCCTTTCCATAGACAAAACCATGACGTCACCGGGTTTTTGATACCTATTTGCCGTTAGTTATGAATATATATCTGCATAAAATGCTACTAAAGTTTAAACGAAGAGTATATACAATAATATAGTATATAAGCAGAGTAAGTAATTTTTTTGTCTTTGTGTAATAATATTTTTCAATCTTTCGCGATCACTGTACATAATTATTGGTTAAAACGGGTATTTATCGCCTATGTACCATGTTTATTTGTTATCCTGTTTATTTTGAGAGCATGACTATTGCAACACAGCCGAAACGTCGGGATAACAAATAAACAAGGTACATACGCGATAAATACCCGTTTTAACCAATAATTTGTTTAATAACCTACTTTATTTTTAATAATAATCTTACAATTATAGGACGCAAAAGCTTCATAGATAACTTTATATCATCAAGTATGACACTAAGCTCGGCTTGCACAAAGATCTTCAGACGTATTTAGCTTAACTTCTTAAATCATATTTAGCCACTATATACGTTTAGGCATCGCTGCGCAAGTCGCCCTAGTAGGTAAATTCGTGGCCAGCCTTTCCTAGTGTCGGGTATTGCTACGAATGACACTTTAATACGAAATGACAAAAAAAAAATAGTTTAGCCTGGGAAGTCTGACAGGTTATGTACAGTCAATAATAAATCAGTAAAAAACCACTGGCAACCACTTAAGATTCATAATACTTATGATACTTAGGTTATTTTATTAACTTTCGTCTCTTGTTCGTATTTGATCGAGCAAAGTGAGATCTCTAAATCAACTTGGGCAAATCAGCATTGTATGTAAGTATGTATGTATGTTTGTTTGTCCGAGGATAACTATCGAAGCGTTAATCCGATCATCGTAAAATTTGATACATAGGTAGGTAATGATGGCACAATTTTGGTGTAACTAAATGAGCTGAAAATGTTAGGAGGGTTGTTGAGATATTGGGGTTCAAGAGGGGTAAAAAAAATGAAAATGAGACTATTAGGTCAAACGGGACGTCAAATGAAGTGTCTTTATTAGTACATTTAGATTCCGTCTTTATTTTTAGTAAACTCTTTATAGTTTTTGAGTTATTAGCCATAATAAAAACTGAACTCGGCCTAAATTCACAGGGTACACCAGTGACCCCACAGTACTGTAATTTGGTATGCGTATAGCTTATGTGACATAAATATAGGCAAAAGTCTGAAATCCATAATAACTGCAATTTGTACTCACAACAATACAAAAAAGAATAACCTATAACACGAACTCCCGTTACCGTTAATTTGAATGAATCTGCAGGTCAAGTAATTTGGTTACGTATTTCGTGGCACTATTTTATTGGTCAAAGATTAAGGCTGGCTTGCAAATCGATCCCTAAACGTATTTAGCGACTAAACATGTTTAAATTTTACGTATTTGTATGATTTGACAACGCCCTAAATCATATTTAGCTACTAAATACGTTTAGGCATTGTTTCGCGAGTCGCCTTATGAATATTTTTTTGGTGTTTTGCGAGACTCGCGAGATCTCAGTTCGGGGCGAACCACTAGTACATAAGGATACCAGTTGCTTACACATCGTCTATTCAAACACAAACGTACTTTGCAAACATGCTAAATTGCTATTTGCTAGTCTAGTCTCTTTTTTCACAAAAGGCTAATGGAGCACATACGAGTATATTAGGTTTCTTATTTTTAGAGTATACCAACACGTTTCCATACCTTCGCCTCTGATTTCCATTAGTAGACATCAAATACACTTGTCGGATTACAAAGGTACAGTTTAAAGCCAAAGGATTATCACCATTTTATAATGTTATTATTTTGGTAAAGGGTTTGATGGAGCATCTTGCCTCAGGGATGAGACGGCGCACGTCAAATAACATCTGGCTTTGATAATATCATTGCGGACTTTGTGTTGCTTTGAACCCACTACCCACAGAGACTGATGTTATATTATATATATTATTGGAAGATGGCTCAACCGTCTCTTTTTGTATTTTATGAAGAAAGTGAATATAATATATTTTAAGATAAGTAAATGATTATTTCTGTTAGTAAATTTATATTCTTACTCACTTTTTTATTTAAGTTTCATCATAAAGGTTATCGTCACATAAACTCGAGGCGAGCAAATACTTCGATACAAGCAAATTGAGCAAATTGGCAGTTTTAAGTATTATCCACAAGATGGGCAGACGACTTGGTAAGAACCGCAGGTCGGCGTTGGATGCAGGCCGCTTCCAACCGCAGTTCCTGGAGATCAATGAGGGAGGCCTTTGTCCAGCAGTGGACGTCCTACGGCTGATATGATGATGATGATGATGAAGTATTATCAAAACAGCACCAGTATACACTAGCAATTCGCCTCGAACTGAGATCTTGTGATGATAAAGTAAAAAGTGTGCCCGAACGGTTAATCTTACCTGACTTAAAAACTATACATCTTAGAATAAAATATAAAACCATTTTGAAATATATTCATAAATCCCTTTCATATGACATGCCACTTGATACCTATATTTGTATCACTTTAATTTTTGTGACCCTTCTTTGGAAAGCTTAAATACTTACCAGAAAATCTCCATAGCACAAACCATCGAAACAAAACCAAATTACATGCAAATAGAATCAACGGTTCGATAGTTATGCTCGGACAAATATACAAAGTAAAATCGCCAAAGTTGTCAATGAGATTATTATTATGGGTATTTTTAGGTACGTATGCCTAAAACGTACCCACAATAATACCGCTTGCCATTTTCTTAATAGTAATTTCCGCTCCCCCACCCCCCTACCAGCCAAACATACAAGAGTAGTGGTAGGAGGAGGCAAGAGGATGTGACTATAACAGAATGACTGCTTTAAATTTCTAAAACGGGATCTTTTATCAAAAAAAGACTTGAGAAAACTTTAGTGTTTTGGAAGACCAATTTAACGTTCCTAGTTCGAATACGGAACCCTAAAAGTAAATTTTAAGGTAAATAATGCTCTAATGAGTTTATAAAACCAGATAATGTGTATCGGGCAGTAGTGACACTTTTATTAGGAAACATAAAAGGGCTTACACCGAGGTGGCGACGGCCCATTACGTCCATTCGCCCGACTGAGTGCTTAATGCAGGATAATGGACTCTCTCACTATTAATTTTGCCGTTTTTGTTTGGGAAAAAGCATAAACAAGTGTCCGTTCACTATTATGTCGCGTTCAAAATAATTTACTTGTTGGTTCGCATTAAAATATGATCAGCGTAGTAGGTATTTATTTTGTTTCATAAATCGACATCATAATTTAACAATCAGAAAGAACATATATTTTGAGACTCGTGTATTTTGACACTTATGTCATTAAACCCATTGATATGTTGACCACCCCGTCCCTGAACGGACTAAATATTGAAAGGCTCGCCAATGGAACATGGAACGCGGCTTGGTTGTTGTGACGTTGGTTTGACAGGCACAGTTGGCCCGCTGCGGACCTGCGCTCCATGTAGAATTCCCCCTTCCACCCTTATATGTACAGTTTATTTAAAATCAGTTTTCTAGTTGCGTTCGGTCGTCGGTTATAGCGATAGTCGTAAACTAATAGCTTCACGAGCGCACTCAAATATTGGTAGAACGTGGTCTCCCGGATACCACATGAGATTTACTTACTTCGTTTTATTGAAAATATGGATTATTATTAAGCCATAAACTGTGGTTCAAACTTCCGTGGTTCTGAAGTCCTAGCCGATATATTTATGTATCTTCTAAGAAATAACTTCCAAATATTAATTAGACAAAATTCAACATGATAAGAATTGAACGAACTACCTATTTCGAATATCTTCAACAGGTCTCGAGAACCATTATTTCCTTCAACATTTCCCAGTACCCTTCCGATGGTGGAAGCGAGTCTATTAATTCATCCGAAAACTCCCAAAACAGTGGCGGTGATCGTTCATATCGAGTGCGATTAGAGTTTACGGTTGAAGGAGATAAATCGTCGGCAATACACGGAGCGTGGCACGACGGACCAACAAATTATTGTCGCCGTGGGAGCACGAAATATCGGCCGGCACGTCGGCGGCCGCGACCTACCAGAAATATATATCTGCTTGGACGGGAGGGAGCGTGGGCATGCCGAACGAATATCTGCGCGCTCTCCCTGAAACGGGAGCATGCTTCATGACTATGATATTTCTCGAAGCTTATCTAGTTTACGCTTTGTCGCCCAGAATTTAGATACCATAATGCTTGTATTGTTGCCAATATTATTCGTTGCGAATTTTCACATTTATCTTTCTTCTTTTCATTACAATACGCGGTGTTAATATTCATATCTGAAAGAGGCTATGTGACAAAGGAAACCTCACGGCGCCTGACCCTCATTGATTTTCTCATTTCTCAGTTATGACATCTGTCAAATTCACGTATAATATTGTTGAGCCCTTGACCGTCGTTAACTTCCTCAGTCAGCGGACATTATTCAAAACGCGTCCCGTTTTAATGGCGCCGTGCGTTTATTGATTCTGCTAACATTTGTAAGAAAGTTATGAAATATCACGCATATTTGACAAAAAAATTGCCACAAGCGTAAAAAAGCTGCATTATGCCAAATGTTAGGGGACGGAACGAAAACACCGTAATAAGCTAAAGTATATTTGAGCGCGCTAATGTCACGGACTGGAAGGTATTGTTTTTATTCGATACTTTTTAGGAATTGCCCGTGTACAAATAGAAATATGAAAATGTCTGTTACTAGAGGTCTACAATTTTGATAGCCGATTTCTAAATCAATGTTCTTACAAATTAAACTCCTTGGAATCTTTGGTTAACCTCATAATAATCAATGGTTAACCCGATTATTTCTTAGTTCCTGAGTCCCGTCAGTGTACGGGTTGGGAATTGCTTAGTCTATCTACATAAAGCAATGCGTCCATAACGAGTATTTTCGTTCTATGACCGAGCCTATGATTCTTCGAATGCCGTCAAGAGTTGATCTCATATTTCCGGTTGTCAGAATTAACTTATACTGTTTAATTAGCATCGTGCTCTGCCAGAAGGAATATTGGTGTATAAATGGCGAAGGCTGGCATTGTCACCACCGCGGTATATCATCGGTTTGCGGAAATTCAAAGGGCGCTCGGAAGTACTTGATTTATGAGAGCGACCGCATGTATGGCCGAGTATTAAAAATTTCATAAAAATATTCTTTATGAATTACGTGCATTGTGTCAGACTGTAAATTACGATTTCATTTCTCATATAATATTTTGCTCAGCGCGACTATGTGAGTAGAGACGTGGCGCCTACTTATAATTTTCTGAGATACCAAATCCAATTATCTGCGCATCATCGTCAGGCATACCGATAAATTGCTTTATTAAATTGTGTAGGCTACCTGAAGTGCCTGACCTCCTTCGAGATAAGATTCTTGGTAAAAAGTAAATTTGTAGAGAGCGGTTTGAGTTGAAGTACACTTCATTTGTTAAACATTTAGTTGATTTAGTACCCTGCTTTGGTCAGTTCAGCGTGCGCCGCACTCGCGTACTTTGTGAATAATTTGCACGGGGTGCGGGGCGCCGGGGCGGGTGAGGACGGCGGCGTGCACTGGGATTTAGAAGGATAGGGGCGCTCCCAGGATTTAATGGCGAACATGTCTGCTCGATAGAGATATTCACATTCCGCGCATAACTGCCGCTTTGATTAGCTTTTGAATTACGATTAGAGAATAAGATAAGTCTTTATTGTACACCAAAGTAAAATACAGAACATCATTTTTACAAATAGAATTATTACAATGGGCGGTCTTATTGCTAAAAGCGACCTCTTCCAGACAACCTTTGTATAGAAAGGATTTTATTGTATCACATGACGGCGGTGCATCTATATAAAATTAAAATCATACCTACCTGCTATAAACTTTAAATACTAATAATAACACAAATTTAATTATAAAAAAATAATCATCTATAAAAATGGTTATGATGAATTAACAAGCAGTTACAACTTCAACACAGGGACAGATAATGGGAGTGCACTTTTGTTTTAAAATTACTAATAGACTTGGATGTTCTTATAGAGAGGGGCAAAGCGTTCCACAATCGTACGGCTATTACAGTGAAGGATCGAGCTTAAAATGCTGTCGTATGGATAGGAGGTTTAAGTTGGAGGGAATCTGAAGAACGCAAATTGCGATCATTAGCCTGGTGGAGAAACTCAAATCGGTCCTTAAGATGAAGGGAGAAGAAGGAATAAGAATTAGAACAGAATAATTTGTCCTTCCTACCTTACTTACCTTCTTTCCTTTCGACCTTCTTACGGTCGTACATAATAACAACGTATATATAGCTCACCAGGATTACGTTTATTTTCTTCTTCAAAGTCTCGGCCAACATGTAAATATAAATTTTCCTAACCAAGTGCCGTTACTAGGAATTCTACTCTTGTTATGAATTTCATGCCACGAGTCTCATAAGGTGACTTAAATATTGCAGATGTTACATTAAACAAACTAAAATGTGTATAGTCTACTTTCTACACTTAGGAGATTGAAACTATAAAGACAATTACGAGGAAGAATCTACTGTATACAACGCAAGCTTTACCTTCCTGAATGTTCCTGAAAGCCTTTCATCATTATATTGACAGATTTCAATTATTTTGCGGGTAATATTACGTGTCTGTACCTATAGGTCATAGGTATTGTCACACAGTAAAAACTTTTCTTTTAGAATGCTGGCCACAAAAAAGTTCATAGAATTCGAATTTCGAATTGTTCATGAAAATAAAAATGTATACTTTTTAGAATTTTACTCATTTTTAAATATGGAGTGGACGCTTGAAGAAGACCGTGTTGCAGTTATTGCGTTGCATCGTTGCGGTTACGCGCCAATTAAAATTTTTGGCATACTGAAAAATTTGAATATAATCAAAAGATTCGTTTATCGCACCATCAAACGATACAATGAAGACTCTAGTGTAGATGACAGGTCAAGAAGTGGTCGCCCTCGGTCTGTTAGGACTCCAGCAGTGATAAAAGCTGTGAAGGCGCGAATTCAAAGAAATCCCAAACGTAAGCAGAAACTGTTGGCCCTTTAGATGGGGTTAAGCAGAACCACGGTGAAAAGGGTGTTAAATGAAGACTTAGGGCTTCGGGCATATCGAAGAAAAACAGGGCATCGTTTGAATGCTCGTCTAATGGACCTGAGACTTAAGAGATGCCGCGCTTTGTTGTAGCGGTACGCGGGAAAAAAATATCGGGAAATTCTTTTTTCGGATGAAAATTTTTTTACCGTAGAAGAGACCTACAACAAACAAAATGATAAGGTGTACGCACACAGTAGTGAAGAAGCGAGCAACCGTATTCCGCGTGTCCCACGAGGTCATTTTCCATCCTCGCTCATGGTATTGTTGGGAGTTTCTTATTGGGGCTTAACAGAGGTACATTTTTGTGAGAAAGGTGTAAAAACGAATGCAGTTGTGTATCAAAATACAGTCCTGACGAACCTTGTGGAACCTGTTTCTTATACCATGTTCAATAACAGGCACTGGGTATTCCAACAAGATTCGGCGCCAGCTCATAGAGCGAAGAGCACACAAGACTGGCTGGCGGCGCGTGAAATCGACTTCACCCGGCACGAAGACTCCTCCAGTCCAGATTTGAATCCGTTAGATTACAAGATATGGCAACACTTGGAGGAAAAGGCGTGCTCAAAGCCTCATCCCAATTTAGGGTCACTCAAGATATCCTTGATTAAGGCAGCCGCCGATATTGACATGGACCTCGTTCGTGCTGCGATAGACGACTGGCCGCGCAGATTGAAGGCCTGTATTCAAAATCACGGAGGTCATTTTGAATAAACTTTAGTGTCATAAGAATCTATGTTTTGAAGTTCATTTTGGTATATAAATGGTTACATAATGAATAAACTTTTTTCAATTATTTTATATTAAACATGTGACAGAATTTATGACCTGACTAGGTATATATCAACGGAATAATCTCAGTAATCCATTATAATTAACGAATTAAAAAATGTCTAATTTATTTTTATTTGTAGTCACATCTGGCTTAACCCAGACGTTTCATTGGTTTTGAGACCATCTTAACCACACAATATGCTGGACCCTCAACTATACATTTGGTTCTTTAGACTGGGTAAAATAAAATCAATAAATAAAAAAAAGCTTTATTTCCCATACGCTATGATTAAGTAGGTGCATAATTATAAAAATAAACTAATATAAAATAGACAAAAAAAACTTAAACCTATTTTTTATTATTTTACTTGCTATTGATTGTCTTGTAAGGACCGCCTGTGTCGGTAAAAGCCTCCTCCAATTGACTCCACTCTGTCCGGTCTCTTGCGCTTCTGCGCCATATTTTTCCAGCCACTTCTACTATGTCATCGCTCCATCTCTTTAAAGGTCTTCCCCTTCTGCGCTTTGTACCACGGGGGATCCAGTTTGTCGTAGTTTGGCTCCATCTGTTGTCTTTTGTCCTCTGCAGGTGGCCCGCCCATTTCCATTTGAGATTCTAAATCCGTCGGATCGCGTCTGTTGCTTTTGTTTTTGTTCTGATGGTTGTATTTTTAATTCTGTCTTTCAACTTTAAGCCAACCTACTTTCGTTTCATTCCTCTCCAGTTCCTCCAGGCGAGGTAAACTTGTAAAACATTACAACTACCTTAATGATGTCTCTAGCCTCTCTTTCTCTGTAATTGCTCTGTGACTGTAGCATATTTTAGTATTATAAAATATGTTAAATTGTGTTGACGCTTGTGAAAGGTATCTCCATGCCCTATAAATATTCAAGTTATGGACACAACCTGCTAGAGGCTCTGATGTACGCTAAACGATAACATTTCAGAAGCATTTCAGAATTCATAAAATATATGCATCAAAATATATTGATAGTCAAATATTACTAGTTCGATGAGGTAGGTAGTTCTAGACCAAACGAGCACTTATAGTGATCCTAGCTTATTAATCACATGACATATTACAAAAGTTTTTGTCTTTGATTATAGTATTATGTTAGTATATTATATAGGCTTTATGCAGCCTTTTTAAAGTTGTTTACTTCTTGACTGTCCGTAATCTGACAAAGTCCTTTTTCGTCTCACGTGTGCTGGCACTAGTTGTGCCTACATTGTCAATATGAGCTTTTCATATATAATCCAACTGACTTAAAAGTGAATGTTAAAAAAAAATACTGAAAGTGATATAAATATAATACGACTTGCCAGAGTCTGTGTTTCTGTGTGTACAACCTGGGTATCTTTAAGTCGCGAGTGAATAGGTTTCTTCTAGGCAAGCGTGTACCATCGTAGACTGCATCATCGCTTACCATCAGGCGAGATCGTGGTCAAACGCAAGCCTATAATATATAAAATATATATATATATATAATTTTAACTAATGAGTGACGTATTCTACTATATTCTCGTAAATTTAAGTGACTAGGCCACTTTATCACACGTAATATGGAAAATAAACTACGTCTGCTTACGATTATCACCCAAATACCTTACTAGCTCACTTTACGAGTACATAGTTGTTAAGATAGTAACTCCACTTTCATATACATATTTATGATCCTCGTATGTCAAAATATTACAGCAAGGTTGTTTTTTTACATAAATACTCGAATATATACTAATTAGGCCCACACAAATAAACGTGTACCACGTTCAATATTATAATTTATTCATACAGTTTTCCTGTACAGGTATATTGGTGAGAATAATAATTACAGTGAAACTACACGCATAGTATTGGAATATTCCTGATAGTACGCACCCTCGTATAATGAGATTTCGTACATAAGTAAATAGGACAGATTTGAATCCCGATTTGCATAGCTTAAGGGTAATACATAGCATAGCGACTCCATAGTTACATACACACCACCTAACCAAAGTTTGTCCTATAACTCTCATAGCCGATGTTGACGAGCAAATAAGTAACTTCCATGTTTGCGGCAAACACTATTAACTGTTTAGTAGTTTAAGAAACAGTCTCAATTTACCCTTAGCATAATCTAGTTTACGCATAATCTAAATTCTGGGTCGAGCTCAATATGGATAAGATGTAGCTACCGCGAAGTATAATGGGTTTGTACCTTGGTGGGTTCACACCTACGCATAAATAATTAAACACCAACCATATTCTCGTGTCTATCAACACAAATTATACTTGTACAGGTATGGAATATTATACGACATCAATGTGAACATACGCACGAGGGATATCTAAAGTTGGCTCGTCTAAACAGCGCTTATGTTACGCTTTCACTTTAAATAAATATTCAACACAGTAATATGGCGCAAAACATACCATGTTATTTCACAGCCAGTTTGCTAAAGTGAACCTAATATTGCCACTGGAAAGCCGGACAACAAGTTAATTCGTTTTAAATTAGTAGTGATACAGGGGTAACACCGACGCCATTGCTGGCTTCTGATCTAAATTGTATTGCATTTATTTGAAACTTTACAATTCATTTCAACCTTTTGATACCGAGGATCCCACCCGTAAGTGACAACATTTAATAACTGACAAATGAAATCGATTCCAGCATCAGATATAGTTGCATACAGGAAATGTTTATAAAAATAGTTGCAAAAGCGAGCGGCACAGTTGTTGTGCTCCCGGTAAGGCGGCAGTAAATCCGCATAGCTTAATCTGGGTTTAATTATTCGATTCAACAGATTTATTTATTAAAGCGGGGCGATGCGTAAATTTGAACCGAGTGAACTACGAGTCAAAATAAATTGTCAAATTTATTGAAGCATGATGGATGGGTCGATTCAAAAAAAGACAAGATGTGTGTGCGCGTCGTCAAAAATTCAACACTTGCAGGGCGAGCGGCGCTGAGGCGCTTAAAATTTCAAGAGCAGAACGCGGGCGGTTCATAAATTAGTTACTTTACGAGGGAAAGGTCGTGCTCTATAGCGTTGGTTCCGTGTATAATTTTCATTTACACACGCGCAGCCACAGGTCCTGGCAGTAAATCAGGTCCTCTGTCCACCGCCGCTCTTGGTGCGAGCGGTGACGCGCGTGAGCCGCGCCCGCGCCGCCACCGAGCCGCGGAGCCGCCACCTCGCAACAATGTAAAGACATTTCCATTGTACCCTAATAGGACATTGTTTGTGACGTAAATTTTACTGTTGAATATGCAAATTTCGTTTTACTCCGACCTCCAAGAGAGTTATTGCAAAAGTTTTGTAAAAATTTTAAATCACGAATCGCGGACAAGTTTTAATAATAACGATTGTTACAGCTGCGAAATATTTTATAATGCTTTTAAACAAAGTGTAAATGAGATTAAATGAAATGAAAAAATATGTACATGAAATGTGATTAAATTACAAGATGCTAATTTTAATTTAGTTCCAACGTGTTTCACTACAGTTAAACATGAAAATAAAAAAAAATATGAATTTTATAAATTACATAATCCGATTTATCAAGATTAGAATAAAGGATATGAATGTCAATCATATCATATCATTATCATGTCCATAAAACAGTATTTATATATCGTCATAGAATCATCATTATTTCGTTTTATTTGTACTATGTACGAGTATTTATTATTTCTTGGTGGTATTATATACATATGCCCAAAAACATTATTAAATTCACCATAATAACATTTAACTTACCTTGAACTTTATTAGTTAATGAGTAGTTAGCTTATGCATATAATTATGTAAGATACGTGAAAGTATAATATATATTTAGTTTTATAATTCTTAGTTAATTAATTATACATTGACCTTTGTTACGTATGAAAACAAAGTGAGATCTACACATCATTAAAATGTTCATAATAAAATTAAAGTAAGGTCTTCTATTTACAATCATTATCCATTCTTTTTTTACAATCACAGACTTTATGCTAGAAATAATAGTTTACTTATCTGTTATCTAGATGTATAATTAATATTACGTCACTCAGTACAAATTATATATACATCTATCAAAGAAAGAGTTAAAATAAATCTATTCTAAACTCCTATATCTATGCTATCAATAAACTTCACAATAGTTAATATAATTTAAGCAAAAGTAATAGTATTAAGTGATCAAGTTATATTTGCGCACATGCGTGCAGGGCTCCGTGCATGCGGCGCCGTGTCTTTTTAGAGTTCCGTTCCCAAACGGTAAAACGGGACCCTATTACTAAGACTCCGCTGTCTGTCTGTCCGTCTGTCACCAGGCCTCATGAACCGTGACAGTTAGGCAAATGAAATTTTCACAAATCCGTTGCCGCTATAACAACAAATACTAAAAACAGAATAAAATAAATATTTAAGGAGACTCCCATACAACAAACGTAATTTTTTGCTAATTTTTGCTCGATATTGATAACGGCAACAGGCAGACGTTTAAAATATTCACAGAATATTTAGTTATATATTCACTTTAAAAATAACACATGATTTTTTTGCCGTTTTTATAGTTTTTATGTGCGATTGACAGACAGCGTATGTACATTAATAGGGCTAAAACATTAAATAAACTCACTCACCTAATAGTCCAATCAGCCGTTCGTGAAACTCATTAACAGCGAATAAGAAACCTCGTTTTATAAAAGCAGTGCCCGATCTCGTTACCCGCAAATAAAAAGTGTTTTCAGGAGGCTGCCTCGGGTGTTAATATTTAAAGCATGGCGGGAGATGCCTCTAATGTGCTATTAGCTGCGGAACTGCGGGACTCACTTGAGAATTGTTCGGGTGCAGGAACAACTATTAAGTATTCAGGTAGCACAAACCCAAATATTAAGCCTAATTTATGACGCAAATGCATAGGTTATTGCTGGTAACCAAGTCACTTTTATCAAAAAACATCAATAGAATTAGACGCAAAGCACATAGAAGTAGCAATGGCATGCGTATTAGTATATTATGATGCAAGTGACCTAAATTGCTCATTATACACGAGGCTGTGGTTTTTAGCCCGAGCCGTAGGCGAGGGCGTAAATAAGCCGAGTGCCTAGTGAGCTACTTGCTCACGAGTTTCATACGCGCTTTTTTAACACACTTGCGAGGAAAAAACAAACACGTATTGTATAAATCGTTTAATTATTAAAACAATTGGTGAATGCACAATTTTCAAAACTATATTGGATTATTTTTGATAGCGATTTCACAGTTTGTCTTACATTGGTACTTGCCACTTCTTAAGTTTCTTCATTTACTTCTTGTGTAAATGTCGGCGACAAAGGTAAACCATACAAATTACTGGAAGGAGAAGGCACCAAATAACTCATGCTACGAGATGTACCTACATGGTTGTGGGTTACAGTACGTTTTGATATCAACACAATGTTTGACCTTAACCATGCTTCTTAACATGGAATAGATGCACCACAGGGAGCTGGGTTTGTATGTATTGGCGAGTTCTAAGAAATACGCCAAAACACATTTTCAGAAAATGACTGGGGTTTTATGTTGCTTTTCTATTGTATGAAACTATCGTAAGCAGCTAAGTACTTTGCTCTAGATTTTGCAGGTATTAGGCTTTCATTTGCATTTTGTGCTGCATTTAGTATTTCTGGCGGGGTTAAATCTATCAATTGTTATTCTGTACTAAAACTTGACATTTTTACAATTATTTACCACAGAGCAACAAATGCGATACAAACAAAAAATGGGAAATGGCGCGCAAGTTTTTTTTACACGTGCCAAATGTAAGTTGATTGATTACATATAGCCATACAAACAGCCTACTTCAAAATTATATTTAGTGATAAAATGCAAATATTTTATAACAAATAATTGTGAATTATAAGTAATTTGATAATAATAAATGTTTTTTCGTCTTAATTAGGGATACATTTATTTATTCCAAAAATGTAATAGGATTTTCAGCGGCATAAAACCTCTTTGTTGTTACAAAAACTGTATTACCTAGTTAAATTGAAAATGCTCTGTTTACTCGCATATAATTTGCAGTTAGGTACTAACTTAACAATGTAGGGATAATTCTATTATGCACTAGTGTGTTATATTATTACGCACGTGTTAGAAAAATTATACCTACCTACTCAATTTAGTATGAAATAGAACATAAAAACTTCAACAATTAATTTTATTTAATCAAAAGAAAGGTATTAAATAAGGAAATATCGCCAAATTACAGTTCAAATAAACACTTTATATTATCAATCTATATAATTTAATAAAATATATTTTTAATAATATATTAGCTGAATAAAAAAACCCCGGTAGTCAGTTCTATTACTGTACAATGTTACATGCTCACTATGTACCTTTAAATATTAACTAAATCAATCCATAAACTTATCATAAAATTTGGTATTAATTTAGATAGCAACACATAGCCAAATAAAGAAATATAACTACATTTAAACAATATTTAAACGTACCTACTTCTTTCCTACTGGATTATTATCATTAAAATACTTATAATAATTTAACACGATAAAAAGGGATAAAACTGAGCTTTTCTTAATAGTAACCTAAATAATAATTGAATACTGCAATAGTAACGAAACAAAACCCAGCAATACACTTATAATAGTATTTAATTTAACATCATAATCTCATACACGCGTGTGTTATAGTTCAGTTTAAGGCCCTAATAACGATGTACTATGGCGCACTTTACGAGCAAGTGTGTTGAAAAAGATATTGAAGTGAAATTAAGGTGGTGTAGCGCAGCGGTGCAGATGGCTTAGGCGAGAGAAAGAGCACCACGTCCGTGCCATCTCTGTCTTGCACCTGATCGTGTTTCTAAAATACGCTTGAAAAGTGCTGATGTTGGTTCGTTACGACCTATATTTTTATTACAAAACCCCGTAGAACCTGCCTAAAAGGTATTACTCATAACCGTTCAAAACAGATTTTAACTGTTCATAAATAGTTTTGTAGACGTGTGTCCAAACTAGTTTTGACTGATTTTTGCAGTCATAATCCTTTAGAATGATCTAAAAACTTGTTGAGTACATGAATCTTGTCACAAAGTTTTAATTACCCTCCCCCCCCCCCCCCCCCTCTCCCAAGCTATACGCACA
This sequence comes from Philereme vetulata, assembly GCA_918857605.2. Classification (NCBI taxonomy): domain Eukaryota; kingdom Metazoa; phylum Arthropoda; class Insecta; order Lepidoptera; family Geometridae; genus Philereme; species Philereme vetulata. The sequence continues at coordinate 551,430 of OU975438.1, read as the reverse complement.
GTACATCTTGATAAAAATAAAGTTTAAATTATAATTACTTTTGATAACGACGTCCTGCCAAAGCAAAGGTAAGCTTTCAGAAGTTTCATTTAGAACAAAGTTAGGCGCAAATCAGGAATAATTTGGAATTACTTGGAAGCGGTGAAGCCCTTTGAGAGTCCTTCTGGAATAACTTGTCTATTTCCATAGCATTTTTTGCATTCTGGCCGTGAAAGGTTTTCTGGTAACAATTTGACCTTGACAGAGTCGTTTAATAATATATTTAAGAAACCACAGCTGTACTTCAATAATGCAGAGCTATACTGACGGGACGGTGGCGTGGCGCTGGCGGGACGTGGGCGCTGACACGTTCGGCGGGACACTGCATGTTCTAATATTGTTTTGTACATCACAGCACGCCGAGGCCCGTTCGCGCCACGCTGGTGCCACCTCGCCGTCTCGCCTTCTATGTGCTGCTGCCTTAAACCATTTGGGTTAATTTTATTATTATTATTACTTTTAATTCGTTCATGTTGAGAGTGCCGACCCAACATCTGTCGATCTTCACGAAGGAAGATTTTTGACCGAAGAGTTTCGTATTTCGTCGTTTCCGAAGACGGATACCATACATCGAGAAGCCATGCGCCGCAGAATAAGTTATATACTTTTTTTTATACTACTTATATGACAAACGAGCATGCAGTCCACCAGATGTTAAGTGGCTACTGCAGCCCATGGATATCCACATAGAATTCAAAACAAGGTATTATGTTGTCTTGATCTCTATGTGGGTACGTTGCCACTAACTAAGCTATTATGCCTATGTGCCAGTAATTACAGGAACATACCATAATCATCTAACCGGAACACAGCAGCACAAGTACTGCTATTTGGCGGCAGATAAAGGTAAGGCGGTGGTGCCCACTTCCTCGAGCCCGTTCACAAAAGCTCTACCACCAGTAAGTTACTATCCTGTTACTATTTTATTGTGGCCTGAATTAAATGATATATTATTATTTTGAGTATTTATTTTACAACTCCTGCCTGGAACTTTAACATAGGCATTACCGAGTCAACGAGAAAGAGGCTTATTGAACCCTCGCGCGATAATAATGAATTTTAATTATTCTTGAAATAATTACCCCGTGTTTTGTTCTTTTCATTGGCAGCTAGTTTTAAATACGATCTGAAAACTGAAATGAGAAAAGACGGCGCAACTTTATAAGTTGTGTAATAGCAGTAATACTTACCTGTGCTATTACTAAGTAGTGAGGATATAGTTGTGTAATAGCAGTAATACTTACCTGTGCTATTACTAAGTAGTGAGGATATAGTTGTGTAATAGCAGTAATACTTACCTGTGCTATTACTAAGTAGTGAGGATATAGTTGTGTAATAGCAGTAATACTTACCTGTGCTATTACTAAGTAGTGAGGATATAGTTGTGTAATAGCAGTAATACTTACCTGTGCTATTACTAAGTAGTGAGGATATAGTTGTGTAATAGCAGTAATACTTACCTGTGCTATTACTAAGTAGTGAGGATATAGTTAGTTCTTATTTTATTTTATATTTTAATTTTCACATTTCTACACATTTTTTCTCCAAACTGTTTGACGTAGCTTTACACACAAAAATGTTCATGATTGGTTAAAATAGCACCGTTGCACTCAGCTAGAGCCTTTGAACGAATCGCTTAGGGTACATTGAAATGGGCGGCTCAAATGCGAGCGCCAAAATAAACCTATTTCCCAAGGCATTTGGCCCGTATATAGCTTATTTTTAGGGAAAACAGCTTATTTAACTCATACTGCAAACACGGAGTTTTAAAGTCTCGCCTGTCTGCTCCATTTGGCATGGTTTATAAATTTGAAAACTGTATTCATTATTAGGTTACAAAATTATCTTTATCATTGTGTTACCCATAGGACAGCCACTGCTGTCTCCATAGACTTTTCGAGTGACAGATCATGTACGACCTGCACCCAACAGCTCCCAGCAACCTTTATTAATTGCGCCCATCCGTCCCCCACTAGATGTTGTTACAAAATAACGTACAATTGTTGAAATGAAATATAGCTAACGTCAAATCTGAGTCAAAGTGTTCAATTATTTATGAAACACTAGCTGTTGCCTGCGATTTTGTACAAAATCGCAGGCATTTGTCATATATGCCTCATAACGGCCTTTGTCCACCGTCACCGAGAACAAGATGACGGCGCCGATTTAGCGATACATACATTTACTATAGGCCGTTTGTCCACCGCCGCCTTCGCCGGCACTCGGATGTGGGGAGCGTTATGACGATAACGTTCCCGGTGACGTCCCGGTGACGGTGGCAGTGGACAAACGGCCAAGAAATAAAGCTAACTTCGCTGTTGCAACTTGACTTGATACTCCATTTTTATCCCATGTAAACTGATATATGAGATAAAAGGTAGCCTATGTGGTAATTCAGATTATAATTTACGTACCTATATACCGAATTTCATCTAAATCGGTTCAGCCGTTACGACGTGATTGAGTAACCAACTAACAAAAAACAAACATCCAAACTTTCACATTTATAGTACTAGTTGTTGCCAGCGGCTTCGCCCGCGTTGTTCTAGGGTGCAAAAATATATGTAAACTTTGGCATCCCATTTTTATCCCATGGGAACTGATTTATAGAATAAAAGGTAGCCGATGTGGTAATTCAGATTATAATCTAGGTATATACTAAATTTCATCTAAATCGGTTCAGCGGTTACGAAGTGATTGAGTAACAAACAAACAGACATCCAAACTTTCACATTTATAATACGAGTATTAGTGTGATCTACGCAAAACAAATGTTAAGGAGCGCAGCTACCATCTACGGCGTAGGCTTTTCGGTAGCCAATAAGCCAGTTATTTTAGTTTTTTTACTGTCACGTCCACAAAGTGAGCCTAATGTTCGTTTTTCGTTGTGCGGCGTTGGCGGGTGCAGCGGATGTGCGCGTCACATTTATTACTTCCCGCAAATGTTGCGGTCGCATTAAGTTTTCACAATGTACTTAGTTTTTATGCGGTAACCACTTAGTTTCGTAAACAAATGCACTATGCGAGGTAATCTGCAAGGAAACTCAGAGTTCATCTATTATCCGTTCTGTCAGGACTGCTGCCGTGTAGCTTTGTTCGGTGAAAACAGCACGTTCGGTTTGCAGTGTTATCCGTATTGTTTTTTGAAGCCAGCTACGAATGAAACATACTCCATCACGTATAAACTTTTAAGTAGAATAATTCTACAGATGTTTACCTAAGATCCCTTATTACAAATTCACGTATATTGAAAAGCTTGTGGGTTTTAAAGTAGCACAGTGTCCTACTGAACAAACATAGCAAGTATTTACATTACAGACACACACATCTATTATGATAGGTAGGCAGCCGCTTTGAATAGATATTATTGCGGTCACGTTTTACTAATATTTGACTGGCCCTGAATCACATAATACAGAAGCGACGACTATAATCGTATTTGTTGTAGGCGTACGTTTGAAATCACTGAAATAGATTTTTGTTTGCAGAACACAATAAAGCCCTCGAACATGTATTTTTTGAATAAACCGGCTAAGCATGTGAGTTTTGTTTTTATATTATATTTTTCTTTATTAAGGGCAACAAACAATTATACAATTAGGTAACTTAATGCTAATACTAAATAAGGTTCTTTATGTATAATCAGCCCCGGTGTCCACAGATTGGGTTGACAAATTATACGGGCATAAAAAGTTCATGCTTATGAAAGAAGACAAACAATATATGTAGGTTACACATTACATACAGAACAACATTTTACCTTTTACTTTAGGTCAAACAGCGAGATTGTATCCGACATTATGACATCAGATACACTCTTTCTGAAAGATCCGGGTGAGGTTGCAAACAGTTCGATACCAGTAAAGATCAAGAAATAATCCTTTAAAAATAACCATACCTTCATGTATTGTTATTAAGTAATCATGAAAAAAAATCATTATGTTGTTTCAGAATCATGAAACAACATAATGATTTTTTATTCATGATTTGTTAATAACAATACGTGTAGGTATGGTTATTTTTAAAGGATTACTTCTTGATCTTGATTTTTATTTCATCATTTGTCATATAATATGTAGTGCAAAAACCAAATTAAATTTACATCTCGCTTGTCCTGATTGGCTGATTTATTAATCTTCTTTAATATACGACCTGTTATATTATTTACTAAATTAATTTGAAACACATCCGGTGACGTATTTACAGATTTTACAGGTCTGTTTAATACCGATAGCTTGAATATTTATCCAGTAATCGTTACATTCCCTAAACAATTTTTATCATTTTCAAACATCAAATCGGTGGCGCCTATGTGACGATGCCGCTTAGTCAGTTTAAATTGCACGATGAATTAGTATGATTTGTTGACCTATTTTGTACAGGCTGTATCATTGTTATTTTTATGAATTTATATTAAGTTTATTAGAAATTCGAACTCAATTTAAAAAAAAACTATGTACGGTTATATACATCGATGTAGTGCGAATCTCTAAGATAAGCATTTTCATTATTGTACAGTCAGTGACCATTAACCCGCCGTGCGACTAAGACGCGGGCGCGAAGCGTGTTTAATATCGTGAATAATCTGTTTACGAGAAATATTACCGTTTTCTTGTGGCACTCCAAAACATTACTAACTACTACTCTATGTACGGTGCTATACTGGGATCGTACATAATGGTCCTGATACATAGCTACATAATGGAGCTGATTTTCTACAACTATACTAGCTATTAGCCCTACTTGTGTTTTCATATAATGTCGTACATGACACGTTCCAAGAATTATTTTCAATTATTTTCAATTATTTAATATATTTTGATGGGCAATGGCTGTTCGTCACACGGCTTCTATCCTAAACTACCCACATGTAGTTCACTTTATTGTATGCTTTATTTTTGGCAATCTTTTAATATTTTGTTATGTCGTGTTAATATTTTATTGAATGCTAAGTTTTATGTATATGTCCTTATGTTTGTGTGTATTAAACTGGAATAATCAATTTTACTTAAAATAACAATTACAAATATGTTTAATTATGTTTTTCTAGTTTCGTGGAGATAATAGTGTGTATATTTCAAACTGTCGCGATCACTGTACATAATTATTGATTAAAACGGGTATTTATTGCGTATGTACCTTTTTTACGTTTCGGCTGTGTTGCAACTGTCGTGGTCACGGGTTGACTCAAGCGACGGGATAATAAATAAAAAAGAAACATACGCGATAAATACCCGTTTTAATCAATAATTATAGTAATGTGTAATGGAAAGTAATAAGTGTATGTAATGTAAGTATATTAATATAATTGGAAAATGATTTGTACTGCTTACTGCATAAAAACAACTAAATAAATGTTAAATTTAGGTTCCTCAGTAAGCGATTTAATGTAAATCTTTTGAAAAATATAAACCGTATTTTTGTGAGCGCATCGTTCATTAGCTCCAGCTCAATTGCTTTTTTATATATTTCGTTAATAATTGAGGTCTTTCTATATTTGAAGGGTGGCAAGTACTAGCTGCATAAATGGCACCGCGCTGTAGTATACAAGACAAAAATGTTGGATGAAGTAGGCTTGCCCAGCGCATATACAATCCTCTCGCTTAGCCGGCCCTCATCCGTCAGTTAGATGGACAGCCAGTCTAGTCAGTTGGACTAGTAAACACGTCATGAAAGTATTTCACTATATCTTGCCGCCAATTCGCCCTACAAGCACCCACATAACAGCTCACATCAACGATCGCAACCGGACCTGGTAGGAAGTCAGTGTGCTAAGCCAATACATTAAAGAAATATAGAGAGATAGATATAGATAGAGGTAAATAATTATTTGTTAATAACAAACCTCTAAGATGCCAAAAAAACTCTATAATAAACCATTAGTAAATATATTTGCCAATAACAACCCTCAAAAAAGCCATTTTTAATCGATTTCAAAAAAGGAGGAGGGTCTCAATTCAATTGTATTTTTTTTATGTTTGCCACCTCAGTACTTTCGATCGGGTGAACCGATTTTGATGATTCGTTTTTTTATTTGAAAGCTGATGCTTCCCTTGTAGTCTCATTTCCATTTCCGTTCTGACAATGGAATCTATGAGAAAACCACATAAGTCTTAAATTTGTCTAATATTTATGTTATGTTTGTTAGCTCCGAACTCCGTTATATATCAACCGATTTGGAAAATTAGTTTTTTATTTGAAAGGATATACTTCTAGATTAATACCATGGAACCTTCATCAAAATTGGTAGACTAGTGTGGTTTTTACTATTATCTGAAGTCGGTTATATTTTTGTTCAAATGTTACTTGTTTTTTTATCAGACAGTTAATGGATTCTGTAGCACTTTGGTTTACAAACTAGTGTTAGCTTAAGTATTCCTGAATATAATTCGATATGTGGTCATTCTGGTCACTTGATCCGATTCCCATACAAGTCTGTCGTGATTTTGATTATTTGACTGTAAATAATCGTTCTCGCAATGGCAACCAGACAGTTTAAGCCTTGTATTTTTATAAACTGGCAACAACGCGCGTACGTGGTTGGGATTGAAAAAAAACGTGAACCAATCACAAACGCTGGCGTGTGTCGAATGATTAATTTTTGCTTGACTTGAAAGTCTCAACGAAGATTTCGCAAGGGGCCGGCAGATCCTCGTTGACACTCGACAAGTTAACACGCTCTTAAAATAAGTAGGAACTGTATGAACTAAGTTAAAATTGTACCTGCATATTCTATCTTGCATTTCATACATATTAAATTACAAGTATTTCGAAGTTTATTTGTCTGTCTCCTTCAATCTATCTCAAGTCCCTTCAACCTTTATTATAAATCAAAGAATAATGATTACATAGGACAACTGTCGTTTCCAAGTAATAATATATTGAACTGCTACCTGTGTGTTCATACAAATCCAAAGTCGTGGACGGTTCCTATCGAAAAGTTTCACTCTGCCATAAAACAAAATTAATTTAAGTTTTGGTCGTTAAATTTGGTGAGGCATAGAACTATGTAACTGCTTAAGTAAGGTCGGCAAACAGGAGTTAGTAAAGCCTTTACGTAATTGTGAGATTATTTGGCTCACGCGGGTCACTTATCGTATTTACCGCGGCCTAGTCCTACGAGTAGCATCAACATAATCAAAACAAGGACATGGAAAAGGGAATTTATGATTTGTTTATGTGTTTTACTTATGTGGCCTTAAATTGCTGTAGTGAAATGAAATGAAGTATAGGGTGTATGTGTTCAAGTTGTACGTAGTATACTATTTATCTGTGGTTATATGCACACAAACTGAAAGGCATCCTGATGTAAGTTGTTACCGCCGCCCATACGCATCTACATTACCCTGTACAACAAACCTGTTTCCATCCGAATTGGGTTTAATGGGAAAATAATGAACGACATTTTTCTACTACAATGTCCTCTTGCATTTCAACATACGTCATTTTGTACAAACATTATTAGAACTTATGTCCATTACTTTAAGAAGGCGCTACCTGGTTGGAAAGTTTTGGTTAAAAAACAGATCAGTCACGAATAATTCTTCTATAAACTCAAGTCACCGACATAGCCCGACGGATTAGCACGTTGAAGTGGCAATGGGCAGGCCATATAGCGCGCAGAACAGATGGCAGATGGGGCTGGAAAGTTCTCGGATGGAGGCCACGGACCGGCAAGCGCAGCGTAGGACGTCCACCTAAAAGATGGGCAGACGACTTGGTAAGAACCGCAGGTCGGCGTTGGATGCAATCGCAGTTCCTGGAGATCAATGAGGGAGGCCTTTGTCCAGCAGTGGACGTCCTACGGCTGATATGATGATGATGATGATGAAACGTGATAGCTAGTTTAGCTGATCTTAGTCTGAATAGGTACTGGAACAATAATAAAAAAATCTTTATTAACGCTAATTTATCAAATTTATAAGGAATATCCTATCTATTCGGACTCTGAACTGGGTATGTTTTTTTGGGAACAATGAGGTTACAAGTATTATTATTTTAAATTCAATAAGGCCAGATGTAGAAGGCGTCCTAAATTCGAAACGTCATTATCATGCTTTTACTTTGAAGAATCTGTGCATGAAATATCTAAATGTAAATTATAATCTTTGGAAGGAGTACTTTGATGAAAGGTCAAAGGAAAAGGGCATTTGGTACCGCACGATCCAGCCACATCCACTTAGTTATTCATGGATAGATAAGAGAGTGTTAAGAACACAGACGCGAGATTGTTACAGCTTTGCGACTCAGATCTGGACACATGCATGGATGATATATATCACATATTGATGGAATGCGTTTAGAATGCTAGTGCGAGAGATACTTCTAACTTTAATATTGGTGATTGTAATAGTATTTTTTCAGATCGGCCCCCTTATTACCCAAGCCAAATTGCTGTCGCGTCGCTATCGCTAGTCAGGCCATACTTTTCACACGTACAGTACGTACCTCATCTGTGAAAGGGATGGCCTGACTAGCGACTAATAAGGGGGCCGTTATCAGATACTGCCAAAAAACTATTTAAGTTAGTAGATAGGAGGTAGCTCAAAAAGTATTTTCTTATATGATTAGTAAAATTTTTAAAAAATCCTTTTGTTAACTGAATAAAAGAATGGTTGGATGAAATGGAATGGAAAAAGTTATGACCAAACGTTGTAGAGAGTTTTGATGGAATATTTCACGAGTATATCCCGTATTTATAATAATGATTGAAATCAATCACGAAAGTTTTCTAAGTAAAATTTCACGAGTAGTATGTGAAAAATCATAACATGAATATAAACGTCACACCTGCTACTTTCCTTCGCGTAAACTGTTAACAACCATACCGATGAAATCGCTCTTCGTAACACTTCGGACGGGTTCATTATAAAGTTCTACTAAACAACAGCTCGTTTTTAATCGTAAATCATCGTTAGTATGCATTCGGATCTGTTAAATCTCGTATTAAATCGCGTAGCAAGTGCTAAGTAGCAAGTGTGTGGATTTTTTTTTTATTTGTTTAAGACTTATGTACATATTTATGATTCTTGCACACGCACCTACCTTTAAAATCATCTCTCTCTCTAACCTCAAAGGTTTGCTGGAAGAAAACTCTTCTTTAGGTTAAGCTCGCCTTTGTACATGTCCTCTATTTCTGTACTGTTTTAATATATTTTCTTGTGTGCAATAAAGAATAATTATTTAACAAAATGAAAATATATTAAAAGTAGCAATCAGTGGAGTCTAATCAACTTTAATCATTATACTTATACTTACCAGTACAACTACAGTATATGTTATTGTTACAGTAGCTGCTATTGTGGATTTTTTAAGATCCGTACCCAAAGGGTAAAACGGGACCCTATTGCCAAGACTCCGCTGTCTGTCTGTCCGTCTGTCACCAGGCTGTATCTCATGAACCGTGATAGTTAGACAGATGAAAGTTTCACAGATAATCTATTTCTGTTGTCGCTATAACAAAAAATACTCAAAACAGAATAAAATAAATATTTAAAGGGGGCTTCCATACAACAAACGAGATTTTTTTGTTCGTTTTTGCTTGGATATTGATAACGGCAACAGGTAGACGCTTGCAATATTCATAGAATATTGAGTTATAAATTCACTTTAGAAATAAATAATTAAGGGGGGCTCCCATACAAAAAATGTTATTTTTTTGCTCGTTTTTATAATGGTACGGAACCTTTCGTGCGCGAGTCCGACTCGCACTTGGCCGGCTTTTTTAGGTGTATAAGAATAGTGGTAAGAGGGGCACTATTAATAATATGTCCACTTTAAAGCTTTATCATCATCATCATCATCATGATATTATTATCTTTATATTTACGAAATATTCCGTTTTCTATCAAAGTTGTGTAGAGAAAACCTTATAGTGTTTTTGGAAGACCTACTCAAGTAAAAAAAACACCCCAACTTTCATAAAGGGGGAAACGTCTACGAATAAAGCGGCTGTAACTATTCGGACAGACAAACAGACAGACAGCGAGCTATAAAGCGAAGCGAGCTAATATGAGTATAGCGAAACTATAAAGTATCCTAGATAATTAACTACAAAACTTTAAGAACTAAATGCACAATGGGCAGTCTTAGTTCGACAATGATTGGCGTATTGCTGATTGTTTGTTGGTCACTATGTATTATGTATGTGATACACATGGTATGATCACAGAAAATTTGACAACATACATAAGTGTTTTAAAACGAAGATTATTCATTTTTTATATGCCGATTAATAAATTTGGATGAACGAAAGAAAAATTCTTTATTGCACAAAATAGGAGAACTTAATGCTTTATAGCATTCTCTTCCAGTTAACCTTTGTGTAATGCGGACAAACAGTCAATACAAAAATACATCAATTTCGTAAATAAAAATGTATGTGACGTTATAAATCTCTCCAAATTGGTTCGCTTTACCAAAAACTTGTAGGTATTACAAATGAGGTAAAAATAGTTAATGTGCCTTTTCAAGTAAAAAGCTCCACAAAAACAAAAAACGAGTAATCGACGAGTCATACTGTGACCGGCTAATAGCTTTTACTTGTAAAAATTGCATCATGAAATTGAAATTTTAATGCTCTGAAATAAATTGAAGATTCTCCAGAATTCCACAAACATTTTTCGTTTCTACGGGCACTTGACAATGCGTGGATCGAAAAGTGTAGTAATATCTGTGTCTAGCAATATTGAAATTGTACCTAATAACAAATTTTATGGTTTATGCTGGCCACACACGTCAACGATTTCTTTGTAGTACAGTCATTTGGTAGTTTTAAAGTTTTTCGGGAGTTTTGAAAATTGGTAATTTTGTAGATTTTAGAATAGAATAGAATAATTCTTTATTGTACACCAGGAATACATGAATAAAATAATTTATGTTAAATATAGTACAATGGAAGGCCTTATCGCTGAAAGCGATTTCTTCCAGGCAACCTTTGGATGGAAAGTAAAGAGCGAAGCAGTAATGGCCAGCGGTGCACAGAGTATATTTACAAATGAAAGAAATTTTAATGTGCTCTTTCCGAATTTTGACTTTGCCATCTCGTATGTATGCCGCTCGCGCCGCTATATTAGAAAAATGGCGAGTAGAAACAGTTTTTTGACTATATCTTGGCGACTTATAGTAAATAGTTTAAAGGGCAAGGTGTTCGCTTTTATAACAAACTCCCAAGTGATGTACAAAAATTGACAATTTATAAATTTAAAAACGCAATTAAACAAAATCTTTATAAAAAAGCCTACTATAAAATATCGGATTATTTAGATGATAGAGAAGCTTGGGATTGAAATTGCTCCAACTCGTTCAAAATGATATAATTTAGACGCAATTTATTACCTGTATTGTTATGTATTCTAAAAGGATCATTAAAAAAACAACCAGCCTTGTTTTCTTGCCTTTCTTTCCTGGCTTGGTCGCGAAGAAACAGGCAGTAAAATTGACGTTTCAAAGTGATCCTTGTGATTTTAATAAATAAAAGATTTTGACTTGACATTTGACTTTGACTTATTTTGCGATAAAAATAGTTCGGTGAGTAGTAATTCCGGTGAGTATTGGTACTACAGACAATGAATTCGCAACACCTGGTCCATCAAGAACAGCGAAGCGAAAGACGCTTAATGTCAATTTTGTATAAGTCAATTTTGAAAGCTGTTGTGAACGACACCGGCGCTAGTCCACCAAACACTCACAAGTAACTTTTTCTGAGTCAATTTTCGTTTAAGGCAGGATTTGGCTGAGTCTCCAGGGTTCAGCTATTGCGACGAGCGCTTCCGATTATCGTACAGTATCCACACAGTGTCAGTTGAGCAAAGTAACACAGCTGTCGACGCGTGTTTGCAAGTTCGATTCACTCAATTCATGAGGTACCCATCGTTCAAGTTTTTTTACTTTCCCGATTTTCACTTACCCCGAAGTCTGCAGCTATCTCTGAAGTGCTTTGTGATGGATCCGCTTCCACAATAGCCTTTAATTCTTCATTTTTCACTTTGGTCTCCGGCCGTCCACGGGGTCGGTTCTGAAGGTCGAAATTTCCAGAATGAAAACGTTGAAACCAACGTACCGTGCTTTCTTTTGTGACACCAGCGCCGTACACATCATTAATCCTTCAAGCTGTTTCTGCAGCACTGGTGCCACGGTAGAACTCATACTCGTAAATATACCGATATTTCATGTTTTATATTGTGCGGTAATAAGCGACACCAAAAAAAAATTATGAGGAAAATACAAATGAATGACTGTTTTCAAAACTCAAATGTACCAGCTAAATGAATTTATAAATTTGAATTTGGAATTCTTAACCAAAGAGGAGATATTTCAGATCAAAGTGGTCAGTACGACAAAACGCTAATTTCATATGCAAGGACCTAATATTAGGAATAATAAGAAAACACAAATGAATCAAATAGGAATATTGAGGAAAAAACAAATGAATGACCGTTTTTAAAACTCAAATGTACCAGCTAAATGAATTTATAAATTTGAATTTGGAATTCTTAACCAAAGAGGAGCTATTTCAGATCAAAGTGGTCAGTACGACAAAACGCTAATTTCATATGTAAGGACCTAATATTAGGAATAATAAGAAAACACAAATGAATCAAATAGGAATAATGAGAAAAAAACAAATGAATGACCGTTTTCAAAACTCAAATGTACCAGCTACATGAATTTATAAATTTGAATTTGGAATTCTTAACCAAAGAGGAGCTATTTCAAATCAAAGTGGTCAGTACGACAAAACGCTAATTTCATATGTAAGGACCTAATATTAGGAATAATAAGAAAACACAAATGAATCAAATAGGAATAATGGGGAAAAAACAAATAAATGACCGTTTTCAAAACTCAAATGTACTAGCTAAATGAATTTATAAATTTGAATTTGGAAGTCTTAACCAAAGAGGAGCTATTTCAGATCAAAGTGGTCAGTACGACAAAACGCTAATTTCATATGTAAGGACCTAATATTAGGAATAATAAGAAAACACAAATGAATCAAATAGGAATAATGAGGAAAAAATGAATGAATGACCGTTTTAAAAACTCAAATGTACCAGCTGAATGAATTTATAAATTTGAATTTGGAATTCTTAACCAAAGAGGAGCTATTTCAAATCAAAGTGGTCAGTACGACAAAACGCTAATTTCATATGTAAGGACCTAATATATAGATAAACAACCAGACCCAAAACAAATATCTGTAGATCGTGCAAACACTTGTTCCGCGCCGGGAATCAAACCCGCTACCTCCTGGGTCTCAGCCGACTATTCGCACACTATGCCACGGAGGTCGTTAATAGAATCAATTAATTGAAAAAATATAATAAAATGATAAAATTTTACTAGTTTTTGATTTTGTCCTTTATATTCACCCAACTGGCCTATCTGGATGCTAAATTTGAACTTTCTAGGTCATCTGAAACAAGGTTAGAGTTTTGATCTATCTATAGGTCGGTCAGTCAGTGATAAAAATCTCAATTTTTTGACGTTAATAGAATATAACCGTTTGAGGTGTTTATGAAATTTGAATCGCATATGTATCTCGCAAGTCTCAATACAGAATGTTTGGTAATATACTGACGATATTCAAGTGACGGTTTCTCAAAACATAAAAAAGACTACTCGAAAAAAAACTACTAGTTATATTATATAACATACTAGTTACATTTATAATTTAATTTAATTTTTGTATGTAATTTAGTGTGTAATATTTAGTTGTTAACTATGGATCTCTTAGTCCGAAATAAATGAGTTAATAATAATATTAATTATCAAATTTTATAAAAAATGGACTAAGTTTAGGTGATTATTTTGATATAAAACATACTGCCTACTCTTGCAATTCGACATCCAAAAATCAAGACCGATTTGATATCTCTTTCGGAAATGGCTGCGGGTTTTGGGTTAGAAAGGGACAACAAGAGATATCTTGAAGTCACCAATACAGTATCTGTGGTTAAAAGGCAAGCATTATGCAATAGCACAACATAAGTTTGATAAAGTGTTTGTTGAATGAATGAATGAATGAAAATTCTTTATTATACCTTACAAGCTAGACACAACAGATTTAAATAAATAAACATATAAAAGTAAGCATAATGAGCGGTCTTATCGCTTAACAAAGCGATCACTTCCAGACAACCGTTGGATGGAGAGGATCATTGCTTAATGGAAGATTGGCAGAGGTGTAAAAAGAATAAACTTAATAACAGAAAAAGAATTACTTAACTCTAAATAGTTATATACACACAATTATTAGGTACATAAATAATTTTAAATAAATAAATATCATATATAAAATAAGTAAATATGTACACATACTTATACTACATACTTATACTTACATTAATAATATTAGACATCAGATGAATCACGACTCTTCATGGCGATAAAAGTTTTTGAGTCTAGTTTTAAATACGGAAGGTAAGGGGGATTTACTAATCGAGACCGACAAGGCGTTCCATAGTCGGACAGCTTGGACGGAAAAGGAGTTTGCATAGAAACTGGTTCTATGTATCAAGGTTTTGAGAAGGAGGTTTTCAGAGGATCGTAGTGTTCGGGAATTTGTGCAAAAAAGGAACTAGAAGTGTTCCTTCAGATAACAAGGCGTGAAAGGATTCCGAAGGATGTTGAAAAGGAGGGATAGGATGTGAGTATTCCGGCGAAGTCGAATTGGGAGCCATTTGAGTTTATTACGAAGTTTTTACGAGTTTGTTTTTATATGCCAAAATAAATTCCATATTTCTATGGTAAACATTTCAAAAATTTATTTATTATGCTCATCAAAATAACCCCTTTCATTTTTGTGCGTATCAAACAACCTATATATGACCCAAATTTGACATGTTTATGTGAAATAGTTTTTGAGTTATGAGGTGGTCCAAAAGTGGCTCCAAATGGTTCGTGTAATATTACACACGGTGCTGCTCGCCAGTTCTATTAGCTTGAATTTGGCTTAACACGCTACGGCGTGTCTAGATAAGTAGTCGTAGAGTTATTGATATTTATATATTAGGTTGGGGAAAAAAGTCCTACGCATTTTTTAAGAAAATTCAAAATATTTTTTATATAGTTTATTTACATTTACTAAAGTATGTAGGTACCATTTTGTTCGATAACTTTTTGCCATCTTGTAGGTAGGGACATGATACCATTGGTATAGAAATTTTGAGGCTTCTGATCAAAATACCGCGACAAGTAGTTTTGGCAGTCCTCTCGTGATGTTAACCTGACACTACCTAAAGAATTCTGAAGAGACCGAAACAGGTGGAAATCTGAAGGTGCAAGGTCAGGACTATACGGCGGATGCATTAACACCCCCCAGCCAAACTCTCTTAATTTTTGCTGAGTGGTTAAAGATGTGTGAGGTCTAGCGTTATCATGATGAAAAACCACACCCCTTCTGTTAATTAATTCAGGCCGCTTTCTCTGAACTTATTGCTTTAATCTCATCAGTTGTTCGCTGTAGAGTTTAGAATCGATGGTCCTGCCTGGTGGTAACAGCTCATAATGAATAATGCCCTTCCAATCCCACAACACACACACCATCACCTTGTTGCGAGTTAACCCGGGTTTCGCCACAGTCTATGAAGCCTGACCGGCCTTTGACCACGACCTTTTTCGCACGTTCATGTTGTACGTGATCCACTTTTCATCACCAGTTATCAGCTTCTTCAAAAATGGTTCGGTTTCATTACGTCGTAATAAAGAATCACAAATGAATACACGGTTCATAAGGTTTCTTTCAGTGAGCTCGTGGGGTACCCAAATATCGAGCTTTTTTGTGTACCCAGTTTTTTTCAAATGCGCCAAAACTGTTTTGTGGTGAATTCCCAGTTTTTCAGCTACGAGGGCTGCTATTTATGTATCCGGAATAAAATAAAATAACTATCATTGACTGTTAAATATGGTTTTATTGCTTTTCAAAATATTCGCCATGATGATCAATGCACTTTTGCATTCGGTGAAACCAGTTTTCATAGCACTTTTTCCAATCGGAAGACGGTATCTCCAAAACATGATTTTTGAATGCCTCAACGGCTTCTTCTCGGGTTGAAAATCGTTGACCACGTAATTTATTCTTCACGGTTGGGAATAAAAAGAAGTCGTTGGGTGCCAAATCAGGGCTATATGGCGGATGACCCGTTAATTCCACCGTTTCACCCTCCAAATATCGGGTCGTTTCACCCGAAGTGTGACAGCTTGCATTGTCGTGATGGAGAATTATTCTGCGTTGTGGATTATTCTTCCTGATTTCTGCAAAGACTTCTGGTAAACAAATGGTCGTGTACCACTCTGAATTAACAGATTTACAATTTTCTAGGGGTACAGTAGCCACGTGTCCATCTATACCAAAAAAACAGGCGACCATTCGCTTCAAAGTGCTTTTCGCACGAGCAACTTTTGTTGGGTTCGGCTCATGTTGGAAGACCCAAACTGTTGACTGTTGCTTAGTTTCGGGGTCATATGCATAAATCCAGGATTCATCACCTGTGTAGATATTATATACAGCTTTTGATGCACCACGATTGTATTTTTATATAATTTTTTTGCACCAATCGACACGAGCCTGTTTTTGATCTATTGTCAAGTTGTGCGGTATCCAACGCGAACAAACTTTTTTTGCAGCCAAGTGTTCGTGTAATATCTTATGTATACTCGTCATACTAATGCCCAAGATCGCCTCTATCTCTCGATATGTCACATGACGATCTTGCATTATTAGTTTACGCACTGCGTCGATGTTTCGTGGCACAACAACTGATTTAGGCCGACCATCTTTAATTTCGTCCGTGAGCATACGACGTCCACGATTAAACTAACTAAACCAGTGATACACAGTAGTCTTTGATGGTGCTTTATCCCCAAAAGTCGAACTGAGTTGATCGATACACTGCTGTTGAGTTAGACCACGTCGAAAATCATAAAAAATCATCGCACGAAAATTTTCTCGAGATAAATCCATTGTGATAATGACACGCAATTTTTGAAATCGCGCCACACAATGAAAACAATTGACAGACGGACGAAATAACCTGCATTCTACAGCCAAAGAGTTCCATTTTCAAACGTGATAATTTCTTTTTAAATATTATTTATGCAGTGGCCAGTTCCGGATTCTTAAATAGCAGCCTATGTACGTTGTAACTACTGATATGCCGATCTTGCTCCAATTTTTCATCAATTTTATCCGTAATAGGGCGACCAGAGCGACGTGCATCTTTGACATCAAAATTTCCGGATTGAAAACGCTTAAACCAAATTTGTGCTACTCTCACACTAGGTTCATAAACATCGCAAATTTTTTTCGCGGCTTGCGTTGCATTTTTACCTTTTTTGTAGTAAAATTTTAAAATGTATCTAATTTCTTCATTAGATTCACTCATCTTTACAGTACAAAAAACAAATAAAAATCACACATTTTCCTAATTTGAATTTGGAATTATCTTCTTTAAAATGTAAACTTTGAATGATACCAAAACCAGCCATATACAAATAGAATATATATATACAGATATATCAAGCTAAAGAGATTTTTTCTAAATAGTTCTAAATAAAAAAGAAGTTCATAAATACTATAATGCGAAAAGACTTTTTCCCCAACCTATTATTTAAGAGTCCACCTACCCAGCATCATGCTACATTTTTTTGATTCGCTCTGTATTTATACGTCTAATTTCGGCCTTTTACATTTTTATTGCGAGTACAAAGCTCATTTCGTATATTTGACTAAAGTTGTTTCATGAATAATTCTGGGCATTTTAAATGTTAAGTTGTAAATACGTCATTTGAATGTTGATTGTCGGTAAATATGGAGAGAATACCTATTTGCAAGTAAAGACTTTACTCAAATGTCCAAGATATATCAAGATATATGTTGCAGTCAAAACACTATACCAGTCAAAAGTACTTGTATTTATTTTACAAGCTTTTTATTAACTTGCAATGTATGTATGTTTGTCCGGGTGGAATCTTGCAACTGAACTTTAAACCCGTTCCCCTCAACCGATAGAAATTTGGAATACATATGTAACTTCGGTGACAATGCAATAATATGGTACCATGGAGGTGGTCTCATGATGGAGACGGATGCTAGACAACGGAATTTGTGAATGGATTATAGTAGGCTACTAGTGTTTGGGCTCATTTGAATCTGCTTGCATTTGCATGAATTGTATAATAGCTTGTTTTGAAAAAGTAATGTTTCTGAAACACTTATTCAAAATGATTGCCTCGCGTTTGAGAACATTCTCATCGTAAGTGATTATGCAGTACAATGAAACACGGTTGCTTAGAAGAAACCTGAACACTCGTGAACTGGTTTTAATTATCATTAAATAGAGACTCAGGCAAGGCATTCCACTCTTTGGCGATGCGCTTAATAAAGGTAGAATAATAATTGAGGTGTGCATTTCATAAATAATTTTTCAAGACACTTGCTCGTAAAGTGAGCCTTATTACATCGTTCTTAGGGCCATAAACCGAACTATAACTTTAAATTTTGTATATAATTTTTTATTGTTTTTTCTAATTACCTATGTATTTTGAAGTAGGTTATTTAATATTATAAAATTATTTATATTTATTTATATGTATATTTTATTTTAGTCATTTATGTACTAATTCTGTTAGTTATTATTTGATTAACGCCGCCGTTCTCATTTGTTCACACAGATCCTGTCCATCCAAAGGTTGCCTGGAAGAGATCGCTTTTAGCGACAAGGCCGCCCATTGTACCTTTGATTTAATTTTGTATTCTCTTTTGTTTGTTTTATTTTTAATGGTGTGCAATAAAGAAATTATCTATCTATCTATCTATCTATAACATACACGTGCATAATAATATTACACACTAGTGCATAATGGAATTATCTTTACAAAGTTAAGTTAGTACCTAACTGCAAGTTATATGCGAGTAAACAGAACATTTTCAATTTAACCGGGTAATACAGTTTTTGTAACAACAAAGATGTTTTATCCCGCTGAAAAACCATTTACATTTTTGGAATAAATAAATGTATCCCTAATTAAGACGAATAAAACATTTATTATTATTAAATTATTTATAATTCACAATAATTTGTTATAAAATATTTGCATTTATCACTAAAATTATAATATTTAAGTAGGCTGTATGGCTATATGTAATCAATCACCTTACATTTGGTGCGTGCAAAAAAAACTTGCGCGCCAGTTCCCAATTTTTTGTATCGCATATGTTGCTGTGCGGTAAATAATTTTAAAAATGTCAAGTACACACGGCTACACATCAAGCTATAATTTCCAGTATAAGCTGACCTCTCATTCTACAAAAAGCCTACACAATGCGAGGTCAAAATATGAACAATTAATAGATTTAACCCCACCAGAAAATACTAAATGCAGAGCAAAATACAAATGAGCGTAATATTCTGTGAAATTGCCATCAAAAGCAATCCAACATAGTTTTGAAAATTGTACATTCACCAATTGTTTTAATAATTAAACGATATATGCAATACATGTTTGTTTTTCCTCGCAAGTATGTTGAAAAAATGCGTATGAAACTCGTGAGCAACATGCTTACTAAACACTCGGCTGATTTACGCCCTCGCCTACGGCTCAGGCTGCAAGCCACAGCCTCGTGTATAATGAGCATTTTTGCCCACTTGTATCAAAATATACTTTTTGGTAAGAGCTCTTATCGTTACAAACGAATAAATTAGATTTTAGATGTTATATATAATTTGGAGAGATATTCCCATCGGTCAACTATATCTAGGACATAGCATACCCGTAAAAGAGCCGTACAATAATAAACCATTATTCGTCGTCAATATCATTGTCATTATTCCCTCTGCTCGATATTTTACTTCACACGGGCTAAACAAAGAAATACTAACAAGAAACACCTTTTGTCTTAAATTTAAGGAGTGATATCATTGATCGAGTGAAGCGAGATCTCTAAATCAACTTGGGCAAATCGGCGTTGTATGTATTTATGTTTTTTTGTTCGAGGAGAACTTTCGAAGCGTTTATTCGATCATCGTGAAATTTTGTATATAGGTGGCGATGGCACAATTTTGGTGTAAGCTGAAAATGATCTAAAAATGTGGGTTCAAGATGGGTAAAAAAAAACAAAATGGGACCATACGGTCAAATAGTATGTCTAATAAAAGGTCTTTGTGAGTAAATTTCGACCCCATTTTTATTTTTAGTTTAAACTTTGTTGTTTTTAAGTTACTAGCCATAATAAAAACTGAACTTTGACAAAATTCACAGGCTACATCAGTGACCCCACAGTGCTGAAATGTGGTATGCGTGTAGCTTTAGTAACACAAATATAGGCAAAAGTCTGAAATCCAGAATAACTGCAATTTGTACCCCAAAAAAAGTAACCAAAAACATGAACTCTTGTTACCTGTAATTTGAATGAAACTGTAGGTCAAGTAATTTAGTACCTTATTTCGTGGCACTATTTTGTTAGTCAAAGATTGCACCGGCTTGCACAACGATCCCTAAACTTATTTAGCGACTAAACATGTTTAAATTGTACGTATTTATATGATTTGACAACTCCTTAAATATGCACAACGATCCCTTAACGTATTTACCAACTAAACATGTTTAAATTGTACGTATTTGTATGATTTGACAACTCCTTAAATCGTATTTTTAGCCATTATATACGTTAGGCATCGGCATCGTTGCGAGTCGCCCTAAGAATATTTTTGTTTTGTTTTGACAGACTCGCGAGATCTCAGTTTGGGACGAACCACTAGTTATATGTCACCGTAATCTAGCCCTAGTTCCCTTAACCCACCCTTAAAGGCTAGGGATCTACCTATTTGGCATATTATATTTTAAAACAAACCACATCCAATTCCTCGACGACTCCAATGCGACCTCAGTGACGCAGTGGGCGAATAGCCACCTGAGACGCAGGAATTTCGATTCTAGCCACGGAACAAATGTTTGCATGATCTCCATATATTTGTTCCGGGTCTGGATGTGTATCTATATATTATAAGCACGTATTTACAAAAAAAAATCTAATATGTTAAAATCTCGTGTCGCGCGTTTTAGTGGTCGCATTTCTTCGAAAGGGGAACCGACCGATTTTAATGAATATCGCCCTCTTACCCCCCTCCCCCCCTCCCCCCATTGAATCGCGATTTTAGTATTTTTGTATGAACAATATCCATATAATTTAACCGTCGTTCATTAACGTGAAGTCATTTACATGAAGTTTCGCGTCACTTTGACAAGACTGTTTTATATAGTTTTTATCCCGAAGTTCACACGGGAACGGGAAATTTCAAGCATGCGAAGCTGCGGGCGGGTCAGCTAGTAGTATATAAGTATTCTATCAGTTATCCGGTTCCCATAGTACAAGCTCTGCTTAGTTTGGGGCTAGATAGCGCTGTGTCAAATGTCCAGCAATATTTATTTATTTATAATTGATTACTCTGGAGTTCAGAGAGCTACTAATCTTTTTACGGTGGTCGGTAATAAGTGACAAACTGATATATGGCTGAGCAATGTTAGGCTTCGAGTTCCAACCTATACTACTAACTTTATAAATCTAACATTCATTTTAGTCATATTATTGGTCCCAGCCATCATAAACTTCCACCAAATTAAAAAGGTACCATGGTATTTATGAAAGGTCAATAAACACATAGGTACCTAATTAGGCACATAAATAAAACTAAAATGTATTCATAGTACATACCTATTAGATAGATATATTTTCGACTAGCTGACCAATACGCAGCTTCGCATGCGCAGTTTTTCAATAAAAACATTACCCTTCTTTGCGCAGTTGGGTAAAATGTAACCTATGTTACTCAAAGTGAATGTAGCTTTCCAATGGTGAAAGATTTTTTGAAGTCGGCACAGGTGTTTTTGAGTTGATTCATTACAAACATATACACAAAAATACAAATCTTTCCTCTTTATAATATTATTAGTATATTAGTATAGATAACTTCTTCGCCATTTTTATGATAAGTTGGGACAGTAGTTTCGTAGAAGTTTTCTATTCTGAGTAAGTACATATACCTTAGAGGCTAGCGACAGCATCGCGTTTTAATCTAATTTATATAGAGAGGATTTATGAGGCCGTAGAGAAGGGAAAATAGCCTCACGCAACACGTCTGGTGCTGGCTCTATTGGATACGTGCTCGTGATACATCGAACGGCGATCCGCAACACGTACCTCGCCGATTTATCCTGGGACGACTCTCTGACAAAACCTGTCTCCTTTCTATACGCGCCACTTGTTTACATCTAATAAAATAAATAAAACATTCGACGGCAACTCTTGTCTCCGCTCACTTCGGGGATCGAACCACTCGCTCGTATCACACGCCTCCGCGGCCACAAACAAAATATTCCTACTAGTACATCCACTTACATTACGAGATACGTGATTCATTTCCGCTGGATCTCCTTTTTATACTATTTAAGGCACGTAGATGAAAAATATTAATTGACACAAATGAGCTGAAGCTTGCGACTCGACCGGCCGTACTCCGAGCCAAATGAAATGTTGATTTTACGACGCGCGTTTTACGTTCTGGCGGCAGATGAAACAAAATACACGTTCATTAGCGCACACCGGGAAATTACATTACAGTCATACTTGATTATAAAGTCGCTGAGCCTCGGTGCGAGTTCAAGCAATTTCTATCTACACCTAAGCATGTTCACTCTGCAATTAGTGCAGAGCACAGATTTAGCAAGGTGATAGGGGTTTTGTGCTGCAAACGTGCATGTCTCATAAAAACCTCTCCAACATCTCTTTCTTTTTAAGTGTAAACAGTTATTGAAATCAAATAAAAAATTTACCGATAGCGACTTACTTTCACACCCTGCTCTGTTGCCTGGTTCTAGTCCTCTCGTGTGCAGGTGACATCTCTAAGAACACATCTAGTTATTTATTTTATTACTTTAGTGCACAAAATACACATTAAATGTACAAAAGGTGGGCTTAATGCTAAAACCATTTTCTCTCTACCAACCTCAGAGGTAACACATCTATCTTAAACATTGATTATATAATGGATTTTGTTAAGCTTCATGATTTTCCAAGGCACGATGCGTGCAGAGTATCATTATTTTAAGATTGCCTCCTCGACTCGGTTATAAGTGGCGGGCAACATTAGTGTCGGAGTTGGTGACATGAAACAGAATCTGTGCGATGCATGCCGACTTAATCCCAGGTAAATGGGACGTAATAAAATGTAAGAGGCTAGAGGTTACGACAGACGTGCGCACGTGACCTGTTATCTCTAGCTTTTAGTCTACTTATAGAACACAAGTTCGCGTTTGGTCATGCACGTTTAAATGATATCGTACTCGCGTATTTTGATTAGTCGCATCTAGATTAAAATGCATGTCGGTTTTCAATCGATTGGTCGATGGGTAGAGTGCTCCATAGCACAGTCGACAGAGTGATTCACGGATAGAGTGATCACCGATGAACATGTGAGTTTTCTAACTTTTTCTTTATGACGTCGGGTTTTGACAAATTAACACGTCAGCGCGAGATACGGCGCGCGCTCCCGGCCGGGCCATCAATATCGACGCGACCACCATTACTCAATATCACTCAAGTGAAACTGCCCAATTTACAGCTACATTTAACTGATTTGATTGAATCCACCGAAAGTTATCACCCTTGGGGATCTATCCTCGTACGGTCATGCGTTATATTTTAATACCTTCTGAAGCGGATCTTTTCTTTTAGGTCGTAAATTTTGTTTGGTTTATTTATGGAACGGATGTGATCCTTGAGTTGAATAAATAATTTTGGGTATCAGCTAAAACATGCACTAATTTTATAACAACTGTGTTCTAGAAATGTTTAATAGTGAAAAGAGTAATCAACAATTATTTGCACCAATAAGAGCAAAGTTCTTAAAATATCGATTGTGCTTGTGAACCACAATTTACAAATGAATCATTTAAAGGTGGAGAATCACTTCTGTAGTAAGAAACAAGTCATTTAGTTCGCCCATATCTGTATTAATTACCTAGTGCAAAATAATTTTAGCGAACAATTGCTTATCCATCTGATGGTTCACATTTGAAGTCAAAGATAATACCTATGGACTTTATATAAACAGGATTTAACGGCCACACTCACAATCGGGCTTAATTTATGCTATTCAGAAATAATCGATTGATTCTATTTTAAACAAAAACCAACACCGAGAACGACTGATTTCATTTCCGCATCGTATCATCATCATCATCATCACTACATATGTAGTATAAAACATAGTCGCTTCCCGCTGTCTGTCCATATGCATGCTTAGATCTTTAAAACTACGCAACGGATTTTGATGCGGTTTTTTTAATATATAAAGTGATTCAAGAGAAAGGTTTATTATGTATAGTACATGCATAATATAGTAAAGAAACACTGATAATTTTAGATGTTTCTAATGTGATGTCGTAAATAAACACATTTTTTGCGCTTACATTGCAAACGCTGGCTGAACCCTATATATAATGTACTACAGTATTGTACACCTTAAAAAAGTCTAGAAAAAAATCTGCCATGGTATATGTCTATCACTTAGGGATAATCCGGGCACGATCTGCCGTGGCCAGTCTGGAAGTCCTTAAACAGGCTCCGCACCCAGGTTGGCCGCTGCAGACAGAATATGTGCAAATGGGGATTCAGGGACTCTAACTTAACGCAGTGTGACTGCGGTGATCCCGCGCAGTCAATGCAGCACTTGCTAATGTGCCCTTTGTGTCCGAACACCTGCACGATGGAGGACCTAATAACCGCCTCGCCTAATGCTATTGTTGTGGCCAAACACCTGTCCAACATACTCTAAATGAAAACGTAGAACTCTTGACACGCTAAGAGGAAAAAGGGATAACCCACTATAACCATTTTTTATCCTTTACTTTGTACGAGATGTAATGGCTTATTTACGAAGCGATTTTAAGCAATATAGCATTAACCTTCATACAATTAAGTACCTTAAATACATTGTGCATTTAATATACATATATACAATAAATATATAAAGTATCAGCATTGCACCCGTGCGAAGCCGGGGCTGTTATATTTTCTTTCATATTTATTTAATATACATATATACAATAAATATATAAAGTATCAGCATTGCACCCGTGCGAAGCCGGGGCTGTTATATTTTCTTTCATATTTATTTAATATACATATATACAATAAATATATAAAGTATCAGCATTGCACCCGTGCGAAGCCGGGGCTGTTATATTTTCTTTCATATTTATTTAATATACATATATACAATAAATATATAAAGTATCAGCATTGCACCCGTGCGAAGCCGGGGCTGTTATATTTTCTTTCATATTTATTTAATATACATATATACAATAAATATATAAAGTATCAGCATTGCACCCGTGCGAAGCCGGGGCTGTTATATTTTCTTTCATATTTATTTAATATACATATATACAATAAATATATAAAGTATCAGCATTGCACCCGTGCGAAGCCGGGGCTGTTATATTTTCTTTCATATTTATTTAATATACATATATACAATAAATATATAAAGTATCAGCATTGCACCCGTTCGAAGCCGGGGCTGTTATATTTTCTTTCATATTTATTTAATATACATATATACAATAAATATATAAAGTATCAGCATTGCACCCGTGCGAAGCCGGGGCTGTTATATTTTCTTTCATATTTATTTAATATACATATATACAATAAATATATAAAGTATCAGCATTGCACCCGTGCGAAGCCGGGGCTGTTATATTTTCTTTCATATTTATTTAATATACATATATACAATAAATATATAAAGTATCAGCATTGCACCCGTGCGAAGCCGGGGCTGTTATATTTTCTTTCATATTTATTTAATATACATATATACAATAAATATATAAAGTATCAGCATTGCACCCGTGCGAAGCCGGGGCTGTTATATTTTCTTTCATATTTATTTAATATACATATATACAATAAATATATAAAGTATCAGCATTGCACCCGTGCGAAGCCGGGGCTGTTATATTTTCTTTCATATTTATTTAATATACATATATACAATAAATATATAAAGTATCAGCATTGCACCCGTGCGAAGCCGGGGCTGTTATATTTTCTTTCATATTTATTTAATATACATATATACAATAAATATATAAAGTATCAGCATTGCACCCGTGCGAAGCCGGGGCTGTTATATTTTCTTTCATATTTATTTAATATACATATATACAATAAATATATAAAGTATCAGCATTGCACCCGTGCGAAGCCGGGGCTGTTATATTTTCTTTCATATTTATTTAATATACATATATACAATAAATATATAAAGTATCAGCATTGCACCCGTGCGAAGCCGGGGCTGTTATATTTTCTTTCATATTTATTTTGTTCCATATATTTATTTTTGTAATACTTTGTTTGTTTTCGGGTTCTAAGGCCAACATTTCCGTGATAAGTTAGTATTTCCGCAAACCATGTGACATACAAGAAAGTATTTAGGTAGGTTGTGCATGAAAGTCGACACGACTTTGATGTATCGTGGAGCGTCGGTAGTTGGACCCTGAATATTTACGAGTTGGAAGCCGGGCCCGACGTCGAGGTGTTCCTTTCACCCCGAGGATGGGTACACATTATTCATAAATCCCTATGTATAATGTAATTTAACATACAACTGACATAACATCCACCTGAAATGCTTAACATTCTCACATTCTATCCTTTAAAAGCCTTTTATTTATCTCTAGTGTTTTGTATGTTTGTTCAGAATTATATGAAATATATAACTAACTGTGTTAGATTTGTGACTGTGATGATGACTGTGTGTTTGATTTGCTTGTCATTACGTAAAATAAGGAGTTTTTTGTTGAAATGGAAATGACACTGTTTTGACTTTGCTGGTTTATGTTTAGAGGTTTGTAAAGTTAACAAGTTACGGAAATCAATTTATTGTTTCAACGGAACAGTTTTGACTGCGTAGAATATTCGTAAATTGATACCTCAAATGCCTGCTCAATCACAGAATTTGTTTCAAAGTTGTTCTTAAGGAGTTAACGTGAAGAACTTAAGTAAGTACTTAGTATTCAGTTTAGTTTATGTAAGCACAATATGAGTACCTAATACCGTTCCAAATTAATTTGAATTAACGAAAGTCAATAACAACCACAAGCTTAAATATAAATTAGAAAATCCCCAGCCGCGGCCATTGCATTATTAAAAAGTTAAATGTTTTTTCAAAAGACGGGAAGAAGCAAAGAAATAAATAAAGGATGTAAATTACAGCAACCACAATAATTTCTCTTGTGGACATTTTGTTTTCCTTTATTGGTCATATTTATCAGTACAAACACCCGGAGCGGGAAATAAAGCGCTTGCTTATTTCATTCAGCTATTTCTCTACAGAAGCTACTTTTAAACGATGTGAGAATTAAAGTCATTTGCGAAGCTTTAAAATAAATGCAGTGTGAAAACGGCGAGGCCCAAATGAACAACGCTCGTTTGAGCTCAGTCACATGTCACAGGAACCACTCAGCGTTTTGTCAGCAAAGTGTTTATAAAAGCATCAATTGAAATCTGAATGTTGACCACAAAACTAGCGTTCGTTTAAAATTGTATTATCAATCCCAGCAATCTATATATTGTCTGTGTTTACAATATCAGAAAACGCTGCATCGTAAAACAGATTCTCCTGTACTTGGTTTAAAGTAGAATACGCCTAGTAGTGTCAAATTTATTTTCCAGGCTACGAAATCATTTTCTTTGACCTTCTTAGTCCTATTCATCCACCTTGTCGAGACATCCGCCGTATGGAAGGAGGAAAGATGCGGCGAGTATAATAACCGGAACCGGTAGCATGACGCCATCGCAGCCTGATTTACAAGCGTGCTTAAATAGATTGGACCTTATGAAAACCCTTTTCCCTATAACTTTGGCGTGTCAATAATTTTATAAGATACTGGCGGAAATTCACGAAGGTCAGCGTTTTTCATTTAAAATACACCAGCTCCTTTTATCGCAACCTAAGCCTGTAATAATAAGCCTTTAATAATATTGGTGTTATGAGAAGATCCAAAGAGAACTCTTTAGTTTTTTCTCTCAAATGACAGACAGAGACAAATACAGGAAGTATTAGGTAGAGTAGCGTAATATTCTTGTTATCTTTATATTATATAAAATGAAGATCTTTTAAACTGCTCAACGGATATTAAATGCAGTTTTCAGCAATAAATAGAGTGATTTAAGAGGAAGGTTTATATGTATAATACATACATAGTAACTCCAAAAGTAACTGTTTGTTTGTTAGTTTGTTTGTTATCTTTTCATAACTAAACGGCTGAACGGATCGTAATTAAATTGGGCCAGGAGATAGATTATATCCTGGGGAAGGACATAGGCTACTTTCTTCCCGAAACCGCAAAAGAAGGATAGTGTTTTTATCTAATTACCATGCATACGAAGCCGCAGCCGGGTCAGCTAGTAATATATAAATTACTGAACTGTATTTTAAGAAAACCATATTTTTGTCTCGGTAGACAACACATCTATCATAATAGCCGGTCGAAAACGACATCAGTGAATAAAAATAATATATTTAACTCATACTGTATGCAAACATGTTAAGGGATTTAAAATTATCACATTAACATCCTTACGCTATAATCGAATCTATGGCAAATCGTCCCAAAAGTATAAAGTGAGTTTACAACTTTGATCATCCAACCCGTGCTTAACGGGGTTGACGTTTGGTGTGCTGACAGCTGTCACCGTGTAAATGAGGCTCCGGAACAAGGTGCAAGTGTGGCGAATGGCAGACCCCCTCCTAGGGATCGAATTATGAGCCAAATCGCTCTCGGGAGCCCCCACGGTGAGCTGAGCCGGTAAATAGGGAATATAAATTTGTCTTAAACAAATTCTTCCCGTATGATGGGAGCACATTCGAGGGGAAAATTACGTATCATGCCGGCGTATCTCACGCCTTCATTTTAATAGAGAGCTAATGGAAAATATATTAATATGTGTCAGCATAAACCTAATGCAGGACACACTAGAATAACCAAAAATGTTACGAAATGGTTATGACATTGATATCATGGATATTGCAAATCTAGCCCCATTTGATATCATTATTATTAATACGGGATTAATCACGTACCGTTTTATCGGTGTTTCGATCGTGAGTGCGATCCAATCCGCACTGCGTCTCACCTCACACAACACCGATAAAATAGTACGCGATAAATCCCGTATTTATAATAATGAATAAAATAAATCACGAAAGTTTTCCAATATGATATTTTTAAAATTAGCTGATCCCACAATAAGGCTGCTTTTCCACCAGAGATACTAAGCTACGTTACTAAGCTACGGATGTGTGCCATACCCACCAATACGATTGCTTCATTTGCCTATCCTCGCATAACCCAGCTATCCTTTTGGTGGATTTTCTCTTCGCTCACCGCTTAGTCACTGACAACATATGTTTTTCTCAAACATGCATGGAAGTATTGGCATTATTTTATATGTATTTGGAAAACCAACAGCTAATTATACATAATATGAAACACAGTAGATAAAAGAAAGCCAATAATAGGTTTTCACGACTAAACAACATAATAAAACAAAATGTGAACAATAAAATAAAATCAAAACAAAGTGGTTATAAATAAATATGGATAATAAGTTACGTAAAGGCTATTTAATACTGTATAATAGGTTGGGGAAAAAGACTTTTCGCATTATAGTATGTATAAACTTGTAATAAAATCTCTTTTGCTATACTATTTGTAACTGGCTGGGTTTGGTATCATTCAAAGTTTAAATTTTAAAGAAGATAATTCCAAATTCAAATTAGGAAAATGTGTGATTTTTATTTGTTTTTCGTATTGTAAAGATGAGTTGAAGAGAATGAAGAAATTCTATACATTTTAAAATTTTACTACAAAAAAGGTAAAAATGCAACGCAAGCCGCGAAAAAAAATTGCGATGTTTATGGACCTAGTGCAGTGTCTGTGAGAGTAGCACAAATTTGGCTTAAGCGTTTTCAATCCGGAAATTTTGATGTCAAAGATGCACGTCGCTCTGGTCGCCCGATGACGGATAAAATTGATGCCATTTTTGAAAAAGTGGAGCAAGATCGACATATCAGTAGTTACAACGTAGCTTAAGAACTGGAAATTGACCACAAAACAGTTTTGGCGCATTTGAAAAAAACTGGGTACACAAAAAGGTCGATATTTGGGTACCCCACGAGCTCACTGAAAGAAACCTAATGAACCGTGTACTCATTTGTGATTCTTTATTACGACGTAATGAAACCGAACCATTTTTGAAGAAGCTGATAACTGGTGATGAAAAGTGGATCACGTACGACATGAACGTGCGTAAAAGATCGTGGTCAAAGGCCGGTCAGGGTTCACAGACTGTGGCGAAACTCGGGTTAACTCGCAACAAGGTGATGCTGTGTGTGTGTGGTGGGATTGGAAGGGCATTATTCATTATGAGCTGTTACCACCAGGCAGGACAATCGATTCTGAACTCTACTGCGAACAACTGATGAGATTAAAGCAAGAAGTTGAGAGAAAGTGGCCGGAGCTAATCAACAGAAGGGGTGTGGTTTTCATCATGATAACGCAAGACCTCACACATCTTTAGCCATTTAGCAAAAACTAAGAGAGTTTGGCTGGGAGGTATTAATGCATCCGCTGTATAGTCGTGACCTTGCACCTTCAGATTTCCACCTGTTTCGGTCTTTTCAGAATTTTGAGGCAGTGTCAGGTTAACATCACGAGATGACTGCCAAAACTACTTGTCGCGGTATTTTGATCAGAAACTCCAAAATTTCTATAGCAATGGGATCATGTCCCAACCTACAAGATGGCAAAAAGTTATCGAACAAAATGGTATCTACATACTTTAGTTAAATGTAAATAAACTATATTAAAAGTGTTTTGAATTTTCTTAAAAAATGCGAAGAAACTTTTCCCCAACCTAATAAATATATTTAAAGTTTTTCTTTGCGTGACAAAATCCTCAATGAGGAAATCCGCAGAAGAACTAAAGTTGCCGACATAGCTCTCAAAATTAACAAGTTGAAATGCAATGGGTAGGCCACATCGCTCGTAGAACGGATAACCGTTGGGGAAGAAAGGTTCTCGAGTGGAGACCACGGACTGAAAGACGCAGCGTAGGCCGGCCAAGGACAAGGTGGACCGACAATCTAGTAAGAATCGCGGGGAGCCGTTGGGCGCAAACGGCTACCAACCGCTCGTTGTGGCGATCTAAGGGGGAGGCCTATGTTCATCAGTGGACGTCTTCCGGCTGATGATGATGATATTTAAAGTATACTTGTATCGCCAAAAAAATATCCGTTCAGCCGCAGTCTGGCTGTACTGACACTCGTGCAGAATAGATCTTTATCTAATCGCTTACTCAGCTTATTATAGTTGTCGCTTGCTCGCCACAAAAATGAATTTTGCCTGTAGTTGGTACCAACTACAGAGATATGGATAGGAGGATTAAATCTCTTAGGCTTAAATGGTCACTTATTTTAATTTTCCTTAACAAATCGGCACAGTTAATATTATTCGAAGCTATTTTTAATAGCAATGACAGATTTTCGAAACAAGAACACGCAAAGTATCGAATTTACGGACAAAGGAAACCAAATCCATTGCAGAAGCGTTTTTTGAATTTGGAACAATACAACGCTCCAGCAATGTTGTATGAAACGGCCCTAGCACGCCGTTTCATACAACATTGCTGGAGCGTTATTAACTAAATACTCTTTAATTGGATCTCTTTTATCATTCTTGGCATACCAAAGTAAGTCTCTTTGCTTAGTACAAATTGTGTTCACGTGGACGTACAGCCATATATGCGTTTGCCTTCCGGCACAGATGATAAATATAAAATTGGCGGCAAAACTGAAAATTTGTCTTGATTTGTTATTTTCATACATAAGTAATAACTATAAATTTAATAATTAAAATGAGTTCCAGCGGATCAGACAGTGAAATGGAGATTGAGTGTACTCCACCAGATTTAAGATCAGAAGCCAAATTGGCAATGGAAAATCTGCTTCCAGCGAAGTCAAAAGAAAAATACATGAAATTATATGAGTTGGAAAAACGAGAAACAAGTGAACATTTTCTCCGAAACAGTATTTTTGGCGTATTTAAATGAGATTGCTAAAATTAAAAAGCTATCTACATTATGGGCAATTTATTCCATGCTAATATGTACAGTTCATGTTTAAAACGGCATTAATTTGAAAAATTATGAAAATTTAACTACTTTTAATATCAATTAAATTAAATGTATATAATAAAAAGTATCTTTTATTTCTCTGCATTCTTTTGAGAAAAGCACTATATATGCCTCGACGGAAATGGCAATTGCCTGTCTCGCATTAGTGAAGTTCTCGCCTACGGCGCGGCCTTCAAACTCATACTCGGCTTGAATTGCCTATTTCCCGGCCTTTGCAACAATCAACTATTACACAAGAGATGAAATTACACGCGTTTTTATAAAGGTGGTAAGGAGTTATAATACTTAAAATCCCCACATGTTTGTCGATCTACATAGGTACCTAGATAGGTTTACGAAGAAAGTACGTCGCTGCCAATATAGGTACAAGTGCTACCTAGAACTACCTACATCAACATTAAAAATACACTCGAGTCCGAATGTAATGGCAGTAAAAATATATAACAAAATACCAGAACAAATTAAAGCACAAGAAAAAGACAACATCTTTGAATATAGATTAAAACATATACTAATGGTAAAGAGTTACTACACACTAGACGACTTTTTACCGACAAGACATGTGAATAATTTTCTACAATAATGATTTCAATAACCAATAAAATTCAAAACATAAAATCGCTCAACTTAAACTCCACTAGACCTGCCTAGTAAGCTTTAATATTGCTACACCCTTACTTGCAGGGTACATATGAAGTGCTGGACTCTTGACTAGTCAACAAAATCTGACATGTAACATTTTAATCCACTTTGTATGAACGTAATAAAATACTAAATACTGATTACTGAAGTAATGACCTTATTCAAAAACAAATACTATAAAACTTAATGATAACATTTGGCCACGGTAGACGGTACCGCTCCCTAAACCTGTTATTTGCAAAGATAAGGGTATTTGCTCAACAACAAACAAACTTATTCTCAGGTTCTTGAACGCGAGCTCCAATTCCGTTTGGGTGGTATTGCACTCGCCTGCGAGTAAGGTCGTAGTGTCCACCAAGTTTCCCAAACACGGAAGGTGCTCACCTAACACAAGTTTACAAGTAGCCAAGTCAAATTTCGAAACACGAAAAAGTTTGCGTAACAACACCGTGCGCCGGCAGTCTCCCCCGAGGACTCGACCACAACAAATTACTGGCAAACAACTTCCAAATAAATTAACTCTCAACTTTCAAGCGTTTTACTTTCTTTTTGTAAGACGAAAACAATTTCCTTTGTATTTTGTTTGTGTAGTAACGTGCTTGCGCTTGGCCACCGGTGACGATTTTATTATAAGGTTTCGTCAAGTCACATTTAGTATAGTCAAGTCAAATAATCGGCCTACTTGTACTCGATATTTATAGGTATTTATTTCCGTATTTAGCGCAGAGTATGAGAAAATTATCATGTTTGAATCGGTCTTGTAACCATGTTACACGTTTCAGTATTTCGAATACCGAAATTTTCTTCTGAATTGTGTAGCTTGTGATAAATAGTTTTTCAACACACTCGCTCGTAAAGTACGCCATAGTACATCGTTATTAGGGCCTTAAACCGAACTATAACACACGCGTGCGTAATAATATAACACACTAGTGCATAATAGAATTATTCCTACAAAGTTAAGTTAGTACCTAACTGCAAACTATATGCAAGTAAACAGAGCATTTTCAAATTAACCGGGTAATACAGTTTTTGTAGCAAAACAAAGACGTTTTATGCTATTACATTTTTGGAATAAATAAATGTATCCTTAATTAAGACGAAAAAACATGTATTATTACCAAATTACTTATAATTCACAATAATTTGTTATAAAATATTTGTATTTTATCACTAAATATAATTTTGAAGTAGGCTGTATGTATGGTTATATGTATTCAATCAACTTACATTTGGCGCGTGCAAAAAAAAAACTTTTTGCTCTGTGGTAAATAATTGTAAAAATGTCAAGTTTTAGTACAGAAGATTAACAATTGATAGATTTAACCCCGCCATATGGCAAATGCACAAACCGTGCGACGCCACAAAAAAAAACCCCGCCAGCAATACTAAATGCAGCACAAAATGCAAATGAAAGCCTAATACCTGCAAAATCTAGAGCAAAGTACTTAGCTGCTTACGATAGTTTCATACGATGGAAAAGCAACATAAAACCCCAGTCATTTTCTGAAAATGTGTTTTGGCGTATTTCTTTGAACTCGCCAATACATACAAACCCAGCTCCCTGTGGTGCATCTATTCCATGTTAAGAAGCATGGTTAAGCTCAAACATTGTGTTGATATCAAAACGTACTGTAACCCACAACCATGTAGGTACATCTCGTAGCATGAGTTATTTGGTGCCTTCTCCTTCCAGTAATTTGTATGATTTACCTTTGTCGCCGAAATTTACACAAGAAGTAAATGAAGATACTAAAGACGTGGCAAGTACCAATGTAAGACTGATTGTGAAATCGCCATCAAAAACAATCCAATATTATTTTGAAAATTGTACATTCACCAATTGTTTTAATAATTAAACGATTTATGCAATACGTGTTTGTTTATTTCCTCGCAAGTGTGTTGAAAAAGTGCGTGTGAAACTCGTGAGCAATTAGCTCACTAGATACTCGGCTTATTTACGCCCTCGCCTACGGCTCGGGCTGCAAACCACAGCCTCGTGTATAATGAGCAACTTAGCTCACTTGTATCATAATATACTATTATATTTCTCAACTTGTCCGCGAGACGTGGTTCCACGGTAACCAAGGAATCCAAAACTACGTTAATATTCCAGGTTACTCGTAATCATTCCACTTTCGGCGCTGCAAACTCATTTATTTATGTTTTCACTAAACTTAAAGTAGATATTGCCGTTCTTACTAGCAATTCAAATTGTTGTTTATTCAACTTTCGCTAATTACAGACGTTTTGTTGTCAAGTAATCTTCCGGAAGAGTTACAGAGACTTTGTCTTTGATTTCAAGGAGAAGCTAAATTAATTTTGGAATGCTTATTAGCTACGTCGAGATAGTATGATGCTCCTAATTTAATTAAACCCTCCGAATCTTATGTTAAATTAGCGAATTAAAACAGTTAATTGGGAAAAGCTTTAAATGGAAAATACCCAGCTACTTGTAGTTTACAGTCCGTTAAGGGAATCGACAGCCACAGCCGCCTCTAATATCTGTTGTGGCAATACAGATTGACACTAAACTGCGGTACAGTATCCCTTTATTCCGCGTAATTAGACATTCAAAACTCCATTCCCGGCCGAGAGCCCAATTTTGAGTGCAATTTACGGCTAATTATACCCTTAAGTACAGAGGCGCTAGAGTCGCGAGATGTCCCCAGAGGAAGTTTGGAATGGCCGCGTTAATGCCTGGAAGTGCAGAGTGCCGGGTGCCAGGGTGCCGGTACCTACCCGTCACTGTATTCCTGTCGCTGACTCAACTCGCCGCGACCCTTTGTCTTCAAACAATAACACTGTAAGGGACGCCGTTTAGGCTTTATCACGCTCTTGTAACTTAAGAAATGTGACGGTCCACGTCGCTATGGTTTTGCTCGCGGTCTTTTGCTACTTTACACATCACTGAATCATAAGTATGGTTTTTGTTTTATGCTAGGGGTAGATGCTGTTTAAACGACTAGCTCTATTTACTTATAAAATAAACCGAGATATAAAGTTACTCTCATGTTAGAATGTACAATAAAAACCCAAGAAAGACAAAATCTTACAAAAGTTATTCTATAAAATTGTTTAACGAGTAACTAAGAAACTTTATAAATGACACACACTCACGTTCAGTGAATCAAATTTATATTTTTAAAAACCATGTGAATTAAGAGCAATATAATGTTTGGATCCCGGTCGCGCACCAGTTAAACAACTCTGATCAACCTATAAACAATGACATAACAGTGTATTACGATTTGCCAAGAGTATGTGTTCTCATTCGGCAAACCAACACACCAAATGTGCCAATATCAATAATTTGACGTGAATCTTATAAGAATACACGAGCGTAAGTCGTAGGTATAAAGACGTGACTACACTCAGGAACCCGACTTCGAGGGAGGAAGTCGGTAGGTCAAGACCTCCGTTTTTTAAAGGCACTGAACCCTTTCACCACGCCAGTTTTCTTACCGCCGTGCACCACAGGACCATAAGACCTTTTGATCATCACATTTTGTTTGCCATTTGTCCTGTTTTTGTTGCAGCAGAAAGTTTTTTGATTTTTTGCATCTACTTAATTTCTAATTTAAGTCAGTGAGACAGAGCACTTCCCTATACCACTGAAAGTACTAACAATAGACGAAAAGATATCGTCCTCACTAACAACACCCCAGTTAAGCATGCTTTTGCATCCAGATTTCTAGTGTTCCTAGGACCATT
The DNA here is from genome assembly GCA_918857605.2 of Philereme vetulata. Classification (NCBI taxonomy): domain Eukaryota; kingdom Metazoa; phylum Arthropoda; class Insecta; order Lepidoptera; family Geometridae; genus Philereme; species Philereme vetulata. The sequence continues at coordinate 514,763 of OU975438.1, read as the reverse complement.
GCTGTACAACAGGCTAAATCGTAAATTGAGCATCCACTCAATGAACTTTTCAAACTATAAAAGAGCCTTACAGTCTGCTCTATCCAACCTATCTTACGAGGAAACTGAGGAGTTACTAACCGTTATAAAGTAAGATTTTAAATATAGTATAGTACGTAAACTCATGCCTGCCATGTTTGCACTTAGTTTATTTAGTTATTTTTATTCATTATGCAAATAGATTCTTAGTTTTGTTAATTTGAGTATTCATAAGTTACCCCAGTCCAGTCTTTTTCGCCTGAGATACAGATTTTCCTAGTTCAGGCAATATATAAAATCTTACCTATAAGTAGATATTAATCCCTAATGTTAATCTTAGTAATATGAAAAATTATTTTTTTTTATTTATTTAGTTACTTAATCTTCTTTTTCTGTTAAGGTTGTTCAGTGAAATAAATGTTTTAAATTTAATATATTAATTTATTTTCGAACCCTCTTTCAGACCTATTTTACTGTTTACTACGAAATAGCCAAAACCCGACAAACATATAAACAAACAAAGCAATAATACAAGCTGCATTTTCTTAATTATTTTCGTATTATGATGCGGAGCGTAGACGTGAGAAGATAATTTGGTTTAATATATTACGCAGCTCCCAGTATGTAGAATGAGATTAAAGCGAACATCATAATGCAATTAACCCTGCCTTAAGGCCACAATTAAAGCTCCTCAAATTAGATATTCGGATAAAGTCTTTTGAGATTGGCTTGACAATGTCTAAGCCACCCTTTACTTATTCAAATATCCGTTATGATCAATACTGTATTCTATCAAAGTACAAGACGAAGTTATTTCGCCTCGAAATTCACTTTAGCAACGTTAAAACTAAAAGCATTTCTGGGTTCCTTAATCAACGGACGAATATTAATTAAATTAGTTAAAAGTTTTTATAACAAGCAAAGGGAAAAGAAATGGTTCAGCTATAAAGAAAAATTGATAAAACTGATCGAAGGGGTGCGCATTTTCCGCGAACCATTAGTTATGTTATGTAAAATATAGAAAATGTTATGTAAAATGAGGCATATAATTTATTTTATAGTATGCCCACTTTACGTGTGCTTTATTTGTAACGAAATAAATATATTTTAGGATTGATGCGTCACAAAAAGCCCGTCTTGTAGAGTAAGTGATAACCGTGACAAAACAAGATTTGCAAAAAAATATTCTTTGATTATTTTAAAAATCCTACTAATATTATAAACGCAAAAGTTTGTATGTATGGATGTATGAACGTTTGTTACTCTTTCACGCCAGAACGGCTAAACCGATTGCGATGTAATTTGGTATGTACGTAGATCATAACCTGGATTAACACATAGGCTACTTTTTCTTGGCAAAACACGCGTGCGAAGCCGCGGATTGGTCAGCTAGTTATTAAATATATTCTTATATTTCTATTTGTATTGTTTTTATGGTGGATATTAGATTTAGAGATAATCTTAAAATTCCCACCGTTTTGTAGACCAAGAGTGTTCAGAATATACGTTAACTTACTCCTTGAAAAATATGAGTGCAAATTGTATAATGACTAATGTATATTCATGGAGCGTGCCGAGCTAGATGTATTACCGGTGAGCGTCTCTACTCGGCGCTCTGACAAATGTGTATCTACACCACGCTGCCTATCTCTTTACAATTATAGTATACATACATTCATGTTTCGTAGTTAGAAAAGGTTTCAAACTCGGTTAAATTCTTAATCGGTTCTTATCGGTTAATTTAAAAAAAAAGTATAATCGTATTCTATCAGTTATCTGGTACACATAGTACAAGCTCTGCTTAGTTTGGAGCTAGATAGCGCTCTGTGAAATGTCCAGTCATATTTATTTATTTATATTTATACTAATAGAAAAAAATATGTGCGCATTTACTCAAAACAGTAAAAAACCTAATTTTTTTTTAAATGTATAGATGTTCGTTTGACCACAATCTCACCTGATGGTAAGCGATGATGTGGTCTAAGATGAAGCACTAAGAAGACACAGAAAAACCTGTTCACTCTTACCTAAAGAGGCCCGGATTGTATTCTTTATGAAAAACAGACGACGGTAGAGTGTTCCGTAGCTTAGCTTTACGCATCAACAACGTAGAACCAAAACGGTGTGTGCGAATGGCTGGCATAACAACCAGGACTATCCTAACTTTGTAAGGAAACGTAGGTATTAATAAATAAATAAATAATGCTAGACATTTCACAACACATTCATCATATCAAGATATTTTTCATTTTTTTTTTTTGTTTTTATTATTAAGAATCATCAACACAGCATACACGGACAATATCCAGTGGTTACAATTATAAATGTTGCACTATATCCATAAGGGGGTTGTTGCCATACTCGCCACGCTTGGCAGGCGGGTTGGCGAGCGTAGTATAGGTATTGAAAACACGAAAAGACGCTGCTGCCCATCTTTCGGAGGTATCCCTTAGCAGACTCCTACTGCATCCACGGGCGAGAGCGGAGGGGCAACATTCTATTGCCGGCGCCCCACGACATAAATGTTAGAACTTTGTGCTAATATAATCACAGATGGTAGACTGCCTGCAATAATATTTTATTCCGAGCGAGTAAATTAATTGTATTTTAATGATAAACTGCATCTAGAAGTAGATGCATCAGCGGACGAGATCAATAACAGGTTCGTAGAAACCGTCCATACGGTGAGGTCCCAGTTCTTTAAGACCCCCCGTACCAATAGACCTCAGAAACTCTCTGATGACACCCTTAACCTCATGGCTGAACGACGTTCTTTGCGACTGCAGTCTCCCGATGATGCTCAGTCACATTGGCAGCTCAATAGAAAGATTTGGAAATCCTTGTGGCACGATATTCGTACCTTTAATACATCTCGTATTAAAGATACGATAGAGCGGAATAAAGGCTCCAAAGTGTTCGTGAGAGATAATTCTATTGGGCAGAGCCGCATGACGAAGCTGAAGAGGGAAGATGGCAGCATAACGTCAAGTAAAGCGGAAGTGTTAAGGGAAGTCGAAAGGTTCTATGGACGGCTCTACGATTCGGTCACTAAACCTGTTTGCAGTGCGACCAACGACCCAAGAGCCAAACTGACCCGACATTATACCGAAGATATTCCGGATATCAGCCTGTATGAGATCAAGATGGCCTTGAAGCAGCTTAAGAACGACAAGGCGCCGGGTGAGGACGGAATCACTTCAGAGCTTCTGAAAGCGGGTGGATCACCGGTACTTAAAGTCCTTCAGAAGCTCTTTAATTCCGCCTTGCTTGAAGGTACGACGCCAAGAGCATGGAACGAGGGCGTGGTGGTTCTGTTTTTCAAGAAAAGTGACAACACCTTGCTTAAGAATTACAGACCCATCTCGCTTTTGAGCCATGTTTATAAGCTGTTTTCGAGGGTTATCGCGAACCGTCTCGAACGCAGGTTTGATGACTTCCAGCCTCCCGAACAAGCCGGGTTCCGTAAAGGCTACAGTACCATAGACCACATACATATGCTGCGGCAAGTCATACAGAAGACCGAAGAGTATAACTTGCCGCTATGTCTCGCGTTTGTGGACCATAGTCCACAAACGCGAAGAGAAGGCTTTCTCATAAGAAAGCCTTCGATTCGATCGAAACATGGGCAGAACTTGAGTCTCTCCAACGATGCCGTATTGACTATCGGTACATCGAAGTGTTGAAGTGTTTGTATAAAAACGCCACTATTTCAGTCCGAGTACACGAACAGAGCTCGAAGGCGATTCCCTTAAAAAGAGGCGTAAGACAGGGAGATGTCATCTCTCCGACACTGTTTACGACCGCATTGGAAGATGCCTTCAAGCTTCTGGAATGGAAAGGACTGGGCATCAATATTAACGGCGAATACATCACTTACCTTCGGTTTGCCGACGATATTGTGGTCATGGCAAAGTCGATGGAAGAGTTCAGCACGATGCTCAAAGGCCTCAATCGAGTGTCCCAACGGGTAGGACTTAAAATGAACATGGACAAGACGAAAATCATGTCGAATGTCTATGTCGTCCCTGCCCCAGTTATGGTTGAGAACTCGGGTCTTGAAGTTGTCGACACGTATGTATACCTAGGACAAACAGTCCAATTAGGTAGGTTCAACTTCGAGAAAGAGGTCAATCGTCGCATTCAACTGGGATGGGCAGCGTTTGGGAAACTTCGCAACGTCTTTTCGTCCAACATACCTTAGTGCCTTAAGACGAAAGTCTTCAATCAATCTGTGTGTTACCAGTGATGACATATGGAACCGAGACGTGGTCCTTCACTATTGGCCTTATGAATAAGCTCAGAGTCGCTCAACGAGCTATGGAGAGGGCTATGCTCGGGGTTTCTCTATGGGATCGAATCAGAAATGAGGAGATACTTAGGAGAACTCAAGTCACCGACATAGACCGACGGATTAGCACGTTGAAGTGGCAATGGGCAGGACATATAGCGCGCAGAACAGATGGCCGATGGGGCCGAAAAGTTATCGAATGGAGGCCACGGGCCGGCAAGCGCAGCGTAGGACGTACACCTACAAGATGAGCAGACGACTTGGTAAGAACCGCAGGTCGGCGTTGGATGCAGGCCGCTTCCAACTGCAGTTCCTGGAGATCAATGAGGGAGGCCTTTGTCCAGCAGTGGACGTCCTACGGCTGATATGATGATGATGAATGATAAACTAAGATGGCATGCACTAACTTCTTGCCAACAATACATTTCATTATATTATAACAACTACAAAAATTTAAAAAAAAATCAAATAAGTTAATTCATTCCTATTTACAAATTTAAAACACAATAAAATTATATATGTACCTATCAACTACATAACTATGTACACTATTAAAAAAAAGATTTAAAATTAGATTAGGATTAATAATATCATAATTTTTTATTTATAAAATGTTTATACGGTCATACAGGTAAGTACAAGAATGATTCACAGATTAACCTGGGATAAGCTGTTTTTAAACATTCTTACAGTTCCAACAAACATGTCACCTCCCTTGCTCTTAGCCACACAATTATATTGGCGGACTATCCTGTTCAGAGGTGCATTAATACCGAGATTGGATTTAGAAGAGCTTGGCTGAAAAGGATTAAATCTCGAGATCCTTGGCAACCTAGAAGGAGCAGAGAAATTTAGGGCAGCGAGTAACTCCGGAGCGTCCAGGGTACCGTTTGCGAGCTTAAAAAGAAATACATTGTCCAGCAATTGTCTTCAATCCGTTAACGAGGTCATTTTAAATAATTTAAGACGATCCTCATAACTAAGAAGGATTTTACCTATATGACAAGCGTAAGTTAGGTGCCACAAAAACCTTTTTTGGATTCTTTCTAGTATTTTTTTGTAAACCTCATAGAATGGATTCGAACCGACACAGCAATACTCGAGGCTACTTCTAACAAATGAATTGAACAGGGTTATCTTGACCTCTGATGACTATCTTGACCTTTACAATTGCGTAGGAAAAAACCCAGAGATCTGCAAGCCTTTTGTGGCAATATCATTGATATGAAGGTTAAACCTCAACTTACTGTCGAGCACAATTCCTAAGTCTCTTGTATTGTCTTTTTGAAGTAATGTTTCATTATTAATTAAGTACTTCCTAGATGGGCAAACTGCACTTCTTGAGAATCTAATATAAAAGCATTTCTTTGTATTCAGATCCATACCGTTAACGATGCGTATAGACGGTGCAAATCCTCCTGAAGTAGAGATGCATCGCTATCACTATCAACCTCTCTGAATAACTTTAAGTCGTCCGCATATAAATAATAGTTAGAGTGCAAAAAACAGCTACTAATATCATTAATATATAAGTTAAAAAATAATGGACCCAGATGTGAACCCTGTGGTACGCCAGATTTTCATGGGAAAGGCTCAGACGTAAAACTATTCACAACAACTCTAGAGTTTCTTCCAGCTAGGTATGACCCACACCAAGAAAGTAAAGGTCCCGATATACCATAAAATGATAGCTTACGAAGCATGACTTGATGATTAACTCTGTCAAATGCCTTACTAAAGTCGATGGATGAAGAAACCTTGTCAACAAAGTCAGCAAGGTTTATTGCCGTAGACCTCGCTTTCATAAAGCCATGTTGTTGAGAGTCCATATGAGGCTTAATATGCTAAGACAAAATTGGGTGCAGCAGCTACTCAAAAATCTTTGCAAATATGGGCAGTTTTGAAATAGGTCTGTAGTTTTTTACCAAATCACTTTCGCCACTTTTGAAAATAGGCTTCTTTCCACAAACTAGGAAAGATGCCTGTGCTCAGTGATTTATTATAAATTAAACAGAGCGGCTTTGCTAATTAAGGGGTGCATTTTGCCACAAAGATTGAAGGTAAGCCATCAGATCCAGCTCCCTTAAAATGATCCAGTCTTTTTAGTGTGATAACTTATATTTATTTATATATTCATATTTTTTTGTAATTGTGGTACCTACAGTGCGGGCAGTCATCCGTGATATCATTATATTTATATGGTTCCAACGGAAGATCAGCGTTGTGCCAAAAGCACAACAAATGCTGAGTTGGACGCCTTTTGTGACGTCGGTCATTTATATATAGGTAATTGTGAGACACACATTTGTTGGGTATTGCTGCTTTTGTGTGTATGAATATGTTCTTCTGTGTGTATCTTATTTGTGTGCTGTGTTGTGTTTTGTACCGTCATAAATTTTTTTTTTGTCTTTCTTTCATATCAGCCACAGGACGTTCACTCCTGAACATAGGCCTCTCCCGATAGATATCTAGAGTGACCGATTTTGTGCGGCCTGCACCCAACGGCTCTCAGCAACCTTTATCAGGTCGTCTTTCCATCTCGCAGGGGTCCGTGCTACGCTTCGGTTTTTCGGTGCGCACTCTCCACTCTAGAACCTTTCTGCCCCAACGGCCGTCAGTCCTTTGAGCTATGTGCCCCGCCCACTGCCACTTCAGCTTGCTAATCTTTCTAGCTATCTGTGACTTCTTTTAAACACTCGCTAAACAGTGTTTATTTTTGGAAATACCCTAGGTGTTTTTGATAAACACATTAAATAATGACCTATCTATGTATAAAAAAACAAAGTCGGGTTAGTTACTCCATTTATAACTCAAGAACGGCTAGACTGATTTTGATAATCTTTGATTTGTTGGATGTGTCTTCGCCCCGAATAGCAGAATAACTATTAAAATATCGGAAAAATTTACGCAAAAAGCAATTATGAAGAAAATTCATTTTCTCATACATCAATGCAGCTAATGACGGCCGCTTGACAATTTTACTGGTGACGTGTATTGGCAGTCCGCGTCATATGAATGTCAAAGCGGGACGTAGTTCGCCGGGTCAACTAGTTAGTGATAAATTGATGTTACAATCTTCTTGCTTCGAACTTAGGCACGACAATTATGCAAGCTAAGCGCAAAACTGTTTAAGCCAACTAATACAGCGACTTATGAGCAAAGATAACTATGAAGTGGACTCAAACAAATACTAGGGGTCACATGGAAGACCCAGTGCATGACGAGATCAGCTTAACACATGGCCTGGCTCAGCGCATGAAGACTGGAACAAGGGAAGTCAGTGCAGTGGGCAAGAAGGCAGTGCAAATCATGCATTAACAGCTAAATGAAAATCATTATACCAGTGTCAAAATCACATTCATTTTCTACTCCTACTAGCTTAGCAACGATGGATATAGGCGAAAATATAATGGAAAGTACAAACCAATAAAAATAATCTTCGCTCAAAATAAGTGATTTATTTAATTTTTACACTAATATCATAAATGTAAAAATTTTGATGTTCGTTAGTTTGTTACTCAATCACGGCGTAACGGCTTAACCGATTTCGATGAAATTTGGTATATACGTAGATTATAACCTGGATTACCACATAAGCTACCTTTTATCCCATAAATCAGTTTCGATGGGATAAAAATGGGGTGCCAAGCCAAGTTGCAACGGCGAGTTTAGTTTTATTTCTAGGTTACCTACACGTTTAATAGTTTAACGCGTACAAAGTCGCGGGCAACAGCTTGTTAATTATAAATGACCAAATATTTATACATACATTTAAGCATAGTGCAATCGAACGAAATAGACTGGTTTCACTGAAATATTCACGGGATGCCAAAAGCTGAACGGATTCGCAAACAATAACATAATATTTTATCTCTTCTTGATTTAATTTGATATAAATATTCAAATCCAGGTTCTTTGTTGAACTTAAAACCGGTTATAGATCTTCTTGAGTTAAATTGCGCGCCCACTTCGCCATAAAAACAAAGCCGAATTATATTTTTGTCATTGCAATTATAAGATACTAGCTGATCAATCCGCAGCTTCGCACGCGTAGTTTTTCAATAAAAACATTACCCTCCTTCTTGCGCAGTTGGTAAAAGGTAGCCTATATCACCCAAGAATAGTGTAGCTTTCCAACAGTGAAATAATTTTTAAATCGGTCCAGTAGTTTCAGAGCATATTCAATATAAACAAACAAACAAACAAATCTTTCCTCTTTGTAATATTGGTATACATAATTTGAAAACTTTTAATTGTTAAAATACGTGCCATTATAAGCCACTTCACTTTCATCATCATCATCATCATCATATCAGCCGTAGGACGTCCACTGCTGGACAAAGGCCTCCCTCATTGATCTCCAGGAACTGCGGTTGGAAGCGGCCTGCATCCAACGCCGACCTGCGGTTCTTACCAAGTCGTCTGCCCATCTTGTGGGTGGACGCCCTACGCTGCGCTTGCCGGTCCGTGGCCTCCACTCGAGAACCTTTCGGCCCCATCGGCCATCTGTTCTGCGCGCTATATGGCCTGCCCATTGCCACTTCAACGTGCTAATCCGTCGGGCTATGTCGGTGACTTGAGTTCTCCTACGTACCTCCTCATTTCTGATTCGATCCCGTAGAGAAACCCCGAGCATAGCCCTCTCCATAGCTCGTTGAGCGACTCTGAGCTTATTCATAAGGCCAATAGTGAAGGACCACGTCTCGGTTCCATATGTCATCACTGGTAACACACACTGATTGTAGACTTTCGTCTTAAGGCACTGAGGTATGTTGGACGAAAAGACGTTGCGAAGTTTCCCAAACGCTGCCCATCCGAGTTGGATTCGACGATTGACCCCTTTCTCGAAGTTGGACCTACCTAATTGGACTGTTTGTCCTAGGTATACATACGCGTCGACAACTTCAAGAGCCGAGTTCTCAACCATAACTGGGGCAGAGACGACATGGACATTCGACATGATTTTCGTCTTGTCCATGTTCATTTTAAGTCCTACCCGTTGGGAGACTTGATTGAGGCCTTTGAGCATCGTGCTGAGCTCTTCCATCGACTTAGATAAAGATTATTCCAGTTTGGTAAATAAAACATTTAACTTTCTTCGTCAACAACGGCAAAACATAGACGTTGCACAAACCGGGAAGTAACATTATCTGATATAAGCAACTCACATCTTAATATTATCTTGTATCTCGATTACGAGACATTCCTTTTCACTTACGTGATACCGCACTCACCTGATATCACTTTAATATTATAAACTAGTTGTTACCCGCGACTTCGTACGCGTTATACTACAATGTGTCGGTAACCTAAAAATAAAGCTAAACTCGCTGTTGCATCTTGACTTGACATCCCATTTTTATCCCATGGGAACTGATTTATGGATTATATGGTAGCCTATGTAGTGATCTCAGTTATATTCTACGTATATACCAAATTTCATTGAAATCGGTTCAGCCGTTACGGTGTGATTGAGTAACAAACATCCAGGTTATAATTTACGTACATAAATAACACACAGGCTACTTTTTATCCCATGAATCAACTCCCATGGGATAAAAATGGGTTATTTCAAGGTTACTTATACATTTATTAGTGTAACGCGTATGAAGACGCGGGCAACAGCTAGTCAGTAATAAAAACTTTAAATAAAATAATTAATAATTTTACAAGGCGCCTCCCGCCGCCTACTAAGTAAATCCGAACATTTCGGCTCTTCCTCGGCACGAACACACAAGATTACATTAGAATATTCGTGAAATATTTTGAAAACCAACTTTTTCATTCCACAGCCTAAGAAAGAGTAAATATAATCAGGCGCACTCTCGAGTATGCAAAGTGTCGTGAGTTGAACCGGAGCCGTACACCCAATTTTAAGTAAATAAATGTTTGCGTCCATACCTCAGAGAATACCGTAATGGCGCCCTACTTCTCGCTCTGAATACCTAATGAACAGCCGTTTCATAATTACAATTATTTATTTTGTTATGTAATCAGCATTTTATTTTACTTGTACCTTTTATAAGGCACCGACCATTTACATAGATATTGCCGTTAACTTGAACGAACATGCAGACATAATACATATTTATTATTATTATTAAAAAAAAATAATAAATATCATTGATTTTTAATAATCAATATCGTGTCACGCTTTCCAAAATATTTTTAATTTTATTGTTTGTCCGCAAATCAGATTCAGTCCTAACGGAAGAGCAGCGTGGGTTGTTATACTCGTATTACGCGCATTATGCTGAGTTAGACTCTTTTGCTACTTATATTGCATTGTAGATTGTTTCGTTTCAAGTTATAAACCGACCAAGTGCGAGTCGGACTCGCGCACAAAGGGTTCCGTACCATTATCTATAAAAACAAGCAAAAAATATCACGTTTGCTGTATAAAATTGCTCGACTTAAATATTTGTTTATTTTAATTAAATTATTATTTTTAAAGTGAATATATAATTAAATATTCTGTGAATATTTCAAGCGTTTACCTGTTGCCGTTATCAATATCGAGCAAAAACGAGCAAAAAAATCACGTTTGTTGTATTGGAGCCCCCCTAGAATATATATTTTATTCTGCTTTTAGTATTTGTTGTTATAGCGGCACTAGAAATACATCATCTGTAAAAACTTCAACCGTCTAACTATCACGGTTCATGAGATACAGCCTGGTGACAGACGGACAAAAAGACAGACGGACGGACAGACAGCGAAGTCTTAGGGTACCGTTTTACCCTTTTGGTACAGAACCCTAAAACAGACCCAACAGTTGTTTACATAGTCCTAACCCTACACTATGATTCCCTGCCTCTTGGATATAACTAGCAAATCCAAAATCATAATACCAAAACAAACACCCCTAACCAAATCAAAAATACATTCTGTAATAAACTAGTGGTTCGCACCGAACTCAGATCTCACGAGTCTCCGATTCAATCAAAAAAATATTATTTGTAAACTTTGACTATCAAAACAGTGCCACGAAATTAAAAACCAAATTAGTTGACCTGCAGTTTCATTCAAATTACAGGTAACAAGAGTTAATGTATTTTGGTTATTTTTAAGGGCAGTTATTCTGGATTTCAGACTTTTGCCTATATTTGTGACACTAAAGCTACACGCATACCAAATTTTTGTAGTGTGGGGTCACTGGTGTACCCTGTGAATTTTATCAAAGTTCAGTATTTATTATAGCTAATAACTCATAAACTATAAAGACTTTACTAAAAATAAAAAGGAACTCTAAATGTACTAATAAAGACCTTTGATTTGACGTCCCATTTGACTTAATAGTCTCGTTTTCGTTTTTTTCCCCTCTTGAACCCCAATATCTCAACAACCCAACAGGTAGGCAGTGATTGTGCCATCACTACCTAACTATGTATCAAATTTTACGATGATCGGATCAACGCTGTGAAAGTTATCCTCGGACAAGCAAACATACATACATACATATATTATAAGTATGTATTTACAAAAAAAATGTATATAACTATTCTATCCGTTATCTGGTTCCCATAGTACAAGCTCTGCTTAGTTTAGGGCTGGATAGCGTTGTGTGAAATGTCCAGCAATATTTATTTGTTTATTTTATTTATTTATTTATATATACAACGCCGATTTGTCCAAATTGATTTAGAGATCTCGCTTGGGTCGATCAATAAAAAAATAAAACAATCCATTTTTTGTCTGACAGCGGGAGTTGAACCCGAAACCGGGTAGGTTGCTTCTGAATGAGTTACTTACCCACTGTGCTTCAAAGTATCCAAACGTAAATGCAACAGTGCCTACTTTCTAATCGCTTGCAATACCAGTGTACCTAAAAGGAAATAGTGGAAAATAGAACATCCCCATGGGAATGAACGGCTACGCCGTAGACTGATGCTACGAGCTACGAACAAAACACGTAGCAGTGCTACGAATAGATTGCAGGGCTATTGTCGCTCAATGATTCATGTTCGGATGTTGTAATTTGCATTTCATTTGCCAAAACAATCTAACAACGCGTTGAATTTAGTGGTGGTGTATGCATACAAACCGCCGTTACCAAAATAATAAGAGTACAGTATAAAAATACACAAATAATATATATTCCTTGAAGAGTACTTCAAAGAAATTAATTTGATTTTCACACACCGATTCGATTTCGTTACCAAGTGGTATTAATTCCAATCTAGTTTTGATCAAATCATACTGAACTGAAAGAAAATGTCAATAAAAATAAATAAAAATACTTTTTGATGACAGCTTTCAAATATGTTTTTGACAGTGGTAAAACACTTTGTTTATACCTCGCCGCTCTGAATACCAAAGTTTAGACATCAAGGAATCATATGCCTTTAACCTTTCATACTTTCAATAATATGCTAACGGTCAAAATAATAGTATACGTAAAGGGTACAGACAGGGTGACCCTGAATACATCTACATACTAATTGGATGACCGGCTTCTAAAAAGAGGCGCTTATCAATACGGGGCATTAACGATCGTTTTTGGGGGCTATTAATAAGTGTTTTTGTAATGTAGCCAATTGTAGCCTGTTGTTTACTTAATAACTAGCTGTTGCCCGCGATTTCGTATGCGTTACACTACTAAATGTGTAGGTAACCTAGAAATAAAGCTAAGCTCGTTGTTGCAACTTGACTTGATACCTAATTTTTATCCCATTGGATTTATGCGATATAACGTAGCCTTTTTTTCATTTATCCATATATTCAGTTTATTATCAACGTATATACCTCCGTGGCGCAGTAGGTGAACAGCCGTCTGAGATGCAGGAGGTAGTGGGTTCGATTCCCGCCGCGGAACAAACGTTTGCTTACCATCAGACGAGATCATGGTCAAATACTAGTATAAAATTTATTTCAAAAAACTCCTAAGCCCGGGCAGTATTGCCATTCTGATGCTACTCGGTTGTCACCGCTTTTCGCTTCGTGGCTATATCTAAAAGACATTCTCAAAAATAAACCAACATTGGTGTGTTTCGGTTTGAAAGGTAAGCTTGCCGGTGGAATTACAGGCGCACGAGACTTCACACCTGCATGCCTCAAGTTGTTGGACGCAGGAAAGTAGGTCACATTGCTAAGGTGCGTGACTTACGAGGCAATTCTCTGTTATAGGCGATGGTTACCACTTAACATCAGGTGGGTCATACGCTTGTTCCGTCACCATCTAGTATGAAAAAACAATCAAGATTGTTTATACCTTTACCACCAAATATTGGTAAAAATTACAGAGAGATATCACCATATTGCTTAAGAACAGTGGTGTCCCTGTCCCGCTCATTGGCTTAGCTCAGCCTTAAAGTAAATTCCCACACATAAAAACTGCGTGCGGACAGGCCGCTGCACCTGTAAGTTTAGTAGGTAACTAGCTGACTCGGCGAATTTCATGCCGCCTTGACATGCATCATTTAAATGATCACCGTAAGAAAGAGGGAACTCCTTTAATACAAGTTAATGCAAATTAACAGATGAGATCCCAACTCATTATTTACAAGAGCCGTGGGTTACCCACAGTTCTTGTAAATTAATAAAGAATTTTTGTTTTTTTTATGCATATGACGCGGGTTGCCACTGTACGTCACCGGTAGAATTGTCAATTGAGCATCATTAGCTGCATCTATGAAGTCTAAGCTGAGTTGGACGCCTTTTTGTGACGTCTCGGTCGTTTATATATAGGTAATTGTGAGACACTCATTTGTTAGGTACCTATTGCTGTTATTATGTGTATAAATTGGTTATCTTGTGTGTACCTTACTTGTGTGCTGTGTTGTGTTATGTACCGTCACAAATAAATGTTTTTTTTTCTTTCTTCTTTTCTTTCTTTCTTTCTATGTATGAGAAAATGAATTTTATTAATAATATCTTTTTACGTGAATTTTCCTGATATTTTAATAGTTATTCGGGGCGGAGACAAATCCAACAAATCAAAGATCATCAAAATCGGTCTAGCCATTCTTGAGTTATAAATGATGTAACCAACCCGACTTTGTTTTATGTATATATATTAAATCAGTACGTTTCTATGGAGTTTTTCGGGCCGACTAGCGCCAGGGTAGTCAAAGATAGACATAACTGTTGAGGGAAATTGTTACAGGCAAATATAACCGCCTAACATCCAGCGAACCGGCATCATGTTACATCCAGTTTTTATGTTAGTTATATTTTTATCGCGCGTTTCCTTTCGCTATTAAACACTATCTATAACTATCACGATATGCCCATTTATAGAATCCGACAAACAATTTGATTCCCACAAATGTGTTATAACACAACGACATAATTGGACAATTAGTGTAACCTCGCGGCCGTGTGCGCGACATTCTGTCCCGAAACTGGTAATTATCGTCGACATGCAAACGGCTCATTTTACCATCACATGTATACGCACACGTTCTTCAAATAAAACCACTGTCATTTGTGTTAGCCTTGATTTAACTCATATCATTTGCTTGGTGAATTGTTGTTCGAATGTGTGGTAATACCTGAAACAATGTTATATTGGTGACCTCCGTGGCGCAGCGGGCGAATAGCCGGTTGAGATGCAGGAGGTTGCGGGTTTAATTCCTGCCGTAGATCAAATGTTTGCATTATCTACAAATATATATGAAATGAAAACTACTTTAGGCATTTCTTTTCTTTCGTTGGGCATTTTTGAGACGGGAAAAAACCATTGATCTCTCGACACTGTTACCGTTACCGACACTTCTGTATATCTGTAGTTTAGTCTGCTTTTATTCAAGTTTTCACTTCTGTCGGCACTCCTGGAGTGCCACTTTTTGAAGTAAATTTTTTTACGCACACTTGACTTGGGGAGTAGGCTGGTGAATGCGTTACGAAAAGTGCGAACGGAAGTTGAGAGAAAGATATAAGATAATGAAGAAAGAGTGTTACGTCTCGTATATTTTTAAACTTTAATGTGCAAGTGCGAGTTGCGTCTGTCCTGAATGAACATAGACTGATCGACCTACAGACGTGTGGACAATTTTGTAATTGAACAATTTTATAAATTAATATTTAGAAAAAGAAGTTTTACTTCAGTCGTGTGGAACACACACTCGTTTTTTTACTATAGATTATTTGATATTTGTTCCGGATCTGGGTGTTTTTCTATAAATTACAAAAAAAAGGTATATGTGTTCTATCAGTTATCTGGTTCCCATAGTACAAATTCTTCATAGTTTGGGGCTAGATATCGCTGTGTGAAATGTCCAGCACTATTTATTATTATTAAATTTATACTAACAGACTTAACTCGTAACTGTTGACAATGACAAAACCAAAGTCACTGACAAATCACATGATCGAGTATTATTATCTCAGGTATTTATGGTTATCTTACAGGTATTTTCTCATTCACATATCATAAGAGTAAGATATTCTTCTCGAAAATAGTAAAGGCATTCAGTATATGCAGTTATGTTTAACTACGCTAAGTCTGCATACGCTAAAAAGGATAAATTAAAAAAACGAGTGTGTTTTATGTAATAATAATATAAAATAACGAATAGTATTTATCAAGGTTCCCAACCATATATTAGATCAAAATACTTACCTAAACTGAAATAGAAGCGTATCGCATTCTGCATGTTTTTACGTCATAAAAGACCTGTTTTCAACCTAATTGCTTCGTATTAAAAACAACAACATCTTACGTATGCTAGTCATGGGAACATAGATTATATCGTCTAGTTACAGAATAACAACACAATGAGAAAAATACAACAAGTTTACAGTCATCATTTTTGGTATTACGGAACACGGTCAAAATCTAATCAAATTTAGAATCGTTCTATTGCTAACACTGTCGCTCTGCGTGGCTAAACTTCGTCACTAAACAGGGATAGCGATATTCAGGCCGAAGTTTTTGACGCGGCCGAATTAAAGTTGAGCTCGAGGTTCGCGCGCTTCTTAATGTTAAAAATATACGAAACTTAACGCTCTCTCTTTCTATCTTCACTAACTTATATCTTCCTCTCAATTTCCGGTTGCATTTTTCGTAACGCATTCACCAGCTTACTCCCCAAGTCAAGCGTGTGTGAAGAAGTTTTACTTCAAAAATGTTTTAGATACATTTTTCCATGTTTTTAACTACTGTGGCTGAGGCTGAGTGACGATCTAGTCTTGATTTACTTGATTATGGTGCTAATTAAAGAATTTCTCGTTATCGACACAATTATTTTGTAAACGTATTTACGAGTGCATTTAAATGAAAATTGAATAAAAAACATTGATTTGACACGACATATTAAAATAAACACAATTACAGATGGTAGGATATATAAAACTTGACTTCAATTTACAAACAAAATATAAAAGAAAATCTTTAAACCTTCCATTCCAAGATCGGTCATAGCGATAATACCTCTCGTTGTACACACGGCTACACATCAAGCTATACATTTCCAGTATAAGCTGACCTCTCATTCTACTAAAAGTCTACACAATGCGAGGCCAGCTTATTCTGGTAATGTATAGCTTGATGTGTAGCCGTGTGTACTTTGCAATTAAATAATGTATTTCTTTTATTGTTAAGATGTTGGTTTTTAAGTGGTTTACACTAAAGTTTTTTCTATTATATTCCGACCGTGATGCAGAATTAGCATGGAAAAACATATTTCTATGTTTTGTTTGTATTGCTACACATTTTTGTCTCCATGCTACGTATGTTGTCATTACGTTGTTACATATGTTTAATGTAGTAATGGCTGCATTACTGTATGCCAGAGGTCAGGAATGCCGGCAATAAACGTTTTATTCCAAAATAAGATTCTCAGCTTTATAGACCATATCCTCATTTATATTCAGTTAGTTAGAAATGTTATAAATATTACTTATACTTGAGGTATTTTTATTTTGTCATTTCATTATTGAAAACGGTACGATTTTATTCGGCAACTATCGGTCGAAATATCTATCGAGAGTTAGTGACAGCATCAACCATAAGGTCGCACAGCGTGCTATGGCTATACTGGGTGTTTCTCTACGAGATCCAATGAGAAGAGAGGGGATTCGTAGACGAACCAAACACCGACATAGCGCAAAGGATCAGCCAGCTGAAGTGGCAGTGGGCTGGGCACAAAGCTCGAAGAACTGACGGCCGTTGGGACGGAAAGTTTCTCGAGTGGAGACCACGCACTGAAAGTACAGCGTAAGACAACCCTCCAATAGATGGAAAGACGACCTGATAAACGTTTCTGGGAGCCGTTGGGTGCAGGCCACACAAGATCGGTCACTCAGGAAATCAATGTGGGAGGCAGTACGTTCAGCAGTGGACGTGCTTTGGCTGGTATGATGATGATTATATACGAGTATTATTGAAATGGGAATTCGTATAAGCAAGTTAGACAATATAATTAATTGGAGTGACGAGTTGATAACTCTACGAACTCTGAATATAAAGTGAGCCCGAGTTTTTTTAAGCCTGGTATGTTTTTATGAGGGCACCACTATGAGGTACGAGCTTCAGCTTGGGCCGTTACCAGAGGGAGATAGGAGAAGAACGCCCAGCTACATGTTGTAGCGGCAACTAAAGGTTGAACTAGCCGGCGAGGTCGGTTTATCTGTGAAGTGTTTGCTCTGTAGAATGTGGATGACTCTGAAATCTCTTCCGCGCCAGCGGAGGTGATTTCATCATCTGGATCACCGAGAACGTGTCTCGGTTGACGGAGGGTTTAGTCTCTGCCTACGGAGGGTTTGACTGGGCCTTAACCAACAGCGGTCATCGCCTTATATATACACCTTGATTCAGAAACCATGATAATTTTTGGAAACAAAGGTGTTACCATATCAAAAAAATAGTTTCGAAATATAAGTTTATAGAAGATTACTCAATTTTTACTCAATTATAAGTACTTATGGTAGGGTTGGTTTTCTAAGCAATATCCATAGAATGGAAAATAGCAATGGCTTTGTGCAATATATTATATTTTATTTCATTTTTTTAACAAAGTTATAAAATGATGAAGATATATTAGCAGAAAATATTTAACGAAACTGGTATAATCCGAGTTAAATGGGAGTAAATCACACAAGTTCAAAACAATTTTTACATTTTGACAATAATACGCTATTTCATTTTAATGTAATGCCATTCATTCACCTCTCATCCATCGAAGTAGAATGTGTTACTTTCTCGCTATTCGTGTGCTATTGTGCTTTCTTTAGTTTATGTTTTGTTTTCGTTTTTACGTTACCTATGTAATCCCATAATACAAGCGCTGCTTAGTTTGAGGCTAGATAGCGCTGTGTGAAATGTCCAGCAATATTTATTATTATTATTATTAATCTATCGCACAAGCAAAACCGCGCGCCATTATATAAAAAAATGAGGTCGACCCCTTACTTGTCATTATGACAGTGACATATCATGACATTTCTTTGTTTACAAAAGTTATACCAGGTTTCTGAATTCGAGTATAGTAGTAGTAGAGTCGACAAATAACAAAATGGCGGTGGTCGGACTAGCTCGATGGTGGATTCGTTTTCGATAAGAAATTAGTATATATTACTGTAATCATGATACAATTATCCAATCTAGTATTGTGCGTGGCGTGTGCATGACGTGAGCTTGCATGCATCGGTTGTAATGTATGAAATTCCAAGGAAAATGTCAGACCGCCGGCGTGACGCATGCGTGGCATTATTATGACACTCACGCCACGCACGTCAAGCAAACGCATTGGGTTTGCACAGGCCTTTAGACGCGGTAGAACTACAAATAGAAAAATAGAAACGTTGTTTGCTAGTGTTGTTTGTTTGCCGGTCTTCCCCCAAATTGGCTAGGCCGAATTCTGCACACACACTAATGTAAAGTCCCCTATATAAATTACACTGATATATACCCAACTAGAGTTCCGTTCTGACCACGCGCATACACTAGTTCATAAGAATGTTCCGAGCCCGATATAAGTTTTAATCATGTCAACTTCTCGATAGTTTAGTTATAATGAAACTTTCACAGATCTCAAAGTTCATTAGTAAAGGCGAAAACTTATCTGTTTGCCATTCAAGTCATTCAGTTCGCAACACTCCATGAGCGCGCCATTATTAAGAAGATACAGTCTTTTCATAGTTAAACTTGAGCACAAACTTATTCCGCTTCACGGAGGCTTCGCTACGAAATGCAGTGCACTTCGACTCGACTTATAAATTATTCAAGTAGTGAGACACTTCAAATATAGCACACTGGCTGCGCGATATTTTGAGAACAACTGCTCTGCCATAGAGCGTTCAGCCTGCTTCGATGCGGCCTGCCGCTTGACCCCGTTATAAACTTAGATTCTGATACCACAGGCCTTTTTTATCTCGCTTGTAATACGGCCACTATTGACGCCGTCAAGAACTCCCGTACGGAACACTGAAATAGATAGTAAATTGAGAACTTGCAGGGCAAACTTTGTTAGCGTCGTAATTAATTGAGATACATATCATATTATAAGCGCCGTTTTATCACTTTTACCTCAGATGTTTAGATATGCTATGTCTAAGTTCGCGTTATCTAGGTAGATAAATTGCTTCACGGAGTGGCTTTGTCTTGTGGGTGGTGACAAGCCGCGGCCGAAGCCTACGAGCAGAAGATTTCTTACCCATTTAGCATTAGGGATCACGTGTAGGGCTACGATGGTAATCTCCTATGGACGCGGGTAACTTTGACCTTCAAAAGTTATAAATGTCTTAGAAAAACGTAGTCGCTACCTTACCTGAATCTTTTCTAAAATAAGCTTCTTGAATTTAGGTATCTTTATTCCCAAAGGCAGTAAAATTTTATTTAAATTAAAAAGCACACACACTCTTCTAATATTGTCTTTTAAATTAACTGATAGTCATAACAATTATTAATATTGGTAGAGCGATCGAAAGAAAGCCAGCTGCTCGTTATCTCGTTACTAATGTTCACAGTATTGTAGGACGTTAGAGTGACTCCAGAGTCCTGAGTTTGAAACAGTAATTTTACAAATGGAAAACTTTATAGTGGAAGCCTGACATGGACTCGATGATTCCTAGTCCAAATGCAATTTAGAGCAGGAACATAATTTATCGTAGCACTAAAATAATACGCTTTATCGAATTTAACGAGCGTTTGAGTACGACGTCCATTTCATCTTTAAATATAGCTGGCTCTGTTTTGAAATTATATCAGACAGCAAATGCATTAAATTCTATAAATGGTAACTTTGTTCATATCCGCGACATAGTTGCAAAGCCCGAGCACGATTCACGGTTCGATGCCACGTTCTAAAACTAGTATAACTTTTATGTGGTTAGATTAATTATTCGTATTTCCATAATATACAATGACAGTACTGAATTCGAAAACTTATTAAAAAAATGATAATGAAAGTGATTATAATTAAATCTGTAAAACAAATGAATCTACTGTGTAAAAGATTGAGGCAAAGCAGACATGGAATTGTAAACACAAAAACCGTTAAAATGTAATTCTCTCATATTAGGCTTTAAGCTAGCCGTCTATATAGAGAGTGCCTAAGCACGGCGTCACGTTATCCACATACATATTCATACCGACTAACAGCATCAAAGTAACTCATTTACACAATATCCAAGTTAAAGGAAACATTGGAGTGAAATGATCGCGTCTGAGAGCCAGTAGCTATGCCGTCGCGTCGGTAGGTACGTTGTCACAGAATAATGACGCAAAGGCTTTATTTTAAGAACCGCTATTATCTTTCCGCTGCACGAGTTCACGCCCCGGGCTAAATTAAAATATCCCGCTACTGTACGAACTTAAAGCAAAGAAAGCTATGTTCGTGAAACTCCAACTAACATTACAAATGCAAAAGTTTGTTTGCAAGTTTGTAGGTTTTAGTTTCAATTACTCAAATATGATTTCTAAGGATTTTTATGAAGTTTTTTTATATGTTAAACTTGCACGTACGCTGCAAATTATCAACAAATTCAACGCAGAACCTCTGGGATTTGTCTGGGGCTAATACGGGTTGTTGTACTAATGGGTGTTGCGCTAAGAGAAACAGTATTATTACCTACTTTAATTAGATGTACCTTCAGTATTTCAATTAACTAT
This sequence comes from Philereme vetulata, assembly GCA_918857605.2. NCBI lineage: Eukaryota > Metazoa > Arthropoda > Insecta > Lepidoptera > Geometridae > Philereme > Philereme vetulata. The sequence goes on along the minus strand of OU975438.1, from coordinate 493,404 downwards.
GGTTCCAATTGCGCGGGTTGCCAAGGTAAGTAGTTCCAAATAAAATGTCAACATCGAAAACGTTGTAAAAGTTTTATGTTTAGCACATCTTAACCTCTTTAGAGTTCCGCAATTTACAGGTTGGGAAGTACTGCGGCCCCAAAGGAATCGCGGGAAGGACAATAAGAAGCGAGAACACGGAAGACGCTTGTGAAAAGCTAAGTTACATTTTTCCCAAAGAACTCTGTAAGTTGTGAAAGTTTAAGATTCTTCAGTTTTGGGCCGCTTTATGTATTAGGATAAAATGGTGCAAAGTAGAGCTTGTGAGATTTTTTAGGAGTATTTTTCGTCTTATTCCATAGCAGTGACCGGTAACTGACGCATAAAACTACTAAACATGCACACAGCTGAAGTGTTTGACCAATCACATGAATATTATAAATGTGAAAGTTGGAATGTTTGTTTATTTATTTAATTGTTTGTTTGTTACTCAATCACGTCGTAACGGCTGAACCGATTACGATATAAATTTTGTATATACGTAGATTATAACCTAGATAACTACATAGGCTACCTTTTATCCGATAAATCAGTTTCCATGGGATAAAAATGGGGTGTCAAGTTGCGACAGCGAGGTTAGCTTTATTTCTAGGTTACCTACACATTTAGTAGTGTAACGCGTACGAAGTCAAGGGCAACAGCAAGTGCTCTGCGCTGTGTAATTTGAAAATGGACGTTAATTATAACGCTATTATACTAACACAAACACAACCCTTCTACTGTTATACATTAACTCACTACTTGTGACGTCAATTTGACTTACATCGTTTGGTGACGTCGCGTCGGTCTCACGCACCTAAGGGATTTTCAACTTAAGATATTTCCAAGAAATTACAAATTTTAGTTACTTTAGTTATAAAAAACATATTTTTTACAACAAAACGCAGTTATTTCATATATTAGCTCGTTTATTAACAAATAAGTAGTTTTACTAAAAACACTGAACATTACAACGTGCTTCGTGAGAGATTATAAACATTTAAAAAACGAGTGTGCTTTAGACCACACCACTGAAGTAAAACTTCTTTTTCAAAATATTAATTTATAAAATCGTTCAATTACAAAATTGTCCACACGTCTGTAGGTCGATCAGTCTATGTTCAATCTGGACAGAAGCAACTTGCACTCGCACATTAACATTTAAAAATATACGAAACGTAACTCTCTCTCTTTCTATCTTCACTAACTTATATCTCTCTCTCTCAACTTACGTTCACACTTTTCGTAACGCATTCACCAGCTTACTCCCCAAGTCAAGCGTGCGTTACGAAGTTTGACTTCAAAAACATATCGCTGGTTGGTGCGAAACTCAGTATCGTGGGTCTGCATTGCTGGTGAGGTGACGCTGGCCTTCACCTTGACGGCCTGGACGATCGAATAGATAGCTGGTTGTAGAATACGTTATAAGTATCCTTTAGATTGGGTACGTATTTTGCTTAGCAGTGGAAGCATACGATGTTAGATAGGTATATTATTTACTTCTATTTTTAAATACTTCTGAGATTGAAAGAAAAACCACTTACTTGGAAGTAAAATAATCTGTTGTAAAACTGCTTGTAAAAGTTCCGACTTCAGGTCATACCTGCCTTTACCAGGCCGTATGGATGCACCGAATTCTTACACGTTATTAAACTAGTGGTTCACCCCGAACTGACATCTCGCGAGATTCCCATAACAACAAAAAATATTATTCATAATCTTTGACTATCAAAATAGTGCCACGAAACTAATAACCAAATTACTTTTCATTCAAAACACAGGTAACGGGAGTTCATGTTAATTAGTTATTCTTTTTTGGGGTACAAATTGCAGTTATTCTAGATTTCAGACTTTTGCCTATATTTGTGTCACTAAAGCTACACGCATACCAAATTTCAGCACTGTGGGGTCACTGGTGTACCCTGTGAGTTTTGTCAAATTTCAGTTTTTATTATGGCTTATAACTTAAAAACTATAAAGTTTAAACTAAAATTAAAAATGAGGTCGAAATGTACTCACAAATACCTTTTATTAAACGTGCCACTTGACCATATACTCCCATTTTGGGTATTTTTACCCCTCTTGAACCCCAATATCTCAACAACTCCCCCCCATTTTTAGCTCATTGAGTCACACCAAAATTGTGCTATCAGTCCCTACTTATATACTAAATGTTATGATGATCGGATAAACTCTTCAAAAGTTATCCTCGGACAAACACACATACATACATACAACGCCGATTTGCCCAAGTCGATTTGAAGATCTCGCTTCGCTCGATCAATAAATACCTACATCAAACCTTAATAACATAAAATACCAACAATGCACTAAAAAAATATTAAAATGTGTCAGAATGTTTGTCAAAGGAAAATATTTGACAAATAGTTGGCATATAGGTACCTACTTTCTTTCATTTTGTTTTTACCTACAGGGTGACGATGAACAGTGGCAATATTTAAACACAATGGTACTGGGTTCTTAAAACATGTAGAAAGTTATTCCAAATCCATATATTTGTTAAAACCATCTACTGAAATGTATCTATGTAAGGATTACGATAATGGACACCCCTGTGAATTACTACACTGCGTTCGTCCTCAAGCGTTAAATAAGTCAAGTAGGTAGATATCAAAGAAACGAGGTAAATAGTGCATTTATTAGATACTGATTTTAATTTAAACTTTGTCAGTACTATTTTGGAAGAATCAAATCATAAAAATAAGAGAAAACCAAGGAGAAAACTAATTCCAAAGATGTAGCTAAGATTTATTAAGTTCTAAATAGGCAGAAAGATGTTTTCAGATTTAATGTACACTTTGTTTGGCCCAGCGGCTTAGGCTGTGCGATAGAATGTATATTATATCAGTCAGGATTTTTATTTTTATAAGTTTCACTTAAAATACCTATTTAGTTAGAAAGAGATTCTTTTGGAACTGTTATATACTATTGTATTAGGTATAAGAAAGCTGATGCAGCAGTGCAAGCACATGGCACGCGACGCTTTGACGTCATTGCAATAGTCTATAAATATAGGTAAATGGTAAAATTCGAGTCAGTCCACCGTCTCGTCTCTAACCGTTTCTATAATATTAATTAATATATTGTATTCTATTTTCAAAAGTGTAGTTCTGTAATTTCAGTGTTTTATTATTTGAATAAACTCTCGTGTGTGTGTTAAAGAGTTTTTTTTAAAACTCCCCCGGAGGCTGCCCTATAACAAATTGGTGGCAGCGGTGGGATTGACATAAAGGGACAGCTCCCCGGTCATCCCGAACTCAAGGCCAGCTTCCACGAGATCGACGGTCAGTCTCCGCTTGTCGCCGAGCCCGCATCTCAACCCCGGATCAACGGTCAGCCTCAGCAACACTCCTGCTGAGCCCGCACCCGGTACACCAACGAGAAACACCCTGATACAGAACAGAACCACTACAACAATCCGCCACTGAAACACATCTCATATTCTTCGCCTTGGCAGAATCAAAGATCAAGAATGTTCCTGCGCATCATCATACTCCTGTGAGTTTCTATTTCTCTTATTACCAGTGAAAGTCTCAATTCCCAGTGCAAGTGCGTCATAAGTGTTCCCATTTTTCTTCAAAGACTCATTCCCATAAACAATATAATTTTAAGCGACATTAAATTATAAGTACCTATTTTTCTGCTGTTCTGTACTGCATAATTCGTTAAATAATCGTTTTAAATACCTAATAATTATAATTTACTAAATATTCATGCCTTTTCCGAAAAAAGAAGAGTCTCAAGAGCAATCCGAGTACTCAAGTAGTTCATCTGACTCTGAACCAGATACCACACTCGCTTCAAAACCCGTAACCAAGTCGAACTCGAAAACAAACGAAATGAGCGACAAGGTTACCCTATCGGTTTTAACTAAGTTCATCAAACCTTATAACGGGGACCGAGAATCCCTTCCCGCGTTTTTAACAAATTGCGAAAACGCAATAAGCCTTGCTAGTACAGAACAACAGAACGTTCTATGTAAGTACATTGTATCGCAACTTGAGGGCAAGGCCCAAATAGCATGTAGCTTAAAAACTTTCAAAAATTGGAGCGAAATTAAATCTTTCCTGAAAACTACATTCGCAGAGAAAAAGCACTCTTTGCACCTACTTATAGAGCTGCAGAAATGCAAACAGTTCGTGTCCGAATCAGTAACGGACTATTCGCTGCGGGTAGAGTCCTGTCTAACCAGGATCCTAGGCGACATCCAATACGCCTGTAAAGACGAAGTGCAGCTCCCCGGGCGCATAGCCGCCATGGAAGATCTAGCCCTCAACACCTTCTTACTCGGTCTGAATCCCGATTTCTCTCACATGGTTCGAGGTCGTAACCCCACCAATCTTAATGAAGGGATTTGCTACGCCATTGAAGAAGAGAAAATATTTAACTTAAATCGTTCAACTCCCAAGATAACTAAAACTTGTAGCGTATGTCGTAAACCAGGACATACCTCATCGGAATGTTACCAGGCAAAACGGGAACGTAACTCTTACCATGTCCGACCTCATCAATCATACCAGCATCCTCAGCCCCAGCATCCAGATTCATATGCCCGGCCGTCTACGAGCTCGGACTATCCCCAAACCCAATTCTCTAACAAGCCGAAAACTTGTAACTATTGTAAAAATGTAGGACATACCATAAATGAATGCCGCAAACGACAATATAATAACAATCTACGTTTCAATGCCGCGAACCCGACACAAGCGACCGCCAGCGGTGCTCCGGTTTCAAACACACCGAATAACTCGGCAAATGCACATTATTGTGAAGAAGTAAGACGGTCATCGTCCATACACGTCTTCAAATTGAAGGTGAAACATCATTACCTGACGATGTCATCTTCCTAGCGTTATTTATTTACTATTTATGTACTTATTTTATCTGTTAGTATAGTTTGCTATATGTATATACCTATATATTAGTCTATTTTATAAGTATATTAAGTATTAGGATTAAAACTTCATATTATTATTATATCTTAGAATATATTATGTGTAAATGTAATGTATCCGCTAAAGTACACCGCACTCCGTAATTTTTAAAAATTTCGCTCCATCCAAAGGTTGCCTGGAAGAGATCGCTTTTAGCGATAAGGCCGCCCATTGTATTGCCTTATTTATTTTAACCCAGTACTTATTTTTTTATTATTTCTGTTTGTGTGGTAATTCAATAAAGAGTTATCTATCTATCTATCTATTATTGTGAAGCGCAATTTGAAGAGGCCGATTGCGATCACAATAATTTAAACTAAATACGATCCCGGTCACGTGTCTGCCGAGATCACCTAATTTAAAGGACACGACCGCTGTATCTTTCTATATCCCTAAATCTCCTACTATATCTTCTAAATCTCCACTGAATCAGAGTCCTGCTATTTCTCGTACACCTCCGCGTGCTCGGAGTCCTACTATATCTTCTAAATCTCCACTGAATCAGAGTCCTGCTATTCCTCGTCCACCTCCGCGCGCTCGGAGTCCTACTATATCTCACGCATCTCAACCGCGCAATGTAGAGTTGAGTCATCCTAAATCCGATAACAATTCATCGTCTCAATCAAATCAGAACTCTATGCCTACGCCCAAATCTTATACTAATCCCACTGAATCTAATATAGAAGTACCTACAAAATCGCAGGCAGAACTCACCTCGTCACTCCCTAACACTGAATCTCAGGTGCCCTAGATCTACCTTAGACTACCTTAGACCTACCTAACTACTTCTAACTCCAAGCAAACTCTCTGTTTCCTAATCGACACGGGTGCAAGTGTCAGTATAGTAAAATATTCAAGTTTCGAAGAAAAACCGCCTCTTTCCTCTGAAATCATTAAACTCAAAGGCATTAACGACACAGACACGTATTGCGAAACACTTGGCTCTCCCCAATTACAATTCCACTTGATAAATAATACTATTTCATACAAATTCTACGTTATCAAAGACGAAATAAATCTTAAATACGACGGCATCATAGGTAATGATTTCTTAAGATTTTTCGACTCCAATATTTATTATAAAACTAAGTCTATATCCCTACAAGGTCAGTCTTTGCAAATTCATTTCAATCAACCATCTTACATCATTCCGGCTCGATCAGAAAGCGTTATAGAATGTATTATTTCTAATCCCGATTCCGAACTCGCAAATATGAAAGAAGGCCTCATATTAGATCATAAGCTCCGCAACGGCGTTTACCTTGCGAACTGTATAGTCTCTATCAAATATAACAAACGCGTTAATGTATCTATTTTGAATACCACTGACTCCCCTGTCGAAATCACAGAATACAACGTCAATATTACTCCTATCGACTACTCTGGTTTTATAGAAAATTCAACGGAATCTGTCACAAACATGAACCATATCTCACCAAACCCTTCTAATCGCATCCAACGCGTCCTAGAACTCATACGCCATGAACATCTGAACGCAGAAGAAAAGAAGTCACTTCTACAATGCTGCAGCAAATACGCAGACATTTTCTATCTCGAAGGAGACCCATTGACCCACACAAACGCGCTGCAACACTCAATTAATACAGATAACGCTGCGCCCATTAACGCTAAGTCCTATAGGTTCCCAGAATGTCACCGTCAAGAAGTTGACAAGCAAATCAAGAAGATGCTTGATCAAAATATAATTAAACCTTCTATATCTCCCTGGAGTGCACCAGTCTGGATTGTGCCGAAAAAGATCGATGCCTCTGGCCAAAGAAAGTGGCGTATCGTGATTGATTACAGGCGCCTGAATGACGTCACTGTAACCGAAATTTATCCGATCCCACTTATAACCGACATCCTCAATCAACTAGGCAAATCTAAATATTTTTCGACCCTGGACCTTGTTTCAGGCTTTCACCAAATCCCAATGGACCCTGCTGACTCAGCAAAAACCGGATTCACGATTCTCAACCCCAATGGCGTCTCTGGGCATTTTCAGTTCAATAGAATGCTATTTGGACTCAAAAATGCTCCTTCCAGTTTCCAGCGTCTCATGAATCTTGTCCTTTCAGGCCTACAAGGCCTACATTGCTACATATACCTAGACGACTGCATTATATACTCAAATGATCTCGAGAGCCATATCCAAAAACTTCATCTCGTTTTCGATAGATTCCGAGAATTTAACCTAAAATTGCAACCCGACAAGTGCGAATTTCTCCGCCGCGAAGTAACATATCTAGGTCATATTATTACTGACAAAGGCGTGCAACCTAATCCCGACAAAGTCAAAGCCGTTGCGCAATTTCCCGTACCGCGAAACGCTAAGGAAGTAAAATCGTTTCTCGGATTAGTTGGCTATTATCGCAGATTTATAGATAACTTTTCCCAAATTACTAAGCCACTTACTTCCCTCTTAAAGAAAGATGTCACGTTCCACTGGTCCCCAGAACAAAATCTCGCATTTGATCATCTTAAAGAAAAACTTACCACTGCACCTCTACTTCAATACCCCGATTTTTCACAGCCCTTCGTGGTCACTACTGACGCTAGCAACTTTTCTGTAGATGCCGTGCTTTCCCAAGGTCCCATTGGGAAGGACCTTCCCATAGCCTATGCATCCCGTACCATGAACAAGGCCGAATGTAATTACTCCACAACAGAGAAAGAGCTTCTAGCCATTATCTTTGCCGTCAAATGCTTCCGCCCCTATCTATACGGAAATAAATTCAAGATCGTAACAGATCACCGACCCCTAACGTGGCTCTTCAATGTTAAAGATCCTGGCAGTAGACTTATACGTTGGAGGTTGAAATTAGAAGAATATGACTATGAAGTTATTTATAAACAAGGTAAACTCAATTCAAACGCCGACGCCCTATCCCGTATTCCAATACACGCCATAACTCGAAAACAAAGAGTAAACGCACCTAATGAACTAACTTATGAACAATTCTTCAAAAAACAATTCACTAATACGGCCAAAACAACACTAAAATCGAAGAGCACTCCGAAAACCTATTCCGATCTAAACAACATTCAATTGCATGTCCGACTATCCTCGACTTCGATCCGTCGATGCCCAATATTGAAGAGATACTGTCCAGCTTACCAAATCAAGACGAGTTACGAAACTCCGAACGGGAACCACTCACTGTACTCCCATTTCTCAGTAACGACAAAACCTACTATTTCTTATTCACTAAAACGCATCATTATGATGAAACAAATTACAAAACCATTTTCAACCTGCTTATGTCACTACGAGATATCATTTTACAAAACAATCCCGCACTCACCGACCTTGCTATATCAGATTTCGCGGAGCCCTTTACGAAGATATCTTACAGTAAAATATACAATATGATTTCATTCATCTTCCACAACACAAACATAACGGTACACGTGTATAGAAATAAGATGATATACCCTACTCCAGCAGAAGTTCCTCAAATCCTTAAAGAAAACCACGATTTTACCATCGCCGGACATCCGGGAATGAACAGAATGCTCAATCGTATTAAAGCCTCTTATTATTGGAAGACAATGCGTTCTGATATTGAAAATTATGTAAAATCCTGTAAACTATGCCAAATCAATAAACCGTTAAGAAAATGCAATAAAGCCCCTATGGTTATTACCTCCTCCAGTACGAAACCGTTTGAACGTCTAGCCCTTAGATATTGTAGGTACCCTTCCGGAAGCCGGATTCCAAAAATTTAAATACATATTAACCCTTCAGGATGACCTTACCAAATTCTCATGCGCATACCCTCAAGTCACAGCTACAAGCGAAGAGGTTGCTCGTAACCTCGTACATTTCATGGCCCTATTTGGCATTCCCAAAATGATCCTAACTGATCTAGGCACTTGTTTCACCTCAGATTTATTTAAGCAAGTTAGCAACATTTTCAAGATTAAAGCCCTGTTTTCTACACCTTATCACACACAAACCAATGGTGCCCTTGAACGTAGTCATGCTACTTTGAAAGAATATTTAAAATCTTTCGTAAACGAAAACCAGAACGACTGGCATTGCTACATATACACAGCTATCCTTTGCTATAATACGACTCCGCATAGCGTAACCAGATACACGCCATACGAACTGCTATACAGTAATAAGCCGCACCTACCTAATTCACTTTATGAGACTAGCGATAATCTCACGTATGACGAGTATATTCGAGCCCTTCAATATCGCATGCGTTTCAGCCGCGAAAAGGCCCTAGAACAGCAAACAAAACTCTAAACAATATTATGACTCCCCATCTCGTGAAGTTTCGTACAAAGTTGGCGATCTTGTTTTCTAAAACAACACCACAGACTTCGCAAGGCCCTGTCCCCTGTATGGAAAGGCCCTTACAAAATAATTAAAGTTGATAATAAACATAATGTCACTCTCTGTATTAACCGTCGTCACACTAAATATCATGTTAACGAAATCAAACCTGCTAATACCTAGCCCTAAATAAAAATAAAATTGCTCTTTCCAGAACCCTTACGCGAACATGCTTCGCCGGCAGCAAAATAGTGCCGATCCTCCAAAGTCCCGGAATGTACTTCGATGCCGCAACCACCATACACTTCTATCACGGTTCCTGTAATATAGTAACCCACACAAATATTATTTCACTAACGCCTCATTTACAGAGTATTGAAAGGCTCCTTAACAAAACAACAAATTTATGTAATAGAATCAATGTAACTTCCCTTTTCGACTGCACCGACATAGCAACTTCGACGCAAATACTTCTTGAATCAAATTATGCCAAATCCTCTTCTCTATACCATTTACTGTCCCATAATATTACCACTTCTTCTAACATTAATAGATCCAAAAGATCCATCGAATTTGGAGGTGAAATCTTAAAATTCTTCTTTGGCACCCTAGACGCGGATGATGCACGAAAATACGATGACGCAATAGAAACCTGTCAGAAAAACGAACATGAAATTTTCCATCTTATGAAAGAAAATATCCATATAGTAAAATCAAGCATAAATACATTCAATTCCACTATCTCTAGATTAAATGCAAATGAAATTAAAATAAACACGCAACTTGATCACATGAACCGAGCCTTAGCTCGAGTTACACAGATAAACGAACAGCTGGCATATATGTCGCGCGTCAACAATTTAGTAAATGTAATAAAAAGTTCATTACTTGCCGCATCCAATTACCTTGACTCAATTTTAAACGCTATTTTATTTTCTAAAACGAACATCTTACATCCGTCGGTCCTTTCTCCCTTTACTCTATATCATGAATTATTGAAAAACATTAATAAATTCAATCGCAACCTCGACTTTCCCTTGCCAGTAACTATGCAAAATATTCACACTATAATCGATATCTCTAAGTTAACATCCTACTATTTTAATCAAAAGTTAGTTTTCGTCTTAAGTATTCCGTTAGTTTACCCTGAAAAATATACTGTTTACAAAACCCTTCCGTTACCTATACCTCATGAAACCCAAAATCCAAACACTTTCTCCCTCATACATCCCACTAGCTCTTTCATGGCGATAAGCGACGATAATGTACTATTTAATGATCTAAACACATGTACTATAGTAACCAGCGAATATTCCATTTGCCCATTGTCAACTTTTTATTCTAGTATTAATAACCCATGTTGTGAGACACGTCTTTTTACTGAAGCTTCAAAATCTCTACCCAAAGAATGTGATTCTAAACTGATTTATGGTGATGTAGATATTTGGCATGTTTTAAATAATAACAAATGGATATTCGTCCAATCGAAGATGTGTCATTTAACTGTAAAATGTGATAATGATATTGAAGAACACCCTGTGTTCGGCACTGGTATCTTAAAACTAACAGATGATTGTATTGGCTACTCCAAAACTATCAGACTGCTTCCCAGCACGTCCAAAGATGTATTAATCCCGAATAATATGCATTCAGATTTCAACATAATAGAGGATGACTGCTGTAAGAAGGAGAAATTTAATAACAGTTTACCTTTACTTACTCCTATTGCCATCAGTAATATTAATCTTGATTCCTTAAAATATGCTTCCCATAAGTTAGATAGTCTAGAAGACGACCTGGACAACTTACAGCAGGAATCTCATCTCGTGAGATACGGGACGTATTATTCTAGTGTTACGTTAAGTTTAGTAGGTATTGTCATGTTGTACGTGATCTTTAAATGTTGTAAGTTATGTAATTTTAATAAGAAACGTTCAGCATCCGGATGTTGTATCCAAATCTTCAACCAATGCAACAACAAAAGCAAAAGTAAAACGTACCTCCATATCAAACAACATAGAAATTTCAGAAAGCTCCGAAGATGAGAAAAGATCCGTAAAATCATTACCCATTTTCAAAAGTCAAATCTCCGATTCCTCTCGTAACATTTATAATCATTAATAATATAACGCATACGATATAAAACGTAATCTAGATGCTGAGCGTAAACTAGATGATCTTAGTATAAGCATAATGTGTTAGAGTAAGATTTGTTTACTCAGTTTCATCTATTTGAGATGAAGCTTCGTTTTATCGGGGGGGCTGTTATATACTATTGTGTTAGGTATAAGAAAGCTGATGCAGCAGTGCAAGCACATGGCACGCGACGCTTTGACGTCATTGCAATAGTCTATAAATATAGGTAAATGGTAAAATTCGAGTCAGTCCACCGTCTCGTCTCTAACCGTTTCTATAATATTAATTAATATATTGTATTCTATTTTCAAAAGTGTAGTTCTGTAATTTCAGTGTTTTATTATTTGAATAAACTCTCGTGTGTGTGTTAAAGAGTTTTTTTTAAAAACTCCCTCGGAGGCTGCCCTATAACAGAACCATTAATTAATCAAGGCAGCGCAAAACCCCTGTTTATTCGTTTTCTTGGACCGAAAAAATACTTTACCTTGTTTTTATGTCCCTAAAATGTTTATAGGTCTACATAAAAAGTAAAATAAATGTTGGTGTTGTCATCTACTTCATTCTCAAGTGCGCACCTACCACCGCCTACGCCAGTTGCCTTCTTTCTTATTATACATGCTGTTAGTAATTACTGCGTAAGTGCTTTAAATTATGCATCATTTAACTACGAAGACGTGGCTAAAGTCAATCTTGTAGCAACTTATATACCTACAACTTCACTCCCACAACTCTAAACTTCACTCATTTTAAAAAGTGCGAGCATACGTGATTATAAAGTATGCATGCACAAAAATGTTTGAGGTATGTTTACATTTGTGCTCTTTGCCGCGAGATTCTAACTTGCGTTTTCAATTCACCTTTAATGAACCTTGGCGTTGACGCTCCCGAGCGATATCTGTTCTTCTATAGTTCAACAGCTGTAGCCATGCAATAGCGTATGTGAAATGTACATTGCGGAAGTCTACATGATACACGATAAGGACGCCAGAATTCCGCAAATGTACACACACCTTTTCAGAGTTAACGCATGGCATTTGTTAAAACAAAACTCCAAGCTCTCCAACTAAGAAACCTTTTTCTTTGTTAAATGTCTGTGTATTTACATTATACATTTTAAGTGAGCGTTTGAATAAGTTTACTAGTGTGTAACTTAATAGCTTTTTACTAAAGTTAGAAAAGTAACAATTTGAGAGTTAAATAGGTTAAGAACTTTTTAAATTTTCGCGAACTATACTCATGTTTTAAGACAAAACGAAGTCTCAAAAAAGAGTCTCTTGTGACCACGGCCGACGTAACTTGGCCGAAACGTCGAGGTTAGTCAAAATTATTATTTTGATATAAATCTGTGCGCAAAAAGACCCGTTATGTCTTAAAAACATTAAATAGGTTTAATTATAAAACCACAATTTATTAAGAATTTATTTTATTTTTTGGTTTTGTCCATTACTTATTATTACCCTTTGAGCACGCTTCCTAGAAGTACTCAGCTATTATATTTGTATATTGAAAACATATAAATAGTACGTACATAAACGCAGCTAATAACCCTATCTGTAGCTATATTTTATTATAGTTAGAACAAATAGTAGCCACTCGCAACCAGCGACCTGAAATGCCGTCAGCTCAAATGAAAGAAAAATAGCATAGTTATTCCTTGCTCCAGGAAGAGTTATGCCTGACATGTGACTCTACAGAAAGTAATGTCTACTAAGAACAAACTACATTGTTTTACCGGGACAGTTTCACTGATAACTTTAGATTTCTTTACGAAACATAGTTATTTTATAAAACACATGTACGGTGAAATAAATATATAAAGAGTGATCCCAATAATTCTGGATTCCGATTATTTTCATTGAAGAAATCCAAACTAAGATATTTTTTTGGAAAATTTTGATTTTATATCAGACAAGTTTGAAGTCACAAACATCTTGAGGGTTTAAGTTAAAGCAAATCCTATTGTAGGTACTCACTCCAAGAAACAGCTGATTTGAAGGCATACAAAGTTTATAATTTATTATTTCAAAGTAATGTTGAATTTCGTATTTATTTTTAGGAAAATTTCAGTTTCATAAGTACATATTCAGTTAACATATATGTGAGTTTTTTTATAGCTATTCTAAACATGATTATTTTAAAAAAATAAAAACCATCCCTAAGACTTAGGCTGCATTTTTAGAAGATGATCCAGTTTCGTCGACCACCGACCTACATTGAAGTTTCGCAACGTGTATAAAATATGGCAGACACAACTATTCATAATATTCCATTCAAATTAAAAATATGTACGGAATGCAGGTCGGCAAGAACCCACACATACCCGTAAAGCTTATGAATACATGCAAGTGAGGTAGGTAGGTTCTTCAGCGACCGCGGAGGACGGCTCTTGGCGCGAGCTCAAGACTCTTCATCCCCCTATGTCTAGCCGGTAAATAATTGCGACTGTACCGCGCACCACTCACCTTGACAATTATGTGCACTTTATTTGAAGGTGCTTCGCGCTTGCTATCTTACTTACCTGTGTATTAGGTAGGCGTAAATGTGTTGCAGCAATTTTGCCATGTATAGACTCACCCAAGCAGATGCGGGCCTAATATACTCCAAGTACTTCTTTCTCACACCAGAAATAAGAATGCCTGGTAATAATATTGTTACAAGAGACCTTTATGGCGATTTAGCCAACGATCTCCATTTAAACATGAGTGTGAAGAGATTGCATAATACTGCCAAATTTGTGCGTTTCACACACATGTTACTGCGCGTCTGTTTTCAAATCTTGTACAACTGGCTTGTAGTGCTATTATAAATATGTCATTTACCATATTTTGATAATTATATTGTGATGACTGTGTTCTCGAGCGGAGACAACACACAGGAAAGTGTAGCGTAGGCCACTCTGGAAATCTATTGTGAGACCTACTTGTATGCTAGCAGTGGGCGTAGTATGGCTGATATAATATAATGATATTGTGACGGACGACCAGTCGGTCAGAATCCCACTAGTACCGTTTCATTTATCATGTTAGCTTTACCGTATTTCGCCCTTTCAATGACAAAATAAGCTAGATCACGTTTTATAAACGTAGAAAAAACGTTGTTTTTCAAGTAAATTAGTGAACAAAACTTTAGACTACAGGAAACCATAAAATAACATTGTGAGTAAACCTAGAGAAAGTTTCAAAGTTTTAAGCTTATGAAAATTGATTACCTGACGTAATAACGACAACATTTTGAGTCGCTGCTTCAAAATACACTTTAATGGAATTAATTTCACGCAATAAGAACCGAAACCAACGAGTTTATCTAAACTGCTTGTGAACATGCTTCTAATACAATTCCTTTTATTATAATTCTTTAAAGATCTTATTATGTACAAGCGCTCTCCATATAAGTTAGGAAATATTTACTGAAAAATGTACGTAGAAATTGACTGTTTTTTTTTATAAAATTCTATTTTGATATTAGTAAAAGTAAAAGTATTCTTTGGTTATATTGTTTATACTAAATATACAAAATTATTCAGAAAAATTGTATTGGTAAATAGTTGAGCTAAGTTTTACATTCAGTGAATATTCTAAGGTAGCAAGACGAGACAATTACTAGCTACCTCTGATTTAAAAGTAGCCGTAAAATACAATGTAAAACGTTTAAATCTCTTCAGGTATAAAGAGAAATTTGCGGGGAAGCCACTAAAAAGTTAATGATGGGGAGCTCATTAACATAAATTCAGGTCAAGCTATGTTTATTATACCAGCGACATTTGCAGTAAGAACAACATAGGACACTCTTTTACGACGGGCCTTAATGAGAAAAAAATAATAAAAATAAAATGTAAGTATCACTGCTTTAAAATGTTAATATCCCAATGGATACACCTGAATACCAGAACACACCTGAATAAGCTTATAATGCCATCTGCTACAATAAGCAGATGGCATTATAAGCTTATTCAGGTGTGTTCTGATATGTCTGCACGTAGCATTATCATATCCACTATATCCTAGACATGTATTAACCTATTATTTTCCAAAATTATGTAGAGTCTAGACTCTACTAGTACCATATAGAGATGCATAATGTAATGATATCAAAAGGTCATGTGAATTAGTGGTCAACCTTGGTTTTAAAGTAAATAGGCACCTGAAGAGACACGGTTTCACGACTGTACTCATCGATTAAGATTCATTACCAACCCTTCACGTATATTAAGTTAGGAATAAGGTTTGTAAGAGGATACAACTATGCGCGCTATATGGCCTGCCCATTGCCACTTCAACGTGCTAATCCGTCGGGCTATGTCGGTGACTTGGGTTCTCCTACAGATGGCCGATGGGGCCGAAAGGTTCTCGAGTGGAGGCCACGGACCGGCAAGCGCAGCGTAGGACGTCCACCCACAAGATGGGCAGACGACTTGGTAAGAACCGCAGGTCGGCGTTGGATGCAGGCCGCTTCCAACCGCAGTTCCTGGAGATCAATGAGGGAGGCCTTTGTCCAGCAGTGGACGTCCTACGGCTGATATGATGATGATGATGATGATGACAACTATGCGTTTGTTCTAGCTAGGTTTATTAATTCATTTTAGTTATGTGCCAATGTATATAATAAATTAAAATAATATAAATTTATGCGTCCTTGTTATCCCATAAGTTGATGAATTTCTTTATTGGTTGTAAAATAAAAATACTGTGAAATAAGCCGCAGACTTTAGAAGGCAACGTGTGTGAGGGATCCGCGATTCCTCGAGCACCGCGGCACTGAAGTGGAAAGCGCGCGATTTCTCCCGCGCTTCATTACACGCAGCAATACAATCGTTTGTTCGACTGAGTTTGCTTTACACCCCTCACTTGTAAAACACAATATCGTCTAGACTCATTCAGTGTCCTGTGCCGGCATACAATCACCGCGGGTACGATTCAGCCAACGTAACTAGCGTACAACTTTTATGACTGTAAGATTAGTTCCAACGCCGACACTAAAATAAAATTGTAGTGATACGCCGCAATCATACAACTCTTTACAACTTTACTTCCCTAGAGACTCATCCGTATTTTAATGTTTGCTTCTCATCCTTTGGGTTATTAAGCGTGAAAATAAATCGACCATACCAGATGGGACAACCGACTTCCAAATCGGACAAAACAAAAAACTGACCGGAATCAGTTCACTGGATCAACTACACACATTTATTTAGCGAAGTCACGGAATGTTGTCCTTTCATAGTGGAAAAAAGGGTCTGATATTTACGAAAAGACAATATTGTCTTTCCATAACTATACTATTTGATGGTTTAATCAACTAAAGGGATTTAGATAAAAACTCGACTCGACGCGGTGCTGGACTTCATGCTTGACCGACTTTTTTATAGTAACTAAATATAAAAGGGATTGTCCACAACAAATGATTTATTTTATTTTAAAAACTCATAATATTGCACATTAGTGCATCATTAGGTATGTATGCGCCGAGTTCTCGAAAAGTAATAAATTCTATAATAAAACTATCCGATAAAGTTTACGGTTGAAGACAGACACGTGACCTTAATTTATAACGTTTTTATAGGTATACAGTAAAACATAAATCTTTTTCAAAAAGAAATAATACATGTGAATTCAACACAGTTAAATGCTTTCATCAGTTAAAAAGTTTAAGCAAAGCAAACGCTCGACACAAAGGGCACGGCGACAGTCAAGATACATACACGAATTAGTTGATGATACGATAAGGCTGAGGTCCTCATACCTGTGAGGTAGCGCCCAGCGCCTCCCTCCCGGCTCGCAGCCTTGGCACTCAGTCCAAAGTCACCCGCTGCCGAGACCAGCCGCATGTCCCGGGCTCTCCGCGCGCCCCATTGGAATCTCCACTACGAAGAGTGAACTTTAAAATGTCACTGAAAATTTTAAACGGTGTCCACAGTGAATTTAACACCTAAAAGTGACAAATGAAGCCTCGAAAGTCAATAGTTTAACCGAAATTAGGATTCAAGTGGTGATTTTGCGATGTGATTTATTTAATAACTATTCGTAAGTAAAGTTCTGTGCTTTTTGTAATTGGACGCCATTATTTTACGATATTACTCATAAGTGCTGCGCATTTATTATTTTTGTATATTTATAAAGCGGTTCCGCTTATTACTTGAGTTCTTTTAGCAGAACCAACATCAAAAAAATATAGGAATATTGTGCGGCGAAGCAAAAAATAATAAGCGATGAAAAGAAATGTGCGTTATTTTTTGGGACATTTAATTTCAACTTTGTAAATTAAAACATCGTCAGATCTTTATTAGATTGTAAATGTGTTTACACAGCGCGACCTTTAGTAGCGATATAGTCATATGTTAGTTCTCATCACAGTTTTCAGTTCAATTAATTAATATGACCCAATGCACGATACAATTTATATTTCTATTTTTTTAGGACAAAGGTTGATTA
This sequence comes from Philereme vetulata, assembly GCA_918857605.2. Taxonomy (NCBI): domain Eukaryota; kingdom Metazoa; phylum Arthropoda; class Insecta; order Lepidoptera; family Geometridae; genus Philereme; species Philereme vetulata. The sequence goes on along the minus strand of OU975438.1, from coordinate 475,579 downwards.
TACCATGAACTAACACCGGTTAGCGTCAAATATTCTACCGCCTGTATAATGGGGAATGTTCTGAGGAGCTATTTGATCTCATCCCGTCGTCGAGATTTTACCAACGCACTTCTCGACAATGAAATAAAGCTCATCCACATATCATCGACAATTGGGTATCACGCACCACACGCTTCACGCGACCTTTTCTACCCCATACTTGCAAGATGTGGAATGAGCTACCATCTGAGGTTTTCCCATTAGACTACGACATGGCACGCTTCAAGATAAATGTAAAGAGGTTTCTACAGTGTAAGGAACGCATCAACAATACCCCGGGTGTTGCCGGTGTCAATATGCGACGGTGACTGCTTACCATCAGGTGGGCCGTAAGCCTGTTTCCCCACAAATAACAAAAAAAAAATACGTCATTGGTCTTTGAAAATATAAAATGCTACGAATCAAACATTTGAATTTACCTCCCTACAACACATGAAATAATACTCACCACAGAAGGAATAATAGTACTACGGAATCGCTACCGCCGCGGTGACGGAACTTTACTCACGGTTAATGTTCATATAGTACTCATTTGGAAACGCCTAGTTTAGTTTTTTAATAACGTATTTGATGCTTTAGAACTGTAAAAGACATTACCAACGTTTGTTCTGGAAAAACAGTGATTTAAATTTCACTGTGTAAATATTACTTGATTTTTTTTTCCACAAGCGTTAGTTTGTTTTTTTTATGTTCAGAAAGCCTAGATAATGCTAAAGCCATCATAAAAAAAGTGTAGGAGTTGATTTCAGTATTCGTGAATATACTAGGCGTGAGGACTGAGCATACTCAAGAAGAAAACTAGCTCTATATAACCAGAAACACTCTAGTTAGAAAATCTAACTAGTGTTTATGTCGAAAGATAATAAATTGCGCACAATGGTACTTACCAATAATAATTGGGACAATAAATGTTATACAATTGGTGGTCTTATCGTTGCGATCTCTGTCAAACCACTTTGGGTTCGCATGGATTGTGTGAGTTTTACCTGGGGTATCAATGTACCTAGTTTCAAAAAGCAACTCGGCCGTTATTTTTATTTATTCATATAAATATATGATGAAATTTACAGCGCTGAATCTAATAGTGGGTTCGCTTATTGGAAACTTAAAACAACTGCGTGCTTTTATAATAGTTTGAAGATTGTTATTACTGGTTATTATTGCCTATAATGATTCCGTTATCTCACAGATAACGTCCAAATCGTTTATCTAAGTCTACATTGCTCCCGTTACCCTGAATCATTCAGTTCAAAAGTCTATCTAGATTTACGTTGTTATGTTGTACATTAAAGTATTTTGTATTCTATTCTACAGGCCTCTTTGTCGCGCCACTCTTTCAGCTCTTTTTCAATTAGCATCATTAGAATTATACAGACTTAGGGCGTGGACACATGTCTAGGGTGCGGCACCGACTACCGTATAACGGCACGGCGCTGCTACCGAGAGACGGTGCGGCGTCGTGCCGCGGTACGGTGACGTGGCAAGGTGAATAATGGTTGCTGCCGTATACCGTGTACATGGCTGCAACCATCATTTCAAACATATATTAATTACGGTCTAGATATGGACCACGAAAGACGTATTATTCTGCTCCAGTTGCTAAGACAACGAATGAAGAAAAAACAGAATACAAAGAAGATATTGGGTGAGTCTAAGCAACAGCAAAACATAAACTGCCGAGTGGTGCACCGTGCACGGCACCGTGCAGCGGCACGACGCCGTGCTGTCTCCCGGTAGCGGCGCCGTACCGTTATACGGTGGCCGGTGCTGCACCGTAGACATGTGTCCACGCCCTTACAGTGAACGGTCTATATTTATCGCTTTGATGTGACAATTGTGACGTAAAAGATTTCAATTCTATTCAGATGTACCGTTATACCATTTACGAGCGGTATCGAATAGAACGAATGTACCATACATTTTCTACATATTGCAGTGGGACGATTAACCGCTGCGATCTGTAGTACCCTTCCACCAAAATCTTATCGTACGGCAATCTTTTATATCGATGCTCGTATAATTTCAGTATTTTGCAATAAAGTTAGTTTAAAAAGAGGATCCAGTAATCCATTTTGAAGTTTATATTGCATTTTGGTTTTGATAGAGCACATATTTATTTTTTGTCCGAGTAAACCAAATTACTTTTTTTTTACTTCCAAGCGATTAATATTAATCATAGAGAAACAATTAATGGTAAAACTGCTGATCAAACGTATGCATATTTTTATATATAAACTTATGCAAGCAACTTACTCCAAGCACATAACGATAGCGTTTAGGGGCAGCTTCCGATACCAGGCAACTATGTGTTAAAAACAATATTCCCCCACCACTTCGACATTTAAGATCACAGATAATCTTTAAAAAACGTTTAAAATCCGGAATTATTATTAAACAAAAAACTGGATTGCCTTTAGCCGATTGCGGTATTCTTTTAACCAATTTATTAATTTGTTTTATATATGTTCTGACTTTATTTATTTTATTACATAATGTACAATTTTGTTATTTAGATTATATCATGTTGTGTCAAAATATAATAACATACTATATGTTATTTCTACACTGACACATAATATTCTCACTTGACAACACAATACTCTCAAGGTCTAGTGGCTAAATGGAGCGGTCTCGACAGAATATCAGCGCTTACCATTACGGCGGGCATAATGCTGAGTCGAGTCCCATTTATTTCTGCAGCACACCGCACAGTATCTACCGAGTTCTCCCTTTTTTGTTTATGTTTTACGTTTATACTGTTTAATTTTTTTGTATTTCGTCTGTCTTCAAATGTAACTGTATTGTATATCGTGTGCTAATGTAGTGAATAAATGATGGTATATGTCTATGTAAAAACTTTTAATTAGGTACGCTTTGGGAATGTAGGCTATTTTTCAATACTGTAGTGTAGGTATTTTATAACTGGATTTTTTAAAACATTCGCATTCGAACGTGTTTAAACGAAATAAAATAAGGCAAAAAATACTTTACACTATTTTGGCTTCACCGGTAATAAAAGTGGTATACCATAAAACTGCTGAGGTAAAAATGGACAGGGATGAAACGTCACTATAAAAATATTCACCTATCGTTCCGACGTCGTAGTGGTGCTACGAGGCTACGTAGCCTCTGTAATCAGGACGTAATTTAGTAGCTTTCAATTGAATTTCTGCTAGCTTTTACGACAAATTGGACTAATAATCTAAGACCTTAACTTTTTAGCTAAGGCTGAATAATTAACTTTATTTCAGCAGTCAGTTGAAACTTTGAAATGTGCAGTTGCTTTATTCATTTACTGAATCACCAACGAAGGATACACAGTTATATAATTGAAGACTGCAAGATTTGATTTATTTATTTTTATTTCGTTTTTAGAGCTGTGGTGGCCTAGTTGGATGTACCCCGACTACCGTTTCAGAAGTAGTGGGTACGAATACTGGCAATGAACCACTGTATTTTTCTACTCGATAAACGTATACGTGCTCAGAATAAAACATAATGAAGAATAACATCGTGTATGTCCTAGAACCGAATATTCGAAAGCATGTGCCTTCGGGTTAGTATTCTCTTCATTGGCGATGGGCTTGCAATCAGTTTCGTGAGTGCTGAACTTGTATGCATGTATATGTAAAGTTTAAACTTGCCTGTGATTACCGACTGGTGGGATATTTTCACAGATACCTAGTCAGGTCATAAGTATTGTTACACAGTAAAAACTTTTATTTTAGAATGCTGGCCACAAAAAAGTTTATTGAATTCGAATTTCGATTTGTTCATGAAAATAAACATGTATTCTTTTTAGAATTTTACTCATTTTTAAATATGGAGTGGACGCTTAAAGAAGACCGTGTTGCAGTTATTGCGTTGCATCGTTGCGGTTACGCGCCAATTCAAATTTTTGACATACTGAAAAATTTGAATATAACCAAAAGATTCGTTTATCGCACCATCAAACGATACAATGAAGACTCTAGTGTAGATGACAGGTCAAGAAGTGGTCGCCCTCGGTCTGTTAGGACTCCAGCAGTGATAAAAGCTGTGAAGGCGCGAATTCAAAGAAATCCCAAACGTAAGCAGAAACTGTTGGCCCTTCAGATGGGGTTTAGCAGAACCACGGTGAAAAGGGTGTTAAATGAAGACTTAGGGCTTCGGGCATATCGAAGAAAAACAGGACATCGTTTAAATGCTCGTCTAATGGACCTGAGACTGAAGAGATGCCGCGCTTTGTTGAAGCGGTACGCGGGAAAAAAATATCGGGAAATTCTTTTTTCGGATGAAAAAATTTTTACCGTAGAAGAGAGCTACAACAAACAAAATGATAAGGTGTACGCACACTGTAGTGAAGAAGCGAGCAACCGTATTCCGCGTGTCCAACGAGGTCATTTTCCATCCTCGCTCATGGTATGGTTGGGAGTTTCTTATTGGGGCTTAACAGAGGTACATTTTTGTGAGAAAGGTGTAAAAACGAATGCAGTTGTGTATCAAAATACAGTCCTGACGAACCTTGTGGAACCTGTTTCTCATACCATGTTCAATAACAGGCACTGGATATTCCAACAAGATTCGGCGCCAGCTCATAGAGCGAAGAGCACACAAGACTGGCTGGCGGCGCGTGAAATCGACTTCATCCGGCACGAAGACTGGCCCTCCTCCAGTCCAGATTTGAATCCGTTAGATTACAAGATATGGCAACACTTGGAGGAAAAGGCGTGCTCAAAGCCTCATCCCAATTTAGAGTCACTCAAGACATCCTTGATTAAGGCAGCCGCCGATATTGACATGGACCTCGTTCGTGCTGCGATAGACGACTGGCCGCGCAGATTGAAGGCCTGTATTCAAAATCACGAAGGTCATTTTGAATAAACTTTAGTGTCATAAGAATCTATGTTTTGTTAAGTTCATTTTGGTATATAAATGGTTACATAATGAATAAACTTGTTTCAATTATATTATATTAAACATGTGACAGAATTTGTGACCTGACTAGGTATATCTAAGTACGGAGTAAGAGATCCGAAGATGTCGAAGATTAATACAGTCGTCAGCTATATTATTATTATACTAGCTGCCCCGCACTGGCTTCAAAATTAAATTTATCTTTGGTCTTGACTTCATACAAATATTTCATAGAAAAACCAGTTTCAGATTTTGCAAATTTTTTTTTTCGGACACATATTTTAATGTTTACCTCCCTAAAAATCTTATTCAGACTGTTAGCAAGGCTTTAAAAAAATTGCAAGTTCTGTCCAGCCGTTTTCTACAAACACCTTTACATTAAAAAGACTACTAGCTACAAATATAGAACAGATCAAAAATAATATATTTAAAATTATACAGCTAATTAGAGGTATCTCTAAAAAGATCTGTTTTTTATGTTATTTGTGTAGAAACAGGCTTACGGCCCACCTGATGGATCTAGATCTCTCTCTTCAAATGTTAGTTTTTAGCGCGACTGTTTTGGATGTATTTACTATCACAAGGAGACTTCGCATACAAATTGCTATTATCTTCATACTACATAATATCAGTTTCATTAATCCCGAAAGATTACTACTAGTTTATTCATCTTGCATCAGTGATTCCCTTTATAAGCGAGCTGATGCACGCTCCGATTTAATTAGTTGGATTACTGGTCACCGTCCATGCTCTCGGTCAAAGACGAATAAACGACGGGCTAAGTAGTTTTGAAACGCTAGCAGCGTTACTTGCTAATTGCTTCTAACATATCAGCTAGGGTAAGCAACATTGAGAATGATTACTACATCTAGAAATGCTAACTATTACTACGCTATAATTGGCTATTTTCCGTTACTCTTTTTATCCTATGTTTAAGTGGCTTTATAGTATTTTTTTTAACTTTTGCGATCACTATACACAATAATTGTTTTTAAACGGGTATTGGCGCGTATTTTTACCTTTTCATTTTGAATCCCGACGTTCCGACTGTAGTTAGTGCAACAGTTATTCCTGGTCACGCGGAGACTAGTGTACTCGGAGTTATCGTCGAGGAGCTGCAGCAACTGCCCTCACTTGATCTGCAATGTTAAATAAATAAAATAAATAAATATTGCTGGACATTTCGCACAGCGCTATCTAGCCCCAAACTAAGCAGAGCTTGTACTATGGGAACCAAATAACTGATATAATACTTATATACAATTTTTTTTAAATACATTCTTATAATATATAGATAAACAACCACACCCCGAACAAATATCTGTAGATCATGCAAACATTGGTTCCGCGGCAGGAATCGAACCCGCTACCTCCTGCGTCTCAGCCGGCTATTCGCCCACTGCACCACGGAGGTCGTCATATTAGAAATGTTCGCGTTCATGTTACGACACTTGGCAATTAAAGTATCTAAGTCTTTTATGTTTGGAAATCTACAACACTGTGGACAACCCCATGAGGGTAGTTTTAAGTGTATCCGATGATTGCAAGTATTCTTTCTAAATAAAAATAACTATGAAACTATTAAAATAATGAAACTAAATGTATGTACACGCATAACGTTCTGAACGACGCCGCCTAATTGGATAGTTCTTTTTTTTGTTCATTACTGTCAGGACAATGCCGAATTTTTTAAAAAATCGAATAGATTTTTTCTTTTAATTTCACAATATGAAAAGTGAGCGAGTGAATGAGACAGAAGACTGTAAGTGAAGACTTCAATGTATTGACAAAACATTGACGATTGACGTTCAGTTGTTCAGCAAGCAGTTGATAACTTCAAACAGGTCATAAGTCATCATCATCATCATCGTCCACTACTGGAGAAAGGCCTCCCTCATTGATCTCCAGGAACTGCGGTTGGAAGCGGCCTGCATCCAACGCCGACCTGCGGTTCTTACCAAGTCGTCTGCACATCTTGTAGGTGGACGTCCTACGCTGCGCTTGCCGGTCCGTGGCCTCCATTCGAGAACTTTCCAGCCCCATCGGCCATCTGTTCTGGGCGCTATATGGCCTGCCCATTGCCACTTCAACGTGCTAATCCTTCGGGCTATGTCGGTGACTTGAGTTCTCTTACGTATCTCCTCATTTCTGATTGATCCCGTAGAAAAACCCCGAGCATAGCCCTCTCCATAGCTCGTTGAGCGACTCTAAGCTTATTTATAAGGCCAATAGTGAAGGACCACATCTCGGTTCCATATGTCATCACTGGTAACACACACTGATTGAAGACTTTCGTCTTAAGGCACTGAGGTATGTTGGACGAAAAGACGTTGCGAAGTTTCCCAAATGCTGCCCATCCGAGTTGGATTCGACGATTGACTTCTTTCTCGAAGTAGGACCTACCCAATTGGACTGTTTGTCCTAGGTATACATACGCGTCGACAACTTCAAGAGCCGAGTTCTCAACCATAACTGGGGCAGGCACGACATGGACATTTGACATAATTTTCGTCTTGTCCATGTTCATTTTAAGCCCTACCCGTTGGGAGACTCGATTGAGGCCTTCGAGCATCGTCATAATGTCATAAGTCATAATTTTAATCTATCCATACTGTCAACACGGGAAAGGAAAATTATAACCGTGTGAAACCGCGGGCGGGTCAGCTAGTTTTAAATAAACTAACTGTACGGAACACTCATATCGCGAGGTCAGACTCAGGTTTCGCTACTTTTATTTTTATCTTTACCATTACGTTACACTTTTAACTGAGAATCAATCTTGATAGAGTTTTTTCAATAGCAGAACTGATCCCAGTTCCTAAAAATAGCTAACTTAAGAAGTAGTCAAAAAGATAAGGTAAAAGCATTCCCAAATCGGAAACCTTCTTATCAATTTCATTATATGGTTCGCTGTAATATAGCGTTGGTTTTGTTTTAGTGTAAATAATTTATTACTTTCAAATTAGAAAAAGTGAGATTCAAATGAGCTTGTCAAAATTGTAACTTGTACTGTCTCTGCAAAATAGTGATTCATTTCCATAATGCTAACGATCTAGTTCAATTGAAAAAGTAATTAACTTGATTGGAGCCAAACGATTACCTTGTTTGTCATGGTTATAGATAAAACTCTAGATATAATGGTAATTTACTACATACCTATATTAGTGAACTCCACTCCAATTCGGGCTTTCCGTCAAAGGTTTAGGTAATAAGCATAAACTTCTTACAAGCTGAACAGAAAGTATTATAATTTTCTAGCTTACCTACTTCATTAGCCAGCCAAAACTAGTTAGGGTTTCTAAGTTTCCAGAATTTGTCAAAATATACCGTCAACTTTGTCTGGCGCTGTCGCTTCGTTAATATCCTTGTACCTAGTTACATGCTCTTTCGCTAGGAGGAAGCTAAGCTGGGATGCAATTTACTGATGTCATTACATCTACAGGGTGCTTTAGAAGAAATTAATTCAAAAAGAGGTTATTGAAACTATGAACATTTTCTAACAATAAAGTTAACACCTAAAATTTCTTAATCGTATAAGTTGGTTGACGTACAAGACGCACCTTAAACAGCCGATTTTTACAAAGTATTACTTTAATAACAAATCGTTGAGTAAACCTTATTTTGTGAGCGAGTTAATATAATTCCGAAGCAAACTGGTATTACCTATGGCAAGTAAAGGAAGTTCTTTATTCTTTATTGTACACAAGAAAATACATTAAAAAGTATAGAAATAGAGGACATGTACAAAGGCGAGCTTAACCCTATGAAGAGTTTTCTTCCACCAAACCTTTGAGGCTAAAGAGAGAGAGAGATGATTTTAAAGGTAGGTGTGTGTACAACAATCATAAATATGTACATATATCTTAAACAAATAAAACGAAATATACCGAAAAAAACTACTAATATAATAAAAATTATGAATAAAATAAATAAACTAGTATATACAAAAATAAATATAAACGTAAATATCTCGAGACCGTTACCCTTTACAACATCATTCATAACAACTATGACTGCATTGAACTAGTCAAAAAGCTGTGTTATGTAGTTCCCAGAACGTGCAATCTAAGAGCAGTTCGCTCTCGTGCCCTGTTCGCAACTGGCGCCTGCCGCACTAACTCGGGACTGCGCGCGCCCATCCGACGTATGGTTGAGTCTTACAATACGTCATTCGAGGCTGTAGACATATTTGCATGCTCAAATTATCAATTTAAGAACTTAGTGTCTATAATACTTTCAAAACACGACCTTCAGTCGCTTCTGTCTTAGCGTAATTCCGTTCTGTGCTTTTCCTTTAACTTTTTCTCTCTCCTATTATTTACTTTGTATACTTTTAATATACTTATATAATTATAGTTTTGATTTAAATAGTTAAAAGGCCCTTCAAGCCCTCTAGTTGGATCTACTTTTCATTACATTTACATTACAAGACAGAGTCTGTCTTACCGATATGTGAATAACGTAGTGGGTTACATTATTAATACTTCTATCACATGAATACTGTATCTTACCTAACCTTTATAGTATAACAGTTTGTTGTTCCGAAATATATAAAATAAAAAAAATAAAAAATATATACCTACAATAAAATAAAATTACAGAGAAAGATGGTGCTCTTTACCTTGCCGTTTGAAAATGTTAAACGATGGACTAGCGCGAACTTCATGGGGCAGGGCATTCCAAATTTTCACCGCATAAACGGTAAAGGAGCCACCATACCGGCTTGAAGTGTGTTGAGGTGTTCGTATAAGGCAAGGAAGCTTGTGGTCAACTCCAGTGTTGGTAGATATGGCTTACAGGAAAATCTAAGAGCATCCTGCCCTTCGAGGCAAGGAAACTCTTAAGTTATAAATTCCACTAATGGTTACAGATGCATATTCAGATGCCGCATATAGCAGACTCAACATCATCATATCAGCCACAGTACGTCCACTGCTGAACATAAACACCCCCAGATTTCCAGAGCGACCGATCTTGAACGGCCTGCACCCAACGGCTCCCACCAACCTTTATCAGATCGTCTTTGCATCTAGTCGGTGGCCGTCCTACGCTGAGCTGTCCAGTGCGTGGTCTCCACTCGAGAACCTTTCTGCCCCAACGGCCGTCAGTACTTCGAGCTATGTGCCCTGCTCACTGCAAATTCAGCTTGTTAATCTTTTGTGCTATGTCGGTGAATTGGTTCGTCTACTAATCTCATTTCTGATTCGATCTCATAGAGAAACACCAAGTATAGCCAACTCAATGCTACCTCAAGCCTTCTTATGAGGCTTATAGTGTATAGCAGACTTTAGCGGCCAAAATATGAACAATCTCTGGTGCCTAGTACTAATGTATAGAATAGAATAATCATTTATTTGGTACACATAAAACGACAAATGAAACAATTTTAAGGAACAGTAGATAAAATTGAATCCAATAAAACAGGTTCGACTCATGTGTCTGCGTACCAAAATGGCGTTCAGCTCAGCATAATGTTGGATGTTAAGCACCCAACGCTGATTTTCAGCTGAAACCAGAAGCGAAGTTAGTACAGCAGCTACGTAGTAAAATAAAAAATAAATAAAGAAATGAGTAAATAAAAGGTGCGTGCTGTTTTATTAAAATGTAAATATAAATTTTATAAAATAATATTATATACCTATATATATAAATCTATGACTTATGTACTTACTTACGAATTCTAAGGTTATGGTAAATGGTTATAGAGTGTTTTTTTAACTGTAACAGTACGGCAGCACCCATAACCAGAGGAGATACAGGTGCAGTTTCTTTTAAAACATCAGCTCGTTTTCGAAGAATAACATTTTGGCATTAAATTTTTTTGGTCTAGTGTAAGTAGCGCCTTAAAATGAATCAAGTTGGTAATTTTTTTTATGCCGATCGATGCAGTCCTTTGTAAGGATCATTTTATTGTATTGGATGAAAAAAATCTGAACAGCGGAAATTAGTCAAATTTGATAAAAAGTATTCTCATACAACAGGACAAACAAAATTCCTTCTACAAACATTTTATTAGATTCTTATTACACATTAAAGAAATATTAATATTGTAGCGATTAAGAAGTTTAGGAACTCCATGCTCTCGTGAGCAATTCAAAAACATTTCGTATTTAAGAACAATTTTGAATTTCGAACATGGTTCTTGCACCTGTCGGACTTTTATATCAGTCATTGCATCATCTTATTGTCCTATCATGGCATTATCAAATACGTAAAAAGTAGACTTAATTGAAACATACTTTCTTAACCGACGAATCCCAACTAATGCGCTGAAGTGGTATCAGGAACGCTACCCAGACCGCGATTGAGGAAGTATGCTTCAATTAAGTGTACGTTTTGCGTATTTGACAATGCCATGATAGGATAATTACGATGATGCAATGACTGATATAAAAGCTCGACAGATGCAAGAACCATGTTCAAAATTCAAAATTGTTCTGAAATACGAAATGTTTTTGAATTGCTCATGAGAGCATGGAGTTCCTAAACTTCTTAATCGCTACAGTATTAATACTTCTTTAATGTGCAATTAGAATCTAATAAAATGTTTGTAGAAGGAATTTTGTTTGTCCTGTTGTATGAGAATACTTATTATCAAATTTGACTAACTTCCGCTGTTCAGATTTTTTTCATCCGATACAATAAAATGATCCTTACAAAGGACTTCAACGATCGGCATCAAAAAAAATTACCCACTTGATTCATTTTAAAGCACTACTCACACTTGACCAAAAAAAAATGTAATGCCAAAAGGTTTTTTTTCGAAAACGAGCTCATGTTTTAAAAGAAACTGCATCTGTATCTCTTCTGGTTATGGGTGCTGCCGTACTGTTACAGTTAAAAAAACACTATTTAAAATATATTGATTTTGTTAAACCTATGTAAGAAGAGTTATTGGATGACTAGATCAAAGAGAGGTCGACATTGATGTTACCATGTTGTATTTGGGCTTCCATTAGAAATATTTTAAGTTTTTTTCTAAAGCTGTTGCCACTTTGGCATTTCTAATTGGTGGTGGCAAATTGCCGTAATGTGCCGTCATAATAAAATGTTACATTGACTGCTGTATTTTGTAGTCTGTCTGCCGCACCTAGCCTGTTTTATATGTGTTAGGCCTATATAGAACAGACCTAAGAAGTTCAGGACGTTCGTCAGCGCGGTGGGTCGACGACATAAAGAAAGTCGCGGGCAACTATTGGATGCGCGCAACACAGGACCGGAAAGGGTAGCGTTTACAAAGGGAGGCCTACACCCAGCAGTGGGTACTTATGGGCTGTCGACGATGATGATGATGAGGCCTATATATAACACGTGCATACAAAACTGACGTCAAAATCTACGAGCAGATTGTATACTTTGTACGAGAAAACTCGTAATAGGTATTTAAAGTTCGTTATGAATATTTTACAAATTTTGAAAAGGAGATACGTTTTTTTTCTATTAGCTTTAATTCACGTTTAGTATGAATAATGATTTTAAAGAATAAAAAAAAGACTTCACGCGTATCAAAGTTAGTTTTTAGGTTTCATTTTTTATTTTACCCCAAATTCTTTTAATATGATCTTTCAAGCATACCTTTTCAGTTGACGTCAAACGATCCATTGACAGGCATCGAGATTAAATCGAAACTTGACAAGAATTAATTACCAAAAATGGCCTTTTGATATTTAAAAAGACTCAAGCAAAAGCAAGTTATTAAGCTATTTATACTAAAAACGGGATATTTACCATGATTTGTGAGTAGTTGAGTATCCCGATATTTCGGCGCAGTTGCATGCGCCATGCGCGGTTCAAGAGGCAATTGAGATTGCCAAACACAAGAATTTCAATCGTGACGATGGTTTTCAAATATCTGGAGCCTGGAATCCTGTGGTGAGAATGTGTAAGAACCGAAGAAGTGAAGTGTCAATTAAGCGTCCTGATACCGTGAGTGTTGTGTGTCGGAATCGAGTTATGATCGAGAATGAAACCGGTGGTAGCAATAGTATTAGCGAATTCATTCCTAGCAAGAGACTAAGAAAGAAGGTAGATCGTTATATCTGCCAATAACTACTTACTCGCAAAGACTTCAGTTTGCCCGTGATCATGGCGCATGCAACTGCGTCGAAATATCGGGATACTCAAATACTCACAAACCACGGTAAATATCCCGTTTTTAGTATAAATAGTGTTCATAACCATGATAGTTTCAAAAGTTATAAGTTATTAAGCTGTTTAAAATGAGGCATGTTCTCAAATCTCATTCCGTATTAAAGTAGATCCGCATTGAACATGGCAAAGTATTGTAGTTAGTTAAAGTTGCAGAACGGACTTTATCGAGTAAAATATCTGGGACAACAAAAAACACGAGTAACTTTTCCACCAGCGAAATCCAACGAAAATAAGTTTGAATCGCAGACTTCGAGATATGAATGTTTTTCTCGTGTTGGGTTTTTTAATGTGTTTTTTGTGAGTTGGTTTACATGAATGCTCCGAAGAAAAAACTTTTAGAAACTTTTCTCGGTTAGCAGCCATATTTTACGCGACAATAATTTTACTTTTCTATTTTGTGAACTATGTATACCGTGCACTTGATATAATGTGTTTCTATCTCTAAACTCCGATCCCAACTTTTTGTATGTTTATCTATACTAATATTACTAGCTGTAGCCCGCGACTTCGTACGCGTTACACTACTAAATGAGTACTAATTTATCACAACATATCACATCAATTTATGTGATGATGTTCAGTGAGGATGTTTGTTTATTTGTTACTCAATCACGTCCGAACGGCTAAAAACGATTTTGATGAAATTTGGTATGTATGTAGATTTTAACCTGAATTAACTTACTACTATTAACCTGCTACTTTTAATCCCCTAAATCAGGTAAAAAATTTGGAGTTACATAAACGTCGTCGCGCAGTCCACTCCCTTTAATTTGAATATTGTCGCAATGGTTTGCCATACAAAATCCTAGCCGTAGTAACCCCAGCCCAGTTTCTGCATGTTAGATATAACCGCAATGATGAGTCATAAAAAATCTTAGCTAATACCAGCGTCTTCGCGCACGTTGTTCTATGGTGTAAATACACATACATCTAATTTTAAGAGACTCTAGTTAGACTCTACCTAGAAAGAGCAGGCTGAAAAACTCGGCGGTAGCTAAACAAGTTGGTATCACTCATCATTGCGACCCCATTTATTTTCAAGAGGGTGGGCTGGGAGATGCTGAAGCTGTGCTAGCTCCAATTTTTTTGACTTATCATTCAACCCTATCGTTAGATAGGTTATTGGTATAAATTGTTTAGGAAAGCTGCAGTTTTTACAATGTGTTATGGCTCATCATTGGAAGCCTGGGGCGCGGGGACTCTGTGTTTGCTGAAAACTTCTATCACTATCATTACAACCCGATTAAACTTAAAGGCAATGGCTGCGGGACGCTGCGGTAGCTAAATATTTTATAGCCTTACCTAACTTGTAGTGGGTTGAGTGGGGCACGATGCGTTTTTTATGCCTATTTATCTAAATGAGGGTGGCTGCGCTAGCCGATTTATTTTTATGACTAATAATTGCGACCCAATTTATCTTATAAAAATTGGGCTGGTGGATTCTGCGATATCTGATTTTTTTAGAACTCATTGTTGCGGCTCTATGTTACTTGTAGTTTGTTGTAGTTAGTGGGTTGGGGGCGACTTTACGTAGCTGCACATTTTTACTATTCATCACTGTGACCCTACTAATCTTAAAGAAGGTGGGCTCGGGGATGCTGCGATAGCTGCTAATTTGTTGACTCATCATTACTCTATTCATCTTAAAAATACCCCATTTTAGTTAAAGAGTTTAGTTAAACTGAGTGACGTTGTGGTAACTGGTTTTTTAGGACTCAATTTTGCCACTCTATCTATATTAAGGGAGTGGGCTGGGAGACGCTACGTTAGCTGATCTTATTTAACTTGAAAAGTATGGGATCGGAAAAGCTGCAAATTTATTTTGACTTATCAATACGACACTAGAAAACTTAAAGAAACTGGATAGCAGGACGTTGCAGTAGCCGTTTTTTTTTTATTATTCATCCATGAAACCCTATTTAAAAACTTTTAACGCTGCATCCCCCAGTATATACTGTTTTTTATGACTATTCGTTGCAACATTATACATCTTAAAATGATTGGGTGGATTATTTTTTATGACTTATAGTTGGGCCCCTATCTGACTTGTAGTGAGTTGGTTGGAGGACGTTGCGGTAACTGAAATTGTGTAGGATTCATCACTGCGACCCTATTTTCATTGAAGAGAATGTGCTGGCAGATGCTGCGGTAGCTGGATTTTTTGTGAATCATCATTGCACCTATATCTACCATGCAGACAATAGGCTGGGGTCACTACGATGGCTGAATTTTGTATGGCTCACTATGGCATAAATATTAAATTCAAAGGGAGTGTACTGCAGGACGCATGTAGCTGAATTTTTAATGAATTTACCTATTTATATGGGTTTAGGAGCGATAATATATATCTATTTCTACGTATTTATATCTACACTAATCTTAGCCTCAAGTTGCACCAAAGATTATGAAACCCAAAGATTTATGAGATAAAAAAGTAACATTTATGTTAATTAAGTAATTAATAAACTAAATTTTATTAATTACTTATTAATCCGTTCAGTTTTTTGTCGTGAAGGGGTAACAAACTAACGGCGCGTTATTCGTAATCTGAATCAACTCACTAATTTCAACACTGGCGTGACACAGCCCGGTAGTACAATTGGATAGTGCATCCTTGTATCAAGAGGAATGTAGCGGGTTCAAGTCCTGTCTAGGCTTGAACATTTTTGAGATGATTTTTAAATCTTGCGGTAACAAAGACCAAAATCAATTTCCTATAGAAACTTTGACACACCATTTTTATCCCATGGGACCTTATTTATGGAATAAAAAAAGCATATGTTTAACACATATGATTTTTTTATCTAAGTTATAAATTTACGTACATAACAAATTTCATCAAGATTAGTTCAGCCGTTACAACGCTATTGAGTAACAAACAAATAAACGTACATCAAAACTTAATATTAGTGTGATTCACTCCTGGCTTCAAAATCTTACTCTGGTAGTCATTATCAGACCCTGGTATACATTTACCGTCACACATCTCAAACAAATAATTTAAAAGAACCCAAACATGACCATTCTACTCTTATTCATTAGGGAATTCTGTTGATCACCTGTTGGCTCCATTATCCCTGATCCTCAAAACAAACATAAAAAAATAACATATTAATTTTATTTTTGACGGCATTTAAAACGATACCTCACTCAAGTTTTTCATATACTTAAGAGGTCTTATTTTGACCTTACGTTCCTTAAAACATTTAAAATTTAACAACTGCTAAAAAACTCAACTTTTACTACCTATTTCGATATACTCTGAAATCTGGCTAAAACGAAAAATGAGATTTGGTGGGCCAAAAAAGTGGTCCTGTGCCTTTTTTCAGGAAAATTTCTGAAAGCGCTGTATTATCTATTTGTTTATTTTATTAGAGGAATCTACATTTAAAATTTGATCGGTCTACTATGTACCTGAAAAACAGACTATTTTCGTTTTATTTTAAACTCTTATTTTGGACCCCTTAGGGTGTGAATGTCAAAAAAATATTTTTAGTCCTCACGTATACCCAATAAAAACATCCGCTAATTTTCAAGTCTCTAGGTTTAGCGGTTTAGGCTGTTAGTTGATTTTCAGTCAGTCTGTCAGTCCCGTAATGATTATTTAATATATTGATGATGTTATTGATGGTTAAGAACGGTCGATTTCCTCGTCTTTAGACGCTGGTAGTCAATTGTATCGTGAAACCTCTCGCAGAAACAATTTTATAGAACCCAAACTCGATAAATCTACTGTTATCCGTTAAAGAGTTCTGTAGATTCCCTCGTGGCTACATCATCAGACCCTGGTGGTCTTACCCTGATAAAATGTTTTAATATTTACCCATAAAAACCATATAAGCAAAGCTATACGTTCGTAAATGCAAATGACATTGTTTTAGAACTAACTACAACATCCTTTTTCTACCCTATATGGGGTAATTTTCAGATAGAATTACTATCCCATGGTTCATTATGTACCTTGCTTAGTATTTATGTAAAGTTTTAAGTCTATGAACACTGTCAATAATGTTTTGCCATACAAACTTCAACACCCTTTTTCACCTACCCAGGGGATGAATTTTAAAAAATAAAAAAATAACATTTCTCTTATTTTGATTGAAAAATATGTTCGCCAAGTTTCAAGTTTATAAACCCAAGAACCACGGTTTTTCATACAACCGTAAAAACCTGGTTTGATCCCCTTAGGGGATGAATTTCCAAAAATCCGTTCTTAGTGTTCACTTTCACACCACAAAGAATCCATCCAAATTTCAAGTCTCTAGGACCAGCGGTTTGGGCTGTGCGTTGTCTATATGTCAGTCAGTCAGGACAACGATTCTTATTATATTAGAAGATAAAGAGGAAAGATTTGTTTGTTTGTATTGAATAGACTCCGAAACTACTGGACCGTTTTAAACATTTTTTCACTGTTGGGAAGCTACACTATCCCCGGGTGACATAAGCTACTTTTTACCCAACTCGCAGAAGGAGCGTAATGTTTTTATTGAAAAACTACGCGTGCCAAGCGGATGGGTCAGCTAGTTTAAAAATAAATGAGCATTAATTGCTGCTAAAATTATATACAACATACATGACAAACCCTTATATCTATTTAAAAATGAAAGGGGCAACATTCATTCTTCAGCTATATGTACACAACTTTTAGGTATTTTTTTCTTGTACGTATAAAGGGGTTTTTTGTGTGTATCTTGCTTATTGTCACTGTGTGTATTTTGTTCCTTCACAAAGGAATGTTTTTCTTTCTTATTTTTATTTAAAACCGAAAGGAGCTATAGTTTAGTATTGAAAAAAAAACAATGGATACGGGAACGTACATTTTCTTTTAAGCAAAAACTGTCACATAAAATCTTTTTAAATTTCCTCTCATTCGTGATGATAACACGCTCGATGAGCGTCTTTGCTCGCGTTCGCTCGCTCGTACATTATATTTCAATATATTCCGGGTGTACAGTCTCATCACTTATAGCCCTTGTATAACGATTTAGCTCTAGCACCTCAATCAACGATTTTTCTTGTCTATTTCTAAAGGAGACTGGTGTAACGTTGCCTGAACGTATTTAGTAGCTAAATATGATTTAAGGAGTTTTCATTTCAAATGTAAATGTAAATTGCAAAATAAATTAATTAAAAAAATGTAAATTTCAAATGTAATTTCAAATGAGTGTTCATTTCAAAGTACGTCAAATTTAAACACGTTTAGTCGCTAAGTACACTTACAGATCGTTGTTCAAGCTGGGCTAAGATTATGTAAGATTAAAAAAATACAAAATGCATTTCAGTAGACATATTTAGTTAGATATATTATGAAAATTTTTCTCTATTATTCATAATGCTATAATAATTCTTTACAATATTTTTTTTATATAATAAATTGACGACCTCCGTGGCGCAATTGGCGAATAGCCGTCTGAGACGCAGGAGTTAGCGGGTTCGATTACCGCCGCAGAACAAATGTTTGCATGATCTACAGATATTTGTTCCGGGTCTGGTTGTTTCTCTATGTATTATAAGTATGTATTTACAAAAACAATATTTACGTATTCTATCAGTTATCTGTTTCCCATAGTACAAGTTCTGCTTAGTTTGGGGCTAGGTAGCGCTGTGTGAAATGTCCAGCCATATTTATTTAAATATGCTATCATTAAAACAAGAAGCATACTATCAGTGACAAAATTGGATACTCTAGAACGCTGTTTATAACATTTAATTGTAAGCCGGATTTAGATTGATTATTTATTGTTCCTAGTCGAGGTTGATATTAGAATAATATTAATGGCCCCTTGCTCGTTCCCGCGTAACAGACAAAATAACTGATGACAAACACTTACTTTCATTGTGAATAATTCCAAAGATTTTCCAAATACACTTAAGGTGGCGGCTGATCCGATTACCGCACTTGGGATTTTTCCCAGATTACCATTAACGTGGAAATCTCCGCAAAAACTTTCGCTACTTATTGCCGATTCAGATTCCTTAAAATAATTTCATACTTTTTAACTCTTGAATACTTTTTGCTCTTTTTCATCTGTTAATTCCTTTTAAGGCGTCGGAAAAGGTGGAAACTTTAAATGTCTTTTAGCGTAGATTATCTTCAACTTTAAAACTGCGAGAACCCTACACATGGTGGCTTTTAGCAATACTCATGAACACGTGACACAATGTCGAAATTTAGATACTCGTACCTACAATATATCGCGTCACGATCTTGTGCTAGTCTCACCCATGGACGGCGGCCGTGCACCCGCCCAATCGCGTCTGCGTCGCATTTATATTGCTGTTAATAAACATTTAAATTAATAAAAATTTAGCTCAACGGGCAATGGAGCGTGCCATGCTCGGTATATCACTCTTGGACCACATACCCAATGTAGAAATCCGACATCGCACAAAGGTTGTGGACGTGGGTATGAGAATCGCAGGGCTGAAGTGGAGATGGGCTGGACACTTGGCTAGGAGGGATGACGGGCGTTGGACGAAGGCAATTACAGAGTGGTGGCCAAGGGATACTCGTAGACCAAGAGGCAGACCACCCGCCCGATGGTCGAATGATAATGAAAGCGTAGCTGGGTGTCAATGGATGAGACTCGCAAGGGATCGGAAAGGATGGCGTAATAAAGAGGAGGCCTATACCCAACAGTGGGTGTAGACGGGCTGAGATGATGAGATGATGAAACATTTAAGATTAATTACTGTACACTAGTTTGCCTCCTTATGTTTAATGTAAAATATCATAATAATCTTATAAATACTTTGTTTGCTATTCAATTTTCAAAAAACTACCGGCTTCTAAGCATTAACTACTCATAAAATACTCAAACTAATTTATGGTGATATGAGTTTATTATTATAAATACGGGATTTATCACGTACCGCCTTATCGGTGTTTCGACCGACAATGAACCTGGTAGAGACATAGTTAGTGTTGTGTGTTTGCCTGTACCAAGAACTACCGAACAGAGCAGCAGTGATGATAATGATGATGACACAGCGGGTCAACGCACTGTGCTTTTGTTGACCCAATCCCCACCACCCCGCCCGTCCACTCGCGCGCAGAGAGCAGCGGCGCGCAGTGCGAGGCGAGACGTTATTCGGAGCGGATCGCACTCGCCCTGATGAAGGTTCACGAATTGAATGAAAATCCCGTGTTTTTAATAATGATTGAAATCAATCACGAAAGTTTTCTAAGTGATATGAGTTTTTTAGAGGAATATTGGAAAACTTTTATATTGCAAATAAAGTACGCGGGGTAAATCTTCCACAGCGATAGGCCGCTTGTACACACGGCTACACATCAAGCTATACGATCCAGTATAAGCTGACCTCTCATTTTACGAAAAGCCTACACAATGCTAGCTCAGCTTATATTGGATATGTATAACTTGATGTGTACCCGTGTGTACAACCCAGTTTTTTGGCGTGAAATACTAGAATTGATTCGCCGTGTGGAGGCCACGGCGACGTGCTCGTGCCGTACGCGCTACCTATACCACCGCCGAATACGTCGTCAACACACTTACATAGTGATCCATACAATACTGACGAGCGCGCCTACACATGGCGAATCAACCGTAGTTTTTAAAGGCAAAAAACGCTGCACAAGCAGGCTTATTGTTGATATCTGTAGATAGATATTTTTTTTTTTTAATTTTAAAATTTATTGATGGACATATCTATTGTACACCAAAGCAATCTACAGGCAGTCAACAATTACGTGGTGGAACACTTTTATTTTTATCATTAATTCATTTATTTCGGAACAAGTCCATAGGTACTTAAATTACATAATACATACTAGCTGTTGCCCGCGACTTCGTACGCGTTACACTACTAAATGTGTACTAATTCATCACAACATATCACATTAATTTATGTGATATTCATTGAGGATGTGTGTTTATTTATTTGTTTGTTAATCAACACGTCAGAATGGCTGAACCGATTTCGATGAAATTTCGTATATATGTAGAATTTAATCTGGATTAACACATATGCTACTTTTTATTCCATAAATCAGCTAAAAAAATTGCAGCTACATAAGCGTCTTGCAGTCCACTCCCTTTAAGTTCAATATTGTCGCAATGGTGAGCCATACAAAACGCTAACCATAGTGACCTCAGCCAACTCTCTGCGTGTTAGATATAGGCGCAATGATGAGTCATAAAAACATCTTTGCTGTTACCAGCGGCTTCGTGCACGTTGTTCTACAGTGTAAAAATACATACCTACAGCTAATTTTAAGAGACTCTAGTGAGACTCTACCTAAAAAAAGCAGGCTGAAAAACTCAGCGGTAGCTAAAAATTTGTTATCATTCATCCTTGCGACCCTATTTATCTTAAAGAGGGTGGGCTGGGAGATGCTGCGCTTTCTCTAATTTTTTTGACTTATCATTTCAACCCTATGTTATTGTTATTGATATGTTATTGTTATTGATGTGACTTGGTCAGGGGACGCTGCAGTTTTTACAATCTTCTATGGTCCTTGGGAGTGGGGACGCTGTCTTGACTGCAAACTTTTATCACTTATCATTGCGATGCCATCAATCTTAAAGGCAATGGGATACCTAACTTGTAGTGAAATGAGTGGGGCACGATGCGTTTTTTATGACTATTTATCTTAATGAGGGTGGACTAGGGAATGCTGCGCCAGCCGATTAATTTTTATGACTAATAATTTTTACGACCCAATTTTTTTTATATAGATTGGGGGCTGGTGTATGCTGCGATAGCTGAATTTTTATGACTTATCGTTGCTGTCCTTTGTGAATTGTAGTTAGTTGGTTGTGGGTGACGCTGTGTAGCTGCAAATTTTTACTACTCATCATTGTGAACCTACTTATCTTAAGGAGGGTGGGCTCGAGGATGCTGCGGTAGAAGCTAATTTTTTGACTGTACATTGCCCTATTCATCTTAAAAAGACCCTAATTAAAAATACCTTATTTATAGTTGAAGAGAGTGAGACACTGCGGTAGCTATTTTTTTTTTGACTTAACATTGCGACTCTTTCTAACTTAAGGGAGTAGGCTAAGGGACTCTACGTTAGCTGCATTTTTTATTGCTATTATCGTACCTATATAACTCGAAGAAAAGTATAGGCTCGTAAAAGCTGCGGTAGCTAAAAATTTCTTATCACTCATCACTGCGACACTAACAAACTTAAAGGAAGTAGATAGCAAGACGCTGCAGTAGCTGGTATTTTTTTATTGTTTATCCTTGAGACCCTATTTATATATAAGAGGGTATATACTGGGTGATGCTGAGGTAACATTTTATTTAATGACTAATCATTGCAACATTATAAATCTTTAAATGATTGGGGTCATAAAAATAATCCAGCTGCTGCAGTATCCTCTAGCTGCGGTAGCTGGATTATTTTTATTGTTCACTGTTGCGGCCCTATCTGACTGGTAGTGAGTTGGTTGGATTCATTGAAGAGTGTGCTGGCAGATGCTGCGGTACGTGGTTTTTTTATAACTCATAATTCCGCCTATATCTAACATGCAGACAGTGGACTGGGGTCACTACGATCGATGGCTAAATTTTGTATGGCTCACCATTGCGACTATACTAAATTTATTTGCAGGACGCTTATGTAGCTACACTTTTTTTTATGAATTTAACTAACCGTTTTTTTTGAGAATATGTCTCTATTTCTACGTATTTATATCTATAATGCTAAGCTTGGCGTGTAGGGGAACTAAAGATTATGAAAACTGATTTATGAGATAAATAGTAACATTTATGTTATTTTAGGTTGATTAGGTTTAGGTTTAAAACTATATTTAATGCGGTACATTTCACGCAGCGCTATTTAGCCCCAAAACTAAGCAGAACTTGTATTATGGGAACAAGATAACTGATAAAACACTTATATGTTTTTTTTTGTAAATACATACTACATATCTACTATATCGAAAAACATCCAGACCCTGATCTGTAAATCATGCAAACATTTGATACGCAGCGGGAATCGAACTCACTACCTCCTGAGTTTTAGCCGGCTATTCGCCCATTGCAACACGGAGATCGTCAGCTAAACTTTTGCAAAGTTTGTACTCAATCCGTTCAGTAGTTTGGTCGTGAAGGGGTAACAAAGACCAAAATAATTTTCCTATAGAAACTTTGACATCCCATTTTTATTTCATGGGGCCTGATTTATAAGATATAAAGTAACCTGTTTGTTAATAAATAAATATTGCAGGACATTTCACACAGCATTATCTAGCCCCAAACTAAGCAGAGCTTGTACTATGGGAACCAGATAACTGATAGAATGCTTATATACTTTTTTGTAAATACACACTTATAATATATAGAAAAACATCCAGATCCGGAACAAATATTTGTAGATCATGTAAACATTTGTTCCTCGGCGAAAATCAAACCCGCTACCCCCTACGTCTAAGCTGGCTATTCGCCCATTACGCCACGGAGGTCGTCAGGACTAAACCAGGTTATAATCTACGGAAATACTAAATTTCATTGAAATCGGTTCCGTCGTTACGACGTGATTGAGTAACTAACAAACGTTAAGCGATAAGACCGCCTGTTAAATGTTGTTTTTAAACATCATCGAGCGCACACGTTTATCAGTGGTGTTCTTAAATAAAGTCCCGAAAGCTAAACTGAACCTTAGGCACAAACATCACCGCACATAGAAAGCACACAGCCATATAGTAATTATTTGTCTATGTATTTTCTATGTTGTTTGTATTTATTTTTTTTTGTTTATATGGTGTACACTAAAGTGTTTATTTTATTCTTTCATTCATTCAGACAAATAAACGAATATACAAACTTTCAAATTTATACTATTGGTGTGATTCACTCCTGGCTTCATGATCAGATCCTGGTAGTCATTATAGTCTCGGAAAAACAATTGAATAGAACCCAAACACGATAAATCTACTGTTATACATTAAAGAGTTATGTTGAATCTCTGCTGGCTCCATAATCAGACCCTGGTAGACGATATCGTCAAACATCTTACAAAAACAATTTAAAAGAACACACACATGTCCGTTCTAGTATCCATTAAGGAGTTCTGTTGATTTCCTCTTGGCTCCATCATCAGCTCCGGCAGACATTATATGTAATAATGTTATAAATCTCACACAAACAACTTAAATGGAACCAAACACGACCGTTGTACTGTTATCCATTAAATACTTCTGTTGATTCCCCCCTGGCTCCATCATCACACATTTACCATCATACTAACATCTCACACAAATAATTTAAAAGAACTATAACATAACCTTTCTACTCTTATCCATTAAGGACTTCTGTTGATCACCTGTTGGCTTCATTTTATTTTTGACGACAGTGAAAACGACACCACACTCAAATTTTTCATATAAGAGGTGTTATTTTGACCTAGGGGTACCTGAAAACATTTAAATTTAAAACTAATTTTAACTATTTCAAAATACTCTTAAATCTGGCTAAAATGAAAAATGAGATTAGGTTGTCAAAGAAAGTGGTCCTGTGCCTTTTTTCAGAAAAAAATCTGAAAGCGCTGTAATATCAATTAGTTTATTTTATTAGGGGAATCAACATTTAAAATTTGATCGGTCTACTACTAACGATACATGAAAAACAGACTATTTTTGTTTTATTTTATACTCTTATTTTGGACCCCTTGGGGTGAATGTCAAAAACTCAAGTCTCTAGGATCAGCGGTTTAGGCTGTGCGTTGATTTTCAGTCAGTCTGTCAGTCTCGTAACGATTATTTAATATACTAATGATGATAAAGATGGTTAAGAGCGGTCTATTCCCCGTCTTGCAACGTCTTGCAGAAACAATTTTATAGAACTAAATCACGATACATCTACTGTTATCGATCAAAGAGTTCTGTATATTCGCTCCTGGCACCATCATCAGACTCTGGTGAGACTCTAGCATGATAAAATGTTTCATTATTTATCTTTAGAAAGCATTTATGCAAAGTTATACGTTCGTAAATGCAAATGACATGGTTTTAGAACAAACTACAACATCCCTTTTCAACCCTATGGGGTGATTTTCAGATAGAATTACTATGTTTCATTATGCACCTTGCTTAATATTTAAGTAAAGTTTTAAGTCTATTAACCCTAGAAATAATGTTTTGCCATACAAAGTTCAACATCCTTTTTCACACACCCAGGGGATGAATTTTGAAAATTACAAAAATAACATTTCTCTTATTTTTGTTGAAGAATATGTTCGCCAAGTTTCAAGTTTATAAACCCAAGAACTACGGTTTTTCATACAACCGTAAAAACCTTTTTTGACCCCCTTGGGGGATGAATTTCCAAAAATCCGTTCTTAGTGTTCATTTTCACACCACAAAGAACAAACTATCCAAATTTCAAGTCTCTAGGACCAGCGGTTTGGGCTGTGCGTTGTCTATACAGGGTGTTTGGTAATGTACTGACGATATTCAAGGGACATTTTCTCAAAACATAAAAAAAGACTTATCGGAAAAAAAAACTACTAGTTATATGTATATACAAATTTTAAAGAAAATCGACTAAGTTTAGGTGATTAATTCGATTTAAAACTTACTGCCTAAGCTTGCAGTCGACATCCAAAAATAAAGGCCTTAATCCACAAAAGCGTAGATTTGCTACTTATGTCCCTTCTTTAAGCGCTCTCTGCTTAGAACTTCGATGCAAATGCACTGTAGAAAATAAGACATGCCGCTTGACCGTTTCCACTAAAGCTGAGCGGAGAGATGTCGGAATATCGATATGCTATTAGTTATTTTCTCATGGTATTCTCATCTCAGCAAATCTACGCTTAGGTGGACATTGGCCCGGAAACACCTAGAAATTGTGGACCCGGGATTGGTTATCTGCAAACTGCCCACTTAAGCCACGGCAAACTTATTGAAATTATTCCAATTAGGTAGGTACCTACTTTATCCAATTCTTTGAGAGATAGGTATCTAGTGCATTGTCAAAATTGATGAGTCTTTTTTCAATTCTGGTTTCTGCCGAAGAAGAAGAGAAGAATAAGAATAAAGTTTAATTCACCAAAAAGAACATGCAAATTACATACCTACTAAATTTAAAACTATAAACAAACAAAGGCAATAACAGCTGTGATTTAATGAGTAGGTATCATTGGGTCATAGCCCTGTTTACAAAACAAAGTACCTATTGGGGGCGGCGAGCTCAAAGGATCGAGGCGGCACCTTTGACTAACGGCTTATTCTTTCGAGTTCTTTTTGATATGCAGCGCGAAGGGCTTAGAATACCCCGCTACACCGGTTACCGGTATTAACGTAAATGTTTGAATCGATTGTACTTGAATAAAATCTTTTTTTTTAATTGAGTGTAGCGAGATCTCTAAATCAACTTAGGCAAATCGCCGTTGTTTGTTTGTATGTTCGTTTGTCCGAGTATAACTTTCAAAGCGTTGATCCGATCATCGTGACTATCAAAATATTGCCACAAAATAAATAACTAATTAACTTGACCTACAGTTTCACTAAAATTACAGGTAACGGGAGTTCATGTCATGTGGTTATTCTTTTTTGGGGTACAAATTGCAGTTATTCTGGGTTTCAGATTTTTGCCTTTTGTGTCACTTCAGCTACACGCATACCAAATTACAGCAATGTGGGGTCAATGGTGTACCCTGTGAATTTTGTCAAAGTTCAATTTTTATTATGGCTAATAACTCAAAAACTATAAAAACTTTACCAAAAATAAAAACGGAGTCTAAATGTACCAATGAATATTTCATTTGACGTCCCACTTAACCTACTAGTTTCATTTAGAACTCCAATATCTCGACAAACCCCAACGTTTTTAGCTCATTTAGTCCCACCAAAATTGCGCCATCACTACCTACCTATGTATATAATTACACGATAATCGGATAAATGCTTCGAAAGTTATCATCGGACAAACATACATACATACATACAACGCCGATTTGCCCAAGTTGATTTAGAGATCTCGCTTCACTCGATCAATAATTACACTACATTGTTTCCACAGTTCTGAGGCGTAAAGGTTAAGTCTCATGTGCCTGTAATTTAACCGATACACTTACCCTTCAAACCGGAACACAACAGTGCGAGTTTATAATTTCCAGTAGAAATGGGTATGATGGTAGTACTTTCCCGGACAAACTCTTTCACAGAGAGCACTACTCTACTAACAGATTTTATGGCAGATTGACCTACGCGTATTTTGTAAAACTAGTTCGGTTTTGATTTACGATGTTTTCAACAAGCTTTTATTAGGTCGACCTATCCTTACTAGCTAATCCAATTTCGGTCCAACACCGAAAGTCAGAACCGGTATTGATACCTTTCCGGTAATGTTTTCCCAGCCCTAGTGTAAGAAGGCGGGCACTTTGGCACGTGTCGGCGTTCGCGCAATTAATTATTATTTTGAATCAGTCAGTAGTTTTATTTATAGTGTTATCCGAACACATGCGGAAAATTCCAAGATTTTATAAAATCATCTCAAAAATTTCAAACCTAGACGGGACTTGAACCCGCGACCTTTCTCTTGATACGAGAACGCACTACCATCTGTGCAACCAGGCAATTCACGTCTAGGTCGAAATTAGTGAGATGATTCAGAATTACGACTAAAGCGCCGTTAGCTCCATCTACAGGAAAACTTATAAAGTTCTTTGTACCTGCCCAATGCCAAACGTTGCAGTTCAGTACATTGACAAGAGATGTCGCGTTGCTTATTTCAAATAGTATTTTTATTTATAGTATTATCCGAACACATGCGGAAAATTCCAAGATTTTTTTTTAAGATTTTTTACTATTTGAAATAAGCAACGCGATATCTCTTGTCAATGTACTGAACTGCAACGTTTGGCATTGGGCAGGTACAAAGAACTTTATAAGTTTTCCTGTAGATGGAGCTAACGGCGCTTTAGTCGTAATTCTGAATCATCTCACTAATTTTGACCTAGACGTGAATTGCCTGGTTGCACAGATGGTAGTGCGTTCTCGTATCAAGAGAAAGGTCGCGGGTTCAAGTCCCGTCTAGGCTTGAAATATTTGAGATGATTTTAAAAAATCAGTCAGTAGTTGATTTTATTTCTAATTGTGCGGACGGATTTAGAAAATTGCGATGCTTAACTACAGGTACTCCAATCAGGAGTACCTGAACATGACAATGTGTTACACGGAAAGTGATCCTGTAAAGAGCGCAGGACTTTTATCAGATATGGCACGGAACTCAGCAGAGCACGCGCACTGGGTGCTGTTCAGCGGCACAGGGAGAGCAGTGAATTCCAGCTCCGTGTTGAGGCGGGCAGGCCACCTCGCTATTCAGCGCGCTTCTAGGAGGTGTTGGAATTTTTGAAGAGGATTCGCTGGCGAGCACTTGTGACGCGGCCCGCGTGTACGGTGTTAGCGCTACCTATGGGTGAAGTCTTAGGGAGGAAGGCCAGCACTCGTATAGTTTTACACCAGTGCAGGAGTTCTGGACTCCTGACTACGAGACCAGAATGCGGTTTTGTTTGTGTCTGCTGCAGCACGGACCTTGGAAGATCGACAAGGGATGTTTTACCAGCACGATGGCGCGCCTGCGCACTACGATCGGCGAGTGCGCGAATACCTGGACAGTGCTTATGGTAATCAGTGACTTGGGCGCGGAGGGCCGGTTGCACAGCCCGCACGCTCACCGGACTTAACCCCCTTAGAATTTTATTTGTGGGGTAGGGTAAAGGACTATGGCCATACAATAGAAAGTGACTTAGAACGCGAATTGTGAACGCTTTTAATGTGGTGCAAAGTGACAGAGTCACGTGTTGGCACGAGTTCGCACGTGTGCTATTCTTCCTAGACTCTAGAGCAAGAAGGCAAGTAGGTACGTGCAACAACTTTTGTGAATAAAATAGTGTAGCTATACCTATCTGTGATAATAACTGTAGGTAACTAGTGTAAGTGTCTGTGTAACTGTACATTCTGTAAATAGGTACCTAACTAAATGTCGTAAATAACTGATAGCTGTGTTGTACATATTTTGTAGGTACATAGGTAGGTAGCTAATGAACTTTTAAACACGCCAAATTATCGTTGATAAAGTGAAGGCACCTCCTACTTACCTCTGGATTTGAGGTAAGAGCTACCTACTACTTTTTCACGTTAATTTATCAGTCGACAGCCTAATAAAAGTGTGTTGGAAAGCTCGAGTTTACCTAAATCGATTAGGTACTTCATTTTGAATTGAATAAATCTTTTAAAATACTACTTCAGCTGTTTTTTTATTTTTAAATTTTTCTCTGTAGTTTAGCTAGTCATTGCAAAGATCACGTCTACCCTATCTAATTTAGTCTTGATCACTCTGCCTGAGTGAGCTGTAGGCATTTGTGAAACTCCACCTGGGCTCTAATACCTATCTATCTCAACCTAATCACTGCACTGACGTAGGTACCTACCTAGCACACAGTGACCAAGAAAGAACTAGTGAGTGACACGACGAATTAAATTAATGTAGGTAGGTACCTACCTAGGTTAGGCCAAAAATACCTGTCTTCCGACCTATCATAATTCGAGTCAGTGACACCGATCGCTTGTAGGTACTACACTGGACCAAGAAAGAACAAGCGAATGTAGAGGCACCTGTAGGGATATTTTTTTACCTAGTAGCTACGTCTTACCTATTTATAACTCAAAACGTAGATCTATGGTAGGCTAGTACCTACTACCGTAGGCAGGCATCTATTTTTGATATCTCTTTCGGAAATGGCTGCGGGTTTCGGGTTAGAAAGGGGCAACAAGAGATATCTCGAGACTTCACCAGCCTGTGGTTAGATGGCAAGCATTATGCAATAGCACAACATAAGTTTATTAAAGTGTTTGTTTTAACATGCTAAAATAAATTTCACATTTCTTTTGTAAACATTTCACAAATTTATTTATTATGCTCATCTAAACAACCCCTTTCATTTTTTTGCATATATTACCAAACTCCCTATATGTCAGTCAGTCAGGACAACGATTCTTATATATTAGATTAAAGTAATACATAAATAAAAACCACACATCTAAAAAATAATAAAAACCAACCTACTTACAAAAAATGATAAAAATCTTATATAATTCCAACAAAATAACAATGAAACTGGGGCTAAATTACAAAAAATAAAGACAACAATTAAATAGATTAAAGTATTATAATAATTATTAATTATCTCTATATATTATTATTATTCATCATCATCATCATCCACAGCCTAACTTCACCCATTGTTGGGTATAGGCCTCTCCAAGTTTGTGCCATCCCACCACGATCCTGCGCTAGTCTCACCCACTGACGGCCCACGACCTTTACGATGTCGTCCACCCATCTCGCTGCTGGTCGTCCTACCCTTCTACACCCGCTCCTCGGCCACCATTCAGTCAATGTCCTGCTCCATCTGTCATCACCACGTCTAGCCAAGTGTCCCGCCCAAGACCATTTGAGCTCTTATAAAATTAATTTAATAATATAAAATTTAAAACGCAGACTTAATTAAATGAGGAGCCCATCACAATCCGCATCCACTTATGTTGAATGGGACATTCCGCGCAAGCTGCGATTATCTTCAGGATGGTGTTGCCGCTGCCTCGCGCCCGCTGGAGGAAGGAAGCGACTTTCTTGCAAATAATAGCACGATAGCCGTCTGTGCGCGTCTCTGCGAACATCCCAGATGCGCTACAAAAGCGAGGCAGCCGCATCACCATCCTCAAGACGTTATTGTACTGAACTTACAGGGATCTGGCCACCCGTTGGGTGTGGTATATCCAGAGGCGGCTCGAGGTAGAAAGACTGGCAGTAAGCCTTGAAGAGTGTAATTTTAACTTCTCTCGAGCAGCTAGCGAACCTACGTATGAGCATGTTTCCTCGAACTGCCAGCGCCCTCTCCATATCCTCGTTATCGTTGAGCTCCTCATTCTAATATGCCCCAGATACTTAAAGCTACGCCCTACCTGCAGAGCCGCACCAATGAGCATAATTGGCAGAACATCGACTGGTTTAACTCTCCCACTTTTAAAGTCCATTACCCAAGTCCTTTTTCGTATCGACGTTTTATAAATTGTCCACTAGTATTTCAATAGTGAATGGAATGGAAATGTTATAGACAAAATTACAATAGAAATCACAAATTCTGCTGTGAATAATAATTGTGTTTCTGCGCAAAAATGATTTGTTACGTGACTGGTGTACTCGTATGTCCGCTTCGTGTGATTGATCCCTTTCAAATTGCTTTTATTTTGTTTTGATTGTTTCCTAACTGGAATCTATTTAGTATTTCTTTGACGAGTATGTGTAGTCGGTTTCAGATTTTATCAAATTTAAAGAAAAATGTGCAATTTACAATATTATTATAACGATGAAGCCTTGCATAACAATATTACAAGTAAATGTGACGAAGACAAAATCGCCAGAAATGGAAAAAAGGGAAGATGGATTATCCAAGATTGGATCACAAATAGGCAGCAATCTAACTATAAACATCATAAATACAGATTATGCTTCCATAATAAGAAACAACGTAGACCACAGTCCTTTTAGCAATCTCATTTGTAATCCTACCGAAATGTATGCATTCTCTCGACCTTTGGTCTTCTGGCGCAACTCCAATCTTTATTTCTCGTCTACCATAAAGCACCATCGCGGAGCGTTAATAATCTAACAACGTTGCGCAGAGTAATATACCTAATACAATTCGCTGGATCACACCGCAACGCTAAAGCCAGACTCACATTATGATGCCAAAATGTTCATGGTTTTGTTCTTAATCATGTGGTCACGTTATTGGAATTCGGCAAAGGTTCGCGTTGACATAAAACACGGTGACAAGCAGCTCAAACATTCGTCTCCAATAAGGTGGCCACAGATATCTGCCGTCCAAATATATTAAGTAGGTTAAGCGAAGTTTCACGCAATCATCACTTGGATGGTTGGCTGCTAGTGGTATCCTTAACACAGTGCTTGCGTACTTTGCTATAATATATCGTTCGCGCCTTATTTGGAGGCATGCGGGCGATCAAATTAGCTTGATTGTCACTAGGGTGCTGCTAATAGACGTGTGTGCTCGCGTATATCCATGATAAGCCCTATAATGTGATACACTACTAATGCTAATATATATATATATATTTGTACGTATGACATGTATATTATTGTTATTCCAGATATTGGTTTTACAACTCAGGCAGCCTGTCCTTTAACAAAGGTCTGCTTTTTTGCATAAAATCTAATATATATAAGAATCAATATCCTGACTGACACATAGAAGCGTAGTTCTTTTTCTAACCAGTATAGGTAGGTTCTAAACTACAAGGTTATAGAAAAACGCTGTTAGGGCTTAATTTTATAACGACATATTTTTTCATAAAAGTGCGTATAAATTCAACCTTATTTTTTTCTCAGCAAGGTTTATTTAAAGACGATAACAGATATATCAGTCTTTGTACCTCTCAATCTAAGAGAAATTGCTATTATGGTCTTTATTTCTAACAGAGAGATTAAAACGATAGAGATAAGTGGTCAACTCCCTTAAAGTCATTTAAGCCAGGGTAGGAATTCTTCGAAATCATCAAACAACTTTTTCAAATGAACACTCAAATTCTTTTAGTGAAACTTTTCAATGAAACCAATGTTTCGGGCGTATTTGTTGATGAAATTTGTTTGATCCTAGGAAACTCAATCAGTTGGCCTTTGAGCAAACACAAGGGAAATGTAATAAAAAAATAATTTACCAATCCTTAAATTGATAGAATTGAGGAAGGAAAGGAAAGCCTTTTATGTTTAAGCTCTTGTATAATATTGTCTCATGGTCACAAAAAATATCTGAAATAATAAGTCTGGAAAACAAACAGTCGCTATTTCTGGCTCACCAATAACAGAACCGTTTTACTCATTCGTATGTAATTTCGCAAATATTTCCCGCACTTGTTTTTCAAGTTTCTTTGTAAAGAAGGTACCTATTAACAACGTAACAATCAATACAAATTTCTTGTTATTGATAATTGTGGTAGCCTTAGTACCATAATCCATAATCTATGTATTAAAACGTGAAAAGACAATTTCCTAACCCGTTTGAAGCGTATTGCGAGCACGATAGAGTGTGAGATTTGGCATTGTTAAAGTTAACTAGCAGAAGTAGGGGTGAATGCTACTCGTAAAATTAAGTTAAAACCCTGTGCACTGGTAACTAGTTAACATAATTAATAATGATAACATTGATGTGTATTTAACTCTAATAACTATTTATAAATAGCCAAATATCATTTGGTTATTTGTAACATTCAATGTTGGCTTTTAAATGAGTGATCTGAATTTTGAATTGCCTTAATCGTTTCAGTAAAACGAATTCCCGACCATCGACCAAACGAATTTAGGGAAAATGAGAACAGTAATATGAATACATAAAACAGTCTATTTTGTGTATGCAGTTTCTCTTATGTACTTATGTATACTGTTTTATTCTATTGTAAGTGACCAGCGCTCTCCTAAAATTTAGTTTTTGTTTTGTTAATGTAGGTACAGCCCCCCTCCATTATTGTAATGTTACAAAAGTTCTCTCCATCCAAATGTTGTCTGGAAGAAATCGCTTCTAAGCGATAAGACCGCCCATTATACTCGTTGCTTTGCAAATATTTATTTTTATGTATGTTTCTTTTGAAGTGAACAATAAAGTATTTTCATTCATTTATTTATTCATATCTTAGAAAATTATATAATATGAGAAAGCTTTTATTAGAATATCAGCTAGTTATTTTTGTTGATAATATATGAGACCTTTTAAATTCCATAGGGCCCACCTTAATCTCGTATAGCAATATTAAAATAATGTTACACTGACATTTCGTACCATGACCCTCAATTAGTAAGCTTACGTTATTATTATAGGGGCAGCAGATTTGGTGACGTCACCATAAATCGTTCGCTCAAAACATTTCGCATTAGAGCTCAAATAAATCGTAAAATTATCCTTAAAAGTAAGTTAATCGTGTTTATTTTTGCAATGTTTTGTACTGAACGCGGTGTAATCACTAGAAATCACTAAAAATACAACATTATTAGGATTATAACAGTGATGTTTAAAAGTTTTGTGGTTCAAATTGAATTATGTATAAAAAATTGTTTATTGGAAATGTATGGATACATTTTCAATAAACAACTCTTTACGTAAATCTGCGGGGCCTTTGCGGTGATGCCGCTTAGTCAGTTTAACAGGTATTTTATACAGGCTATTTTATTGATATTTTAGGATTTGATATTGTTTAAAAATTTAAGAAAATATATGGGAATTTATTTGGAAAATACCTATTTAACAACAATACTGTCATTAGCCCTACCCGTGGTTTCATTACATTTCGTACATAACAAAACACGTAATATAATGGGCGGTCTTATAGATACAGTAAGCGATCTCTTCTAGATAACCTTTGGGTGGAGAGGAGTATTAGTAAATGGAATATTGGCCGAGGTGTGGTAAAAGAACAATTTATTATATATAATTATATTCATACTTCATTTATTTCTTGTTTTTCACTTAATGCATTATATAAACGCTATAGTTTGCCTTTCAACGTAAAAATATATTAGAATTTAAAATAAATATGCCAAAGAAAAAACAATAATTACAAAAACATATATTCAAATTCCAACCTTTCCTATCCCCCCATATTTCCCACCATCCTTTTTCGAATGTGTACAGATCGTCGAACTATTAAACGTCAATTCTAATTAGTTCAGACAAAAACGATAATATCAATAATAGTTATTACGAATCCGATAAAAGAAAAAAGATATTTATTTGCTTAACATGTGTGGGTTAACATACATTTAACATAATATATTAATAAGCATGCTGGATCTTGTTGTAGTGGACGTAACAACATGTTGTACCAAGAGTGGTATGCAAAAATAGTGAGATGGCGTGCCAGAACATATTTAACATTTTTTTTTCTTCCTTTTAACAGATTTAAATAGCAAAAGAAACATACTATTACAAATCAAACACAAAATATTATTTACTACAAATTAATGAATGTCAAATACCTACAACAATAATAAAATAATATGTAAAATTAAATCAAAACAATAGAAATTAATAAAATTATTACAATTTGTCATTTTAAAACTCCTCAATATTATAATAGCACCTCTGTAACAATATTTATTTTAATTTGCGCTTGAATAAATTAATATTAATTTCCTTGAGATTCTTAGGTAGTTTATTAAAAATTATTGGGGCCATGCATACAACACTCTTACACAGTAACCAATTAGCTTTCATGTCAATCTATGGTGGAAATTATAAAAACATTGTAATAATTACACCAATAAATCATATTCATTTATTATATAATACTCGTATGTACGAACTAACACGATCCAAATCTACACTCGTAAAGATTGGATGAATGGTTTATGACGATTATTGAACATATTTTTAAATATCTTACTAAATCTTAAATGTGGGCCTCATAAAAAACCTTCTTCAGGTTCAGCGTGCTATGGAGAGGGCTATGCTCAGTGTTTCTTTACGAGATTGAATCATAAATGCGAAGATACGTACGCAAACTGAAGTCACCGACATACTGCAGAGGCATTAGCAAGCTGAAGTGAGTAGGCGGGCACAAAGCTCGAAGAACTGACGGTCGGTGGGGCATAAAAGTTCTCGTGTGAGGAACACATTCTGCAAGGCACAGTGTAGGACACCTTCTCACTAGATGGAAGGTTGCTGGGAGCCGTTGGGTGCAGGCCGCACTTGATTGCTCTGGATCGGTCGCTCTAGAACTCCTATGTTCAGTATATCACCTACGCCTGATTTGATAATGACGATGACCGAAGTGTATTGTTGCAGTGATGGTGCTTGGCGATGGTTGGTCGACCTGGACGTGGCAGCGGGCGGCACTGGTCGCGTGCCTGCTGGTGGGCGCGCTGGCGCCGGAAAAGCTAGAGTCATGTGCGCGTAGCCCGCTCTGCTCTTGCCGAGCCAAGCACATGTCCTGCACCGCCGTGCCTATGCACAGGTTTCCAGGTAAACAAGAACTCAATTACTAGCATATAGGAATGTACATCACGATTGAGGAGGCACATTCAAATTTTCAAAGTAAAATCACATAATTTATTACATAAATCACAAACATCATGAAATAATAACATGATAAGTAGCAAAAATAATTTTGTAGGAAATAATTTTATATCCTGGAATTTGTTGAAATATATAAAAATAGTTACATATGTGTAAAGGTAGCTTCTGATCCAGATGTACAGTGACGTGAAAAATTTCGTCAATTTTCAAATTGATTCGTTCAACGTATCGCAAGTACATATGACATTCTGAAACTTTGTTACAACATAGACTGGATTAGAGAAATTAATGATTAACTGTTCGCTAATAAAGCTCTAAATTATTTAAATCAAAGTTGTTAGACTATGTGTCTTGTCAAAAAGAATTAATTGATTCTTGCATTACTGGTGCAAGCGAAAACCGACTTGACCGGTGACGAAACTTTTAATTCCGTCCATATACGAGTATATGATTTTTTCACCTGTTAAATAATAATAAATATATTAACTTAAATAGTGTCGGAATTTCATAAGTCAATGACATAAAGCCTTATTTCAAAATTTGCTATTTAATGTGCAAAACTCGTTAAAGTGGCACAGGCGTTGATGTTAGTATGAGCTAGTGTCCTACTCTAATATCGGAGGTTGTAGGTCATGCTTAAGAGGATACTCAAATAAGTTTCGCGTGAGCTAGTGCCCGACTAGTCAGAGTCTGCAGAGATGCAGAGATTATTACAAAATTTAATGCAGAAAGAGACAAACATAGTTTATCACGAGTTTAAAGGTAGTTAAAAGTAAACAACATAAGCGACAAATATGAAATTAATCAAAAGAAACCCATTGTATAAAAAATATCTATATTATACCTCTAGCTAGTATGTTATACCTCTAGCTAGTATGTTATACCTCTAGCTAGTATGATTGTCTAACAATTTGTATAAAACTTACGTTCATTTAGACATACTTTTAACAAGTAACTTAGACTTCTAGATGGGCCAACTTAGAAATAAAACTATCGAGATAAGTTTCACCAACCGTGTTTCTGTCTTTAAAATAACTAGAGCTCAATTTATATTTGCCCTTAAAATAAAACTGTATTTTTTGCTATTATTGAGAAAGAACTTTTCAAAACTCACAAAAGTTGGCCCTGTCATGCAATGCTGGACGAATTTTTTATACAAGTTAGAAATGGAACAAGAGTATGGCGCACCTGATGTTTAGTGGTAACCATCGCCTATAACTAAGAATTTCCTCGTAGGTAACGATCCTTAGAAACGTGCGCTGCGTCCATCAACATGAAGCATACAGATGTAAAGTCTCATGTGCCTGTAATTTAATTTTACCGTCAACCATATCCTTCAAACTGAAACACAGCAATGCTGCTTGGTGGCAGAAATAGTGTACTTCCCCGGACTAGTCCTTTCACAAGAAACTGTACCACTGCTCTGCTGTGACGCTGTGGGAACGTAGCGCGGAAGGTGGAGAGCGAGAATAGTTTAACAAGCGCCAGCACCACATCCATCTTATCTATACTTCTATACTAATATTATAAAGAGAAAATATTTGTATTTTTGTGTGTGTATGTTTGTAATGGATAAACTCAAAAACTACTAAGCTGATTTCAAAAATTATTTCACCATTAAAAAAACTACATGCACCGTGACTGACATAGTCTATATTTATTGCTAGAAAAGATTAGGGATCCTTACTAAAACTGAAGTAACGTAACCCAAGGTGTGTGAAGCTGCGGATTGGTCAGCTAGTCCCATATATTTTATTTTATTACATTACATTAAATTTAATCTAATCCGATCGAACCGATCTGATGACGATGATATTTTTAAATAATAAAAATATAAATCTTATCTATAATGTATAAGTATTGTATTTATTGTGGTATATATTATGTGAAACTATAGGTATTTATTAGTATTTTACTCCAATGTCCTTTTCTGTGCACGTACCCACCACTATAATCAACTATCTTCAAAGGTTTGCTGGAAGAAAACTCGCGGGTTAACAGTTAAGTTCGCTTTAGTACATGTCCGTTTTGTAAGCTGTTTTGTCTGTAATCTATTTGTGTACAATGAAGAATAAAAAAAACATTGTTTCCTTTTTTACTGAAATTTCAAATTTATCTTTTACTGAAGCGGCTTCGCGCGCGTCGCATGTCAATAAAAAGTATGTCTATGTCTCAATATAGGTCATAATCCATCTAAACCAAATTTTATCTAAATTATTTGTATTGTATTTATTTATTTGACACAAAGTTTGTACTAATAGTATTACATAAAGCACTGTAAACCCCTAGAGTTGTGTCTCGGTGCTTAGAGACACTCGAGCCGCACAACAATATTACCTACATAAAAACTTGTCACCTTTACCTAAACATAATTCTATAGTTACATAATTACAACCGATTTACTCACCCAAATTACCGTCTACATCAACAACCTCACACTACACCAACAAGTTCAACCGTTACGATGTGAAAGCGTAAAAAACAAAAAAAAAAGTGGCACTCCGGGAGTGTAAGCCGACAGAAGTGAAAACTTGAACAATTACGAGATACTTATATAGAGAGGTGTCGGTAACGGTAACGGTGTCGCGAGTTCAATGGTTTATTTCCATCTCAAAAAATGCCCAACGCGCCTAAAGAAGTTTTCACTTCAATAAAATAAATAAACTCACATTTGCATTTAAAATATTAAAATGATCTTCATCACAATTATACATCCTGTATAAATCTGTGTTTATTTGGGAAAAGCAAAGCGCATCATTATATTGGAACTTTATTAAACTCCCACCATTATTTGAGCGGCTCTATGTTATGTATAGTACCTACCTGTCTCAGGATATGGGCTCTACGATTGAAATCAATCTAAATCCCAACTTTAGTAGTTACTAACTGTGAAATAGCGTCGTGAAAATGCATTTTCAATTTCCATCATCGATGTAGCTTAGCTGCTAATTTCAAAGCTCGTGATTGCAGCAACGTGGCAATGTGCTACATGCTACCACATATCTAGAGATTTACTGGGCCATAAATCGATTGGCCCTCCCTATTTATCAGATCCCACTACTGCATGCTAATTAATGTGTATCTACAGCCTACCTAATCGTAGACTAGGTAAGGCGTCCCTACTGGAAACAACTCAGCCAAACTAAGGATTGGGACAGCAATTTAATTGGATAGAAAATTTCTTTACAGCACACAAACAAAAAAGAAAATAGACTTACATAGAATGTAATAAACTTCCTACACCGTATAAGTGATTGTATATATAAATAGTAATTATCTCTGTAGTAAAATCAGCTGGTTGTCCGTTACCACAATTTGTATTCTCGTCACAATGTTTCAGGTATGCTATATTTGAACACAAATAAACACCGTATTTGCATGATCTACAGATAGTTGTTCCAGTTCTGGTGTCCCTCTATATAAATAAGTGTGTATTTAAAAAAATATATAAATAAATAAATATTGCTGGACATTTCACACAGCGCTATCTAGTCTCAAACTAAGCAGAGCTTGTACTATGGGAACCAGATAAGTGATAGAATACTTATAAACATTATATTTTGTAAATACATACTTATAATATATAGATACACATCCAGACCCGGAACAAATATCTGTACATCATGTAAATATTTGGTCCGCAGAGGGAATCGAACCCGCACCTCTTGCGTCTCAGTTGGCTATTCGCCCACTGCACCACGGAGGTCGTCTATATGTACACAAGTATTCTATTAGTAATCTGATTCACATAGTACAAGCTTTCTTTGGGGCTGGATAGCGCTGTGTGAATTGTCTAGTATTAAATATTTATTTATTATACTAATAAAACGAAACACAAAACAAGTTACCCCATGGCTTCTTTGCAAAATATTCAGAATTGTAGCAAATAATTTGTGACACTTCCGAGATCGTGTATCACTCCATTAGCCCCTACTAGTAACACTATCACACTAATATTAAAATATGAAAGTTTAGATGTTTGTTTATTTAGTTGTTTGTTTGTTACTCAATCACGTCGTAACGGCTGATCCGATTTTGATGACGTAGATTAAACCTGGATAACCACATAGGCTACCTTTTATCCCATA
The DNA here is from genome assembly GCA_918857605.2 of Philereme vetulata. Lineage (NCBI taxonomy): Eukaryota > Metazoa > Arthropoda > Insecta > Lepidoptera > Geometridae > Philereme > Philereme vetulata. Next base: position 435,343 of record OU975438.1, on the reverse strand, counting down.
AATCAGTTCCCATGGGATAAAAACGGGGTGTCAAAGTGTCAAAGAAAAATAATTTTAGTCTTTGTAACCACTTTACGCAACGCACTTACTGAACGGATTGAGTTTTAGACCTAGAATAATATATAAGGTACTTTTTATGTCATAGATCAGTTCCCATGAGATAAGAATGAGTTGTTAAAGTTTCTATAGAAAATATATTTTGTTATTTGTTACCCCTTCGTGCCAAAACCGCTGAAGGGATTATGTATAAATAAATATAAATATTGCTGGACATTTCACACAGCGCTATCTAGCGCCAAACTAAGCAGAGCTTGTATTATGGGAACCAGATAACTGATATAATACTTATCCACATTTTTTTTTGTAAATACTTACTTATAATATATAGAGAAACAACCAGACCCGGAACAAATATCTGTAGATCATGCAAACATTTGTTCCGCAGCGGGAATCGAACCCGCTACCTCCTGCGGCTCAGCCGGCTATTCGCCCACTGCACCACGGAGGTCGTCGATTGGGCTCAAACTTTGCAAAAGTTTAGGTCTAGACCTAGAATAACATAGAAGCAACTTTTTACCTCATAAATCAGTTATCATAAGATACGAATAAGTTGTCAACATTTCCATAGAAAGTTGCTTTGTTCTTTGTTAGGCCTCAACGCCAAAACGACGCAACGTAGCAAACACAGCCCTCTCGCTTGATGTTAACCATAGGGGCAACGATGAATAGTAACAAGTATTCAGCTACCGCAGAGTTCTTCAACCTGCTCTTTCTAGGTAGAGTCTCACTAAGAGTATCTTAACATTAGTTGTATGTATTATTACTCCCCAGAACAACGCGGACGGAGCCGCTGGTAACAGCTAGTTCTCTATAAATCTATTATGATCAATATCTTGGACGGGACTAATGGCAATGCAAGCCTGACTATTGGCACATAAGTTAACAATATCCTCAAGCTTGTAATTACACGGACATACAATACCAAAACAATCATAACATTGTATGGAAAACAACAGACGTTACATTTTCAGTTGGGCAGTTCATATTTTTGTGCGTGTCGACGATGTACCCTCGGGCAACAAACAAAGTGCTTGTGCCCCGGACCGCTAGCGTCCCTGTTCAAAAATATCATTTGATTTACCAATCATTTTAGGAACTGACGAAGAGAAAAAAACATTTTTAAATTTCTTTTTGCAATCATTGTACAAAATGAGATTCTAGTGTTAATTTGCTTATTGATCGAGCGAACCGAGATCTCCAAAACAACTTGGGCAAATCGGCGTTGTATGTATGTATGCATGTTTGTTTATCCGAGAATAACTTTCGAAGCGTTTATCCGATCATCGTGAAATTTGGTATATAGATAGGTAGTGATGACACAATTTTAGTGTGACTATATGAGCTAAAAATGTGGGGGGGTTGTTGAGATATTGGGGTCCAAGGGGGAAAACAACTAAAATGACACTATCCAGTTGTGCGGTTCGTTGTATAAAATGTCGTTGTGAGTATATTTCGACCCTGTTTCTATTTTTAGTTTAGTCCTTGCAGTTTTTTATTTATTTTTATAATAAAAACTGAATTTTGACAAAACTCACAGGGTACACCAGTAAACCCACAGTGCTGAAATTTGGTATGCGTTTATCTTTAGTGAAACAAATATAAGCAAAAGTCTGAAATTCAGAATAACTGCAACTTGTACCCCAAAAAAGAGTAACCAATAGACATGGACTCTCGTTACTTGTAATTTGAATGAAACTGTAGGTCAAATTGTGTGTTTGGTTTTCATTTCGTAGCAATATTTTGATAGTGAAAGATTACGCGAGATCTCAGTTCGGGCGAACCACTAGTAATAATCTGCAATTCACCAAAATCAAGTAAAGTTTTGTAGTGCTTAGGGCAATTACGTTCATATATCTGTATTGCTACGAACTGCTACGCCGTAGCAGTAATGCTACGCGCAGCTACGCTTGTAACGAAAACGCCTCGTGGAGATGAGATTAACAAAAGCGCATCGTAATTAAATGTAAACACTTTCTTTTGTTTCATGGAAAATGGTATTGTTGTCATAAAGATAAATTACATCCACACACCACCCGAACTTTTAGTGAACAAGAACAATACCAAGCCCCCGGTATTTACAAAGGTGGTTTTGTCACGGTGTGGTTTAACATTTTCACCCTGTCTGTCATGTAATTCATTTATGAATATTGGAGAAAACACGTTTGAACTGTTTACCTATACTAATATATAATATACTAATCTATACTAATATTATAAAGAGGAAAGATTTGTATTTTTGTGTGTATGTTTGTAATGAATAAACTCAAAAACATCTGTGCCGATTTTAAAAATTCTTTCACCATTGGAAAGCTACATTGACCTTAAATGACATAGGTTATATTTATTGCTAGAAAAGATTAGTGATCCTTACTAAAACTTAAGGAACGTAACCCAAGGTGTAAATAAAGTGCCCTAAAACGTCTTTCGTCGCATGCGCTGCGGAAACTATTGATGATAGAACAAAGTTATGATCTAAAATATTAAAAAATATATCAATATCTACAAAAAACTTCGTAATATTATAAAGAGAAAAATTTGTTTGTTTGTATTGAATAGGCTCCGAAACTACTGGACCGATTTAAAAAAATCTTTCACTGTTGGGAAGCTACTCTATCCCCGGGTGATACAGGTTACTTCTTAACCAACTGCAGAGGAGTGTAATGTTTTTATTAAAAAAACTACGCATGCGAAGCTGCAGATTGGTCAGCTAGTAATATTATAAAGAAGAAAGATTTGTATTTTTGTATGTATGTTTGTAATGAAAAACTGAAAAACTACTGTGCCGATTTCAAAAATTCTTTCACCATTGGAAAGCTACATTCACCTTGAGTGACATAAGTTATATTTATTGCTTGAAAAGATTAGGAATCTTTATTAAAATTTAAGTAACGTAACCCAAGGTGTAAAAACAGTTCCCTTACACGTCTTTCGTCGCATGCGCTGCGGAAACTATTGATGATATAACATAAATATATTCTACAATATTAAAGTACATATCAATACATGGCATTCTGTTTTAGGGTACAGCTGCAGATGCCAATAGAGTATTTTTACTTCAAAAACGGGGTACATTGATTCATGTCGGGATAAGTTTAGGGATCTAGGTATTATGACAATGACCGGAGAGTTTATACTACAGAATGTTCTATATGTAAGAGAAAACATTGATAAAATGACTAGAAATAAAGATGTACATAATTATAACACTCGAAATCGAAATCGTCTTGTCTTACCTAAAACAAGGTTAACCAAAATTTCAAAGAGCTACTACTGTACAGCAATTAAATTGTACAATAAAATACCGCACAATGTAATATTTATGTCAGATAATTCATTTAAATCATTTATAAAAAGACATCTTATTTGTAAAAGTTATTATAAGTTGGACGAAGCTTTTGCTGATAAAACAATATTTAAATTTGATGAATTGTAATGATTACCTGACATATATACATTTATTAATTTATTATTATCATTTTTTCTCATTATTATATAATTATTATTTACGATTTGTCGATGCTTTTGCAGACCTTATTTTAAGTTGTTATTATTTAGAACTGTTTCTTTTTTTTTATAAAAAAATATTAACTATAGGTATCTTGATGTATTATGTAATAGTTACGTAGGTAACATATTTTAATTGTTTCATCTGACTTGTCCAAGCACATGTAATTTGTCGAAGGATATGAATAAATGAAATGAAATATCTACAAAAAACTTTACAACATTATCGTTATGTCCAACTATTATCGTTATGTCACAATAACCACTTTTTACATTTATCGAGTAGGATCTCCTGAAAATCAATATGTTTGGTTATCACTTACAAATACCACTGCCAACATAGTGTACAGAGAAGCTTTAAGATAAAAGTTTTGTAAAATAAAAGTAACAACCAATAGAATTAACTAAAGCTTAAAATAAAAATGTAAATACAGAACTGTAAAAATTGAAATAACTTATTAGAAATACTCTTTAAAATAAATACACACACATAAAACAACAAAATACGTAAGAAAACAATAAAATATTATAAATATATAAAAACTAAGGAAATTTCATTTGGTAGGATCACTTAAAAATGTTAAATGTTGTAAAAATGTAAATTTAAAAAATTCTGAGTAATATCTCTCACTTAAGATTAAATACGACCAAAAATATAAATAACAGGTAAACATATAAAAAAAATCTTATGTCCACCCGTGCAAAGCTGGAACGGGCCGCTAGTTATGAAAGAAAACTAAGTCGACGAAATGCAACATTTAAATATAAGTAAAAATTAACTTCATCATAGAACCAACTAACTATAATTACATAAAGTATTGTGGTAAGTGCGCGTTCGGTAACGTGTTACAAAGTAACCATGTGTTTTGTACTTAGACGTTATAACAAGCCAACACCTGGGTTTATCCAAACTCCATACGTAGTGTATTTTCGAAACAGGACTAAATCATAATATTTAATCTCCGTTCTAACAGGTTTCAAGAGAGAAAATGTATCTTAAAATAGAATTTTAGAGGGAAACGATGTTTATACCATAGACTCAACGTGCTCCATTTTAAAGCAGTTTATAGAGCTCATGCGAGTACAGCTGTGGCGGAAAAGCAGCTCTACTCTTTCAAAAATAGGTTTATTTTAAAAAAGTTTCTGCAACGCAACGCATTCATTATGCCACTTGTTTTATAATCAATTATTATTTGCCTGAAAAACTTAATAGAAATTGAATTGCGATTGCAATGTTCATTATAGTTATGAAATTATTATTCCTTTCGTTGTCTCGTAACTGCTAGTTAATATTTATGTTATTTATCCTCTATATGTAGTGTAGTTTATTTATATATTATTTGTATGTATTTAAGTTTATGTTTATTAGGTATAACCAATAGGTATATTGTATTTTGCTGGAGGGATGCTTCTACTCAATAGATGACTTTGTTAGTAATACTATTTAATTGCTGGCTATAGGATCACTGTGACATTTATTGAAGTTTTAATTAATTATTATTCTTGACATTTTAGACATTATTTATATTTGGACATTTTTTTTTAATTTTTTCGTATTATTAGCTATTTGGTATTGTGGAAGTTGGTTGAAATCATATTTGTTTTATTATTATATTTTGTTGTTAGTTGTAAGCAAATATCAGTTCAAACACGATTTTAGAAATTGATTATGAATAAATGAATTATGAATTTTATAGATTATGTTTGTGTATTTTAAAGGTACTCTTACATCGCCATCTTTTGATTTTCATTTATCCTGTCCATCTGTGCATCCAAAGGTTGCCTGGAAGAGATCGCTTTTAGCGAAAAGACACCCATTGTACCGTTATTTATTTTGTATTTCCTTCGTTAATACTGTATTTTTATTTGGTGTGCAATAAAGAGTATATCAATCAATCAATCATTAGAAAGCTACTACGTTAAACCTTAAAGTGAACCTTCAATTATTCCAAATATTACGACGAAATATTTGGAATTCATAAACAATTACAAAGCAAAAAAATAGCTTGTTATATCATAAATACTTCACGTTTTGCGTATTCAATCTTCAGTTCCATTCTTGTTGTGATGTCCATTAAACGTAATAGATTTTTATCACTTCTTTTAAGGTGTAAAAAATTATCTTACTTTACCGAAAATGAATTTATTAAGTTATTTTTATTTTTGTTTCAGAATGGCCAAGAATAGAGCTTCAACATCTAGACATAAGCATGTCTAATCTAGAAGTGATCATGGAGAGTGCTTTAGACGGATTGAGATTACAAACCCTGGTATTGGTGGCAAATAAATTGCATTTTATAGAACTTCATGCGTTTAGGTAAGCCAGTCCATGTTTCAATTTAAAGAGATTTTGATCTCCTCCTCAACTACAAAAAGTTTATAAAAGAGAAGAGAACTTAAATGATAAAGTAAATATATTTCAGCTCCATGGCTGCAACACTGGCATCTTTAGACCTCGGTTACAACGAATTCACTGAAGTACCACAGCAGGGTTTAAAAGATTTAAAAGTTTTAAACTGGTTAAATCTGCAGAAGTAAGCACGAGTTTTAAACTACATTGTATTAAAGTTCCACTCCGCAGCTCTCTGGAATTGATTTATCTTTTTCATTTTCTAGCAATAACATAGTACACATTGGACCAGAAATAAGATGGCACCATTTAGAAGAGACTTTGACAAGCTTATCATTGAGTAATAATCAAGTGAACGAACTGAAGTCGCAGGCTTTAGCGGCACTTAACCACCTCGTGCAACTAGATCTGGAAGGAAACCAACTGCGCAGCATCAGCTTCGACTCTCTGCCCCCCTCCATCACCATCCTCAAACTATCCAACAACTTCCTACTCGAACTATCCTGTGATTTACTTTATAATCTTCCTAGGCTACAATCCATACACTTACGTCATAATTTCATTACTTTTGATGCTCAAAGCCGCTGTCACAGCAATAAAACGAAAAAAATAGAAAAATTAGATCTTAGTAATAATCGCATTAACGACTCCTCAGAAATAAATGTTCTAAAAGAAATTCAAATTAGGCAAATTATACTTGACCTTAACGAGCTGTCGGTTATTCCCCAAACGGTATTTTCCAACAATCGAATCGAACGATTGTCCGTTTCGTATAACAAATTGTCTTCTATTAGCCGAGATCTATTTTTATCGTTGAGAAACTCACTGGAGCATCTAGAAATGGAGCACAACAATTTGTCCGAGTTGCCGGACAGCTTGGCTGAGGTCGCGCGCCTCCGCCATTTGTCTCTAGCTTACAACCGGCTGGAGGAAGCGCCCGCGCTCCCGGCCCGCATTCAGACTCTTTCCCTCGCTGGCAACTTTTTAACTTCAATACCCTCCGCTCTTCAAACGCTTGAACCGGGTTCCATTCGTTACCTCGACTTAAGCTACAACAGGATATCTAATTTGTTACCGAACGAATTCTTAGCCTGGTCCACTTCGCTCGGAACTATCAACTTGAGAGGTAACAGGATTGCACAGATTTATGAGAACGTTTTTCCAGCTAGCATGCCGGTGAAAGAGATAAATCTTAGTTTTAACGATTTGTACTACGTGCATCCGCAAGCCTTTTCCAATCTCACGAGTTCTTTACACGTGTTAGAGTCGTCTTCAACGCTTTTTAGCGGGTACTTTCCTTTTGAGATTCAAGAAGGCCTAGAAAATCTTAGTTGGCTGTCGTTTGACAACAACGATTTTCATATTCTTATAATATCGGAAATTATTGCATTTCCATTCATTAAATATCTAAACTTGGAGAACAATAGGATCGTCGACATAGTCGTAAACAACGATTATCAGAACGAAACGCTCTCCCTGACTAGTCTCAGAATAGCGTATAATTTTTTAAGTTCATTGCGGAGAGGAATATTTGCTTATATGCCAGAGTTAAGAAACTTAGATTTATCTTACAACCGAATCAACAACTTAACTAAGCACAGTTTCAGAAACTTACCAAACTTGAGATATTTATCTCTTGCGGGTAACATAATCGATTCGATAGAAGCCGAGACCTTTGCCAATTTACCAAAACTGGAAATATTGGAACTACAAGGTAATAACCTAACTTATTTATCTATGCGTACGTTCTGCAATGTGTCCAATGTAGACGTCACGTTCACGTTGAACGTGAGTAGAAACTGCATCCATCGTATTGACGGTGAATCAACAACGCCAATAAATATTTTCGACGGTTCGTACAACGAACTGCACGAAGTGCCAAACAGTTTCTTCATCGCGGTAGAGCGTTCTATTCGACAAATTATTTTATCGCACAATAAAATAGGGCAGATACCGAGCGAGGCTTTCGGTGAAGCCATACATTTAGAAATATTAGATTTACATAACAATAATATTCATACCGTCAAGAGAAAATCTTTCACCGATCAAATTTCACTTCAAATTTTAGATATTTCCTACAATTATATATCTCAGTTGTCAGTTGAACAATTTCATAATTTAAATAAACTAAGATATCTTAAATTAAGTCATAATAATTTAAAGCTTTTGCCTAGAGACATCTTCAAGAATACGATAATCGAGCACCTAGACATGAGCAGCAATGACATATCTCTGTTCCCGGTGACTGCTCTCTCGCAGATCGGTTTCACGCTGCGATACCTCGACCTGTCCCATAATCGTATAGAATATCTAGACAGTAATATATTCCGGAACACGCAGTTTCTGCTGAGCTTGAACTTAGGCCATAATCTATTAACAGTTCTGTCAGATAACACATTCTCCAGCATCGGCGGGCTGCGCCAGCTGGACCTCAGCTCGAACTCCGTAAAGGCGAACTTCAAAGAGCTGTTTCACAATCTACCTAACTTAAGGCATTTGAATCTTGCTAATATTAGCTTAAAATCGGTGCCTTATCTTCCTTTGATGAACTTAACCATTCTCAATTTGACATCAAATTACATTAGCAGTTTTAAGGAGACTGACGTTAAACGATTAGTGGGAATTCGCCATTTAGATGTAAGTCATAATCGCCTTACCTCTTTAGTGCCAAAGATGTGGTTTCATTTAAATAATCTCAACACACTTGATGTTTCCTATAATCCAATCGTGAGAATAACGCCAAACAGTTTTAAATGGTTGAATAGTTTATCTCATTTAAATTTAAACGGACTTAAGTATTTAGACATAGTTGACCAAGAATCCTTCCGTCCCTTGGTATCCCTGCGTTCCTTGCACATCCAATCGTGGTCCACTATAAATCACTCAACATTCCGTATTTCCAATGTCACTTCCTCGCTCCCATCCTTGTACAAACTGGTGATAGATTGGACCGATGATTATATGAACACACAGCTGCATGGGATCGATGCAAGTAATATCCGCTACTTGGAAATACGAGGTGCAAAACTCAAAAACATATGCGACGATGCTTTCCAACCCTTCGCTGATAGTCAAGAGATATTCATTAGAATCACTGAGACGTCGCTGACTAAACTACCGATTGCGTTTATGCGTCACCTGGGACAGATACCGCAACTGGGTGTTGACTTGAGCTATAATCAGCTTACGACCCTCAGCCCGGGTATTTTCTATCCCAATTTCACCAGTTGGAGCCATGTAGCAACCAAATTACTTTCAGGTATGTACAATCCAACAACAAAATTATACCTACTGTTAAAGATTTTATCGATATAGATATCGAGTTACCATTACTTGGTTGTACCCTACGGCTTTGACTTAATTGGAAATCATTTAGATAGGTTCTCTGAAAAAGGACTATTCATTGAGATAGGTAAACATTAAATTTGAGGAAATTTTATATACCAACATTATTTTTGTGGAAAATAATCAGAAAATGTAGAAAATGTTTATGATAACCTTAATCAAAATAAACTAGCACTTATTAAATAACTTAATAATAGTACATTAACCATTCAAGCTTTGCAACAACAGCCCAACAAGCTTCTAATTAACTCAACGATATCTCAGAAATGAGTTAGATACTTGTTTAAATATTTAGGATCGCTCGTCCGAACCGCAGGCGAAGGCTAGTATTTTATTAAATATTACACAGTCTCCCGCTGCACAGTGAACCTGGCAACTCTTCGTAATGAGTTTTAATTCTTAATACGCCACTCGAAACTTTTCTAGACGAGGCTGAATCGTCAAGCCGCAGTAATTTGCGGGTTGAAACTTAAAGTTGTATTTTGTGTACAGGTGGTTTGATATTGACGGGAAATCCGCTTCGGTGTAAGTGCGAGCTGGCATGGCTAGGCGCGTGGCTGCGACGCTGGTTGCAGGAGAACGAGGCGGGAGCTGAGCTGCGACGCGCCGTGCGCGGAGCCACCTGCACCGACCAGCTCGGGCGCCGTGTGCCCCTGCTCCAGCTCCGGGCTGACGAGGCCGAGTGCCACGCCTCTGCCCTTTCCAGTGACGCACAGCCCAACTACACACCCTTTATCTACACTCTTATAGCCGCCATATGGACTCTAGTATTAAGATGATATCCGTCTATACACATCGAGTGATTTAACCTATAAGCTTGTACATAAACACCAAATCTCCTCTGCAAATAAAACAGACATAGTCATAGTCGGTATTTTATACACGATACGAACCTGTCGTAGGGATGTGAAAGTGTATAGTTTAGTGATCATTGAGACGAATACAATTATAATGTCTATTACATTTTTATTTATAATTAAGGTAGGTAGAATGTTTTAGTAAGAATTTTTGCAAATTTTAGGGTAACAATTAATTAATTATGTACCATATAGTAATGTATAATTTAATTATTCAGTTTACTGTCGTAACTTCCAAAACTGTCACAAAAGTGTTTAGGCTAATTAAGCGTCTATAAAGGTAGCAACAAGCAAAAACTTATACACGAATATTATCAATGTATATAATGTGAAAAATAAATATTTTTCCAAAATATTTGTTGCCCTTAATTTATTACGTTTGATAATCCTGCACGTACTAGACATAGGGGCTGGATAATATTACGACAACCAGTGTAATGCAAAGATAACTTGTTTCAATTCTTCTCTCGTTGCGCATAGTCCTGTGCTTCTGCCAGGCTAACATTAAAACCCTAGACAAAATTTCTCTCTACGGTAGAAAAGATTATTAAAACAATACCATTGAATGTCGAAACGGTCGTACGGTCTACCGGACCGTATAAAAATACAAATATTTATTTGTGAACACATGTATCAAAGTTGGTACAAACAAAAATAAGTATAACAACGTGTGTAATACGATGTTAAAGCAAGTCATTTATATCTCCCACGCAGTGTTCATGTGCGCATGCGCGATCAATCTATAAGTGAACTGTTGAACCCATCCGTTCCAACTCCTTGACTCATCCAATCGTTCCTTTCCTTACACTTTCGCGTCCGCATTCCCAGCGTAAACAGGGAGTGTATTTCCTTACATCCATCGTGTCCTCAAATCATATCATCAACCCATTTAACCCACCATAAATCAAGCACCTAGCAAAATCGGAGTGCTATCAACACAAATCATCAAGGGGCGCCCCTCCGACGAGAAGAAACAGATTCCAGTCGGCTTCGATATTGATGAGCATCTTCCTTTTAACCTATCAATTTTCCAATTCCTCCACATCAAATATACAGTCCACTTTCTCTATCAATTAAAATTGCAAACCTTAACACACGATTTGTGATAAAAGTGGTGTCGAAGTTGGCAACGTCCTATAAATCAGAATCTAAACTGATAGACTCTGAAGATAAAACATCAGACTTCCTTACGTGCTGAACATATAAAACTGTAAGAATCGAATGCGGAATCATACAAAACCCTTTTGTAGACGTAAATAAGGTTCAGTTGTGTAGTTTATTGAATCGGAAGTCGTTTAATGGGGTCGGTTATTGCCGCAGTGTAAATCAAAAGGTTGCCAATGAATACCTATATTTCATATCCGGTGTGGTTTCATTTTGAATCGCATTGACAAATGAAATGGAATAACGGAGTCTAATGTATCCAATTATTTTGCAAATAAAGAAACTAAATAGAATATATTTGTATCTATTAAAGATACATCAACAGCACATATATATTATCAACTAGTGGTTCGCCCGCAACTTTGCACGCGTGGTATTTCAATAAAAACATTACCCTCCTTTTGTGCACTCGAGTAGAAAGCAGCCTATGTCCTTCCCCAGGATATAATCTCCTTGCTAAATGTCATTACGATCCATTCAGCCTTTTAGTTATTAAAAGGTAACAAACAAACAGTTACTTTCGCAGTTACTATGTATGTTTTATACATAAAAACCTTCCTCTTGAATCACTCTATTGTTAGTTGGTGGTGGTCTGTTATGGCTTTGCATGCGTGGTTTGTCCGTGAAAACATTACCCTTTTTCTGCGCAGTCGGGTAAAAAGTATCCTCTATCCGTCTCCTGGTTCTAAGTTACCTCCCCACCAATTTTCAGTCTAATCGGTTCAGCCGTTCTTGAGTTATAAATAGTGTAACTAACACGACTTTCTTTTATATATATAAGATTTATAACGAAGTAAGTACATGTCTTATGACTACAGTCATAAACAGCATTATTATAAATACGGTATTTATCACGTACCGTTTTATCGGTGTTTTGACCGACAATATTTCGGATCAATTCGTGAACCTTCATCAGGGTGCGTGGGACCCGCTCCGAATAACATCTCGCCTCGCACTACGCGCCTCAGCCCTCTGCGCGCGAGTGGAAGGGAGCGGTAGTGGGGATTGCGTCAACGATGGCCCAACGTGTAGACAGGCTTCATCATAATTATCATCACTGCTGCTCTCTTCAGTTGTTCTCGGCTCAGGCAAACACACAACACTAACTATGTCTCTACCAGGTTCACTCACTTCTCTGTCGCTTGCATCATGAAGACACGGCTGGCGGTAGAACCCATCCTCTATCTCTGTTAAAGTTCGGCAACTGGCTTATTTCTATCGCCTTTCGGATCTTGCGAGGAACGAAGAACTTCTCTCTCGCTAAGACCCGGTCCCTGTCCAAACGTTTGTAGTGCATCGGATCAGAATCTAGGGCATGTTACGCCACTGCAGAACTGTTGGAGTCGACATTCTTCATTGCACGTATGTGTTCGATCAACCTGGTTGGACGTACCGAGCTTTCACTCATAAAAAGGTTACCAGGGTGCAATGATCCACAAATCATCATACATATAATATTTTCGTACAATCTTACGATTTGACTTGATAAGTTACTTTGGGAAAAGTGTTCCACTTGAAAAATAAAGTCGATTGAGGCTAACTCGTTTTTTTTTGTGTGGTAGTTTTTATCTTAAAAATAAACCTCCTTCCTAAAAACAAAACCTTCTACCACAAAAGCTAAGGTAGCTGCCCTCAATGCCCTCAAAAGGGCAATTTTGCCTTTTGCCAACTATTGTATGAATTAATATTAATTTAAAAAAGATTTTTAGCTTGCAAACTTCGGAGATAAGGTTATTTTTAGCCCTAAGAATGACTTGACCAAATAACCGTATTTTGAAATTTCGACCCCCATCGTTAGGCAATCATAATTAAAATATTTTTGAATTTTACTCGCAGTAGGGGTGGATATATTCCAAATTTTAGAGTGTAGTAATTGTTAAGATATCAGCTGAGACAGACGGACGGATGGACAAAGTTACACCATTTATGGCGGGTTCACGGTTCATGAGCCTGGTGACAGACGGAAAGACAGACATACAGACAGCGGAGTCTTAGTAATAGGGTCCCGAATGGCCCCGTGGTTCCCTTTAGCCATGGAACCCTGAAAATAAGTGACACATATGCTTTATCTATTTAAGTATACAACCTGTAATGTTATGTAACGATATAAATTTAAAACACACATCCGGAATCGTATTTACAGATTTTAGAGGTGTGTTTAATACCGTAGCTTGAATATTTATCCAGTAATCGATACATTTTTAATAAACATGTTTAAACATTAAATTGAAAGTTAATTAATTAGTTGAAGTGGCAATGGGCAGGCCATATAGCGCGCAGAACAGATGGCCGATGGGGCCGGAAGGTTCTCGAGTGGAGGCCACGGACCGGCAAGCGCAGCGTAGGACGTCCACCAACAAGATGGGCAGACGACTTGGTAAGAACCGCAGGTCGCCGTTGGATGCAGGCCGCTTCCTACCGCAGTTCCTGGAGATCAATGAGGGAGGCCTTTGTCCAGCAGTGGACGTCCTATGGCTGATATGACGATGATGATGATGAAACAGTAAATCGGCGGCGCCTATGCGACAATGCCGCTTAGTCTGTCTACTTATAAGATGAATTAATATAATGTGTTCATCTACATATATTAAATAGACTGTTTCGTTGATTTTTTACGACATGATATTAAGTTTGTTTAAAAAAGTAAAATTTTATATAGTAACAAATTTGAAAAAAACTTATCCGACAAAAGAACTAGCCGATAGCCCTACCCGTATTTACATTTAATTTCGTTCATAGAATAACACGTTGAATAACACAAAAACTGGTCATGTAGGCCTATAACGTTTAAAATCTATACTAAGTTTTCCAGACACGTTCAGACATGTTAGGTTCTTGTAAAGAGTAATAAGATAATTTGTCAGTATAATAATAAAATCAATTTATTCTTCCTGTGAAAAACTCGTAAGTAAAGTTCTACGTCTGGAACACAGAATATTAAATGTTTGTGTTTACCTACTACCAAAACTCTTATGTAAATAATCAAAATCTTTTAGCCACTTTTCTATTGACAAAAGGCATTTAGTCATTGAATATTTAATAAGGTACCTCCCAATTTACCGAAAAGGATGAAAGAGAGACTTATGTGAATAATGTATGTACCTCAATGGAAAACTAGTTTAGTAAGTAAACATACTGAGCGGGTACCAGAGCCTGTCAGTTTGTCCAACACTAATTTCAATAAGTAACAAACAAATTACGAAGTGGATTTGTACAAAAGTAATAAATTATGTTAAACTTATATACTAAACTGAATAGGTAAGTTTTCTGTCATTATGTTGATAGATAAATAGCTGACCTCGTTCCAAACACGGCTCGCCGTGTCATTTAGCCACCTACTCGTACAGTGACAAAGTTGCTGGTGATTATTTAATGGAATATAAATTAGGGATACATAGAGTTATACTAAACAGATTGGTAAAGTTCCTCTTACTCAATATACGTGAGGGACTTCATTCAATTGCGATGTGTACGCCAAGGTTTGATAGCTTTGTCTGCATTTTTAAACAAACCTCACAAACTTTATGTACTTAGGTTCTTTGTACAGTCATCTTTGCTATATTACGTCATAAAACGTTATGTTTGAGTTGATCCGATGCTTAGAAGTTCATATTTAAAAAGCAAAAGCAGCGCAAATATAAGAACCTCGGCAGATCTTACGTATTTGTGCCATTTGGGGTTGATTATCTAGGTCCAAGGAGTACTAGGGTCCTTCGCGTTTCAAAATTCTTTTTGGGCGTCTGATCGTAGTTACATGTGATCCGAGAGCTTGCACTTAATTGGATCAACGCATAAGCATTGCAATTATGCGGGCAATGCAGCCTGTGTCTTGGAACACTTTCACCTGGAAGTGATCTGGAGCAGTCGAGCTATTTATGGATTGTTTGCAACAGTCTTTAGATGACTCAACTTTTTTTTCGTATTTGAATGGTTATTATTGAAAAGGTTGCTTCTAGGGAATATTTTGTTGCTGCAAGTGAATAATATGGAATAACGCAACATTACAAATTACCAAATAGCGTCATCACGTTTTATTCGCTGGTGAAACCAAACCCTAATCAGACCCAATTAATGTATCGACATCATTATAATGGCCACAATCACCCCGTGGGGACACATTTAATTGCAAGTATCCATAAAAAATAGACATGAAAAAATAATTATGTTAAAAGCCTTAGAGCTCATTTGCTATGCTCTTGGGTTTTCAATATTGAAGGAAAATGTATATTCTTAGTTCTCAAAATTATTACGAACAGAGCAATATTTCTGAATAATGAAAAACACAAGTATATTAGGAGACCATGAGATGGTCTCCTAATATACTTGTGTTTCATCTGATCTAGTTAGTTAGTTGTGGAATACCTTAACAGTTGTTGTCAACAAAAATGGCTGCTTGTATAAATAATTCTAGAAATTTCACACTGCGCTATCTAGCCCCAAACTAATTGATCGAGCGAAACGAGATCTCTAATCAACTTGGGCAAATCGGCATTGTATGTATGTTTGTTTGTCCAAGAATAACTTTCGAAGCGTTGATCCGATCATCGTGAAATTTGATACATAAGTAATGGCACAATTTTGGTGTGACTAAATGAGCTAGAAATGTTAGAGGGTTGTTAAGAAATTGGGGTTTAAGAGGGGTAAAAAAAATGAAAATGAGACTATTTGGTCAAGTGGGACGTTAAATGAAAGGTATTTATTAGTACATTTGGATTCCGTTTTTAGTTTTAGTAAATTCTTTATAGTTTTTGAGTTATTAGCCATAATAAAAACTGAAATTTGACAAAATTCACAGGGTACACCAGTGACCCCACATTGCTGAAATTCGGTATTCGTGTAGCTTTAGTGACATTAATATATGCAAAAGTCTGAAAACTAGAATAACTGCAATAAGTACCCCAAAAGAGCTAAACCACAATGCATAAACTCCCAGTACCTGTTATTTGAATGAAACTGTAGGTCAAGTGATTTGGTTATATATTTCGTGGCACTATTTTATTGGTCAAAGATTAAGGTCGGCTTGCACAACGATTCCTTAACGCATTTAGCGACTAAACATGTTTGAATTTTACGTATTTGTACGATATGACAACTCCTTAAATCATATTTGGCCACTAAATACGTTTAGGCATCGTTGCGCGAATTGCCCTAAGAATATTTTTTTTGTTGTGCGAGACTGGCGAGATCTCATTTCGGGGCGAACCACTAGTTATAATTGTTTTTATTTTCTGATGTCACAATTTCCACAACAATGTTACTTAATAAAGGTTCTTAAAAATATGTTAGTTAAATAGAGTTAATATTAAAACAAAATTGTAACGTGTTACAAAGTTCAAGTAGATGAACGAGTAGTTTACCTACACATAACCTCTATGCAGTATTTATAGAGAGGACCGTCATATTTGTCCGCTATTGTCCTAAGAATGGTGTTGGTACTCTCGCGTATTCTGGAAACAAAGGAAGCTGCCGATTATCCGCTCACTGCGCCACGGATGACGTCAGTTTTCTAGCAATCTGTTTCTGTTTTAGATAGAGACGAAATGTAACATACTCCCAAGGGCGGATCCAGGGGGAGGGTCATGGGGGTCATGACCCCCCTTGGGCTGGGTCCAGGACCTAGGTGGACCACTAATTAAAATTGTTAAACATAATGTTTTTATATCGTTTTTGTCACAATATAGATTTTCTGTAAGTACATTCAATATTTAATTAATTTATTATATATTAAATATAATATTTTGATTTGAAAAATTGATTTTGTTATTTAGATATAGGTATTTTAAAGTACAGTAGTATGTAAGTACATAAATAAAATACCTACTTTTTACTTGTATCTATGATTATAAAAATTAAATTATAACTTCTTGTGACTTGACTACGACTATGTAACCCCCCCCCCCCCCCCTGGCACCAAAGCTGGATCCGTCCTTGCATACTCCTGATACTCTTACAGCACAACACATAATACCTTGTATAAAATATCTGTAATTATTATAGCAGTGACACATCTTGGCATAGACACTGTCATGTCTTACCGTTTAATACGCTACGATTAAATCAAGACGCTTTTCTACGAGATTCTTGAGGTTCCAAGCGAGTCAAGTAACTCACTGGCATCGATATACCCACATACTTACGACCTCTTTTATTTATAGCATTCCCGGCTCACAAAACAACAAGAAGTTACGGGTTGCAGTTTAACTTATAGTTAGTAAAAATGCTAGCTATTTAATAATTTCATAAGAATTAACGAATGAATAACTGATGCTTAAAATTTTACTTAGATAACTTTCGTGATTGATTTTAATTATTATTATAAATACGGGATTTATCACGTACCATTTTATTGGTGTTTCGACCGACAATGTTTCGTGAATCTTCATCAAATCGGTGAGTGCGATCCGCTCCGAACCACGTCTCGCCTTGCACTACACGCCGCAGCCCGATAATACTGATCAAGGTTCTAGAATTGAACTGAAACATTGTCGGTCGAAACACCGATAAAACGGTACGTGATAAATCCCGTATTTATAATAATGATGCTTAAAATGTTGACAGAGCATGTAGAGATAAAAAAGCAAAGCAATTGGGTAATAATTTATTTCCGAATTCTCCTGATACTAGTAAGGAATATTTGAATATTGATCTACTCGCTAATTACGTAAAACCAGCCACGCATCACGACAGCAATCAGTCGCGAATCCAAAGTTACTATGGGAAAATAGTTTTATCTATTGCCGTCCCTTTGCTGGTGGCGCTAGTTTCTATGTTCAAATTGACGTTACGCGACCGATTGCTATCGCGTTGTTGTCGCTGAGTTTAAGTAATTACCACCTCGGTCAAACTAAAAGTATTTGTTACCCAATTACTTTCAATAGGTATGATGACGGAAAAAGTGTACAAAATAAGTTGTTTCATAAAATACTAGTACTTACTTGCTGCATTTTAAGAAATACAGGTATAATATTGCTTGCAGACCTTAAACTTTACCAACAAACAGATTCGCCGAGCTACAATAAATTCCACATCACGTAAACAGCCCGAAATAACAAGCTTCTTTAAAACGAAAGCAATATCGATCCCAAATTACTTTAAAAGAATGTAAATAGATTTTCTTTGGGCGAAGTTTTTGCAATAAGCTAAAAAAGCAAATGACGGAGTCTCTTGCGGTTCGACCGACTCTTAAGTACTTAAAATATACCTGCCATTCTTTTATATTTTAGGAAAATAGTATAGACATAGACAGATTAAGGTTCTAAATATCAAACAATTTGATGTGAATTCAAATACAAGGTTGAATTCACCATCAAATTAGGTGATATACCCAATTGGCCACCCATAACTCTACGATCTACGTATACCTACTTATGAAACCTCACGACGAAAAGAAAATTAACATGGTCGGTCGCCCTGGGCATTATTTATTGCTCGGTCACTATTTAACTATTGCTCGATTCATTTGCCACTGTATTACATCATTAGGTCGCCAAGGCCGCTAATCAAGCGGTGGTATTAGTGGGCCGGTTTAGACGCAAATATATAGCTTTGATCTGGTGTACCTTACTCCAATAACCACACAGCACTATGACAAATTATACGATCGATTTTGTCATCCTAAAAATAAGCTCTACGATCGATACTAAGCATTGTAGATAACGCTTCATTTGTCACTTATTTTCGACTTTCGTATTTCTCTACGAGATCGAATCATAAATGTAGATGTAGTCAAACTAAAGTCACTGATATAAACCATACCAAAAAACCAGTCCGTCCATCCGAAATACCAGTCCGTCCATCCGCAAAACCAGTCCGTCCATCCGCAAAACCAGTCCGTCCATCCGCAAAACATCCTGTATAGATAAAAATTGTAAACTAAACAGTTTAAGAATGTTATCTATAAACGTTTAAGACGATGATATTAAAGCATACAAATATGCAAGATCTTTAAAAGTTTTATAGCATAGCATATGTACATCTCGATTTCAATATGAATAACTGAAATGAGATACGATGTTGGAGCTGCGGATACTTAAATATTGCATCTGAAGACGTGACCTACCGCGTTCTCTTTAAATTCCATCATATCCAGAAGCAACATACAAGTAGAACTGGTAATGTTTTCATATCATAAAATACAAGTATCGAACAGACTGTATCAATACATATCACCATAAAAGGAAGTGAATAGTTTTTGTACCGGAAAACCCGCATTAGAGTAAACAACAATATTTTCATACAGACGTCGTACCAATTCTACAAACATTATGTACTATGGATGAACAAAACGTCGTGTATTTTCAACGTTATGTCTGAGTTCTAAGATCTAAAATTGATTATGTTTTGTAAGCGTTGGTATGTGTAACGCATTTGCGCGTGCGTGCACATCCGCCGAACTCCTGTGGGACTTGGATCCTGGATGGCACGCCTCAATTACATTCCACATACGCTTCCAGAATTGGCAACAGAAATACTCCTTGCTCTATAGCCACTGCTGCCATTTACTGTACTTACATAAGCTCTGAAAGTTTCATAACTGTTCCGCGTGAGGTACTTAGAAAGAAAATACATTTTCAACACACTTGCACACAACTTCACAGAACTTGTCATGGGGACCCCATCTCGCCGAATTAAGCCGGAAGATATTTGCTTCAGCCACCTCGTTGAGAAGGCTACGAAATTTTCTGCCGACATCCACCAAGGTTACGCTAGCTCAATCCCTCCTACTTCCTATTCTGGATTATGATGACGCCTGCTATCCGGATCTTACCGAGAAACACCTCGATAAACTAGAGCGTCTTCAGAATGTCTGTATTACATGTATTTTAGGCCTGCGAAAATATGACCACGTCTCTGATTTTCGCAACAAGCTCAAGTGGTTACCCATTCGCTGCCGCAGGAATACGCATATTCTCTTTCTCTTGTACAGTATAATGTTTAACCCTTCTAGTCCTTCTTATCTCAGAGAGCGCTTTGAGTATCTTCATCAGTCAAATCTGAGACCTTGCACTCCTCTGAGACCTTGCAACTTAAAACTCCTGTACACTCTTCTAACTTTTATGATAAATCCTTCACTGTACAAGCTATCCGTCTATGGAACTCTCTTCCTCCACACATTAGAACTGCCAAATCCCTTCCCATCTTTAAAACAGTTCTATTTAAACATCTGTCTGCACTACAATGTTGATTTCCCATTTTCTCATCTATCGTTACGCTACTCCTGGTTTTTTATGTCATCCTTCTATTGTACACCTATATGTACCTACTTATAGTATTTTATATAATATACCTTTTTTATTATTAGTATGGAATATTTAAGATAAAATATTATGCACCTTATTTATTTATTTATATATTTGTTTGTAATTATTTGTTTTGCTTATGTAAATACACTGTTTATTCAATATTCAATTATTTTCATTAATAGCTACCGTCCTATAACGTTCTCGTGAAATCCAGTCCATCCAAAGGTTGTCTGGAAGAGATCGCTTTTAGCGATAAGACCGCCACTTGTATTTCTGCTTGTATTGTTATTTGTTTTTTATATTGTTTTTTTTTTTAATTTAAGTGTGATTTACAATAAAGCGTTTTCTATCTATCTATCTTGCTCGTAAAGTGTGCCATAGTACATCGTTATTAGGCCCTTAAACCGAACACACGCGTGCGTAATAACACACTAGTGCATAATAGAATTATTCCTACAAAGTCAAGTTAGTACCTAACTGCAAATTATATGCGAGTAAACAGAGCATTTTCAATTTAACCGGGTAATACAGTTTTTGTAACAAAACAAAGAGGTTTTTTGGCGCTGAAAATCCTATAACCATTTTGGAATAAATAAATGTATCCCTAATTAAGACGAAAAAAAATTATTATTATCAAATTACTTATCATTCACAATATTTTGTTATAAAATATTTGTATTTTATCACTAAAATTATAATTTTGAAGTAGGCTGTATGGCTATATCATTCAACTTACATTTGGCGCGGGCAAAAAAAAACTTGCGCGCCATTTCCCAGTTTTTTGTTTATATCGCATTTGTTGCTGTGTGGTAAATAATTGTATAAATGTCAAGTTTTAGTACAGAAGATTAACAATTGATAGATTTAACCCCGGCCAGAAATACTAAATGCAGTACAAAATGCAAATTTAAGCCTAATACCTGCAAAATCTAGAGCAAAGTACCTACTTAGCTGCTTACGATAGTTTCATACAATGGAAAAGCAACAAGAAAACCCAGTTATTTTCTGAAAACGTGTTTTGGCGTATTTCTCTGAACTCGCCAATACATACAAACCCAGCTCTCTGTGGTGCATCTATTCCATGCACTATACCTGGGGAGACGTTAAATCGCTTATTGAGAAACAATTTTTTTTCAAGAAATTGTGTGCTTTCAGTCTGTAATTCATATATGCTATAGTTAAGGATACGTGCTAGAGCTCCTGTGTTGTGAAAACACGATTCCGTAAAAATTTCTCGATTGAAAAAAATCCAAAGATGACTCCAAATTTATCTTAAAACCGTTCTTATGCGATGAATACTTCAAATTAGATCATGAAACTTTATACAGTAATTCTACACCACATAAATAAGGGCACCTGTGTTTTAAATTTTCAAAATACCTTTTGATTTTACCATAAAATGAAAATATGTAAGTTTTGCACTAATGAAACTATTCGCTCAGGACGCCCGTTCTGCGATTCAGTTTGGCCTCGGCTTTCAGACGAGGTACCCGTGACGCTTGTCGCTCCAAACGAACACGTAATTCTTAGGAAGAATTTATTATTTAGTTAGTTTTTGTAATGACGCAGTAATGCGAAATAAACACAACAAGATAATAAAGGGGTTGAATGATTAAATACCGGCAAACATATGAACCACGGAGAGATAGGACGTGCAGCGGCGCGCGGAGAAGCGGGGGTGAAATTCTAGTTTGGGCTGAGGTATAGTCAACTTTTAAGCTCAAACATTGGGTTGATATCAAAACGTACTGTAACCCACAACCATGTACATCTCATAGCATGAGTTATTTGGTTTCTTCTCCTTCCAGTAATTTGTATGATATACCTTTGTCGCCGACATTTACACAAGAAGTAAATGAAGATACTAAAGAATTGGCAAGAACCAATGTACGATCTAACGCACACATGTACAATCAGCTTAAACTTGTGTAAATAATATATTTACATTTAGCATAGCATTGCCCTAGTTACAATAATTGTTCGAATTTGTGATGAAAGCAATAAATCAGTGTACGTCCAACACTCGACGAGTTCGGTTATTCATCTCTCTTAAGAGTCTCCACCCCAGCTAGCATCCCTTAGCAATTTTACCCCAGCTTTTCTTACTGTTTGGTACATACCCCAAACATTTGGTCCTTCGAGCTTTCGTAGAAGCGGAATCTTACGGGAGTGTTAATTCCTTTGATTCCGCGGACATTGACCCAGTGCAGTGGCGGCATCCGTTAACGTGTTAAAAATCAAGTGAGCTGTCGGGTTTTAGCTAACTTTTTTGACTATCGTATTCGTATATGTGCGATTACGTGACGTTCAAGTGAGTCAGGAGACTCACTCAGTAGCATCAGCTCTCCCTCCGTGAGTCAGGAGACTCGTTTAGCAGCATCACCTTATCCTCCGTGGGTCAGGAGACTCACTCATCAGCATCAGCTCATCCTCCGTGGGTCAGGAGACTCACTCAGCAGCAACAGCTCTTCTTTGCGTGAGTCGGGAGACTTACCTAGCAGCAGCATTCAAGTAAGATCGTTCATATTTTACTTGCTTATGTAACTACCATGACTAACTACGAAGCAATCTTCAACCGTCAAGCAGAAATTGTCACCGAGCTTCAGCGCATCGGGACTAACTTTGATAAGGATTCAGCTCATCTAAAGACCTCGGAATATCTGAAGATAAGGTTAGACGCTTTGGATAACTTCTGGGGAGAGTTCGATAGTAATAACTCTACTCTTGAATTGTTGCCGATAAAATATCAAAGGTACTTTCAGGAATTCATTTATGATCGTATGAATCAACTCTATAGTGATACGCGAGCTAAAATAGCAGCTTATGAGCCTTATAAAGAGCAAAGAGCATCCGGTTCGGGTAAAGATACAGGTACTGAAACCGAGACTGGTTCTACTAACAAGGTTGACAAGCTTTTGTCCTCGCAAAGGACTAACTTTCGAGCGTTTAAGCGACTAATATCGAGCATCAAAGTAAGCGAGATTAGCGAGAAGTGGGAATTAGAAGACGAGCTACGCAGCATACAATCTAGATGGAACGATATCGACAAGCTTCATCTCGAAATAGATAACATTCTTGAAGGCGAAGATGAAATCTACCAGGATGAATATATCAGGCAGGAAACATCATTTAAGTTAACCAAAAAGGCGCTTAATCAGAAATTATCGGCTACAACGCATCTTCAAAAATCTACTCCTTTACTTGAAATACCTACCTTTTCGGGAAAGTTGACTCTCTGGCCTACTTTCTTCGATTTGTTCTCCGAGTCGATTCATAACAATAATTTTCTATCTAAAGCACAGAAAATGCAACACCTAAAAGGTAAATTAAAGGGAGTAGCAGAGCGTCTTATTCAGCATTTAAACATCTCGGCTGAAAATTACGACATAGCTTGGGAGATATTGACACATCGCTACAACAATCCGCAAGTGTTATTCACTACCCACATTGATACCTTTCTGAATCAGCCCAGCATCAGCAAGCAGACGTCATACGAGATAAAACGTCTCTACGATACCACTACCGAGTGTATTCACGCCATTCACAACTTTGGTATAGATACTAACTCGTGGGATCCGATACTCGTTCATCTAATAGCAAAAAAGCTAGACAGCGAAACTTACACCGCCTACAAAGAAGCACGCAAATCCCCAAGAGAGTTGCCTTCTCTAAATGAGCTTATGGGCTTTCTCGAGGGTAAGTTTATCGCTCTAGAACCTACCCAAAAGAAAGAGAAAGACAACACTAATTCTCCAGATAAGCCAGCTCCATCGTATCCAGCAAAGCCAAGCTACAGGTTAACCCATTATACTAATAAGTATTCATCGAGATATCAAGCAGCTTCTACATCCACGTGTAAGTGCCCTCTATGAAACTTTAATAACGAGCTCTACCGATGCCTACAGTTCACGAACATGCCACCGGACACAAAATTGAGGACAGTGACCAAGCTCCAGTTATGTAAAAACTGTCTATTTAAACACTCTAACAATAAATGTACATCGATTAAAAGGTGCAAAGAGTGCAATGGTGAACATCATACGAAATTACATGACGCATATATAACAGCCGGCGCCGGGTCACTACACGCTAGATCTACTGTTGAGCAAAAATCGCCTTTAACTACAACATTGCCAATATCGACTAAGCCGCTCAGCAACAAGACACACACAGCAAGTCACGTTTCTGCTGACGACGAAGAAGTTTTATTAGCTACTGTTTATTAAAAAAAACTGAAGTTTATTAAAAACTAGTGCTCCCGCCGAACTTTGTATCGGCTTGACATGCATAGGTATAACGCGGGCTGTCAATATAAGTCACCCTGGTAGAATTGTTCATTGTAGTCCCCGGCCATCATTATGTATGAGAAAATGCATGACTTCCGCAAATAATTCAATACCAAAATTAGCCATCCACCCGTTCTCGAGTTTTAGCGAGACTAACGAACAGCAATTAATTTGTATATATATAGACAATATATCTCGGGATAACTCCTACCGAAGCATCTGTTTCAAACGATATTTATTTTTTTACATCCTTTTTGACGATATTTGCAGCACGCATTATGTCAATTCTATGTCAAATGTCATAAGGTTACATTATAAAAGCGCTAAGGTTAGATTATAAATAATTTTATATGGTGGTTAAGTATTTTTAAATTTTCTAATTTTGCGCGCCATTTTCTTAATTTTTTCTTTCATAAGAACCTTTTCCTGACAATAAGAAATACAACAAAAAAGAATTGGCCAAATTGGTCTTGGCGTTGTTGAGTTATGCGCTTACCAACACATTTTGCGATTCATTTTTATATTATAGATTAAAGTGATCGATGGTAATTACGTCACTCTAAGGGCATTACTCGACCAGGGCTCTCAGATTACCCTTATATAGGAGAATGCCGCACAGCTATTAGGACTGCCACGTCAGAAATTTTACGCGTCAGTGTCTGGCGTTGGTATCGTTCATAAACAAAGCAAACATCTTATTTCTCTGGAATGCAAGTCTATCTACGACAACCACATTATTGTTATTTATTGTGTTCATTATTGTGTGGGTAGGCACAAGTAAAACACAGATTTTGTGCTTCAATATTTATATTAAAGAAATAAAATACTTACGTTGCATTATAGTATAAACAGTACATTAATTTATACTCATCAACTGTCCCTGAAGAGATAGCACTAATTGAAGTTACTGTTGGAGCACTGGGTATGAAATAAACACACTTTTTATACCAGCCACAAGCACTACCACCACACTTTTCACTAAAAACCTGCATTGTTCTACACTGCCATACAATGTCTACTGGAGCGAAAATCTACACCACAGATCCTTTGGCCGCCATCAAGGAGCTTGATGATAAGCTGGACAGCTGCATGGCCACATTTGAGGCGCGCATGTCAGCTGCCTCACCAGCTTCTCTGGGGCAGCTGGCGGCGGAAGTAAAGCAGTTCAAGGTATGCATGAAGCTTGCGATTGACCTCGTCCGCAGCCAGGTGACTCAGGTCACTGCACTTGTGGATGATGCTGAGAACAGAAGCCGTCGCAAGTTTCTTTTGTTCCGTGGAGTCGAAGAAAAGGAGGGAGAAAACCTTAAGGAAGTCATTGCTGAGGTCGCTAAGGACACACTCAAGATAAGCCACTTCACCCCGGATTGTACATGTCGCCTTTGTACATGTCCATTTTGTACGCTATTTTTATCTGTAAATCTATTTGTGTACAATAAAGAATAAAGAATAAAGAATTGTATTCGGTTCAGCTATCGTCTCGGCAAGGATGCTACTCGACGTGGGTCTCGTCCAATTCTCGTGAGATTTCACAATCTGGACATTCGCTCCAGTGTCTGGCGGAGCAAGAAGATCTTTAAGGGAACAGGAGTGTCAGTTGCTGAGTATCTGACGGCCACCCGGCGCAGCTTCTTCAATGAAGGACGCCGTGTATATGGCGTAAAAAAGTTCTGGTCTCAGGACGGTAACGTCTATCTATTGGCACCGGACGGAACGAAGCATAGAGTTGTTTCCCAGGCTCAGCTTGGAGAAATCATACAAAAGTTCCCACCAATGCAGGAGGCACAAGCTGCCGCAGTTGCTGCGGCCACCTTGGCACCAGGGAAAGCTGCACCAGCGCGTTCGAAGGCCGGGCGCTTTGTGAGGCCGAAGTAATCGAGTCGATCTGGCCAATTTCGGGCGTTTTTGGCGGTATACTTTAACAAATCCTTGCAGTAGTACATTTTCTTTTTTTTACCTAGGTAGGTACCTACCACATTTATTTTTGATAACTGACACTTGGTCTGACATAACGTGTCCGTGTGTTCGTGGCTGTGACGTACCTGTCATTCTTGACGTTGACGTACTACAAGCCGTTGGCCGCCAGCGCTGTGTCGTCGTTCCGTTCCGTTTTACGAAGACATTTCTGTTTGTAAAATTTATGTTTTTATTTTGTTTTTCTGTTGGTTATAATTTTTGAACATTGTTTACTGTAGTCTTACTGTAGTTGTTTAACATACATAAGTACACAATAATTTTACCTGCATTCAACTCTCCAGACTAATTGGCAGTGTTTGTGGCTTTAGATGGCTTCTTGTTTGTATTGTTCTGTTACCAGTATTATTATTTAAATAAATTATATATTTATATTTTTATTATTTATATTTATCTTATTTATTTATAATGGATTGCTCAATATCTTCTGATTTATTTAAATCGTTCGACTCTGATAGCTTCCTGGATGCTGTGGATGATAGCGTTGCTGAGCCTTTGCTTAGGGAACAGCTTGACAAATCGTTTGCTCCTTTTAAAAAAAACTTTAACGTGTGCCACATCAACGCTCAGAGCATACCTGCTCACTACTCGGAGCTATTAGCCACTTTTACGGGCGATTGTATACACGCCTGTCTCGTTTCCGAAAGTTTTCTCAAACCTTCACTTCCTTCTCCTTTTTTCTGTCTACCCGATTTTGTGCTTGTTCGTAATGATCGCACCAATGTTAGATGTGGAGGGGTTGCGATCTATTTACGCGCTGACTTTAATTATAAAATTATCTCCAGTTCGCCTTCTGCTTACTCTGCTTCTATGGAGCATCTATTTGTTGAGGTACAGGTGAGCACTGGTAAAGTACTATTGGGAGTGGTTTATGCGCCCCCTACAGTTGACTATTTTAATTCTCTCGACCAGTTGCTTGAAACTTTTGTGCCTCTGTACGATCAGATAATTTTAATGGGAGATTTTAATACCTGCCTTTTAAAAAATGATATTAGATGTAAACAATTAGTCAATATTACATCTTCTTTCAACCTTAACATCTTAGATTTAGATCCTACGCATCATATCAATGATAGGCACACTAAACTGGACCTCATAATTACACGAGACCACAAACGCGTTTCTACTTATGGTCAATTTCCAGCCCCGGGATTTTCACATCATGACCTTATATTTGCATCATTTAAAATTAGAACACACAAAATAAAACCTAAGATCATAATGCAACGTAACTTTGCCGCTATGGATCTTGATAAGCTCCGTACTGATACAAGTGCCACCGAATGGTCTCAACTCTTATCTGCTAGCGATGTTGATGAAAAAATCACAATATTCAATGGCATACTAACATCGCTATATGATAAGCATGCTCCTTTCAAGGCGGTTCGCATGAAAAGACCTCCCGCACCTTGGTTGACTGAATATATCCGCAAATTAATGGCTAGGCGTAATAAACTATACCGCAAATATAGGAGAGACTCTAATGAAGAAACTTTTCTTCGCTATAAAAAGGCGAGAAACCGGTGCAATCAGGAGATTAGGAATGCTAAGCGTCGTAACATCTGCGGAGCCATTGAGAACTGTACTCCAAATAACATCTGGAAAGTGCTCAACAACTTAGGATTTGGGAAGAGTAAGGCTGCTGTCAACCCAACGGTCGATATCAATGCTCTCAACAACCATTTTTCAGTTGTTCCGTTTAAAATTGACAACATTGTTAAGGCTGACACCATAATGCAGTTAGCTAGGCAGCCGCTAGAAAATTTTACTTCTTTTTCTTTTGGGCAGGTAGATGAAGGTGATGTTGCAAAGATTATTGCTAGCATTAGCAGCAAGGCGGTTGGTCATGATGGAATCGGTTTAAAGATGCTAACTCCAATACTTGAACTGACTCTTCCATATATCACTCATATTATTAAATTTTCCCTCACAAGTAGCAATTTCCCTACTATATGGAAGAAAGCTTTCATCATACCCATTCCCAAAAAGTCTAACATAACTGAACTTAAAGACTATCGCCCAATATCAATTCTCCCTTTCCTTTCTAAAATTCTCGAAAAAGCTGTGCATCGCCAGCTTTCATCTTTTCTCCACAGTAATAATCTTCTTAGTCCGTTTCAGTCAGGCTTTCGCCCTGCACACAGTACCTGCACTGCCCTTATTAAAATTACAGACGACATCAGGCTTGCTATTGACAACCGTAAACTCACTCTTCTTTCCTTGTTAGACTTTAGTAACGCTTTCAACTGTGTGGACCACGAAATTTTGCTGGCCGTCTTACGCTCTATTAATCTTTCTCAGTCTTCTTTAACATGGTTCAGCTCATATCTTTGCGGACGCGAACAATGTGTGCGAATTAATGATCTGTCCTCTGACTGGTGTAAAATCGAAGCAGGTGTACCTCAAGGAGGCGTTCTTTCACCCCTCCTCTTCTCTCTTTTTATCAACACCCTGGTATCGGTAATACATCACACATCCTATCACCTATATGCCGATGATGTTCAGTTATATCTCAGTTGTAATCCCGATCAAATTCTATCTGGAATTGAAAATCTCACTAATGATCTAAGCGCTGTGTATGACTGGACTCAAAAATTTGGTCTACTAATTAATCCCAACAAGACGCAGGTGATAATAATTGGTGGTAACAGACAGATTGTCAAAATTAATCTTAACACTCTTCCTCCGGTTAAATATAATAATATTCCACTGCAGTTCTGCAAGGAGGTTAAGAATTTAGGCCTTTTCATTACCCATAATTTGTCATGGGACCACCATATTACCCAGATTAGTAGGAGGATGTATGGTACCATGCATACTCTGAAACGCCTAAAAAATTTCTTGCCCCAATCTACGAGGTCCACACTGGTTAATGCGTTACTCTTACCCATCCTAGATTATGCAGATGTATGCTATCCCGATGCTACGGAAGAGCAACTGAACAGGTTGGAGCGTCTGCAGAATCTTTGCATTCGCTATATCTACGGCCTACGAAAATATGATCATGTCTCGGTATTTCGTCAGCAGCTAAAATGGCTTGACATCAGAGCTCGTCGAGATGCGCACATGCTATCCCTCTTATATAATATTCTTCGCAACCCTCTATCTCCCAGCTACCTCAGAGAGCGATTTGCATCCGTATCAACTGAGGACAGACCTGTGCGATCGTCTCGTAGTTTCCAACTAATTACTCCACAGCATAACACGGCTACTTACTCTGACTCTTACACCATAACCGCTACTCGTCTCTGGAATAATATGCCACCAAACTATTTCGAGGCTACTTCAGTGGAAGCATTCAGATTGAGAATCTATGGGCACCTTCTCGGTCAAACCGACCAAAAATGAGCAACTTAATATTTCCATAACACTTCTCTTCTATTGTTATGTATGTATTTTAATTCGATATTGGTATAGTTTAGTCTATCATATAAAGTATTTAAGTAGGTTTATTTAAGTAGTATGTACCTATATTATGCTATATTTATTAGTCCTGTGCAAATTTTCTTTTTTACCTTTTCTGTGCACTACCTACACATCTTTGTCTACAATACACAAAGGTTATCTGGAAGAGAATGCTCTTTAGCATTAAGTTCGCCTTTGTACTAGTTTTATAAGTGCAATAAAGTATTTTCAATCAATCAATCACAGTTTTAATACTGAAGCATGCATCATTCCTCGAGTTATTAGCGACCTTCCCAATGCTTCATTTTCAAAGCAGACATGGTCCCACCTCCAACATATGAAGCTATCAGATCCTGAATATAATGAGTCTAAGCCTATTGACATACTGCTAAACGTCAGCGTGTACTCAGATATTATCATGAGCGGTCTTGTCAAGGGTTCTCAAAACGCACCCATAGCGCAGCAAACAAAACTAGGCTGGATTTTATCTGGGAATGTCAAAACGTTCAACTGCAGCATTGTTGTCAATAATTTAGACGAAATAGCGAAATACTCGGAAATGGAGGAAATGCCTAACATATCGTGTGACCTCACTACAGAGAAATAATTTTGCGAAGAGCATTATATATCTACTACGAAGCGTCTTGACGTCGGTAGGTACGAGCTAGCCCCACCAATGAAGTCTAACTATGAAGAAAAATTAGGACCTTCTAAAGCAAAAGCGACAGCAC
Source organism: Philereme vetulata (assembly GCA_918857605.2). NCBI lineage: Eukaryota > Metazoa > Arthropoda > Insecta > Lepidoptera > Geometridae > Philereme > Philereme vetulata. The sequence goes on along the minus strand of OU975438.1, from coordinate 404,425 downwards.
AATTTATCCAGCTAGAAAACAAAATGGCAAAAAATGAAGCTTACTCTACTAGCTATACACAGTTGATCCACGAATACCAACTGCTTAGTAACATGCGCCCAGCGAAGCAGGGTGAACACGCCACATACCTCATGCCTCATCATGGAATCTTAAAGCCAGAGTCTACTACTTCCAGCATGCGTGTTGTATTTAACTTATCAGCTAAAACAAGCTCCGGTTTTAGCCTTAATGACGTCATGGAATGTGGTCCGAACTTGCAGCACGACTTACTAACCCTTATCTTAAACTGGAGACAATACAAATACGTCATACGTCATCAAAAACTGTCGAAACATTTTCTCTATGTCCGCAATAGAGAAAATGTTTCGACAGTTTTTGATCAGAGAAAGCAATCAGCATCTTCAGTGTATTCTCTGGAGAGATACCCCGTATGAGAATCTTCAGGAAAAAATATTAAGGACAGTCACTTATGGGACAAAATCAGCCTCCTACTTAGCCATGCGCACCCTGCGTCAACTAGGTAAAGACGACTCCTCAAAGTACTCTCTTGCAGCGAAAGCATTAGAAAATAACTTCTATATTGATGACTTACTTAGCGGCGAAAATAGCATAAAGGGTACTCGGGAACTACAATACCAGCTGATAGAGATACTAAGAGGCGCAGGGATGAATCTACGTAAATGGTCAGCAAATGATCCAGAACTCTTGAAAAACTTGTCTACAGAACAGCTCGACAAGCCCTTTGAAGGCATTTCAACTACACGGCTATAGCAACGCATCGGAAAAGGTTTATGCCTGCGCCGTGTACCTAATAGCTCACGACGATAAGGTTGAGTGCACAACACGACTCGTTGCAGCGAAAACCAAGCCTTTAAAGAAAACAGTGTCGCTGCCGCGTCTAGAGCTGTGCGGTGCCTTGCTCCTAGCTCAGCTCATACAAATCGTAAAAGCTACTTTATTAAATAAAAATTTTGATGTTTACGCATGAACTGACTCCACTGTAGTTCTGGGATGGCTACATGGCGACTTATCTCGTTGGAAAAAGTTTTTCGCAAATCGAGTTCAACAGATTACAGAAATCATACCAGCATCGAATTGGAATCACGTCCGTTCTGAGAAAAACGCCGCTGACTGTGCTACCAGAGGATTAACTATAGCTAAACTTCAGAAAACCTCACTTTAGTGGAACGGCCCAGAGTGGTTAGGTTAGGTTAGGTTAGCCTCAAACCCAGCAACATCAAAAACAAAACTTACGAATCACCGACACTTGAAATAAAAAAGGTGAATGTAACCTCAGCTTTACTTCAACCGAGTTTATCATTCATAAATAAATTATTAAAAAACAACAGCTCAATTACGCGTGCCGCCAAGGTAGTGGCATTGGTATTACGTTTCACAATATCATTACGTCGCAAAAACACTGACCATGCAAATGTGTCGTCTACGACTGAATTAAATAAAGCGTTCGAACTACTTGTCAAGCACGTGCAAGCTACAGATTTTGAAAGCGATTTGGAGAGCATTAAGCTCAAAGGCCATGTTCGATCTAACAGCCAGCTAGCGAATCTCTGTCCCTATTTAGATGAAAATAGGATCTTAAGAGTGGGTGGCCACCTCAATTACTCAATAGTAAGTAGCTCAGCGAAACATCCAATAATATTGTCCAGCCACAGCCGATTATTCATCAAGCGCATATCACTACACTGCACGGCGGGCCGAGACTTACCCTATCTTACATACGAGAAAAGTATTGGATCTTAAGCGGCATGAGAACAGTTAAAACACAGCTTCGTACGTGTGTAATATGTCGTCGCTTCAACTCAGAAAAGCAGCACCAAGTTATGGCTGACCACAAGCCAGAGTCACGCCTTCCCGCCCATTCACGCACGCCGGCGTAGATTTTACAGGACATGTGGACCTTAAAGCGAGCAAGGGTAGGGGAGTGAAGACACTCAAAGGCTACGTGGCTGTATTCACCTGCCTAGCGACAAAGACCGTTCACCTAGAATTGGTGTCCGACTTTAGCACTCCAGCGTTTTTAGCAGCTTTTCGTCGTTTCTGTGCGCGGCGAGGGACGCCCCGCCGAATGTACAGTGATAACGGCACGAACTTTATTGGTGCCAAGCGAGCATTGGACAGCGAATATAAGCAAATCTTAGCTACAATCAAGACATTTTAAACAAAATGAGTGACATGAATATTGAATGGTCTTTCAATGCTCCAGCGTGGCCTAGTGCGGGAGGCTTATGGGAAGCCGCCGTGAAGAGCTTTAAAAAGCATTTGAAACGAGTCTTAGGCAAACAAAGACTGACTTACGAGGAGTTTACTTCTTTGCTTCAGCAGATCGAAGCGTGCATGAACTCCCGTCCTCTGTTTCTACTAAAGGAGAACCCAGAGGACAGCTATCTCTATAACGCCAGGGCATTTTTTGATAGGTGACTCTTTACTATCACGCCCTCAGACTGACCTAGATTACGTCAACCTACCGACACGTTGGCAGCTTGTTCAAACTATGAACAAACACTATTGAAAGCTATGGTCATCTGATTATCTTCAGCATTTTCATGTACGTTCCAAGTGGAGGAAACCTACCAAAAACTTGAACGTCAACGACATCGTCCTAATTAAAGATGATAACCTACCTCCAGGTAAGTGGGCACTCGGCAGAGTTGTAGAACTCCATTCTGGAGGTGACGGATACGTCAGGGTCATGTCCATTAAGACGGAAAATAAAATCATTAAGCGACCAGTAACGAAGCTTGTTTTACTACCCATTGAAACGGGAAAGGACGATGACGATAGCTCAGCACAGCATATAGCCCAGCAAACTCCACAACATACAAACTCGGACGGAAGAGTTTGTAGAAATAAGCGTGTAACTTTCAAAAACTGTCTTACTCTTGCTCTATTACTATTTACAATGATGATTTCTCCATTTACACAGAAGAATGTCCCACATATCGGTAATGTAGCGCTAAACGACTCAAAAACTCTGTATTTCGACAAAATATCGAGCCTACAGTATATTAGAGATGAATGGAAGCTAGTGGTGTACTACAATCTGACTGGATTCTGGCAAGCAATCAATGACATAGAGATCTACGTGAAACATCTGAAGGGTATGATAAGGAAACACAGTTCTCAATGCCAGCAAATTATTAATCAACTTGCAAACGAAGTAAGTGAAATTGAGCACTACAACAGTCTTCTACAGAGCCCTAGCCGCAAACGTCAGAGAAGAGGCATAGTAAACGGTGTAGGAAATCTAGCTAACTATCTATTTGGAGTACTAGACGACAATTTTGCGCAGCAATACGCTAAAGACATAGAAAAAATTACATATAACGAAAACCATCTGAAAACCCTCATCAAAAATCAAACTGTAATCATCGAAGCAGAATTAAATATTATACAACGCAATGAGCAAATTATGCATAAACTGTCTTCTGTAGTCAACGAGCATCTTCGCAGTTTATCGGAAGATATAAATCAAATAAGATCGGAAGTCGACAAAGGTCTTTACATTACGTCATCAGCTTTAGCGGCCAACATCGTGCTTGGGAACCTGAGACGCATGCAAACGTCACTCGTAGACACTGTGACGGACATCAGCCATGGCCGCATTGATGCGCACCTAATTACTAGCGAGCAACTGAAAGAACAAATAAGCATTATTTCTGCCGAGCTACAAGATGGTTTGAAAGTACCCCTAGAGGCGGGAAGTATATGAGATGTATATAAGCTATTAAAGGTCGCCACAAAGGTTTATAAAAAATACCTAATCGTCGAAATTAAGGTCCCACTACTCAGCAACCAAATCTACGAGCTTGATAAAATAGTTAGCATCCCACAAAATAAAGATGGAAACTCTTACCATACCGTACCTACCTACCCATATCTAGCATGCAACTTGCGAAAAGACGCAGTTTTATTCCTAACAGACTATGATCTACAAGCTTGTCTTCATGCATCTGAAGAAAAAATTCTATGTAGCTTAGATAAACCTACATATGACTTAGATCTACAACAAAGCATATGTAATCTAACATTGATAAATGCAGGCAAATTAACATCATCCTGTATTATAAACGAGCATACTACGTGTATAGACAGATGGTTCAAATTGCACTGACTGAATTCTTGGCTATACTCGTGTTGCAATAAATGCAGCATTCACACTTTTTGCTCAGCTGATGTGACAATGAGTACTTTATCGGGCACTGGTATTCTTGAGATAGGTCAAGGTTGTACTATCAAAAGTAATTTGTTTACTATTCACTCTCACAACAACTTCCTACGAAAGGTAAATATACAGCCTTCTATTGAAGCCACAGAAGTATCAATTTTGAATAGCGTCATTAAGACATCTGGAGCCAGCTACAACTTCACTCCAGAAAACCACGAGCAAAAATATCGTCAGGTCATGGACGAGATCAACAACCTGAAACAGCAGTCGGCTCCCGAACTTAGCATTCACGATATCCATCAATTTTACATTATTTATGGTATGGTCACCGTACTGGCGGTAATAGGAATCCGGTGAGGCCCCGATGAGCGCAGCTGCAGGCGCCCGCACACGCGCCTGCGTCGGCGGCGCGCATTCGTCCGATGAGCGGAATATACCACGCGAGTGTAGTGATTTACGTGAATCAGTGAGCATAGTCAATTTAAACGTAAATAGAGGCACCGCGCCTCCTAAGCCCCCACGTTCAGTGTCGATTTCCATTCCTTCGGTGACTCTTTCGGTGAAATAGTAGAGCCCACCGGGGTCCGAGTCATTTTATACATTTTCATTTTTATTACTTTGTTTACCTAGCTTAAATAATCTCAATTTTAATTTGGGCTTGCCTTTCCTTCTTTTTCTGGTTGGCAAGATGTACGAGCTAACGTACATCTTGCCACGTGTACACACATGTACAATCAGCTTAAACTTGAGTAAATAATATATTTACTTTTAGCATAGCATGCATTGCCCTAGTTACAATAATTGTTCGAATTTGTGATGAAAGCAATAAATCAGTGTACGATCAACACTCGGCAAGTTCGGTTATTTATCTCTCTTCAGAGTCTCCACCCCAGCTAGCATCCCTTAGCAATTTTACCCCAGCTTTTCTTACTGTTTGGTACATACCCCAAACCACCAATGTAAGACAAACTGTGAAATCGCCATCAAAAACAATCCAATATCGTTTTGAAATGTACATTCACAAATTGTTTTAATAATTAAACGATTTATGCAATACATGTTTGTTTTTTCCTCGCAAGTGTGTTGAAAAAGTGCGTATGAAACTCGTAAGCAACTACCTCATTAGACACTCGGCTGCAAACCACAGCCTCGTGTATAATAAACAACTTAGCTCACTTGTATCATAATATACTATTATTTGTTCCTAAATACACACAAATTACACACTAATTCATATTACATTGGGTATCATAAACAATAGAGAAAGATAAGTAATGATGATGTTGCTTGTGGACAAAATGGTTCCAGTCTCAGCATTTGCTGCTTCGAACCTCGATGGGTAGGATGCAGCGCTGGTATTCTGACAAGGCCTAAGCAAGTAATGACAAAAACATTGGTAGAAAGTAAAAAAAATAATCATAGGTACTTCAGTAAATTATATGTATATCATATACAATAAATGATAAAATAGTAGATTGTGTCACCAGGGACCAAAATAATGTATTGAGGGCGAGAGCGATTGTTTCAGTTCAGTTCAGTTCAGATTCATTTATTCCACAACACAGTTTGAATCCAGAGCGAAGCGAAGGATTAAAAGTACGTCGCTCGAGGTTAAATAATTTTGGCAATTTTTAATTTTACACTTTCTGGTGTTATAATTTCAATTTCACTGCTAGAACTCATCTTTATTTAATTAGTGTGAATTAAAATAAAGTAGTCTGTAATATTTGAAAAAAAAATAATCAAACAAATAAGAAGTTCCCGCGTATTTTATAAGTCTTTTTATTACCGGCCAGAACTCTATCGAAGCGAGTTGCGTTCAAACTTTTTAATTGATCGAGTGAAGCGAGATTCCCAAATCAACTTGGGCAAATCGGCGTTGTATGTATGTATGTATGCTTGTTTGTCCGAGGAACTTTCGAAGCGTTGATCCGATCATCGTGAAGTTTGATATATAGGTATGTCGCATTGCCACAATCCTGACGTGACCAAATTAACTAAAATTTTTGGGCTTTATTGAGATATTGGGGTTCAAGAGAAGTAAAAAAATCGAAATTAGTCAAATGGGACGTCTAATGAAAGGTCTTCATTATTAAATTAGTTATAAAGTTATTTATAGTTTAAATTTTTCTAGTTTTTTTGTTATTATCCTTAATAAAACTGAACTTTGACGAAATTCACAGAGTACACCAGTGATCCCACAGAGCTGAAATTTGGTATTCGTGTAGCTTTAGTGACAGAAATATAGGGAGAAGTCTGAAATCCAAAATAACTGTAATTTCTACTCTAGTACTACCTAAAAAGTATCCAATTAATATGAACTCCTGTTACTTGTAATTTGATTGAAACTGTAGGTCAAGTAAGTTAGTTTGCATTTCGTGGCACTATTTTATTAGTCATTGATGATTAATCATATTTTTTTAGTTTCATGGGAGACTCATGAGGGGCGAACCACTTGTTAAATAGTGTTCCAAATTCAAAAGGATTTCGTCACTATTATTAAGTGCGCCGGAATGACCCATTTTTCTCGCACATATAGAGGAACCCTTCGCCTCTTTTCGAATAGATGAGATGAAAAAAATATGATGAGTTACAGATTGCCTTTCATGTCTTTTATGTTCCGTAACATCAACTTGAATAAACAGTTTATAGCGTAACCTTCCATAAAAAATGACAGTAGTTAGCATAGGTTTTTGATGCATTATCATATAAAGGCTGGAAGAGGTATAACGCATGTGTATACACTATAACCGTTTGGGGAGTTTGTTTATTTGATCTATAAAAATGCGGATGTCTTCATACCCCAAATTGCTTTGAGACCTTCCTACACGAGGGAAAATAAGTTAGTATTATTTCAACAACTTTTCTAATTAAATGGATCCCCCATGGTGATTTAGAAAATTAACCTGGAATTAATCTGACAGGTTTTAATGGAAGTAGACTGGTGTTGTTTTAAACAAACTCTATTAATCTGGGAACCTTTTCTCTCAGCATAACGGAAAATAAATGTTAACTTGACAAAAAAGTTATGGGAAGAAACTATTAAAAACAATCAAGTTGAATCCACAGAGGACACTAATCGTTTCGATTCCAATAAAGAAATGTGAATTGAAAGAAGGATCGTCTCAGCGCCCGAATGTAACTGCCCGCGCTCGTACCAAACGATTTCTATTGCTTATTGCCTCCGAGGGTTTCTTGCAATTTTCTTAATGTCCGACAACTGAATTTTATTATGCTACTTTAGATAAACTGAGAAAAAATTCAACTCAATTTTGAATAATACTATAAAGGTTTTTATCTGATGTTTGTGTAGAATTCCAGATTACTAAATGCTTTGAAATTGTATTTTTGATGGCGGCAATACAATACAATAGAATACTCTTTATTGCACACCAACAAAAATAAAATAACAAAGAAATACACAAAAATTAAGGTAAGTACAATGGGCGGTCTTATCGCTAAAAGCAATCTCTTCCAGACAACCTTTGGATGGACAGAACAAAACAAAATCAAAAAGTTATATCCGTCGGTAACCGACTACGACTCGTATCTCCTTGAAAAAGTGTCAAACTAGTGTCAAACTTTTGACACGTTTTCAAGGAGTAACGAGTCGTAACTGGTTACCAACGGATATAGGAACCCTCCATTAGTCAAGTATTTATACAATATTCCGAAGTAATGAACTACTATGGTATAGTTATTATGCATTCGTTATACTTGAAATTTAAAAGTGCTAATACTAAATATTTCGAAGTTTCAAACTTCTAGGGTGTAATTATTAGGAAATGGTTTTACGCATATAATACCAGTTCAAATTTAGTTTCTTTGGCTTTGAATACTTCTACTGATCTGGAACAGGACTTAGGAACATTTGTCTGATGACATCAGCAAGATAAGGCAGCAAATAGAAGCTTGAAAAGAATTTAGTAAACATTGGAACACGGACAATTAGTCATTTACCCTAAACTATCAGCTCCACAATAGCTGCTCTCCACTTCCACTAAAAACCGATGGCCCGGAAACCAAACGAAATGAACAACCGATGACTTTCGTTTTCTTATAATTCTTTGTATTGTTCCTCAAGAACACGGAACTTTCTTTAGCTGATCAAACAACAACTTTCCTATTTCTTTTATTATTTATCGTAAAAGTCAGTCCAATCTTTTCCCAGGTTTTTAAGATAACATTCTTATAGTCAAGGTCCGATCAGAATCCGTTCTCTTTTACAAAGGTAGACGTTGAATATATCGTCAGTTCTACTCTCGTTTAACAGAGTAAACTTTGGAATAGTATGCGACAAGCGCATGTGGGTGTGAGGTATTCGATAAGCATATTCTAACAGCAAGAATGCAATGTGACATTACATTCCTTTTGCATGAGTGAACCGTTCGTCTCGTGAGTGTTTATCTGCATACTTCTGGTATCTTAATAGATTTCAAATTCACGTTGAACCGGTTATCCCATTTCTGAGTGTACATTACAAACATGTTAGGACTGTTGCTAACTTTAATCAGTGCCTTAAACGTTAAAGTTTACGCTTGCGATTTTTAAACCAAATAAACATACCTATTCAAACACTGGCAAAGTTTACAGCTGCTCCATATAATACGGCCGTCACACCACACGGTATGAATTAGGTTGCGGACCTTATTGACCGATTAACGCAAAAGTTGGTGTAATCCGTGGATTAACTCGGGCTTGCGAATCGGTCCGGCGGATTATGATCGCGATAGGGTACCTATCTGATTAAACAAGCCGTCCTATTTACGGGTTAACTTAGGTACAGCGAAGTTTCAACTAAAATGAGCTAGATTAAAAATAATGCTACGCATTACCTTTAAATTCACTAGTAGGTAGATAGGTAGGTAGGACTGGAAGAGAATGCTTGCTAGCATTAAGTTCGCCTACGTACAGATTTATGTATTTTGTGCAATAAGAATAAAAGAATTTTCAATCGATCAATTCTGGAAATTTATAAATGCTTGTTTTTGCGTGTAGATCTTCTCAGTCTATCAATCTAACACTAAACAGCGAAATGGCTAATGAAAACCCAGTATTACCTTGCTAGTATTTTAATTTAAGCTATTTGTGTGTTACATATTCCTGTGTGCCATAGTTTTAACTATGATAAAGGGTGTTGGGCATTGGTAAGTGGTGGACATCATTACTGTATTGGTTTAGGGTCGATTGACAACCGGGAACACTCAACTCAACAAACACTACCCGTGCGGACGGGCCGATAGACATTTATCAAACAAATGCAATCACCGAAGAAAGGCATAGGGAAAGATATAAGGCTTATACCGAAATATGAGAATGCTTAAAACCGTTTGAATATTTTAATACTTAAATAAAATAACGCTTAAAAGAGACTTGCCTCTGACTACCCCCTTATGGGATATCCTCACTGGTCTGCGTACTGAGAAAGAGATCCGAGGATATCCATCATGGGAATTAATATAGACGTGAGCTATATTGTTATTATTTAGGGCGACACGCATGAACGTATTAATTTGAAACTTGTATTGAATTCTCTTTAAAGTACGAGATAAAGCACGAGATATTGAATTTTTCAAAAATTATGCCTTATTAGCGTGTTAGGGTGAACTTTATTGTTTTAAAACCTGGCATGAATTCTTTTTAAAGTACATTATAGATAAAGATTTTTTTCCCTTATTAGTGCAACAAGGGGTGTTTAAGTTTGTAAGAACTCCTTATTGGATAACAGATCTGTAGAAAAGTCGTGTTTGGGTTCTTGCGAGTTAATTGATGATATTTCACTACCCTTAGATAATGGAATCATCAGAACTCCTTAGTAGGATCGTTTTTGGGTTCTATTTAAATGTTAAACTTGTAAGATGTTTGACGATGACGAATACCTGATGATGAAGCCAGGAGAGAATTTTCTCAGCAAGAGAGTTTCTTAGACATCGTTTTTGCGAGGCTAAAGTGGGGGAGCAACACGCTATGATAATGTCAATTTTCGATGATTAAAATTTAGAAAGCTACACAACAGTGCACTATTTTTCAGTAGATAGTCAAATCATCAGCTACGTAGTACTACTGTGAACTGTGTGTTGAACACGTACAAAGTAGCGGCGGATATATCTAGCTAGTATATAATAGTAAAGGATGTTCTCTGTAATTATAGAAAATCGAGCTTTAGTTCCATAAAAGGCGGCAGTCGCCATAAATATAGTGGAAAGTGGCAGGCGTCAATTTGTTTCTTTGGCATAATGTCGAAATCGGATTCACAGGCCGTCACCAAAGCTTTGGCACGTCTGTTTCAGAATCGTGCAGAAACTGTGGCCGGAAATAAGATACCGGTTTTTTTTCAGTAGAAATAGTTCATAACGTTTTAGATGTTATGTATATTATGATGTTACGTTTTCCATCTTTATTATGCGCCTTCAAAATCCTCTGTCTCCTTGCGATCTTAAAGAGCATTTTTCTCTTCTTTTTCCACCTGATCGGCCTTCTCGTTCTTCTCAACATCCTTTACTCAAGACGCCTGAGCATAAAACTTCTTTCTTCACTAACTCTTTCACTGTGACTGCTATCTGCTTGTGAATCTTCAAATCCAAACTCTTTATACACTTCATCTCTCTTCAAGATACCCAACAAAATTAAGCACTTTATGTAGATATATTTATGTATTTAGTTTATGTATGTGTATTATTATTATTTTTTTGTAAATTTATGTCTAAGCTAAAGTTTGCTTAACTTACCATTTTCTGGCACTACCACTTTCTCCACACTACACAAAGATTCGCTGGAAGAAATTGCTAATTAGCATTAAGTTCGCCTATTTATTATTTTATTGGTGCAATAAAGAATTTTCTAATCTAATCCATGCGCACCGCATCTTATATTTTATTTGTTTTGACACAGAATTTAATTGGTTTCTCTTTTTAAAATTTTATTAGAATACATATTGTTTTTTATAACGGTCCATGTTGGAACGAAAAAGGAAAGTTATGTTATCCTGGTAAAATCAATCCGGCCGGATTGAAAATGAGGCCGAATTGCAATCCCTAAACGCTAGCTTGATAAAAAAAAATAATAGAAATGAGTACTCTTCCGTGTGTGTTAATGTGTGAGTCGAAAAACATAATAATTAACTTTATTTTATTTTAATTTCCCTCAATATGAATTTGAATTGTAATCAATTAAAGCAATAGTTGAATTTGACCTTAAGCTAAATGCAGTCACTTTACTGTAAAATAATGAATCAAAATTCGATAAATAATTTAATGCTGCAACGTTGATTTTAAGGCTCGTTTCCGCAGTAATAAAAGGAACAACGAAAGGTAAATAACAATATTTTCACCCTTTAGTATATCGTGTGTAAGGCGTTGTCCGTGTCTGTTGACTCGTGTGAGTGAATACATCTGCTCACGGTTTAGTGGATGAACACACCTATTGTACAGTTGGTAAAAGAAGTTATCATTGATGCAAAAGAAGTAAAAGGTGATGCAATATATCAATCATTATCATTAAATAACATTTAATTAAAGGTATTGTTTACGCACAAGTACGACAGAAATACGGTCCATCTACTTCACCCCCGCGCGCCCGTGCAGGACAAGGACTTGGCTGACATTGGTAGCCAGGAACATACGCCATTTATATTATTTTGATATCTAAAGGCAATGCACCTACATAGTTCCAGTAGTAAAGAAATAGTCATTCTATATTCGGGTTCCTTTATTGAAGATGCCTCCATACTTAATATACAGGGTGTTTGGTAATATACTGAGGATATAAGTGATAAGAGTCTATCAAGTGACGGTTTCTCAGAACAAAAAAAGACTTCTCGAAAAAAACTATTAGTTATATTATCAAATTTTAAAGAAAATCGACTAAGTTTAGGTGATTAATTCAATATAAAACTTACGACTTACTCTTGCAATCGACATCCAAAATTAAAGGCCGATTTGATATCTCTTTCGGAAATGGCTGCGGGTTTTGGGTTAGAAAAGGACAACAAGAGATATCTCGAGACGTCGCCAATACAGTATCTGCGGTTAGATGGCAAGCATTATGCAATAGCACAACATAAGTTAAATAAAGTGTTTGTTATTACATGTCAAAATAAATTTCACATTTCTATGGTAAACATTTCACAAATTCATTTATTATGCTCATCTAAATAACCCCTTTCGTTTTTGTGCGTATATTATCAAACATCCTATATACTCTATATCGATAAGTTGATTGATAAAGTGCTACATGCTTCAAAACTAGTCTATAAAATAAAAGAAAGTAGCACATATCTACGTAAAATAAAAACGGTTTCATATCAGTGTGCAAGCGAACAGTACCGATAGAATATCGAAAACCAATCATTTACGTATAAGCTTATCTTGAATCTCTACCTATCGTGAAACCACATCAATGACAAATTGTTTCAATCATTTCACGATATCGACAGACACTTGAAATATGGCTTTGGTTTACATTAGAGAACATTAGTGTTAAATAGACGGGAATTTTCGTTTGATCACTAGATGTTGCTCAAATTTCTTTGATTCCAAAGCTATTTACTTGAAAGTCTAGCGTTCGATTAACCTTCTGTACCTCTGTGAGTAACCTCTGTTACTAACTTCTCTTTCATTTTATCGATACAAAGGACAATCTAATACCTCGTTACTGGATAATTCTGTAAATGGAGGTAAAAGTTCACATAAAATTATTTATACCAAAAGGGAATTTGTTAAGCAAAAGTAAGAGTATTATTTTATGATATTATACAGATGTGCATATTATTATGGAACGAATTGGCTTCCAAACAAGTTATAAGCTGTGTTTCAGGGGCCAGTGGCTTCTTCCATTTTCCGTCTAGAATTATTATTTCAAATATACATGGATTCGATTAAGTTTATAACGCAAATGAGAAAAAAAATTAGATGACTTTTTACAAGCTCACTCAAAACCTCTATAAGATATAAGTTATTCATATTATTATTAAATAAAGTAGTGTAGGGAAAGTAGTTAAAGTTAGTGTTTAAGTGTAAATATTATTAATGTATGTGTACTAGTTTTTATGCAGGTAGTATAAAAGTACTTTACGTAAAAGAAAGTATTTTTATGTCATTGTTACTTTTCCGTTTTACTTTGTGCTAAATGGTAAAACCGCTCACCCTATTCTAGTTAAGTAAAAAACAGTTAACAAAATGAAATTTCAAAATTAACCGCGAATATCTTATATATATAAAATTGTCGTGATGTGTTTGTAACAAAACTCCTGCGATCGATTCTTATGAAATTGTTTGTGTATATTTGGTAGGTCTGAGAATAGGACGTAAACTATTGTTCATACCCTTATGTGATGAAGGTGGTCCACCCCACTTTTTTATTTTATGGACAAATTTTTTTATTTCTATTTTATTAAGATTTGGCCATAAAAAATACATACAACCATAAATGTTCACCCTTCTACCACCAACCCCTATTTTTAACAGCGATACTTACTTGCGAGTACTTTAATAAATTCCTACTTTGAATATAGAGATAGTTGATTGTAGTTGATACGTGCACAGAAAAAAAAATTAAATTAACTCCGCTTAGCAAAGAAGTTCGCGGGGTAAGCTAGTATATTTATATGAATATATTAAATAATTATATCAAAAAATCAAAGAAATCAAAATCAAAATATCTTTATTTGGACACACGGCTACACATCAAGCTAACATATCCAGTATAAGCCGACCTCTCATTCTACGAATAGCCTACACAATGCGAGTTCAGTTTAAATTAGAAATTTATAGCTTGATGTGTAGCCGTGTGTACATAAAACAGCGTACAGAAACAAAATGAAACGGTGATATCTGCAGGAGTAAAAATACTGTGTCGCAGGCATCAACGCCCTCCTCCATAAACCTTAACAAATAAAGAGTTCAATATTTAGACGAAAAGAGAAGCTAAGCTAAAGAAATACCAAATTAAAAGTATCGAGTATCGATACGATTACAAATATATAATAACAAGAACAGTAACTATGATACATTTTAATTATCTAAATTATATTTTACTAGTTGACCCGCCGAACTTCGTACCGCCTTGACATGCATACAACGCGGGCTGTCAATATACGTCACCCTGGTAGAATTGTCAATTGTTGTCCCCAAAATACATGACTTCAACAAATAATTCAATACCAAAATTAGCCAAACCGCTCCACCCGTTCTCGAGTTTTAGCGAGACTAATGAACAGCAATTCATTTATATATATATATACACAATATCTCGGAATAACTCCTACCGAAGCATCTGTTTCAAACGTTATTCATTTTTTTTACATCCTCTTTGACAATATTTGTAGCACGCATTCTGTCAATTCTATGTCAAACGTCATAAGGTTACATTATAAAAGCACTAAGGTTAGATTATAAATAATTTTATATGGTGGTTAAGTATTCTTAAATTTTCTAATTTTGCGCGCAATTATCTTAATTTTTTCTTTCATAAGAACCTTCTCCTGACAATAATAAATACAATAAAAAAAGAATTAGCGAAATCGGTCCAGCCGTTCACGCGTGATGGCGTAACCAAGGGAAATAGGGATTCATTTTTATATATAGCGATTTTGAACTTTAAGTAATAACAGAGTAGATAACATGCGTGTGCGTGCAGTGTGTAAGAATAATAACTATATGAATCTGATACAAGTCGATTTCACAGCATAATGATTTCCAGCTATTTGGAATGAACTAGGTAATGCATTAACGTGATTATCAGACTTGGTAATTAGAGATCCTAGCCATTAAAAGTTTTCGCAAAACTTTCGTATTCCGTAATAGGATGAATGATGTTGGCGTTGGATGATAGTTTAGTTCAGGTCCCAAGTTTGTTTGTTGACAAGAACAAACTGTTCAAAGCATCATTAATGTACAGAAAATTTTTCTTTGTCTCGTTTGCAGGTACTTTTGAGTTGAAAATAAAAATAGCACGCACACCTTTATAGATAAAAGAGCTCTTACAATATCACAACAAACCATAAAAATAGCACGCACACCTTTATGGATAAAAGAGCTCTTACAATATCACAACAAACCATAAAATAGCACGCACACCTTTATGGATAAAAGAGGTCTTACAATATCACAACAAACCATAAAATAGCACGCACACCTTTATGGATAAAAGAGCTCTTACAATATCACAACAAACCATAAAATAGCACGCACACCTTTATGGATAAAAGAGCTCTTACAATATCACAACAAACCATAAAATAGCACGCACACCTTTATGGATAAAAGAGCTCTTACAATATCACAACAAACCATAAAATAGCACGCACACCTTTATGGATAAAAGAGCTCTTACAATATCACAACAAACCATAAAATAGCACGCACACCTTTATGGATAAAAGAGCTCTTACAATATCACAACAAACCATAAAAATAGCACGCACACCTTTATGGATAAAAGAGCTCTTACAATATCACAACAAATCATAAAAATAGCACGCACACCTTTATGGATAATAGAGCTCTTACAATATTACAACAAACCATAAAATAGCACGCACACCTTTACGGATAAAAGAGCTCTTACAATATCACAACAAACCATAAAAATAGCACGCACACCTTTATGGATAATAGAGCTCTTACAATATCACAACAAACCATAAAATAGCACGCCCACCTTTATGGATAAAAGAGCTCTTACAATATTACAAGAAACCATAAAATAGCACGCACACCTTTATGGATAAAAAAGCTCTTACAATATCACAACAAACCATAAAATAGCACGCACACGATTATGGATAAAAGAGCTCTTAGAATATCACAACAAACCATAAAATAGCACGCACACCTTTATGGATAAAAGAGCTCTTACAATATCACAACAAACCATAAAATAGCACGCACACGTTTATGGATAAAAGAGCTCTTAGAATATCACAACAAACCATAAAATAGCACGCACACCTTTATGGATAAAAGAGCTCTTACAATATTACAACATACCATAAAATAGCTCGCGCACCTTTATGGATTAAAGAGCTCTTACAATATCACAACATACCATAAAATAGCACGCACACCTTTATGGATAAAAGAGCTCTTACAATATCACAACATACCATAAAATAGCACGCACACCTTTATGGATAAAAAAGCTCTTACAATATCACAACATACCATAAAATAGCACGCACACCTTTATGGATAAAAGAGCTCTTACAATATCACAACATACCATAAAATAGCACGCACACCTTTATGGATAAAAGAGCTCTTACAATATCACAACATACCATAAAATAGCACGCACACCTTTATGGATAAAAGAGCTCTTACAATATCACAACATACCATAAAATAGCACGCACACCTTTGTGGATAAAAGAGCTCTTACAATATGACAACAAACCATAAAAAAGTACGGCTCAACTGATTATGGTTCAGTGAATCTTTTTAATATGTTGACAACGAAGCTCAATTGGTGTTTCAATAATTTGTTTTATTATTAATGTGAGTGCATTTGTTGAAACGGAGTGTCGTCGAGGATTGATTGGTACGGGCGGGGCGGTGCGCACGTTCCGATGTGCGCGGGTACGCAATATCAAACACACATGAACAAATAATGGTCATACATCTCTGCCAAGATAACGCGCTCCCCAGGTACGATCATCGTGAGTTTTTGTTTGGCGTGGTGACAAAGAGAAAATTGATAATTCATCAGAAGCCTCCATTGTTGCCGAGTGGTCGCTGTTTGATGAGGTAATTTTAGAGGAGCAATTTATTTTATTGTTCTTTGTTTTTGCTTCAATTCGCCGTGATATCTGATTTTACGGCGTTTTATTACATTTTTGGTAATATAAACTGTCGCTATGTATCTCGAGGCAGTAATATCGTGCGCAATAAAGCGACGACGAACCTACGAGTAGGTACCTATACATTTACAATATAAAGGGTGATTAAGGTAGCACCAAAATATTCCGACCACTGTTTTAGCTTTACGTTAGGAACTAAAACGGAGCAGACACCAAACAAATTATATATTTATTATATATATATAAAGTAGGTAGTATAATGGAGTTTTCTATGCTGGTGGTGGCGCGACCGGGGAGTACTATTCAGTTCTGTTACAATATATTAGTATAAACTAGGATCCACCCAGGCTTCATTCGTATGTGTATGAATAGGTACAGCCATTATTATATTGTCCTCTGCAAAAAAAAATCAGACAAATAGTAACTAAAAATGTGGTTGCATGATACCGGGGGATAGTAGGCTATGTAGCAGTTCTATCTCTGTTATATTTAAAATATCAAACAAACAAACTACGAGTTAAATATATTTGTAGGATAGCAGAGACGCGACGTCAAGGCTGGATTAGGTGCACCTGCCAGCCCAGAGATGAATTTAGGCGGCAGACACGAGCGACACCTGTCTGACACGAGATAATACGCTACTTATTCAGCTCCGTCGGTGAAATATGAAATTCTTCGCGGGGGATTATCATGTGAAATATCTACACATGACGGAGACATCTTCATCCCCTGTACGTTAGGCTTATCTTAAATTGTCATTTGGGAAGTACCGGGACAAATTAATCAGCATAATTTTACAAAGAATTGCATGAAATTGTACAAAAAGAAAATCCCAGTGGAACATGGGAGAAATGTGTTCTTGAAAACGAGCAACTCAAGCTATCGTTTTAAATGGTCGCTCCGGTATTGTGCTCGTTCACGTCATCCATTACGGTAACGAACTTTGTACTCAGGCAGCAGATTCATTAGAAAACCATTCATCTCTGCAGCTACACTGGTTCGCTCAGGTATTAACTACTTTACTCAACCTCTGTAGGAAATTGAAAAACAGAGGTAGAAATTTTCGTGTGCTGCCTACACGACATGAATTAATTTTGCTGAAAATGAGCGGTAATGAAGGTGTTTTCCTTTGAAGTATTTTCGGATCTTTTTTACCTCTAGCTTATTTCAATATTACTTTGGAGAAATACAAAATGAGTATTTATTACTGTGATATTAACATTTGATTATGTCCAAGAATAGTAATTTCTATTGATTTTTAAATCATAAAATATTTATTGTTCAGATAATGCATAATGCTCTCTGAGATGAATGCATAAATCTAGTTATTTGACCAGATGGCCAGATACATACATGCTTGTTAGTTTATAAACTTTCAATTCTAACTTAACAAATGTAAAGTTGAGCGCGCAAACGGGACAGCGTCAGCGAAGCCATGCGCATTTAGTTGAACACAAACTTTTCGCTTTGTAAGGCAAGTGTTCAGTTTAAACCGTACGTTTGCCTACCCAATATCCGTCAGAGAGTGTACGTCTGTGTATTCAGGCGTGAGTCGAGCCGGCCCGGCAGAGAGCGATTGTGTCGCACAACTGTTCGCGATACCAACTCTGCGAGCGAGCCTTATTGTGTCCCAACCTTTCTCTTCCTCTCCACGAATAGGTTTCATTTTCTGTCGCTATAAAGTTTTATTGACACAGTTTCAGTATGACGAAATTCTCCGATGGGCGGAAGTTAGCTCGTTAAGCTGTAGTGTGTGTGTACGCGCGTGGTGTTTGCTCGCCGCCGCCGCCCTCAGACGGGTGAGTTCGAGTCACACCCTCGCAATCTCTCAAATAAACATGCGTCGAGACCACTACAGCTAACAACCTCGCAACTTGGGGCACTCACCAAAGCATAGGATTAATCTTAGGTAGCAGCCCCTTCGTTGCGAGTAACTAACTTGGATTAGCATTAAAATATTAATTGGTGAGTTATAAGCGTCTCATGCCATACTACATAATTCTAACTTACTCAAAGGAAACTTTGGAAACTCAATTTTCAGGTTCAATATTTGTTATATCTTATCTACAATCACCTGCGAAGAAAAGGGTCGTATAAGAACATAATGCTTCCTCAAACATATTTCATATTTCACAATTTCATTTATTCGTTTCAAGAACACATCTTCCTGAAAGCTATTTTCGAAACGGGGGAAACATCAAAATAATGGTATTATGCTCCCCAACAGATACATTTGGTTGCAAGCACAACAACCTACCCTTTTTGTGACACACAAAAACACTCTCGAAACTAAAATTCATTTACGAAGCTCTTCTTTTTAAAGTCTCTTTTATAAAGTTACCTAAGTCACTACTCCACCCCTTTCAACTCATTAATTGAAGAATTCAAATTGGTAGTAAGTGAAAACGCTGAGGCGAGATAAAGAATTTGTTACAACTTAGGGGCTGGCAACTCCGGGGGGCTAATTACATTGTTACATGACAAAACTTTTGGGTCGACCGAAGTTTCTTTACGTTCCTTGCTGGGGCTTAAGGTCTGCTGAGACTAGTAAAATGAACTCGCATCAGAGCACACACCATGTTATGGAACGGCTGAGTGAGTTGTCGATAAATTAATTATATCAACTAGAATGGGGAAAGCCAATCAGCAGCTAATCATAAATTAAATGGCCCAATACTACGTGGCATACCATATTGATTTTCATTTAATTACAAGATAATTAATTTATATCAAAACATAATTAATTAATACAATAAAACATTACGTAAACTTAATGTGTTTCCTATTATACATAGGAATTTTATTAATTTTATTTCAACACGCGAACTGAAGCTCATATAGATCATATAGTAATGCTTATGATGTATCCAATGTTAAAGTAAGTTTTGCTTCCTACTGCACTTTAAATCACTCGTGGCACTCAGGCCTAATAGTTATAATCGTGATGTAAGCACAGTACATACATTCTCGATATTTTGTATTCTGGAGGATGCTATTTCAGCCATGATTATATATGGCAAGCATGATAAATACAAACATGTACCTAGGGAATAATCTGTCTGTAATTATTGTGTCTGTTGTTTATAATGCGATACGCCACCATCTAAGAAACTAGATGTTTTAAAGCTTGTGTTGTTTTTAAGATGAGCATATTCCTTGGACTTATATAATTAATTTTAAATTTGTATTGCTAAAATATTTTCCAAGATTTCCTTTACTCGTTAATTCATATCTCGTTGAAATCGACAGGGCGAAGCCTTCCCTAAATTACTGGCGGGTGACTTGCCGTATTTTATCTTTACTATGGGCAGGCTTTTACTTGAAACTCAATACATTACAGGCGTTTCATACCACAAAAAAAACATTATCGGAACGAGGTTTAAAGCTGTAAACCAGTGAGGTGAGGCCAAGTCGAACCGATAATTTATAAGTTGAGTAAAATTTTGTGCGGAAAAAGCGAGATGAAAAATTATTAGTAAGATGACTCAATACTTTTTACGCATGATGTCCTTTATGTTGCTCTTCTCCCGAAATATATAAATATAAATATTTAGACTGGGTGTTATTGTCCTGTTCAATTAAATAAAAAATAAGCGTCTTTAGCGAGCGCATGCGCATAATTGCAACTGTTGGCCGTGCCGCAGCACCGCCGCCGGCCTCAGCCTCCGCCCCCTATACCCTGCGATAAGTTATTTTTCTTACCACTTACTCAAAAAAGTGACATTCTATGCCACAAAAAGCGAACATAACAATAGTCATTTTTAATCTGTTAAAAACAGGGAAAGAAATTTTATTGAATTTTGGGAAAGAATTGTACTGGATTTCATTCATCCTCTAGGGGGAGAATGTGATTTAAATTTGGAATACTTACCGAAATTTATACTGAACTACATCTGTGTTTACACCATTGAGTTTTTATATAAAGATACATCTTTTTGAAAAAGGAATACGCATTTATTATGCAGTTATGATTATTAAATAAAATTACGAAAACCGACGAGGCCGTATGAGCTTGATGCCTTTGCTTTTCCGACAAAAAAATATTAGTCTAGGAATTTGCCGCGTTTTTGTTTTCTTCAAATACATAAACGCAAGTTCCTCAGACGCAAGAACAGAGAAATACTGAAATCAACTCATCAACAATAAATGTACCAAACAAAAATGTAACTCTCTCTATCAATAATTGGACCAATGTTTCGAATGTTAACTTTTACTTTTAATTGTCATTATTTTTAATAAATGCTTATCTCACATTATTATTGTGTTAATTTTTTCGCAAATGGTACGAAAAGTAGAGTATTTTTCTCGGTGATAAAGCTGTCTTAGTCTTGGGTGAACTTAAATCCCTCGCTACACTCAGGACTCGTCTTAAATCCCTCGCTTCGCTCGTGATTTAAGTTTTTAACACCCTCGCTACGCTCGGGAGTAAACCTCGACTCCTTCGTTACGCTCGCGATTTAAATCGTCACCCGCTACAGAAGACACTGCTTTATCCCCTTGGTTAATAATCTACTATTTATATTGCAGTCATGTTTTTGCATAGTTATATTTATTTGAATCACGAATTAAAAATTTACTTTAGACTTTGGATATCGATCTTATTAGTACTCAAAATACAGGTACCGGAAAAATTAGGTACTTACATATTGGAATTTAAAATTGCTAAGTATAAGTATTTTATTGCATGAATAGAAATGTAATATAATTGTTTTAGATCGTAGGACAGATCCTGGACCTGGACTTGTTTTAGATCGTAGGACAGATCCTGGACCTGGACTTGTTTTAGATCGTAAGACAGATCCTGGACCTGGACTTGTTTTAGATCGTAGGACAGATCCTGGACCTGGACTTGTTTTAGATCGTAAGACAGATCCTGGACCTGGACTTGTTTTAGATCGTAGGACAGATCCTGGACCTGGACTTGTTTTAGATCGTAGTACAGATCCTGGACCTGGACTTGTTTTAGATCGTAGGACAGATCCTGGACCTGGACTTGTTTTAGATCGTAAGACAGATCCTGGACCTGGACTTGTTTTAGATCGTAGGACAGATCCAGGACCTGGACTTGTTTTAGATCGTAGGACAGATCCTGGACCTGGACTTGTTTTAGATCGTAGGACAGATCCTGGACCTGGACTTGTTTTAGATCGTAGGACAGATCCTGGACCTGGACTTGTTTTAGATCGTAAGACAGATCCTGGACCTGGACTTGTTTTAGATCGTAGGACAGATCCTGGACCTGGACTTGTTTTAGATCGTAGGACAGATCCTGGACCTGGACTTGTTTTAGATCGTAAGACAGATCCTGGACCTGGACTTGTTTTAGATCGTAGGACAGATCCTGGACCTGGACTTGTTTTAGATCGTAGGACAGATCCTGGACCTGGACTTGTTTTAGATCGTAGGACAGATCCTGGACCTGGACTTGTTTTAGATCGTAGGACAGATCCTGGACCTGGACTTGTTTTAGATCGTAGGACAGATCCTGGACCTGGACTTGTTTTAGATCGTAAGACAGATCCTGGACCTGGACTTGTTTTAGATCGTAGGACAGATCCTGGACCTGGACTTGTTTTAGATCGTAAGACAGATCCTGGACCTGGACTTGTTTTAGATCGTAGGACAGATCCTGGACCTGGACTTGTTTTAGATCGTAGGACAGATCCTGGACCTGGACTTGTTTTAGATCGTAAGACAGATCCTGGACCTGGACTTGTTTTAGATCGTAAGACAGATCCTGGATCTGGACTTGTTTTAGATCGTAAGACAGATCCTAGACCTGGACTTGTTTTAGATCGTAGGACAGATCCTGGACCTGGACTTGTTTTAGATCGTAGGACAGATCCTGGACCTGGACTTCTTTTAGATCGTAGGACAGATCCTGGACCTGGACTTCTTTTAGATCGTAGTACAGATCCAGGACCTGGACTTGTTTTAGATCGTAGGACAGATCCTGGACCTGGACTTGTTTTAGATCGTAGGACAGATCCTGGACCTGGACTTGTTTTAGATCGTAGGACAGATCCTGGACCTGGACTTGTTTTAGATCGTAGGACAGATCCTGGACCTGGACTTGTTTTAGATCGTAGGACAGATCCTGGACCTGGACTTGTTTTAGATCGTAGGACAGATCCTGGACCTGGACTTGTTTTAGATCGTAGGACAGATCCTGGACCTGGACTTGTTTTAGATCGTAGGACAGATCCTGGACCTGGACTTGTTTTAGATCGTAGGACAGATCCTGGACCTGGACTTGTTTTAGATCGTAAGACAGATCCTGGACCTGGACTTGTTTTAGATCGTAGGACAGATCCTGGACCTGGACTTGTTTTAGATCGTAGGACAGATCCTGGACCTGGACTTGTTTTAGATCGTAGGACAGATCCTGGACCTGGACTTGTTCTCATTCTAATTCTAGGGTGGGGGAATAAAAGATCTGCTCTGACGTCCCGCATTGAGGTGTATTATGCATTACCCCCTTCTAACCTGACCCCAGCCATCTTAACTCCTTCAAGTAACAGAGTAGGATTTTGGGTTGGTGACAGCAGCTTTCCTGGATCCCCTTGGATGTTGATGTAATACCTAGACTTGTTGTCTAAATAATACTTTATTCTTATCTTCGGGATCCATGATGGCTGTAAATTAAAACGTTGGTGGAGACTCGGATGGAGATGATATCTTACCCGTAAATCAGCCAGGATTTACAAGGGAAGTTGAACTACCAGTAGATGTGAAGGTTTTTGGTTCGCCCATATCAATCGCTTCGTCAACAGCACCTTCCTCACCAGTAGCATCCACGGCAAGACTTTTATCACCACTGTTCCGGACTAGTGGACTCCGGGCTCTAGCCTAGAACCAGAGGACCCGGAACGAGAGTGCCGAAAACGAGACGGCTGAGGATGAGAGGTCTCAGCAGACGCGTGTCACCTATTCAGCTGATCTATACAACTTCAGTAAATTGTTCCGTAAGCCGAATGTATATAAAAACCATTGGTTTTTATCCAACTCGGGCATAAACTTTATCGTTGGCGTATTCTTATCTTATCATTACAATATTTCGTTATTTTAATATATAATATGTATTTGAAAAAAATATTACGATTTATAAAAATCTGATTTATATCATAAAAATGTTATATTTTTATTTGTATTGTCTAAGGCCCTAAACAGTCCTGGTTACATATTTCGACACCTGATTATTCCCTAAATGGTCCGGATTACATATATAGCCACCTCTTACAGGCAAAACCGTGTGCAACCACTAGTCAACTTTGCTTTTATTTGGTTCCTTTTACATGTTATATTGCACGTTAATAAAAAGTAGTTTTTTTTTTTCATAAAATGTTCTGCCCTATAAAGGGTTAGGCTGATTTCGCAAGAAACTGTTCTAGGTAGAGACTTGGTAATATTTTTCCTGTGATCTTTGCATAATTAAATTCCTAACCGATCGGGTGAAGAATACCACGCTTCGTTCATTAACTGACATGCCGATGTGGGAGAGAAAACCGCGAAGCTCAAGTGGAATTGGGCCGGGCACGTAAGTCGAATGCTTCCGGAGAAATGGGCCAACATCATAACACCTTGGATACCGGAGGATGGCCAGCGACGTCGGGGTCGGCCGCGAAAGCGTTGGCGCGACGATATCCGTGGCCTCGAGAAGGAATGGTGGGAATCTGCCAAGGATCGTTATAGGTGGAAGGAGTTGGGAGAGGCCTTTGCCCAGCAGTTGACAAAATTAAATGTAGGTTAGCTAAAAAAAATCTATCATAAAAACGGACGGGCAGTATGTCAATAAAACTGCATTTCACACAAATAAGTTTTATCATTGCAGATCTAAATCCATATGTTTGCTGACGATCCGTTTTCAGCTATCACCCTATTCGAATCCGTTTACGACTCATAACTTGCTACTTAAATTTTAACGAACAGAAAATGGAGAATCTTCCCCGTTCAGGGTAAAAACAGAAAATTCCTAGTGTAAAACTCTTCTTGTTCTGCGGCTTGATTTATTGGAAAACTAATGACGTTGTAATGATGAATTATTTATATATGGTGTTTGATAATATACGCACTAAAATAAAGGGATTATTTTGATGAGCAAAATAAAGGGGTTATTTTGATGAGTTGAAATGTTTACCATAGAAATGTGAAATTGGCATGTAAAAACAAACACTTTATTGAACTTATGTTCTTCTATTGCATAATGCTTGCCATCTAACCACAGATACTGTATTGGTGACGTCTCGAGATATTTTTTGCTGTCCCTTTCCAACCCAAAAACCCGCAGCCATTTCCGAAAGAGATATCAAATCGGCCTTTATTTTTGGATGTCGATTGCAAGAGTAGACAGTAAGTTTTATATCGTATTAATCACCTAAACTTAGTCGATTTTCTTTAAAATTTGATAAATTTAACTAGTATTTTTTTTTAGAAGTCTTTTTTTATGTTTTGAGAAACCGTCACTGTATATCTGTCACCTGTATATATTCACCTATCTGCAGTATATTACCAAACATCCAGTATGTGTGAGTGTGTGTGCTGGAAATCTCGCAAACCGATTTTAGCCCAGCACCCCAAAATTTGATTACGCTATTTGTTCTTGATCCTGTCAAGCCTGAATAAAATATTTTTAGATGAATTGTATTGATCTAGCACTAACGTTGTGTTATGTTAAGTTATGTTGTTCAATGTCTCAAGTACACTACTAGGTACATTAAATGATTGTACGATGCATTCAATGGAACACCACATACTCGTATTTGTAATTAGGTTAAAAAACTTTCGCGTTCACTGTAGGTACATAATTAAGAATACTGACTAATATTATAGTTAATTACTGATAATTACTAATATTACTGGTTAGTGTAGTGTGTCGTAATATGAACCAGAACATTCCTAATTCTGAAGATCAAGTAAGGGCAGTTGCTGCAGCTGCCATCACTTCTCGACGGTAGCTCAAAGTACTCCAATCCGCCCGTGACCACGGCTGTTGCAATACAGTCGAGACGTCGGGATAACAAGTAAAAAAGGTAAATACGCGATAAATACCCGTTTTAATCAATAATTAGGTTTAAACAAATATTTATTTATAAATATTTATTATCAGTGCTTGTTGTTTTGTTGTGGATTGCCAGCTACGTGACTTCAAATTCCGGCGGAAACAAACAATGAAATCAAATAAACATCACCTCGATGTAACCTTGGTGTGCGTGATTTGCATTTTAGATCAAAAAGTTAAAAATCAGATAAAAAGAAATGGCCTAATAATACGGGCAGTAAAAGTCTCCAAACACCTTTTACATTTAAAACATGCCCCATTAATAACGGTGCCCTAAAGTAGGTATAGGTAGCTGTATATTCGTTATGTTAAAGTTGCAGCATAAACCGAGTATTCGTTGAACCACGTCGCAGATACGCTCCTAACTTCAAAAACTGCTGAAAATATTCGGATCATTACCATTCCACAAAAGTAGCAAATACCAGTAACGTTTATTCAGCACTAACTCACATGAAAAGCTATTTTTAAAACCGCTACAGGATACTCAGCGCCCTTCGCGGAACTGGGTCAGTTAAAGGCATCAAAAATTTATCAGTAAGCTAATTTATTGTGGCCGCAAGATCAGGAAGGCCTTATCCATTAGCGAGGCCTGATTTGTCACAGTAGCTGATTCATTAGAGGCGCATTAATCTTCGACGAGGCTGGAGGTGCGACCGGTGGGGGGGGCGCCGCCGCGTCACGCCGCCGTCACCGCTGGCCGACGCTGGCAACCGTAGTGATAAGGTTTTACTTTGTTCAAGAAGCCGTGACTAGCGTTAGACGCTGGGCTCCCAAAGCCCGACAATGGAATTTAATTAACCCAAATTTGTCATTTTGTCTCTCGACAGCACCGACCCAACCCTCCGTATTCGATGTTTGTACAATACATGGTTACTCGGTATCTACTCAGAAATCTTTGAATGTTATCTGGCTCGGGACATCGAATTAGGACATCGAGCTGTTTAAACAGACTTAGCAATGGGTGGAATATAAACAGCAATCAAATACTGAAATACCAGATTTTAGATACGTCAAGCTGTGAGAGCGCTGGATAAAAGATGTTTCTGAAATAAAAACGTTACATCAAAAAGGTGAAAGGTAGGGAAATGCGGTGGATTATAGACAATTAAATCATTTTAACTGATAAATTAAAATGTTGACTTTATAAGGTAAGAAATCAATATTTACATAATATCTATAGGTATATAACTATTTGAACTGAAAACTTTATGCCCCGTTTTAAGGTTATATTGCGCGCACGAAGTAGCCTGATGTTTAGTATAGTTAAAGCTGAAAAAAAATAGTTACGGTTGAAACTAGACCAGTTTGCACTGACAACTAGTTTTAATAAAAATCTCACAATAATGTTACCTAGTTATATAAAAAACACTGAGTAGGGAAATGTAAAATGTTATTCGGTTCATATGGGCGTAACTAACAACGCGGAAGACTACTTGCGCTCCGAAAATAATGAAATTACTCGAGATGGATTGCTCCAGTTCCGGTTGAGGACCCTAACCCCTCGTCTTTCCAAACTATCACTTTCACATCACTAGTAATACATGTTTGAAAACGTCTACGGTATTAAAGTCGTTGAGTACCTTAACACTAGCATAACTTACCTTTATAAAGAAATACAGGGTTCCAGTAGTGCCACAGTACCTAATTAGATAACTCGTCCTGTAGACTAATATTAATTTAATATTGCTGTGTACTAAATTCGAAACAAAAGCGAAACGTTCATTTTAATAACGTGAATAAATGATATAACGATCCCCCATTATTCGCGTTTTGAGAAAAATAGAACAACGCTCTTTGATATTTGTTTATATAATATTATAGCTTTAAGCGTAGTAGACTTTCTTGTAAAAGGGCTCGCCCGAGGAGGTATACCATCATACCTATTTCCGCCGCCAAACAGCATTGCCGTGTTTCAGTTTGAAGGGTATGGTTTCCAGTGAAATTACAGGCACATGAGGCTGCTTACACCTGTACACGGGGCAGTGCATCGTCGGGCATATTTCTAAGGTGCGTGACTTACGAGGCAATTCTCTTTTATAGGCGATGGTTACCACTTAACATCAGGTGGGCTGTAAGCTTCTTCCATCGCCATGTGGCACAAAAAAAAAGAAGTATTTAACAATATTCTTGATCTATCTATATTTACAAATAGACAAGACAAAGCTGTACGGGTCAGGAAGGCTAGTTGGCAAATCTTTCTATACGATTAATGATTTCTTTGACATTACATTCTGACTTTTTTACAATTTTAATTTATTCATTTCACGGTCTTTATAATTTAAAATTTTTTTATTGATTCTTTTACGGTCTTTACGATACTTGATGATATTATTGATTGATTTTTATTAAACTGAAGAATTTAAATGTATAACTAAATTAGTTTTATGTAACTGCTTTCGTCCAGCAGTGGACGTCCTACGGCTGATATGATATGATGAACTGTAATTTGCTCGCTGGTAATCGGTGAAGTCTTTGAAACCTACCTATATAGCTGTTACAACTTATACACCATGCTTCGGGCAAATAAATTTCATTTCAAAAGTATTTCCGTGCTCTAGAGGTCATGTTAAGATGTCCCTGATAAAAACGTCATCAAGCTATGTTGGAGTCTTTCTGCAGCCTAAAACATCGAAAACCTGATTGACCACTTGCTCAATGGGGCTTTAAAACTGTGTTAGTCGAATAGATACCTATCTATTCGATTGATTACCATGGTTAGGCAACAAAACCAAGTAAACTTTGCATGCAGCCTTTGAATCGGCAAAATACCCTAACTACGGAAAATACAGGCCTCAAGCTAGTTTTCACAAAAACGAATAAAGCGGTTAGTCCGTCCATAAACGCGCTCACTAATTACACCGAACATTGTGTTGATCACTATTTGAACTGAACAGTTTGCAATGCTCTTTGGTAACCATAATTGCATGTTGATTAGGAAGGCAGAGAGCGAGCTTGTAATTTGTTTAAAATTGATTATCCAAAATGTAGGTAAACTGCATAAAAACCGGGGGCGGAAGTCTAGACACAATTATTGCACAAATAACGATCATAAATTTTAATTTCTTAATAATGTAATAATTCTTAATTATTTCATAACAATTCTTATTAATTCATTTATTCATAAACAATTTATAAAATCGTTTTTGAACTGATATTTGATTACTATTAACAACAAAATATAACAATAAAACAAATATTATTTAAACCAACTTCCACAATACCAAATAGCTAATAATGCAATAAATTAAAAAAAAATGTCCAAATGTAAATAATGTCTAAAATGTCAAAAATAATAATTAATTAAATCTTCCATAAATGTTAAAGTGATCCTATAGCCAGCCATTAAATAGTATTATTAACAAAGTCATCGATTGAGTAGAAGCATCTCTCCAGCAAAAGTTTTCTCAATTCTGATTTAAATTTATTTAAGTTATCAGTCTCTTTTAAATGTAACGGTAAGGTGTTAAATAACCTTAGAGCCTGCTGGTGGTTCCTGCTGCAGTTATTCTTATTATTGTGTGAGCTAAATAATGACACGAATGTAAAATCGCCGACAATCATTACTCTCAATAGCACTCCACACACACAGGGGATTGTCATTAAAAATATTACAATCCTTCTGCACAGTCAGGTAAAAAGCAGCCTTTGTCTTAATCCTGTTCATAATCTATATACCAAACTACGCGTGCGAAATACAGTTCCTTTGCGCAGTTGGGTAAAAAGTAACCTATGTTACTCAAGGTGAATGTAGCTTTCCAATGGTGAAAGAATTTTTGAAATCGGACAAGTAGTTTTTGAGTTTATTCATTACAAACATACACACAAAAATACAAATCTTACTTCTTTATAATATTAGTATAGAAGTATGGATTAGATACATACTCGTATACAATCATATATATTACCTTCATTCTGTACACTCTCTTGAAACTCCACAGACACTTCGTGAGAGGTTTCCTTTCGAGATAATTCTAAAGTAAGCATGTTTTTTTGGGATTTAGTAAAGGCACAGAAATAACGAAGTCATCGCTGAGATTTTAGATTTTGCAGCGCTGTCGTAGGTAATTTGAGTCGTAGCGTAGCACCATATGCATGTGTTCGAGCACCTCTAAATCCCACCCTAAATAAACTTCAACTTTAATAAAATAAAAAAAAAATCCAAATCGGTTGATAAATGACGGAGTTATGAGGTAACAAACATAAAAAAATACAGTTGAATTGAGAACCTACTCCTTTTTTTAAGTCGGTTAAAAGTAGTTGTTTTGATGCAGTGAGCATTTTAAACAGTAGTTTACTTCCAGCCTGAAATTATGCGCCCAGCTTCTTTATTACGTCGAAGCCAAATAATCTTCGATCATAATGGTAATTTTGAAACGTGGTACTGTGAGTAACATACAAGTGAATGAAGTGGAAGAGTGCGCTATTTCAAACTGAAAGATCTCTTCTGAAGTATTTCTTATAATATAAAGTTCCGAAATTATTTTTATCGGGTTTCCTCTGTAATTATGAAAATGTTCATCACATGATACCCGAATCACTTGGGATGAAATTTGCTACCATGATACACAAACATAGGCAATTACAAGTTTTGAGATAGAACAGTTTAGAAATACTATTGGGACCAACTTGTAACGAGACGATGGCGGAGTAGATCTCGCTACAAAAAAATAACAAAGCTCGTTGTACGATAACACGATCTTTTTAATAAAATACTATATTTTTTTTGTCTACCTATATTGTTCTACTGCTGGGCAAAGGTCTCCTTGTTCTCGAGTAAATGCCAAATCGATTACCTTGGCATAATTCAAATGACACATTTCTCAAAATATAAGTAGAAATAACAATGTGATTTTATTCTTACAAATGTTGAATCAGGGCTCAGAAGAAAGAAATGCCAACAAATAACGGGTGCTTCGGGTTTTATATCACAGAAACGAAACACCGCGAAGGTTATTGCAGATGTAAATTCTCATTGCAATACCATCTGTACCTATTGCTACAGCGGCAGGGCTGAATTTAGGTATACATAAGGTCACTCGAGGATAACTTAATAATTAATAATTAATAACTCCGCATAAAAATATTTAACTCAGTTAAATACTCGAAAGTTCGATATTAGCGATAAAATGCTTGGTTTGATTAATGAAAGAGCAGCTTAGGGTCGCAAGGTCGCAACTCGATTGCAAGGTAATCAGTCCGTGAAAGCTAACAGCCGAAGTAGGCCAAATTAAACGTGAATAATAACAGTATTTTCATATTGTTCTCTCATGTTTAAGCTTCGAATTCTGCCGGTACCTACACAGCGTCGAAACTAACACAAATATTGTGGAAGCCACGGGGAAATTGCACTATCTATTACTTCCAACGTGTACTGTAACGGTTTCACACAATGTACGAAAGCTGCATCCACATAACTTATTATGAACGAGTGCTCCATGTGGAACGCACCATCAATCAAATGTCAATATTTGTACATTAATGTTCGTGTATATAGTTGTTTATTTGTCAACTAATATTTCAAGCGATTGGTAAAAGAGATTATAAAACTGATTATTTAATTGAAAGATTTATTACAAGTTCAGCCTGTTTGATGACTCCCAATCGTTGAATGGCACTCCATAAGCGTTAACGTAGATTTTTATCAGTAAATACCTAGGCACTAATAAAAAACTATATTATATGCGCATCACCCATCCTGAGAAATGAAATGATTTATTCAGTTTGTGAAACTAGGTGTGAAGATGTTAAAATTGTTAATTTATGTGGGTACTCTAGTTCCAACCTGTCCAAACATATTGTGAATGCCAGGATATCCCATGGTTGTCTGGAATAGATCACTTATAGTGATAATATACTCAATTGTAGGTTCTTCCAGGATCAATTTGTAAGTTGTTTTATTACAATTCACAATAAACTGTTTATTGCGAGGACCAGGTGCTTCTGTGAGCGAGGCCGCGTCTACGAGTAGGTACTCATAGTAAGAAAAACTAGATATGCTAATATATAAATAAACTGTATACCTATGTCTAGGCTGTCTAACACAACTAACTGTACCGCTCAATATTTTGTATTCTAAAGTCACGTAATCAAGGGTTAGGTTAGGTTAGGCTGTTATACAATAATATTTGATTTAAGTATTCTTTGATAAAACGTTGTTGTTGAAATACATCCACAGCGAATTTAACTTGTATTGTATACGGTATTCAGTCTAAAAAAGTAGGTATAGTTTGTATAGTTTATACGTTTATCGTATACTTATAGAACTATAGCTACATATATAACATAATATTTTCTAAGTCATAATATGTTACCCACACAGTGCTTGAAAAGTAAACTGGTTTTTCAGTTGTTTTCATCAGTCTGCTAACAGACTGTGAAACAAATTAGTTTCCATATGGAAGCATTTAACGAAGAAGTCATTGAATATTTACGTGAGGTCATTTTAAATTCGAGCTACATTTATTTTCCAACCAAACCGTGTATTTTGTACCACAACACTAGAACAGAATACAGAGAGAAAGAGCTTAAAATAGTAGAAATGAGAATCACTTCAGCTTCAAACTTCATTAAGTAATTAGGTATTTCAACCTTCTTTATATTCTGTACGCTCCTGATTTGGCAGAAAAAAATACATGGACTGAACTGATTTGAACAAGGAAATAAAGACATATTTCTATTGGCTCTTGCAGGGGCTCTGCGAATTTGACAATAATTTACACCTCTAGAAATACAATTCCATCCAATTTCACGATACAATTGGCGAAATACGTCAAGGAATCATGTTCTAGCAAATTATATCGATATCATTTTTACACTCGACTGAAGCCACATTCAAAGCAATCATCTCCGAATTGTAAAATTTCCAAACTAAATAAATATCTACTGTTATTGATAATATATGTTGCCGTATCCTTGCAACCTGTACAATAACTGTGGTTACATTATAGGTTGCCAGCGCCAGCTGGCAACCGGAGTTTTATAAAAATATATATATTATTTATAGACATATCGAGCAGAGCGAGAAATTATGATAAAGAGATTGTGCAAGAAATGTACAAGAGAGGTTTTAAAATTTACTGTTTATGTTGGTTTTGCACTAATCCGTTTTTTATCAGATAATAACCGGAGTCAGCAGCATTCGCATCTCGATGACCGGTTCCTCTAGTAATTACTCCCTTCAACGTGTCAGAATGCATGAGCCATAGTCGAATGCGCCTCTGAAACTCCTTTGCAAGATGACTCTAAATACAACTTTTTTCCTACTCCCCTCACTAAAATATTTACCAATAACTTTTCCCATACGTAGGCTCAGTAATGAAGTAATGTAAGTGATGAAATTGGTTTAAGGTCGGCGTATCGTATCGTATACATTCATTTTGAAGGCACAATTTGCTACGAGTAGTAGGGCATTGTTAACGAGCGGGTGAAGCTGGTACGAGCATCATAATGAGAACGTAATAGGTGTTCGCGGAACGGAACAGCGCGAGCTGGTACACTATACCGCCTCTATTGCAGCGCATTATGCGGACCAAAACTATACCATTATTATTTGATCCGGTTCTATTTACTTTCCAGAGTTTGTCAAGAGCGAGAATTAAAGTCGCATACAATTAACACTTGCGTAAGGAAAAGTTCATTGTTTGTATGTTAGAAAATGGTTTCACTGATAGAAAGTTTGAGAATCTTTGAGTGCTACAGGCTATATTTTATTTCAATAAAAGTCTGTCCATAGTCGGAGCGGGTCAGGCACCTGCGGAAGCCGCATTATATGACATAAAATATTGCATTAAAATACCGCTAACATTATGAAAACAATCTTTCTATAGTTTGCTTATTTTTACTTAGAGATTGGAGCCGCGAGGCCGCGTGATTTTATGCTTCTCGCACGAATAAAAAAATACTTGAGACAATCTAATTTCGGAAGCGATTGGCTCTTTAATATTTACTTATTTTTACGTGAATACGCATAAAATTACTAAGTATATTATATATTATATTATATATATATATATATATATATATATCTATAGTATATTTAAATCTGCCATGAAGACTACTAAGTTAAATGTTATAGGTATGATAGCACACACGGCTACACATCAAGCTATACATTTCCAGTATAATCTGACCTCTCATTCTATAAAAAGCCTGCACAATGCGAGGTCAGTTTA
Organism: Philereme vetulata; assembly: GCA_918857605.2. Taxonomy (NCBI): domain Eukaryota; kingdom Metazoa; phylum Arthropoda; class Insecta; order Lepidoptera; family Geometridae; genus Philereme; species Philereme vetulata. The sequence goes on along the minus strand of OU975438.1, from coordinate 370,214 downwards.
TACTGTAAATGTATAGCTTGATGTGTAGCCGTGTGTACCTATAACAAAAGTTGAGAAACGGCGAGCTATTCATCTGATGGGGCTAGATGACAGAAGGAGTAACGTACATGTTTTCTTAAAACGGAACAGTACGTGAGTTTACCATGCTAGCGTCTAGTACTAGAGCCGATTTGCGGATCAAAACTTTCTTATTTATGTTTGATCCGTTTCCATGCAATTGAAACTTTGCTGGAGTTTATTCATGCATTTCGCTTAGCTCGTAGGTGATACGAAATGCTCAGCATTTTCCCAATAGGTTTACTAAAATTATAAGAAAGCAGAGTAAAGATTTCAGTAAAATGCTTGCCTTCGTACTGCACGCAAACACCCACGTTTTGAAAACGTTTTGCGGGAAGAAAGGTGAATATGCTGGATTTTGTGGGTGTATCACTACAATGCAATCTACATTATCGGTTCCATTCGACGGTTAGATCTCCCGAGTTTAGTAAGTCTTCTAACTTCGCTTGTAGTATTTAGATTATGTGAGACAAATAGCTCGAACTAGCTGACCAATCCGCAGCTTTACACGCGTAGTTTTTTAATAAAAACATTACCCTCCTTTTGCGCAGTTGGGTAAAAAGTAGCCTATATCACCCGGGGATAGTGTAGCTTCCCAACAGTGAAAGAATTTTTTAAATCGGTCCAGCAGTTTTTGAGTTTATTCATTACAAATATACACACATAAATACAAAAATACAAGTCTTTCCTCTTTATAATATTAGTATAGAGTATAGTATTATATAATATTAGTATAGAGTATAGTATTATATAATATTAGTATAGAGTATAGATTATTTGTAAATGTAAAAAAAATATTGTCTCATGATTATATCCTATTTATTTATGTAGTTCTATTATACCCAATAAAACTATGTGTATTTTAAAATCAAAAACTAAATTTTTCATATCTATGATCCATTATGCAAACGAGGAATGGTCTAGTTTTCCTTTGAAACATGTGTCTGGCAAGCGAGCGGGGCAGCCGACGGCGAGCTGCGAGCCGCGGGCCCTGGTGAGGTTACGCCAGTCGGCACCAGGTGCAAACCTTTCGAACCTCTTTGTATAAAACGATCACCCTCACTGCACTTTCAGAAAAATATAAAAACCAGTACCAATATTTAACTTTAAAACGTTTTCTATATGATTAAAATAATGTATAACAGGTCAGGTATATTTTTGTAACGTCAAATAGTTGTGTTTTCCAAATTAAACCATTTATTAGTATTTTACATTTGATTTATTTGCTTTGTGAATATTTTCGCTGAACTACAATCGAGCAAGCGGATTTTAACAACAAGCTCAACATTTAATGAATGTATTGCTATCGAAATGTTGCATTCGTGAATTTACAAACAGAACAGTACAATATAAAATCTGGTGACGCAGCAAATGTTACTTATATAGTGCCAAATAAAATTGATGATTCCCGTATTCCAGTCAGGTTTATAAAAAAAAAAGATCCGCGAAATACAGTAGGTGCAAATACATTCATGTCCTAGATTCAGAGTATACTAGTAAATGGATAGGTTTTAGGAATTTTCACAATATTAGGTTTGTGGAAAACTATTTCAATAGTCTGGGCTTACGTAGAGAAATAGATGTAACATAATACATATATTTAGAGAACAGACATTTTGTAATATATCTTTACATTGTCTTAGATCTTTTAAACTACTCCACGGATTTTAATGCAGTTTTCAGCAATAGATAGAGTGAATCAAGAGGAAGGTTTATATGTTTACATACATAGTAACTGCGAAAGTAATTGTTTGTTTGTTAGTTTGTTTGTTAACTAAGCGGCTGAACGGATCGCAATGAAATTTGGCAAGGAGATATTAGATTATATCCTGGGGAAAGACATAGGCTACTTTTTATTCGAGTGCGCAAAAGGAGGGTAATGTTTTTATTAAAATACCACGCATGCGAAGCCGCGGGCAGGTCAGCTAGTAGGTAATAAAACCATAATATTATATCTGTATTTATTTTCTACTAGCTTCCGCCAGTAGCTTCGCACGCATTTTTTGTCAACAAAAAGTAGCCTATGTGTAAATCCAGGTTATAATCTACGCAGATACGAAATTTTATCGAAATCGGTTCAGCCGTTGCGACCTGATTGAGTAACAAACAATCAACCAAACTTTCGCATTTATAATATTAGAGTGATTCTACTCTGTAAAAGGGAATGAAACCATGTCAATTTCTTATATCTCTTACATAAGAGATTTAAACATTTAAAAGTGGAAAATAAGTCTTATGACATGTTTTGAATTATTTTTGTACGACTTTTATACTCGTACGTAGCCTTTGAACCAGAAAAACTGACCATGTATCAAGCCGTGTGCCTATTTGCCTCTCTTGCGCCAATCAATTCCTTCACACCTGGCTCGATATAAAAGATATAGCCGTGAAAATGTGGATGGACGGAACCCTTTTATGAAATTATTGGTCAATAAAATACAAATGGTTTTATAAAACGGTTAATAAAGCTTCCTGAATATATTGGTATGAAACGCGTAACGAAGCGTGCTCGTTCGATATGAATTTGTATTCGAGTTACTGTGATGAGTTGATGACGATGCGTACAAAACTACGATGCGTTTTTTTTGCTCTCTAGCTATCTCCTTTCTACCAAACGTACTGATAAAATAGTTCATTAATATGCCATTAGTACGCCATAACGATAGGACGACGGCAATTGCGTGTGTTTAGTAAGGCGGCAAGATGTTCAGCATCGATCCTGTATAGTATCATAGAAGACTATGAAAGTATAATTCGGCAGAAGTAATTATCATGCTAATAGCGACAATGCACCAGAGAATAGTTTCAATCAATACCCGTGCTCGTTACCGATCCAATTGTGACGTGTCCCGTCACCTAGTCCCGCGGGAAACGCGGCACGCCTGTAACGGAGGTCAGCCCGGCAATGAATAAACTAATGGTTAGGTTGGTGGTATGTGGGATGTTTGCAGCAGAATCAGCCCTGGAGATTAATTGTCAGGGACATGCCAGGGACATGCCTGGGACATGCCTGGGACATGCCTGTAGTGCAAATCAGCCCGTGAATCAATATGGTTCAGCCTGGATTGTTAATTAAACTCATCGATCGTGCTTGTTAAGTATTGCAACAAATAGTGAGATGACGAAAAAGATGACGACAGTTTTGTATACGAACAAAACACTTTTAAACCAGCGGGGGTTTAGAAGGGGTAAATTAAAAAAAACTACTGATTAGTACCTACACTTGAATGAAACCTTCGTCAAAACAAAATATCTAACACAGCTAAAGATCATTGGGCGGTTTTGACCCACTTTTTTTTTTCGCGCACAGTGTTCAAATCACTTTTAAAGTAAAGTATTCAATTCCACTTTTCTAAATATGTAAATTTTTTTTATGTATCTGCTGGAGGAAAAATGTTATGTAACAGTATGTATGTGAGTCTAACTATAATTCTATTAGACTAAAAACTAAAGATTTTACTGTCAGCATTGTGAAAATGTATGTACAAGCATAAGAAAAATGTTTGTATCGCATAACAGATTGTATGTCTCTCTCGCTCGCACTTTCGACAGGTAGAAAATAACAGTAAGGTATCGAAGTGCGCGTGCGACGCGCCGCCTGCGCCCCACCCGCTCTGACCGCCCCGCAGTCGTACGTCATCCTTCGTTTCGATCTGTGCGTTTAAACTCGTGTTTCCGATTTTTGCATTTTATTGATTACTTGAGCGTGTTTTATGGACCCCTGATTTTGCTTGACGATTGGTTTACATTAACATGGAAAGACAAAATAGTTGCGTGTCGTGTAATCGATCTGTTTTACGTCGACGAAAACACATATTGACAGTTCTCTTTTTGGAAAGACAAAGGGATCTTGTAGATTTATTATTGCAAGAAATAATACCACGTGAGGTAAGTACACTACACTGTCATCGTATGTGTATGACTCGTCGCGTGCTCTTGATTGTACAAATGTTGCTTTGCTCAATGTAATGGCTCATTTTACTTCTTGATAAATGGAGGAATATATATTTTTTTTTTCAATTGTTTCAGATTACTTTTAATGGCTCACGGGCCATGTGCCATGCTTGTTGGTCAAGGTTAGATCGTCGTTTACGGAATCAACCCGTACAAAATGAACAAGTACAAAATATACCAGTACAAGATCAGCCAGTTGAAGAGCAACCAGTGCAAGATCAAGTACAATTGCAGCCTAGTTTTGTTACGCCTAGAGGATATAAGCGAGCATCGAATACAGCGAGACATTGTATTTTTACAAACTGTAGAAATGTAGTGGCCCATAATGTTCCACTATATGCTAAGTTCCAACTCTTACACAATCACAATTTTTATATACCAGAATTAGCTCGGGTTTGCAATGCTCATTTTATGAGGAATGATTGGGTAGACTTGCTCAACACTACATCCCACGAAAACTTTGACAGTACTCATGTTGTTGGTATGATGAATTTATATAAATGGGGTATCGAACAAAGAAGCAACCTTGATTTCGAAAATATTGAAGAAATAGAGGACAATGAATTTCACTTTTGGACGGGACTAACAAAATATCAATTTAATGTTATTTTGAACCAAACGCCTTCACTGGGTGATCGATCAGTTCATCCTGCCACAGTTCTTGGAATTTTTTTAACAAAAATAAGAACCGGTGAACCAGATGAGCGATTAGCCACTAAATTCAATATGTCGAGGAGAACCCTAGAAAGGAAGTTGGCGATAGCAAGAGAATGCTTAAGTAATGATTTTGTTCCACAGCATTTGGGCTTAAATCATATTACTAGGGAAGATGTGGTGGCCAAGAATCTTGCAATTCCAAGCCATTTTTTTGGTGGTAACTATAATGAACCGGCGGCCATTCTCGTATGTGATGGAACATATATTTATCTACAAAAGAGTTCGAATTTCCTTTTCCAGCGCAAAACTTACAGTCTTCATAAGTTTCGGAACTTAGTAAAACCCTTCCTTATAGTATGTACCGACGGCTACATAGTAGATGTTACGGGGCCTTACACTGCGACTACTTCGGACGCAAGCATTATGCGTGACCTGATGCAAGAAGATTCTCCGATTCATGGGTTCTTGAGAGTTAATGATGTTTTTATATTGGATCGTGGATTTCGGGATTCGATTGATAAAATTGAGGAATGCGGGTATAATCCTCACATGCCGCCTACAAGAGTAAGAGGAGAACAACTGACGACACTAGATGCTAATAAATCTAGATTAATAACAATGATCCGGTGGGTAGTGGAAACCATTAACGGCAGATTCAAGAAAGATTTTAAAATCTTCCGCCATGTATATTTTAACGTTGCCATGAGAAACATGATGGTCGACTTCAAAATAACTGCGGCCATAATTAATGCTACTCGCCATCCATATGAGGACCATATGTATGCGGAACAATTCATAAGAATTATAAATGAACGAATGAATGAACCCAATGAGATGGCAGAATATGTGATTAACCATAATTTAAACAGGCAGAGAGTAGCGTTTGTGCGACTCGATGGCAATGATCCGGATTTTGATGACTTTCCTCGGCTTATATTTGACGAATTAATATTGTTTACGTTGGGATCATACCACTTGAGAATCGCAAGATCGTATTGCCACGAGCACATGCGTGAGGATGGTGTATACACTATCGAACTATACCGGCACCAAGAAATGATTGAAAATAAGATATTGATAAGAGGCAGAATACAGTCACGACACGTCCGTGCAAAGCAGTACTACACCTATATTTTAGTAGATCCTACCCATATTGGAAGAAATGCATCCAACAGTATTACTGCTCGTGTATACACGGCCGTCGCACTGTCGGAAGCTGTGCACATGTTGTAAGCGTCGTATACTTTCTGTCATGGGCCAGGCATCAAGACGTGATAGACGCGCCTGCAGCCTTTTTAGATGAATTAACTATAGATTTTGATAATGCAGAATAAAAATATTATTACCGCAAAATGGATTTTATTTTCGTATTCCTGGAAATTGTTCAAAACAACTGTTTTACAAAGTATTTTTACAGTCAGGCCAATAGTTTTTACTTAGTTCATTATAAAAATGCTATAATAATAATTTAAAAATGCTATAATAATTATTTTAAAAATACTATAATATTAATTAAAAAAAAATTTTTTGCGGTTCTCCCATATCCTGCAATAATGCGACCCATACCATTAAGTAACATATACATTTAACTACATACCTAGCCCTGTTTCGTTTTTGTGCGCCGTGGGTCATATGTCCGAACAAAATGCCCAATGACCTTTAAAATCTTCATCTTCATTTTAATTAATTACGAGTATCATTTGGATTCGAACGCGTACACATTAAAATAAAATAAAAGCAGAAATATTGCGAAAGTAAATCATTCCAACACTCGCGTGTCACTTTACATTAAACGGGAACATTTTTTGCAAAAGAAAATTAAATTCGTGTAACACATTTTCACACTAACTCGTATCTGAAAGCGTAATGCTTCCATTAAATCATTCGGACTTAACTCGCACCATAAATTAAACTCATCCACACTTTGAAAACTAACGATTATTGAATTTTGTTACCAAAATACTAAATCAAAGGTTTCGTTTATTTAGTGCTATAGTTTTTATATTTCCAATCAAATACTTTGAGAAAACCTTACAGTTTCTCAAGCACTGGTGACTAGGATCGAGCTAGTTTGACCGCACGCTTTCAAACTGTGCAACATATTAGATCGTACGCCGTTGGTCCCTGATAGTCTGTCAAGAACAGCTCTAGCAATCAGCGAAGTATTGGTATCTGACGCATTGCTATAGGTAATTATAACTTGTTCGAAGTTTGATGGTAAGCACCCTGCAGTGGATGTGAGATAACGTAGCGACGATTTTACGAAAACGGTGTGATATTTTCAGTCGGAGAGAATAGCATTTTACGCGGAAAGAATTTTCAAATTATGTAAATTGAAAGTGCGGTAGACTTTGCATACGATATGATTTTACCGCGCTCAGCGTTACGACTTGATTACGAAGAACAGGCGTTATCTGGGATACCTATTGGGATTTGATAGTGATCACAGCTGGTATACCAACGTGTAAAAACATTATCAAATAACAGGCAAGCTACTTGATTACTTGGAAATTTTTGGTTCTCCATTAGCAAGAATTATTATTATTTTGGAGTTGTATTTTTTTCACTCAGTTCTACTATAACCGGGGATATACCTGAGTTGCACGAGCCTAAGCCAAGTGCACATCAGTACCTAAAGTATGATTGGTTGGATTTTCACTTGGAAAGTCCGTTTGCAAGAACTTTCGCAAAATTCTGCAGGTATTCAGTATAACCGCTTTTTGCATAAGAATATATGTGTGTGTTTTGGGAGATCTAATACGGCAAATTATTGAAAAAGTTGTTTTGGAATTACACCTGTACTGGAAATGACTATTGCTACGATGGATACCTTCTGCAGGCGCCACATACGGGTGATTAAATTTTTCAGATCTATGTACTTAGAGAGCTTTTCTGATATAGTGTTCTGTAGGTTATGAGTGTTTGGGATGGCTACGTCGATAAGAAGTGCTTATTATTATTATTATTATCAGGCCACTGTGTCCCACTGCTGGGCAAACGCCTCCCACCATTCTTTCCAGACACTTCTTTCAAGCGCTAAGATGGTCCAGTCCGCTCGGAAATTAGTGAGCTCATTCCCTCCATCTCTTCTTTGGTCTATCACGATGTTTTCGGGCTGTTTCGGGGTTCCACTCGGTGGCGAGCTTAGCCCACTGATCAGCCGACATACAGCATAAATGACCAGCCCAGTCCCGCTTTCTTAGCTACATCTACGATTTGTGATCGCGAGCGCAGCTCGGTGTTGCGTATGCGGTCAATACGCTTGAATCCGAGAATGCTGCGCTCCATCGCACGTTGGCAAACCTTGAGTTTATACTTATGGATGTTAGTCAAAAACCAGATCTGCGCACCATACGTTAGAAAGGGAGGATGCATACGTCCATCAACTTTCGTTTGAGCGAAAGAGGAAGGTTACCCTTCATCAAATCTCCCATAGACCAATAGCTCCTCCAGGCATTCTCGGTTCGCCGAGCGATTTCCTTATCCTGCCTGGAGTCGAAGGAGACTATTTGGTCCAGGTAAACATACTCTTGGACGTATGCTAGCTGTTCTCCATCTACCGTTACTGTGGTCTCAACGCTGTTAGTCATAAATGAATAGGATGAATAGGACAAAGACCAAGCAAGAATTAATTAGATAAAAAAAAGGTGTTCTATTTTGCGCTGCTGTACTAAATGTATCGGAAACCTTACTTTGCGATTTGTGAGACAGTTTAAGTCTAATAGGTACCCTAACCTTGAAGACTTTTGGTTTCTTATCAGTAATAGAATCAAGTTGATTTTTTTTATGAATGCGACCACATTTTTCGCGGACAGTAAATTTTTTTATAAATTAGTAAACTCATAATTAAAATTCTTTTAAAGTTAAGGTTAGTCTCATTACAACTTTTTGCAGCTATAACTGTTCTAGTAATTGTCCTTTGTGCCCCACCTCAATGTTACATTCGTTTGGTTACAGTACCAAACGAATGTAACATTGAGGTGGGGCACAAAGGACAATTACTAGAACTTTTTGCAGCTATAACTGTTCTAGTAATTGTCCTTTGTGCCCCACCTCAATGTTACATTCGTTTGGTTACAGTACCAAACGAATGTAACATTGAGGTGGGGCACAAAGGACAATTACTAGAACAGTTATAGCTGCAAAAAGTTGTAATGAGACAAACTTAACTTTAGGCAAAGCGAATAAAGAACAATACAGTTACGGTGTTCATAACCGCTTAAGAAAGGTCGAACCGAGACTCACTTTTCTTATTCCATAAGCAATTTCTACTTACTCATGATGCCTTTTATGTTCAATCCCAACGTAAGTATAGAGTATTACTTTATTTTACACGTTTACTTAGCTCAGAAGATATGTATTATACTACTTATCCTAAAGATGTTTTTTCATATGAGTGTCGAAACTTGAGATTTAACGGTTCAAGTTTAGAGTTTTCATTTTATAGTTTTTAATTAAGCAGTAATGCTGCAAAGTGAAAACTGTAATTATTTTAAATACGTTTGGCTTTTTTGTTAAAATAACAATAGATTTATATTTTCTTTTAAATAAAAACACTAGTAGATACTTGAATTTTTTCGGGGGTGGAGTTATCAAAAAGGAGGGTTTCAGCAGAAAAATAAGCAACAACCGCTACCAAAGTCAATGGAAATATAACTTTATTTGTTTATTTTTATCACTCTAATATGTCTAAATGCAATAGTTTGAATGCAGGTATATTTATTTGTTTGTTACTCAATCACGTCGTAACTGCTGAACCGATTACGATGAAATTTGGTATATAGATAGATTAAAACATTGATTAAAACATAGGTTTTTATTGACAAACCACGTGTGCGTAGCCGCGGGCGGGAGCTAGTATATAATAATTTAGTAAATAGCTTGAGAACTTTTATAGTCGTGATCAACATTTTAACGAGCCCTTTGAAGATCTGAAACGCTCAATTGGAAACGCAACCAGCGATAACCCATCCAAATAATGACCACGCGGAATGATACTAATCCTAACCTGATGTATACTAGCTTTGCTACCAAGCAAACTTTACTACGAACGTTTTACCGATGGTACCGATAATTAAAGATTAGTATTACTATTAGCCCATATTGTCACTGCGCTCCAAAACCAAAACCGCCGATGTAGAGGAGAAGACCGCCAGGCTGAAGTAGGACTGGGCCGGTCACGTCTGTCGCATGCCTGACGAGCTGTGGGCCAAAATTACCACGAAGTGGAGCCCTGAGACAGCAAAGCGGTGCCGCGGCAGACCACGCCGGAGATGGCGGGACGAGCTGGACGCCTTTGAGAGGGACTGGCTTACGGTGGCACTGGATCGTTGTGAGTAGCGGAAACGCGAGGAGGCCTTCAACCAACAATAAAAGATATGGAATGGATAACCCAGATTTAACTTGAAACCAAACAATGATAAACCACATTATTCAAATTAACTTTAAACTTTAGTACACCGCTTTATCCATTGTAACATGTAGATACTGATTTGTCACGGGGGCTGATTCATTAGGCGTACATTAATCTTGGTACGCGGCTGCGGTCTCACATCATAAAGCTTTACTTTGTTTATGCCGCTCCCTTCTCTACGCGTAGCCTTCATAGAACATACGTAGGCGTTTCCTTCTACTAAAACAGTAATCACAAACATGACAATAAATTTTTGTATTTGCTTTTGTCTTCGAACAATCAGATGAAAGTCACAGAACGAATAAGTAGATAAAATATTAAACAATAGATAGCCATTACGATGAATAATAGCAAAGCGAAACAAATTAAATGGAGGTTTCAGTATTGTGTTTCATGTGAACTATTCTTGCCAGAAAGATACGCTAAGAACTATTTTTGTGTAGGTCATGCAATGCTATCATTAGTGTAGTCTCAGAGTTCCATTTCTGAGCGATGAAGACGAAACAATATTGATATTGGATAATGGAAAAATGGCGTGCTACAAACGAATTACTTCCCAAGAAAATTGCTATTTCCTTGCTGTTTCTATCTGGAGATGCTTACTTAATATCGGGGTTGTTACATTATGTAGGAGGGCGCGTGAGATACGCGGCGTATTATGTATTCATCGATAATAACCTATGGATAGAGGTTAAGCATCAAACCTCGACGGTATTCAACCTACTCGTAGCTATAACTAACCAAGTAGAGCAAAGTAAACTTCTCTATTCCCGATACTGTAGATACGACGCTTGTACGATGAAGATTTAATAAGGCTGCTCAGTTTATGTAACCACTTCATTGTGTAACTTATCATACTTTAGCACCACTATAACTTTATAAGTCGTAGAGACCATTACGGTGAATTTTTGATATATATATATTCTACTATCAACCTATAAATTTTAAGCCAGAATGCGTATTCACCATTAAGTATGATTTAAAGGCTCGTAATTCAACTATGACGCGTAATCGATGTATTATAGCTACACGGAAAGGACACCACCCTTTAACTCACCCCGAATAAGCTCTTAAGACTTCGATAAAAAAGGAAAATAAATCTATAAAGGATTTTTGCTATATTCCTTTTGTGTTAAAAATAAACCTACCAACGCACAGTTATTAGAAAATTAAATTAGTACAAATGAGTATTAATAGTTGCGCATGCAAATACTGTGAGGTGTGATCTCGGTATAACCTAGATTACAGCGAGATATCAAAACGTCGGTCGTGAAGATTCGCGCGTGTGAAACGTCGGTCGTGAAGCTTCGCGCGTGTGAAACGTCGGTCGTGAAGCTTCGCGCGTGTGAACCGTCGGTCGTGAAGCTTCGCACGTGTGAAACGTCGGTCGTGAAGCTTCGCGCGTGTGAAACGTCGGTCGTGAAGCTTCGCGCATGTGAAATGAACAAATGTTTACTGCTCATCTCTGTAGCATATCGTAAACTTTTACAGACCTATTATATCTTCTGCGAAAAACTCTATCAATGGGAGCGTTCCTTTGAAATCGTTTCATTTTTCCCCTCCAGACAAAGCTTCCATTGCGACTGCTAACTTCATAGGCACAGTATAAAAAGCCCCGTTCACACTTCAATCGGCTTTTTCATGTATAACTTCACTATTCCCTATACATATCCGTGGTGTTTCGATAGCAAAACTCTATCAGTCCCGGATCCAGGGGGGGGGAGGGCGACCCGGGGCGCGTACACCAGGAATTTCAGGCGGCGTCAAATGTTAAAAAACTTATTTCACAAAGCGCTTTGTTGGCATCCAGCGCACGTCGTACTATCGATTGTTTATTTGATTTAGAACGCATCCTCCGTTATTCTAATAACCTGAATAAACGCAAACGGTCAAACGTCAAGCGACGATCCTGTGTGGTTATGTAGTTGACTAAGTGTGCGAGTAATCAGCATTATTATTATGAACTAGCTGACCAATCCGCAGCTTCGCGCGCGTAGTTTTTCAATAAAAACATTATCCTCCTTTGCGTAGTTGAGTAAAAAGTAGCCTATGTTACTCAAGGTGAATGTAGCTTTCCAATGGTGAAAGAATTTTTGAAATCGGACTATTAGTTTTTGAGTTTATTCATTACAAACATACACACAAAAATACAAATCTTGCTTCTTTATAATATTAGTATAGACTAGTGTAAATGTAGGCCTCCATTTGTAAACGCCACCCTTCCCGGTCCTGTGCTATGTGCTTCCAGGAGTACTTATAGTTACAGTACTACTAAAGTACATGATATGTAGAAAGAAACAAATAACAAGAAAAAAAGAATACATTATTAGTATCATAGCTAGGGGCGGCCGCCAGGGGCACATGCCTCAGGGGGCGCAACATCAAGTTTCTGCCCCAGTTCGGAAAAAACGTAGATCCGGGCCTGAACTCTATACATTTTTCCAATCTATTTCAACTGGATACACCTCTTGGTTTCAATTAAAAGTACCTATATATATTTATAATGTTTGTATTTATAATTGCTACTGCCTACTTTCCTATGTTTGCGTAAATACTTTGGGTAACGGGTTGTGGACGGTGATTTGGGTGGGTAGGTCGGTTGTTATTGTGTTAGTATAAAATTATATATAGGTAAAGGTGAGGTCTTTATGTAAGTATATAAATAATGTTGTGCGACTCGAGTTTCTCTAAGCACTGAGAATTATAAAATTACTTTGCATCCTTTTAAGAGCTTTATAATTTCATGAAATATACTCGTATGTATGTTATTTTTATTTTGTTGATTTATAATCAATCAAGTATGCAAAAAGGTATCTATGCTACAATGCTAAATAATATATTAATTAAATAACTCAACTTTGGTCTGGCCGCACTAATTTTTATTTTTTTTTATTTATTTATTACAAGTAAGTACATTATATATACCTTAATATTATACACCTTAATATACCTTAATATTATACCCTAAAAACCATGCAAGGTTTGTCTGGGTACTACTAACTATACTAACTTTTACAATCATAGCTAAGAATCACTTTGAAAACAGCTGTCAAATAAAAAACCGCTTTTAAATCGGTTCATCCGTGTGGGTACGCCACAGGCGACACACAAACAGACAAAGGCTAACTTACCTCTTTTTGCGTTGAGAGTTTAAAATTGAATAAATAGTTATAATAATTAGTGATATGCAAATACATAATAATGGTTAGTTCAAATAATAATGGTTTACCAATATTAAAGCGTCGTCGCGCATGTCGTAATTAATATCTAAATGTAACATTTTGCAATTATCCTACTACTGCATGAGTTACATTTCATATTTACGGTTGGAGTTCGATTAAACCTATTAAATTTAAAACTTAAACCTGAGTTAGTTAATCGAGCGAAGCGAGATCTCTAAATCAACTTGGGCAAATCGGCATTGATCCGATCATCGTGAAATTTGGTATATAGGTAGGTAGTGATGACACAATCTCCGTGGGACTAAAGAAGCTAAAGATATGGAGGGTTCAAGAGGGTTAAAAAAACAAAATAGGGACTGACCATCCGGTCAAATGACACGTCTAATGAAATTTGGTATGCGTGTAGCAGTGACGCAAATATAGGTAAAAATCTGAAAATCAGAATAACTGCATTTTCTACCCCCAAAAAGATTTACCAATTAACATTGAACTCCCGTTACCAGAAATTTTAATGAAACTGTATGTCAAGTTATTTGGTTATGTATTTCGTTGCACTATTTTAATAGTGAAAGAATACAAAAATATTATTTTGTTGTTTGTTTGTTATGGGAAACTCGCGAGACCTGTTTCCCGCTTAATGGTCTCCCTTTCATACCATTCCCACCCTTTGTGACATCCCACTCGGAATTACTGAAAGTCTGAGCTTGTTGGGCGTCGAGCTCACGTCCAACCTGAACTTCGGCTCGCACATCGAATCTAGGTCCAAAATTGCTGCTATGAAGCTAGCTAAGGTTCGGCGGTACTTCTCACCGGGACAGCTGCTCAGTCTCTACAAATCACAAGTCCGCTCATGTATGGAGTACTGCTTCCATCTCTAGAATAGCTCAGCCAAATATCAGCTTGATAAAATATAAGCTCTTGATTCGATTGAACGACGTACTTCTTTAGTGATGACTCCCTAGTGGATGTCAATTTACAAAGTCTAGAGCACCGACGCCGAGTAGCCAGACTTTCTGTTTTTTACAAGATTCATTTTGGTGAATGTGCGCAAGATCTTCATGGCCTTATCCCTCCTTGCCCCTTCCACCACCGGACAAGCTGACGTACCGAAAAGTACCACCCATACCTGGTCGTCATACCTTGCCGTACCAAACGATTTGTTTCAACTTTTCTTGTTAGCACAAAAGTAAGGAGTGGAACTCACTTCCTGGCGTATGTTTTTCCAAATCAGTATAATCTGTAGTATCTCGGAGTCTTTAAGTCCAGAGTAAACAGGTTCTTTCTAGACAAGCGTGCTCCATCTTCGATCACACCATCGCTTACCATCAGGTGAGGTAGCGGTCAAGCGCTTGGCTATCATAAATAAAAAAAATATATAATTTCGGGGTGAACCACTAGTAGTTACCTTTTTAAAACTATGCAAACATTCATCATTATATCATTTCAGTAGCATAGACACATTGCCGACAGGAAATTTAAATCATCCTATTAATTAAGGGCCAGACGAGATTTTTACCCTCAACCCCTTGAATCGGGAACACAATGATCAAGTACGTCACCGGTAGCCTTATTACTTAAGCCAGTCGCTGTTGCCAGTACTTAAGCCAGTCATCGGATCAGGCCAAAAAATGGACCATTTAAACAAAAATAAAAAAAAAATTAACTAACTTAAACTAACATAAAACATTGAGCAGGTAGTACAAATTTATATTTCAAAGAATAGAATTTATACCATCTAATCTAATATTATAAACAGGAAAGATATGTTTGTTTGTTTGTATTGAATAGGCTCCGAAACTACTGGACTGATGTAAAAAAATATTTCACTGTTGGGAAGCTACACTATCCCCGGGTGACATAGGCTACTTTTTGCCCAACTGCGCAGAAAGAAGGTAATATTTTTATTGAAAAACTACGCGTGCGAAGCTGCGGATTTGTCAGCTAGTATCAAATAATTTAACTAAATAATAAAAATAAATAAATTCACAGTGTACTAAGATCATCGGCAAGTGCTTCGTCAATCGTGTGATATGATTTGTCCAATACTGTCTTTCTAATTTTATTAGTGAAGTCGGCATGACTTGTATTCCGCAGATTATGTGATAATTTATTAAATAATATAACACTTATACATAAGAAACTTTTACCAACATTAGCTAGTCTGTGTGTTGGAAGACATATATCATTTTTATTTCTAGTATGTTCTAATTTATTTAAGTTCAATTTTACATACATAAGATTTTGAAATATGTACTCTCCTGTCATCGTCATAATTTATTTTCTGTCTAAACTTTTGTCTGGAACATTCCAGATTGAACGTATTGCTCTTTTTGCAGTATAAACATTCTATTTGATTGGGAAGCATTTCCCCATACAAGGATATCATACGCCATGATAGAATGGAAATATCCGTGATAAACTAATTTAGCTGTACTTATATCGCTCAGTTGTCTCATCGTTTTATCGCGTATACGACTGATTTTAATCTCCCTATTTCCACCCTGTATACACTATCTTTCCATTATGTATACACTATAATAATAGAACCAGTAGGATAAAAGTATTGTGCATCTTTTTACACCACTTTCACACAGACATTGTAAGCAACTATCATTATTCACAATTCCCTTTGACGCGATGCTACTCGTAACGTGTTTAGTATGTAGGTAGGTATGTACAGGATTGAAGAGCACCGCAGCTGTGTCCTGACGGATAAACATAATTTACTAACGACATCTGCCGACACTAACTTGTTAATGATACTTACGGACCTACATAATCGTATCTCGGTTTTAGCTGACGTTAACACGCAATCTCGGCTAGCGAACGTTACCTACGAGTCATCTGTGAAATGGAAAACTGAGCAGTAACAAGAAACGAATCCATTTTCTCTTCTTTCGGCTTGCTTGTTGTTTCTTCTGCCATGTATGAACTCCTCTATCTCAATACTCGTAATTTTGAATACAACACATTTTGCCATTTTTGTACTTTCATTTTGCGATTTGTGAGATTTCTAGTATTCTTACTTCAGTTGACCCCTTGAAGACTTATTCCATACTAGAAATACTAGAAAAGCACCTAAATAAATGACGATGATCATTTACTTAACTTTAATGCAAAATCTGTACATTATCAGTGAGATTTCCCCATTCTTCTCAATTCTTAGTCTCCTAGTGCCTCATTTTTCTACCCATTTCTTCTTCTTTTAAGTCGGTTGAATTATTTTCCAAAATAAACATAGTGGTAATAGGTAAGTTGGTAACTTTCACAGATAAATTATCTAAAGATGAGCGAGTAATTACTATTATAATTGGTTAAAATAACGAGGTTCTTAAAGCAGTCCTTAAAGATGGAGACTTATCTCCCTACAATGAACTTATCCTGTCGACGGAATTGCGACGGACACCTGCTCCTCTATAAATGGGCATTGTTTTTAGACCTACACTATTGTTGGCCGTATAAGGTTTCAGGTGACAGAGTTTGTAAGTCCAATTTTAAAAACTGAATAGGTATATAGTTGGAGAATATGAATATTTGAAGCTTTTCCGATCGCAGTGTGGAAGTGTGGAATTTCAGCAGCAAAGTGAAACAATTTCGGTTGTACTGTTTCTGAATTAAATATGCAAAAAATCCAGCAATCAGTGTAAAAACATGTATTTTTTCCTTTTCAAACAGTTTTCTGTAATTTTTTTGTTAAAATGCCCAGACCATAAGATTTTTTTTTGTACTCAATCCTTAAAAATAATAAATAAAAATAAATAAAGGTATCTTAATAGAAATACCTACAATCTACATCTCTGGTATTATCTAGGGGATTAAGTACGTACTTCAACATGTCCATTGTCCGTGTGTCGGTAGTAAGTACCTACTACATAGGACATACATAATCCCCTGTAACATTCCGACAAAGCTACTGTCAAACAATGAGCGCGTGTAAGTAAATTGTATCGCGTAGGATGTTGTGACCACTTAGTATACCTAAGTATAACTTGATAACAGAATATATTTCTGGTAAAGTAAATATTTTAGTTGTGACTTTTTTAACGCGGTCACGGTATCCCATTGGGAGCCGACCTCGCTTTTACCTCGAGTCGTAAAAATTGACACGTTCTAGAACCCAAAAATGTAATTATGCATTGCACAACATAGGTAAATTGATTCATATGATACTATTTTCACTAACAACGGGATAATTTCCATGATTCAATGGCGCATCCAACTGCGTCGAAATATCGCGATACACAAAAACTCGTAAATCTCGGTAAATATCCCGTTTTAAGTGAAAATAGTGTTCGTAACCATGATACTAAAAAGTACAAAAATATATATATATATATATATATATATATATATATATATATATATATATATATATATATTTGTTATATTTGTCATATATATACAGAGTGTTTTTTTTTTAACTGTAACAGTACGGCAGCACCCATAACCAGAGGAGATACAGGTGCAGTTTCTTTTAAAACATCAGCTCATTTTCGAAGAATAACATTTTGGCATTAAACATTTTTTGGTCAAGTGTGAGTAGCGCCTTAAAATGAATCAAGTTGGTAAAATTTTTTTTTGATGCCGATCGATGCAGTCCTTTGTAAGGATCATTTTATTGTATCAAATGAAAAAAATCTGAACAACGGAAATTAGCCAAATTTGATAAAAAGTATTCTCATACAACAGGACAAACAAAATTCCTTCTGCCAAACATTTTATTAGATTCTAATTGCACATTAAAGAAATATTAATACTGTAGCGATTAAGAAGTTTAGGAACTCCGTGCTCTCATGAGCAATTCAAAAACATTTCGCATTTCAGAACAATTTTGAATTTCGAACATGGTTCTTGCACCTGTCGGACTTTTATATCAGTCAAAGCATCATCTTATTTTTCCTATCATGGCATTGTCAAATACGCAAAAAGTAGACTTAATTGAAGCATACTTCCTTAACCGACGAAGCCCAACTAATGCGCTGAAGTGTTATCAGGAACGCTACCCAGACCGCGATTGAGGAAGTATGCTTCAATTAAGTCTATTTTTTGCGTATTTGACAATGCCATGTTAGGACAAATAAGATGATGCAATGACTGATACAAAAGTCTGACAGATGCAAGGACCATGTCGAAATTCAAAATTGTTCTGAAATACGAAATGTTGTTGAATTGCTCATGAGAGCATGGAGTTCCTAAACTTTTAATCGCAATAGAATTAATACTTATTTAATTTGCAATTAGAATCTAATAAAATGTTTGTAGAAGGAATTTTATTTGTCCTGTTGTATGAGAACACTTTTTATCAAATTTGACTAACTTCCGCTGTTCAGATTTTTTTCATCCGATACAATAAAATGATCCTTACAAAGAACTGCATCAATCAACATAAAAAAAAATTACCAACTTGATTAATTTTAAGGCGCTACTCACACTTGACCAAAAAAAATTTAATGCCAAAATGTTTTTCTTCCAAAACGTGCTGATTTTTTAAAAGAAACTGCACCTGTATCTCCTCTGGTTAAGGGTGCTGCCGTACTGTTACAGTTAAAAAAACATTCTGTGTGTGTGTATATATATATATATATATATATATATATATATATATATATATATATATATGTATGTATATATATATATATATATATTCTTTGTATTATTATTGTTATATCAAGTAGGTTTGTGTATTTATTCTTACTATAATCGGAGTTTATTGTTATTTGTGTTTCTTTTGTTTTTTTTTAATTATCATTCATATTAAAAAAAGTATATAAGTATTCAATCAGTTACCTGGTTCCCATAGTCTCTCTAAGCTCTACTTAATTTGGGGCTAGATAGCGCTGTGTGACATGTCTAGCAATATTTATTTATTTTATTTATTTATTTATATTGTTATAAGTTAGCACGCCAACCTTTTTTGTACCTCTGAGGTTGGCAGGTAGAAAATTCTATTAGCATTAAGCCCACCTTTTGTACATGTAATTTGTATTTTTTTGCAATAAAGTATTAAATAAATAAATACTATCAAAAGTTGATTCATACGATATCAAAATGATATCCGTTACTCCGAACTCTTCATAAATTTAAAGGTACTCGATTTAAATGAATAAACCTTGCAATAATAATAACTTCTAACATTGTCGTTTGAAACCTGCAAAGTGAGTGTTGTTCGAAAATGAAAAAGAAACGAGAAGGTAAGGTGGCCTTTCAAGCCCGATTGAGTTGCTTGGCAGCAAAGCCACTCCGTATTTTCCGATTTCTAGAAAATAATATTGGTAAATAATCGATAGACACTAGGTACTTTATGTCGGTTACAGAAAAGTAAAAATAATACAGTGAACCATTACATAATTTTATTTAGTGAACAAACTCCAAACTGCAATTTGATCTTTCGAAACACCATAATGAAATAGTAACCATCTATCAAATATCTGTAGCAGTGACCAACCGTAAGCCGGTTAGTCGTCATTACCTCAGTCTCGTTAAGTAATCCAGTTTAGAGCACGTACAAACGGACGGATCGACGACGCTCGCCGCCGACACACGCCGGCGTAGCACTGTCGCCGCGACCACTGCGTGCCAAAGCGATGAACGCAGCTATCAGTTCGGAAAGTTACAATCAAAAGTCATCAATAGAGCCCAAAACGTGATTTACCACGTACGACCGACAATGTATTGGTAACAAATAGATGGTTACATAGCAGCATTAATGTTAACATTAGGCATGCACAATTTCATTCGGAATACACATGCATGTACTTACATCTTATTAATAAATAAATAAATAAATATTGCTGGACAATTCACACAACGCTATCTAGCCCCAAACTAAGCAGAGCTTGTATTATGGGAATCAGATAACTGATAGAATACTTATATACTTTTTTTTGTAAATACATACTTATAATATATAGAAAAACAACCAGACCCGGAACAAATATCTGTAGATCATGCAAACATTTGTTCCGCAGCGGGAATCGAACCCGCTACCTCCTGCGTCTCAGCCGGCTATTCACCCACAGCGCCACGGAGGTCGTCAAATTAAATTTATAAAAATTATTACTTTTCAAAAACGCTCTATTATAAAAAAAAAATTATTAATTAGAATAATGCAAGATGTATATCAAAACATCGGTCTTCGACCTATTTAGTAACCTATTTTTGTGAACATAATTTATATTGGTTTTGAGTAAATCCTGTTTTATTTGACCTCTCAAAAAAGGGATAGTTGCCTACTCTAGCGGATTAGCCTAACGTTAAAAATGCTTCGGAGCATACTTGCCTCTTGCGGTGATAGACGCCTCACTATGATTTTTTTTATAAAAATGAATGTATATCATTTTAAGTAATCAGTCTTTATTATCCTGTCAATTCTTTGAACGCAAGTGCTAAACTATCTTCTGTACAGCTATGTGGCGCGGCACCACGCCTGGTTTACGTTGCTACTTGCGAGGCATTTTGCTTGCCTAGAATGAATGCATGAAACATATAATAATTTATTTTATATAAGCTAAATTATAGCCACAATGCACCGCTGGAGACCCGAGACAGATCCCAACACTGAAAAACTAAAAAATAGGTTGTTTTAACCTTTTTTAACCAATACTTTTGGTTATTATAGCACCTACCGACATGATTTGTTGAATTAACAAAATAAAAATAGTTGAACTATAAAGGTAAATTTGACCTGATTGATCGAACGAAGCGAGGTCTCTAAATCAACTTGGACAAATCGGTTTTGTATGTACGTATGTATGTATGTTTGTTTAAAATTTGGTATATAGGTGATAGCACAATTTTGATGTGACTAAATGAGCTAAAAATTTGGGGGGGTTGTTGAGATATTGGGGTTCAAGAGGGGTAAAAAAACCAAAATAGGACTATCCGGTCAAGTGGCACATGTAATAAAAGGTCTAGGTCTAGGTCTAGGTAAGTAAGTACATTTCGACCCCGTTTTTATTTTTAGTTTAAACCTTGTAGTTTTTAAGTTATTAACCATAATAAAAACTCAATTTAGACAAAATACTGGTG
Organism: Philereme vetulata; assembly: GCA_918857605.2. NCBI lineage: Eukaryota > Metazoa > Arthropoda > Insecta > Lepidoptera > Geometridae > Philereme > Philereme vetulata. The sequence goes on along the minus strand of OU975438.1, from coordinate 348,923 downwards.
CACCAGTGACCTCACAATGCTGAAATTTGGTATGTGTGTAGCTTTAGTGACAAAAATATAGGGAAAAGTCTGAAATCCAGAATAACTGCAATTTTTACACCAAAAAGAGCAACCAAATAACATGAACTCGCGTTACCTGTTTTGATTGCGCATTTCGAGACACTATTCTATTAGTCATATATTAAGGCCGACTTGCACAACGATCCCTAAACGTATTTATCGACTAAGCATGTTTAAATTTTACATATTTGTATGATTTGACAACTCCTTAAATCATATTTAGGCACTAAATACGTTTATGCAACGTTGCGAGAGTCGCCCTAAAAATATTTTTTGTGTTTTGGGAGACTCGCGAGATCTCAGTTCGGGGCAAACAGTTTATTTCAATTCTACCTTCATCAGTGCGAGGTGAGCCGCAGTTCCGAGTGGATCGCACCCATCCTGATGAAGGTTCACGAATTGAACCAAAACATTGTCGTTCGAAACACCGATAAGACGGTACGTGATAAATCCCGCATTTATAATAATGATGGAAATAAATCACGAAAGTAGCCAAACATTTTAATAGGTGCATTTTAATAGTAATGCATACAATACAAATACAAAATGCAATTCGCAAATAACGACAGAAGGTCTGTAGAAACCGTGGCGTCGGCGTCGCGTGACGGCGCGCCCCGGCGACGGCGGCTCCGTCGTATAATATCATCACGCGTGTCGACGGATGACGCCGCCAGCCGGTTTGTCTGCCCACGCTCCAAAGCTCACCGAGAAGAAAAGCCGGTAAAATTAATAAGTTTGAGTATTTCTACTTGCTGTTAAAAGCGAACTTTGCGAGTGCTTTGAATATTAATACACGGGTCAGAGTGAAATTAATTTATACGAACCGACCCAGCTCTGTTAAACCTTCCCTTCAATTATTTCTAGATTCCGTTCGCGTTTGATTCCCAAATCTCAATCACTGATTTTTATACAAAGAACGTGAACGTACCACTTAATATCGGCTACGATTCTAATGGAACATCGCAGCCAGTAATGCGGTGCTACAAACGTACCTAACACAAAGTCGGAACCTGTGACCAGGGAAAAGTTATCACGATTAATATATCTATACTTTCTAATTTAATTTAGCAGTTAGACAATAGTCAAGGCAATACAAGACTATTACAAAAATGACCACTTTGAAGCTTCACGTTTCACATTGGAAAAATCACAATTAAACAGAACAGTGTTTTTGGAAGACCTATTTAACGGTAACCCACACAGTGGAGTACGCGTGTAAATAAAAAAAAGTGTCACGTCCGGGAGCGCCAGCCGACAGAAGTGAAAACTTGAACAATTACGAGATACTTATATACAGAGGTGTCGGTAACGGTAACGGTGTCGCGAGTTCAATGGTTTTTCCCATCTTAAAAACATGTCCAACGTGCCTAAAGAAATTTCCACTTCATATACAGAGGTGTCGGTAACGGTAACGGTGTCGCGAGTTCAATGATTTTTTCCCATTTCAAAAAATGTCCAACGCGCCTAAACAAGTTTTCACTTCGAAAATGTTTATGTTGATGCTTTATTATACTCTTATTTTTGTCTAAAACCTATTCTTATAGTATAAGAGTACCTGCTGTGTGCATGTAGCAATTAAAAACGCTTCAATCCATTGCAACTTGAAAACCGTGCACGCGACAGGTTGTCAAAGTAAGCTCTGGATCGAGCAATTTAGAGGCAATTGGTAACACATTTAACCCTATTCCGATCAACAGATATTTACGGAAAATGGTCTTGAACTCTCGACTCTGTAGTCGATTCCGATTTGTGATTGCTTGTAAGTGAAACTGATTTCAATTTGCTTAATGCGGCTCAACTGTTTATGTAGAATGGAGTTAGTCAACATACTTCAATTCACAAAATTGAAATAGCACATTCAAATTGTGACTCGGTCATGCTTTATATTTGTTTAGTTGCAATAAATAGTTTTTTTAGTTGTTAAACATAAACACACTACTAGAGAGATACTAGTAGAGCACTACGCGAGATCTATCTCTCAGTCTAAAATACACTCATTACGTTAAAATACAATAATGTTGTACGCATAAGCACCATTTGGCAACGTCGTATTATGCGTAAACTTTAATAAGACGCAGTTGAGAAGGTACCTACTAAACAAAAGCAATACAAATTATACCCTCAAGTAAGACGAGCCCAAAAAATATAGACCCTGACCCAATAATTATTTGATGTCACGTGAGCTTATGTAATGAGAACTCGTATTAGCGAGACCATTAATCATCCATCATCGACATAGGTTAGCCGATTGTTATGCGGCTGCCAGACCTTTGATAGGTCCAAACCGCCACGGGGGTGGTATGTTATGAGAATAAGCAAATATGTGACCTCATTCCATATGTCGGATACCAAATTTAACACTTTGCAAAGTTTAAATTAATTTCTAATGACACTGTTGCCGTTCATTGCAAGGTGCATAAACGATCTATTGCACTCGAGATATTTTGGCGTACGAACGAGCGAAAGCGAGCGAGGACGCTATGATTCGAAGTAATTATCGCTTACACCCGAGTATAACACATGACGAATGCGAAGAAATGAAAAAAAGTCTTTATAACAGTTTTTTGTTTAAAAGAAAATTTGCGTTCCCGGTATCCATTGTTTTTTCACTACTTACCTTAGCCTCTTTCATTTTTAAATAGAAATAAGGATTTGTCATGTAGGTTTTATTTTATTTCAGCATTTATAAATGTAAACTCTTTTATTTTAAATAGAAATAAGGATTTTTAATGGAGGTTGTATTTTATTTCAGCATTTATAAATGTAAACTCTTTTATTTTAAATAGAAATAAGGATTTGTAATGGAGGTTGTATTTTATTTCAGCATTTATAAATGTAAACTCTTTTATTTTAAATAGAAATAAGGATTTTTAATGGAGGTTGTATTTTATTTCAATATTTATAAATGTAAACTCTTTTATTTTAAATAGAAATAAGGATTTTTAATGGAGGTTGTATTTTATTTCAGCATTTATAAATGTAAACTCTTTTATTTTAAATAGAAATAAGGATTTGTAATGGAGGTTGTATTTTATTTCAATATTTATAAATGTAAACTCTTTTATTTTAAATAGAAATAAGGATTTTTAATGGAGGTTGTATTTTATTTCAGCATTTATAAATGTAAACTCTTTTATTTTAAATAGAAATAAGGATTTGTAATGGAGGTTGTATTTTATTTCAATATTTATAAATGTAAACTCTTTTATTTTAAATAGAAAAAAGGATTTTTAATGGAGGTTGTATTTTATTTCAGCATTTATAAATGTAAACTCTTTTATTTTAAATAGAAATAAGGATTTGTAATGGAGGTTGTATTTTATTTCAATATTTATAAATGTAAACTCTTTTATTTTAAATAGAAATAAGGATTTTTAATGGAGGTTGTATTTTATTTCAGCATTTATAAATGTAAACTCTTTTATTTTAAATAGAAATAAGGATTTTTAATGGAGGTTGTATTTTATTTCAGCATTTATAAATGTAAACTCTTTTATTTTAAATAGAAATAAGGATTTGTAATGGAGGTTGTATTTTATTTCAATATTTATAAATGTAAACTCTTTTATTTTAAATAGAAATAAGGATTTGTAATGGAGGTTGTATTTTATTTCAGCATTTATAAATGTAAACTCTTTTATTTTAAATAGAAATAAGGATTTTTAATGGAGGTTGTATTTTATTTCAGCATTTATAAATGTAAACTCTTTTATTTTAAATAGAAATAAGGATTTGTAATGGAGGTTGTATTTTATTTCAATATTTATAAATGTAAACTCTTTTATTTTAAATAGAAATAAGGATTTTTAATGGAGGTTGTATTTTATTTCAGCATTTATAAATGTAAACTCTTTTATTTTAAATAGAAATAAGGATTTTTAATGGAGGTTGTATTTTATTTCAGCATTTATAAATGTAAACTCTTTTATTTTAAATAGAAATAAGGATTTGTAATGGAGGTTGTATTTTATTTCAATATTTATAAATGTAAAGTCTTTTATTTTAAATAGAAATAAGGATTTGTAATGGGGGTTGTATTTTATTTCAATATTTATAAATGCAAACTCTTTTATTTTAAATAGAAATAAGGATTTGTAATGGAGGTTGTATTTTATTTCAGCATTTATAAATGTAAACTCTTTTATTTTAAATAGAAATAAGGATTTTTAATGGAGGTTGTATTTTATTTCAGCATTTATAAATGTAAACTCTTTTATTTTAAATAGAAATAAGGATTTGTAATAGAGGTTGTATTTTATTTCAATATTTATAAATGTAAACTCTTTTATTTTAAATAGAAATAAGGATTTGTAATGGGGGTTGTATTTTATTTCAATATTTATAAATGCAAACTCTTTTATTTTAAATAGAAATAAGGATTTGTAATGGAGGTTGTATTTTATTTCAATATTTATAAATGTAAAGTCTTTTATTTTAAATAGAAATAAGGATTTGTAATGGAGGTTGTATTTTATTTCAGCATTTATAAATGTAAACTCTTTTATTTTAAATAGAAATAAGGATTTGTAATGGAGGTTGTATTTTATTTCAATATTTATAAATGTAAACTCTTTTATTTTAAATAGAAATAAGGATTTGTAATGGAGGTTGTATTTTATTTCAATATTTATAAATGTAAAGTCTTTTATTTTAAATAGAAATAAGGATTTGTAATGGAGGTTGTATTTTATTTCAATATTTATAAATGTAAACTCTTTTATTTTAAATAGAAATAAGGATTTGTAATGGGGGTTGTATTTTATTTCAATATTTATAAATGCAAACTCTTTTATTTTAAATAGAAATAAGGATTTGTAATGGGGGTTGTATTTTATTTCAGCATTTATAAATGTAAACTCTTTTATTTTAAATAGAAATAAGGATTTTTAATGGAGGTTGTATTTTATTTCAGCATTTATAAATGTAAACTCTTTTATTTTAAATAGAAATAAGGATTTGTAATGGAGGTTGTATTTTATTTCAATATTTATAAATGTAAACTCTTTTATTTTAAATAGAAATAAGGATTTGTAATGGGGGTTGTATTTTATTTCAATATTTATAAATGCAAACTCTTTTATTTTAAATAGAAATAAGGATTTGTAATGGAGGTTGTATTTTATTTCAGCATTTATAAATGTAAACTCTTTTATTTTAAATAGAAATAAGGATTTTTAATTGAGGTTGTATTTTATTTCAGCATTTATAAATGTAAACTCTTTTATTTTAAATAGAAATAAGGATTTGTAATGGAGGTTGTATTTTATTTCAATATTTATAAATGTAAACTCTTTTATTTTAAATAGAAATAAGGATTTTTAATGGAGGTTGTATTTTATTTCAGCATTTATAAATGTAAACTCTTTTATTTTAAATAGAAATAAGGATTTGTAATGGAGGTTGTATTTTATTTCAATATTTATAAATGTAAACTCTTTTATTTTAAATAGAAATAAGGATTTTTAATGGAGGTTGTATTTTATTTCAGCATTTATAAATGTAAACTCTTTTATTTTAAATAGAAATAAGGATTTGTAATGGAGGTTGTATTTTATTTCAATATTTATAAATGTAAACTCTTTTATTTTAAATAGAAATAAGGATTTGTAATGGGGGTTGTATTTTATTTCAATATTTATAAATGCAAACTCTTTTATTTTAAATAGAAATAAGGATTTGTAATGGAGGTTGTATTTTATTTCAGCATTTATAAATGTAAACTCTTTTATTTTAAATAGAAATAAGGATTTTTAATGGAGGTTGTATTTTATTTCAGCATTTATAAATGTAAACTCTTTTATTTTAAATAGAAATAAGGATTTTTAATGGAGGTTGTATTTTATTTCAGCATTTATAAATGTAAACTCTTTTATTTTAAATATAAATAAGGATTTGTAATGGAGGTTGTAATCACATTTACGCATCAGGTATTGAGCTAACAATGACCAACTGTGCATGAGTGATCAAAAATATATTGATGAATTCATAAATATCTCTTACTATGATAGAAAGAACGAAACACATTTATTTGACATACACAAGACAAACCACAAAATACCTAATATATGTATAAATTTTATTTTATATACTTTTTATTGCTTTTATTTTGTGTAATCTTCTTATGTAGGTATGTAATTTTTACCTATGTTACCTATTTTAGTAGATAGGCATTAGTAAAAGTAATTTTAATTCTAAAATAATATCCATTGGTGTAAACTCACGATTTAAAATAATAAATAAATAAAGAAAGGAAGAGAAAAAATACATAGGTAGGCAAGAGATAGTCTTCCGTGCTAGACGACACATAGTCTTTTGACCCCGTTTGCATCGAACGGCAGTGATTACATTTAGAATTTCCCTCTCTCGGGAAAAAGCATACGTGGAATATTATACTTCTAAAATATTATTAGTTTCACTACCTTAATCTTAAAGAAATGCAATTTTATTATGAAACTACATAGAAAAAAATATAAAATAGAACGTAGTGTTTTTTTAATCATATTTCGAGTAAAACATTTTTGAAGCTTGTGAAACACGAGCAAATACTTCACAATAGAGTATTGGGATATTTTAAATAAACTAGTTATATTTATTTTGTAAATCGGAACAATGGCAGGCTATATAATCTGTAGATAAAAGGATAAATATATTTAAAATCACCAAATCGCCGGGAATGTGATACAAGAGCTAGTAATTGACAGTGGTTGTATCAGCGCTGGAAACTTTTTATAGCGCTATAAACACGAGATGAAATTATATCCTAACGATCCAATAAACGGGAAAAACTCCTCTCAGCTACCCGCTATTACATGAACGGGAAGGTTCAGGTCCGTATTCGGCCGGCGATATTCCTATTTATGTTATTAGGTGCCTAAATGAGATATTTATTGCACGTCCCTTGCAAATATCAAAGACAAGTCACACTGGAAACACTCGTTTTAATCACCGAGTCGAGAGCTCTTCGAATATGAAAGGTTGCTAATGAATTGGTTCGAAATAATTGGATTTTTCCCGCGCATCATTACACCTTATTGCTCAATATCGTTGCGTAGCGTTCAGGACGCGATCGGATCCCTCTCGGCCCCTGTTCAATCTCGCAATTAGCATTTAATTTAGTTTTTATCCCTCATTTCATTTCGATGCCGAATAACACCGAGCGACCCTCGTCAAGAAGGCTTTTACAGGAAAATAAAAAAAGACCTTTGTTTATTTTCTTATCTTTTCCCGCGCGAAATGCAGCTACTAACAGCAATTACTCTGAGAAAATTAAAACTCGATCCTTATAAAACCTTGTGCCTTATCTCAATCACTAACGAAACAGGAAAAATGTGCAGGTGTAATTAAATATTGTTACATAATTACATTTTTTAAATATGCGTTAATGCAAAACCCAATTTATGTACAAACACATAAATGTAACAAGAATGAAAATCTTTATGATCATACTATACAACTTATATCTCCAAAGACAAATTCCCCAAACAAATATCAAACTAGCTAAACAAGAAAAACTACAAAGTTTGTGATATATTCTCTCTGTCTGGATATCACAGCTTGGATAAATCATTTATCAGAAAATAAACATTAGTACAGAAGTGTTCGAAGTTAAAACGTTACGTCGCCTCGTCCCAGAATCCGGAGCAAGTTTAGCGGAGCCAGTTGCACAACTCTTTAAATGAACAGCGTCTTGTTGGAGAAAAGCAAAATTCTACTTTGACTCCATATTTACTTACCAACTGTTGGTTTATACCTCTTCAAGTTATCTCGAATCAAACGGACTTTCAACGTCTGTTTCTCAAGTGTGTTCGACATAGTAAGGCATAGTAGGTACTTTATTCATATTTTAAAATAACATACAGTTCAGATAGCTTTTAAATATATATGTTTACAATGTTACTTTTGAAATTAATTGTCAACTTTAAATGTTCAATTTAATATAACAACGGTTTTCTGTGAATTTTTTTAACCTTTATTTTCCCACTGCTGGGCAAAGGTCTCACCCATGTTCCTCCACATCTCACGATCACTCGCCACGTCCCACCAGCCATCTTGGAATGCATCGAGGTCGTCACGCCAACGCTTCCTCGGCCTGCCCCGGCTTCGACGCCCATCTGCAGGCACCCATTGTGTGACGACTGTTGCCCATTTATCTGTGACCATACGAATGACGTGACCCGCCCAGTCCCACTTCGGCCTGGCAGTCTTGTCGCCAACATCTGCCGGTCTTCGCGCGCAGATGGCTCTTTGGCAAACCTTGAGTTTGGCCTTTTTATTAAATTAATTTTAGTGAAATCTGTCTCAGATATAAACTTTAAAGTTAAACATTTTGTTTGTTAAATATACTTACGTATATATACTTACCAAACCAAGAAACATCTGACGATGTGAAACAATGTTGATATTTCTTTCTTTTTACAGAAAAAGCTATTCATTCTAACGGGTAGAATCATTCTCGTTTGGATTAACATACATAGCACCTTGTATCGGATAAAGGTATATTAATAGTTAAACAGCAATATCAAAAAAATATGTTTTTCTAACTTCTTACTTTGTAAAGAAAATGCCCACTTGTTCCTAAATAATTTAAAACAAACACAGGTAGAGAGCCTCTTAAAATTCCTTATAGAAACTCCGGCAAAATCATAACTTTCTTATTTGAAAAGAAGTCCCATTTATAAGGGTAATAGCATAAATCAATTCTTAACCACGGCGAGTTATTCAGTATGAATACAAAATCATAAAGGAAGGTCTTATTAAAATTCATCGTAGCTGTGCAATTCAGTCCGCGAACAAAAAATCCAAAGTTTGAACAGTTACGTAGATTATAAAATGTCTCATAAAAACATATTTGAATTTGCACCCAAGATGGTTAGTACTTTTGGTAGTAGGTAAGGTCGATAGTTGTAATATGTACCTATTGATATTTATTAAATTATAAAAGTTAAATGTTCGTAAGAGGCATTTACACCAGTCACGGTACCTAAGCCAAAATGTGCTTATTATATCGTGTTAATATTTTCCAAAAACATATATAGTCCAGTCAATAAAGGAGGTGTAGAGTGAGCGAGTAGGAACCTAACTGATTCTTTTAGAAACACATACTAAAAGTCCTGACGTCTAGGAGGTTAACTAGAGAGGGGAGGGCCCAAAGAAGGTTAACATTTAGGTTTTTCGCTTATATCCCGAAAACGGTGCGTCAGTCGTAGAGTAAAATGTTCTATCACCAAATGAAAGGTCATAAAACTCTCTACAACTTTTATCATATACCTACACTTTTTGTATTCCCAACCATTTTTAGCTACACTCTCAGGAACCGAGAACATTTTTGAAAAACAAAAAATCGAGTTGATTTACAATGAGGCTACTTTTACTAGGTTTTTTTTCTTGAACTTGATTTGTCTTTTCTTTACAAGGAGGTTTATTGATTGTGACGCGAATAACACTGAGCGGCACTCTCTCAATACCTCATGTTCAGTGCTCACTTCCGCGGTCTGTGACGTCATCGCTGGTGGAGGGGTCAAATATATATTATTAAGTAGCCGTCAGATGGACTTCACAATGACATAACTATCCTTTTTGTAACTTTTAAACTTAGGATTTGTCACACTGGATGCGTTCTGCGGTCAGCGGTCAGGTCAAAGCGAACGCAGCCCGCATCATGTATGAACAACATTGTCGGTCAGGGCAATCGGTCTGGTCAGCGATCCGGGCAGGGCACCGGTCAGCGGTCCGGGCAGAGCAACCGGTCAACGGTCCGGGCGATGCGAGCAAGCCAAACAGCGGCCATCTTTTCAGTTACTGAGTGCGTGTATCAGTGGTGCTGGTGATCAGTTTTTATTTTTGGCTTTTGATCGAGGAAAATGATTACCGAGGAAGAAGAAAATATTGTGTTATTATGGTTGCATAGCAGAAAAAGGAAACGTATGTGGGTACACGATTTGAATGTAGTGCGACCACAACGAGGAGAATACAGCAACTTATGTCGAGAATTATATTCGTATGAAGATCGTTTTTACATATATTTTCGAATGTCCCCAGCGTTGTTCGAAGAACTGCATTCTTTAATCTGCCATAAAATAAATAAAAAGGATACAAACTGGCGAAAGGCAATTACAACCAAAGAAAGGCTTGCTGTGTCTCTAAGGTAAACTTCTTTAATTTTACAGTAACATATTTTTAATTAAATTTTAAGTATTGACCAATTTCTTCCTCACTATAGATATATATAGATGTTTCTGCATTGACCTCTGAATTGTTATCTTCACGTTGAGATGTTTCTGCATTCGCTTCGGCTGGAGGAGTGCAATTGATATCTATACGTTGAGATGTTTCTGCATTCACTTCGGCTGGAGGAGTGCAATTGATATCTATACGTTGAGATGTTTCTGCATTCGCTTCGGCTGGAGTAGTCCTTAAATCTATAGATGTCTCCCTTAAATTTAGGTCTTCAGTCTCAGCTTCCGCAAATAACTGTGCCATCTTTAATTTTATTGAGATTTGAGTACGAATTGACATGTTTTTAAATGTGTTAGCATAACTCAAAAACAACTGATCGATGTGGTCCATAGCTGTCTCTTGTCTCCTTTTTTCAAAGTATTCAATCATCGTACCCACTTCATCAGTCTGTTTTTTTCTTTTACTTGACGATGATGATCCTGAATAAGATGTTCCTGGACGAGACGTATGTATCTACAGATTCGATTTCACTGTCTCCAGTTACGTGAGGCCCTTGAGAAGAACAACTTTCATCTGGTTGACGATGTGTATTTAACCCATCCAAAAACTGCATGTAGTCAGACCAAGGCCACTTTTTATATTTTTTGTAAGCCTGGCCCGTTGTTGTTGCAATACTTTTTTTGTATTTATTATATGAATCTTTTAAATTTCTCCACTTCCCTTTTGCTTCATTACCTGCAAGAAAAAATAATCGATCTATCAATAAATAGATAGGTACAATGCAAGAAACCTGAACATTACTTTTTTTTTCAGATATTTGGGCACTGGAGATTCGTTTCAAATGATAGCGTTATCTCACCGTATTGGTCGTTCTACTTTGCATAATATAATAAAAGAAGTTTGCAAAGCCATATGGGAAATATTGCAACCTATTTATATACCTACACCTACGCAAAGAACATGGATTATTGCAGAAACTGGTTATCGCCAAAAGTGGAAATTCCCAAATTGTATAGGAAGTATTGATGGGAAACACGTCACCATAAAATGCCCTCAAAGAAGCGGGTCACTATTTTACTGCTATAAATCAAAGTTTTCCATTGTGCTTCTTGCAGTTGTTGACCCTGATTATAAATTTACTTACGTAAATGTGGGAAGCTACGGAAAAGATAGCGATAGCAAAGTATTCGAAAATTCTGAGTTTTTTCGAAAACTTGTAAACAATGAATTACATATTCCACCTCCAAAGCCTTTGCCTGGTGGCACAACTAATTTACCTCATGTTTTTATTGGTGACGAGGGTTTTGCGCTACAAACATATTTGATGAGACCGTTTCCTAGGAACCAGGCAGAGAACAACGGTGAGAAAGCAAATTTTAACAAACGTCTATCTTCTGCCAGACGTATCGTCGAAAACGCATTTGGTATCTTAGCACACAAGTGGCGAGTATTCTTTCGACCTCTTGAAACAAAAGTTGATACAACTGTCCATATTGTCAAAGCTGCATGTTGCTTACATAATTATTTACGAGTTAAAAATGAATTATTTGAAATGCTGACACCTGAAGAAACAATGCCCCGGAATAGTGCATTTCGGACAATTAATAATAATACTCACAGGGCTCGCAATGAAGCTTACAATGTTCGCAATTGTTTTATGAATTATTTTAATGACTAACTAATTTAATAAAATTAATACTATACCAAGAACATGGAGTTTCAGTTTTAAACCTAATAAACAAAACTTAAAATGCACAGCATTATTATTCCATGTATCAGTAGGTACTCACCATCTTTCATACGGAACCGCGTTGCAATTTCTCGCCACGTGTTCATTATCTTAACTTTATCTTTATAATCGAGATCTTCCAAATCGTACAAATACGGATAACATCGTACGGCATCTATAAACACCTCTGTTTGATCGTTAGACATTTTTTTTACACTCCGCTGACACTTTTGTGTGCACAAATAAACAAAATGGCCGGCCGCTGCCCGCTGCCCGCCGCCCGCAGCCCGCAGCCAACCCCGGTCCGGTCCGTACGCGTTCTTCCCTCCCCACCGCGCCGCCGGGCAAATATGCGTTCTTTGGTTGTGCTCGCACGGTCAGATCGCATTCTATACAAAATATATTGAGACCAACAATGTTGTTCATACATGATGCGGGCTGCGTTCGCTTTGACCTGACCGCTGACCGCAGAACGCATCCAGTGTGACAAATCCTTGAGAACGAAGCTTTCAAAGGTACTTTTACTGCAACTTCTTTCGTTGTTATCGCCAAACACTTACACCCTGAACAAGTTTCTGAAGGAATCTCATAAATAGATCCCTGCTCACGCGCTCTACACTCCTCGCCATTTGTTGACTGGACTAATAGCTTGCTTGTCAATATTTATTTTACACTGGCTGTCGGTATTTTAACTTTTCTTGCATTTAATTTAGGTAATGCAATATTTTTGATTGGGCTTATTTATACTTAACTTGTTATAACCAATTTATATTTTGACTAGTACCATTCTTGCATTCTTGCCAGTTTTTTAGGGTCTCGTGCCTCAAAAGGAACAAGGAACCCTTATAAGATCACTTCGTTGTCTGTCTGTCCGTCTGTCAAGACCCTTTTTCTCAGAAATGTGTAGGGGTATGAAGTTGAAATGAATATAGCTAGGTCTACGGTCCCTTGGAGTTGTAAAAAAATCAAGCTTCAAGCAATATCAGGTCAAAGCAATAATAAATACGGCCATTTTTGTCGCATATTTTGCTTACAAATAAATCGAAACCCATAGGGTACTTTTTGTTGACCTAGAATCATGAAATTTGGCAAGAAGCAAGGCCTCACAGCACAAGTAAAGTAAAATTTGTTGTTATATCACACTATATGAAATATTTTTACGGAACTGTTGGTGCGTAAGCCAGACTCGCACTTGTCTGATTTTTTTATCATAAAACGGCTAACATGTATTAGAGTAGTTACCGAGTATCTGGCAGACATATCTACTTAAATTATAAAGAGCTTATCAGGCTCAACATGGCTTAGATGCGAGTTCGAACGTAAGTCGTGAAAGCCAACAGTATAAGTAAAAAATATTATTAACAAATTGTATTTTCGATAAGCAATATAGTCGATCCTAACAAAAACTATCGTATTGGATTTAGCCATCTTGCACAGTTACAAATAGGATAGTCAGCACAATGCATTCCGACCGGCATTTTACGAATGAAATAAAGCCACAATTAATTGCTTATAGGCCACCAATCAGATTAAAATATTTATCGTCACGAAAAGCAATTTGCAGAGTTTGCCACAGCACAATACATGTCAGGAGCAGCTTGGATCTGCAATATCTGAGGTAGAAAATGCTGCAAATTTCACCGGAAAAATAATATTAACGGTGGGTATTTTTGTTTAAAAACTTTCATAAGTTGATTGTTGTTACGAACTGTGAAACGTAATTCTCATCCGCACTCAAAGCTCTGAAGTCAAGACTCCACGAACCAAATAACATTGAATCTTGAAAAACTCCAAATCCTATTGCAAATAAACGAGAAAAGTATGGAATGGCAAGATTTATAGTCTTTTTATACCCTAGGTGATTTAACTTTCTCAAGTTTTGTTGCAAATTGGCATCTTTTAAAGAGACTTACGCAGTTGTCGATGTTTCGATTAGGGGATATGAAGATAGAGAGCTTGTTTAGCCGCCGATCGGCGTGATTTGTATCGATCGTTTATAAATTGATTCATTTATAAACAGGATTAGTCAGTGTGCTCTAAGTAACCCCACAGTGAGCCGGGAGATTTTGAAACACCGCGCCGCCGCCGAGTGGGAGTGAATAGCGCGAGCAAGCGACGCTCCTATTTATCTCGACTAGATAATTCCCGCTGAACTGACGCGAGCGGGATGAGGGTAAACATCTTGACGTGATTAATAGTAATCCTCAGTAGTTTAATAGTGTAGAATTTAGCTGTTTGAATAATATTATCTAAAACAAGCGCGGTAATTCGCTTGCGAATCAGTCTTTATTCAATTCGCGGTCATTTATTTCAGTTACGCTTCAAAGATATACTCGTTTTTAACGCTCTATAAAAGGAAAACTAACATGAGCGCCCGGTCGTGATTTAGAGGTCAAACAATAGGTAGGTACCTACTCTCGGTTTTCGTTTGAAAGCTGGAAGTTGGTATTGTTTTAAAGTACTACCCTATATATAATATTTGCCAGCTGTGAATTAACGCGCACCTGAATCTCACTGCGGATTGAGATTCTCTAGGCTCGAGATGTGTTTACTTAATAGCTCTACTGGCTCTACTGAGTAGTTTGACAGGCTGGTTTGGTGTTCGTTGTTTAAAGTACTTTGATCTCAAATAATCACGTTCCACCTTGCAATCGGGTTATTTGATATCTCCTCGATAACTTTTTACGCTTCCTTTCGAGTTCCAGGATATTTTTAGTATTGTACAACAAAACACGATCGAGAACAGCGACGGTTGTATTTCAAAAGAATTAATTATCCTGATTATCTTGTTAGGAGCTAATTAGGTACGGAGATTGAATTACAAGTAAATACGAATAGAGAGTAGGTTATTTGAAAAGGGCATGGCGTAGATTGCGAACGAACTTCGCAGGGTTATTATCTAACGCTATTAAGGGCGCACTATACTTGGGGAGACGATAAATCGCTTATTTTGAAACAATGTTTTGTTCAACAAATTTAGTGATTTCAATTTGTAGTTCATATATGTTATAGTTAAGGATACGCGCTAGAGTGCCTGTGTTGTGAAAACACGATTCCGTCAAATTTTCTCGATAGAAAAAAAATCTAAAGATGACTCCAAATTTATCTTAAAACCGTTCTTATGCGATGAATACTACAATTTAAATCTTGAAACTTTATACAATAATTCTACACAACATAAATAAGAGCACCTGTGTTTTTAATTTTCAAAATACCTTTTGATTTTACCATAAAATAAAAATATCTAAGTTTTGCACTAATGAAACCATTCGCTCCGGACGCCCGTTTCGCGATTCAGTCTGGCCTCGGCTTTCAGACGGGGTACCCGTGACGCTTGTCGCTCCAAACGAACACGTAATTCTTAGGTAGAATTTATATTTAGTTGGTTTTTGTAAAGACGCAGTAATGAGAAATAAACACAACAAGATAATGAAGGGACTGAATGATAAAAAAGGCAAACATATGAACCACGGCGAGATAGAACGTGTAGCGGCGCGCGGAGAAGTGGGGGTGAAATTCGAGTTTGGGCTGAGGTATAGTCAACTCTTAAGATATAATTAAAACTGGTTGTGTGTATAGCAAAATTAATACGCGTTAAAGGGAATTTCATAAATGTTTTTTACAGTAAGGCCGGAAGGGGAATCATGGATAGGATACAACAACCACAATCGGTTTGCGGTGGCCGAAGCCGCCTGCGGTCCGTGATACAGACGCACCTGCAAACTGACCTACCGTTAATGGCATGCTGTTATTTCGCCTCATTATCTCAATATTACACATAATATGTTTCCCATAAAACTCGTTATGCACGAACGCATTGAAAATAATTAAAGGTATGGCTTCGGTTAAGAACGATGTACTTATACCTAAGTGTGGTTTTTGTCTATAAGACTCACCAAAGGCGCCAATCTGGGACATGAGTGAATTATTTGTGTTATTTGTTGTAAAGTAGCTCGTTACAGCCCCAACGTTAAATAAGAATCCTTGGTGCAAAGGTTTACAATATAAACTTTGCCTTTATCAAAAAAAGATCTTGAAAGTTTATATTGTTTGTGGTCGTAGGGTGGATACAATGTACGTACGCTCCAAACTTTGTGATCACATTTCAAACACGTAACGTTCCCAAAGAGTTTAGTTACAGATAACGGTGGTTACGGTTTTTTATATTTTCAAATAGGTGCCTACTTAAAACTATTCGATCGTTAGGCCCACACTGCTCCCACATTGAAACTTTTGAAATCTATACTATAAATATAAAGAGGAAAAATTTGTTTGTTTGTATTGAATTGGCTCCGAAACTACTGGACCGATTTAAAAAATTCTTTCATTGTTGGAAAGCTACACTATCCCCGGGTGACATATACTACTTTTTACCCAACTGCGCAGAAGGAGGGTAATGTTTTTATTAAAAAACTACGCGTGCGAAGCTGCGGTGCGGTCAGCCAGTCCTAAATAAAGTAAATAACTAAACTGATAATAAAATGTTCTATGTCGGATATAGTAGTATTTCAGGCTTAGCTGCAAACACAAGACGTATGACCTAAAAGGTAAGGTAAGGTTACCGGTACCTAACCAATTAAACGCTTTTGATTATAACTTTAGGTTAGGAACTTACCGACGAGGTTCTAAGAAGCAACCTAGCGTAACGCTTAAAATAGCACTACTAAAAGCATAATGGTACAAATTGGAATAAAAAAATTAATTTGACTTATGTTGTACTTATGGTCTTGAGCGGGACACTTGGCAAGACGTGGTGATGACAGGTGGAGCAGGGTAGCAACTGAATGGTGGCCGAGGAATGGCTGCAGAAGGACGTCCGGCAGTGAGATGGGTGGACGACGTCGTTATAGTCGCGGGCCGTCAATGGGTGAGACTAGCGCAGGATTGTGGCGGATGGCACAAACTTGGGGAGGCCTATACCCAGCTGTGGGTGAAGTCGGGCTGTGGATGATGATGATATTAAGTACAAATATGTGATAATATGACGGTACAAAGCATATCTCTTTAGATAATATACTTGAGGTTTAACGTAATGTTAACATAGGGCCCTATGAACCCATGTTTCTCTCGGAACAATATCTTGAGTGCACAATGACGGGGAGTCGTGGTCGTGACCCCAGGTCTACCTGCTAATTACGACATGTACGCTGATCCTACACAAGTGTTCCTAAATTAATTATAAGTATGTGAACCTTCGCATTGTATTTTCAGCAAGGTATGACTTGTTCATTTGCCCGACGCGGACGGTCGACTTTTCCGACGTGGAGTTATAAATAAGCTTTTAATTTAACTGTAATTTTATCCACTAAAAGAAGTTAAATGTTTAATTTCGTGTTACGTGAAGCGCCTAGTTTGATGTGTTTTATTCAATGTATTCAGTTGGTCACGTTTTGTAGAAACAACTTTACTTAAAGCGTAGTAAAACGATAGTTAAACCTGATAAGATAATGCTGTTTCATTTTTATCTCGCTTGCCCAATCTATTGTTGACCCTAGTGTACTCCTTTGTATCGCTATCGGCAGACGCGCAGTTTTGTTTTGTTTATAAATTAATTGAGAAAACAAGAATCCAGATCTTGGATGTGATCTACCAGGATTTGTTCGTTTGTTACACGTTTACTTTTACAGGAAAACAGCAAACCCTCGTCAAGGCGGATTTGTTAAAAAAGTACAATTGGTTTTTTATGCTTTGTTGTGCGTCCTGATCAAGCTATGACACTTTTGGAATCATGTTTCTTTTACTTGAGTTTCATTAATAACTCCTTTTTTGGTTTTACTTCTTAAAAGAAAAAAAACACATGATTATCTACGAAGAGGCCAACTAGAAACTCTACCTTACTCTAGCACTACTCTTTCTTAGTTGGCCATTTATTTCGGGAAAATATTATTTGATCCTCTCGAACCTAATTGATTGAGAGTAAATGTATATTTTTTTAAATAAACAATATGTAATATAAGTACATTACTTTTAATTACGACACACGTTATAAACAAGTGCAATTATAATTCACACTTATATTATATATTCGAAAAAACTAAACGGCTGAACCGATTATGATAGAATTTATCATATAGATAGATGATGACAAACCACGCGTGGGATGCCACGGTCGGAAGCCAGTAATACCAGCCAATATTTGTGTATATTATCAAAAGATGACAGGAAAACAAAAAAGAGCTTACACATATCGAAATCCGAAAAGATCTTGTTAAACGCCAGGGCACCTCCAGATGACTTGTCAAAACACAAACCCGAATTAGAGGCCTTTTCGTTAACAAATCTTCCATGACAAGGGTCGGCCTGATGCAATAGGCACTAGAAATCTACATAGCTACATTTAACCTTACCCCTTTCTCAGAATGTCATGAAAAATACATGGGTTTTGTAGTTGCCAGAGGCTTAAAACATGAGGGATTTATCAGACGTGTAAGCAAGTTAAATATTGAGGACAGATCTCTACCGTTATCTAAAAGAGGATACTATTCTCGTATAAATAAATGAGACGCAGTATAAAATCGAAAACAACTAAAAATGTACTCAAAATAACAGTTGTGAATTTAATTATATTCATAAATGGAAACAAAATAAATACAAAAAATATTTTGTTGTTTTATTCATTTTAACGTATGACCGTTTCCTATTCCTCGCTCGGGCGCAATTCCGTCTAATGTAGTGTCAGCATTTGCACACAAAATACACTCACATTGAAAGGCTTTCAAAACGAGAATGGATCATGTTAGTAGGACTGGTTATCTACTTAGAGTACGTGGTTGAAACGTTACATTGCGCTCCAAAACGCAAATCGAGGATGCGAAATGCATGCTAAATGAGTTGCGGATATCCACCGACCTACTGGCTCACTCATGCTATCCGCAAAGCTCACAAGAAATTACTCATATCTACTGCGCGCAGAATTCTCACTCTAGGGTGGCAAATAGGTACAATAATTATATAGAGTTTCCTAATACTTAGTTCGGAGAAGAACTCCCGTCGATAATATGAATATTTCTCAAGAGATAGATAGATATTGGTCTAAAAATCCAGCCGAAGGCGCCTCATAAAGACTGTAAGTCACCCAGAAGAAGATAAGAAAGTTGCGAGTGGCCCTCGTCCCTGCCACCCGCGATAAACTCCGAGTATCCATCATACTTAATTACCTCACTCTTATAACAGTTTAGAAGCTCGTCGAGAGTAAGAATTAACGGGTTCTTGTCAGTGCCGACACGCCGCTGCCGACACGCTCGCTGTTTCACCACTTCTTTAACTAATATTTTTTTAATTTTGGCACAGCTACGACTGACTTGTATTAAAATTTGGAGCACGCAATTGGCGGGCTAGTCCGCGCTCTTAAGGTAACCACGCAATGTTAAATTTATAAACGCTATGTCTGTTGGCAACTAGACTTGTGTGATTTGATTAGACTAAGACGCAGGAGGTAGCGGGTGCGATTCCCGCCGCGGAACAAATGTTTTCATGATCTACAGATATTTGTTCCGGGTCTGGTTGTTTCTCTATATACTATAAGTATGTATTTACAAAAAAAATTATTTAAGTATTCTATCAATTATCTGGTGCCCATAGTACAAGCTCTGCTTAGTTTGGGGCTAGATAGCGCTGTGTGAAATGTCCAGCAATATTTATTTGACCTCCGGAACATTTGTCGTTCTACCAACATCACGCTAATATTATAAATGTGAAAGTTTGTTTTTTTACACAATCACGTAGTAACAACTGAACCGATTTCAATAAAATTCGATATGTACGTAGATTATAACCATGGATGGGCTACTTTTTACCCCCTAAATCAATTCCCATGGGATGAACAATCAAAAATTGTAGCAACTGCAGTAACCAAATCACAACAAGTTAGATAGTGTTGAGTTGATTAGTCAAAAAAATAACAACAAGCGCAGCATACCCCGCAGCATGCCCGCTTTCTCAAGTACACACTCACAGGGTCACAATGATGAGTTGAGTTGAGATTGAAATTGCTCCAACTCGTTCAAGAATGTTACAATTTAGACGTAATTTGTTTTCTTTATTGTTATGTATTATAAAATGATCATCAAAAAACAACCAGCCTTGTTTCTTGCCTTTCTTTCCTGGCTTGGTCGCGAAGGAACTGGCAGTAAAATTGAAGTCTCAAAGTGATCCATGTAATTTTAATGAATAAAAAGATTTTTATTTTCATTTTTGAGTAATAACAAATTTTGCAGCTGCCGCAGAGTTCTTCAGCCTACTTTTTCTAGATAGTCTCACTAAGAGTCTCTTAAAATTAGCTGTATTTTTACACCCCAGAACAACGCGGGTGAAGCCGATAGTAACAGCTAGTATTTTGTATATTTGGAAATTACGTTTTCCATTTTACAAAATTAGTTGATGAAACCGTCTCTAGATTTAGCTCTAGGTGTTTTCTAAAACTAGGGACATAAAACAGGGCAATTTTCAACTATTTTGCTAGTATATTATGAGGCCGGTGCGCCGTCGCGGGCACGTTAATCACACATGGTTGATTCGACGCTCCCAGGTATCCCGCGGTCGAGAGATGGATGACGCGTCAAGTGACTCCACATGAAAATGGAATTTGGCCAAATACCAAATGTAGTGAACTAGCAAATGCGTAAGTAATCAGTTGCTACGTGTGTGTTTTATCACAAGCACCTACCTAGGCATGTCTAATCATATGTTACCTATATAAATAAATAATAATAAATAAAAGGCATTTATTTACACACACACCTATTAAGCTAACAGAAGTAGGTAGGTACAATAAGTACTAAATGAAGCTAGGTAGGTACAACAGTAGGCTTCATTCTAAGTAACATTAGTACATTATTGTAGGTAGCACCAAGGTAGAAGGTGGTAGTAAATAGGTCGAGGGCTCAGCTACGCTGGTTTTCAGCCTCGCCTTGGCAGAAACATCTGCAGCTGCCGCCGCCACAGATAGGGTTCTCGGGAACTGTCAGTTTTATGCACTGAATTAACAAGTAGTAATTGAAGAAGTAACTAGACAATTACCGAAAACCCATCGCGTAAATATTTTAAACCAGACAAAAATAAATAAAATTCCACACACACGATAAATAGGCGAACTTAAAGCTAATTAGCATTTTATGCCAGCTAACCTTAGAGTAGTGTAGATTAACCGGTTCAGACACTTAAGTATTTATTCTAATAAACAATAGATAGTAACTAAAATAAGAGTAGATATATAAACTTAAACCATTAGTAATTAGTCGATATGGAGATTAACACTGTTTGGTAGTTAAGTAGCAAATAAAAAGAGGTAGGTAGACATACATAAACACTGAAAATCCGAATAAGCAACTAAGTAGGTATTAAATTGCAAAATAGGTGTGCAATTAATCTAATACAATCAATGACCCGAATCAATGTTTAAATGCCGTTTTCTTTTTTTATCAATATTCTTGTTTTTGATCTAATATGGCTACATACCAATAGTATATTACAAACTAATATATGTATTTGTGATCCCGACGTTTCGACTATCTGCCCGTGTGCAAAGCTGTTGCAACACAGTCGAAACGTCATGATAACAAATAAAAAAGGTATATACGCGATAAATACACTTTAAATCAGTAGGTAATTAAGCTACATACCAAATATTATAGGCCATCTGTGTGTGTGCTCGGGTGGTCGCTCGCCGCTTGCTTCGTGCGGGTAGTGCGCCGCGTATGCCGTTCGCAGTTACATTTTTCTACCCTAAGATTTGTGTTAAAATAACGTTTCAGATGTATAATAGAATTTATACCACAGGATTTATTAACAAAAACCATGTATTTAACACGTCAGGGATCACCCCAATACATTTTTCTTTGGTTGTATTGTGGTGCCTGACCGAGTAAAAGTGCTTGATACTTACAACTAAAAATTTAAAATGTGTGCTCGACAAAGTGCACATAAAATTATGTTTAACAAGCTAAGTGCTTAAAAAGCATTATATAAGTTCTAGATTTACAACGTGAAATAATTATAAATAACAATTTTGTCAAAAGACTTTTAGAGCCGCTCCAGCGTGTCGAGTCAGTGGATCATTAGATGTTTAAAATACCTAGACTGTGTTTAGCGATATTTTGTTATTTATAAATTTCTGTTATTAAAGACCTTTGAAAACAAAAGAAGCAAGTAAATATTATAGATTCGGGAAGCAGCTGAGTAGATGTAAAGCACGGCTCGTAAGAACCAGATAAGTAACGTATTTAGGTCCTAAGTAGGACTACTACTAATGTAGTAGGCTATTATAAACACCATTCTTTCTACCTAATATAAGTACTACTAGTCTACTACACTTTCAAGAAAGTATTTGATTGAGGGAAGCGAGATATCCAAATCAACTTGGGCAAATCGGCGTTGTATGTATGTATGTTTGTTTCTCCGAGGATAACTTTCTAAGCGTTTATCCGATTATCGTGAAATTTGGTATATAGGTAGGTAGTAATGGCACAATTTTGATGTGACTAAATAAGCTAAGAATGTAGGGAGGTTGTTGAGATATAGGTGTTCAAGAGGGGTAAAAAACAAAATGAAACTATCTGGTCAAGTGGCACGTCTAATAAAAGGTTTTTGTGAGTGCATTTAGATTCCGTTTTTATTTTAAGTTTAAATCTTGTAGTTTTTAAGTTATTAGACTTAATAAAAACTGAACTTTGACAAACATCAATGGCACACCAGTGACCCCACAGTGCTGAAATTTGGTATGCGTGTAGATTTAGTGACACAAATATAGGTAAAAGTCTGAAATTCAGAATAACTGCAGTTATTAGAAATGCAGTTAAATGCAGTTATAGTATATTTAGAATAACCCCAAAAAAGAATAACCAAATGACATATACTCCCTTTACCTATAATTTGTTTGAAACTGTAGGTCAAGTATTGTGGTTACTTTTTTGTTGCACTATTTTGATCGTCGAAGATTACAAATAATTTTATTTTACTATACGATCTGATCCCACCATCCCCCTTCCATCAAAGGACAAGCAGGCGCACGGCTCTGTACCATCCGTACCTGGTTGATATACCACCCATTCGCACACACCGTTTTGGTTCTACGTTCTTGATGCGTACAGCTGAGGTATGGAACACTTTACCGTCGTCTGTTTTTCCTAATAAATACGATCCGGGCCTCTTTAAGGTAAGAGTGAATAGGTTTTTTCTAGATCTTCGTGCTATATCATCGCTTACCATTAGGTGAGATTGTGTTCAAACAAAGTTTTATCATGTGTAAAAAAAAATTGTTTTTATGGGAGACTCACGAGATCTCAGTTCGGGGCGAACTACCAGTTAACTTCGATTTAACTTAGACTTAGCGATGTTCCATTCTTGTTCTCTTTGCTAAGTAAGTCCCTTAGAACTACCAACTAACACAAAGGCACTGTTTCAAGTACTCTACCTACCTCTCTATACGTACACGTGTGTCTCTGTACTAAAAGGACATATGTATAGGTATCTACTAAACTTAACATAGTACCTACTTTAAAAGAACAAAAAAGTTACCAATCATTTATGGACTTGCGTTAATAACTTATCTTCAATCCAATTCAAAACTCAGGCCATTAGAAATCTTAAAGTTTTCTTATTGGAAAAATCCCTCGTGACAAATCACCAAGATCCAGTTGGAAAGAAACAGGACGATATTAAAGCAACGGGTCATTTCTGTCCGAGAAGTTCAACAATCCATCAGTCGTAATTGCCACCCTTCATCTCATCTCTTTGATTATTGCCTAGTTGCTCATTATCTTTGTTGTCTGACTTTGATCGAGTATTTTCATATCTATTTTAGACGTAAAAGTAGGAGTATTTGACATAGTGAGAATAAGTTATTATTGAGTAAGTTGATATGGAGAAGGAGGGGCGAATGTTAAAATTAAGCTAAACTAGTGGTTCGCCCCGAAACGAGATCTCGGGTGTCTCCCATAAAAAAATATTATTTGTACCTACCTAATCTTTGACTATAAAAATAATGCCCCGAAATGCATAACCAACTTACTTGACCTACAGTTTCATTCAAATTACAGGTAACTGGAGTTCATGTAAATTGGTATTCTTTTTTGGCGTAGAACTTGCACTTATTCTGGATTTTAGACTTTTCCCTATATTTGTGTCACTAAAGCTACAGGCATACCAAATTACAGCACTGTGGGGTCACTGGTGTATCCTGTGAATTTTGTCAAAATTCAGTTTTTATTCTGGCTAATAACTTAAAAACTACAACGTTTAAACTAAAAATAAAAATTGTGTCTAAATGTAATTAGACGTACCACTTGACCGTCTTATTTTGTTTTTTTTTACCTCCCTTGAACCCCAATGTCTCTACACCCCCCCCCCCCCCCCCCCATATTTTTAGCTCATTTAGTTGCACCAAATTTGTGCCATTACTTCCTACCTATATACCAAATTTCACGATGATCGGATAAAAGCTTCGAAAGTTATCCTCGGACAAACAAACATACATGCATACGACTTAGAGATCTCGATAAATAAATTATTTGTAATTACCGTTGAATTTCGACCATTGTGCACGGGCAGTTAGTTTAAATAAATATATTATAAACCATCACCACTAGTTTGTTATGAGTTATTAGATCCTGTTTGGATATTTTGGTAAATATATTTTTGAATTGAAAACTTCTTTAGGCGCGTTGTGCATTTTTTGAGATGGGGGAAAAACCATTGAACTCGCGACACTGTTACCGTTACCGACACCTCTGTTTATGAATTGAAAACTTCTTTATGCGCGTTGGGCATTTTTGAGATGGGAAAAAACTATTGAACTCGTGACACTGTTACCGTTACCGTTACCGACACCTCTGTATATAAGTATGTCTTAATTGTTCAAGTTTTTTATGTGGTTTACTTTATTAATAATAATTTAATGTTCAAAGTTTGTTTAGGCATGTTTGTTAGTACAGAGCGTCTACACGGCACCTGGTAGGTTTAGAGACCACACATCTAACAGATTATTTAAATACCTACCTTTTTTGCTATATTGCATGTTTGCGGTTATATGTCGTGCAGCCAGCGAAAATATACAATCACGGGCTGAAAAATACCCCTGGCCAGTAGCCGTGCTTCTAGTGATGTGGCACGAATTCCGTAAAATCCGGATGGACATCCGTCAGGCAAGAGGCGAAAACACAAACTTTGAGCGGCGATAACCGAATTCACTAACGAGTCGAGCACGGGTGAGAGCGTTGTGCTGCAATTTATACTTGACCTACCGAGCAGACGCGACGGTCAAATAAAATTGAGAGAAACTGGAGATATGATGTTAGTGGTTGGTTCATCCTGTGTGATCACGGGAATATACTACACTTACCCTTTACCGCTCGTCCTTTTGGAATAGGTGAGGATAAAGCTACTACACGTCTACAGCTAAGTTACACCTACTTCTACGTTCTTTTGTTATAAGTATGTGAGGAAAAGTCACTTCTTTATATTTCATACATGACTTAAGTGTTTAACTATAGCTGGTCCTGGCAGTACCATTAATAAAAACAGACCATCTTTAAATCATGTGACTGCCACCAAGTTGGTTATCCTCAAGCATCTGGCAGGTTCAGCCTGGAAATTGCTAATTTCTCGCAGGAGATACCTATTTAATTAAAACCATGAGCTTAGGATGCCGATTCAAATAAAACAGGTGCACCAGTATTTTCATTAACCTTGTCCTGATGCCAACAAAATACTTAATAGATACTAAATAACTAAATAGTTACCTATGTAAGCCCGTCCAGAAGAATAAAGTTGATATCAGCTAGGATTTCATCATCCCCCAGCCATGACACCCATGTAGAGTACCTATATTACTTTTCAATGTTTTAATCTATTAGGCTCTGCACAGCAAGCAACGCAACTCAAACCATTTCTATAGCTTGTACATTTTGTCAAATCCTATTGAAGTGTTATCGGGTGCACGCAGCGGTCGCAGTTTAGGACTTAACGAATTATCTGGCCAGCTGTCAGTGCCGGTATGAAAGCCAATTGTGAATAATGGTCCGTTGAATTTATAATCATGTGCCGAGCGAGCGGCCCGTGACCACTATACAATAGATTAGTACCACTGCCATTGTCTGAAAGTGGGTTTTGCAATACAACCTCTCTTAATAGGCATCCTGTGATGTTATCAAGCCTCAGAATTGCGGATTTTACTTAAATTTTGCGAGTTATTTCCTCTAAAATCTTTATCTTTTCATCCTGATATCCCAGTTTGGATAAAAGTCACGAGTCAAATACACCGCACATCCAATGTTATTATTAAAAGTTAACAACAAGAGCAATATATAGGTATTTAATTTTCTTAATCAAGAGTAAGAAAAACTTGAACAAGATTTTATAAATGTTCAACTGCAACATAAAATCTTTTAAGCGAATACCGTGGAAATAACTTTTAAACGGGAACGTACAATTTAATCTTCAATTTCCTAACCGGAGCGCGATCTAATTGAACTTTGCAGTTTATTGGGGGCATTTCGGGCTATAATCTGCACTTTATCATCGAGTATCTTCAGACTCCATCGACGCAGAAGTTATGGCGGGAATCCGAGGGTATCGCCACTTTGACGCCATCCTTTTTCATTCCGGACCGAACGTCGTATACAAACCATATTTTTTAAACTAAACTCAACTACTCTTACAAACAAAAAATCCAGCCAAGTGCAAGTCGGACTCGCGCACGAAGGGTTCCGTACCATTAGCTATAAAAACGGCAAAAAAATCATGTCTGTTGTATGGGAGCCCCACTTCAATATTTATTTAATTCAATAGCACAATTTTATTTATTTACCTTATTTGAGGTTAATGCCGATTAAGCTAGTTCTCTAAATTGTATGAGCGCCCATCCAACTCACAGGACTATCTTAATTAGCGTCAACTATGTAAGTATTGCGATAACTTTTAATTTTCAACTTTTTTTATTTTTGGAATTTTTCCTTTATTTGTGCTGTAAAGACCTTGTTTTTTGGCAAAATTCGTGATTCTAGATCAACGGGAACTACCATATAGG
The DNA here is from genome assembly GCA_918857605.2 of Philereme vetulata. Lineage (NCBI taxonomy): Eukaryota > Metazoa > Arthropoda > Insecta > Lepidoptera > Geometridae > Philereme > Philereme vetulata. The sequence continues at coordinate 321,936 of OU975438.1, read as the reverse complement.
TTTTCGACCCAAAACCTATAGGGTACTTCCCTTGTAGGTTGACCTAGAATTGTCAATTTTGCTTAAAAGCAAGACACAAGTAAAGGGAAAATTCCAAAAAATAAAAAAACGAGTGTGGTTTAGCACACGACTGAAGTAAAACTTCTTTAGCTCCATCTTTATGTATGTATGTATATATATATGTTTTTCAAGCGCATTATTATTTACATCATGGTCTTCGCAAAAAATATTTCCATTTCTGTAGGTAGGCAAATAATAATGATCTTAGTAAGTTTTAGTCAAATATTGAACTAGATTATCCTCAGATTATAGGTAACAATACCCTTTTGTATCCTATTACATTTAAATCAAACACAAAATCGGGTCCAATCTATCGATAATGACAATATTTTGTGTCGCCGCACTGGCTGAGTAGCGGTAAAAACAATGTTTTAAGGAAACCTTATTTCGAGGCGCATACAGTAAGTACATAAGTAATTTTCTGCTGCTGCCTGCCATCTGTTGTGGAATAACTGAACTTTTTCGTAAATCAAAACTGGTAGATTCAAAACGTCGTATATACTTTTTTTATCTATAACAAAATGAACTCTATTATACAGCATGAAGGAGTGTTTTGTTTTTGCAGTTTGTATATTTTAGGCTAATTTGTGATAGGAGATATGCGACAAATCAACTGGCTATGAGAGAAAGAGAGAAATAAAATGTGTGCTCGCACCTCTCTCTCTTTCCCCTACAGTAATATACGAAACGTAACTCTCTCTCTTTCTATCTTCACTAACTTATATCTGCCTCTCAACTTCCGGTCGCACTTTTCGTAACGCACTCACCAGCTTACTCACCAAAACAAGCGTGTTGAAAGAAGCAAAAAAGTTGAAATATAAAGGTAAATTTTTTCGCGAAAATCTAAATTTGTCCATATCTTTTTATCGTGTTGATTTAGGATCTTGATTTTTATACACCTAATAGCGACTATAGACCTCAGTATCTGGTATAAATTTCAACTTGTTAGATTCACCCGTTACTGAGAAAATCGGTCACAACCGACACGGACAGACAGACGGATAAGAGAGTGATCTTATAAGGGTTCCTTATTTTAGTTTTTGAGGTACGTAATCCTAAAAAAGAACATCCACCATCCGGCGTAATTTTTCCGGACCATTTAATTATCAAAGACTTCAAGCCTTTTTTTCTAGACAAGGTTTTTGTAGACAAGCATCACCAATATTCAATCACACCATCACTTATCAGGTAAGGTAGTGGTCAAGCGCTTGATAATTATACATACAATAATAAAAAAACTAAGAGCCTTACAGTAGTCGCATATGATGTGTAACATCAATTTACCACCTCGCGCGCTCATTGGTCAAATCAAATAGCTCGCGCTTCCCCGGTTTCCTGTTACACATGAGAGGAAAGATGTTAGAGATCAATAAATAAATCTCGATAGTTTTTCATAGTTTTTTTTCTACTCAAAATTAAATTATATAAAACTATATTATAAAATTAAGAATACGAACTATTTGTTGGTACTACGCCTATCATTAGCATATTACCTACCTATTTCACAACTCATAGTCGCTTAATGTTTTTACTTTATATTTGAAAAGTACTTCCTTTTACAAAAGAAACGACTTCAAATAAGCTCTTCGTATTAGCTCTACGAAAAATTTTGAAAATACAAACGACGGGCCTACAAGGGTAAAAAGGTCAAACAGACAGCTATGCCCTGGGAATAGCATGGGTATAAACATGACCTTATACCTATTATACCGTAGGCTTATACCTATTATATCTATATTAATAGGTACGTAATAGATAGTAACATAACCACGTGTAAGTTAACAAGGTAATCGGACGGTTAGCTTATAACACTTTTTTCCTTTGTATCCATTTCGTTTCATACCTATCGAATCTTTAGTTCTTAGGAATTCGGCGTTGATAATTTACGTTCGCATTCTTCTTACAATTTGTAAGGTAGTTTTAACCTCGCTTTTCATCAACAATTATTAATATTTACTATTAAACTAAAAAGGATAATATACTATCGCTGCATTGGCGTAGCAGTTCGTAGCAGACTTGTTTGCTGGCGTAGCATTTCGTAGCGGTCCGTAGCAGATCGTAGCAATTGTAGCTCGGCTAAACCGTTGCGCTGAAGGGAATTACTTCACGGATGGATTAGGATGCTAGTGTTACGTTTCCTTTAGCGCCTCAAATCCACTTTGAAGCTACTGCAGTGCATTTCGATTTGGAAATGGTTAGGAGAATAAGATAGTTTTTTTGAGACGGAACATGTTTTACATTGAGCCAAAAAGAGGTAAATCGTATTGATTATGTACTACTGTTCATTATAAGTATGTATATCTGTTTTTCTGAGATAAAATATATCTAAGATATTTTATCTATAAAGATATAAAATGATAATACTAATCAAATATCATAGACCAAAACGTTATCGAGTAAATTAGAGCTTAGAAAAAGGCTCGCTCTAAACATTACATTTATACAAAAAAATAGCTTAAGGTTAGCCTAGATAAGAGCTTGCATGCTAGACAGTGTAATAAATAACAAATGTGTAAGTACTCCCAAATGAAAGGAGCCCTGAGGGGATCGTGCCGTGATACACAATTTGCAAAATTACATTTCTTTTCCACTTATTCTGTTTTTACATCAAACAAAAGTTCGTAGTGCGGCCTAATTATCTAGATGGTTTTGCCTAGACCATGTACCTAATCTCTTTATATGGGCAAACTAAATAACATAAAAAAGGATATTTAGTCGGTTAAATATGATTTTGGATACTTTCAAACCTATTCAAAAGACAAGGAACCTACATCTGAGGTGGACTAGTCAATACAACTTGTCGAGGTGGACTGAGCAAGTGGACCAAGGAACGCATTTCAATTAAATTGACCCTATGGGGCCCACACAGGACAACGATTTATTTGCGCAAGCCTAGAAATTTGAACTAATTCTTAATACAGAGGCTTGAGCAAGCCTTGCACAGGTCTCGAAATTTGAACACATACTTCCCACAGAGGCTTGAGCAAGCCTTGAACAAGTCTCAAAACTTGAACATATACTTCACACAGAGGCTTGAGCAAGCCTTGAACAAGTCTCGAAATTTGAACATATACTTCACACAGAGGCTTGAGCAAGCCTTGAACAAGTCTCGAAATTTGAACACATACTTCACACAGAGGCTTGAGCAAGCCTTGAACAAGTCTCGAAATTCGAACACATACATCACACAGAGGCTTGAGCAAGCCTTGAACAAGTCTCGAAATTTGAACACATACTTCACACAGAGGCTTGAACAAGCCTTGAACAAGTCTCGAAATTTGAACACATACTTCACACAGAGGCTTGAGCAAGCCTTGAACAAGTCTCGAAATTTGAACACATACTTCACACAGAGGCTTGAGCAAGCCCTGAACAAGTCTCGAAATTTGAACACATACTTCAAGGCTTACTACTACAGCAAGCCTTGTATTGTACAAGCAAGGCTTACTCACGGCTTGCGCAAAGGAATCGTTAGAATCGTCCAGATCATCCATACTAACATATATATATATATTTCCAATTTTCTACCCAGAAGTTAGACAATACTATACCCACGTGATTTACGCAAAGAAAACTTAACAGTTTAGGGAATGAAGGATCTGTCAGGTCTGTTGGATCGGAAACACACGCAGGGAACATCGCCGCCGGCCGGATATTGCCTGGTCCCTCGCGGATTGACGGCTTCTTTACTTGACCGCCCAGAGTAGGATACAGGTTGAAAGGAACCTTTTAGTATAAATAAATAGAGGAGGTAAATTGGGTATGCCGGTGCCTCTACCTACAGTAGGTATTATATTGTAATAAATGAACAATTATTTAGCATATCTACTCATCTACTAGTCTACCCCCTAGGACTTTGATCGTACATGTAAGTACTCGCATTTTGTTGAACAAACATGTAAATCTGTCCAGCCCTTACGGCGTCATTACCAAAGCCACAAGCTTTCTCGTGTAGCGGGATTTATACCGCAGTAATGGGTCAAGGACATCATGAAAAAACATTTACCTTGACTAGGTAAACAATTTGCTTATTTTTTAGGATTCCGTACCCAAAGGGTAAAACGGGACTTTATTACTGAGGCTCCGCTATCTGTCTGTCCGTCTGTCACCAGGCTGTATCTCATGAACCGTGATAGTAAGACAGTTGAAATTGTTATAGATGATGTATTTCTGTTGCCGCTATAACAACATATACTAAAAACAGAATATACTAAATATTTAAGGGGGGCTCCCATACAACAAACGTGATTTTGTTGCTTGTTTTAGCTCTATATTGATAACGGCAACATATAGACGCTTAAAATATTCACAGAACATTTAGTTATATATTCACTTTAAAAATAAATAATTACATTAAAATAAAACATATATTTTAGGGGGGCTCCCATACAACAAACGTGATTATCGCCGTTTTTATAGATAACTAGTGGTCCCGCCGAACTTCGTATCGGCTTGACATGTATAGGTATAACGCGGGCTGTCAATATAAGTCACCCTGGTAGAATTGTCAATTGTTGTCCCCGGCCATCATTATGTATGAGAAAATGAATGACTTCCACAAATAATTCAATACCAAAATTAGCCAAATCGCTCCACCCGTTCTCGAGTTTTAGCGAGACTAACGAACAGCAATTAATTTGTATATATATAGACAATATAACTCCTACCGAAGCATCTGTTTCAAACGATATTCATTTTTTTACATCCTCTTTGACGATATTTGCAGCACGCATTCTGTCAATTCTATGTCAAACGTCATAAGGTTACATTATAAAAGCGCTAAGGTTAGATTATAAATAATTTTATATAGTGGTTAAGTATTCTTAAATTTTCTAACTTTGCGCGCAATTTTCTTAATTTTTTCTTTCATAAGAACCTTCTCCTGACAATAAGAAATACAACAAAAAAAAGAATTGGCCAAATTGGTCCAGGCGTTGTTGAGTTATGCGCTTACCAACACATTTTGCGATTCATTTTTATATTATAGATGGTACGGAACCCTTCGTGCGCAAGTCCGACTCGCACATGGCCGGTTTTATTTGTAAATTAATCGCGAAAAAAAAATCTCCACGCTACGAACTTCAATAAAGCACGTCTATTGGACTTATAAAATTTAAGAGGAACGTTTAGCTCTAGGCTGAATACTTTAGCGTAGATAGAGCTACAATAAAACTGTAAAAAAGGATTTTAGGTGTACAAATTATATACTTATATCTCGGAATGTAATGGGATTAGTCCTATTAGCAGTACTTAAACTTACCTATTTTAGTTGGATTGTCTTATGACATCACAGTTCCTAAATAGTTTACTCGGAACAGTATTTATCTGGATGGAATATAGATACTTAACGAACTAATTGAAATGTGAATGTTCCGAATAAGTAGGTTAGGTACATACATACCTACTAAATAAAGGAAATAATGTTTATCTTCAATGCGGACAGCAACTCGCGTGCGAAATTTGATCAAATTTAGATGCGCAGTTCATGCGTGAAAGAATAACAAACTTGATTTCGAATAATTACCCATCGGTAGTTAGGTACCTACTTACCTATTGCCTCTATTTATGTACCTACCATGTTATAACTCAATTTGTGCGTTTCCCAGGACATGTAGGTACTCTATAAACCACATTTACACTCAGCCGCTGCCGCTGTTCCTGCCACTACCGGAAATATTGCTGCGGCAGTGTAGACGCGAATGAGTGTTCACACTCAGCTTTCATACTTCTTTATTGAATGACGCGCAACAATGGCTGACGTCGAGGTTGTTGCGGCGACAGCATTATGTCTGCTCGGTATAAGTACCTATTTAAAATGTGTTTTAAACGTGTTTTAAAAAGAAACAAAAGTCGCCGTCGCAGCACAGAATAATTAATTACATATTTAATTGCAGTAATTCGTGTTATTTCGTCTCGTAATCCAAGACGAACGAAACACGTTCTTTCGCGCTTGAACGCCGGCAGCAAGTGAGCGAGAACGCTGAATGTAAACACTCACTCGCGCTCGCGCTGCCCGTCCTTTGACTTCCGCGCGAAACACCGACAATCGAGGGAGCGATGGGCAATAGCAGCGGCATGAGCAGTGACAGCGCGAGTGCCCTAATTACATTCTCGCGCTGCCCACTTCGCTGTCCAATAAGGCGGAGTGTAAATGTGGCAATAGATCAGCAGGCACTCGTAGCCCAAGTTCACAAATCGGATTTGCGTACGCGGGCCGCCTTTTAATGTCAAGGGTCTTCCATAGGTATTCCATATTTTTCGATTGCCGTAAAGATGTCATAAAGTTTCCTTTCGGAGGGAGATAAGAAAGTTATATGGACGGCGGGGCCCTTAGCCACACCCAACTCGCACTATCCATCACAGGTAATAGCAGTACTTCCTTCAATGTTCACAAGAAGCGTAAATGGGCCGGCCTGCACGTGACCAGCCCTATCTACCCATTTATTATATCCAACACCATTTTCGCTATGTATATTGCATTGTGTGGAACTATCTTTGAGAATCCAATAAGGTTTTAAGTGTTACCTTTTGAGTTGGCAGATTGGTATATCTATGAACTTTTACACACGTTTCATTGAAAAAATGCCAACTTAGTCAACCTACCTGTAAATGTACACAATCTACCTACATATTACATTATAATATATACATATATATACTCTCTCAAATATCCTTCGGTAGGCATGAAGCTAGACAAGGTATAATAAAAATTATATCAACCTACCATAATTCTGTTTAATACCATAAATTACCTCACGTGTATGTGGCAGAATTTGATAACTATGCCGAATTGCCGATACGCCTAGGGATTCAGCGTGAAAACACTGAAAGTTTCGCTAGAAATACCTAGATATTTTAAAGGTAAATTACAGTTTCATTTTTATTAAATATATGCTATGTAGAAAAGTAGAAAAATCTATACTATTAACCTGGGAGTAGGGTTCCCAGATTAAAAAATCTAAATTCCAGAGTAAATTCCTGACATTAGAAAATTCCTGACTTTCTTGTATAATATACTAGCTGACCAATCCGCGGCTTCACACGCCTGTTTTGCCAATAAAAAGTAGCCTATGTGTTAATCCAGGTTATGATCTACGTACATACCAAATTTCATCGCAATCGGTTCAGCCGTTCTGGCGTGAAAGAGTAACAAACATCCATACATACAAACTTTCGCGTTTATAATATTAGTAGGAAGGATAAAATTAATGTCGTTAGCATCGTGCATGAGAATGAATGAAGCAAATTCTCGAATTTTGGGAGCAATAAATATCAGTAATGATCAAAATGACAAATAACGTAATGTTGATTGTTAACTTATTTGTAATAAATATATTTGGTTTATTTTATGTTTTATTTTACTACCGTTACCTACATAAATTGTAGAAATTCCGGATGGTTTATGATTCCCCTCGCATTCCGGACAAAGACCTATATTACCAGACATGTCCAGAAAATTACAGACATATGGCAAACCTATCTGGGAGAAATCAAGATGGGAATAACATAGGTTAGAGTGCTATTTGATGGAGGATGCTTATACCCCTGCAATATACCTACCATTATACATTATATTAATTAAACTTACAGTAATAATGATGTTAGCGGCATAAACGAGATGCACCATTTTCTTGAAAGGTGCCTCTTTGCTGCTGGTCTCTCAGTCATGCTATTGTGCATAAAAAGATATAATGACAAATAGTATTTGTGAACATGATAGATACTATTACCCTTCTAACCTGTCTCCAACCACACTCCATGAAGTGAAAGTTTGTAGGTAAGTGGCTTATGAGTTTCTGATTGTAATATCAGAAAATTCTAAACTGATTTTGAGAATTCTTTAACTGATAGAAAGCTACACTATCCCCGAGGGCTATATTTTATTTTGATAAAAATCCGTGCAATGCCAGGGCAGTACAAAGTTGATTTAAGTATTTACATGCATAAACAAAAATATCATAGTACTCACACTACATAATATTTTATTTTGATTTAATGTTATAAAATAAAACTAAGCTTTACAAGTTTTAACATCTTATATAAAAATTAAACCTGGTAGTAATAATTCCTTCTTAGAAATGTTATCAGATGAGCCTACAGATAGTAATGCATGTTTGTTTGGCCACCTCTCTTTGCGGTTTCACATACTTATAGTTTCATGGCTTATTATATAAATTTGCTTGAACAATTAAACTAACCTCTACATATTTATACATTTAAAATTAAAATAGTGGTCTACTCATTACTATTCCTTTAATATTTTGTCTGATGAACCCTCGGACAGCAGTTCTCGTTCCGCAGCTTGCTTGGCTGCTTCAATCTGAGGTTTCACATACCTATAGTATTTGTAGAAGTGATCTCCGAGGAGAACAGACCCGTACAGAGTAAGCCCAATGCATACCAGCACGCTTCCTTTGTGCAGCTTATCGTACACAAGATTACGTGCATATTTTTTCATATTTTCTGAAAATAAGATCGGATTTGAAAAGGTAAACAACAGAGGTTATTATAGATAAACTTTATTAATTTTACTAAAATTGATATATATTAATTCAGCAATAGTTTGTATATGTAGTATGTAGCAATAGATTTATGCAGGGATTCTCTTACTCTGTTAATTTTCAGCAGTACCTAACTTTCACGAAATTATTGAAGTAAAATGACATTGATTGAAAGTTGAAATGGCTGGCATTAGGGGTGGGGTGTGTAGTGTGTATCTCTCTCTTTACGGATATGGCTCTGGGAGTCGTTTCTTAAGACTGACATAAATAGGTCTTATCTTTCAAGTAGTCTAAGTAGTGTATCATTTTAATCTGGCTCTTATGCTGCGAGGTACAAGATAAATAGATAGATAAGATAGGAAGATGATTTGTTTGTTCGTGAAACGATAGAAACAAAACTAGACTTCGATTATAATTGGATGATTCCGTGTCGTTCCTACTTGGCATCGTGCTAGTAAACGAAACAACCAGTATGAGTTGCGTAAGAGAGAAAGATGCAAATGGAGCTGGTACACCCTTATAAGTTTATTATGTCAGATCTTAATAATAATGTAAATGAGTGTTTCTATATTCTGGTGCTCACAGGCATTAGAGGCGTCACATAATACCAGCGCTACAGTAGCTATACGTTGCATTGGCACACTGCTGAGTGACGCCTTATTTTGTCTTGTATTTGGTATAAGTATATCTGTTGTATTCATATAATGTAAAAATGGCACAAAATAAATATACTTGTATTTGCATCTAGATACATACCATCTAGATCTGGTTCTATGCTGCGATTGCTTCACAGTACGTCAGAGCCGGTGATCTGAATGATAGAATGAAACGCTTCAGTGATTCAGATCTTTGGCCGCATCCAGATAAAGATCCAATCTCAACGAAGAGTCAGTTTTACGTTTTGACTTTATGATCATGACATGCCAGCTGATTTTGCGATGATTGCGACATTGATTAGTTATTTGACAAATCTGACAATCTGACAAAACTGAATCTGAAAGTTGTACTGTCGTTGGTCGTACATACGTAAATTAGACGCCCTCACGACACGCCCGCCCTACACGATTGCTTTCTTTGCAAGATGCACAAATAAACATCGACAACCGACGACACTTCACTTCGTTGGATTGGACTACAATACAACAATGAGATCACCAAGTAACGCGTCAGTCGCGTCACCATCACCATCCGTGAGTATTAGTTTTCTGTGGTCAACCAACTGTCAAGTTAACGTGAAGTCAAAAGTCAGTTCATTCTTTTTCTTCAGTCTTTTAGATTTATCTGTTTTCTTCAAAACAATGGTTTTTGATTGTTAATTTCACAATTAAAACTGTTCCTGAAACCAATATAATAGCTATGAAATATTGTTATGTTTTCGGTACTTTCAGCAAACTTAGAAACATCCACCTTCTAACTAGAAATCAATCTTCTAAAATACCCTCAGCTCCTGTCCAAACTTTTGAGAAAAATCAAGCTGGAGAAAAAGTAACTGTTGATAAGAATACAATTGCATTATTAGAAAGACTCTCTTTAGTGAAAACAGACCCTAATGAAGGAGTGAAAATACTGGAAGATTCTATAGCATTTGCTAACCAAATTCTTCACTTAAACACAGACCATGTGGAACCCCTGTATTCAGTTTTAGAAGAAAGGTTAGTTCAAATTAGCTTGTACTATGGAAACCAGATAACTGATAGAATACTTAGATACTTTTTATTGTAAATACATACTCATAATATATAGAAAAACATCCAGACAACAAATATCTGTAAATCATGCAAACATTTGTAAGGCACTTTATAATTTACCTTCAATATGCATTTTGCGTTTGAGATCAATAAGTTTATAATGATAAAAAGGTTGTGACCTTATTGTTTTCTTCTGCATGGGCAAGCTCTACACAATTCTAGAATCCTTAAACTAGAACTGTTATATGAGACTGCACATATATATATTTTGACAGCTCCCTAAAAAACTCAAAAATCTATGCTCAAGTCTCATTTCAGTTTTGAGTCTAGTTCTGGCATATGGAGCTTAGTTTTTACAAACAGATTAAATAGGTTCGGTAAATAAATGTATGATTTTTCATTTATGGTCCACAGCTGTCAATTGGAAGAATGACTAAGTTGTAATTCATAATCATTTATTTGTTCATAATTCATAATTTATTGTAGGTATTTAGGTTGGGATATGTTAGTTCCAGCTAGAGTAGTTCTCGCGCAGTGTTCACTTGGTCTTTAAACTCTTGTCTTACTTATGTATATATATTTGTTAATTTCAGGAATTTGAGCCTTCGGTTCGATAAAATAACCCAGGGAAACACTCAAAACGATATTCTCAAAAATGCAGCTGTAAAGGAAGATGATTACTTTGTTGCACCTTTGGGAAATATTCCATTACATGAAGTAGAAGTTGAAGAAAAAGACAAAAAAATTAAAAAAAAATGAAATCTAGAATACAAGCCATAATCAACAGAAAACATTTCTTCAGTGTATTAAGTTCAACAAATGACAGTGCTAAGTATACTCTTGAACAACCCTCACAGATATTGATGAAAAATATACACATCAGTTGGCTTCGATATCTGCATGCCAAGACACATAAGCTTATGCCTGTTTTTATTAAAAAATCCCTTGATTATATACCAATCTCTAAAAATGCCGAGCCACCTTTTGGTTTAATACTAAACAATAAGTTGGAGTACAATAATGCCATATTAGAACATCATTTCAATGAATATGCTCCTGAAGACAAGTCAACCCTCAATTTTAGTATAATATTGCCAAAAGAGGATCTGATGCAGTATTTTATTCAATGGCAAAGGTATAGGAAATACTGGTGGAGTTCTGTAAGTAAACATTTTAATAATATTGTAGTAGCTGGTTACAATTAGACTGGTCCACAAATTTCAAGTTGCTCAGCGACCAATAGTTTTGGCTCCTTTTTTTGTCAGATCCAAAATCCAAGAAAAATTGAGGTTTCCGATCTTTCAGCTTTACAAAGGTTTAAAATAGCCCACTAGTAGTCACATACCTATAGAAGCACTCTGTTCAAGGTTCTATGTATTTCAGATAACAACAACACCAAGCCTCTTTGGTATTGATGATGTTAAACAAGGGGAAACTGAAGCTAATGTAAATATTGTAGCTAGACTGCCTTCTGGACCCCAACCTGTGGAGCACATCACCATGAAATTTAGTGATGATGTAAGTATCTTATATCCTTAATAGCTTCTGCTCCCGGCTTTGCACTTCTGGACCCCAACCTGTGGATGATGATATGATGTGGACATGATGATGTAAGCATATTAGTGTCTCGTGTCCCGACACCCGTCACGGAAGCCATTAAGAATATAAGATTCTTATATCCTTAATGGCTTCTGCTCGCAGCTTTGCACTTCTGGACCCCAACCTGTGGATGATGATATGATGTGGACATGATGATGTAAGCATATTAGTGTCCCGTCTCCCGGCACACGTCACGGAAGCCATTAAGAATATAATATCCTTAATGGCTTCTGCTCGCGGCTTTGCACTTCTGGACCCCAACCTGTGGATGACCCGTCACGGAAGCCATTAAGGATATAAGATTCTTATATCCTTAATGGTTTCTGTTCGCTGCTTTGCACTTCTGGACCCCAACCTGTGGATGATGATATGATGTGGACAGGATAATGTAAGCATATAAGTGTCCCTTCTCCCGGCACCCGTCACGGAAGCCATTAAGGATATAAGAATATTATATCCTTAATGGCTTCCGCTCGCAGCTTTGCACTTCTGGACCCCAGCCTGTGGATGATGATATGATGTGGACATGATGATGTAAGCATATTAGTGTCCCGTCTCCCGGCACCCGTCACGGAAGCCATTAAGGATATAAGATTCTAATATCCTTAAAGGTTTCTGCTCGCGGCTTTGCACTTCTGGACCTCAACCTGTGGATGATGATATGATGTGGACAGAATGATGTAAGCATATTAGTGTCCCGTCTCCCGGCACCCGTCACGGAAGCCATTAAGGATATAAGATTCTTATATCATTAATGGTTTCTGCTCGCGGCTTTGCACTTCTAAACCCCAACCTGTGGATTATGATATGATGTGTACATGATGATGTAAGCATATTAGTGTCGCGTCTCCCGGCACCCGTCACGGAAGCCATTAAGTATATAAGATTTTTATATCCTTAATGTTTTCTGCTCGCGGCTTTGCACTTCTGGACCCCAACCTGTGGTTGATGATTGATGATATGATGTGGACATGATGATGTAAGCATATTAGTGTCCCGTCTCCCGGCACCCGTCACGTAAGCCATTAAGAATATAAGATTCTTATATCCTTAATGGCTTCTGCTCGCGGCTTTGCACTTCTGGACCCCAACCTAGGGATGATGATATGATCTGGACAGGATGATGTAAGCATATTAGTGTCCCGTCTCCCGGCACCCGTCACGGAAGCCATTAAGGATATAAGATTCTTATATCCTTAATGGTTTCTGCTCGCGGCTTTGCACTTCTAGACCCCAATCTGTGGATGATGATATGATCTGGACAGGATGATGTAAGCATATTAGTGTCCCGTCTCACGGCACCCGTCACGGAAGCCATTAAGGATATAAGATTCTTATATCATTAATGGTTTCTGCTCACGGCTTTGCACTTCTGGACCCCAACCTGTGGATGATGATATGATGTGGATATGATGATGTAAGCATATTAGTCTCCCGGCACCCGTCACGGAAGCCATTAAGAATATAAGATTCTTATATCCTTAATGGCTTCTGCTCGTGACTTTGCACGTCTGGACCCCAACCTGTGGATGATGATATGATGTGGACATGATGATGTAAGCATATTAGTGTCCCTTCTCCCAGCACCCGTCACGGAAGCCATTAAGGATATAAGATTCTTATATCCTTAATGGCTTCTGCTCGCGGCTTTGCACTTCTGAACCTCAACCTGTGGAGCACATCATCATAAAGATTACTGATTATGGCAACATCTTATAAATTTCACCAGTGAAATGCCAGATCGTGGATCCACGCAAGAAATAAAGAATTTCTATTTTGTCTGAAATTCTGGCATGGGGGAGTCCATGTTTAGACAGTAAAACAGAAGTGATAGGTGGACTGTTCTAAACCACCCATCATAGTGGGATCAGCAACTTAGCACATGGATTCCAAAGGTCCTTCCACTCGCGGCTTCGCACGCTTTATTTTTCAGTACAAAAAGGAGCCTATGTTCAGGTCAATATCTATCTATACACCAAATTTAATTGAAATCGGTTCAGCCGTTTAGTCGTGAAAACGCAACAAAGAGATACAGATGGAGCTACTTTTGAATTTATAATATTGGTATTGATAACAGGTGTCACATTTAATTATTAGGTATTATTAATTCTCATTTCTATGGATACAGGTGATACGGTCTTAATCATATTTTTTGCCATCATTACAAAGTTTTAGGTATTTTTGCATGATAGCTCCTGAAACTAACTTTTAATGTATCTTCTAAAACTAACAGAAGTTTTACTTAGAAAACTTTCGTGATTAATTTCAATTATTATTATAAATACGGGATTTATCACGTACCGTCTTATCGGTGTTTCGACCGACAATAACACCGATAAGACGGTACGTGATAAATCCCGTATTTATAATAATGACTAACAGAAGTTGTGGGTTTGACGGAGCAAAGGTTTCCAGGCTTTTTGTTCTGGAAAGGAGTTTTGATTTGTTAAAAAGTTACCTACGTGTTATTTATATAGGATAGTCAAGCTCTTAATTACTACTGTACCTAACCTTACCTTGAAAGAATACCGTTTACTCTTAAGACTGCCGAGAGTATTGTGATCAGGGAAAACTGACGCTGAAATCAACCATTGTTCATTGCAGGTCTTTAAAGACTGTTCCTGCCTTGCCTGCGAAATGACATTGGAAGGTGCCTTACTCATGTTGCTCTTGGATGGATCAAACAATTCTGATGAGGACTACTTACGGCTACACAGAAAAGTCGTTCCATACAAATTTTCGTTTGCATTGCATTTCAAAGGTAACCTTCATACTATGTCATTCATACTTTTCAAATATTTACTTAATTATGTACATTGTGTTGCCACTGAAAATATCTATTGTTACAAATCCTTACAAAACCATCAAAAACTAAAATCAGTTACAAAACTTATGTATTTAAAATCTTAAATAGTCCCACTAATATTATAAATGCGAAAGTTTGGATGTTTGGATTGATGTTTGTTCCTCTCTAACGCCAAAACTATTGTACCGATTTGGCTGAAATTTGGAACATAGGCTGATGATGACATAGGCTACTTTTCATCCCATAAATCAGTTCTCGCGGGATGAAAATGAGGTGTGCGAATCCGCGGGGGGCAGCTAGTTATAAATAATAATGGTCCACGTCTACTTATGGCGGGTAAAAAAATTCTATAACACTTTCATTATTATTGTCAAAGGGACCAAAATGGTTGGGGTTAACATTCTAAAATAGAGTTTATTGCTATTGGCGGGTTCCTATAACTCGACTACGATTCGTAACTCCTTGAAAAAGTGTCAAACTTATGACACGTTTTCAAGGAGAAACGAGTCGTAGCTGGTTACCGACAGATATAGGAACCCGATATAAATGTCATCATGGAAGTAAAAGAACGTAATTTACACATTCCTAAACCTTTTTTCTTTATTTCGTTTTGGAGTTGCGATAAAAATATCGAAAAATTACCACCTACTAAACAAAGGCCGCGCCCATAGATCTCCAGGGCGACCGATATTTTGCGGCCTGACCCCAACGTCTCCTAGGTACTTGTGTGGTTTTGTTTAATTCAGTTTGGTTTTATTGCAGAATCAAACACTGAAGTTACTTTGAAGGAACTTGCCACGCTACTGTACCACCGGTTGAAGTTAGAAAAGATATCAGCTTGGCTTCCTGACTTTTCCATTGATATAGAAACTCAGGTGATTAATATATTTAACTCTCTCTCTCTCTCTCTCATCGGGATAGTTGTACAAGTGCGACAGTAAACTGCAATGTCAGATTTTTTGAGCGGAATTGTTACCTCACTAGACACCGTGAATTCGTATGAGCTAGCTAGTAACCAAGAGTGGTTACTGTGTACTTAGTGTCGAAGTTTTTAGGGCGCCCGAACATGGCATAACGACTTTTAAAGCCGGAATGTCGGGGCTGACATCTTTTAGTGCACTTCTTCTCAATCGTAACGCTCTCGACAGAGTGGTTGTGCTCGGAATATTGTGTCATTATTTTTGGGGGCAGATGTTACACGCCTCGTCGTTATTTCGCCATTTCAATTCAATTTATTTATTTGAACAAAACACAAATACAAGTAAAAACCAACACAGGATAAAATACAGTAATAATTTATACTAATATTATAAAGAGGAAAGATTGTTGAAGAGAAAGGACTGGACCGATTTAAAAAATTCTTTCTCTGCGCACAAGGAGGATAATGTTTTACCCTTGCTAGTAGTTTATAATAGTGGTCATTAGGCAATGGCCCCGCACTAGGCTCGGGGCCTGTATCGTGGGAACCGTTTACGAATCTAAACACGAACTCAAAATTCAAGAGACCAGGCGCTAAACGGTCTATACATACATAATTATACAAGATAAAACTGTGCATGGAGTGTGATAGAGGGCGGGGGGGGGGGGGGGGGGGCAGAGCATTGTATGTGATCTGCGCAAGGGGCATAGAAGGAGAGTAGGTACAATATACTAACACAGATGACTCGGTCTGAGATTTATCTCTGTTGACAGACAGTCTCGTGCATTCATACGCTAGTTTGCCGCCCACTGCAGCTTTTATTTGATCGGTCCACCGCATAGACGACCTGCCGCGCCTAAGCCTTCACTCGTCCTTGTACCTTGTACCTACAAGGACGACAAGAGTCAGTGTCCCGTCTCGAGACGTAGCCGAAGAACTTCAGATGATATAACTAATAGGTGCATAATAATATTATTGTTTTGTAGTGCCGCAGCGGGGCTCATGTTTTGGACTAAAAAAATTTGTAAAACATGTATTGTAAAATAAACATGACATAAATATCTATGACTCCTCTGTATTCGGTTCATATTTGGCTTGCGCAAGTATGACAACGCTTCTGATTTTCGCGCAAAGCTCAAGCGGCTCCCCATCCGTCTTCGCCGGAATGCACACATACTGTCCCTTTTGTATAACATCCTTTTTAACACTGCTTCTCCCGTCTATTTTAAGGAGCGTTTTGAGTTTCTCCACCAGGCTAATGATCGCAATCTGCGTTCTTCAGATTCCCTCCAACTTAAAACTCCTGTCCATACGACAGAGTTTTATAGTCGATCCTTCACTGTAACAGCCGTACGATTGTGGAACGCTTTGCCCCTCTATAAGAAAAGAACACACCCATTATATGTCCCTCTGTTGAAGTTGTAACTGCTTCATCATAACTATTTTTATAGATGCTTAATTTATTGAAATTAAATTTGTGTTAGTACTAGTATTTAAGGTTTATAGTATGTAGGTATGTTTTCAATTGTATATAGATGCACCGCCGTCATGTGATACATTATAATCCTGTCTATACAAAGGTTGTAATGAAGAGATTGCTTTTAGCAATAAGACCGCCCGTTGTACTAAATCTATTTGTAAGAATTATGTTCTGTATTTTACTTTGGTGTACCCACAATAAAGAGTTATCTTATCTCTTATGACTATGACAACTTATGGTTCTAAAACTTAATACAGTACTACGATTTAAGTTACGCCTAGACAAATTTCGTCTATGATCGGAAATACGAATGCCCGGTAGTGATATATCTAGAGCTGTGTGAGTAGTAGTTCCTTGTGAAAGGGCTCGCCCGGGGAAGTACTACCACCATACCTATATCTGGCGCCAAGCAGCATAACTGTGGTTCTGTTTGGAGAGTATGGTTGCCGGTGAGATTGCAGGCACATGAGGCTTTACACCTGTATGCCTCAAGTTGATGGACGCAAAGTAGCGCAACGTAGGGCACGTTTCAAGTTGCATGACCTACGAGGCAATACTTTATTAGAGGCGATGGTTACCACTAACATCAGGTGGGACACAAGTTTGTTCCATCTCCAATAGTATAAAAATAAATCTTTACCTATGTGTAAAAAACAATAATGTACTTATAATTTTTTTTGTACATGAGTAGGTACATATCTATTGTTACGATCTTTTAGTGGTCGATCCCCTGAAATGACCATCACATCCCACAAGGCCGCCTTAAAAGTCGTAAGAGCTTTGAACGCTTCACAAGGGCCATGAGCGATGTCCCGGCTGCCGCTAGACGCACACTGTGGATAAAAAGCTGACGGTGTATTGTCCATGATAAAAAGTAACTCCCCACCGCCTGATTTTATTACCCCCACAGGAACAGTTACCACCCGGGCACGATCTGCCGCGGCCAGTCTGGAAGTCCTTAAACAGGCTCCGCACCCATGTTGGCCGCTGCAGACTGAATATGTGCAAATGGGGATTCAGTGACTCTAACTTAACGCAGTGCGACTGCGGTGATCCCGCGCAGTCAATGCAGCACTTGCTAATGTGCCCTTTGTGTCCGAACACCTGCACGATGGAGGACCTAATAACCGCCTCGCCTAATGCTACTGCTGTGGCCAAACACCTCTCCAACATACTCTAAATGAAAACGTAGAACTCTTGACACGCTCAGAAGAAGAAGTGGTCGATTGGAAATTAATTTTGATTAAGTACTGTTATGTATGTATGTAGGTACTTATACGCACTAATGCGTAGTCTGTTGC
The DNA here is from genome assembly GCA_918857605.2 of Philereme vetulata. NCBI lineage: Eukaryota > Metazoa > Arthropoda > Insecta > Lepidoptera > Geometridae > Philereme > Philereme vetulata. Next base: position 303,582 of record OU975438.1, on the reverse strand, counting down.
AAATACAATCAGTGTGAATATTACCGTCTCTCTGTCAACACCCTTGTAGGCTTGATATATACAATAGCCACTAAACATATTGATTCTTTACAGGTCAAAGAAAATCTTCATATGGGTGTGACATACACAGCTATTATCAGTGAAGGCACCCTTACCACTGGCATTTTCCATTTGCTGAACAGCAGTACAATGTTAAAGGTACATATTTGAAACTACATACTGTAAATTTACATAAATATAGGCAAAAGTCTGAAATCCAGAATAACTGCAATTTGTATCTAGGTACCCCAAAAAAATAACCACAATACATGAACTCCCGTTACCTGTAATTTGTATGAAACTGTAGGTCAAGTGATTTAGTTACGTATTTCGTGGCACTATTTTATTGGTCAAAGATTAAGGCCGGCTTGCACAACGACTCCTAAACGTATTTAGCGACTAAACATGTTTAAATTTTACGTTTTTGTATGATTTGACAACTCCTTAAATCGTAAGTATTTGGCCACTAAATACGTTTAGGCATCGTCGCGCGAGTCGCCCTAAGAATATTTTTTTGTGTTTTGGGAGACTCGCGAGATCTCAGTTCGGGGCGAACCACTAGTTATTTATAGGCAAATATGAAATTCTGTTCACTAAGTAACATTGCCTAACCATTACTATTTTTTTTACTAGCCCATACTGTCCTACTGCTGGGCAAAGGCCTCCCCTCTTCCTTCCACTTATCACGGTCTAGAGCCATATCCCGCCAGTCTCTTTGGAAGGCGTCCAAGTCATCGCTCCAGCGCTTTTTAGGCCTTCCTCGGCGTCGCTTTCCGTCTTTAGGAGTCCATATGTTTGTCTTCTTGGCCCAAGTATTTAACATACTTACTAATAAATATTAACATTTATTTTCAGGAACAAGTGCACGTGGCGGACTTCCATACATACGCTGCGTTTATTTGTAACGCTAAATAAAGTGTAATCTAATCACCTAAACATTATACCTAGCCAGATAATTGTAATTATGTATTTGCCAAAGTCAAATAAGTTTTATTCATATTCATGTGATGTTTTCATAGAGTTAGGTACATACTTGTAAGTTCAAATAAATAAAATCTTACTAATTGCCTGCGTTATTTTAAATCACTGTTTCGTTCTTACGTTAAAGTAGATTGACCCTAATCAGGAATGTTTGTACCTAATGCAACCACGCTCGCATGAGTCATGTATGTCATTTGATTACAAGTGGCGGGTGTTCTAAAATCAGAGATTATATCATACTGTTGCGCCGAGGCTGTTACAGAATAAGTAATAGTCGGTATTCTCGAAGTTATACCTACTGTGTCACAGAATAGGTAATACTTGGTATGGAATGACCTACATACCACGTTTTTGCCTACCGTTGCACAGATTAAGAAATAGACAATCGAAATACCTATACTTTTCTAGATATTAGTGGATGGTTCTGGAAATTTTCGCTCGGTATAAATAGTGCGTAGAGACGTCCGCAGAGTCAGTCTTGATTTGGCGATACGTGCGAACATTTCGGTGACTTTTAGTGGTTTATTGTGCGATAGTGTTATGATCGTGTATTTTGCATTTTAGTGTTGAATAAAAGTGTTATTTTGGTTAGATTAATTTTAATTATTTTATCCCGAACCCTCAGCTCGTAACAATTTGGTGTCAGAAGTGGGATAAAATAATGCCGGTTCTGCCAAAAGATAACGGACGGTGTAAGGACGAGAGGACAACGACAACAGGAAATAGATGAAAGGCGGTTTGGAGAGTCTCCGGTTCAAGAAGTTCTGCAGAGTCTTCAGCCAATACATATGGAATCGACCGCCGCCGAATCATTTGGAGCTTCATCATCATCATCCATGGTTCAAGCTCCTGTGACAGGTGATCTTGCTGCTATTATGGCAATGCTTTCTCGTCAAGAAGAGCAGGCTCGGTTGCAGGAAGAACAGCGACGTCAGGATAAGGAAGAGCAGCGACGTTGGCAGGAAGAGCAGGTTCGGTTGCAGGAAGAACAGCGTCGTCAGCAAGAAGAGAAGGCTCGGTTGCAGGAAGAACAGCGACGTCAGGATAAGGAAGAGCAACGTCGTCACCAAGAAGAGCAGCGTCGTTGGCAGGAAGAACAGGCTTGCTTGATGAAGGAATTGTTCGGTTCAATGGGAAAGGATTTCGAGGGTGTGAAAGTGCAGATAGAACATCATGAGAGCCGTATTTCGGAAACAGAAACTCAGATCGCTGAGGTAAAAAAAGCTCTGAGTGTCCTGAAGTTTGGAGACAGCAATGTGGTTCCTTTAATTGCTGCATCTTCAGCACGAGGTTTTAAAACGCCACCATTTGATGGAAGTTCTTCGTGGTCAGCTTACAAGATGCAGTTTGAGGCCGTTGTCCAGGCCAACGGATGGACGACAGCGCAGGCTATGACGGCTTTAAAACTGAGCCTTCGCGACCAGGCACTTACGATTTTAGAGGCTCTTGGGATGGATGCCATCTACGAACAGCTGTTGGAGGCGCTGGAGTCACGCTACGGTGACGCACACCTGGAACATGTTTATCGAGCACAGTTAAAGGACCGGAGCCAGCGTAACTCAGAGAGTTTACAGCAATGGACCCTCGAGATACAAAAGCTGGTTCGAAAGGCATACCAAACCTCTCCAGCCCCCCCTGACGGTTACTTGGTCCAGGCATTCGTTGACGGATACGTGATTTGGAAGTGAGAGCTGCTGTAAGGCTTGGACATCATGTTGTTTTGAAAAATGCCTTGGCTCATGCGTTGGAGGTGGAGGCTGTGCGTCAGGACTACCGAGCCCACCGCATCAGAGAAATAAGGGACTCTTATACTGGTTACAGTCGTCCAAAATTTAGTCCTGGATGCTACGAGTGTGGAGAGAAAGAGCATCTGAGGTCCAATTGCCCAAAAAGAGAAGAGGTTTTGCAGGGAAGCCCCGTCCACCAAACGCAGCAACGAGTAAACGTCAGAACTACGGGGCGAGTGCTAGCTGGTATTGAGAAAGCCCAAAGAATGACGATCTCGCAAGTTCATGATGGAAATGGTATGTCAATTAAAGACCATCGAAGGGAAGAATCTTACGGGAGCGCGGGGAAGTTGTCACGAAGACCTTGCCCTGAAAACGTTGAACATTGTGCCAAACGAGAGCCCAAGGAAGCGGTGCCCATCAGACTGTTGAGAAGTTTGAGAACGGACCTAAGTGACGAATGGGAGGAACCTTTGCAGCAGGCACAACAGGACGACCAAGACCTTAAACCAATCATTGAAAGGATCGCAGCGGGTACCACGAAGCCTTTGTGGCGTGACGTTGATGCTATGAGTACAACAACAAAGAGTTATTGGGTACAGTGGGACAGTCTGGTTATCCACAACGGTGTGTTGTGCCGTAAATGGGAAAACGCTTGGGGAGATCACTGTCATCTGCAAATGGTGGTTCCCAAAGCCAAGGTCCTTAACGTGCTACAACTCTGCCATGAAGGATGTTCGGGAGGCCATATGGGAGTAAAAAGGACACTGCTAAAAATAAGGGAGCGCTTTTACTGGATCCATTGTAAAGAAGATGTTAAAGACTGGTGCCGAAAATGCACGACTTGTGCGGCAGTGAGGGCCCCATACACGCAGCAGAGGAGCGTTAAAACTGTATAACAATGGAGGCCCAATAGAGCGTAAAGCCCTAGATAGTGCAGGACCATCTCCTATCATAAATGAACACGTCCGATTAACTGGTCAACAAATGTCTGAGAAAATGAAGACCCGTTATGACCGAAATTCGCACAACTTGGGATTTGTTGAAGGATCGCAGGTCTGGTTGCACAATCCGATACGGAAGAAAGGAAAATCCCCTAAATTACAAGCAAAATGGGATGGACCATACCGTGTGTTGACCAGGATTAATGATGTCACATGCCGAATTCAGTAGGGTACGCGAGGTGCGCCTAAAATTGTTCATGTTGATCGACTGGTGCGATATTACGGGGCTAACAATGCTCGGGACGAGCATGTTTTAGGAGGGGGCAGTGTTACGCCGAGGCTGTTACAGAATAAGTAATAGTCGGTATTTCTCGAAGTTATACCTACTGTGTCACAGAATAGGTAGGTAATACTTGGTATGGAATGACCTACATACCATGTTTTTGCCTACCGTTGCACAGATTAAGAAATAGTAGACAATCGAAATACCTATAGGAACTTTTCTAGATACTAGTGGATGGTTCTGGAAATAATGCTCGGTATAAATAGTGCGTAGAGACGTCCGCAGAGTCAGTCTTGATTTGGCGATACGTGCGAACATTTCGGTGACTTTTAGTGGTTTATTGTGCGATAGTGTTGTGAATTAGTGTGTTTTGATTAAGATCGTGCATTTTAGTGTTAAATAAAACTGTTATTTTGGTTAGATTCATTTTAATTATTTTATCCCGAACCCTCAGCTCGTAACAATACTATGATACCACATGTCTTAGGCCGGCTGGCACAACGATCCTTACAAGTATTTAGCGACTAAACAGTTTAAATTTGATTTTATATCTAATTTAAATACGATTTGACAACTCCTTAAATCATATTTGGCCACTAAATAAGTTTAGGTCCCATCGACAAATTATGATGTGAAACATCTATTGACGCACCTTAGCGGTAAAACCGACAGGTTTATGCGTCCAATAGGCGATGTCTATTATTATATAGGGGATGTTTCAGATTATTTTTCACAAGTCCGTTGGTCCGTTGATCCTTTGGGAACACGGCCCAAAGGATCAACGGTCCAAAGGCGCAAAAAAAAACGGATAAATAATTTATTTTTTCCTAAACGTTCAGTAAGTAAACGTCGAGTTATCGCGGTAGTGAGGCGCGCGCAATTTTAGATTAGAAATATGTTGTTGGGTTCCAAGGTTCCAACAGAGAAACTAAAAATAAAAAAAAACAAATCTCACACATAAAAATTTTATTTATTCAGAACTCAGTGATCCAGTCACAGTAAGGACACGCGGGCGTGCTCATACAATCTTAGATTTTATATTCTACCTTGCTATCTTACATTTATATTCTTTTATATTGCTAATAATCAATATTTTTTACAATCCCTTGCAAAAAAAATCCGCATGTTAATCACAGAAATTGATCAGCTTTCTAGCAGCATCACACTTTTTAGGGTGATAACCGTATTTTGGGATATTGTTATAAACATAAATAAATATATGTACCGCACGCGGACGCATTGACAGAAGGCAGGTCGACCGCCATTACCGTCACATACCGATTACTGTGGCCAAAACATTACATTCCATTCTTATATCTATGAACTGTAAAAAAGTTGATTCATTGTCTTTTACAGTTTTTTTTTTCGCACACTGTCATAGAAATTCTTGCGGCTTGATTCAGAATTTCTTCTAAATAAGAAGAGCTTTGGATCATACAAAAAGAATGCTGACTGAAATAATTCAAAGTATTTATAAATTGACTAAATACAATGAAATGTAACATTCAATTATATAAATACGGGATTTATCACGTACCGTTTTATCGGTGTTACTACCGACTGTTTCGTTAACTGTGGTACCTACGAGATGAATCCCGTATTTATAATAACTATTGAAATAAATCACGAAAGTTTTTTAAGTAATGTAACATTGTTTATTAAAATTACATATTATACAATTTATGGAAGGTACGCACGGCTACATACTTTCCGTAGAGGTCAGCTTAGACTGGAAATATATTCCTAGCTTGATGAGTAGCCGTTTGTACTTAGCATCCCATACATTGAACACAATTAATGATCATCAATCAAAATAAAGTCCATTAAAATCAGTAAATAATACTAGTTTTGGTTTATTTCACTATTAGTGGTTCAAATTACTTCGAGAGATATTTCTACTGCTAATTTTAGTAAAATGTCTTATTTAACTTCAAATTAGTCTAATCAAAACATCATTAAGGAAATATTACTTAATTAAGTCGCACCTCACGAGAAATATTATAGAATAGTTAATTTAGAAATTACTTTAAATAAGTATATTATGTACTTAGTCAGTTAATTGAAAGACTGCATTAAAAGACAAAACATTACCCACGTTAGGTGACGGTTTAACGTTCTATCTCTGTCTATCATTTGAAAAATTAAAGACCGCTATAAAAATAACTGGGTGTATAATATATATTGGTGTAAAATAATAGTTATGTAGATATCTAGCAAGGCTATTTGATAGTTTGTTATTGTGGTAACAATTAAACACTCAATTTACCTTTTTTACTTCTGCTGAGAAAAGGTATACAAGATTAAAATTGAATAAAACAATCACATTTTTATTTTCTGATCAATATATTTTTATTACTTTTGGAAAATTATTAAATACAGTAAAACTGTTATTGATCATGCACACTTATAAAGTGAGAGTACCTTGTATTATTGTAGGCATTTATATTGTGTAAATAATTTGGTTAAATGTTCTCCACAAACACTTAAAATTCATTAAGTTCGATATCATCATGCCAAATTGCAAAGAACATGTCCCTAATTGGAACAGTTGTTATTGTTCATGATAACTGTACGTACACATCACACACAATGGGTAGTTACGAGTCAACTATTAACTGATAGTACATACTAGATCTTAGGTAATATTGGCTCAAACCAAACAATCTCTCAGACATTCATCCTGATTATTTATACTCCATTTATTATGCTGGCAACTGCAACTTCTTTCCTTTCAAAACTGTAACAAAAAAAATATGTTTAGTAATTTGTACGGATACCTGTTTAGTGGCTGTGTTGTGATCAAAAATTATACTTATATAAATTCAAAGCATCTTGCTGTCTGTTCGTTTATTACGTTTTCACGAATGGACCGATTTCAATGAAATTTGATAAATATATAGATATAACCTGGATAGTTAACATATAGGCTTCTTTTTATTGGCAAGCCAAGCGTGTGAAGCCTGGGTGAAAGCTAGTTTTAATATAAAACTTCGTAGCTGCACTGGCAGGTCAACAGCAACATACCCTCACTTCACACAATACAAACAAACTAAACATAAGTAAGTTAATAAATGCAAGATCCACTTTTTAACATTGAATTAAATAACACATATTGTTTGCAAACAAAACAGTATTGTATAAATATGTAGACGACTTTTTTGTCCTTGAGTTAGCGATGCAGCTAAACAAATAGATGTTATGTTTTCATATACATTTTGGACGAGAATTCTCAAACACCATTGTAGGTTTAGAGAGAGACAGCAACTAATCCTTACTAATATTATAAATTCGAAAGTAGCTCTGTCCCTCTGTCTGTCTGTTACGTTTTCACGACTAAACGGCTGGACTGATTTCAATGAAATTTGGTATACAGATAGATTATGATTGGGACTTTTTACTTGACTAGGAGGGTAATGTTTTTATTGACAAATCACGCACAAGCCGCGGAAGCAATTTAAAATAATTACTTTGAGTTCCTATTTCACGACCTCATGAGTCACTTTAATTGACAGACAATAGGTTTATTTTTTGTAAAATTACTTTTTCATCCTCCATCTCGGAGAGTATTTTTGCTCTTCGGTATCTGAGTGCAAAAGCCGTTTTTAATCCGCTAGAGGATAAAGTTAATTGAATTTAGAACATCGTGTGCACTAAGTTTGTAAATTCAAAACATCATTAAACCTATTTATGTACTTCTACCTCCATGGTGCCGAATTTATCATACAACCTTTTTTAATTTGTTAAAAACTCAAGACTCGAAACCGTCTTAGTGTATTACTTTTTTTTTGCATTTAGTCATTTCCTCGCTGAGGTGGCATGAAAAGTTACGTGTTGCATTCGAGTGCAAAGATTTTTCACCTCGTGCTCTTTTGATTCCCTCGCTAACGCTCAGGATTCTAATTTTAGAATCCTTCGCTTTGAAATTGACTGAAAATTGAGCACGAGGTTAAAAAGCAACTTTGCACTCTTGTATAACAAACTAGCTGACCAATCCGGCTTCGCACGCGTAGTTTTTCAATAAAAACATTACCCTCCTTCTGCGCAGGTGGGTAAAAAGTAGCCTATGTCACCCGGGGATCAAAACAAACTTTTATAAAATTCATAACCAGAACCGCAAGCAGATCCAAATAAGCCCAAACGCACGCACGGTCGCCGTGGAAGCAAATCAAAAATTTAATTTGTAAGCACGAAGTATAGGCATTTGGCTGCTTCCATATTGGACTTTATAGCAATATCCTTCTCCTAGATAAATGCAAACCAATGCTGTTGACGCCTATCTCGCCAAATTACACTAGTCAAAGTATGAAGTTGACCAAGGTATACTTTTGTTAAAATTCAGCAGTTAATGACTTCAGAAAACATCCTCCACCATCTTGGAGGTCCAGCCATCTTGCCATCTCAGCAAGCCATATTGGATTTATAGTATACATCTTGGATGGTCCCCCATATTTTGGATTTAATGTGACGTTGTATTAGTTTTTGTGTTCTCCTCAGCAAGCCCTTTCATTTGATACCCATACTGTGGTCATCATCATCATCATCATATCAGCCATAGGACGTCCACTGCTGGACAAAGGCCTCCCTCATTGATCTCCAGGAACTGCGGTTGGAAGTGGCCTGCATCCAACGCCGACCTGCGGTTCTTACTAAGTCGTCTGCCCATCTTGTAGGTGGACGTCCTACGCTGCACTTGCCGGTCCGTGGCCTCCATTCGAGAACTTTCCGGCCCCATCAACCATCTGTTTTGCGCGCTATATGGCCTGCCCATTGCCACTTCAACGTGCTAATCCGTCGGGCTATGTCGGTGACTTGAGTTCTCCTACGTATCTCCTCATTTCCAATTCGATCCCGTAGAGAAACCCCGAGCATAGCCCTCTCCATAGCTCGTTGAGCGACTCTTAAGCTTATTCATAAGGCATGTTCACAAAGTGAAGGACCACGTCTAGGTTCCATATGTCATCACTGGTAACACACACTGATTGAAAGACTTTCGTCTTACTGTAGTGCAGAAAAAATAACTAGTCCACCATCTTGGACGATCCGCCATATTGGAATTAGAATGACGATAGCTAAGCATGCACTGTCATTAAAAATAAGCGTGTATACCAAATTTCAGCTCGATCGGTTAAAGACAACTGATTTAAAATTCAGTTGCAAGATTCCACCCGGACAATCACACATACATTGCAAGTTAAATAAAAGCTTGTAAAAATCATCTGTTTTCATGTAAAAACAAAAGGCGCATATATTTTTTATCCATTAGCGTTATTCCGCGATGTTGAGGTGATGAAACTGGAACTAAGGCAATCCTAGAAGCAATCCTAGAGGTGGAAGGTAGGAGGTAAAAAATATAAGGACCTGTAAGGAAATTACCCTAACTAAAGTATAGTATAAGTTTGTATCTTACATAATAAGGGCTGTGGATTTTGTGAAATAAATAAAATAAAATAAATATTGGAGTAAGCAATTTAAAAAAAAAACTTCCATATTAAGTGAGTAGACCTGCATTGCATAATGTTTCAAAAGTCACTCAGCCACAAATTAAACCAACAACAATGCAAAAAATTTGACACCTGCACGAAACAATTCGCATCCTAAAATTCAGGAAGACTGCATGTCTACTTACCTTTAGTAATATAGAGGTAGAAGAAATCACAGTACAGTATGGTCTGCACAACCCCAGCCACAATTGCAATCAACTCATAATGTTCCTCCACAAAGTAGCGGTAAACCTGTAACAATATTATATTGGTTATTACAATAGGAAGGTAAGTGGTAATATGACCCATCATTATTAGTGTATGAGGGCATGCAGTTTCACCATACTCTGAGGCATAAGTAACATTGAGGGGAAACCACTATCAATGGGGAACTGAAGATTAATAAAATTAATTATCAATTTCCAATTTTAATCTTCAAATAACTTACTTAAAATTAAGCAGTTATGATGATGTTTAGATTTACCAAAAACACAATAACTAATACATATCTCTGACCATGAATTTTAATTAAATTAGACAGTGTAAAAATGTTACTGATTTATGTTTTATACATTAAAAATTTATGTGTTCAACATTTTCTATCATGTGGCTAAATCAGTTAAACTATTTAGGTGTTATTTACCAAATGTAAAGTTTGCACATACCTCTAACTATTACCACTAGTGGAATAGCCTCATGGATCTGAATTTGTTCACTGCGGTGATAAAAGATGGATACCATTTTAACACATATTAATTAGCTTACCCAGTTCAATAGGTAGAGGGCCCGGTAGGATCCAAGTGCAAACAGATAATGTGACGTGATGCTCTCAGCCTCCCCAGTTTTGGACACAAGGAATAGTTGCGGCAGTATAGCCACTGATTCCAGATATATCGAGAATGTCCATAAAATCTAGAACATTAAATAAAGTAGGACACATTGCTGTAATGAGATACTCACCAATGAGGTCAGGGACCTAATGATAACTTGGATAAAGTTGGTAAGTATGTAATATTTCTAAGGAACAACATAATGCATTGTAATGAGACATAATCTAAATTAGTCTCATTACAATGCATATGTTCCTGTATATGATCTAAATCATACCTAATTTGTAAGTAGTACATAAATGAAGTAAATGGCAAATAGTAAGGCATTTCCAATACAGGACTTACCTCCATAACTGTGAATTCATGGTTGATGAGTAGAGCTAAAACCGCGCACGGTACAAGCAAAAACTCAATCCTAAAGGTGTCGTGGTTGTGGTCGTATGTAGCTTTGAACTTCACGTACATCAAATAAATCGTAGCGAATGAGGCAGAGATGAAAACAAACTTCATCACAGTGTTATACGCAGACACATACGTCGTCAGCAGGTCCAGGTACCGAGTCGAGTAAACTATCGTGAAGAGTATCTGACTCTTGCCGGAGATGCCTGAAATTACACGAAACTTAACAACGTCAAGCAGTCAGCGACATGCCGGCATTCCACAGCCCACCAGACTTACCAGCGCATGATCTCGTTTTCCATATTTTCAGTAACAATATAATAATTGCTAAAAGGTGAGATAGATCACCGAGCAAGCGGAATATGTTCATTTTTCAATAGAGCTAGGAAAAATCAGTATCTCACAGCGCCGCGTACACTATCATTGAATTGAAGCAAAAATGACGTGGCTTTTTGACATGACAAAATTGACATTGATTGATATTTTGTACAAACATTAGTGCTGCCCTCCGGTGCGCGCCGCTGGCTTGTCAATTTATCTAAAAATTTTCAGTACAACACTAAAGTAAGATTTTTGACAGTGACTTTATAATAAATGTGACAATACGTTTGGTGCTTCAGTCAGGCTTCCTTCTGTCTGTCTGGTTTTTTTGGCTATTTCATTCAAATCAAATGAACACAGAAAGCACCACGTTGTTGATTCAATTGAAGGTTATAAATAAATTTTATTTAATGAGGAACAGTGAAAGTAGGTAATTTTTTGCGATAAAGTCACTGGCACACTTGTGAAAATGGTGCGACATAACAACCAACTACCTAACAACCTCACACAACTTCAAAACTTGATCAAGAGGGATCCGGAGTCTTACAAAGAAGAGTTCCAGCAACAATTGGCTCATTTTGATACAACTCTGGAGATATTCAACTTGAACCCCACGCAATACAACAAGAAATTAGATGAGCAGTCTATGTTCCTCGCGCAAGTTGCGCAATGTTTCCTAGAAGAAATGAAACAATTTCCTCAAAAGATTGTTGACATTCTGAAAACCCATAATACTATCCTCCACAACGATATGCGGCTATCATTATGTAAGTGCCTAATTCTACTGAGGAACAAAAATTTTATAACACCATTTGATTTATTGGGGTTATTTTTCTCATTGCTGAAATGCCAAGACAAATATTTGAGAGATTTTCTAAAAACTCACATCATAACCGATATCAAAAACATGAATATGAAGCACAAGGACATGAAGTTTAATTCAACCCTGCAGAACTTTATCTTTTCAATGTTAAAGGATTCTGATGCCAAAGCAGCCAAGTTGTCAGTTGATATACTTATCGAACTATATCACAAAAATATCTGGAATGACCACAAAACTGTTAACATCATTGCTGATATTGGATGCTTCTCAAAGATAACCAAAGTCATGGTGGCATCACTAAAGTTCTTTTTAGGCAGAGATGAAGAAGAAAAAGAGGAAAATTCAGATAGTGAAGAAGAAATTGACCCAAAAGATACAATGATGGCAAACAAATTCAATAAAAAGACACGAAAAAGAGAAAAAATGGTGGACAAAGTCAAAAAGATAGCCAAGAAAATGAAGAAGAAAAAACAGAAGGCCCCATCCTTTAATTTCTCTGCACTCCATCTCATCAACAACCCACAAGGTTTTGCTGAAAAACTATTCAAGCAGTTGGAATCTACCAACGAAAGATTTGAAGTGAAGCTTATGTCGTTGGATGTAATATCCAGGCTTATAGGACTGCATAACTTATTCTTATTTAACTATTATCCATTTATTGCCAGACTACTGATGCCACATCAAAGAGAAGTAACACGCATCTTGCAGTTCTCTGCTCAAGCTTCACATGAGCTGGTGCCCCCAGAAGTCATAGAGCCTGTCATGAGAGCTATAGCAAATAACTTCATCACAGAGAGGAACTCGACTGATGTTATGGCAGTTGGTTTGAATGCTGTAAGAGAGATTGGTTCTCGTTGTCCCCTTGCTATTGGAGAAGACTTACTAAGAGATTTAGTCCAATACAAAAGCTATAAAGAGAAGTCAGTCATGATGGCAGCAAGATCATTGATCCAACTATACAGGCATTCCATGCCTGAACTCTTACACAAAAAAGACAGAGGAAGACCAACTGAGGCATCTATAGAATTGGGAGGAAAGAAGTATGGTGAAGTGGATACTAAAAATTACATACCAGGCTCTGAAGTTTTGTTAGAAAAGGAAGAAATAAAACCAGCTGATAATAAGAAGAAGAATAAAAAGAAAAACGATGATTCAGATGATGAATGGGTAGATGTTGCATCATCTGATGATGAAATTAATATTTCAGACAGTGATGAAAGTGACAGTGAAAAAGATGAGGAAGAAGATAATAATAAAAATGAAGAAAATAAAACAAAAGATCAAGATGATACACTCAACAATACTAATGATTCAACCAGAAAAATACTGAAACCTAAACGCAAATCAGACCATAAAACCACAGAAGAGAAAGTCAACACTGCACGTGAAATTGCTATGGAGACAATATTTACAGATGAGGATTTCAAAAGAATTGAAGCTGCCCAAATCAAGAAAAATATAACCAACACAAAGAGAAAACATAATGTTATTGAAGAGGAACAGAATGAGTCCGGTGAGTTAGTACAACTCGCAGACATTGAAAACATTTATAAAAAAAGGAAACATGATAAAAATGCAAGAATGGAGTCTGTTATGAAAGGGCGAGAAGAAAGAGATAAGTTTGGATATAAGGATCGCAGGAAAAATATCCATTGCTCTAAAACTAATAGAGAGAAAAGGAAAACTAAGAGTTACCAAATGGTAAAACATAAAGCTAAGGGCAAAGTGAAGAGGTCTTTCAAAGACAAGCAAATCGCTTTTAGAAATTATTTGGTCAAGCAAAAGAAAATGAAATAATTAAAAGTTTATTTGCTGAATAACATTCTTTTATTAATTTATGGCAGTACCTAAGTCGACAGGAACATCTTGGTAGGTAGTTAAAAAAATAGCAATATATTCCCTCATTCGATTACTTATCAATCGATTTTCTCAGCTTAAATTGGGTATTTTTGTAATCTTAAAATAAATATCTGATTCAATACTGATAACACAGGCAATGCAGCTGATGAACTAGAGAGAAAGACACCAGTCAAAATTCTGCTCTACAATTTTTATAATGTTTGCAGCTTCATCGTGCTACCAGTAATATGTTTGTACTATTAGTTCTAAATAAATGAAATGAATAATTGTCATCCAAAATGAAAAGTCATAACCTCGGATTGATGTGGCTTTTATAAAAATGTGTGTTTTATTGGCTTCCGAAAATTGGGAATCTACTATCGATACTAATCTATCCACAATAATTGGGTGCATTCGTCTAATTTAATTTGTCTCTAATAAGTACAGAGTAGCTGCTACAAAATTATTGATACATTATTCAGAAAGTTATGCTGTCTACGCTGCTAGTGATACTGCATCACTAGAGTAGAGATGCGTTGCATTAGCATCCTAGTAGTCTGTGGAGTAGAGACAGCATAAATTTTTAGATTAACACTGTAGAAGTAGTCTCCGCGTGCCCCTTCTAAAGTCAGGCATTTTAATAGGTAACATTAAAATTTGACAATTCATCAATATTCAACAACGTAACCTTGTAACGGCGGGCATAAAATAATATATTTTTGCGTTTTGTTAGAACTGCACAATTGCTAAACTTTTTTCAATTACGATTACATATTTATTGTATTAATGACCGATACGAGTACGAGTTGTACCGAACTGACAGACGTCAAATATTATTAAAATGGCCTGACTTTAGATAGCTTGAATAGTTTTCTTAGGTATTGCCATTATATGACTAAAATTACCCCTAACGGAATTAAATCGTACGTCACTATATAATACAACAGATGATAAGGAATGTAAATAAATTAAACACATAATGAAAATAATGTATTTATTTATAGTACCATAACAAAAGGTAAGTAACATAACAAAAGATAAGTAACTTATCAGAAGAAATTTATATAAAACAAGATTACCTATAAAAATTGTGAGATTACTAGTCAGAACTGTTTTTTGTGTAAGCAAAAATATATGAATCAATTTTATTATTATTATTAATCGCGTTTATAATTTATGACAGCTAAACGAAACTACGCAAAATGTGAGAGCGTGTTTAGGTCTATCTTTTTCTTTCACTGTCGTATTTTTAGTTGACATTCCTTGTGACATAAATAAATAATAATATAATTAGTACCGATACCTGTCTATTTAATGGTAATGAACCAACCTAAAGCAAGGTTTGAACTATTGTGCTGTGCGCGCCAAGAGCGAGACGACACACCCCGATACTCCTACCCTAAATAAACCTTACTAGAAACGATTAACGGTCGACTATGGACGGAATAGTACAGTACGGAGTAAAAGAATCAAAGGAATCAGATCGGATGGCGGAGTCGAAATAAGTGAATAAATTCACTTTGAGGAATAAAGACAAAGGTCATTAGATAGGTGTGACAGACAAAAAAATGGTTACACGTAAGGGATGCAAGATCAATAGTTCTGTCCCGTTCTGTCTTAGCCTAAGTTGTCTATCGCTCGTTCTTTCTATTTGTAGTGACGTCATCGACGCTATTTCAGCGTCGCTACTAGGAGTACTAGGCCTAGCATAGCGATTTCCTTGTCGACTCTTCGAAGAGACGACAAGGCTCTGTCGAGTTTCTAAAACTATCGGTTTCACGAACCCCTCTTAAAGTTTCCAGGTGACAGCGAACCCCTTAACTAACTAATTAAATACCCCCCCCCCCCCCCCACCCCTCCAATAAAATAATAAAATTGACTGTCGAAGAAAATATAATTTTTATTTCAATATAAGATAACAAATAAAGTGCCAAAAGAAATATCTTTTTAATATTAATGTGATGGGTGTGCTTATTTCTTGTCGCAAATGAAGTCAATTTTAGGAGTAATTTTGGACAATTTTAACCTGAATTCTGACTCGGTATCAAGTCGATTTCTGTAAGTATTTGGATTTTGCCGTGACGGACGGTGTGAAAACCCACTCTCACATAAGTATGTTGTAGCAAAAGGTAAAAGGAAATTCACCACTGCGTGCGAGTTCGGGATACTCTTCCTGTCTAGCTGCCCCAAAATCTATCAAAGATATCCTTTTAAAATCAGCTTGAAGAGTTTCATCTACGGACATTTCTAATAATGACTCCTGTTGTTTAATACTCAAATTAGAATTTATGCTCTCGTTCGTGACCGCAAATGGGTTACGAATCCAGCCATCTTTAGCATTATCAATATCCGGAAAATGCCTTTTCAGTTCGTCGGAGAGCTGAGAACGATGAAGAACAGTTACAGCCCATATTTTGAAATCCACGGATAAGGCGTTCGTCGTGATAAATTCATACAACATTCAAAGACATTTGATCTCTAGCAAGTTTTCAAAATTCTATTTTTTTGTGCGTTTATTATGTCCTGAAATACACTGCACGTGGAACCTTGCATCGAAGCATTCATTTCATTGAGACAAGAAAAAATGTCAGCTAAATAGGTTTCTCTTATAAGCCAGGTTTCATCTTCAAATCGGAATTTAAGGTTGAAGTCACTGTCGCGAGAGCGAGCGACGAATTCAGTCGCGCGCGCGCGTGCCACCATGTGTGTCGCACGTGCTTGCCAGTCATCAAGCCACCATTACGTAAATTTTGTCGCGTACCCTACTTTGAGAAACCCTGTTCTAAGGCATAGAGGCACATCGACGCATGTCGTAGACTGAGAATAATTTTTCATATATTTTTAATATAATTATTACATATTTAAATAAATATACTTAATAATTATTATAATTTAATTAATTAATAGAATATTTAAAAAAAATTCTCCGTCTACGACGCATCTGGACAAACTCAGAGATGTCAAAGTCAAAGAGAATACAAGCATACGGTCAGTCATCTGTTTTGTTTGACTGACTGACCCACTCACTACGCGATCGAGCCTGTTTTAGATGACCACTCACAGGATTGATTTGACTCACTCACCCACAGCGTTGCCAACCGTACGAGTAATCTCGTAACTTTACGACATTTATTAGCGTCTCTATACGAGATACGAGAAAAATAAAAATCTCGTACATTTTTACGAGATTTTAACAATGTTGCCAATTACAAGCCAATGCAAATGCAGACTGTGAACGAATTTTCAGTAAAACCAATTGAAATAAAAAAAGACCTGCAAAACCGTCTTATTACAGGCACAGTGAATGGTACACTCTTAGCTGCTGATAGTAAGGCCCAAACCGCCAAGGAAATTTCGCTCAGCAAATATATTCCAGAATGACAACTGAAATTATATTACAAATTGAAAATATATATATATATAACGAAGACGATATAACCAATATTCCTGACATTTTGTATTAGAAAATATAACTATTATATATAACTATGTACCCGTAGTACCTAATATTATTCATTTTATAAGTGAATAATTTGTATTCTTTTTAATGATCCAAGTTTAATTAAAACATGAATCACAGTAATATTTATTTCATTGGACAACGCCAAGCTAAAGGAATATATACCTACTTAATTCTAGCCAGATATTAGTTTTATTATACACATAGTTTTGGTCAAAGTCGTGGTCTCCGAATAACATTCACATCACGAAATTTATCTGGATCGAGATCAGAAGCCCCGCCCGCTGCTGCTGCGCTGCAAAACTTACCTGTTTATATATTCTATGTCTTTATACTTTTACGAGATTTTTGGCACCCCTGGTACGAGAAAATAAGATCGGAACCTGGCAACCCTGCTCACCCATCACATTCACTCACTTCACATCATCCCATTGATTCGGTCTCAAAAACAAAACATTGTTTGTTTGTAATTTGTTAAAAGCGTCAGAAATGTTGAAACCAAAAGCTCTTACTCAAGTTTTGAGTCAAGCTAATACAGGTGGAGTGGAAAACACATTGTAAGATTTTTCATGTAAACACGATAAAAGAGTTGTAGCTTTTAGAATAGTTTTTTATGCCATGAAATTTTCTTTTAGATTGCTCAATCACCAAGGGGCCCTTCTTGCGTATTCTGGTTACAATGACAAAGACGCAAGAGTCACAGCAGCAATCGCGAGTAATGTATGGTCTGCATACGAAAAACAAGGAAGGAATGTATTCAAGGAAGACAAGCTACATTTCATACTTGTAGACTGCCTCAATGGAAAGATAGCCATAACACAAGTTGCGAACTTATTACTGTGCCTATATGCCAAGGAAACTGTGGGTTTTGGAATACTAAAAGAGAAAATAAATGCCATAGCGCAGTACCTTGAAGGGCCATTAAAACAAGTTGCTACATCATAACATTTATTTTTATGACTACATACTTAAAACCGGTTAATGTTTTACCTATGTTTATAAGTAAATTATATTAAATTTATATAACTCTGTAAAAACTATAAGTTTGATTATAATATACATATTATTGTATGAATTTCAGTTTTATAAATATCCGAATTGATAAATTTAAGAAAGACTAGAATGCTTGAGAGCAAAATAAACTACACACACTCATAGCTGCACACATAGGAAAACCACTACTTTAGAGCAAGAAATAAATAGTAAATACAAAAATCCAAACTTTTACAGGTAGGCTTCCCATTAGTTCAACAATATATCCTAATAGCACCCTATAAATATAATAAGTCCTATGTAAGATGAAGTGGGAAGCTACTATTTCACAGACCTCCCTAAATTTTAAAGTGGTGAATGAGGAGATGGTGGAACCATAATTACTATAAATAGTTGCCAGCACGCAGTCAAAATTCGACTTCTTAATAAAATGGTTTTTTTAGCTTAATTTTAGCATTCGCCTCTCCTTCCCCATATAAACTTTAACTGTACCAAATCTCACACTCTTTGCATACAAGCTTAAAAAAGACAAAATTTTCTCTTCACATTAATTTAATGCATGTACAATGAAAATTTTGTTAACTTTATTTAGTACCCAAAAGGAAGGTACTAATAATATACCTACAGTACTAGGCCATAAATCAAGGAAGTTACATAAATAGCGTCGATCGAGCTTTATGAAAGACTATCGGCCACCTTCGTATTTGTAGAGCGTCGTTCCTGCCGCACCAAACGATATATTTTAAGAGCTGTTACAACACTTTCCTTGATTGGAAAATTTAAATCTTTAAAAGGAGGATTTTCCACTAGGTACAGCATATTTTAGTGATTTAAAATTTTTGGCAACACGTAGTATACTATTTTTGTTACAAACGTACATTCCACACCTTTTGTGACTGTCTTTTTCTAAAGCTCAATTAGTCTTATTTTCTCGCTCTACCTTAGTTTAAATAAATTGTATTTACTTAAATAAAAACGGGAAATAGTAGTCACGCGTGTCTACTATTATGAAGTGTAAGAGCACGCCACGTCTAGGCTATTGGTATATAGATATATAACAATGTGCAAAATATTAGGACGCAGCTTTGCATGCGTGGTTTGTCAATAAAAACATTACCCTCCTACTACACAGTCGATTAAAAAGTAGCTTATGTCGTAATCCCGGTCATAATTGATCGAGCGAAGCGAGATCTCTAAAGGAGGGTTCCTATATCCGTCGGTAACCGACTACGCCCCGTATCTCCTTGAAAAAGTGTCAAACTTTTGACAGGTTTTCAAGGAGAAACGAGTCGTAGATGGTTACCGACGGTTACTATATCCGTCGCGACGGATATAGAAACCCGCCATAAATCAACTTATCATAATAACTTTCGAAACATTGATCCGATCATCGTGAAATTTAATCCGTAGGTAGATAGGTAATGATGGCACAATTTTGGTGTGATTAAATGGACTAAAAATATTAGGGAGTTGTTGAGACATTGGGATTCAAGAGGGGTAAAAAAAAATTAAAATCAGGCTAACTGGTCAAGTGGGACGTCAAATGAAAGGTATTCATTAGTACATTTAGACTACGTTTTTTTTTTAATTCTTTGTAGATTTTTAGTTATTAGCCATAATAAAAACTAAACTTTGACAAAATTCACAGGGTACACCAGTGACCCCACAGTGCTGTAATTTAGTATGCGTGTGGCTTAAGTGACACAAATATAGGCAAAAGTCTGAAATCCCGAATAACTGCAATTTGTACCCCAAAAAAGTAACGAAATAACATGAACTCCCGTTACTTGTAATTTGAATGAAACTGTAGGTCAAGTTAGCTGGAAATTTATTTCGTGACACTATTTTAATAGTCAAAAATTACAAATAATATTTTTTTGTTTTAATCGGGGACTCGTTTTCGTCCAACTTACCTCAGTGCCTTAAGACGAAAGTCTTCAATCAGTGTGTGTTACCAGTGATGACATATGGAACCGAGACGTGGTCCTTCACTATTGGCCTTATGAATAAGCTTAAGAGTCGCTCAACGAGCTATGGAGAGGGCTATGCTCAGGGTTTCTCTACGGGATCAAATCAGAAATGAGGAGATACGTAGGAGAACTCAAGTCACCGACATAGCCCGACGGATTAGCACGTTGAAGTGGCAATGGGCAGGCCATACAGCGCGCAGAACAGATGGCCGATGGGGCCGGAATGTTCTCGAATGGAGGCCACGGACCGGCAAGCGCAGCATAGGACGTCCACCTACAAGATGGGCAGACGACTTGGTAAGAACCGCAGGTCAGCGTTGGATGCAGGCCGCTTCCAACCGCAGTTCCTGGAGATCAATGAGGGAGCCTTTGTCCAGCAGTGGACGTCCTATGGCGGATATGATGATGATGATGATCGCGAGATCTCAGTTCGGGGCGAACCACTAGTCTATCCACATATGAGGGAAGTAAGGGGATAGGGCGAAGGAGCGTGGCCCGTGTCTCAACAACAAGACCAAATTATCATGTCCGTCGAAATCGGGCACTAGTCGCGCTTCTTCTGTCTCAGACAAATTCACTCAAAATGCCAAGTTATGCTGTGATTACATGCAAAAATAGGAGTAACAAAGTGAATTACAGCAAATATGGGATATCGTTCCACATGTAAGTACTCAAATTTACTTGTTTTTATACGTTTTATCTATTAAACAATCACAAGGCTAAAATTATTTTCAACGTCGTCAGTCAAGTTTCAAATCGGTGCGAAAAGCATTTCATATTCATTGTTTGAAATACATTGCTGCGTGTATGTTAAAACGAGTAAAATCCAAAAACAAAAGGCGCAATGGAATACCTATATATCTAACGATACTCTCGATACCACATTCGTTGCGTGGTACGGCCACTGTTTTCTGCTGTGAGTTAGTGATGTACTAGTTAATTGTCAAATGAATTTGCCGATACCTTTACCAAGACCGAACTAAAATAAAACTTGATGAGTAATTAGATGAACTTTGAAAATAATAAAAGTAATAATATTCTCAAATAGTTAAAGAAGGGTTGTAATGTAGGTTTCTTAGGGAATTGTAATTCGATTCAATAGTAAAACTTAAACTTAAAAAATTAGAAACGGTAAGGCTTTACTACTTAACCAAAATCACAAACCCCACTATTTCAAAGCATCAAGTACTAAGTAAATATCTGTAAAATGTGTTGTAAAATTCGTTTTTTTTAAACGACTCGCTCTTGACCGGTTGTGTTTCTTTTATACAAGATAATAAAAAATATTTTTCGACTTTCTACTTGTGCAGTTGAGTATTTATTTGATTTCATAAAAAAATCCTAAATCATAAAGTTAAGATTGGATGTGGACGGGATATCTCTCAAAATGCTAAGATATCGATCACACTTTATCGATAATGTTAATCCCTAGTGTATGCCTAAGTTTTTATGGTAGTGTGACGTACGAGTGGTACGCATTAATAGGATGATTTGTTAGTGTGAGTTATACTAGAAAAAAACATAGCTTGATCTCTGGGACAGCTGTCAGTAAAATCGCGCCTATGAAGTTCTGAATTTAACAGTACGGACAAACGTACCAGTCAATGTCATACTTTATGGGCATGCTGAGCTATTTATAGTGATGAGCGATGAATCATCGTGACCACAGACTATAAACTATCGATATTTTGTGTAAAACTTAATTCAAAATTAATTTATCATTCTTGAGACTGCCTCCATATCACTGCCAGTATAATCCGATCGAGCCCAAGTAAAAGGTTTGTTTGCTTGAATTTCAGTTAGATAGATTATTTATGTTTAACTCCTGTATAATTTATGATATTAAAATATGTTTTTCTTTCAAGGTTACGCTGCTAGACATAACACAACACCGCCTTTCACGGCTAATAAAATGTTGCAGTTACTTAACACTGCGGTTGAAAATGTATCTGTAGAAGATTGGAAAAAGGTAGTTACCAAATGCAGAAAATTAATGGAAGAAGATTGGGAGCGGGACGTTCGATTTGATAATATTTGCGAACAAGAGTTCATTATAAATTTACAAGATTGCTCTAGCGATTCTGAAAGTGATTCGGATATTGATTTGAGGCGTACTCCTTTGGAATAAATAAATGTACCTATGTATTAAAATATTCGTTTCATTTTATTACCCAAATCATAATACATATAATCCAATATATATATAATTATGGCAGACAGCCTTCGTGGCGAAGCGGTAGTGAACACGACTGTTGCGCAGGGGGTCGCGGGTTCGATCCTCGCTCGAGAGCAAATATTTGTATGCATGAATATGGGTTTTTGCACTGGTCTGGTCGTGCCTCGGAAAGCACGTTAAGCCGTCGGTCCCGGCTGCCATACGAATATCTAATGGCAGTCGTTACGGGTTGTTGGAGCCCTCAAAAGTCCAACAATTGGTCTTACTGCAAAGCTTCTATCGATAATTACTATCGATATTTTTTTCTGTATCATAACAACCCTAGGAATGTCAGTTTAACAAATGTCGCAGAGATCAAGCTATGTTTTTTCAAGTATAGTCAAGTAGCCAACACTAGTGCTATGTACGTTCAGTGTGTGTGTTGCGCGAGTTAATTTTTTTTTTGTATTTAGTATGCTTTATTACCTCATAAGAATTAACAATTCACTTACTGAGATAAACTTATACTAAATATACATTTACTGATGCCAAAAAGCGTATTGATACAAAATAACAATAAAATTTAGACTATATAAACATAAAACTTACGAAAATTACATTAAATTATTAAGAGGGTAGTTGCACAGTAAGCGGTGCAGTCGCTTATCGTTGAGCGCAAAACAAAGAATGTTGACTAAGGCCTGGGAACACAGTGATAGGCGGTAGCGTTTTTATGAGCGGTTCTAGTAATTAATGAAAATAAATAGATTTGTAAACAATTATAAGAACAGAGGCTATGAAAAGTTCTTCAATATATGTTGCTTTAACAGTTTCTTAAAAATGTTAAAAGATTTTGTTTCTTTAATGTCTTTCGGTAATTTGTTGTACATTTGTGCCCCTTCAAACATTATAAATTATCGTACGTAAGCTTTATTTGTAGGTGTAGGCACGAGGGGGAAATTCAGGGACACTGGTTTCTTGAGAATTCGTATTATCAGCCTGTCTCCTTATTTCTCATGTCTGTGAGTGTATCTATAACCCACCAAATTTCATTGAAATCGGACCAGCCGTTTAATCATGAAAACGTAAGAGAGACATAGGTAGTTATTTTTAATTTATAATATTCACATGGATATTGATTACTTAGATACAAACTTCATTCATATACATTGCTGACAACAACTCTTTGCAACTCCTGAAACAGTTTGTGTTTTTCTCTCTTGTGCACTCTTAGCTCATGGCTTAGCAATTTTTTCCTGTAAATGAAATATCACAATAACAAAAAAGCTGATCATAATTAAGTTTTAAAAATACTGGTAATTTTTAACATTGCTTACCTAGTGCTAAGATCTCGACCACAAATGGAACAGCGGTATCTTATATTCAGATGGGCAGAATCATAATGCTCTTGCATTACTCTCTGCTGACGAAAGAGCTTCTTACATTTGGTACACTGCAAAGAGATAAAAACAACTAGGTATGTATTGCCTTTAGTACTGGATCAGCTAGTCCAGAGTTAATGTGCTATCTTACCTCAAACTTTTTACCGTCATGCATAAGCTGATGCTTCCTGAGATTACTTGGATTAGTGAACTTAGCAGGACACTTGGAGCAGAGGTACCGATGTTCGCCAGTGTGGACTCGCATGTGGCAAACCAGATATGATTTTCTCTTGCCCTTGTAAGGACATAGGTCGCAAGAATACTCGAAAGTTTCCCTGTGCACCTGTCTGAAAACATTTTATAAATTATTTAGTTGTAATCATTTTCATATCAGTGAAAAGACATAAACTACTAAACTTAGGCCTCCCCATATTTCCCGAGCGACCGATCTTGTGCGGCCTGCCAACAGGTTCCAGCAAACTTTATTAGGTTGTTTTTCCACCTAGGGGGTGTGAATAATTTAACTAAACATGTGGGAGGTTGCAGAGATATTAGGGTACAAGAGCGTTCAAATGCGATGCCAGGTGGTTAAAAGGTCTTTGTCAGTGCAATTCAAACCCATTTTAGGGTTCCGTAGTCTATCTCGGAACCCTAATAGTTTTACCATGTCCGTTCGTCTAGTCTGTCGGTCACCAGGGCACTAGTTCAGATGCCTTCTCCCATACAATTAACCTCGACCGTTTTTTCGGGGTATTTGCTTGCAGGGGCGCTTTATGCCGTTCTCATCACTAGACTAGACGCATTTACCGTAAATCATAGCTAGATTTATTGGTTGCGGCATGGACAGTACACTGGACGCGCAACTCGACCGTTCTCGCCTTTACCCTCTTGCCACGAACTAAGTATTTTTGCCAGGGTGGCGCAAGTCCTTATGAAATAAACGATTGTTTGTATGATATGTGCTTTCAATAACACTGGCGACTGTAACACTTTCAAATACAGAGAACGCGAAAATCCACTATACGCATTTTGTAACTACTAAATAAATTTGTGAAATATGAAATTTATTTCGGCATGTTAAAACAAACACTATAACGTATGTTGCGCTATTGCATAATGCTTGCCATCTAACCACAAATACTACTGTATTGGTGACGTCTCGAGATATCTCTTGTTGTCCCTTTCTAACCCAAAACCCGCAGCCATTTCCGAAAGAGGTATCAAAAATACAGCCTGCCTAGATCTACGGTAGTAGGTACTAGCCTACCTTATATCTAACTTTTGAGTTTAAAATAGGTAGACGTACTTACTAGGTAAAAAATATCCCTACTAGGTAGGTGCCTCTACATTAGCCATTCTTTCTTGGTCCAGTGTAGTACAAGCGATTGGTGTCACTGACTCGAATTATGATAGGTCGACAGACAGGTATTTTTGGCCTAACCTAGGTAGGTACCTACCTACATTAATTCGTCGTGTCACTCACTAGTTCTCTCTTGGTCACTGTGAGCTAGGTATGTACCTACGTCAGTGCAGTGATTAGGTTGAGATAAGTACCTAGGTATGACTTAGTGCCCAGGTGGCGTTTCACAAATGCCTACCGCTCAGGCAGTGACCAAGACTAAATCAGATAGGGTAGACGTGATCTTTGCAATGACTAGCTAAACTACAGAGAAAAATTTCAAAATAAAAAACAGCTGATGTAGTATTTTAAAAAATTTATTCAATTAAAAATGAAGTACTAAATCAATTTAGGTAAACTCAAGCTTTCCAACACACTTATATTAGGCTGTCGACTGATAAATTAACGTGAAAAAAGTAGTAGGTAGCTCTTACCTACTTACCCCAAATCAAGAGGTAAGTAGGAGGTGCCTTCACTTTATCAACGATAATTTGGCGTGTTTAAAAGTTCATTAGCTACCTACCTATGTACCTACAAAATATGTACAACACAGCTATCAGTTAGTTACGCAATTTAATTAGGTATTTACAGAATGTACAGTTACACAGACACTTACACAAGTTACCTAATACAGTTATTATCACAGATAGGTATAGCTACACTATTTTATTCACAAAAGTTGTTGCACGTACCTACTTGCCTTCTTGCTCTAGGCAAAGCATAGCACGGGGAAAGCAATGCACAAGAACTCGTGCCAACACGTGATTCTGTCACTTCGCACCACATTAAAAGCGTTCACAATTCGCGTTCTAAGTTATAAGTCACTTTCTATTGTATGGCCATCGTCAGTCTATTGTATGGCCATAGTTCTTTACCCTACCCTACAAATAAAAGTCTAAGGGGGTTAAGTCCGGTGAGCGTGCGGGCCATGCAACCGGCCCTCCGCGCCCAATCCACCGATTACCATAAGCACTGCCCAGGGTATTCGCGCACTCGCCGATCGTAGTATGAAGGCGCGCCATCGTGCTGGTAAAGCATCCCTTGTCTTCAACATCTTCCAAGGTCCGTGCTGCAGCAGACACAAACAAAACCGCATTCTGGTATCGTAGTCAGGATTCCAGAGCTCCTGCACCGGTGTAAAACTATACGGGTGCTGGACTTCCTGCCTAAGACTTCGCAGGTCGTCGCAGGTGCTCGCCAGCGAATCCTCTTCAAAGAATTCCAACACCTCCTCGAAGCGCGCTGAATAGCGAGGTGGCCTGCTCGCCTCAACACGGGTCTGGAATTCGCCGCTCTCCCTGTGCCGTTGAACAGCACCCAGTGCGCGTGCTGTGCCGGATTCCGTGCCATATCTGATAAAAGTAGTGCGCTCTTGACAGGACCACATTCCGTGTAACACATTGTCATGTTCAGCTACTCCTGATTGGAGTACCTGTAGTTAAACATCGCAATTTTTCTAATTCCGTCCGCACAATTAGAAATGAAAGCAACTACTGATTCAAAATAATAATTGCGCTAACGCCGACACGCGCCAAACTGCCCGCACTAGGACAGGGAAATACAGGGAATGCAATAGCGGATAGGTATCAATACCGGTTCTGACTTTCGGTTTTGGACGCCAATCTGAAATTGGATTAGCTAGTTAGATACACAGGTCGACCTAATAATAGCTTATTGAAAACATAGATCAAAACCGAACTAGTTTTACAAAACACGCGTAGGTCAACCTGTCTTAAAATTTGTTAGTAGAGTAGTGCTCTCTGTGAAAGAGTTTGTCCGGGAAAGTACTACCATCATACCCATTTCTGCTGGAAATTATAAACTCGCATTGTTGTGTTCCGGTTTGAAGGGTAAGTGTATCGGTTAAATTACAGGCACATGAGACTTAACCTTTACGCCTCAGAACTGTGGAAACAATGTAGTGTAATTATTGATCGAGCGAAGCGAGATCTCTAAATCAACTTGGGCAAATCGGCGTTGTATGTATGTATGTTTGTCCGAGAATAACTTTTGAAGCATTTATCCGATCATCGTGTAATTTTATACATAGGTTGGTAGTGATGGCACAATTTTGGTGTGACTAGTTTAATTAGTTTAATTTTTGTATTATACGTTATAATAGAAATTATATGTATATATAATAGAAAAATTAAATCCAAACTAGTCACATGCCAGATAACAATGGAACGGAGTGTACTAAAACTAAGAAGGATACACAGAGTAAAAAGCGAACAGATTAGACGAAAAACTAAAGTTATAATATGCTCTAAAATTAAAGTGGAAGTGTACAGGGCATATAATGAGTCGCACAGATAAAAGATGGACTAGAGACAACTATGTATATGGGAGAGGACGTCCTAAAAAAAGATGGATAGAAGATATAAAATCTATTGCAGGAAGTGAATGGAGAAAGAGAGCAACAGACAGAGGCCTGAAGCAAGCTGGAGGCCTATACCCAAGAAGGGGTTCCGATCATCGGTGATAGAAACAGCAGCGATTGTGATTGAAAAAAAATGAATGAAATGAAAAAAAAAAAAATTTTTGTATAATATATATGTATAAAGAATTATTAATTACTATCTATTAGAAGTGATATGTATAAATTTATTAATAATCATTGTAATGAATTTAATTTAAGAAATGCATGTATTAGTAATTGAAGATTGGAAATAAATGGGCTTTATTATTATTATTAAATGAGCTAAAACGTTGGGGGGTTGTTGTGATATTGGGGTTCTAAATGAGACTATCAGGTCAAGTGGGACGTCAAATGAAATATTCACTGGTACATTTAGACTACGTAATTATTTTTAGAAAAGTTTTTATAGTCTTTGAGTTATATTAGCCATAATAAAAACTGAACTTTGACAAAATTCACAGGATACACCATTGACCCCATGGTGCTGTAATTTGGTATGCGTGTAGCTTAATTGACACAAAAGGCAAAAGCCTGAAACCCAGAATAACTGCAATTTGTACCCCAAAAAAAAAACCACTTAACATGAACTCCCATTACCTGCAATTTTAGAAAAACTGTAGGTCAAGTTAGTTGGTTATTTATTGTGTGGCACTATTTTGATTGTCACGATGATCGGATCAACGCTTCGAAAGTTATCCTCGGACAAACAAACATTGTAACGATGCTTTTAGTCTCGTTACACGAATTCTGTTTTGGAGATGTATTTGACTGGATTATTGGGCAGTAGTGTTGTAGTGGTAAACATTGTTTCGGTTCTGACGTTTTTGTTAGGTCTTTGACACTGATAGTTCATTTGTTGTCATGCGGTCATTCACCGATTTTTTAAAGATCGATTTCCGATTCGACTGTTTCAAGAAATCTTTACCGCATCACTGTTTTTGGAAGAAAAAAAAAACACATTTCTCTCTGTCACAATGTCGTAATGACGTGTTTTATTTTTCAAGATTTGTTTTATCAGATTTAATCTCCAAATTTTAGGGAGGTTAATCATGTTTTGTGTTGGAAATTTGTTCGTAAGGGCCTGGTTATAATGCCGGTCTAAAAATTTTAGAATTCGGTAAGTATTTGATCTCTAGAGAAGCCATGATGTGATCGCACGTCCGAACAATGATCTTATTCGAGTTATTTTGTATTTTTCACAGATTTCAAAGATGTTTTCTTCGTATTGGATCTTTGAACGTTATTGCTCGGTAAGCAATTGAAAATTATTTGATTTTAGGTACTCTAAGAAAGTAATTGTAATTCTAATATTTAGTCTCATTGTTCCAGTTTGAGACGAGTCTTTCGGGTAACCCTACGGTTTAATTTTCACTGGTTTTCTTACCTATTATTTGGATTTAATTTAATTTACCTAACTCATTGGAAACCCCACGTTTTGGAGGACAAGATTTTCAATTGGAATTTACAACTTCACCCTAGCTAATTAGATTCTAATTAGAATACACTAGGAGTTAAACCTTTATACTAGCCTTCTGCTAATTTATTTTTTATTTTTATTGGATTGCAATAACGACAGTCAACCGCAGTTTACAACTTTGTTTAGTTTTTAACCTCCGGCACCGTAGTTTCTAGGCTCTACTGGTTTAATTAATAAGTAAATTTAACTTCACATTGCCGCATACAGAGTTCAGATTACCACGGGCAAAGACTTACAATAAACTCTAAAAATGATATACAATCTTTCATTAGCCTCCCCGGCCTTGTGATTAGAAGCTCAATCTCTTCGGCAGATTTATCCAGGTAATTTGTTTTTCAAAATTCAAGTAGGCATGGCTCCCGATATTTGTTTTTGTATTTTATTTTGCCTACCTGTATCTTTATTAGTTAGATTCACTTAGCCAAGAAACCAGAAATTAAATTCACCCACCTCATTATTATTATATATTATATTTTTTTTTATATTGCCGTGGGGCGCCGGCAATAGAATGTTGCCCCTCCGCTCTTGCCCGTGGATGCAGTAGGAGTCTGCTAAGGGATACCTCTGAAAGATGGGCAGCAGCGTCTTTTCAATACCTATACTGCGCTCGCCAACCCGCCTGCCAAGCGTGGCGAGTATGGCAACAACCCCCTTATGGATATAGTGCAACATAAAACCAGGCCCCGAGTCCCCGGCGGCCCCGCTAATCCTGGCTACGGTAGCAGTCACGGTAACGGCGGGGTGCTAAGAATCCCCGGGAGACGATCGGCTACCAAACCCTACGACGACCACTGGCCCTGGTAACACACAACATCCGCACTTTGAGGACAGACGAAAAGATTGTTGAGCTGGAAGAAGAAATTAGTAGATTACACTGGGACATTTTGGGGTTATCAGAAGTCCGTAGAGAGGGCGAGGACACGATATCCCTTAAGTCTGGTAACCTGCTATACTACCGGGAGGGCGAACAGTCCCAAGGTGGTGTTGGGTTTCTCGTTCACAAGTCACTCATCAACAACATTATCACCATCGACAGTGTGTCGAGCAGGGTCGCGTATCTGACACTCAGAATATCTAAGCGATATTCGCTGAAGGTCGTTCAGGTATATGCGCCGACCTCTTCACACCCAGATGAAGAAGTAGAGTCTATGTATGAGGACATCAGTAGAGCCATACATACGAACAAAACTCACTTTATTGTTGTTATGGGGGACTTCAATGCAAAGCTCGGCATGAGAAGCGATGATGAGTTGAGAGTGGGGCAATTTGGATATGGGCAACGGAACCCCAGGGGACAGAGGCTGGCCGATTTTCTGGAGAAAGAAGGACGATGAATTCTTTTTTCCAGAAGCCGCCTCACAGGAAATGGACCTGGATGAGTCCCAACGGTTCCACGAGAAATGAGATTGATTTCTTCTTGACCAACAAGAAACGGATATTCAATGATGTCTCTGTGATTCACAGGGTGAAAACCGGCAGTGATCACCGAATTGTTAGAGCCACATTGAATATGAACGTTAAACTTGAAAGGTCCCGTTTGATGAAATCTACACTCCGACCCACTCGCGCACATATCCAAAACCTCGAGAGCTTTCAACTCGAACTTGCAAATCGCTTTGACTGTCTAGAAGTGGATGCATCAGTGGACGAGATCAATAACAGGTTCGTAGAAACCGTCCATACGGTGGGGTCCCGGTTCTTTAAGACCCCCCGTACCAATAGACCTCAGAAACTCTCTGATGACACCCTTAACCTCATGGCTGAACGACGTTCTTTGCGACTGCAGTCTCCCGATGATGCTCAGTCACATAGGCAGCTCAATAGAAAGATTTGGAAATCCTTGCGGCACGATATTCGTACCTTTAATACATCTCGTATTAAAGATACGATAGAGCGGAATAAAGGCTCCAAAGTGTTCGCGAGAGATAATTCTATTGGGCAGAGCCACATGACGAAGCTGAAGAGGGAAGATGGCAGCATAACGTCAAGTAAAGCGGAAGTGTTAAGGGAAGTAGAAGGGTTCTATGGACGGCTCTACGATTCGGTCACTAAACCTGTTTGCAGTGCGGCCAACGACCCAAGAGCCAAACTGACCCGACATTATACCGAAGATATTCCGGACATCAGCCTGTATGAGATCAGGATGGCCTTGAAGCAGCTTAAGAACGACAAGGCGCCGGGTGAGGACGGAATCACTTCAGAGCTTCTGAAAGCGGGTGGATCACCGGTACTTAAAGTCCTTCAGAAGCTCTTTAATTCCGCCTTGCTTGAAGGTACGACGCCAAAAGCATGGAACGGGGGCGTGGTGGTTCTGTTTTTCAAGAAAGGTGACAACACCTTGCTTAAGAATTACAGACCCATCTCGCTTTTGAGCCATGTTTATAAGCTGTTTTCGAGGGTCATCGCGAACCGTCTCGAACGCAGGTTTGATGACTTCCAGCCTCCCGAACAAGCCAGGTTCCGTAAAGGCTACAGTACCATAGACCACATACATACGCTGCGGCAAGTCATACAGAAGACCGAAGAGTATAACTTGCCGCTATGTCTCGCGTTTGTGGACTATGAGAAAGCCTTCGATTCGATCGAAACATGGGCAGTGCTTGAGTCTCTCCAACGATGCCGTATTGACTATCGGTACATCGAAGTGTTGAAGTGTTTGTATAAAAACGCCACTATGTCAGTCCGAGTACACGAACAGAGCTCGAAGGCGATTCCCTTAAAAAGAGGCGTAAGACAGGGAGATGTAATCTCTCCGAAACTGTTTACGACCGCATTGGAAGATGTCTTCAAGCTTCTGGAATGGAAAGGACTGGGCATCAATATTAACGGCGAATACATCACTCACCTTCGGTTTGCCGACGATATTGTGGTCATGGCAAAGTCGATGGAAGAGCTCAGCACGATGCTCGAAGGCCTCAATCGAGTCTCCCAACGGGTAGGACTTAAAATGAACATGGACAAGACGAAAATCATGTCGAATGTCCATGTCGTCCCTGCCCCAGTTATGGTTGAGAACTCGGCTCTTGAAGTTGTCGACGCGTATGTATACCTAGGACAAACAGTCCAATTAGGTAGGTCCAACTTCGAGAAAGAGGTCCATCGTCGAATCCAACTCGGATGGGCAGCGTTTGGGAAACTTCGCAACGTCTTTTCGTCCAACATACCTCAGTGCCTTAAGACGAAAGTCTTCAATCAGTGTGTGTTACCAGTGATGACATATGGAACCGAGACGTGGTCCTTCACTATTGGCCTTATGAATAAGCTCAAAGTCGCTCATCGAGCTATGGAGAGGGCTATGCTCGGGGTTTCTCTACGGGATCGAATCAGAAATGAGGAGATACGTAGGAGAACTCAAGTCACCGACATAGCCCGACGGATTAGCACGTTGAAGTGGCAATGGGCAGGCCATATAGCGCGCAGAACAGATGGCCGATGGGGCCGAAAGGTTCTCGAGTGGAGGCCACGGACCGGCAAGCGCAGCGTAGGACGTCCACCCACAAGATGGGCAGACGACTTGGTAAGAACCGCAGGTCGGCGTTGGATGCAGGCCGCTTCCAACCGCAGTTCCTGGAGATCAATGAGGGAGGCCTTTGTCCAGCAGTGGACGTCCTACGGCTGATATGATGATGATGATTATATATTTTTTTTATATTACAATTTGTCGCAAGATATATGCATACAACGGCGATTTGCCCAAGTTGATTTAGAGATCTCGCTTTGCTCGATCAAAAAAAAAGATTTTATTAAAATACAATCTGTTTAAACATTTACGTTAATACCGGCAAGGGGGGTATCACAAGCTGAACGACGAATGAATTGAATATTGTAAAAATATGAAAATTTAATCTATGAGCCCATTATTTGAATTTCTGGCTGGAATTTCCTTTAGGAAAGCTGTGCTAGGACTTTCATTTTTTTTTTCATGTGTAGATATGCATAAAAAAAGCCTAAATGTGAAGTGGCAACTTGCGCAACCTTATAGTTTTTGAGATATTTATTTTTGAAAATCCGTGATCGATTGCGAAATTCGCTCGGAAATCAGTGTCCAACCTTTCAGTTTGCGTTCTATCGATTATTGCGACATTAAATTGACATGACAGTGACAGATAATAGGGGTTTTTTCATAGATTTTGCATTTGTATTGGTGGAAATTTCGAATTTGGCAATGACATTGACATAAGTTTTACATTTTTATTGGCGGGAATTTCGACATTCTTTTACAAAGTTTACATTAGATTCGTTCACTGTTGGATGGATTTGGTACACTTCACTTACCTACCCGGTACGTGATAAATCCCGTATTTATAATAATGATATTATTAATATTTTTTTTTATTAATAAGTTATCTTTTGAACTATGAAAAATGGTACCTTCACTGAATCGAGACGGGGCACTCCAACTTGAGTAGGTTAGGTTCAAAAAGAGTGACAGAATCGACACGGAGCACCCCGACCCCACGTGGTCTTGTGCGTGACACCCCTAGTGTATATAAAGAGCGTGGGAGCCAGAAGGTCGCGGGAGGTCCTGAGGATGGGGTGTTTTCAAGTCCCCCCTCCCCCTATCCCTCTATCAAACTGTTCCTAAAGGAAATCCCTTCCGAATTACTTTCCAGTGCTTGAGATTATATTTTTAAAGTGATAATTTTTTGTCCAGGTTTTGTTTTTCATCATTTTACAAAAAACATCATTAACAGATCGATACCAGAAGTGCCATCTATTGAGATTTGATTGAACTAATTTTCTTTTCACAGAGGTGGCCCCATGATCGGGGTGAGCGCAAGTTCCGCTCGCATAACATAAAAAATTACGTGATGTATCCCGTATCTATAACAGTGATTGAAGTAAAAATACTTACAAATGGTTGGCTAGTGCACCAGAAGAGTAATATATTTTCCCACATTGATGGCAGGTATACTTGTTGGGGCGCAAATGGACTATATTTTTGTGCTGTGATAGATTTAGCACTAATTTACCACACAATGGACAGGGATGGTAGATACAGCTGTTTTGGTTTTTATGTTCAGTCATTTCTACCTGCAAAATAAAAAGGTAATTTAAATATGTACCTCACTGTAAAATAAATTCTATTGTCTACTAATTCTAGTTCATTAGTAGAATAACTCACCTTAGTGTCAAATTTTACATCACATCTTTTGCATTTGTGCTCTTTTAATTTCTTCTGTTTTGTTTTATTTCTCAGAGTTTCTTTGTCTGAACTAACTTTTTTTGATACTTTTAATTTTGAAGTTTTTAACAATTTCATTATGCGTCTATTAATATTCTTTTTAGATTTGGATGATTTCTTTTTCTTAACAGTTTTGCATTTCAACACTTTGCTCCTGGTAACAATTTCAGTGTTTTCAGCCTCTTCTGGTGAGCAAGTGACTTCATGATTGTCAAAATCACCAACAGATTCACTGTATTCAATTGAAGAATTTTGTATTGCCTCTCTCTGTTGTTTCATTTGATGGAGTATTAGTTCAAAATCATGTATCACCATGGGCTGGGAACTGGATGCTGGAACAAAATATAAAAATATAATTGCTTTGATCTGGCTAATACAAATGATTGTGTCTTGTGCCTGGTTCATACCTAAATGTGTTTCTGTTAATATTGTTTTACGAAAAATCATATCTGAAGCTTCACATTTTCTTTTAAATTGAAATGCTATTTTTAGTTCATCCAAACAACCTTTACAGACAAATTTTGGATAATAATCAGCCTCATTGATCTGAAACAGAGGGAAAATTGTAATAAAAAGGTAAAATTGTGTAAAATAAAGATTCTTCCCGCAATTCACTTATTTTCTGCTAGTTACACTAGAGTGAATTGGTATTTAACTGATGGGTGTTTTGTTTGATGAGGTAGGTACTCACTGATATATTTGCTACTGTTCTTATAGCACTCATTATTAGTGTGTCACCAATCTTGTTAGTAACAGGTATGTCTGCAGCATTGGTGCATACTCTGCATATCATATCACCATCAAATATTTCTTCCCTGTAAGATAAAGTAATAAAAACAGGAAGTGCTAGGCAAATTTTTACTACCTACAAGATTCCGCCTACGGCTTCACATGCATTGTTTGTCAATAAAAGCCATACCCAACTTCTGTGCAGTCAAGTAAAAAGTACCCTATGTCTCAATCCAGATCTTATTTTAATCTAGATACCAAATTTCATCGAAATCGGTCCAGCTGTTTAGTTGTGAAACGTAATAAAAGGATGGGGAAAAAGTCTTCGCATTATAGTATGTATGAACTTGTAATAAAATCTCTTTGGCTATACTATTTGTATCTGGCTGGTTTTGGTATCATTCCAAGTTTACATTTTAAAGGAGATAATTCCGAATTTAAATTATGAAAATGTGTGATTTTTATTTGTTTTTCGTACTGTAAAGATGAGTGAATCTAATGAAGAAATTCGATACGTAAAAAAGCAAAGCAAACCGCGAAAAAAATTGCGATATTTATGGACCTAGTGCAGTGTCTGTGAGAGTAGCACAAATTTGGTTTAAGCGTTTTCGATCCGGAAATTTTGATGTCAAAGATGCACGTCGCTCTGGTCGCCCTATTACGGATAAAAGTGATGCCATTTTTGAAAAAGTGGAGCAAGATCGGCATATCAGTAGTTACGACGTAGCTGAAAAACTGGGAATTGACCACAAAACAGTTTTGGCGCATTTGAAAAAAACTGGGTACACAAAAAAGCTCGATATTTGAGTACCCCACAAGCTCACTGAAAGAAACCTAATGAACCGTGTACTCATTTGTGATTCTTTATTACGACGTAATGAAACCGAACCATATTTGACGAAGCTGATAACTAGTGATAAAAAGTGGATCACGTACAACAAGAACGTGCGAAAAAGGTCGTGGTCAAAGGCCGGTCAGGCTTCACCAGACTGTGACGAAACCTGGGTTAACCCGCAACAAGGTGATGCTGTGTGTGTGTGGTGGGATTAGAAGGGCATTATTCATTATGAGCTGTTATCACCAGGCAGGACCATCGATTCTGAACTCTACTGCAAACAACTGATGAGATAAAAGCAAGAAGTTGAGAGAAAGCGGTCAGAATTAATCAACAGAAGGGGTGTGGTTTTCATCATGATAACGCTAGACCTCACACATCTTTAGCCACTCAGCAAAAATTAAGAGAGTTTGGCTGGGAGGTGTTAATGCATCTGCCGTATAGTCTTGACCTTGCACCTTCAGATTTCCACCTGTTTTGGTCTCTTCAGAATTCTTTAGGCAGTGTCAGGTTAACATCACGAGAGGACTGCCAAAACTACTTGTTGCGGTATTTTGATCAGAAGCCCCAAAATTTCTATAGCAATGGGATCATGTCTCTACCTACAAGATGGCAAAAAGTTATCGAATAAAATGGTACCTACATACTTTAGTTACATGTAAATAAACTATATTAAAAAATGTTTTGAATTTTCTTAAAAAATGTGAAGAAACTTTTTCCCCAACCTAATAGACAAAGAAATAGTTACTTTCGAATGTATAATTCAAATCATTAAAAAGTAGCCTGTTTGAATCCAGGTCATAATCAATTAACACACCAAATTTCATCGAAATCGGTTCAGCCGTTACGACGTGATTATGTAATAAACAAATATAAAAACTTTGAAATTTATAATATTAGTGTGATTAGCTGTGATATTAGTAATACTAATAACACATTAGGTAATTCTATATAATAATTCAACTGGTAATTTTTCAACTCTCTATGGGAGTTCTATAGTGAATCAAAGGATGGCTGGCAAATGTATTTATTGGAATTATTTTTTTATGAATGAGTTACCTTTCTTATGTGGTAAAATAAATAAAATAGATACTTGGTAATGGACTTACTTGTTTTGCAGAAATTCCTGTTTCACCGAGCATAAACCTGGATTTCGATGTTTTATTGATTTCCATAGCAAATATTCAGTCAATTGTACCATGGACATTTTAAGTTCAACTATTTATGTCTTTCCTTTGATAAAGTTTAGCAGTAGCATAGCAGTAACTAACAAAACAAATCCAAGCAATCATACAAAACAAAAACCATGTCAATATTCCTTCCAAGTTCCATTGTACTGTAATGATTGAAATGAATGAATGAAAAAAAGTAAAGTATAAAGTAGTAATGTACCACAGACTACTCACTGCCTGTCACCTTACTTTTTGAAAAGAAGGCTACTATGAAATTAAAAAAGGCTAAATTTGCATAAACCAGGTTTTAAAAATAGTGCAAGAAAGGGCTATAAAAAGCAATACAACTGGGCTATCAATAAAAAAACAGGTGGTAAAAACAGGCTCGCTAGTTATATAAAATTTCATAAAGGATTTGTTTTGGGCTAATTACTGAAAATGGAGTTCAACCACTAATTAACAAGTAACTTTTTAACAAAAATATAACTGCCTTCAGATAACAGAAAAAACAAACTACTGAACCTGATTTCGATGAAATTTCTATGGGACCAATCTGAAAGTAAACCCTTTCAAATAATAAAAGAATTTTCCAAATCGGTTGATAAATGACGGAGTTATGAGGCAACATACAAAAAAAGTCGAATTGAGAACCTCCTGTTTTTTTTTGTACAATATAATTGTAGTATATGAAACCATTTCAGCATTAGGTAATTAAGGCTTTATTCGTTAAAAATTCGACATCCATAGAATTTACATAATACTTTGTCGCCGATGACATTAGATTTATGGTCAAGTGGATTGAGGTTGTATATCACCAGAATCACCACATTCTCCCGTGGTTAAGAGGTGATATAGTCATGAAAATAAGTTGGTGGTCGTCGCTCTCTTGCTGAACGACGAGGTCCTGGGCTTTGTGCGTTACTAGAATCCGGAGCACTACTAGCTGGCTCAACAGGTACTTGGATATCTGATTCATTAATAGACTCTGCAGAAATCCAACTTGTATCCGATTCTGTTTCGCCATCTTCATTATCAGATGGGGCGTCTCCTGTAGGTGCTAAATGCCGATTTGAAACGACCATCTCTCATCCATTCTGGAGCCTGATGTGAGAATGCAGAGGATTGGCCTCGATTAACTCTACTTCCTCAACCATAGGGTCATATTTGCTTCTTACATTATTCCTCATTAGTGCTCTCTGCGCCTCTGTAAGCCAAGTTGGCATTGACTGTCCATTTAATGATCTGCGAGGATGTGTGAACATACGCTCATGAGGTGTACATCTAGTTGCAGTGCACAATAAAGATCTGATGGAGTGAAGCGACTGTTTGAGTACAGATTCCCAGCGGTTGATGGACAAATTTAATGATTTTAATGAAAGTTGTACAGTTTTCCATATTATGCCATTGTACCGCTCAGTTCGGCCATTTCCTTGGGGATTATATGGCGTGGTGTAGCTAGTAACTACGCCAATTCCGTGCAGAAAGTTCTTCAGTTCAGCTGATACAAATGCACCTCTGTCAGAGTGTACGTATGTTGGTATACCAAATACTGCAAATAAATCTGATAACTTCTTTTTAACAGTTTCTGAACTTAGATCAGAGCATGAGAACGCAAAAGGGAATCTGGAGAATTCATCTAATATAATTAGCATGTAACGGTTGCTAGTATCACATGGTAATGGACCCTTGAAGTCTATTGCGATTCTTTCGAATGGAGCAGTTGCCTTGATTAATGTGCCTTTCGTTCTAAGAAATCGTGGTTTTATCTCGGCACAGATTGTGCGGATCATGCACAATCTGTACTGAGATAAAACCACGATTTTAGCGTTAGTTGTATCTTGGGGTTAATAACATTGATTGCAGACTTCGCAATTTCTGTTTTAAGCGATTGAAATGCTTTTGTAGCTTCAGGCAATAATTTGCAAGCAATTTTATTTTGTCTGAGAATTTTGGAATCCTTTTTGAATAATGAGCAAAAACGCCCATAGTCCTTTGATGTGAAGCCCGGTCAACAGGTACCGGCATATCCAAGAGAGGACGAAGTCGCTCAGGATCCGGCTTGATTACGTTGTTGCAGATGTTTTAGCCTAGTAAATTTATTTCTGTTATTGAAAATTTGCTTTTAAGTAAGTTTAGAGTTAGATTGTAGCGAGTAGTGACTTCTTGAAAAATGCGTAATTTTTGGTCGTGATCAACCCGGTCATATCCACATACCGTGATGTCGTCTAAATAGGCATACACACCTTGCAATCGCTCTTTATCTATGATCGTATTGATTGCCCGTTGAAATGCTGCTACAGGTTTTTGGCTTGCGTTTGACCACGATCTCGCCTGATGGGTAAGCGATGATGCAGTCTACGTTGGTACACGCTTGCCTAGAAGAAACCTATTCACTCACGGCTTGAAGATACCCAGGTTGTAGCTATCAGGAAACTCTCTTTTTTGAAGTAGGTTAAAAAGAGCTAGATCTAGCTCGAAAAGGGCTAAGGTGGCAGCACTGCTAAGACTGCAGCTGACGTCCAAATTGAATGAATGAAAGAGAACTTTATCTTTTTTCTTTACTTTCATGTACACACGGCTACATATCAAGCTATAGTTTCAAGTATTAGCTGACCTCGCATTGTGTAGGCTTTTCGTAGAATGAGAGGTCAGCCTATACAGAAAATCGTTAGCTTGATGTGTAGTCATGTGTACCTACATTTATTTTTTTTTACTTTGAAGTTCGATCAGACAGATGTTATGTCAAATCAAATGCAAATGTCAAACTGCCGCAAGCAAAGCAAAGCTGTTGTGGTGTAAAAGTTAAATTTTTGTTTTGCTTTTTGTACCCGTGTAAACCTTCGTGATGAATTTATCCGAAGAAAATACATTTGGAAATGGACTTCTTTACGTGGGATTTAATCAAGACCAAGGTGAGTTATCACTAGACTTTGCATTTAGAGTAGATGAAAATGTATTGTGACGATTTTGTTTTGCAACTCCCAGGTTGTTTTGCTTGCGGAACGGAGAATGGATTTCGTGTCTTCAACAGCGATCCACTTAAAGAAAAGGAGCGTCTAAATTTTGCCGAGGGTGGACTTTCCTATGTGGAGATGCTATTTAGATGCAACTACATGGCCTTAGTAGGGGGAGGAAAGACGCCAGTGTATCCTCCAAACAGAGTTATTATTTGGGACGATCTAAAGAAAGATTCTGCAATATCACTAGATTTCAACAGTTCTGTCAAAGCAGTGAAACTCAGAAGAGACAGAATAGTAGTTGTTCTGGGTAAGTGGTCATTGATAATCATTGTTTACATAACTGTGCCAATTATAATTATTGTATCTGTTGTTTGCTTACAGAAAATTTGATAAAAGTGTACACATTCACGGCTCAGCCACAACTGTTGCATGTCTTTGAGACTTGTCAGAATTCTCGTGGCCTTTGTGTTGTGTGTCCCAATAGCAATAACGCTTTGTTGGCATATCCCAGCCGAAAAACAGGACATGTACAAGTATGTATCTTAGAATAAGTTATGCTAATTGATACTTTATGTCTGTATGTATGAAGAACACTGGAGTAATCTAAACTTTCATGCTTTCAGCATCATTTGGTTCAAGTTTCATGATGTAATGAGTTATTTAACCATATTATCTTGTCTAACATTTGATAATGCAGCAGGGTTATTGTTTAACATTGAACACAGATACAAGATGTCAAAAACAATGATGATATCCAGCTCAGTTTCTGATATAGGGATTACTGACTAAAATCTAAGGCTAACACAAAAAAAAATCATGTACAAATGAAGACAAGTAAAATTTATACACAATCCCAAGATTGAGAGTTGAGCTCTCAATCTTGAGAAAGAGTAATCATCAACTTTTGACATCACATCTTTGTGTTTATAGTTAAACAGTAAAGGGGCTGCTTGCTTTAGACGACAAGATTATTATGCTTACGTTAGTTGAGTGAGACATGGCATTGTAAGATTGATTTCAGACACCTTTTTAATGGATTATCCTCCAATAGTTCATAGCCATAAATGAAACTTAAAACCAAACTGAAGTAAAATTACCTGTTGTGGATTTTCACAGGTAATATGATTTGTGTTTTTAGTTGGTAGAGTTGAGCAGCCATGCTGGGCCGAGCACAGCCCCAGAAGGTCACCTGATAGCAGCCCATGAAGCTCCTTTGAGCTGCCTTGCATTGAATGTAGGGGGGACCAGACTTGCCACAGCCTCCACCAAAGGCACTCTGATCAGAGTGTTTGATACTGCCACTGGGCAGAAGCTAGCTGAGTTAAGAAGAGGTGCACATCAGGTAGAGTTGCATACATTTTCCTGGAAAACTGCTGTCTTAACCCAAAAGCCTTCACTATTACCTTAAGGAATTAGGATGCTTGCAGTCAGGTTCATAGTAGTGTAATGTACAATACTCTAAAATGTAGGATGTCAGTGCAGATCTTATCCTCTTTCCTCATGCCATTTATTTACTACTATCCTGGCGCATCAACCCCGAACCGGATCTTAGCCTCCGACACTAAAAGACGCCACTGGTCCCTATTCTGCGCCACTTCTTGCCAGTCTGACACATGATAAGGTTATTTATGAAGGTTACACATTTATTTAAGGTTTAATTAAATTAGCAATGCTTTCCAGAGGAAGAGGATAGGATTGATTGATTGAAAATACTTTATTGCACTTCACAAATAGTACAAAGGCAAACTTAATGCTAAAAATAATTCTAACATACCTAGTCAGGTCATAAGTATTGTCACACAGTAAAAACTTTTCTTTTAGAATGCTGGCCACAAAAAAGTTTATAGAATTCAAACTTCGAATTGTTCATGAAAATAAAAATGTATACTTGTTAGAATTTTACTCATTTTTAAATATGGAGTGGACGCTTAAAGAAAACCGTGTTGCAGTTATTGCGTTGCATAGTTGCGGTTACGCGCCAATTAAAATTTTTGACATACTGAAAAATTTTAATATAACCAAAAGATTCGTTTATCGCACCATCAAACGATACAATGAAGACTAGTGTAGATGACAGGTCAAGAAGTGGTCGCCCTCGGTCTGTTAGGACTCCAGCAGTGATAAAAGCTGTGAAGGCGCGAATTCAAAGAAATCCCAAACGTAAGCAGAAACTGTTGGCCCTTCAGATGGGGTTAAGCAGAACCACGGTGAAAAGGGTGTTAAATGAAGACTTAGGGCTTCGGGCATATCGAAGAAAAACAGGGCATCGTTTGAATGCTCGTCTAATGGACCTGAGACTGAAGAGATGCCGCGCTTTGTTGAAGCGGCACGCGGGAAAAAAATATCGGGAAATTCTTTTTTCGGATGAAAAAAATTTTACCGTAGAAGAGAGCTACAACAAACAAAATGATAAGGTGTACGCACACAGTAGTGAAGAAGCGAGCAACCGTATTCCGCGTGTCCAACGAGGTCATTTTCCATCCTCGCTCATGGTATGGTTGGGAGTTTCTTATTGGGGCTTAACAGAGGTACATTTTTGTGAGAAAGGTGTAAAAACGAATGCAGTTGTGTATCAAAATACAGTCCTGACGAACCTTGTGGAACCTGTTTCTCATACCATGTTCAATAACAGGCACTGGGTATTCCAACAAGATTCGGCGCCAGCTCATAGAGCGAAGAGCACACAAGACTAGCTGGCGGCGCGTGAAATCGACTTCATCCAGCACGAAGACTGGCCCTCCTCCAGTCCAGATTTGAATCCGTTAGATTACAAGATATGGCAACACTTGGAGGAAAAGGCGTGCTCAAAGCCTCATCCCAATTTGGAGTCACTCAAGACATCCTTGATTAAGGCAGCCGCCGATATTGACAAAGACCTCGTTCGTGCTGCGATAGACGACTGGCCGCGCAGATTGAAGGCCTGTATTCAAAATCACGGAGGTTATTTTGAATAAACTTTAGTGTCATAAGAATCTATGTTTTGTTAAGTTCATTTTGGTATATAAATGGTTACATACTGAATAAACTTGTTTCAATTCTTTTATATTAAACATCTGACAGAATTTATGACCTGACTAGGTACATAGGAATAGTTAGATTGTGCAGAACATCCGGGAGACAGATTTTAAGTTTAACATTTATTTATTCAATATGTCATTTAAAGATCTACATTTATTATTAATACACCAGAAAATGTGCTCTATCAATAACATTTTATGAGTAAAAAAGTTTATTGATTTCAGGCAACAATTTACTGCATAAACTTTAACCACACAAGTACCAATTTATGCGTCACATCTGACCACGGGACTGTACACGTTTTCAGTCTAGAAGATGAGAAATTGAACAAGCAGTCAAGTTTGGCGACTGTGAACTTTTTACCAAAATACTTTTCGAGCAACTGGAGTTTCTGCAAGTTCACGATACCGAATGGGCCGCCGTGTATCTGTGCATTTGGTGTGGATAAGAGTTCCATTATAGGTGAGCATCCTATTTCTAAAGAAACTGTACAAGTAATAAAACAAGCAAAATCTGCTAAAATGAAGATAAACCAAACACTCGATTATAAGTTCGCGGATTTTCTTCTTTTTTATAGTTTAAGCTTTGCAGAATGAGCTATAGGTAGTGAAGACGCCATGGGCGTAGCCATGATTGACTTCAGGGGGCAAAAGCAAGGAAACGCAATCATTTTGTACAAAATCCCTATTCAACATTAGCCTTCAAGGGCACTGGCTAAGCATTGGCGCAATTTCCAGAGAATAATCAAAAACTCTCGCCAAGATGACAGTTCTCTGACTGCCGCCAGTCACTACACAAGCCCTCAACTGCTATTTCATAAGTACTTCGCAATCTAATGTTTCTCTGGCTTCGGTGCGCGAGCGTACTTGACCGGTCTTGTTACAAATAGATTTTTTAACTATTTTTTTATGGTTTTTTTCTTAATTCAGAGGGAGCGATTAACCACTGCATGTATTGAAATGATGAAGATTTTAGCATTCTACTTTGATTCCAGTGATATGTGCTGATGGATCCTACTATAAATACAAGTTCAACGAAAAAGGCGAGTGCACAAGAGATGTATATGCCCAGTTCCTCGAGACGTCTGAAGATAGGTAAACAAATGTGGCCTTGTTACTGGATCAAATGTCAAACGATACATTTTGTTGAAATGTATTTGTAAATTGCTTATGAGGTAGTCCCTTGTCCTATAGAAAGAAGCTCAGGCCAAAAAATAAAATTCTAAATC
The DNA here is from genome assembly GCA_918857605.2 of Philereme vetulata. Lineage (NCBI taxonomy): Eukaryota > Metazoa > Arthropoda > Insecta > Lepidoptera > Geometridae > Philereme > Philereme vetulata. The sequence goes on along the minus strand of OU975438.1, from coordinate 259,534 downwards.
AACTATTCATATACATTTATCAAATCATAAATCATTCAATTTTGTTACAAATTAAATACAGGGCCAACTTCATAGATTATACATTACTAGCTGACCCGCCCGCGGCTTCGTACGCGTGGTTTCTCAATAAAATATTACCCTTCAGTGCAGTCGCGTAAAGTGTATCCTATGTCTCACGTCCATTCATAATCTATCTAGGTATATAGGTATCGAAATCGGTCGAGCCGTTAAGTCGTGAAAAGGTAACAAACAGACAGAGAGACAGAGTTACTTTCAAATCGGTATGTACGTAGATTATAACCTGGATTAACACATAGGCTACTTTTTGTTGACAAACAACGCGTGCGAAGCCGCTGGCGGAAACTAGTTATACATATAAACCTTCCTCTTGAATCACTCTATCTATTGCTGAAAACTGCATTAAAATCCGTTGGGTAGTTTAAAAGATCTAAGCGAACAGACAGCGGAAGCGACTTCATTTTATACTATGTAAAGATTCCTTTACACATATTACTTATCCCTGTACACTGTACAGTCTCGAAGACATAATATTTACCTACCTACATAATAGAGTTTATATAAGCAGTAAGTACACAAAACAAAATCTCTGTCAGAAACTCGGAATATAAATAAATGCAAAGTTTATAAAAGGTTTATTAAACTTTCCTAGAATAACTTTGCCTTTAATACAAATATGCGTTGCACTAATAAAACTATATTTTAAAGTTGAATGTTAAAAACGAACTATGCACTTTATTATTGAAGATGCCTTAGCATTGCGTGGTGATTGGAACTAGAATTTATTGTAATATTAACTTACTATTTAAAAGTCTGATATATAAATAAATTGTTATTCATTTAAAATATATTGCTATGTTATCAAGTGTGTTGTGTGCCTCGTGTACAATTTGATGATTGAGATGCAATGAGGGGTGTTCACGGCCAAGTTTGTATAACTGCTAACAGATGGCGTTGCTCTGTCTTACGCTGATTAACAAAGCTAAGTCGAATTGTCAATTTTCGTGTTCTTTCCGAGGAACTTGGATAATAAATAATAATTTGTGTTTGTTTATCTGACGAAGTGGGATTGTTTTAGACATATTTTGATATTGAGGCTTTGAAATTTTGGCATATAATAAAACCCATTTTTTGCGACATATATCCAGACAACGCCATCTATTACGCAGTTGAGTTTTATTAAATTTAAAATAAAAAGCCCTCATTGGTTTGATTAGAACCTTTTATTTTTAGGTCCGAATATGTGACTGAATTATTTCTAAATAAATAGTCTGTGTAATCTAGGTTATATTAATAAAATTTATTTTTGACGAATTATTGAATCATCAACATACGACTACTTATTATAATTTACCAAAGTCTAAACATGTGTTTAATATGATCTCACGAAAATCATTATTGTGTGAACAAAACTTTGAATTAAAATAAAAAAAAAATATTTTATCTCAAAACGAATTTAGTTGTCACTTTAAAAACTTTTAATCCGTGTTAGATATTTAGTAGTGATGCCACATGTACTAACCGCGGCCTAATACCCACTAATCGCGGGTTCCTATATCCGTCGGTAACCAGCTACGACTCGTTTCTCCTTGAAAACCTGTCAAAAGTGTGACACTAGTTTGACACTTTTTCAAGGAGATACGAAGCGTAGTCGGTTACCGATGGATATAGGAACCCGCCTTAAGTATAGGGTTGGAAAACCCAGTATTTGTATGGTTTTCATTCAAGTTTGTCTAAAATTCATAAGCAAGCTAAACTAAAAATGTGGAATTCAAATGCTGCTGTGGTTTGGCTAAATGCATACACAATACAATACTTAGTGAAATCGCTGCAGACTTTGTCACCCGTGAGGTACCTACTTATGTCTGCAATTTCGAAGCTTGTAAATAAGGAAGTGGCTGTAAGTTAGGAGAGCTTCCATTGTTCATATCTCTTTGTAGCTTTATAATTATTCTTATTTTATACAAGTTTTTTTTTTACCAAATATCAATTGACAGAGGCTTTGCTTTGAGTACAAACCTAATATCTAAGGTCGCATTCATGAATAAAGGGTCGCTAAAACTGCGACGTCCAGTCTGTGTTCTATCCAATCCGGGAATCCGGTCTGAAGTAGCCACTAGTCATCAGCAGTTTCAGCAGCAGATCATAATAATAATAAATAAATATTGCTGGACATTGGACATTTCACATAGCCATATTTGTGTTTTTTTATTATTTGTAAAGTGGACATGAATCATTTTTGAAAACTTTAATTGCTAGGACGAATGAAAAATGTGATCTGTAACTGAAATGCATTATGAAACGCGCCACGTGCTCACCAGGAAACGCTGATGGCGCGGGCTAATATTTGACGTTAGCTATCCGCTAGCCAGTAGACAGACTGGGCAACGCAGTGCCAATTCCATAGCAACTGATTTATGTCAAATGTTTACGTCACGCACCTACAGAAGGCAGCGTCTTGTATTAGTCCGCGCGTGTTTTCGCGGGCAGTTACAGAGACAGTAGCACTTGGTAGTGTGTTAACCTGCAACTATATCCGACAAATAATTCCATTCGTATTTTTGACGTTTAGTGGGTTGCTACGAGAGGAAAAATAAATTGTGACGTAAGAAAATTAACAGTGGGTCTAAACGACTCATTAATTAGCTCAATAAGTTGATTGAGACTAATTTAATTTGAAACTGAATCGCTTGGGGTGTTGTAGCAACATTATTACGCCTTTTGACATTTCATAAACGCCAAAATCCTCAATTGAATTGTCGAAGTATAGCGATTTGGTGTCACACTGTTAAGCTACTATTTAAGCTAAAAATAAATAATTGGTCATCCCCTGTACGTTTAAAGATTGAAGTAATAAAAACTTGTAATAAGATATTGTCTAAAAAGTTTGATTTACTTAAATTTTGATTTATCACACAACATCAATATTATTTTTCTTGTTAAAACTTTGAACTTACGGGGTTACGAATTACGACGTGTGACCACACGTGCAAAAAGGAGTTTTATGTTATCGAAAATGTTTATAAATCATCCGTCATTAAATAGAATTCCTAGGATATGTATACAATATCTAAAATCAATAGGAAATATATGAAATATTTTTTATTACTCTTTTCCTAGGATACATTTTTATATCATCGATCGGATATGTCACTTGGATCTTTCTTTCTTATCTTCTTGTCTTTTTATCACTTGGAATGTCGGCAGGTTAGGCAAAAACATAATGACTACTGCCATCCAGTGTTAGATGGCGGTAGATCGTTATGTTTTATTTTATAAGAAAGCGTATAATTTGTGAACATAAAATAAACACAGTAAGGTATTATGTACTGTGTTTTATTTGTTATTCTCAAATCGTACGGTATAGTGTTCATTTTATATATCTAGTATCATTTAGGAATTGCATACAATACATAAAGGATCTTTGAGAAATTATCTGATATATTTCCTAAATTGGCTTCGGCATTGTATACATTTCCGGTAACCTGTACATGGATTAACAGTAGAGTTCTAGCGCAAGGCGCTGATTAGTGATTCCTATTTGTCGATACTAATTTTACCATTTAACTAACTATATTTAAATCAACGTTATTTTTTAAACAAGTGCCTATCCATATCAGTATATGCTTTCTTCACAAAGTTAGACGTGAATGCGGCCTAGTATCGTATGGTATATGTAGGGTGTAGAATACACTAATGAGATTGTGTTACTGAATGCTCGCCGCGGTTCTTGGTGCGTATGACAGTTAGACAAATATAAAATTGTAGATTATTATACCTATTTCTAACGATTACATATTGATTTGTGATATTTGTTAATCATGCGATGTCCCTAATTGTAATCAATATTTTATATTATAAATTAGATATATTTTTAAAACATCTTTTATTTCACATAGTATTTTTATAGAGATGCTACAACCAGCAATGTCCTTGCTTCGGTAATGTCAATCCGCTTTTCCCACTGAGGGTTTGTTTAATCAAATTAAAAAGATTTTCATTTTCTGATTGACATAGGAGGATAATTTAAAAACATGACGTTGACACTTGATTACATGAGGTTATGCACTTTGGAAGCTTAATAAAAGCAGTCTTTTATATAGGAGGATAATTTAAAAACATGACGTTGACACTTGATTACATGAGGTTATGCACTTTGGAAGCTTAATAAAAGCAGTCTTTTATATAGGAGGATAATTTAAAAACATGACGTTGACACTTGATTACATGAGGTTATGCACTTTGGAAGCTTACTAAAAGACGGCTAAAACCGCTAATTAAAAACCAATTAAACTTGTAGAACATTTATTTAAATTATCTTTTCAAAACATCTATAAAAGTATTCCTAGGCACTTTGATATTAGCTACACTTCGCATCTTCTTCTTGCCTTCAGCCTGTTGCTTCAGTAGCTTCTTTCTTCGCGTGATGTCGCCTCCATACTGTAAAACGAAATTAATCTATAAATACCAAACTATAGCTGTACTGTATCCGCCGCAACATCGTACGCGTACACACGGCTACACATCAAGCTATTCATTTCCAGTATAAGCTGATCTCGCATTGTGTAGGCTTTTCGTAGAATGAGAGGTCAGCTTATACTGGAATTGTATAGCTTGATGTGTACCCGTGTAACACCTAACCGTGTACTGTACAATAACATTGACTTTTGTAGTAGACTTTCAATAAAAAAAAATTAACCGACTTCTTAAAAAGGGTGTTCTATTTCGGTTGTATTTTATTTTTTCTTTGTGTGATATGGGTCGTATATTTGCCTGCAATAAATGAATTTTATGTATTTATTAATTTATAAATACATAATATGCATATATAAATCTTCCAGAAGAAATTGTCTAAATGATAGTGAAAACCGTATCAAAATCCGTTGCGTAGGTTTGTAGTTAGTTTAGAAGAAGTAAGCGCACAAACAGACAAACGCGAGTAACTACTTTGTTTAATACTATTTCGAGAAACAATATTGGTTTACGGAAGCGCTAAACTAATTTATAGCAATTTGCTTAGCGCTCTCATTCTTTGATATTCAAAATTATAGAATACTATTTAGGGGTAGTAAACGTCACCCATTTTACATACATAAATAGCTTGGAAAACTGACCGCCACTTCGGAAAAGTTCTTCTTCAGAGACCACGCACTTGAAAGCGCAGAGCGTCAGACTATATGGAAAGACGACCTATTGTAAGTTGAATCACGTTGGATACAGGTCGCACAAGATAAAAGCCTGTGTAAGCTGAACGCGTTTACATTCAAGTCCCGCACGCACATTAGGTTTGCGCCGGCCTTAAGTCGCTCTGGAAATCTAAGTATTAGGGGAGGTGTATGTTTAGCAGCAGAGGATGCCCTATTAATGATATGATGATTATAACTCGTCTGAAAAGTTGCTGAGTTGCCACCGTTTCGTGCTTGCCAAGAATGTTTGCAAGCGGTGTCGCGGACATTCTGTAGAACTGTGATATGATCAAGAAAAATACATCACCACTCACCAGTTTTGCTGTAACATCTTTTCTGAACGCCTTTATAGTTTCTCTTGCGAAAACTTTGCCGGAAACAACAGCTTGTATGGCAATCTGAAAACAATAATTAGGTATTTACAAACTCGGTATAGTTTAGCCATTGATTTCGTCCTGCATTGATTGGGTGTATTGTGCATTATCCCCCTTCTAACCTGAGCCCAGCCATCCTAACTCCTTGAAGTAACGGAGTAGGACTTTGGGTTGATGGCAGCAGCTTTCCTGGATCCCCTTGGATGTTGTTAAAATGGTGGTGTTTTTTTTTTTGTTTTTGCGGCTTTAATATCACCGCGGCCACGAGGCCTATTGTGATCGTGGTAGTGGTGTTGGAGGGGGATGAAGATTCGATGAGCCGTTCTCAGTCACACATGCACGTGAGTATACATACACACACATAGGTACACAGTAGTCTTCATAACGAGAAAGCGTCAATGGGGACAACGTCAATGGGGGCTACAGGAATACATCACACGCACGGATCTAAATATTTCCCGGAGGAGGGCGTTGATGTCTGCGACACAGTTTAACTAGTACTTCTGCAGATATCATAGTTTTTAACATAATTTGTACTATTGCTTGAGTTCCAAATAAAGAATTTTATTGATTAATGATTGATGAGTCTGGCGCTCGCCAACCCGCCTGCCAAGCGTGGCGAGTATGGCAACAACTCCCTTATGATACAACAACATAAAACCAGGCCCCGAGTCCCCAGCGGCCCCGCTAATCCTGGCTACGGTAGCAGTTACGGTAACGCCGGGGCCAGGGGTGCTAAGAATCCCCGGGAGACGATCCGCTGCAGACGACTTGGTAAGAACCGCAGGTCGGCGTTGGATGCAGGCCGCTTCCAACCGCAGTTCCTGGAGATCAATGAGGGAGGCCTTTGTCCAGCAGTGGACGTCCTACGGCTGATACGATGAGTCTGGCGTCGTTTGTGTCCGTGCAGTGGAATATACCGTGCTCTTCGTCTCGAAGTCGGCTGAGCAAAATCCATAGTTAAAATAAATCAACATTTTTTGCTGCCTGTGTTCGATGATAGCTAAACTGCAGTTAAGCTACACCGAGACAAGGCCACGTTCATTTTTTTTTTGCCACTAAGGTAGCAAACAAGTATAGGGGGAAGTCCCCTAGCGGCGGACAGCGCCTAGCGCAGGACACTCGTCGTATCTCGAAAAGATAAAACGCGAACGAATCAAACACGGGTGAAAAGGGAGCGCGGGGGTGCAACATTGTAGGGACACACAGCACTGTTTGTCAGTGATGCGCATGACTGCATTGGGAGCGGTTGGTTCATGTTTGCGCCCGGATAACGTCGTGTCACGTAAGATCAAGGTGAGTGTTACAGCTATATTTCTGTTTATTATTATTTATAGCGTTTGTTAATTAGTAGAGAATTCCAGTGTTATTCGTTGTCTATGAAAGTTTTTGTGGAAATTTAAAACAGTAGGTAGAAATCACATAATTCTGGCACTATCCTGTCCCGTACAATCGGACACAAAGTGATACCTTAATGCCGGAAAGTAAAAACCTTCTATTTTTTCGTAAATACATAGTTGTATTTTTTTATTTAATTGTAGTACGTTGTTTTAGATGACAGAAGTAGAGAGCCAAGTAAAATTGGATGAAAAGAATAAGAAAGCAAAATGGGAACAAAAAAAATTAAAAATTGCAATGGATAAGATTATGTCTAAAGAACCTAGTTTAAGGGCGGCTTCGGCGCGATACAACATACCAAAAAGCACTCTACACGATAAAATATCAGCGTTAAACTGTGGGGAAGAGGTATCGTTAAAACCGAAGATCGGAAGATTCACTAACACCTTCACACCTGAGTACGAAGAAGTTTTAGTGAAGCACGTAAAAGATTCATCTTACAGATGTCTACCACGGATGAAAAAGGAGTTCCTGAAGTTAGCTTTCGACTTTGTTGAATCCATGAAGATTCCTCATCGCTTTATAAAGATAAAGGCACTGCGGGTATTTCATGAAGAGACATCCAGTACTTTCTCTAAAAACACCAGAATCGACGAGCATGATGCGAGCCGTAGGTTTTAACAAACCACAAGTTGATCTCTATTATGACAACGTTGAAAAACTGGTTGAAGAAAAATAAAACGAAAAGAACGCTAAAGAGGAAAAGAAAATAATGAAAACTAAATTCTAAAATCTAAGGAAGAGAACAGGCAGCAATCCAAAAACGAGAAGTTCAAAGAAAGAGAAGCCAAAGGAGTAAAAGTAAAGGGAAACAGTGGAAATAAAGCCAAAGAAAAGCAATCACTAGCTGAGATATGTGATAATGAATGAAGTACTCGCGTGGTGTGCTTGAAAAACAACGACGAAGACTGGATACAGAGCTCCAGATGCCATGGGTGGGCGCATGAAGCATGCGCTGATATTACTGAGTGCTCTGACGGCTACTTATGTGATCGATGCCAGATGTTTTAAAACTACCCTAGCACCGGACGGTGCTAGGGGTTCGACGTGAAATCCGTCCGGTACTAGGTGCCACTTCCAGTGATCGTGTTTTTAATTAACAAAGTTTAAGCTGATTTTTTTATAATTTATTTATGCAGAAGTTGCGTTTTTTTCTTTAATGTTGATTTTAAAATTATTGGCGTGTATAATTAATAAAGAAAGTTACGAATTTAAAATTACATTTTCTTTAATTTTTTAAAAACCTTAGGTGTCCGCCACTAGGGGACTTCCCCCTACGGCCCACCAGATGGTAAGCGGTTACCGTAGCCTATGGACGTTAGTAATACCACAGACCAATATAATTTAAATAGACTGACAGTCTCAAACAAGATAATGTAACTCGATATTTGATTACCTGCTAGGACGCGAGATGTCGCTAAGAGTTACAAATCGTTAAATATAGGTATGCCAACCTTTAGCTTACTACCGCTCATAATGGTACGACGAAAAATAGATGGCGCTATTTCCAATTACACGTGCGCGATAATATTATTGCCACGTTGTGATCTTTACGTTGTACGAGGTTGCCGCTCTTCAGTTTCGTTAAAACTTTAGTGTCTAGCAATTTTTAGAGATTTACGCACATTTTCTCAGAATTGCCAGAACATGAAAGTTTCCGTCAAAATAGGGATTTTTTTAGGAAAGGAAAGGATAGATATCCTTTATTCATTACATACGTCCATGATCGTACCATTATCACTTAAATGCGGAAATACCTACATATTTGTAAAATAAGAATACATATTTATAGTGATGTACAGATAAGTAGAACACTTTTTGAAAGAAAATAAAATTAATTCGTAAGTACCCGGCAAATGCATACCTACTACAAGATAATACGTTCTATTAATTTGAACTGGCAACATAACTACTAAAATAATGAACTCAATACGTACACAATATGTACATACATTATGTACAACAAAATATCAACTTACTAGTCGCGACTTTTGAGAAGTGAGGTTTGGCAACACAGCATGTAACAAAATTAGGTACAAAAAGCGTGACTTTGCTTGCTTCTCGGCTGTCAATGTCAGTCAGTTCACGGTTCTCTTTCGTTCCCTTTGTTTCGGACTTTGTGTTAAACGCCATCTAGGTAAAAACTATGTTTTACCATCCACGCCATCTGTGATTAAGCATATGAAAGTGGTAAATCATCAATATAAAATAAAATCGTTAAATCTTATTTTATTGACAATATTACTTATTCTAAAAAATATTGAAATATTTTGGTGTGTTTTAGTGGAAGTTTATTTTTATTTGTTGGGTGCAATGGCCGCTATGAAAGTTTCCAGGCTATGAGACAGCGCCATCTACAAATAATACGGGATTTTGAGCTTTTTGCGGGCTACGATTTCTTATATGGACATTGACAGTCTATTGATATTACTAGTCTCTGATAATACCAAAGATATCAGTCGCGCGTTGCAGACCCTTTAAAATTTTAAAAACGCCCTTGAAGAATCCCATACTGCATTAATATTTTAATTGCATAGTTGAGAGGAAGAAAGAGAGCGAGACGTGACCTAAGCCGATACTGAGACATATGACTGAAGATCATTCAAGTTAATTTTGTCTAATAACAAGATATGGACAGTAGATACAATCCTGGCCTGAAATAAAAATATTGTATTTTCAATTTAAACATGACGTTTAGATCTAGGAGCACCACTTCTGTGATATGATAAGGTAATAGATTTTTTATTATAATTATACCGCTGGCTTTTTAGATCTACAATTATAATACATAGAGGCTACTTATTAGCTGTCCCCCCCCCCCCCCCCCCCCTCCCTACTTACAGAAAGTTTGATCAAAATGTTTTACCTGGACCATTTGCCGAGGTATCATTTCTTTTAGTTTCTCAGTTAATCTTCTAGCGGTGAATTCCAATCGACTGGTGTGCACTATCGTAGACAGCTCGTCTACCAGCACACCATTGAGTAGAATATCCATCTGAAAGAACAGTTTTAAAAATTACAAAATAATTTTTCGTAGACATTGTTAGGGGGCGCTACAATCAACAAACATCACAGTTTAAAGCAATATATAAGAAGGGATATTTTTTTTACTTAATTATTTGATTAAATTAAATACAAATTATTATTTTGGTTGGATTACAGATAGAGCCGTTTCTCAAAATTTGTCGATTGGTTACAAATTCACCCATGTATAGGTATTTGGATATAACAATTAATATTATGATAACGTGAAATACACTGTACGTATAAAACAATAACCATTGAATTGCAACATTAGTACCTTGACCAGAGGGCTGGGATGAAACCCGTGATCATAATAATCAAAGCTGGCAAATCCCGAAGTGACGCTCTTCGGAGGTTCGTGGAAGTCTATGACGACTTCTAAAAGTTGTAGGATACGAGTAAACTGTCTAAGCATCATTTTAACAACAACGCGACGACGTCTGCAGAATAAAAAATAACTTGTGTATTCCAACATACCCTGACCAGAGCACTGGGATGAAACCCGAGATCATAATAATCAAAGCTGGCAAATCCCGAAGTGACGCTCTTCGGAGGTTCGTGGAAGTCTATGACGACTTCTAAAAGTTGTAGGATAAACTGTCTAAGCATCATTTTAACAACAACGCGACGACGTCTGCAGAATAAAAAATAACGTGTGTATTCCAACATACCCTGACCAGAGCACTGGGATGAAACCCGAGATCATAATAATCAAAGCTGGCAAATCCCGAATTGACGCTCTTCGGAGGTTCGTGGAAGTCTATGACGACTTCCAAAAGTTGTAGAATAAACTGTAAAAGCATCATTTTAACAACAACGCGACGTCTGGAGAATAAAATGTAACGTGTGTATTCCAACATACCCTGACCAGAGCGCTGGGATGAAACCCGTGATCATAATAATCAAAGCTGGCAAATCCCGAATTGACGCACTTCGGAGGTTCGTGGAAGTCTATGACGACTTCCAAAAGTTGTAGAATAAACTGTAAAAGCATCATTTTAACAACAACGCGACGACGTCTGGAGAATAAAATGTAACGTGTGTATTCCAACATACCCTGACCAGAGCGCTGGGATGAAACCCGAGATCATAATAATCAAAGCTGGCAAATCCCGAATTGACGCTCTTCGGAGGTTCGTGGAAGTCTATGACGACTTCCAAAAGTTGTAGAATAAACTGTAAAAGCATCATTTTAACAACAACGCGACGACGTCTGGAGAATAAAATGTAACGTGTGTATTCCAACATACCCTGACCAGAGCGCTGGGATGAAACCCGAGATCATAATAATCAAAGCTGGCAAATCCCGAATTGACGCTCTTCGGAGGTTCGTGGAAGTCTATGACGACTTCCAAAAGTTGTAGAATAAACTGTAAAAGCATCATTTTAACAACAACGCGACGACGTCTGGAGAATAAAATGTAACGTGTGTATTCCAACATACCCTGACCAGAGCGCTGGGATGAAACCCGAGATCATAATAATCAAAGCTGGCAAATCCCGAATTGACGCTCTTCGGAGGTTCGTGGAAGTCTATGACGACTTCCAAAAGTTGTAGAATAAACTGTAAAAGCATCATTTTAACAACAACGCGACGACGTCTGCAGAATAAAAAGTAACGTGTGTATTCCAACATACCCTGACCAGAGCGCTGGGATGAAACCCGTGATCATAATAATCGAAGCTGGCAAATCCCGAAGTGACGCTCTTCAGTGTATCATGGAAGTCTATGACGACTTCTGAAAGCGGTAGGATAAACTGCATCATCGTCATCTTATCGTCGACAGCGCTGGCCGGTAATGGCACTCCTCGTCTATCGATACATAGTGTAGTCACCACGCCGATGTATTCTACTGGAGTTATTATTGTACCTGAAATATTGGATAAGTTTTTAATGACATTTAATTGGATTGAGCTATAGATATTTGTTCCGGGTCTGGTTGTTTCTAGGTATATTTGATCGAGCGAGATCTCCAAATCAATTTGGGCAAATCGGCGTTGTATGTACTTATGTATGTATGTTTGTTTGTCCGAGGATAACTTTCGAAGCGTTTATTCGATCATCGTGAAATTTGGTATGTAGGTAGGTAGAGATGGCACAATTTTGATGTGACTAAATGAGCTAAAAATGTGGGGGGCTTGTTGAGATATTGGGGTTCAAGAGGGGTAAAAAAAAAACAAAATGGGACTATCCGGTCAAGTGGCACGTCTAATAAAAGGTAACAAAGGTGAGTACATTTTGACCCCGTATTTATTTTTAGTTTAAACCTTGTAGTTTTTAAGTTATTAGCCATACTAAAAACTGAACTTTGACAAAATTCACAGGGTACACCAGAGACCCCACAGTGCTGAAATTTGTATTGTATAGATAGGTATGTATATATGGATATAATAGATGATAAGATTGAATGTTCTATAATGATAATATTGATATAAAATAAAATAGCATAATATAATATACACAATATAACCAGAATCTAATTAAGTATTAGATAAACTCAACATGGCTAAATAACTTTATTATTGTATGGAAGGTAAAGCAGTGCCTACAACACAAGTCCCATACTGCACGCCAATATTCACAACAAGCCATTGTACAAATTGTATTCTATATTGCTGTATTCTTATAATGCTTGATTTGAGAAATAAATGATTTGATTTGATTTGGTATGCGTGTAGCTTTAGTAACACAAATATAGGGTAGTCTGAAATTCAGAATAACTGCAAAATTAATCCCCCAAAAAGTATAACCAAATTATATGAACTCCCGTTACCTGTAATTTGAATGAAACTGTAGGTCAAGTGTTTGTTGGATATGCATTTCGAGGCACTATCTTGATAGTGAAAAATTACAAATAATATTTTTTTGTTTTTATCGTGAGATCTCAGTTCGGTGCGAACCACTAGTGTATAATGTATTTACAAAAAATAATTGTACGTAAGTATTCATTCAGTTATCTGGTTAGAATGGGAACGGTTTAAAAATATTTCAAATATCTCTCACCAACAACTAAGGGCTCGTACCACTCTTCTATATTCTGCACATCTGGTAATTGCAAGGGATTTGTGATCAGCACTTCTTCACCTCTGTATTGTTTTAAAGCCTTGGCTCCTTTAACCCTGAAACAATTATTATATATACAACTTGCTCCCAAAAATATCACCAATAGGTATTTTAACCCGCCATTGGTAACGGGTGATTCGAAAAACCCGAGTAACTTTTTTACCTGCCATCGAATTGAGTTGTGATTTCGTGCGTTTTCCTTATTTTGCATTCCCCAGTTCCCCCACCGACGGTCAGTCCTACCCGCGCCAGCGACGAGGACCTAGTCCCGGAGTTTTGGCATCGACCCGGTACGTGAGAATTTTGTTTTGTTTGCAAGAATTCCTAGTACACTGCCTAAGGCTGATTTAGATAGGAAAACTTATTATTGATAGTTCTCTTAAATTTGTATAAGGTTTATGAAACACGTAAATTCTCCACTCTTGGGAGAAACATTGATAAGCTCGAGGAGGGACAGTAAGGGCCTAAAAGAATAAGGCAATATATTGTCTTACTTGATTTTATAGGGTACTGAGGGTGCAGTCAATATAGCTTCTGCTTTGTATTCCTGAAGTAGCCTCTGTGTGAAGACATCTAGATGCAAGAGGCCTAAGAACCCGATACGCCATCCTTGCCCTAATGCTGGACTGAAACATAAAAATAAGATAAGTAAATATCATACTACTCGGACAAGAAGTGTAGGTATGTTTGTTTGTCTAAATAGATTGGTTTGCATTTGCAAATGGATACAATGAATTTGATCATAAAAACGCTCTTATGGGCAATAAATATGAAGATGCTCCTAAACAAAGCTCATTCATCCTACATCAAAACTGGGAAAAATCTTTGTTCCCTAGTCAAGTTCCCCAAACGCTTGAGCATGTCACAGATTAGGTATTAACTACTACGTTGAGCAACGTCAAAGAATAAGCAATAGTCAGGTAAGACGTCAGGTACACGGTTAGTCTTGGGGTCGCGCCACGAGCTCACGGGAGAGAACCTGAATGTTCGAGATATGTGGATACGATACGCGCGAGTATAAAAAGGACGCGATGGAGCCCGGAAGGGCAGCCTTCGCTTAGTAAGTGTAAAACCTATAGTACCTAGTAACCTTGTTGTAGTTTGCTATTGTTTATTTATTCAAGTAGTTTATTGTAAATGATAGTGTGTGTAGTAAGGAATGCAATCCCGATCCCGCGGGATCCCGATCTCGCGAGATCTCGTGTAATTTTTCGGGATCAATCCCGACGCATCATATGACGAGATCCCGTTCGAGATTGACGGGATTGGGCAGCAGTGGTCAGCGACGCTACACACGTCCACTCGGGGCGCAAGCGGCGCGCTGACTGACGGCCGCGAGCGGCAGGAACGCCAAACAACGTTAGAAAACTATTCCGACTATTTCCGAATATTAGCAACAGGTGACGATAATTATTTAGTTGGTAAGATTAAAGAATAAAGATTTTTATTTTCTTTCGAGTAATATGTTATTTTAGTTAACCTCACTATCACAAACAAGCAGTTATTCGCTTTTTCAGTCATTCGAATTTAACATTTTTTTTAAACTAGACGGGATCCCGAAAATTCCGGGATCCCGCGGGATTGATATTTCTAATCCCGCGGGATCTCGAATTTGCAATCTCGAGTCGGGATTGCATTCCCTAGTGTGTAGTTTACACACCTAGAATCAGCAGAAACGGTTACTGCAGAGTCATTCAAAGCCAGTTTCCTTATAGAATCACTGAGCATCATATGCTGGGATTGGTCGGCGGGAAAGATGCCAGCATAGACCATGTGCTTCACAGGCGGTACTGTCGATGTGTTCTTATTTTCTACTAGCTCTTTGGCTAGTAACTGGTCGCCTACGGCTCCGCCACCTTTAGGGCCACACCCTGAAATTTAAAATGATTTTATAAAAAATTACTTATATCTCTCTCTCTTATAATGTGGGGATCTTAACATTAAGGCACTGCCATCTGTATTATAGTCACACTTGATCCACTTAGGCACCTGTCTCCCAGCATTGCAAATGACATGACACATAACTTACCTACCATAACAACTTGACCAGCGATTGCTTCTTCAATAGGCTCCTCACTTGGCCTCAGCAGTGCTAAGTACTTGATTGTTTGTAGCTTAAAGTCAGAGCTCCATTTTACTGCCTGCCCCATTTGCACCTTCCCTGAATGTATGTACGCAAGACAAAGCACACCTCTGTACTTATCATGCCAGGTATCAATTATGTGAGCACGAAAATGTTTGCTTTCATCAACTGTAGGTGGAGGTATTCTTTCTATTACTTCTTGTAGTAGTTCCTTGACCCCCCACCCTTTCTTAGCAGATATACTCATCACAGTATCAGGGTCGATTTTGAAAACAGATTGCAGTTGAGATTTGACTTTTTCAGGGTCAGCACGAGGTAGGTCTACTTTGTTGAGAGTAGGTATTATTACTAGGTTGTTTTTCTTGGAGAGTGCGTGCACTGCTACGGTTTGTGCTTGCACTCCTTCATTTGCATCAACTAGCATTATGACGCCTTGACAGGCTGTTACACTTCTTACAACCTAAAACAAGAAAAAATATTTTAAAATTTCATCATTTAAAGGCATTGTCACACTGTCGATTTGCTAGTGTGTTTCCCGAGACACAGACGCTGCATTCGCTCTATAGATACAGTCGCGCCACGCTCCGGTGAGTAAAGATTTTAATATTTACCTCATTGGAAAAGTCCACATGTCCAGGAGTGTCAATAAGGTTGAGTAGATATGTTTCACCATTGTGTGTGTAGTTGAGAGATGCTGTAACTGCCTTCACTGTGATTCCTCTTTCTCTTTCCACCTGAAATAAGAAAATAAGTGTTTGTTTTATTTACTCTTTTTGAAATTAGATCTTACTTGATTTGTTCTTGACATTTACAAAGAATAAGAAAGGGTCTGAAAATCTAATTGCATTAGTTTTTTTATGTATTAGGCAAAGAAAGTCCTCTGTAACCAAATTGTCCAGTAGTTATTGATTCTGTGTGTTTTTAAAATAATCTAAAAGCTATGTGGAACAACTTGGTCCTTCTATGGATGCCATTGTTTTGAATAATTCACTTTGTTTAGGATATAATCTATTTATTTATATTTGGACATCCACCACAGAAATTACCAGACATTTGTAGTGAATTAATTCGTGTATTACAATGTTTTTGTCAGATGATGTATGAAAATTATACTGAAGATGGTCCACAGGGTACTCTTCTCACTGCAAGACTCATGTTCAATGAAAATAAATGAAAAAGATTTACCTGAAGCTGGTCTAGCACTTGAGCATTTTCGCCGCCTGCTTTTATAACGCCAGTGATTTCGAGGAGTCTGTCAGCCAGTGTGCTTTTCCCGTGGTCCACATGGGCAACTATACTGAAGTTTCGTATCCTCCTCAACTCTATTTGTTTCTCTGTAGCATCTGTACTACTCATTCGTCCTATATTATGCCTGAAAATTTGTAACATAATATTAAATTCTTGAGAATCAGCATGCAATGTTTTGGTTAAGATTTTGTATGAAAATGATAAAGACCTTTGTTGAAACCTTAGAGAATGGAATATGTTTAAATATTTAACATTACAAATCAACCTGACCATGGTTAATTATTTAAAAAACTAAAGCTAAACCCGAAAATAATTCAGAAAATCATTTTGGGAAAAATCGACAACAAGACCAGCTGATTCGATTAATGTATGTATGTCAATTTGTCAAACGAAACTGTCAGATTGACAGACAGATTTTTTTCTTTTTAACCCTTTCGAAAGTCCTTGGACTATATACCGCTTAGGGGGGCTAATCCCTAAATCGGCATATTTCCATGTTTTCGCAGCTTATTTACTCAGTCATTATTATAAATACGGGATTTATCACGTACCGTCTTATCGGTGTTTCGACCGACAATGTTTCGGTTCAATTCGTGAACCTTCATCAGGGTGAGTGCGATCCGCTCCGAATAACGTCTCGCCTCGCACTGAATAAAATTTACTCAGTGGTAATAACGGTTTTGTATTGAAACTTTAGTTTAGGTAATAGAACATTTTAATGCCAGCTCTCGTAACAAAACATTATATTCAAATTGTTTTTTATATTTCGTCCAGAGCTGTTTTCTTCCCACATCTTGAAATCTTGCACATTATTGCTCATTTTGCCGACGGATAGACAAAAAAGTATTTTAAATAACAAATCAGCAACAATATTATTACAAAACATACATTATCGTCTCAACGTTACACAGATCAACTAGTTTAATTAAATAAACTCTCAGAACAAAAAAAATTACGCATATTGGATATTGTTCAAAGCAATTTTTTATGGTATAATAATATTCGTTAGCCAAAGTATACAAAATTATTTTTATAATACGTATCAACTTATCATAAACAAATTAAAACACAAAAAAAATTAACATGAGTTCAAATTATTTTATTATTAATATTTTAAAACAACCATATAAAAGACGCGAGCAGATCCCCACGTAATTATTTCAGACGCGGCAGAGACCGCTCAGAGATAGGACGTGTATCGCTCTGTCTCCCGTGCATCCAAAATTATTACGTAAACTTCCGTAAGTTATAAAGCAATAGTTTCTATACATAAATACTATATTAGCGTAGGCTCAACCTGATTTGATACTTGGTTAAGTACTTATCGTTTGTTTGCGGGTAAGTATAATTATTATAATTTTTGTGAATTTCGCCAAATTCTAGTAACCTTTCAAAATGTGAACAACAATTATTTGATACTTTTGATTTTGGAACATCCAATTTTTTTTTATTGTGCAACAACCATCATGAACACACATTTTGGAACACCCAATTTTTTATTTTTGAAGTGAAATTTTTAGGCGCGTTGGACATTTTTTGAGATGAGAACATACCATTGAACTCGCGACACCGTTACCGACACCTCTGCATATAAGTAGTGAAAACTTCTTTAGGCGCTTATAAATTGTTTACATATTTCTGTCATACTAAATTCCTAATAAAAGTTATTTTGATTTTAGTTCCTTTTTGTAGTTAATGGGTATCGTTATCGACTAACTTATGGATGCTGATTACGAATATGATGCCAATTTTAAAATTTTAGATGACAAAAACTTGTTTAACTTTTTTTTGGTGCCATGTAATCCTGTCTGTCTTGTCTACCACATTTTTCGATGATCGGATCAACGCTTCTTGATACCCATATCTAAAAAAGTAAAACAAAAAATTTCCACAATCTTGAATTTTAAAATTGACATCATATTCTTAAATTATAACCACGGGTGTCACGCACCGCGTGGGTATAATTTTTCATACTTAACTTCAAAATGATATTTTTTAATTTTCTCATAAACTATAGGTTTTCGTAAGTCCTCACCTACTAGGGGTGGGGGGGGGGGGGGAGTTCCAACCCCCCCCCCCTCTCCCCCCTACCAAACCGCTCATAAAGGAAAGTCCTTCCTGTAATAATCACCAACTAGCCAATTTACCTACCTTTCTACAAAGATAAAGATTATATAATATTTAATTTTAATAAATTTAAATTCATCTTTATTGCAGACACAATGATCACAATGAGTAGAATATAATAAGTAAGTAAAATAAGTAACTCGAAATAAAAATATTGTTTCAATTATAGGATCAAATTCGGTATTGCATTATTGCACGCTATATCGTAGTTGAATTCGATGTGACCGCGGCGATCGCGCCATGCGAGGTGTCGCGCGCCGCTAAATACCTAAACTTGAACGGCCACGCGAAGCTTGAACGCTCTTAAGAAAGGAATGATTGAGATCCAGCAAGGTCTGAATTCTATAAGGAATTATCAGATCAAATGTGGGAAGGTAGGGACCACAAGCGGATAGATCTTGGCTGTTTGTTATAAACAACAAGGAGTGGATGGATGGACGTAGCCTTGATATAATGCGCGCAGCCAAAGATGAGACTTGACGGATCACGTGGTCATACCCTGCGCAGTAGATAGTTTTCTGGCCATTTTGGCGGTATGCGAGGCAAGCGGGGTGGGACGGCGAGGTATAGCGTCCGCGCATGCGTATTCAGCCGTGTGTCGTTCCCCGCAACCCGCGCACACGCCGCTGTGGTCCCAAGTACCTACTGACGCGACGACTGAAAAAGTTGATTGTTGTGTTCGTTATTTTTTTGTTATAGTTTTCGTTACCGTTTTTTGTTGACTATGCCTAATCCCCGCGTTCTTAGATTGCCCCCATATCATCCCGATTTAAACCCTATCGAAATGGCCTGGGCAGCATTAAAAGGTCATGTTAGCAGCAAGAACGTGAAAAGGAATATTACAGTAGTTATGGAGTTGGTGAAGGAAAAGGTGGACCAAATGGGTCCAAATGAGTGGGAAGCGTTATGTGAAAAAACTAAAAGATTTCGATGTTCAATAAATATATTATTAATCGGAACTCATTATTTTATTTAAATATTTTAAGCGCGACTGTACCTGCGCAAAATCCCCTCTACTAGCATCTGACGGGTCTCATCTTTGGCTGCGCGCATTATACCAACCAACCATTGTTCGTTCGGGTAGGTATCATCGGGTTCAACCTTAGAGCATTCTGAATGCTCTAAGGGTTCAACCATCATCGGTTGGATAACCAACCACCGCTTTTAGCAAAGTATTGCCTCGTAGGTCACACAACTTAAGAACGTGTTCTAAGATGCACTGCCCTGCGTCCATCAACTTGAGGCACACAGGTATAGGATGTTGAGCCTATATTGGTGGTAGAGTCCTTTATAAATGGGCTCGCCTAGGAACTCGTGGAAGCACTACCACAGTATTACATTAAATAAATAATGCTGGACATTTCACACAGTGCTATCTAGTCCCAAACTAAGTAAAGCATGCACTATGAGAATCAGATAACTGATAGAATACTTAAGTATATACTTTTTTTTGTAAATACCTACATACTTATAATATATAGAGAAACAACCAGACCCGGACAACCCTGATCTGTAGATCATACAAACATTTGTTCCGCGGTGGGAATCGAACCCGGGAAGAGGTTGCCTCTTGCGCCTCAGTCGGCT
Source organism: Philereme vetulata (assembly GCA_918857605.2). Lineage (NCBI taxonomy): Eukaryota > Metazoa > Arthropoda > Insecta > Lepidoptera > Geometridae > Philereme > Philereme vetulata. The sequence goes on along the minus strand of OU975438.1, from coordinate 239,425 downwards.
ATTCGCCCGCTGTGCTACGGAGGTCGTCATTGGGGTGCACACACGAATTTTATTATGACTTAACTGGCCCTTATACCTACATTTTAAAACGAATGCGCTTGCACAGACAGGACAATAGACGGTTCGTATAGGTACGTGGTTTCCTAATCAAAAAATCTACAGCAATCTTTATTTTGAGGAAATGTAAAAACATAACAGCCCATATAACATAAGTGATTCTTCCGAATTTCCAAACATTGTACAGCAAATGTTACTCTACACCAGGGATCCCCAAACTATTTTGGACAAGTGACCCCTTTTCCAAAATGAACTGTTACCTCAGATCCCCATGGCCAAATTACCTACTTTTAAGATCCACCCCCTTATTCATAATGGTCCGCTAACTTAAAACAGCTGATACAGAGTGTTATTTTTCATTCTGACTTAGGTCAATAGAAGAAGACAGAGTGAGAATTAGCAATGCTTTAAATTAGTTATTACCCGTGCGCGATAAGTTGGGACCTGAGCGCGGTGACGTCATATTGGCGTGTTTGTACCGCCCGCAAAAAAGCGAACATAACAAGCAGCCGCCCGCGGCTTCGTCTTTGTTTTTTTTAACCTAATTTATTATGTTACTCAGGGAGGACGCTGCTTTTTATCTAATCTTTTTTACACTATTTGAATAAAATAAAAATACAATGTTTAAGTTTATACATTTATTTTATCTATTATTTACATTATCTCATCGTTGTCACTATCTTCGTCATGTTCGTTTCACTGCCTGGTCAACAGGTAAACAAAACTGTTTGTTCCGCTTTTCGTTTTCAAAAAACACTTTTAGCACGAAGTTTCTTTCTCCGCTATGCAAAGGTTTACCCTTCATAATGATAACAAAAACACTTAACAAGAACTATAACAACAAAAAATACAACAACAAAACAATGACACAAACTATAACAACAAAAACTACAACAACAAAACAATAACACAAACGAAAACTAAAAGAATTCCAGAGCGCATCGTTACGTGACGTAGGCCAGTACGAGACTAAAAACCCTAGTAAAAATAGTGATGCGAACGGTACAATACGGGCGCCATCGGGGAAGTGCAAGGCAAGCGCCCCGACCGCTTCCCCATCGCATTCCTAGCAGGTCCCAAGTTATCGCGAACGAGTAATAGCAGACTATTATGAATAAGGAGGCCTATCTTTAGTTTTTTCCTATTGATACAAAATACCTAGGTACTAAGGTACCAATTGGAAAACTTTGCACTTGGTTAAGTGAGTAAAGTTGACTTCATCAAAATTTAACAAAATAAAAAGACATACAATTCAGTAAATATCACGTTTAATTTATAATGATTATTACAAATTAAGTATTTAAAGAATCTTAAGTAGGTAGGAAATTATATTTAAAAAAGTATTAATTCGCAAAGAGAAAATAAAACATTCAGTGTGATGGATGAACCCGGTGACTATCTACCAATCTAGCTACATCCGGTTCAATATTGGTGAGTTGTAGCCTTAAATCTCCACGTTCGTTGATTTTCAAACGGTTTCTTTGTTTCGTCAAAATGTTTGTTACCACACTGAAGCTTTTTTCTACTAGGTATGATGATGGAAAAGCGATAAGGTATTTTTCAGCAATATTCCACAATGTAGGATAACTGTGTTTCAATCAGAACTTCTGATAGCCTTGGTTGAACTTCTGCTTAAGCTCTTCGTCTGTGCTGATGGTAATCAACTCTTCTTGCATTATCACATTGGCTTCTTCTATGGCTGTGGTATTGTACGGATTTATTATCCATTGAGGAATTTGTAAATTTAAAAGATCCTCAAACCTCTCCGTAAAATCCTTGTGTAATGCGTCCAAGTGAGTGACATATAATAAAATGTCATCATCTTGAAGCATTTCTGGTAATTTTGACAAATGCGGAAACTGCGAATATTCTTTTCTGCCTAAATTTTGTTTATAAAGGATTAGTTTACCCACGAAGGCCGATATTATTGATTTTGTTTTAATCAAGTTAAGATCGTCACCCTGCAGCTGCAAATCAACTTTGTTGAATATTCCAAAGATATCAGTCAAGTAATAAATATCTGTTTTACAATTGTTCAGATTTTCTTTCAAATTCGGATCTTTTTATTGAAAAACTCCAACACAGATTCAAAAATGCCTGAAAATCTTTCTAAGCAAGAGCCTCTTGATAGCCAGCGAACTTCAGTGTGCAGAAGTAATCGAGTAGACTTCGTCGTTTTCCTCACATACCTAGCTGAGCAAATAACCGAGAGTTCAAAGAATTGTTTTGAATCTTGTTGATAGCATTTATTACATATTGTAAAGACTTATGCAATCTAGGACTCAGCTTTTTTGCTACTAAATGCTGCCTGTGAATCACGCAGTGAATGACCAGTACAGCAGGCAGTTGTCGCTTTAAGTGAGCTATAAAACCACGATGACGACCAATCATAGACGGTGCACCATCAGTCGCAACAGAAACAATGTTTTTCCATGGTTTTTCAATGCTTTGTCAGTAAAAAAATGTTCCACGGCCTGAAAAATCGATTCTCCTCTGGTATCAGTCTCTAAATAGGTATGTAGCAAAAAGCAGTTCTTGGCACATATTTTCATCTTTGATATATCGAACATATCCTAACAACAGAGCTTCATTGCCGGGTAATGTAGACTCGTTCAACTGGAGAGAGAATCTGTTGGTCTGTAAGAACTTGCATAAAATGTTTTCCACATCCCGTCCCATCTCGTCTATGCGTCTCTGAACGGTGTTATTGCTCAAAGGTATCCTCTTTAAAATATCATGTGCGGGTTTGTGCAATACATTGTTAAGGACCTCCGCAATGGCTGGTAAGATAAGCTGCTCTCCAATTGTGTGGGGTTTCCCCGACTTCACTATTAGTAAAGATATATTATAGTACGCTCGTAAACCATCATCGTCTTTAATAGATGATGACCAAACATCGATCTTATGGATGGTTTTTTGTCTAGTTTTTCTTTAAGTGCTTGAAAAAATGACAAGGGCTTACTTTTTTTGTCAGCATGTACTCGTGATAAGTGGTCATCCATTTTGAAGGCTTCATGGCATCGTCACTGAATACTTTTTTACATATGAGACACATCGGCAAGTGTTGATTTGATGGAGATGCTATAAATCCGAACTTCAAGTAGTCCAAACTGTATTGTCTGCATTTTTTTTGGTGTCCGCCATCATAAAAATTTCAGTAATCCTGCAAATAAAAAAATAAGAAACTACCTAAATAAAAAACAATAATAAACTGTTAAATTTACTGGTAATTTTTTACAATTGAAACAACTGAGGCAACTGCAAACTGTTGCAAACAATCTACACATAGCTCAACTGATCACTATCACACAGTGGGGCAATGCAGACAGCGTCCCCAAGTCACTGGCTGCATTGCCCCATTGTATAGCAATGCTGATGCGCTGTGCCGGATAAAAACTGTTTGGTACTTAATTTTTCATAAACTGCAGATATTGTATGGTTACGCTATTAACTCGCGTAGGGAGCTCAGCATTTTGTAAAAATATTTTTCAATCACTTTACTTCACTTAATTTAGCTATGTTATAACTTTGTAATCTCTTGAAATAAATGAGTACTTATATGAGTTATTATCGTTCAAGCTCCAACGAATTTCAAAACGCAAATGAACTTTCAACCTAAGTGCAAGCTCGTTAAATAGTAAAATATCGGGAACATGTTTGGACTTGCAACTTGATCATGAATTAATTCGTATTTAATCGCGTAAGCGTCAAATAGAGAACAAGTCAAAACGCGCCTGAAAGACGTACGCTCGAGCTCATTATCTTGCACAAACTTGTCCACACTGACTTGCCGAGTTTTTCATCTTGTACGAACTTGAGACTTTACATTACTACAACAATGCTATTTCCTACAAAAATATTAATTATTCTTAGTACACGTAACACAACATAAACAATACAGTACCTACCTACCCATCTTGAAAGATTTAAATAAGAACTTGTGTTAATTAAATAGGGGTCGATTTTTAGACCTCGTCGACCCCCAAAATCAGTTTTCGTTTTTGTCGACCCCTAGGAAACCGATATCGACCACTTTGGGAATCCCTGCTCTACACAGTGAGAATAATAACCCCCATTAGGGTTAACATACATTTTTGGAAGCAGCCTGTGTTACCGGAAGTAGGTAGGTAGGTATGTGAAAAAAAACAACAAAATTAAATATCATTATCGCGTTTTTATTCATATGGAGCGATTTAATCTTAACTCACATCTACATCGTAATAAGATCATCACATACATGGACGGACGGATTAAGTTACTATTCAATACATTTATTGGTTGACTTTAAATTGTCTAAATAGCTTCTTCAACACTCTGATCAGGCGAGTCTGAGGACCGGTTGTCGTCAAGAGGTTGTAGTTCTAAACCTTTCAGATGTTGTTCCAGTTCTGTAACAATACATTCGGTGGATGAGAACTCTGTTCTAGCACTGCCACTCCAAATGCTTTTTAATCATTTATTGTTTTCCAAGTGGTTCCAATTAGATATAAACAAATGCATCATCTTACTTACAAAACTTTCGTGATTGATTTCAATCATTATTATAAATACGGGATGTGCGAGGCGAGACGTTATTCGGAGCGGATCGCACTCACCCTGATGAAGGTTCGCGAATTGAACCGAAACATTGTCGGTCGAAACACCGATAGGAGGTACGTGATAAATCCCGTATTTATAATAATAAATGCATGATCATTATAAGGACCCTATTATTTGGTGTATTATACTGTATACTAATATGTATTTTAAAAACGAAAGTGAAATTGTTTATTGAAATCGGTTCAGCCGTTACGACGTACATGATAGTCGCTATCAGGTCGTAACGGCTGAACAGATTTTAATGAAATTTTGTAACATTTTGACATACAGGCTACTTTTTATTAACACACCAGACGTACGAAGTCGCGGGCGGAAGCTTGTTATTAATGTTAAAAAGCAGCACATAATCTGAACTATTTTATAGAGTTTTTTTTTGTAAACATGTAGAGGCAAAGACAGTATTTGTTGATACTAAAAACGAGATATCTACCATGATTTGTGAGTTTTTGAGTATCGGGATATTTCGACGCAGTTGCATGCGCCATGATCACGGGTAAACTGATGTCTTTGCGAGTGGGTGGTTATTGGCAGATATAACGATCTACCCTCTTTCTCAGTCTCTTGCTAGGTATGAATTCACTAATAATACTAGCTACTACCAACGGTTTTGAGACTACTAAACACAAGAATTTCAATCGTGAAGATGTTTTTCAACTATCTAGAGCCTTGAATCCTGTGATGAGAATGTGTACAAACCAAAGAAGTGAAGTGTCAATTACGCGTCCTGATACCGTGGGTGTTGTGTGTCGGAATCGAGTTATGATCGAGGTTGAACCCACTCGCAAAGACTTCAGTTTGCCCGTGACCCGTGACCCGTGAGCGTGATCATTTATTTATATTTAGTAACTAACACGATTTAAATAAACCAATTACATCAGTTACTTAATTATGACTAAAAGTTATATAAAATAAAATGAGAATTATTGTGCACATTTAAATAGGTAAAAAAAATCATTTCGCATGCAACTGCGTACAAATATCGGGATACACAAACCTCACAAATCACGGTAAATATCCCGTTTTTAATACAAATAGTGTTCATAACCATGATAGTTTCAAAAATTATATGTAGACAAGAGTACCTATAAACGAAGCTAAGAATAACATAACAACGTACTATTAACATCAGCATGGTTTGGAGCGAGGTGTACCAGTAATCGCAGCACCTTTTCTTCCGTGACGAGTCCGGAATGACCGCTGATGGCACGCAACAACTGCTGCCCACCTGTTACACCTGAAACTCACGTAGGTACAAACATGGATTAATATTTATTTACTCCAAAATCCAGTAAGGGGGCGTCCTTTATCTCGTGTGGTTCGCACTGGGAGGGAGGGGGTTAGAATAACATCACGATTACATACACAATTTATAAATTCCCCCCATATTTAGGTTGTTCGGTCCCTAATTTCCTATACAAACGTTCAGTGACGATTCACTAGATCAGAGATTCCTAAAAGGTGGTCCGCGGAACCCTGGGGTTCCGTGGATGGGTCACAGGGGTTCCGCGGTCTGTCCGAGAGTTAAAGTTGAATTGTACTTAAACATGAATCGGTCTGTCCGAGAGTTAAAGTTGAATTGTACTTAAACATGAATACCTGGCAATCGTTGAGAAAGCTGTCCTGGTTCTGATTAAGTTTGTGAAGACTTAACGATGCGAGATTGATTTGCGTTCAATTGTCAGACATAAAGCCTAATTTTACGGCTATTATAAGAAATAATGTGAAAAAAATTCATTCTTCACAATAAATTATTACCTAGGTAAATTGTATTTCTTTGTTACAATAAATTATTTGCAATACTAATTATTTTCATTTATAATTTGTTCATTCTTCGAGTCTAACATGAATATATTCAAACTACAAGTTAAAAACTTTAGTTATCAAAATAGCCAGCTAGGGTTCTGCCAAAAAAAGTATGATCAATTGAGGTTCCATGGCCAAATAAAATTGGGAACCTCTGCACTAGATAACTGAACAGCAGAATGTCTAAACATATGCATACCATATTAGTTACTGAACAGCAGAATGTCTAAACATATGCATACTATATTAGTTACTGAACAGCAGAATGTCTAAACAAATGCATACCATATTAGTTTCGTTTTATTAGTGTCGCAAAATCAATAAAATTCATATAAGACATAATAATTCGATAAAAAAACACTTTTTTAATGGCATTTCAAATAAGTGAAAATTATACTTTTTAATATTTATGAATGAAAGTTTGCAATTTTATCGATTATGCGACAATAACTAGTAATTCTAAAAACTAATTCGATACGTATATATATGTTTAGACATTTCTGATGTTAAGTTATCTAGTGAATCGCCACAGAACATTTGTTTAAGAATCAAACCACTAAATAGATTTTTATGATAAAAAATGTCACTTTACCTGCATTGATTTCTCCACTTTCTAAAGTCTTCTTGACGTCCAAAAAACGCTTAACCAGCGTGCTTTGTTCTTGCAAAGCCATTGTTTGAGCACCTTTAACAAATATAAATCTCAGTCCAGTCATGGTTTTAAATACAATGGTATATTAATTGGAGATTTCTGAGGTGCGACAATACAATACAATAATTTATTCATAAATCAAAAGTGTTAATGTTATTATACATTTTAAATTTCTGGTAGAACTCATCTACACTGTAGAAAACCCTCCTCTGTAGAATATCGCTGTGGAAGCAGCATCCCTAATGTCCTCCGGCATTCTATTACAAACAGACGGGCCCATTTTGAACACAGACCTCTCGGTCTTGTTCAGTTTGTGGGGTGGTGTGACCAGGCGGTAGTGGTGCTTATTACTACGCAACGCACGGGTTGCGACCTACGAGCCAATACTTTGCTATGGCATCAGGTGGGCCATATTATGCTTGCTCCATCTCCAGGTAGTACAAACACATTCATAAAAAAATAAAACTAGAAGGAAAATATCCCACTGTGGAGTTCTTAGTTAATTGAACTACTATATACTAGCTTCCACCTAAGGCTGTGCATGCCTGAATTGCCATTGAAAAGTAGTCTGTTTTAATCGTCATAATCTGTTTGTATACCAAACTTCATCGAAATCGGTTCAGCCATTACGATTAACAAACAAAAATCTAAACATTCGCATTTATATTAGTGTGATTAAAAATTTTGAAATAGGGCTAACCTGCTTCTGTATCTGATGATTTCGCAAGACATTTGATGGCCTCCTTGAGTGCTTCCAGGGCTTTCTCATAGTTCTGCAAAAAGCGAGAAGTAGCATTCATTAAATTTTACAACTGTATAGCGGTTTTATTTGTTAATTACACTTTCTGTGTTCGAAGTAAGGTTTTCTAAATAACAGCCAATGCTGACGTCACAGTAAGACGTCTGTCCCTGAGACTTTGTGTCTGATGGTGACAACTTTAATGCGCTTCAATAGTCCCTTTATAAAGTTTACAGCCAGTAATAAAACAAATGTATGTGCCCGTCACGGTACGCCCGGCGCCCGCCAGATGTGAAACATCTAAATTGATGAAATTAACCTAATTAATTGGTTGTCTGGAAGAAATATCTTCTAAGCGACAAGACCGCCCACTGTGCTTGTTGCTTTGTGAATTTTTATTTTTATGTTTGTTTCTTTTGTGGTGAAAGTATTTTCATTCATTCATTCATTGATGGTTATTGAAAGAATATATAAATAAAGAAAACAGTTTATAATCACCTTAATTTATCATTACACTAATATTACAAATGCGAAAGTTTGGATGTTTGTTTATTTACAAATACAAATATTTTTATTTTCCAAATCAGAATTAACATATATGTATATAATGAGCTCCGCACTAGGCACTGGGTAGCACCTGTATCGCGGATGCCCTGTATAGATTTGCACAAGTTAAACATATTAAATGCGAGACCAAACCGAGTAAGTATAAATTTTGACTATTAAGAGAACAGAGAAACAAAAACAAAATTAATTTAAATAAAGATAAAAGACGGCGACCTGCGGTTCTTACCAAGTCGTCTGCCAAGGTAAGGACCACAGGTCGCCGTTGGATGCAGGCCGCTTCCAACCGCAGTTCCTGGAGATCAATGAGGGAGGCCTTTGTCCAGCAGTGGACGTCCTACGGCTGATATGATGATGATGATGATGAATGATAAAAGATAAGCATTAATATTATAGAATTACAAAACTACTAAGAAAAAAAATTGAGGACTCGTGTAAGTGATGCACTTGAGTGTGTGAGTGCGAGTGTGTGCGTGGGTTTGTGTGTATTTGAGAGGGTATATTTGAGCGTGTGGTGAGTGCGTGTGTAATGTGTGGTTGTGTGAGGGGGGCGGGCGTGCGCAAGTGTATGCGCGTGGCGTTGTTGCTAGCTATGTGATTGCGACCAGGATTGACTCCGTTTCGTCATAGTCGAGTGTGATCAGCCATTTCCTAATCTTTACTTTAGCACTGTATAACGAACAAGATTTAAGATCACACTTAATTAACGCACGTTTATAAATGAAAGGGGATGCATAGTATCGAAATCGCCTCGCAAATCCCGTTTTTATTTTAGGAACTGTGATTCTTTGTCGACGGGCATTAGGATATCCGGATGAAGTTATGCACGATTTATGGAACCATAACACTGCTTTTTGTATGTAAAGTTGACGAACTGTTAATATTTCCGTTTCCCGATACAGAGATTTCGTTCGATATCTGTAAGGTTTACGATACATTACTTTTAAAACTGACCTTTGTGCTCTCTCAAGTTTTATTATTATGGTTTTAGCAGCTCCACCCTAGACCGACAAACAGTAACATATTACAGATTGGCAAAGAGCAGTGTACACCATGAATCTTAAGTACCTCTCTGTCAGCCCCGTCCCTAAGCAGTTTTGTAATGTGAATAAGCTTGCGAACGCGACCTGAGAGCGTATGAACGTGTTGTTTGAAAGTAAAATTTTCATCCAATATCACTCGCAGGTACTTTATGAAGTTAGCGCGATCAATAAACTACAGGAACAGGTATTAATTAGTGATGTAGTTGGGTTACCATATCTGTGCATTCGAATATTTAGCGAAGCTGGGGGAGACGAGACTTTGTGATGTGAAAGCATAGGTATTTTGTTTTGTCTAGATTTAGCGTAAGTAAGTTAGAAGCCATCCATGTCCCTACCAGCGATAGCCCTTTCTCTGCTTTGTTGAAGGTTTCTTTCCAGGAGTTACCCCTGAAAATAATAGCAGTGTCATCCGCGTAGCGTATCGTCTGTGAGTCGTCATTCTTTGGGAAAAGATCAGCAATGTCATTAATATAGAGGGTGAAATCGTGAAATTTATTGAATTGTTTGTTTGTTTGTTACTCAATCACGCCGTAAAGGCTGAACCGATTTTTTTTATTGGTGATAGCCAAGCGCTTGACCACTACCTCACCTGATGCTAAGTGAAGGTGTGATCGATGAAATTTAGTATGTACCTACGTAGATTATAACCTGGATTAACACATACGCTTCTTTTTATCCCATAAATCAGGTCCCATGGGGATAAATATAGGGTGTCAAGTCAAGTTGCAACAGCGAGTTAGGCTTTATTTCTAGGTTACCTAACGCGTACGAAATCGTGGCAACAGCTAGTCTCTTATATATACAGTGTTTTTTTTAACTGTAACAGTACGGCAGCACCCATAACCAAGGAGATACAGGTACAGTTTCTTTTAAAACATCAGTTCGTTTTCGAAGAAAAACATTTTGGCATTAAATTTTTTTTGGTCAAGTGTGAGTAGCGCCTTAAAATGAATCAAGATGGTAAATTTTTTTTTGATGCCGATCGATGCAGTCCTTTGTAAGGATCATTTTATTGTATCGGATGAAAAAAATCTGCACAGCGGAAGTTAGTCAAATTTGATAACAAGTATTCTCATACAACAGGACAAACAAAATTCCTTCTACAAACATTTTATTAGATTCTAATTGCACATTAAAGAAGTATTAATACTGTAGCGATTAAGAAGTTTAGGAACTCCATGCTCTCATGAGCAATTCAAAAACATTTCGTATTTCAGAACAATTTTGAATTTCGAACATGGTTCTTGAATGGTACAAAAAGTAGACTTAATTGAAGCATACTTCCTTAATCGACGAACCCCAACTAATGCGCTGAAGTGGTATCAGGAACGCTACCCAGACCGCGATTGAGGAAGTATGCTTCAATTTTTGTGTAGTGATGTAATTTTGTGTGTGTGTGTTTGATTGGGTCCTTATATGGTTTAGATTACGCGAGCATAGGTACAACTAGTACGCAATATAAATACGCGTGACGGCAAACAATTACTTATCTATTTATTTCACAGAACATAAAACACAATAGAACTAGCATGATGACTTTTTACTAAGAAAACCAGTGTAGCTATACTTACACATGTAAAAACTAGCACACTTAGAAATAAAAGTTATAATTGGTTGAAAGGGAACGTTCAAAGAGGCCTACAACCATAAAACCAATTTAACGGATATAAAACCTTAGTTACTATGGAACATGGTTTAAAATTCAACAAAATAAACAGTAACAAAAATTAAAGTTTACTTCTTCTACTCGGCAAAAGATGGCGGTTTAGAAATTATTTTTATTTTAGTCTCTATTAATTTGAAATAAGACTGATAATGCAATGGCTGTTACTTGATTACCCACAAAACAAAGCCACTCAACAACAGATGGCGCTGTCGCTAACGATTTTTGTTATAGTCTCTAACAGCAAAGTATAAGATCGATAGTGCATTGGCTGTTACTCGCATGCTCAAATAACAGTGCTACTCACTTAGTGATGTACCAATGAGCATACAAGACGAATGTATCGATATCGATTATCACCTAACTACTACGGGTAACGAAATAGGTACGTCAGGTTATATTTGTGGTGGTCGAAATAAAAAGCTTTTCTTTTCTTTCTTTCTTAACATAATCACAGGTATCCAACTCATAAATACTTACTAAAAAAATATTATATTACTGGAATATAATATACTGCATTATTATTTGAGGGGGCACACTAAAAGCTTCCGGAATCAATAAAAAAATACTAATAATGGTCAAAAATGAATTTATTGTTTCTCAAAATATTCTCCCTTTGCGTCAATGCACTTTTTCATAAGATTGAACAAATTTTGAAAACATTTGTGCCACTCCTCCGGTGGTGACGTCAGACACATGTTATTCATACTCTTCGACAGCCTCTTCTGGTGATGAAAACCGTTGATCAGGTAATTGGTTCTTAATTTTTGGGAACAGAAAAAAGTCACACGGTGCCAGGTCATGACTCTGTATGCTGGATGACTCATAAGTTGTACGTTTTTTAATTTTTTTTATGTCTGGCGCCTTGGGGAAACTGAAAACAGAAGTTATTATATTATTTCACACCATAGGTCTAAAATACATTCTGAATCATCAATAAAACAACAATGAATTAACGCCCTAAAACTTATACACCTTTTAATAGGGGGTAACTAATTAAAGCTATCAATAACACATTCATCAGTATATTGGGGTCACATCCCTAATTGAGTAGCTTAAGTTGAGGTTTAAGAGAAACGCGACCTTAAAGAGTATGAATCACAGTCTATTTTGTTTGACGATTTTGCATTTTAAACAAAACTAACAAAAAACAATAAAATAATACTTACCGGTTATAGGATATGCCCCCTTTTGTAAAATTTTTGGTTCGGCTATGATATTTTCACTCCAAAACGGCACAATATGGCATTTTTTATATTTTTTTAAAGTACGTTTACCCCACAGTAATTGAAACACGACTGAAATGAGCGAAGCTTGTAGTGCGCGGAACTCCGCGTACTTGGTGTTACGCGGGCCCCGCCTACTTACGACTTCTATTGTTTTTTGTGTTCTGTGATTTATTTATTCACAAATAGGAACGTCAACAGCATACATATTTTCACACACACTGACATTTTAACATTGAGATCTAGGACAATCTGATACATATGCCTATTATTCGCGTACACAACACTGAATTCAGTTAGACAACATTTATAAGCAACATAAGATCAAAGATTTCACGAACTTAATAAAACTGCCTACAGTTATAGGTACTTTCACATTATAATAAAAACTAAACGAAACAGTTAATATAGCTACTTTTATCTGTACTTTTACTTTTGACTTTCAACGGCCCAACGGACTAGGGACTTGACGGCCCAACGGAACTGAGACTAGAAAAATAATCCGAAACATCCGACATCTTAGCCCTTCAATATTATAGACATCGCCAATAGGCGATCGGTTTTACTGCCAAGGCGCGCCAATAGATCCCTGCCTAGGTGGAGTGCTGACTTAGGCAGGCAGAAAGTAGATGAGAAGTGCCGAAGACCGGGCTCAGTAGCGCTTTTTTATATTATATTGTTATATAGACACTTAAGCTGACGGGCCTCCTGATGTTAAGTGGTCACAGTCGCCTATAAACTCCTGCAGCACTCGAGGTACCGAAGTCGCGTTGCCTAAAACTTAATGCATTATTTACACCTCTCTTGAAGGTGTTCATGTTGAAGCCCACCGGGAAAACCTCCGGAGGAAGGTCATTCTACATCTTGCAGGTGCGTGGAAGAAAAGAGCGGGTGAAACGCACCGTGTGAGACTTCCACGCATCTACAATATGTGAGTGAGCTCGTTGCCGGTTGCGGGAAGTGCGAAGGTAGAAGTGGGAAGCAGGGATTAGATTGAACAGCTCTTCAGAACATTTGCCGTTATATATTTAATAGAAGACGCTGAGCGCTCCGATGTCACGGCCCAGACTTGCGAGAGGCTACGTCCAGCTGTGGACTAATGCGGACTGATTATGATGATGAATAAAAACCTACCTCATACTCATCAACCTCCATTTTAGCGCACTCCGCGTAGAACGCAGCCAGTTTCCCGTAGGCCTTCGCCCTCGTGTAGAAGTGTAGGATGTGCCGCATGCGGTCGGGTCGTGTCCGCCAGTCAGCGTGCCTCCTCAGGTAGTCGGCCGCCATCAGCTGCGCGTTCTTATCGCGAGTGGCGGCAGCGAATGTGGCGATACGGTCAGCGTCGCCTGAACGCATCAGCCAGCGCATAGCGCCCGCCTGCAAAACAACACCCGTTTTTTTATTTATTTTTTTTACTTTAAATCTAGATTACGAGAGAAGCAATCTTGAAATAATGAAATCAATTGTATTTTTTAAATACTTAAGTCCAATGCATTTACCCTATGAATATAAATTTTGAAAAATCTCACTTGAGATAGAAAAAGGGGGGGGGGGGGGGGGGGGGGAAAGGGGTCGAAACAAATCTCGCAACATTTCACCGGGGGGGGGAGAGAGTAAAAAAATCATCAAAAACGTCTCGCATAATTAATGGACACCCCCTATACGCGGTAACCTAGTAAACTATAAAGAACTTTGAACAAATATTGATTCATACTTTTTCATTTTCGCTGGTTTTTTGGCACAAACCTTATCACCTGCGTGGGCAAGTCTCTTCGCCGCCTGGTGGTACAGGCCCCTAGCGCCGAGCACGTCGGCTAGTCTCCTCAGGAGCGCGTCGCGGCCGCTCGTCCCCGCCGGCGCCGCTAGGCGCTCGCTCAGAGCTTCGCTGAGAGGCGCTGATGACTGCTCCACTATGTCCAGAGCTTCTTCGTACTGTCAATTTAAACAAACTGAAAAATAATTAAATAAATATTGCTGGACATTTCACACAGCGCTATCTAGCCCCAAACTAAGCAGAGCTTATACTATGGGAACCAGATAACTGATAGAATATTTATATACTTTTTTGTAAATACATACTTATAATACATAGAAAAACATCCAGACCCGGAACAAATATATGTAGATCAAGCAAACATTTGATTCCCCGGTGGGAATCGAACCCGCAACCTCCTGCGGCTCACCCACTGCGCTACGGAGCTCGTGAAATAATAGCATTTACGCAACAGAATGCATTGCAAGCCCATCGCCGCATATTCTGTGGTTTTATAATACGCGGCTGTGTGTGCGTTCCAAAAGGAAGCGCGCGTACGAGGATCTCGGATCCAGTCGTTTGAAGCTTTTAATATAATGATCCGCGATCCTCTTACGCGCGCATCTATGTTTGTGTGCGACTGTTTTCGCTCGTTATACTAAACTTACTTTATGTCCCTATCTATTTTGTGGTAGTACTAACATTATGGCAAATACCATCGATTTTGTAGTTCTAGAACATGCCTGAGGAAACCCCTCACTTCGATATTTTTCTTCGCCACTTTGTGCACGTGCAAAAGCACACATAAATTTGTTGTTTTTTTTTAATTCAACCCATAATTATACACCTAGTACAGGCAACCGTTTGAACACTATCTTATCCATACTAGTACTAGAAATTCGAAAGTACCTACCTACTCGTACCTCTGTCCCTCTGTCTGTTTATTACGTTATCGTGACTAAACGGTGTATAAATAGATTATGACCGGGATATAGGCTACTTGTTACCCGACTGCGCAGATGGAGGGTAATATTTTTATTGACAAACCACGCGTGCGAAGCCGCGGGCAGGTCACCTAGTTTATTAAGGATTATATGAAAAATACGCAGTTGAAGATCCGGGTTTGACAGACCCGACAGGCATACCGTGTAACTTTTTGCCACCAGGCATGCCGAGGGTTAAATTACCTTTCCAGCCGAGGCCATCAACGCAGCAGCATGAGAATGATACTCTGCCTTCCGTAAATGAGCAGCCAACGAGTGTGCTACTTCAGGGTCCAGTTTGTCGCCCAAAGACTCCACCAGTGGGATGATGGCATTCGTGTCGCCGCAGCTTAGGGCAAGCTTTAGTGCCATGTATAGTTTACCTGAAGATGTAAAGGAATGTTTTGAAACCTAACAATGTTTCTAAATGTCTTAGGTTAAATGTAACTGGATAACTTGTAGGTATGTTTCAGGGTGCCAGCGCTGCGCAATGCAATGCCATGTAGGTCAAGTATTACTCGTGAGGTAGGTACGTCTGTGAGGTAATGCAACCGAGAGCTTATGCCGTCATTTCATCATATAAAAAAACAAAGACAGCTTTTTCTAAATGTAGTCAAGTACTCCAGTCCGCCCGCGACCAACAAAGTCTAAACGTCCGGATAACAAATAAAAAAGGTACATACGCGATATATACCCGTTTAAATCCGTAATTATGTACCTAGTCAAATATACAAAATGATTATAAGAAACTATAGCTGAAGGTCTACGAGGCAGACATAGAACTTTTACACACTGATGACGATGCAGAGAAAACAACACGGTCAGTACGGTTAGGACTCGCGCACCGACGGTTCCGAACCTATAGGTTTATCTGTGTCAATTAAGCAGCGCCATCTAGTTATGTGACCGGTAAATAAGAAAACTTTTAAGACCTCTAAAAACTGTTTTAGATATAGACTTGTTATAATTTTCCCGTAATCTTTGCATATACATAATATCTATCAATCATATTAATTTCAGATTTTTCACTTCCCAAACTTCGGAAATAGGGGGAGGGGCGGCGCGATATTTCTATTGTACAAAATAAGAGAGATGGTTTTGAAATGTATAAACCAATCTCTTTGAATCTCACCCATTTAGAAAATTCGACCCTCACCATTTTGGCTCTTTTGGCCATCAAAATGAAAATATTTTTAAATTGTTTACTTGCAGTAGAGGAAGGTCAGTATTATTTATATAACTTTTATAAAATTCAATCAGATAGGTTCCGTAGTTTCTAAAATAATCAGCTTTGACGGACGGACGGACAAAGTAGCACCGTAAGGGTTCCGTTTTTACTATTTTCGGAAAAAAAAACGAGAAATAAATATAACAGTGAAATGACGGCACATAAGGCTTTACACCTGTACCTATGCCTCAAGTAAATGAACGTGCGACGTTGCGTGAACTACGAAGCCATGCTGTGTTATAGGCGATGGTTTCCACTTAATAAGTGGGCCATTTGCTTGTTCCACCTCCAAGTAGTATCAAAATAAGTTTTATGTTGAAAAATTACTTTTGCAAAACAAGCTTTTATAAAATACATAATCGGAACCGTCAGCAGAATCAAATGAGCCCAAACACTAGTAGCCTACTATAATCCATTCACAAGTTCCGTCTAGCATCCGTCTCCATCATGAGACCACCTCCATGGTACCATTTATTTATTTAATTTATTTAAATAGAACGGATTAACCAATTACACTAATTAATATAAAATAATTAAAACATTAATTACATAAACCATTGTCAAATTAAAATCCAAATTACAATAAGAATCTACACAGTATACAAATTAACAATAAAATTAATCGTGATAAATCGTGATATTAACGTGATAAATCCCGTATTTATAATAATGAATAAGATTAAATTAAAATAATACACATTAATATAAATAAATTCATTAAACACATAAATCATAAATTGAATTGTTAAATTAAAGACCTTTCATACATCAATCTCACAATACCTCAGACATACCAGCATCAATTCCTTCCATTCGTCAGCAAACACATCGCATTCAGGGTGGCATCTAGGAGTTTGTTGAGGGCGGTGAGTGTGCGAGGCAGCGGGGAGTTAGCACGGGATACAGTACGGCTCGAGGGTACGGCAAGATGCCTGTGTCTTCTGCACCGGATATATTGATTTGGGACATAAAAGCGAAGTAGCTCGTTAAGCAGATCAGGTGCATCAATTTTGTTGCGAATTTGCAGACAGTGGTTATCTGCTCACACGCTCTCCTAGTTTTGAGGGAATTATAACCTAAGTATCCTAAGAGGAATTGGGTTGGGTACATGAAAGGGTAATACCCTGCAATTCGCTTATAAAGGTACCTAAGAAATGCCTTTTGTACTTTTTCCAAACGGAGAGCGTACGTAACCTCGTGTGGATTCCATACACAGGAGCAGGACTCTAATTTGCTTCGCACCAAGGTGCTGAAGAGAAGTCGTATTACGTATTCGCTCTGGAAGTCACAAGCATTTCTTAAACAAAACCAAGTCTACTGTATGACTCCTTGGCGACGACGCCAATGTGGTCATGGAACGTAAGCCTTTGGTCGAATAAGATTCCCAAATCCCTCACTACTGTCAATCGAGCAATTGCGCTACCATTGATATTGTAGTCGAAAGGTATAGGATGCCACATTCGCCCAAAGGTCATGGCTGAGCATTTGGAAGGATTAAATTCCATCTTGTTTTGCATACTCCAATGATACACTGCCTCAATGTCCCGCTGAAGCGCCAAACAGTCGGACAGGGATCGAACGGCTGAGTATAGTTTTAGGTCGTCTGCGTACAAAAGACACTCCGCGTGTCGAAGAACAGTTGGCAAGTCATATAACATTATTATAAACAACAATGGTCCTAAAACTGAGCCTTGACTGACTCCGGAGCGCGTCTGATATGGCGAAGACTCGTATATTCCAAGTCTGACATACTGTTGGCGATCACGCAAATAGTCAGCCAGAAGCTGTAGAAGATCAGGCGCAAAGCCTATAGCACTTAGTTTTTCCAGCAGTATGTCATTCATTATTCACCCTATCAAACGCTTTCCGGAAGTCAAAGTAGAGCACGTCCACTTGCCGACTAAGGTCAAGTTGGGTAGATATATATACTCAACTAGAGTTAACAGGTTGGTGCTGACCGACCTCTTCGTTCTAAAGCCATGCTGTTCATTAGATAAACATTTCTCTATTTGCGAGTATATCAGCTTGTGTAGTACGTTCTCAAAGATTTTAGCAGGTGACGACAGAATGGCGATGGGTCTATATTCCTCGACAGCTAGTTTATTAGATGACTTTGGTATGGGTGTCACTCTCGAAATCTTCCACTGAGGATGATAACATCCCGAGTGCAAAGCCAAATTAAAAATATGACATAAAGGGCCAACAAAGTGTTTTCTTAGCCGCTTGATAATCACTGGAGGTAAGCCATCAGGTCCAATGGAGCTACTGGGTTTCAGTTTATTTATACCTGAAACCACATCTTGGGGGGTGAATTTAAATATATTAACATAGTAGCTATCGCTACAGTTGATACTGCTATTCATAGTTTGAGGATTAAGGGCTGGAACTTCTGGCAGAAATACGCTTGCAAAGAAGTCAGCAAAAGCTTCCGCTGCTGCAACGCCCGAACAGGCTACACCTTTATACGTGACATTTGGTTCAAAGCCGCCCTTAGACCTCAAGCTTGATACGTGGCGCCAAAATTCACGCGGGTTAAGAGCGATGCTATTCTCAATTTGTCTCACGTGCGATGAATAAGCCGCTGCCGCTCGAGATCTTAAAGACGCTCTTAGGTCTGAGAAGGACTTATAAGCACGTTCAGTTCCAGTCTGCTTCCAGGCCGAGTGAAATTTCATCTTTAACTTATTATCACTAATAATATCGGGAGTGAACCAGACTGGATATCTCGAAGATACACTTTTCTTACGGCTTTTTTTAGACATGCAGGTGTCAAAAATATCATAAATAGTGCGATAGAATTCGTTAGTAGCGATCAAAATATTATCAGCCAGCAAAACATGTTCGCAGGAAACATCTGCTAGTAAATCATTCAGGTGCTCATGATCACACTTGTTGAAATTCCAATCCCCGGCAGGATTAATCTTACTGGGCTCGATTTGATCTGAGTGACGCATACCACCATCGCATTGTCACCGAAGTTACATATGTATTCCAAATTCAGCTCAATCTTTTGAGGGGAACGGGTTTAAAATTCAGTTGCAAGATTCCACCCGGACAAACGTACATACATACATTGCAAGATAATAAAAAGCTCGTAAAAATAGCGCCTAACACGCTACTTAATATAGCTGTAGTGATTGGGATTACTCATGATGATACTTTTAAAACGTCTTGGACTACAGCTCACACATGATTTACACTGTATTGACACAGACATACTTTTACTGTAGTATCTTGGTTCCCAAATATTTAAAAAAAAACTCGAATCAGTAATTATAAGCTCACCAGCTTTTTGATAGAGCGACATAGCCTGCTCGTTTTGTTCAGCATTCTCGAGGATCGAAGCCGCGTGCAACGCGTGAGTTGGCGACGAAGACCCAGCTCGCCATACTAGGTTCCAAGCACTGGCTTCCGCCGCAACTCTTATAGCTGATGCTATGGCACCGCATTTTATGTACATCTGAAACCACTCAGAATATAGTTCATTGTTTAAGTCAGAATAAGTTTTCTAAGTAAAAAAGGCAAATTATAAGAAAGATAAAGTAAAGTTGTAAGTAGCTCCATCAAGGCAAGGCAAGGATCAA
The DNA here is from genome assembly GCA_918857605.2 of Philereme vetulata. Taxonomy (NCBI): domain Eukaryota; kingdom Metazoa; phylum Arthropoda; class Insecta; order Lepidoptera; family Geometridae; genus Philereme; species Philereme vetulata. The sequence continues at coordinate 219,531 of OU975438.1, read as the reverse complement.
GGTGATCGAATCAGAAATCAGGAGATTCGTAGACAAACTAGTCACTGACATAGCACAAAGGATTAGCAAGAAAGGATCTCAGAGCGGTTCAAAGTTTTGTTACACACGTATCTACCTTAACAGCACTTTCAGTTTTATCAGGTTGCATCTCTAAATACCGAGCCATCTGGTACAAAGACGCACGATTCTTCTGACAAAGCTTCTCCGCTTCTTCAGTTCGGTCCATATGGCACAGAAGACGAGTCTGTTCAGCGAAGTCATTCGCCCGAGCATAGGCTTCCAACGCACCATCCAGATCCCCAATACTTTCCAAGTAATGTCCCCACCATAACAAAAGCCTGGTGTCATTAGATGAAGCTACGTATTGCGCTAAAGTAGCCGTTTGGCCACTGGCAGTTAGCATTCTTGGAACATGAGGAATTAAAGTACCAGCACTTTCAAAAAGCTTCAATGAATCTGCCGTTTCTCCATTAGACCATAAAACCTTTGCCAGTTTATGTTGAGCGCTCTTTATTAGAAGGATATTTTCTCCTTCGTTTGTGCCATTCGTGATTACGTTCAATCCACCTTCTTTAGCCGATATCAGTCGTGTCACCAGGTCAGGTCTTTGAGTTTCTCGTAATAACCTTTCGGCTTCCTCTGTCATGCCCAGATTCACAGCCAACACGGCTACTTTGCACGTATCGTCGAAATCATTGTCTTGCATCACTTTGCGCATCATCAGTGCCCCCTTAATGTTGCCCATTTTGCCTAAACATACTGCACCAACATCGGCCCTTTTCAGAGAAACGCACACTTTCGCTAAACTGTCCCAAATGACAGAGTTCCTAGTTCCTGATATATTGGTTCCTACAACAACGGCTTTCTCTAAATAGCCTGTAGTCATGTAGAACAGAAAATCCAGGATTTGCTTTATGCTAGCCATGTCATGCTCACTGCAATCAACAAACTCTTGCATTAGAATCTTCCTGACATTCTGCTGAGATAATATTATGACATAGGGTGTATAGAGCAAGCATAGCATAAAATCTGCCATAAAAAAATCATCAGGTGATGAGCACCAGTTTTTGTATTCAAAGAGATTGCCCTCATAGCAAAAGAATAAATGAACTCGGTCTAAATCTGCAGACCTAATGTGGACAGCAACGATTCTCGGGTCATTTGAATCCCATAATATTGCGATTGGGACACTTTGGTAAGGAGGTGCTGAATTTTCCACAAGTAGGTTGCTGGTGATGACGTCATTAGCCGCATCCCATAAATAAAGTCTTGGATCTGGTGCTAGTCCCGAATTAGCGATGCTAAGGCAGATGTACCTGCCAACGCAATTCACGGAAGCTCTCATAACTTCGCCGAAGTCTTCTATCATTTGGTAACAATTTTTGGCGGGATAAAGCATCTTGAGTCCTTTCTTGGTTATCTCCGCTAACTTGAGGGTGCCATCCATTGTTGCTATAACTATGAATTTCCCTGTATTCGTAATGCCAATGGGCTCACCTTCCCCTTCAGTACTGGGCAGTATTCCAAGATTAATTCCTGTTATGGAGTAGCATTCCACATGAGGACTGACCACACCCACAAGGACATCATTGTAAATTATAAGACTGTCAGTTTTCCAAGTAAAAGATCTGATGCGAGAAAATTTTGCTTCAATTTCTTTACTGGCCATCCAAATCTGCATGGAAAAAATATAAAATGATAATCACAGTTTTGCAGGTAGTTTACTACCTACCCTATAAGTAAGGTTACAGTACTGTAAGGTTCTGTTAGACAATTTAAAAAAATATGATTTGTTATTACCTGAACCTCTTTACCATCTCCCATTGCAATGTAATGATCTTTAAAAGCCAGTGCTCGTACTGTCATAAAAGTATTAATAATCGTTGGCTCATCATTTTTATGCATCACTGAAATCTCATTAGCAGATTTCTGTACCATGAAGACATTGGGTGAGTACCCCCAGCACACAGGCTGCTCTCTTAGAACAAATGCACTTGTTATACAATTGACATGCAGTAGCGGATTCATCAGGCCTTCGGAACCCCAGCTCACTTCCTTCACTGTACCTTTGATAGAGGTTGAACTTATCAGTTTCCAATTATTTCTGTGATCTCTTCTCCATAAATATAAGTTACCTAGTGATGTTCCACAGCACAAGGTGTCACTCAAATTACAATAACTTATGCTGGTGAATATATCCCCTGAGACAATCTCCTCTTTTTCATTTGGCAAGACATCATTGTCACCTGTCTCACTATCCCACACTCTGATAATGTTGTCTCCAGTAATAACTGCTACATAATAGTTACCTGCCAGGACAATGCATTGACCATTCCTTGCTGACATTCTGACATGTGTGTCTGTTATCAAAGATCCATCATCAGATGTCACAAACCTCGTCAAACTGAGAGCACCACCTGATTCCCAAGCCACTAGTAGATAGATATTGCTAATCATGCCCATGAACATGATAGTACCAGGAGCATTTAAGACCTCTGAACATGCACCAGCATGGTCAATGTACAGGATGATACCATTGTCCTGTGCTGCGTAGCAACAGTGGTTGTCTGGTTGGGCACCTTCTCTCATTCTAGCTGTGGTTCTTGGCCTCCAGGCTGCCAGGGCATCCAGGGCATTCTCGTCTCCTGCAACAGCTGCACGTGCTAACCCTCTAATCGAGGATTCAGAACTGGCGTGAGGCGTGCAGAATGTTACATGTGTGATGACATCTCCAAGCTGATGATGAAAGGACGTCAAGGGAGCCCCTGAACTGGACTGCCACCCTGATAACGACCCTGCTGCGTCTGCCGCGAGCAATCTACCTCCCCCGTGGCTAAATGCTACAGTGGTGAGGGCAGCATTGTGTGGTGCTTCCAGACGTGCCCACGAATATTCCAGCCAGATGTATAGCTCTCCTCCATCCCAACCAACTACAAGTAGTCTTCTCGTTGGATGCCAAGCTAAGGCAGTCACTTGATTTGCTATTATGATCGGCCATTCACAACCTTCTAGAGGTAAGCCCTGCAAATAAGTAGAAAAAGTTTGACAAGTAAAAAAACATATGAAATGCTTACTTATATTTTAAATATAGGTTTAGTTTAGACTCACAGTTTCATGAAATATTGTGACAAATCCTCCTTTTTCTTGGTTGAAAGAGCCTACAGCTAAAAGTGGAAGCAAGGGATGCCATGACCCAACGGAAGAAACTACGTTACCGTCATTAAAATTAAGTTTAGTATCAATGTATAAAGTCATTTTTTAATTATTTAGTACACATAAAAAGGGTTTTATTTTGCTTAAAATATAACAGAAATAGCGTGGTTACAAATTTGTTTTCGTTTTTTACGATGCGTTGCTATGGAAACCAACTCTGCCGACCGACTGACGTTGACTATTTGATTAAAATGACAGTGATAGACAGTCCCGTACCTGCCTGACGTGTGTGTTCATCTGTGCTCATACATTACGTTATAAGACCAGCGTCACGCCAAGACGCGGCCGCTTACACCGTGCCGCGAGATAGGCCAACGAAAGCTCTGAAAAGTCACCTGCCACAAGCCAGGAAGGCCACAACGTGCTGAGCACAGAGACCTGGAGATAGTACTTAGTCTCCGCGAATTAAAGCCAGGGCGATGGGCTACTCACCGGAGGCCCTTACCTGCAGCTCAAACGCAATAGTTTTGCGTCCACCACGCACACTATATCATCATCATCACGGGTCTTCAACACTTCAACCATTTTTGTTTGGGAAGTGTGGGTAAGGGTCGGACTTTCGTGCTTAACCCTGGCTTCAACGTCAGAGACGACTATCTCTGAGTCACGGAGTAATGTCCGGAGTGCCATCCTGGCTTGCAGTTTGGCCTCTCAGACGTTACGTGGCCGATGTCTTGGCTAACGTTGGTCCTCTTGTGGTATACGCTATGGAGAGGATGGTGAGCACAGGAGCTTCCGCGGTAATGGACGCCAGGGAGTTTGAATGTCAGGTGGCCGTGTGTGCAGCGGAGCGATAGCGTTGAGGTGAGCGTGGCGGCAATTGTCAGCGCGATCGTACATACGGCGCGCTAACATTACCACAAAGTCCTTAACGCTGGACATCTGCACATCGCGGGCCATGATGTCGTTCCTGACGTAGTGTCCTGCTTCTGTGCAGACACGTAGGGCTATGTTTTGCCGGGCTTCTATCCTCTTTTTGTTGGTAGAGGAACATAGCGCGTACCACGCTGGTGCTGCATAGGTGAGCCGCGAGCGGATGTAAGTTTTGTAAACCCCCATCTTAGTCCTCAGCGGTAGTCTCGAGGTTAGGACAGGTCGAGGATAGCTCTGGCGGCGCGCGTTTGTTGTAACGCGCGCTCCACCTGAGGATTCATCCTCAACGACCTATTGATTTCGATGCCAAGGTACCGGACGGAGGTTTTCCATTCTATGTTCTGGCCTCGCAGCTTAAGTGGTGGGAGCACGGTTAGTCGGCGTGTGACAAGGAGCGCAGTCGTCTTCCCCACGTTGACTGCCACGCGCCACTTGTCTAACCACGCCGGCAAAAGGTCAAGCAGGCGTTGCATGTGGGAGGCAGCGACCTCTGAGCTGTAGGATGATGAGAAGAAGGCGCTGTCATCTGCAAAGAGTGCCAGGGTGACATCCTTCTCCCAAGGAAAGAGATGACCCTCCAGGCATGGGATGTTATCGGTGTAGTGTGCGTAGAGGGCGGGTGAAAGACAGCTGCCTTGAGGCACTCCAGCGGAGATATATCGCGGACGCGATTCGGCTTTATCAACTGAGACATGGAAGCTTCTGTCTTGCAGGAATGACGCAAGGATCTGAATTAGCGCTGGTGGAACAGTGGAACCTACAAGCTTGAGGATTAGGCCCACGTGCCAAACTCGGTCACACGCTTTCTCCACGTCTAGGAAGACGCAGACAGTAGAGTTGTTATCGTTGTGTTTGCGGGCCAGATGGTGAAGGGTTCGCGTCAGTAGAGTCAGTAGCGTTGTAGAGTGCTGGCTACGGAAACCGAACTGTTCGGGTCTGGGTTCGATGTACGGAGCCAGTCTCCGTAGTAGCAGGCGCTCAAACAACTTTGCCGTTATTGAGAGCAAAGTTATGGGCCGGTAGCTTGCAGATAGGCGTCGGTCTTTACCAGGCTTCGGAAGCATCCCTTCCCCACTTTCCAGCTGCTTGGAAAATGGCCAGTTCTCAGTATGCCATTAAACAACATGGCCAAGGCGGTAATTCCTCTACGTGGTAGCTGTCGAAGTGCTACATTAGGAAGTCCATCGCAGCCTGGTGCTTTACGCCTAGGTAGGCGGAGGACGGTCTTGCGTACTTCAGCTGGAGAGATGAAGTCATCCCCGCTGAGTGGTGGCATCGGGCGCAATAGAAAATCTTCGACCATGGCTTCAACTAGGGCGTGGTGGGCGGTGATCTCTTCTGAGGCGTCTGTCGCGACGGGATGTGGCAAAAATTGACCTTCCAGATGGGCTGCAGGAATTTCGGCCCGATCTATTGGAGCAAATTTCCCTTGGCCGTGTTGATCCAGTAAGGGGTAGGTGGGCGTCGGAAGGTTTGTCAGCTGTCGATTTAAGACATGGCGGTTGACCTCGCAATCAGCGGCCTCGTCAATCCTGGCATCCCAGATGAGCCCTCGCCAGGCCTCCACTGCTTGGGCAACTTCTGTGCACACTACTACGCGATCGAGTCTGTGGACGACCAGGAGTGATTCATACAATAATTCAAATTGTCTAAGAGAACTCGACTGCAAGCCACATATCAAACGCCAAGCTAGTGCGTACCTATTCTCAGTCTACGACGTACCCACTTTTTTGGCGTTGGACAGTTTTGTGTAATATATTGTATTATGTAAATATGTAAATGATTGTAAATATGCAACTAAGATCGATAAGCTACATAAAAACAAAGACCGTAATAAATTTCAGCCTCTCACAACTCAAGGACCTTATCAACAAAGGGTCGAGTGACCCAGTTTTTTGCTGGGTGTCGTCTACGCGTAATGGTTTAGGGTTCCGTAATTATAAGTTAGGAACTATTTGTATATTTTTTTGATTGAACCTTATAAATAATGTAATAAGCTATCAAAACAAACAACATTTACATATATAACTGTTATATTTTCTATATCATAAGCATTTTAATCTGAAATTCGGGAACAAAATCATAAGATTTTTGTTTTCTACCTGTGATTTTTATTACAATTTAATAACAAAATTGCATAAAAGTTATAGCTTCAGAAAGCCTATTTTAACTAGATTTTAGTACAATAAGATTTTAGGGAAACAGTGATTTTTCATGAAAATGCTGTAATGTCACATTCGCTATTTTTGCTAGTGCTATTTCACATGGGAAAAATCACGGAAGAAATCACTAAATGAAAAAAACTCTGAATTCAGACAAGTGTTAAGATTCTTAGTCAGTAAGCGGGCTTCACACTTTGCAATATTCCAATATATGAATATGTCTAAAGTTTAAAGATGCTTAGCCAGTTAGACACACTAATTTTACATACAAAGCCGATATGCTGAATGTAGTGCACTAGATATCGCAAAGATTTAGACATCATCGATTCCAAAAGTGGTCCAGGTGGACGTAGTACATCTAAGTGGTCTGTGAGGTGGACTCCTAGGGGTCCACGGGAGACTCGACGGGGGTCTACGTTGGCTTGATAAAAAATGAGAGTTCACAATTCGTAAGCGAGGGTCCACGAAAATGTATCTGGTTTCGATAGTGATGAATTAAAATGTTGGCTTGACTTCACCTATCAATGTAGGCAGATAATATTTCGGTGTTACTTTTTTGACATCCACTCACAACATAATCAATTAACCAATTAATTGTCATTTTTTTTTGTAAAACTATTAATTCGTGGTTGGAACTCAGCCGCAACGCTCATAGTTAGATCTAATCTTCAAATATTTTGCCGATTGGGAATAAGGTTGAAATGTAACTGCAGGGGTCCACCGGAACCAACAAAATTTTGAAAGTGGTCTATGAGCATAAAAAGTTTGGGAGCCTCTGGTTTAAAGCCTAATCGATATTTAGACAGATTAAATGAAAAAGACTGAATATTGCAAAGTGTAAAGAAAGATACTAAGCCCGTTAGACACACAAAAAATTTGTGTACATTATCAATAATTGTACATACAAAGTCAACATGCTGAATTCTGAATTTAGCGCACTAAATTGCAAAGTGAAAAGCCTGTTTGACTGGTGAAGATTAGTATCCTTATTCCTTTTCCTCTTTGTAGTCTGTGCAGACCACAGATAAAAAAAACAATTTTCATTTGCGCGCCGGTCGGTCGGTCGGTAGATAAAGTTAAACGATACGGCGTCTTTTGTTGATTTTTGGTGTTAACAAGGAAATTAAACTCACAATGTGGTTTATTACTTCAGATCATGATCCACGAGTCGTTTACATTATCCCTCATAAGAGTGAAGTAACAATTGGGCGAAGCCCTGATACGCAGATATGTGATTTCGCCATCCAGGATGATCCATCCATCAGCAGAAAGCATGCTACACTGGTTGCTCTCGATGGAGGATTATTTATAACAGATCTGGGATCTAGATACGGAACCTTTGTCAATAATTCCGCGAAGCTAGAAGTCAACAATAAAGTAAAAATATCCAATACTGATGTGATAAAGTTTGGCAAGATGAATAGCGTATGGAAAGTTAATGAAGTTCATTTCATTACGTGTACCTCTACTTTGAAAGGTGAGAATCTCCAAAACATGAAACAAAACCTTTTAAAGATTGGAGGATTATTGAAGAATGATTGGGAAGATTCCTGTGAGTACCTAACTATGCCTGCTATCACACTGACAATCAAAGTTGTGTTAGCTCTTGTACAAGGGTCTCACATAGTCACAACAGAGTTCTGGAACAAATGCGTGGAAGCCATCAACAGTAAAGGACCTTTACCTGATCCTAAGAAATACTCTCCGGAGATATTAGAGTCGACCCTAAACAAAGATGTTGTATCATTTCTGCCCAACAAAAATAGATCGAACTTATTCACTAACAAAAAGTTTATTTTCTTTTCAAAAAGGCAGTTTGAAATGTACAAAAATGTTTTGCTGAAAAGTTCTGCTACTCCTTTATTGCTGAGTGATTCTAAGCTCACTAAGTCGATGTTATGTGAAGAAGATATTGTGGTGATTCAGTACAACATCACTTCTACAAGCCAAGAAACAGAAGTGCAAAAGAATCAGATAACTGAAATAATAGCCTACTTGAAAGCTAAAGGCAAGAGAGTTGTGGCTGATGCAGAGATTGGTTTGGCAATATTGTATTGCTCTACAACTAAATATTGCAACCCTGCTTTCAACTTCCCATCTGAAGTGGTGAAACAGACACCAGGGCAATCAAGCAGCAAGGTATTAGTTCAAGAAACTCAAGATCAAGTGGGAGGGAGAAATAACAAAGAACATGTTGTTATCAATGAAAGTTTATCTAATGATGATAGTACATCTAAAAGAAAGTTGAGTGAGATCCACGATAATGAGCCCACATCAAGTGCCAACAAAAGACTGGCCCGCAATGTAGCTAAAGCTAATGAGAGTGCTAAGAGAAAGCATGCAGAAGATGAAGACAGTTCACTGAATCCATCTAAAAAGGCTGCAGTAGATCAAGATGATGACTTTTTTAATTTCATCACTCCAGCTTCTAACAATGAGAAAGATTCCACAAATAAACTGAATCTAGCTCTGCCACAAAAAAGAAAAGCTGATTTTGATGCAGATGATGAGTTGTTCAACTTCGTTCAAGGTGAAAATACTGAAAATACACCTAAGCGTACCATGTTTGAAGAAATAAAAACTGTTGAAGCAAAGACAATCAAAACTGAAAATAATCTTTCAGCTCAAGATATAGCTGCAATGAGGGGAACAAAACTTGAAGAACTAAACAAAGACAATTTGAACTTTATAAAACCAAACAATATCAAGAAAGAATGTGTTATGGATGATCTTGATCTTGATGTGAAAATGAATCAACTAGATATTGGTTCAATTCTTGTTACGATCAAGAAGGAATTAATTGTTAAAAAGGAACCACTTGAAATAGAGGCCCCAGACACCGAAGTGAAGAATTTCAAGAAGTTCAAGAAAGTTTGGCCATTGAAAATGCAGGTCACAATCATTCCTAAATCTTCTATGAATATGCACTCCATAACTTCTGATGCAATTCCACAAGACTCAGACATGGACAATAATGTTGCATGAAATCTACCTATTCATCTTTGTTTTTATAATAAAATGTACCTAGGTTAGGAAATTGTTGATTACAACATTGTGTGTTCTTTTGATATAATAATTATTAGGTTCAGAATAAAATAAAATACTTATTATTGAAATGTGGTTTTATTTTATTATCAAGAAAATTCATACATTATAATATCTTACTCAGAATCAACTGCTTTCTTGGTCTTTTCTTCGTAATCATCCCAATCACTTTCATTATCACTGAAAAAAATACAAAATTAGGTTGTAAAAAGGTTATGTCTCAATTTTTATTTCAAACAGGCTTCAAATAATCTGAACATCACGATGTCTCAAGTTCTTCCATTTCCATAATATCAGTCATAAGTATACAGGTTGGTTTTTTGAGAAGGGTGGTGATGGCAGAGTCTGAAACCACGAGAGAAGTCGTAAAAAGAGTCATGCCCTCGATTTATAAGAAAACAATAACTGCATAATTTCGTTTTTTTTTAAATCTTTTACTGACTGAAATCGATTTCTGACGACGATTTCCGCCAGTAAAAGATTGAGGAACGAGAGAGAAAAAGAGGAAGGTTGCAGGTTTAAGGCTTGAAAATCTTTGAGATGGTTTTAAATCTTTAAACGACGTGTTTGAAGAAATGGAGAATTTGCCAGTAGCCAGGATACGGGATCTGTATTTCCAGCAAGACGGACCTCAATCTCTTAAAGAGATGCTGAACTAACATTTTGGGGATAACTGGATTGGCACTCATGATCCAGTGAGATGGCCGGCAAGATCACCCGATATTACACTACTTGATTATCATGGTATCAAATGCAGTAAAGTCTTTAGATAGACATATAAACTTATACATTGTAGTCAATGGAAACCATTTCTCATATTAGTTAAGTAAAATTAAAGAAGCGATATTAAAGGTTATTTGAAAAAAAATTGCTATTTCCTTTTATTTTTAGCAATACATTTATTTGCAAAGATTGATCCTTATCAGCAACAGAATCCATTGGTTCAAAATTACAGGTGCCTTTTTTTTTAATCATTCGGGTCGATTTCCATCAGTAAAAGATTAAAAAAAACTAAATATGCAGTTATTATTTTCTTATAAATCGAGGGCATGATACCTATCACGACTTTTCTCTAATTCTCGTGGTTTCGGACTTTGCCATCATCATCCGTCTCAAAAATCCACCCTGTATATGTATGGATTGTAAACAGATTGATTACTTCACTGTCTATAATATGGTGGAAATGAATTAGATAGAGAGGTATAATATGTTTGGCAAGTCAAAGTAGAAATAGGTTAAATATCAACAGATTCTTAACATACATACTTATTGTTTTTATCTCTATAAAAGTTAGTAAGTACCTCATGTCCATGACTTCTGATTTCAGCAGCCGGACTGTGCCATCCGGGTTCACTCTGACTCTGCCATTAGGTACAGTTGTCAGCTCATCTTCCATAACCCTGAAGTTCTTAGGTTTCTTTTGAACTAGTCTTGGTGGCTTTGTTGTATCAGATGGTCCTGCAATTTTTTAATATTTATAAGAATTAGAAAACACAAAAACTATTTATATGTAGGTATAGGTACCTTGATGCAGTTAGAGGTTTATTTAATGCAAGTGGTGTTTTATACTTACTCAAAGTAATGTATAATGGCAACGACATTGAGAGTGGCAGTTTTATTGAGATGGATCTGATGTTGGCTTCTCCCCCGGGATATTTTGACTGTATTTGCTGTACAAAAGACAGCACATTTTCCCTGAGCTTTTCTAGAGGCATGCCAGTGTGTCCAACAAGGAGCATGGAAGTGTGACCTTCATTTATTCGTAGCATAGCTGTGCGAAGACCAATGCTTATATCATTTTTAAGATCATTCTCATCCTTGATTCTCACTGGAATCAACATGTTGTGCTTTTTAAAGAACATCTTTCCCAGGATATGTGAAACGTGACTGATCACTCTGGTGTCAACCATGATGAAATCATGTTGTGTTAGCAGTCTTCGCTTTAATTCAAACTGGTCATACTCCACTTTTAGCTGACGCACTGGTAATACTGTTTTTACCTGTGGATTTAAAAATAGACATTAGTGATATATTATGTAAGTGAATATAAATTTTCATTTTCATTGTTAATTAACCTACCTCTGTAACACCTGATTTCTTTAAAAGTTCTTCCCAGTGTTCTACTGTAGGTTCATGGTCAATTTTCTTACCCTTCTTTATATCAGGGGTAATGAAACAAATCTCCCCAGTAGAGGCCACTGTACTGTTTGGTAATACACTGAAATTGCAAATAAAGTACCAGATTAGTAATTTAATTTGAATAAAATTGCAGATAGCTCTAGGTAAACATAGTTTTATTACAATTTTATATTTCCTCTGGTGTTTTGTATTTTTATACAATGTATTTCGGCAAATATCGGTTGTTCATCATCAAATAGGGCATTACTTTTCTTATGATGTGCTGCTAACTGCTCTAAAGCATTGAGGCTGGAGTTCACTATATGTTCAGTAATATATTTAGATGGCATCACGTAGTTTAATTTCTTCTCAATTTCTTTACTTTTAGCAGCAACCACGCCTTTTGCTTTATTGAGTTGAGGTTCATTGTTTGGGACAACTTTCTTGACTGTCTTCTTTACTTTATTTTCTATCTTCTCCGATTTATTTGTTTTATTTTTATGAGATTTTGCAATAGCTACTTTTTTGGAGGAGACCATTGTAGAAGAAGTTATGCTATAATTATAGCTACACAAAATGCGAAACGAATTTTACTAACACACTTTCGGTTATTCGTGTCAAAACATAACCTCGCTAACATGCATGGGCAGACAAGAAAAGAAACAAGCATAGACTTGACATTGACAACGAATATTAATTATTTGACGTTGACATTGATAGTTAAATTTTAGAATTATTTGTAGACCCGTTGCGTAGCGTAGCATGAGGTAGCACAGATAAAAGCTTTTGAATTATTATTTATTTATTTATTATTATATTATTATTATATTATATACAACTGGATTACCACTCACTCATTGACATAATTGTTCTCCCAGATGCCCCCTCGTAGGATAGAAATGTTACGACCCTATCGTATAGAGGGAGTTTCGCTGAGTTGGGAATAAATCCTAAAGTCCTCCTTTTGTACCCCATTCGCTCCTATCTACCTTGTATCTCGGAAAGTAAAAGTCTTAGAGCATTAGCGCCAAAACTAATGTTGCTCAGGACATTTTTTTATATCCGGATCCATTAAAAAAAATCATCTTTCATACAATAAAAAAATTGTCCCATACAAAATATTTTTGTGTGAATACCGTACACCGTATATTTCGTTTGCCGTAATTTTCTTACTGTTTTTGTAGGGAGCCCAACGGCTTGTGGGTAGTATAAAATTTATTTTACTGTAATTTTATTAATTGGTGGAGGGGCATGAGATAACTATATTTTCAAGTTTATTCGATATCCATCATCATCATCATTTTGGAAGTCAGTTTTTTTTTTAGTTTTTGGAAGAATTGAAGTCAGATTTTTTTTTTTAGTTTTTGGAGGGGCCTAAGGCAACTTGCTTAGTAAAGGAGAACGGGCATCCTGGTCTACAGTCCAATAAAAATGAGCAGCACATTTTCGAATTGGCATACAATAGTACATCAAAATATACTAGTGGAACTTTCCCCAAAAGTCTGTCCGTTTTGAGTTACAGCCATGCAAACACCAGCATTTTTTGTTTTAAAGAACATAAAATAACGGTTTCACGATTACTATATCCATACATAAAGGCTCCTATACAATGCAGTAGCAAGAGCGAGAAGGGAGAAGAGCGATGTAAGGGCCGTGGGGAGAGGGATGCGTACGCGGGGGAGGGGAACGGTTGTGTACGCGCCGCGCCGGACGGCTACAATAATCAGTCGCATCGCATCAAGTGAGTGGCTACGTGACGTCTTGTTACGATAGTGCTGTGTTTGAACTTCTTTCTCTGTTTTTACTGACCCTGGCTTGCTTTTGGACCCTGTTTCTTTCCCTAATGTGTTAACTTTGGCTCGACTTATTGACTTTTAAACTGCCTACCGATAATGGAAGTTTTTCGAAACTGTGTGATGTTTCGTCGAGTACTTTACCGCGGACGGTACCAGCAGCATATCTTGGCTGATAACCTGCAAAGGGAACGACCAGAATTCGCCGCGTTTATACAACAACATGCTGTGTTGGAGGTTAGTTACCTTTTATTTTTATTATATTGAGTAGTTAGGCATAGGATTTATTTATTTTATGTATTAATTGTTATTATTTTCAGGTGGTGTTCGACAGTACTCGAAGCTTGTGTCACCGATGTTGGCAGAGGACTGAGCGTGATCATAGACCTGCACAGCAAGCGGCGCGAGCGCCTGGTACATTGCACTCTCAAGAATACACGAGGGCACCGAACACTTCGGTGCATTGTATTTACAACAACTGTGCTAATATTACCCGTAATCATATACCAAACGCGATAAGAATTAATGTATTTTGTGAGAGCAAGCTTTTTATTCCTGATAGCGCTAGGGTGTGTACAGAACACTTACAAAATAATGAATGGAGCAACCTGCCGCAAATGTGTAATGTGACACATGATTTTAATGACGCTCAGTTTACATCGCTCTGTGACTTGATGAGAATGGCTGCTAACAACCAGCCCAGAATCGACTTCGAAAACAGAGGCACATTGTCTAATGAAGAGATGCACTTATGGACTGGGCGCACTTACGATCAGTTCGAAGCTATATTAGAACAAACTCCGTCACTAAGTGAACGTTGTAACCAGCCTAGAACTGCATTAGGCATCTATTTAACAAAACTTAGAACTGGAGACTCTGATGAGAGACTGGCAACGTTATTTAATATGTCTCGTCGAAAACTAGAACGTTTTTTGCCTATAGTTCGAGAATGTCTGAGCAACGATTACGTTGTGCTGCATCTAGGTGTGGACCACATTACCAGAAATGATATCCTTCAAAGAAACTTAACAATTCCAAGGGCTTTATTTGGAAACGATGAAAACATCAAAGCCATAATTATATGTGACGGTACATATATATATATATATTAACAAAAGCTCCAACTTTTTGTTTCAACGGCTGTCATACAGCTTACACAAATATCAAAACTTGTTGAAGCCGTTTTTAATGGTATTCACGGACGGCTATATATTAGATGTCAAAGGGCCATTTGCCGCTACCAGAACCGATGCCCAGATCATGAGTGAAATAATGAATAACGAAGATGAGCCGCTGCATTGGTTACTCGAACGTAATGATGCGTTTATCCTAGACAGAGGATTTAGAGATAGTTTGCAGGATATAGAAGCTTGTGGCTACGAACATCATGTGCCACCAACTAAAGACAGAAGAGAAAATCAACTCACTACAGAACAAGCTAATCAGTCTCGTTTGGTCACCATGTGCCGATGGGTGGTGGAAGTAGTAAATGGGAGATTTAAGCGAGATTTTAAACTTTTGCGTCAAAACTATTTTAATAAAACGTTGCCAAAAATGTTTGTTGACTTCAAAATAGCTGCAACCATTCTAAACCACTTCCACGCCCCCATCGAAGATAGTTCACACGCAGCAGCCTTTTTGAATTCAATAAGAGCTAAAATACACATACCAAACACATTGCACAATTATGTGGAAGCAAAGAGATTTGAATTATAGGAGAGCAGACTTCATGCGAATCGAAGCAAATGAAATAGAAAACTTCCCAAGGCTTAGTGAAGAACAAGTCATACATTTTGCCTTGGGAACTTACCAGTTAAAGCTCGCTCGATCATATTGTAGCGAGCACTTACAAAATGGTCTTTATATAATCGAGACGTATAGAGATAACGCTCTAGAAGACTTGGCACAATATGATATCAACGAAGAGGCTTGGCTATTACGTGGACGTATACAGTCTCGACATGTCCGAGCCAGGAAATATTTTTGTTATACATATATTAATCAATAATATTAATAACAATATTACACAATATTATTGTACCTGCTTGACAGGGCGACGTACTATAGGTACTTGTGCCCATGTACTGTCAATTATATGGTACGTAGGTTATGCCCGTCATGAAGGGTTCAATGAACCTGCATTGTTCCTTAACAGTATTCTCATCGATGATGATGATGATGATGATAATGTTTAATAACATATTGTTTTGATTTTTTAAGAAGATGTTGTTTTTATTTGTATTACTACTTACCTAACTTAAATAAAATCATTACATTACACAAAATGTTTTTTTAATTACCACGATATTCAATGTTTGGCACTAAATATTATCAGATTCAATTTTTAGTAGAACTCAGATCGGACAATACTTAGAGAAATGCGACTTTCTACATATGAAAATACATAGAATTACCTTTATATTGACATATGACTCATTTTTATTGCAAGGTAGACCAGCTTCCATACACTTATGCCCGTTCTCCTTTTCATGTTTATGCGACATCCATCATCATCATCATCATTTTGAATGTCCCAAATTTTTTTTTAGTTTTTGGAGGGGCTTTAGGCAACTTGCTTAGTAAATTTTCAAGTATAGGCCACATACATCATCATCATCATTTTTGAAGTCCAATTTTCTTTTTTAGTTTTTAGAGGGGCATAAGGCAACTTGCTTAGTAAATTTTCATGTTTATGCGACATCCATCATCATTATTATTTTGGATGTCCCAAATTTTTTTTTTAGTTGTTGGAGGGGGGGAGTAATAAGGCAACTTGCTTAGTAAATTATTCATGTTTATGCGACATCCATCATCATCATCATTTTGGATGTCCAATATTTTTTTAAAATTTTTGGAGTCCCCTTTTAGTGAGGATTTGGCCCAGCACACGCTGGCGGTCTGCCCCGCATGGGCGACGCAGCACCGGGCCCTCACTGCAGTCATCGGAGCGGATCTCTCGCTACCGGCCGTAGTTCGCTCCATGGCCGGTAGCGACAGTTGTTTTACCGCGGTCGCAACCTTCTGCGAGGAAGTAATCTCGCAGAAGGAGGCGGCGGAGAAGGCCCGGGAGGACGACCTCCACTCGGACCCGATCCGCCGCCGGCGAACCGGGCGGCGGAGGCGCGCTTTCCTGCGCCTCCCTGAGTGTGGCCGCGGGTGGACGGGATGGGTTCTCCCCTCCACCCGCATTAGTTTGGCCAGCCGCGAGGGGGCGGCGTCCGCGTATGCCAGACGTCGCCTAAGAGAGGTCCTTGAGACGGAGCCCGCGCCAGGAGCGGGCCGGCGCTGGGAGGGGTCCAGAAGGCGATAACTACCTGGACCCCTCCTAAACTGGAAGCGCAAAGAGGGCACACCGTGTGGTTTTAGTCGGTTCGAGCCCGACACACCGCCCCCGCCGAACGAGAGCCCCGGCGGGGTGACGGTCCGAGGGGATTTCCACACGCTAAAAAAAAAAAAAAAGGTTAGGTTAGGTTAGATTAGGTTTTTTTTTTTTTTTTTTTAAATACTGCTGTTCCTCTGACTGTTGTCAAAGACTTTGTTGTTTCTTATGTATTTTCAATAAATCTGTAATTTTATTTTATTACCTACCCATGTGGGCTCTCAATCAAATAAATTAATTTAAATACATTTAATTTAAATTACTATATTACTACTTAAATACATTTATTTTGAAAACATTACGTTAGAAAATAAAAATAATAAATGAAATTACCTATCACAGCATAAAAATAAATTAACAAAATCAAATAAAATTAATAATTAACATTTAAAATTAATCAAATAAATTTCAATTAGATGGGATGTTGACTAATTTACTTATTTCTTTTTGCAGCTGTCGTGGCCACCAGACCCGCGAAAGCCAGTAGTAGGTTCCTTGACTTGCTGTCGGCCAGGATTTCTCCGAGAACTGTTTGGTCCAGCTTTCGCTGGATTTTTACTTCCAGCACCATTCGGTCCCGGCCGAATCTAGGACACTCGCATAGCAGGTGCCATACTGTCTCCTCACAGTCAGGGTCACAAGCACAGGAGGGAGAGTCCTTCAGCTTGAAGCGATGGAGGTACGATGCAAAACCCCCGTGCCCGGTCAAGATCTGGACGTGGGTTGGTGTTATGCTCCCTTCGTCCAGAATCTTCTTTGCCATTCTTACATTCGGTAAGAAGGCTTTTGTGACCGAACCCGTGGTCGATGCGCCGTAACGTGCTTGCCATTTCAGAATAGTCTCCTCCCGGATGCGGCTCCTGACATATGAAATCGGCACCATCCTATAATCAGGAAGTGTTTTCTTTTTGAGAGCGGCATTTTTGGCAAGCTCGTCCGCTCTCTCATTCCCGGGCGTGCCTACGTGCGCTCTTAGCCAGAAGAGCCGCACTTGTCTGCCCTCCTCCCGGATTACGCGTACGCACTCTTTTATTTTTGCCGCGAGCGGGTGAGTGACTGCAGGGCTTCTCAGCAGATCGAGCGACGATCGTGAGTCGCTCAGGATGCTAACAGCATCCTTTTTGCTGTCACTCACCATCTTGACTGCTCTGTAGAGTGCGTACAACTCCGATTGGAAGACAGTGTTGTGGCTCTCCAGACGGAAGGTAGAGGACTTCAATTCTCTTCCCCCGTCCCACCATGTGAGGGCAGCCCCGACTTTCCCTTCAATCTTGCTCCCATCCGTATAGACGTGGGGTTCCACTAGTTGGTGGAGCTCGACGGTTTCTGGGTCCAAGATCTCCAGACATTCGTAGTCTGTTAATACGAGTTGGGACGGGTGGGGATTGCTGTTGTAGTTCACTCTTGCTTCCACCTCGCGCCCCGGAGGGATGAAATTGTCTGAATGACCCTTCTTGGCCTTGAAAAGGCTCGCCGCTTCGTGGATCCGGAGGTCCAGGGGCAGCAACCTGGACAAGACCAGTGCCGACGTGAGGGACACCGTGCGATAGGCCTTGCATATTTTTTGCGCAAAGCCCCTCTGCAGCGAGTCCAGTTGATTTCGGACCATCAGCTTTTCCGCCGCAGGGGACCATGCGCTAGCCGCATACAAAATAATAGGCTCTATGACCGACACATAAATCGTACGTATTATTTCTCTATTTAGACCCCAGCTCACTCTTGCCGCGCATGCAAGGTGCTTATATATATCTGCAGCCTTCCTGCAGGTAGCCGAGACATGCGCGTTGAAGGTGAGCTTTTTGTCTATTATTAACCCCAGTAGTTTTACCTCTTCGACCAAACCAATCCTCACGCCTGCCATATGGATTATCGGGGGATCAAACTTCAGCTTTCGTGTGATCAGCATTGCGCTGGTCTTATGTGCTGCGAAACTAAGTTTGTTTTTAATCCCCCATTTCACCACGGCTTCCAGCGCGGAATCGGCCTCATGCTGCAGGTTTTCGACGTGATGGGCCGAGAAAACCAGAGCTACGTCGTCGGCGTACGCCTGACAGTATACGCCCTGGCTGGCCAGTGTTTCCAAGAGTGAGTCCAGAATAAGGTTCCAGAAGATTGGTCCGCCAATTGAACCTTGGACACAGCCCTTTGTTGTGTCCTTTTCGCTGGACTCTCTCGCGTAGTTTACCTTGACCCTTCTGTTTTCCAGGTATGAGGCCACGAGGGCAAACAGGTTTCTAGGGCAGCTTTTTTCGACCAGCTGGTGTTTGAGGGCTGGCCACCACGCATTTTCAAAGGCGCCCTCTATGTCCAGTGAGATCAAGAGTACGAGCTTTTTTGCTGCTCGCTCAGCTCGTATGTATCCCACAAGGTCGTAGAGGGCGTCCTCAGTTCCGCGCTGCGGCATGAAGCCGTACTGACCATGATGTAGCCTCGGATAGGTTAGGTTAGGTTAGGTTTTTTTTTTTTTTCTTTCCAAATGATGGATAGGTCCGGACATCGCATCCTACAGGCGAATACTAACCACTGTAAAGCAGCCCAGGACCTGCTGATGCAGGCCCTGGCTGAGTGGTTAGTAGACGTTGCGGTGGTCGCCGAGCCGTACTCTGTCCCTGGCCGTTGGCTGGGTGATCGGGACGGCTCGGTGGCGTTGGTGTCGCGGTCTTCCACGGACTCCCCTCCCCTCTCGCTCTTAGAGAGGGGACCGGGATACGTGGCCGCCGCGTGGGGAGAAATAGCCCTGGTGGGGGTCTATTTCTCCCCTAACCGCCCTTTACAGGACTTCGAGGATTTTCTCGAAGTCCTGACCGCAGTAGTCGGTAGGGCGGCGCCGCGCCAGGTCGCCGTATTGGGCGACCTGAACGCCAAGTCGGCGGCCTGGGGCAACCGGGCCGCCTCTTGCAACGTCCGCGGGCGGGCCGTCGAATTTTGGGCGGCCTCGTCGGGCGTGTCCCTCCTAAATAGAGGGACGGCCCACACGTGTGTGCGGCAACGGGGAGGGACGGTGGTGGACGTGTCGTTCGCCACCCCCGCACTTGCCGCCCGCGTCGTCGGCTGGCGGGTGGAAACGGTGGAGACCTTGTCGGACCACCGATACGTGCGGTTCGACATCGTCTCCACCCAGAGCCCCCGGGGGATGGTCCGCTCGGGCCAGTCCCCCTTTCCACGGTGGGCTCAGATCCACCTGGACCGAGGGGCGGCCAAGGAGGCGGCGTTCGTCCAGGACTGGCTCACGCCTCCTATCAATGTCCTGGACGTCGACGCCTCGGCGGTCCGACTGCGGGAGTCCCTGACCGAGGTGTGCAACTCCAGCATGCCTCGGTCTCGCCGCCCACCTCCCCGACGCGCCGTCTATTGGTGGTCGGAGGAGCTGGCGGGGCTCCGGGCCGCCTGCGTGGTGGCCAGGAGGGCCTACACGCGGAGTCGACGGCGGAACGTGCGGGACGCGTCGAACGAGGACCTTCTCTACGCCTCGTACGTAGAGGCAAAGAAGGTCCTCAAGGCGGCTATGTTCGCCGCCGACGACTCGGCGAGGGCCGAAATGCTAGAGGGTCTCGACAGAGACCCGTACGGGAGACCGTTTAAGGCGGCGCGGAATAAACTGCGCCCCTTCGGTCCCCCGCTAGCAGAGACCCTCGAGCCGGCGTTGCTGGATGGGGTGGTTCGGTCCTTGTTTCCAACAGGGACCAACTTCACCCCTCCAGTGATGGACCCCCCGCGGGAAGCGGCTCCGCCGGCGGAGGAGGTACCTCCGGTCACGGGGGCGGAGTTTGGCGCGGCGACGCTTCGCCTCCGCGCCAAGAAAACCGCCCCCGGGCCGGACGGCGTCCCCGCAAGGGTGGTGGCCATTGCGGCCACCCAAATGGCGGACAGGTTTCGGGACCTCTTCAGCGCGTGTTTCACGGCTGGGAGGTTCCCGAAAGCCTGGAAGGAGGGGCAACTGTGCCTCCTCCGTAAGGAGAGACGACCGGCAGACTCCCCCTCGGCATACCGACCCATCGTTCTGCTCGATGAGGTCGGTAAACTGTTCGAGGGGATCGTCGCCGGTCGGCTCAATGGCCTCCTGCGGGGGGTTGGGCCGAACCTGTCGGACGCCCAATTCGGTTTCCGAGTTGGGCGTTCGACAGTGGACGCGCTGGCCCGGCTGAAGGGCCAGGTGAGGGAGGCCGTGGAGTCTGGGGACGGAGTGTTGGCTGTGTCATTTGACATAGCCAACGCGTTCAATTCCGTCCCCCACTCCACGATCTTGGAGGCACTCCGGTACCACGGAGTACCTTCATACTTGCGGGCCCTCTTGGCCAGCTACTTGGAGGACCGAGCGGTCCTCCTCGTAGACAAGGCTGGCCAAGTCCGGAGGTACGGCGCGGAGTCTGGTGTTCCACAGGGGTCGGTCCTAGGACCACTCCTGTGGAACATCGGCTTCGACTGGCTCCTGCGGGGATCCCTCCTCCCGGGCACGAGTGTCATCTGCTACGCGGATGACACTCTCCTCACTGCCCGGGGGAGGGATTTTAGGGAGGCGGCCAGTTTGGCCTCGGCTGGCGGATCCTTGGTCGCGGGAAGGATCCGCCGCCTCGGGTTGGGGGTTGCGCTGCACAAGACCGAGGCCGTGTTCTTCCACGGGCCTCGGCAGCGCATCCCTCTTGACGCCCACATCGTCGTGGAGGGCGTCAGGATCGGGGTGAGGACCCAGATGAAATATCTGGGCCTCACCCTGGACAGCAGGTGGCGCTTCGGCCCGCACTTCAGCGGGTTGTCAGCGCGCCTGCTGAAGGCGGCGAACGCCCTCTCGTGGCTCCTCCCAAACCTGGGAGGGCCGAAGGCGAGATGCCGGCATTTGTATGCCGGCATCTTGAAGAGCATGGCCCTTTACGGGGCCCCCATCTGGGCGGACTCCCTCCACAGGAGGGAGAATGCGACCGCCATCCGCAGGCCCCAAAGGGCCATTGCACTGCGGGTGGCGAGAGCCTACCGCTCGGTGGGCTTTGCGGTAGCGTGCGCTCTGGCCGGCACCCCGCCTTGGGAACTCGAGGCGTGGGTGCTCGCCAGAGTGTACGAGTGGACGGCGGGGCGCAGGGCGCTCGGGGAGTGCCCTGCCCCAGAAGAGCGGGAGGCCGTCCGCAGAGAGGCGAGGGACGCAACCGTCCAACATTGGACGGAGGCCCTCGCCACCGCAGCCTTTGGCCGCAGAACGTTGGACGCGCTCGGGCCAGTCCTGCAGGACTGGCTCGGGCGGTCCCACGGTTTCCTTTCTTTCCGTCTGGTGCAGGTGCTATCCGGGCATGGCGTCTTCGGATCGTGCCTGCATCGGATCGGAAGAGAGGAGACCCCGGCCTGCCACGATTGTGGCGCGGCGGTGGACACGGCGCAGCACACCCTGGAGGTGTGTGCGTCGTGGTCTGGGCCGCGCCGCCAATTGATGGCGGTGGTCGGGCAGGACCTCTCGCTGCCCAGCGTGGTTTTAGCCATGCTGAGAAGCGAGGAGTCCTGGGCTGCGGTGGCCTCCTTTTGCGAGGAAGTAATTTCGCAAAAGGAGGCGACGGAGCGGGCGCGGGAGGAAGACCCTCTCGCAGCGCCACTCCGCAGGCGACGAACGGGTCGGAGAAGGCGATTGCACGACAATCGTCTTCCCCCTCCTGGTGGAGGATAGCGGGAGACAGGCGCGGGGGCGTCTTCTCCCGCATTGCACGTATCCTCCACTTCCGCCGGGTGGGAATGACCGCGAGCACTCGCGGCTATTCTCGGGCCCCTCTCCCAGGGTGGGGAGGGGGGTGAAGGGCTCGCCGTAAAGGCGGGCGGTCGTCGGCGGGGGGCTGGATGGAAAGGCTGTGCCGGATTCCCAGTTCCCCTCCATATAGGCGATGCGGGAGTGCCGCTGGGTCGTTTAGTGGGTATACCGGTGGGGAGCACTGGGAGTCCCACATAACCCTTCCGTCCCCCGACGGGAGGGTATGCATAAAGCATTTTTCCCAGCGTCAAAAAAAAAAAAAAAAAAAAAAAAAAAAAAAGGTTAGGTTAGGTTAGGTTAGGTTAGGTTAGGTTAGGTTAGGTTAGGTTAGGTTCCGCGGACCTGCTGGGTAGTCCCAGTGGGTGGGGAGGTGTACCCCAACGCGGCGCGTCCCCGGGTGGCGGATAGGGGAACGGCTCCCAGAAATGGGAGTTACCGGTTTACCGGCGCGGACCAAACACTGGAGGGGAAATGGGGAGGTTCCCTGAACTGTTGTTGCGTCGTCGTCCTGCTTGGTCTCCCGCGAGTCGGCTGTATGGGTCAGCTTCCTTGCGGGGTTCTGGGTGGGTCAGCGCTTCACTGGCGGATTGGGGGACTCGGTGAGAGAAAGGGGAGGCTTCTCCGCGTGTCTCTATGAAGGTAGCATAGAGCACAGTGGATGAAGCCTGGCGGAGGAAGAAGCCTGGATGAAGCCAGGAGCTAGGTGGGACGGCGGCAGTGGGTCGCAGTGGACCGTCGACCCCCTGTTGGTCGGTGGATGGCGGGCCTGCAAGGCCCGCGGCGCGGCAGAGAGTGTCAACACGGCCTCTCTGTCGGGCACGAGGAGGAAGGGCGGCAGTTGGTCGCAGTGGGCCTTCGGGCCGGTGGATGGCGGGCCTGCAAGGCTTGCGGCGCGGCAAGGAGGGTCAATTCGGCCACCTTGTCGGGCACATTAATGCGTCTCCGAATCCCGTTGTTTGGTGCCTGCACAAGGGATGCATGGCTGGGGGGAACCCGGTTGGCTAGGGCACCACAAGGGGACCTCACCCCTCAAATAAGGAAAATATGGATACGGTGACTTCTGAAACAACTCCTCAAGTGGGTAGCAACCTAAGTTGTGAATCCCACGGCGCTCCGGCGTTCAGCCCCAATGTATTTGAGGGGGGCAAGAACCACCACGTGGGCTCCGGCCCGCGACACGACAACTCACGCGATAACTCGGACACTGATTTTTCTAAAAATGACGACCTTGGCAAGAAAATAGACGGTGATAATGTGGAGGAGAGGGCTTCTAAAGCCCCATGGCTTCGGACTCAGACAGTGAACTTGTCAGAGTCTGATTCCGATGCCATGACCTGGGAGACCGTGTCATCTCACGGCTCCGGGAGGAGGCTGCGCAAGCGGCACATGGAAGACAGGAAAGAGCAGGAAGACCAGGGTGAATCCTCACCGTTACCCAAGGTCTCCAGCACTCGACGAGGTAGAGGACGCCCGCCCACTACAGGGCAGTACGTTGGCCTGGCGAAGGCCAAGGCTGAACTCAACCGAGTACGAGAAGAGGAGATTCGGCTCACAGCCGAAAAGGAGCTCCAAGAGGAGCTCCAGCAAAAATGGAGGACGCAGTTCCTCAAGGCGCCGGCATCGGTGCCCGCGGACCGTGGCTCTCAGCTGAGCAACTGCGATGCCGCTGAGCTGGAGTCAATGTTGATGGACTCGGTGGACATCGTTTATGCGGTGGCCACCAAGTCCAAAAACCTAAAGGGCACGTCGGTGAGGGCCCTGAAGGATGCTGCGGACACCATAAGGGCATCCTTTAAGGAAGCGCGGGCCCGCACAATGCCCGAGGAGATGGCCCTACTGGTAAAGGCGAATGAGCGACTCTCAGCGGAGCTGAAGGACCTGCGACAAAAGATGGCGCAGATGAGGGAGACCCAAGCTCGCGTGGCTGCGACCTCGGTTCCTGTTCAGGCACCAGCTCAAACGCCCTGCACGGAGGAAGTGATGCGGCAGATCATGGTGCAAGTGGGCACGATGGTGAACGCCCGCTTTGCCGGGATCGAGGAGAGACTGCTGCCCGGGCAGACCCGGAGGCCCCCTCTGGCCGCAGACCGGCGAAGGGAGGCCGAGGTGCGTTCAGCAGAGACCCCCACTCAAAGGGACTCTCCAGCGCCAAAGCCTGGAGCAAGAGCGGCTCCGAAACCGAAGCCTGCCCCCGCCCCTGCCAGCACTGCAGCTCCAGCGGAAGACTGGCAGGTGGTGTCAAGGCGTGGAAAGGCCAAGAGGCGAGACAAGGAGCGTGCGGCAGAAGGGGCAAGACCCACCGAGAAGAAGAGGCCCGCCCCTCCAGCCCAAGTCCCTAGGCCGAAACCAAAGCCCACCAAGGCGAGTGCGGCCAAGCTCCGCCCTCCAAGAACTGCGGCGGTGGTGATCACGCTGCAGGAGAAAGCGGTGGAGAAAGGTGTCACCTACGCCAAGGTGCTGGAGGCGGCCAAGGCGAAGATCAGCCTAAGCGAGCTGGGATTGTCGCCGTTGAAAATCAGGGTGGCGGCCACTGGGGCACGAGTGCTGGAGGTTTCCGGCGCGAACAACGCGGCAAAAGCGGACGTCCTTGCTGAGAAGCTCAGAGAGACGTTTCTAGACGAGGAGAGCATACGAGTCTCCAGGCCTACTATTACAACTGACCTTCGAGTCAGCGGCCTGAACGATTCTGTCACCCCGCACGAGCTAGCGGAGGCCTTGGCCGGGAAGGGCGAATGCCCTGTGACGGCCTTTTCTGTAGGCGCAATACGGCGGGGCCAAGCCGGGATGGGCACCGTGTTCGTGCGCTGCCCCACCGCAGCTGCAAAGAAGGTGATGGCCACTGGAGGCCGTGTTTTGGTGGGCTGGGTGGCGGCGCGGGTCAGTATCTTAGATGCAAGGCCCCGCCGCTGCTACCGCTGTCTTGAGCTGGGCCATATAGCGGCCAAGTGCAAGGCCGAAGTTGACCGCAGCGATGAGTGCTACCGCTGCGGTACAAAGGCCCACAAGGCCAAAGAGTGCACAGCCGCCCCCCATTGCACCCTATGTGCAGCAGCGGGAAAGCTGGCGGACCACCTCTCCGGGAGCAAGGCATGCGCCAAGTCCCCGTCAAAGCCAGGGGTCAGACGGAAGGCCAACGCGGCTGGGGCTACTGCCAAGCCACGTCCGCCTCGCCCTAACAAAGGGCCAGCCGAAGGCATGGAGGAAGGTTAATTAGTATGGCCCTAACCTTCCTACAGGCGAATATCAACCGTTGCGCCGGGGCTCAGGACTTACTCTTGCAGTCCATGGCGGAGCGGTTGATCCAGGTGGCGGTGGTCAGCGAGCCCTACGCGGTCCGTCCTAGGCCTGACTGGGCTGGAGACCTTGACGGATTGGTGGCGATCACCACGCAATCGCCGGCTCAATCTCCCCCTCTCGAAGACGTTGTGAGGGGCAGGGGTTTCGTAGCGGCTAGGGTGGGTCAAACCGTCATTGTGGGGGTGTACCACTCCCCGAACCGACCGGTTCGCGAGCTAGAGACTCTCCTCGGCGCGGTGGGGACCTTGATTGGTCAGACCCGCCCACGCCCCGTCCTCGTGCTCGGAGACTTCAACGCCAAATCAGCGGCGTGGGGGTCACCGGTGACGAACTCGCGGGGCGGTGTCGTACTAGAGTGGATAGCCGAGGTGGGCCTCTGCGTCGCGAACCGCGGATCGGAAAGCACCTGCGTCCGGCGTAATGGTGAGTCCATCGTCGATTTGACGCTCATCACACCGGACATCGCTTCCCGCATTCGCGACTGGCAGGTGCTGTTGGACGTGGTAACGCTGTCCGATCACCGGTACATCCGGTTCAGCGTTTCCTCGACCCAAACGGACGAAGTGAGAGAGGTAGGGGGCGAGATAGGTCCGCGATGGGCCCTGAAGCGCCTCAACGCCGAAGTGCTGCAGGAGGCGGCCCTCGTCGAAGTTTGGAACGGCACTCCTCAGGAGCCGGATCCGATAGACCCGGAGGCGATGGCGGACAGGCTGTGCGAGGCATTGACGCGGGTTTGCGACGCTGCAATGCCGCGCGCGCCAGCCCCACAGCCCAGACGCCAAGTCTATTGGTGGACGGAGGAGATTGCCGAACTCCAGAGAAGATGTGTTAAGAGGCGCCGACTATACCAGCGGTATCGGAGGCGAAGGCGGCAAGAGACGGAAGAGAGCAATTCTCTGTACGCCGCTTACAGAGAGGCTACCGGGGCCCTTCGCCTCACGATAGTGGAGGCTAAGAGGCAGGCCTGGGAGGAGCTGCTGGAGGGGCTTGAGCGCGACCCATGGGGCCGTCCGTACAAGTGGGTGAGGCAAAAGCTTCGCCCCTGGGCACTCCCCATCACGGCCTCGCTCCAACCGGCGGTGCTCCAACGAGTGGTCGATGGCTTGTTCCCCGGTGCTCCGGGGGCCGAGTTCACGCCTCCCTCGACAACCGCTGATCTCGCCGAAGAAGAGGAGAGCGAGTTTGTCCCTATTTCTGAGGGCGAGCTTGGTGCGGCTGTGCTCAGGATGAGAGCCAAGAACACGGCGCCTGGGCCTGACGGCATACCGGGTCGTGCGTGGGCTCTCTCCTTGAAGCACCTGGATTCCGCCTTAAGGGACCTGTTTGACAGTTGCCTCATGGAAGGAAGATTCCCCAGACGGTGGAAAAGGGGCAAACTCGTTCTCCTGAGGAAGGAGGGTCGTCCTGCGGATGAGCCTTCGGGCTATCGCCCGATTGTGCTGCTTGACGAGGCGGGCAAGCTGTTGGAGAGAGTAGTGGCTGCCCGCCTGGTCAGGCACCTTGAGACTGTGGGACCGGATCTGGCGCCTAACCAGTTCGGTTTTCGGAGAGGTCGCTCGACGATTGATGCCATATCACTTGTCCACGACCTCTCCGAGGAGGCGTGCTCCAGTGGTGGCGTGTTGGTGGCCGTATCGTTGGACATCTCCAACGCATTCAACATGCTACCCTGGAGCACGATACACGCCGGTCTGAGGTACCACAAGGTGCCTCAGTACCTGCGAAGACTTGTCGGGGACTATCTCTCCGACAGAGAGGTAATCTTCCCGACGACTCGCGGGGAGGGTAGTAGTCCCATGACACGCGGCGTTCCACAGGGGTCGGTACTTGGCCCACTCCTGTGGAACGTCGGGTACGATTGGGTACTCCGGGGTGCTAACCTTCGTGGCGTTGGCGTAGTGTGCTATGCCGATGACACGCTGGTCGCCGCCCGGGGAGTCGACTACAGGGAGGCTGCGATGCTAGCTACAGCCGGAGTCGCGACCGTGGTGGCAAGGATCCGGATGCTGGGTCTGGAGGTGGCACTCCACAAATCCGAGGCCATATGTTTTCATGGGCCCCGGCGGAAACCACCTACAGACTCCACCATTGTGGTGGGTGGAGTATCTATTCCCGTCGGGACGACACTGAAGTATCTTGGTGTCGTCCTCGACGGCAGATGGAGTTTTAAGGTGCATGTGCGGCGGCTGGCCCCCAAAATACTGGGGACAGCCGGCGCACTAAGTCGCCTGCTCCCGAACATCGGGGGCTGCGAAGGGAGCTGCCGCCGCCTCTATACAGCGGTGGTAAGCTCGATGGCCCTGTATGGCGCCCCGATATGGGCGGGAGAGCTCGATCGGCAGACCACTGCCGCGCTGATTGGAGCGCAATGGGTGATGGCGGTGAGATTGTGCAGGGGCTATCGCACACTCTCTCACGAGTTGGCATGCGTGCTCGCTGGATCGCTCCCGTGGGACCTTGAGGCCGAAGTTCTGGCCTCGGTCTACTGGCGCAGAGCGCAGGCGCGGGAGCGGGACGAGCGACCGGCGCCGCAGGAGGTGGCGCACTGGCGCGATCAGGCCAGGGCGTCCGCCATCGCCACGTGGAGGGAACGGCTCCTTGCTGGGCAGGTGCAGAGGGGGCAGAGCGCTAGGCAATTCCTAGAGGCGGTCAGCCCAGTACTGGAGGAATGGGTCCGCAGGAAGCATGGGAGTCTTTCCTTCCGGCTGACGCAGGTCCTCTCGGGACATGGTTGTTTTGGGACTCCCCGGCTTGTCACCAGTGCGGACACGCGGAGGACACGGCCCAGCACGCGCTGGAAGAGTGCCCGGGAGGAGCCGAGCCGCGGCAATCATTGGTCGCGATCGTAGGGACAGACCTCTCCCTATCGACCATTATACAAAAAATGCTCGATGAGGAGAGGTCTTGGGAGGCAGTGGCCTCCTTCTGCGAGACAGTCATTCTGCAGAGGGAGGAAGAGGAGCGGGAGAGGGAGAGGGATCCACTCTCTCTGCCGCTCCGGAGGGCGCGGACACGGAGGCGAGCTACTCGAGCCCGCACTCCGTCTCCGCTTCGAGGGCCTAGGGTGTTGGGTGCGGGGGCACCTGGCACCCCCTTATAATAGGAGACCACGGTGATTTCCCAGGCGCTAGTACGGACTTTCACCACTGTGATGTTATTCGTGGTGAGTTTCGGGCACTGTATGACATTCAAGTCGTCATCGAATACAGCTATTGCCGCTTTGACTGTTCCGTCTCCTGGGTTAGTGCTCTGGAAAACCCTCGCTCCTCTGTAGTCTCTCATCTTTCTTGCCCCGCCCACATACGGCTCCTGGAGCAGTGCCAGAGTCACCTTCCTTTCATTAGCCTCTATCATCAGTTCACTTGTTGCTATCTGTTTTCTTTGAAGGTTTGCCTGGACAACCAGGTAGGGCTTTCTTCTGGTTGGGGTGCTTCCATTTGTCGTCGTGTTGGCCGTTGTAACGCCCTCAGCAATACGCTACCGTGGCCCTGGCCAGAGACTCCCACTTCCGGCGAATAGGACATTCGCCACTAAAGGCGTTGTGGTCTGTTCTTTCTAGCTTTGCCTGGTTGCAATTCGTGCATGTGGGAGCGGCACCTGCGATCCACTCTGCACACTCGGACTTCATGTGGGGCCCCCCACAGTGACAACACTTTTCCACCGTCTCTTTGCATAGCCGTCTTCCGTGCCCATACGCCAGGCAGAGGGAGCACTGCACGAGCGGTGACTGGTCTTCCACTCTCACTCGCTGGAGGTCTATATGGACGGATTCTGCATCGACCAAGCGCTGCCAAGTTGCGGGAGAGACCCTCATGACGATGTGGTGCGTGTGAGGGTTTCTGGTTCGTTTTTTAAAAACTATTTCTATCTTTGGGTTTGTCAGTTCTCTGAGGATTCCCTTGTTCTGATTTCTCAGAGCGTCCAGAACTTCTTCGTCGGTGTTATACTTTAAGACATCCCTGAGAATCACCAGTGGGTCTTTATTTCTCATGTCCTCGACATTCAGCTCTTTGGCTCCCTTTAGTCTTTCCTTGACTTTTTGTCTTTCCTCATCTGTTCGACAGCCCACTATTACTTTCCTGTCTTTTGCTTTTCTAATTTTTTCTACTGCAATCCCACTTTCTTTGGCGTTAACCACTTTCCTTATTCTGTCCAGGACTTTTTCACCAGATTCTCTCTCATCCACAGCAGTGACCACGACAGAGTGTAGCGCGGTCTGTTCCGGCCTCCGATGGGATGCGGCTGCGACGCTCGCATAAGATTGTCGCTGCTGTAGCTCTTCTTGTTTTTCTAGTGTATTTTTCAGTTTTTCCATTCTGTGGTTGTTTTCCTGCAGAAGTCTTGTATGTTCCTCGAGCTTCCTGAGAAGCTCGGTCTCTTCAGTTGAATTTCTTAGTGGTTTTTCTGCCTCTGGGATTATCTCTTCACTCGTCGGTATCTTCCCACTTGCTCCTTCCTTCACCAGTTTATACAGACGGTTTAAGGCGCATGTTACTTCCTTTTTAATGTCTGTTCTAAGGTTTCGAGCACCGTTTAGCTGCTCTGTGGCCGAGTCTAAACATGCCTTAGCCTCTGCTACCCGATCTGTGTATTTCTGGCTGGTTTTTAACGGTGCTAGTTGGTTCCCTGTCGCTTCCGTTGACACTTTAAGCGTCACCGCTCTTGGTTCAACCTGCGGGAGCGTCGTCTTTGGTTTTGGCTTAGAGGGTTCCATCGCCGGTTTGATTTCTTTCGGAGTAGTCAATGTTTGAGTGCGATTGAGAGATGAAGGTGCCTCCGATTTCCCTGTCTCCCACTCCCCTATACTCTTCCTCACACTTGAACTCGCAGTCTTGCTAGAATGGGCTACAGGAGTCGGGCTCCTGTTCATCTTTCCTTGTGGGTCTCGCGTGGTCTCTTCCACGGTTTTTGGTTTGATCGGTGTTCTTATTCCAAACATATTGACCGTGGGTTTTAGTTCCTCTTGACGCTTTACTTTCAAAGGGATTTTTCAGCTACTCAGTTTGTCTTTAATTATATTCTTGTTTTGTTCCAAATGTGTCGTGAAACAAAATGTCTATGTGGTGGTAGGTAGGTTGTCGTAGTTAAAGTTTGTATAAGTTATATAAAATTGTCAATAAAATATAAGTTTGTATAAGTTATATAAAATGTCATTAAAATCCTAATCTAATTGTATGAATCAACGTTATGTACAACTTAAAGCTAATTATTGGTAAACGGTTTGTATAAGTTATATAATTATCTATTCTAGAAATTTAAACTGATTTCGTGTCTTTTCTGTTTCAGGTCTCGTCACGGAAGCTTCAGCGACGAGCGCTGTCCCCCAGGTAAATTATTCTTTAATTTTCTAGTTTTGCTCTACGTAGAGTTTCGTGCTCTACCTAGGTTTGTCGTACAACAGCGCGTGCGCTGTGTGTTAAAATACAAGTAAATAGCGAAATAATACAGAAAAGAAAACACGAGTAAATTAAAATTAAAATATGTCCGACTCTACTTATAGAGTCCGTCTCTATATAGGCTTGTAGTCCTGCTACCGGTCGGTTTATCTAAAAAAGTCTCGTCAAAATCGGACCGCGGGTTCGTGAGATATGAAGCTTTTTACTTTTTCAAAGATGGCGGACAAAATGGCCGCCAAAACTTGTGATCGCTGTATCTCCGTCAATATTACTCCCAGAACTTCGGGGTTTTGACAAGCGTATTTGTCTCGCGCCCGGCTGGATTCCAACACTAAATGTAGAGTCAAAAAATTTGACTCTACCTAGAGCCCAAAATAAGTTTAAATCAGAGAGGGGGCAGTTGTGGTACCAGTTGTGAAAGTCCTGTTCCAATCGGACCACTCCAGCGTGAGCTATGCCCGTTCAAAACAAACCAAGATGGCGTCCAAAATGGCCGCTTCTGGACTAACTTTCGCAGTTACTGTCCGAATCAGGCCGTGTTTGGGCTTGTTTTAAAGGGCACAACTCACACAATAGCTTAGGTTGATCCACGTGCTGATAAGACCCCCCCCTGATTTATTAAAACTAATAAACACTAAATTTTTGACTAAAAATGGCCTAACTCCGCGAATAACTGCCAAAAATTTCTGGAATTTTGCACAAAGGTCTAATTAATTATGTAAAATATATCTAAAAATTTAATTAAATTCTAACCTTGAAATTAGGGGTACCTCGTGTTCAGTTAAAATCTTTAAAAAATTATTACTCAAAATCTGGTTGATGAACCTACGTCGAAATTTTTATGTAATATAGGGGACGCTAATATCTATACAAAATGAATTTAAAAAAAGGTACGTTATCGATCGTTTGACCGAAATATAAATTTTTAAAATTTTTCAAAAATTTAAAAACACTATAACTATCTGAAAACTTAACTTAGACTTATTCTGGAAGTGCCTCCGAGCCGCCCGCGGCGATGTCTTGATGTTTCTGACGTCAGTTCACACCTGGCGGTCCTGGATCACTGACCTCGTGGCCACGTGGTTTTTGTTTTTCTGCTTATATTTCGGCGCTCCTGCGCGGGAAAAATCAGGAAAAGCAGAAAAACTGTAGCTCACGTAGGGGCCTTTCCGAAGGCACCTTTAAAAGTGTAGGTCGCCGCTGTAGATCTCGAGGAAAATCCAGTTCAAAGTTTTAAAATTTTTAAAATTTCACTTTTTATGTGATTACTTCGCGGAAAAAACACTTCGCGCATCGGCGTTTGCACAGCCGTATGCGCCACGTGATTCCGCGATTTTTGATATATTACACGACAGTAAAAATCACTTTTTCCAAATTTTGGTGAATTTTTTAGCGTGGAGGTATGTTTAAAAGTGGGCGCTCCGGAGTGCGGTTGGAGCCAGACTGGTTAGGTTAGGTTAGGTTAGGTTAGGTTAGGTTAGGTTAGGTTGGGCGGGTCTGGTTTTATCCATCAGTAGTTGCTATGCCTAGCTTGCGGCTTTCGTCGCTTGTATTGGATAAATCCAGGCCTTCCTTACTCAGCTCAGGGAAGAGAGCGAGTAGGGAGGCGAATGGTCTTGGGGGAGAGCGCATCAGTCGTGAAGATCCCCAAGGCAAGTCTGGTGGGGTCGGCCTTCTCGCGGTTGCTGTCCGTTTTAGGTCTATTTCCATCAGAAATAGACGTAACTGAAACCACCAGGCGCCGGCACTTTGTCGGTGGGGTAGGGTGGGTGGGCTTGGGGTTCTGTGTTGTGGGGTTTGGACTTAGTTGGGACATTCCAATTCCTTATCTGCTGGATAGGGTTTGGAATGTAGGGGGGAATAGTGATAGGTAGGAGGATATCTTCTCCGCACGTCCCTCTGAGTAGCAGAGGGCGTAGTGGATGAGGATGGGACGGGCAAGCCGTCTGTAGGGGGATCCAAGGATTCGTCCGAGGATTGTGGCTGGCATTGCTGGTGTGGTGTCGTTCGGCTTGGTTTCCTGTGGGTCGGCTGTATGGGTCAGTCTCCTCGCGGGGTCCCGGGTCGGCCGGCACTCTGCTGGCGGTGTTGCCGCGGTGAGAGGAGTTAGTTTTAAGGCTAACTGGAGAGGAGGAGTCGGGCCTTGGCGTGCACTCACCCTGCCGCCGGGCAGGCAGTGGGAGTTTCTTCCCTGCCACCGGCTCAAAATCGTAATCTCGCAACATGGCCGCAGTCATGTTTTGTGGTCTGAGCGGGACCGATAGGCCTTGGCTTGGTCGCCCGGGCTACGAGGAAGACAACCTCTATAAAAAATTACCCGATGGCAAGCGGCGGCGCGGCGTGAGGTCTGGAAGGCTGAACGGAGTTTCAGTCGCTACTGCGTCCCCCGCCAGGGAATTGTCGCTCCTCTGAGCGGGTTACGTTAGACTTCCCCGGTTACAGTGGGCACTGTCCGGGGCGACCCACCCTTCCCACTTACTCGTGGGATTTATTATGGAAAATTACAATAAAATCATAAAGAAACGATCGGAAAACAACCAACAAAAAAAGGCAAGTCAAACGGACAATGAAATGAAGGGAAGGAAGGAGAAGAGGAACAGTGGAGTGGATGAGTCGTCCACTGAGGGTGAGTTGGTGTCGGGAACGCCTAGTTCGGTGGGGCTCCCAGAAGTCAGTCTGACTCTGGTCTCTGGGAGCCGAAGAGCATCGAATCGTTTGCGTTCCGGATCTGCCGTTTCGTTGGATGGCGCGGAGGCCATGGAAGCGGAGCGAGGCGACAGCCGGAAACGCGGACGCTCCAGGGACGAGGAGACCGACACGTCTCAAGAAATGATGCCACCAAAAGTGGCAAGCAGCCGTCGAGGGAGGCCACGAAAACCGGCCTCGTTCTCGACCCCGTCAGGCTCCGCGTTCTCAAACGCGGAGTCGTACAGAAGTGTACGAGTAGACGGCGAGGCCGTAGCGGAGGAGGAGATCGCGGATCTCCTGCTCAAGGTTCGGGAGCCGGTGGGGGGAAATGACCGCCAGGCTCCCGTGTCCGTGCAGGAGAGGGCGAAAGCGGCGGTGGCCATCATCCACAAGGTGGCCACTAAGTCCGTAAACCTTAAGGGCTCGTTTGTGAGGGCCCTCAAGGACTCCTCCTCCGCTTTGTCGGAGGTCGTGGAGGGCCTAGTGGGCGATGTCTCTCGCCTACAGTTGGCCAACGAGAGACTGACGGAGCGGGTGAACGAGCTGAGCGCTCAGTTCGCCCGCTTCCAAGCGAACCTCCCCGAGCGGGAAGCCCCGTCCGCGTCCCAGCCTGTTCCTACCGCGACATACGGGGTACCTGACGCCCAACTGCGGGGAGTTCTCGACGCAGTTGGGCGTATGCTGGACGGCCGTCTGGCCGGCTTGGAGGCGAGACTGCCCCCTGCGCCGGTTGTGCGCCCCCCGCTCGCGTCGTCTCAGCGGCCTAAGGCCGCTGCTCCGACTGCGCTCCCCGTTGTGGGAGGCCGCGTCTCTCACGCGACGGCGGCGTCGGCCCCGACTCAACCGGCTCCCCAGGGGCCGAGGAGAAGGGCCAAGGCACCGGCCAAGGCGCCGGCCCAGGTGCCGGCCAAGACGAGGCCTAAAGCGGCGCCGAGGAGTGGAGTGGCTTTCCCTCCGCTCCCCACTCC
Organism: Philereme vetulata; assembly: GCA_918857605.2. Classification (NCBI taxonomy): domain Eukaryota; kingdom Metazoa; phylum Arthropoda; class Insecta; order Lepidoptera; family Geometridae; genus Philereme; species Philereme vetulata. Next base: position 184,874 of record OU975438.1, on the reverse strand, counting down.
GACATCCCTGCCGGGCCCCTCCGCACTTGCCCCCTCCAACGAGGGTTGGCAAGAGGCGAGGGGCTCAAAGAAGTCCCGAAGGCGGGCTAGAAGGGCTGCCCAAAAAGCGGCTCAAGCCCAGCCTTCACCGCCGGTGACAACGGCCTCTACTAAGAGGCCGCGGAAACTGCAGCCGCCCAAAACCGCGGCTGTAGTAGTCACGCTGTCGCCGGAGGCGGCCAGTGGCGGGCTGACGTATGCGGACCTCTTCAAGGGGGCCCGGCCCGGTCTCGCCGCTGAGTTCGGGGCAGCAGGGATGAGGCTGCGCCGCGCCCAGACGGGAGCTCGGATTTTCGAGTTCCCTGGGGCTGAAGGCGCGACGACGGCCGATAAATTCGCCGAGAAGTTGCGGGGAATTTTTGCCGCCGAGGACGGTGTTAAGATCGCCAGGCCCACAAAATGCGCGGAACTGCGCATCTCGGGCCTGGACGACTCTGTAACGCCGGAGGATGTCCGCGATGCAGTCATGGAGAAGACTGGGTGCACCGCGGACACCATCAGAGTCGGCACCGTGCGTCCGGGCCCGGGAGGCCTCGGTGCGGTGTGGGTGAGCTGTCCCGTGGCGTCGGCCAAAGTATTGGGCGACGCCGGAAGCATTCTCGTCGGCTTCGTAAATGCCAGAATCACGGTTCTGGCCGCGAGGCCGATGAGGTGCTTCAAGTGCCTAGCCGCGGGACACACTCGCACCAAATGCGAGAGTTGCTTTGACTGCAGCGGTCTGTGCTTCCGCTGCGGTCAACCCGGGCACAAGGCAGCAGAGTGCTCTGCCGCCCCTCACTGCCCCGTGTGTGCGGCGGCTAAAAAGCCCACCAATCACATGATGGGGCAGGGGGGCTGCAAGCCTCCCCGCGCTTCTCGGCAAACGCCGGGGGCTAGCCTGCCGACCCAGGCTGCCTCCGACGTCAATCATGCGTCGACGCCGACGCCCATGGAGGAGGTTGTAGAGACGATCCAGTAATGGATCAAGTCTCCAACCTCCTGGTCCAGACGAATCTCAACCACTGTGCCGCGGCGCAGGATCTCTTCCTGCAAACCATGGCACAGTGGTCGATAGGTGTTGCCGTAGTCGCGGAGCCCTATTTTGTCCCTCCCCGTCCAAACTGGATGGGTGACCGGGACGGTTCCGTGGCAGTCGTCGGCTCCACGGCGGCTCATTCCCCGCCCTTGTCTCTTAGAGACAAGGGTACTGGATATGTTGCCGCCGATTGGTGGGGAATCACCATTTATGGTGTATATTTCTCCCCCAACCGGAGTTTGAACGACTTCGAGGTCTTCCTTAACAACTTGGAGGCCTCGATGCGGCGACTAGTGTCTGGGCACGTCCTCGTGCTGGGGGACTTCAACGCAAAGTCCATTGCGTGGGGTTCCCCTGCGACGGACGCCAGGGGCGAAGCCGTCGAGGAGTGGGCGGCGTCGGTGGGCCTTTGTTTGCTGAACAGGGGCTCCACCAACACGTGCGTGCGACAGCAGGGGGGGTCGATAGTGGACCTTTCGTTCGCTACCCCTGCAGTCGCCGCACGAGTAAGGAACTGGTGTGTTCTGGAAGAGGTCGAGACGCTCTCGGATCATTTGTACATCCGATTCGAGCTCTCCCGGTTCCAGGACCCTAGTAGGGGTCACGCGGCGCGGCGCCCTACCCGCTTTCCGCGGTGGGCTGTCGCCAAGCTCGACAGGGACCTACTAGAGGAGGCGGCCATTATTCACTCTTGGCTGTCTCCGCAGGCCCCGACCGAGGAGGTCGACATGGGGGCTGGTCGCTTCTGCGATGCGATTACGCAGATTTGCGATGCGGCCATGCCCCGCGTTCGTGGTTGTCGGCCTCCAAGGAAGGAGGTCTACTGGTGGTCCCAGGAGTTGGCGGACCTCCGTGCGGCCTGTGTACGTGCCCGGAGGTCCCTCACCCGTAGTCGGCGACGTCACCGCGGGGTCGGTGAGGAGGTGGACCGGCTTCATGAGGAGTACCGTGAAGCTCGGAAAACTCTGCGGCTGGCCATCTGCCGCGCCAAGGATGTGAGCAGAGAGGAGATGCTGGAGAGTCTTGAGCGTGACCCCTGGGGTCGCCCTTATCGTGCGGTGCGTCAAAAGCTCCGCACGTCGGGCCCCCCCCTTACGGAGACTCTCCAGCCCAGCTTCCTGCAGGAAGTGGTCGAGGGCCTATTCCCGCAGCGGGTGGAGCACACACCCCCGTCGATGGCTGCATCAGCCGGAGACGACGGGGGCAGCGAGGTTGATGTTCCGCCCGTCAGGGAATCGGAGTTGGGGGCGGCTGTTCTACGGATTCGATCCAAGAATACCGCCCCCGGGCCGGACGGGGTTCCAGCCCGAGTGATGGCCCGAGCCCTCGACTACATGTCGGACCACCTCAGGGAAGTGTTGGACGCTAGCCTGGCGTCCGGACGCTTCCCTGAGCGCTGGAAATGCGGGAAGCTGGTCCTGCTGCAGAAGCCGGGACGGCCTGCCGAATCGGTCGCGGCCTATAGGCCTATCGTGTTGCTGGACGAGGCGGGTAAACTTTTTGAGAGGGTGCTCTCTGCCCGCATCGTCCGGCACCTCTGCGAGGTTGGCCCCGATCTGTCGGACGCCCAATTCGGTTTCCGAGAAGGGCGTTCGACTATCGATGCCGTAATGCGCCTTAGGGCCGTGACCGAGGAGGCCGTGAGCTGCGGCGGAGTGGTGTTGGCGGTGTCCTTGGACATCGCCAACGCCTTCAATAGTCTGCCATTCAGCTGCATCAGGGAAGCGCTCCGCTACCACGGAGTGCCGGAGTACCTGAAGCGGCTGGTGGCGGACTATCTTGAGGAGCGAACCGTCATGTACGAGGACCGAGATGGCGTCTTGAGACGCAGGGCCATGTCGTGCGGTGTTCCGCAGGGGTCTGTCCTAGGACCTCTCCTGTGGAACATCGGGTACGACTGGGCCCTACGAGGGCGTCTCCCCCCCGGGCTGGGTGTAATCTGCTACGCGGATGACACCTTACTCACGGCCCGGGGGGCTAACTTCCAGGAGGCGGCGCGCCTGGCCGCCACGGGAGTTTCCCAGGTGGTCGGGCGCATTGAGGCGTTGGGATTACGGGTGGCCCTGGATAAGACGGAGGCCCTATTATTTCATGGGCCCCGTCGTGGTCCACCCGCCGGCGCCTCAATCGAGGTCGGCTCGGTCCTCGTACCGGTCCGGGCCCAGATGAGGTACCTGGGTCTGGTCCTAGACGGTAGGTGGCTCTTCGACGAGCACTTCCGACAGCTTGGTCCGAAGCTGGTGGACACTGCCTCCGCCCTAGGGCGACTTTTGCCCAATTTGGGCGGGGCCAGTGTTCCCACGAGGCGGCTGTACGCGGGGGTTGTCCGGTCCATGGCGCTGTATGGTGCACCGGTGTGGGTGGCGGCTCTGACTGCTCCGAATAGGGCGCGCCTCTGGCGCCCCCAGAAGATATTGGCGGTCAGAGCCATACGCGGATACCGCACGGTGTCCACCGAGGCGGCTTGCGCCTTGGCCGGAACACCCCCGTGGGATTTGGAGGCGGAAGTGCTCGCCGAAGTTTATCGGCGAGTGGCTGACTTCCGGGCGGAGAGCGGATTTCGCCCTCCGCCCGAAGACGTGCGCGAGTGGCGCGAAGCCGCTCGCCGAGCCACCATGGTCAGATGGTCGTTCCGGCTGGAGACTCCACGCGCTGGCTTCGCCGCCGTGGATGCTCTCCAGCCGGTCATCGCCGAGTGGGCAGGGCGGCAGCACGGGACTCTTTCCTTCCGGCTGACGCAGGTGCTTTCCGGGCACGGTTGCTTCGGAAAGTACCTGTACTCGGTCGCTAGGAGGGAATCGAGTCCCGCCTGCCACCACTGCGACTGCAGTGAGGATTCGGCCCAGCACACGCTGGCGGTCTGCCCCGCATGGGCGACGCAGCGCCGGGCCCTCACTGCAGGCATCGGAGCGGATCTCTCGCTACCGGCCGTAGTTCGCTCCATGGCCGGTAGCGATAGTTGTTTTACCGCGGTCGCTTCCTTCTGCGAGGAAGTAATCTCGCAGAAGGAGGCGGCGGAGAAGGCCCGGGAGGACGACCTCCACTCGGACCCGATCCGCCGCCGGCGAACCGGACGGCGGAGGCGCGCTTTCCTGCGCCTCATGCCGCCCTGAGTGTGGCCTCGGGTGGACGGGATGGGTTCTCCCCTCCACCCGCATTAGTTTGGCCAACCGCGAGGGGGCGTCCGCGTGTGCCGGACGTCGCCTAAGAGAGGTCCTTGAGACGGAGCCCGCGCCAGGAGCGGGCCGGCGCTGGGAGGGGTCCAGAAGGCGATAACTACCTGGACCCCTCCTAAACTGGAAGCGCAAAGAGGGCACACCGTGTGGTTTTGGTCGGTTCGAGTCCGACACACCGCCCCGCCAAACGAGAGCCCCGGCGGGGTGACGGTCCGAGGGGATTTCCACACGCTAAAAAAAAAAAAAAAAGGTTAGGTTAGGTTAGGTTAGGTTAGGTTAGGTTAGGTTAGGTTAGGTTAGGTTAGGTTACCACGATCTTGGAGGCACTCCGGTACCACGGAGTGCCTTCATACTTGCGGGCCCTCTTGGCCAGCTACTTGGAGGACCGAGCGGTCCTCCTCGTAGACAAGGCTGGCCAAGTCCGGAGGTACGGCGCGGAGTCTGGTGTTCCACAGGGGTCGGTCCTAGGACCACTCCTGTGGAACATCGGCTTCGACTGGCTCCTGCGGGGATCCCTCCTCCCGGGCACGAGTGTCATCTGCTACGCGGATGACACTCTCCTCACTGCCCGGGGGAGGGATTTTAGGGAGGCGGCCACTTTGGCCTCGGCTGGCGGATCCTTGGTCGCGGGAAGGATCCGCCGCCTCGGGTTGGGGGTTGCGCTGCACAAGACCGAGGCCGTGTTCTTCCACGGGCCTCGGCAGCGCATCCCTCTTGACGCCCACATCGTCGTGGAGGGCGTCAGGATCGGGGTGAGGACCCAGATGAAATATCTGGGCCTCACCCTGGACAGCAGGTGGCGCTTCGGCCCGCACTTCAGCGGGTTGTCAGCGCGCCTGCTGAAGGCGGCGAACGCCCTCTCGTGGCTCCTCCCAAACCTGGGAGGGCCGAAGGCGAGATGCCGGCATTTGTATGCCGGCATCTTGAAGAGCATGGCCCTCTACGGGGCCCCCATCTGGGCGGACTCCCTCCACAGGAGGGAGAATGCGACCGCCATCCGCAGGCCCCAAAGGGCCATTGCACTGCGGGTGGCGAGAGCCTACCGCTCGGTGGGCTTTGCGGTAGCGTGCGCTCTGGCCGGCACCCCGCCTTGGGAACTCGAGGCGTGGGTGCTCGCCAGAGTGTACGAGTGGACGGCGGGGCGCAGGGCGCTCGGGGAGTGCCCTGCCCCAGAAGAGCGGGAGGCCGTCCGCAGAGAGGCGAGGGACGCAACCGTCCAACATTGGACGGAGGCCCTCGCCACCGCAGCCTTTGGCCGCAGAACGTTGGACGCGCTCGGGCCAGTCCTGCAGGACTGGCTCGGGCGGTCCCACGGTTTCCTTTCTTTCCGTCTGGTGCAGGTGCTATCCGGGCATGGCGTCTTCGGATCGTGCCTGCATCGGATCGGAAGAGAGGAGACCCCGGCCTGCCACGATTGTGGCGCGGCGGTGGACACGGCGCAGCACACCCTGGAGGTGTGTGCGTCGTGGTCTGGGCCGCGCCGCCAATTGATGGCGGTGGTCGGGCAGGACCTCTCGCTGCCCAGCGTGGTTTTAGCCATGCTGGGAAGCGAGGAGTCCTGGGCTGCGGTGGCCTCCTTTTGCGAGGAAGTAATTTCGCAAAAGGAGGCGACGGAGCGGGCGCGGGAGGAAGACCCTCTCGCAGCGCCACTCCGCAGGCGACGAACGGGTCGGAGAAGGCGATTGCACGACAATCGTCTTCCCCCTCCTGGTGGAGGATAGCGGGAGACAGGCGCGGGGGCGTCTTCTCCCGCATTGCACGTATCCTCCACTTCCGCCGGGTGGGAATGACCGCGAGCACTCGCGGCTATTCTCGGGCCCCTCTCCCAGGGTGGGGAGGGGGGTGAAGGGCTCGCCGTAAAGGCGGGCGGTCGTCGGCGGGGGGCTGGATGGAAAGGCTGTGCCGGATTCCCAGTTCCCCTCCATATAGGCGATGCGGGAGTGCCGCTGGGTCGTTTAGTGGGTATACCGGTGGGGAGCACCGGGAGTCCCACATAACCTTCCGTCCCCCGACGGGAGGGTATGCATAAAGCATTTTTCCCAGCGTCAAAAAAAAAAAAAAAAAAAAAAAAAAAAAAAAAAAAAAAAAAAAAAGGTTAGGTTAGGTTAGGTTAGGTTAGGTTAGGTTCCGCGGACCTGCTGGGGTGTCCCAGTGGGTGGGGAGGTGTACCCCAACGCGGCGCGTCCCCGGGTGGCGGATAGGGGAACGGCTCCCATAAATGAGAGTTACCGGTTTACCGGCGCGGACCAAACACTGTGGAGGTTCCCGAACTGTTTTGTGCGGCGTCGGCCTGCCCAGTCTCCCGCGAGTCGGCTGTATGGGTCAGCTTCCTTGCGGGATTCTGGGTGGGTCGGCGCTTCACTGGCGGATTGGGGGCCTCGGGGAGGGAAAGGGGAGGCTTCTCCGCGTGTCTCTATGAAGGTAGCATAGAGCACAGTGGATGAAGCCTGGCGGAGGAAAGGAGTTTCCTACTCCGCCGGGAAGGTGGGGCGGCCTGTTTATGCCGCCCACGTGATGGATCCGTCGGGATCAGTGGAGGGCCATATCCCAATATATGGTTTCGGCGCCTGCCGAGGGGAGTATCGCGTGTGTAAATCCGGACCTGCGCTGCTGCATTTTTATGCTCAGTGCTGCTTCGGGTTTACATGCGGGGTATGGTCGGGGGGAACCCGGCCGATAGGGCGCCAAAGGGGACCTCACCCCTTAAAAAAGGAAAACAAAAAAATGAAAATGGCATCTTCGAAAAAACAAATACCTCAGGTGGGTACCAGCGTCTCCGACGCTGAAGAATCCCACGGTGCTACGGCACTCAGCCCCATCGTATCTGAGGGGGGCAAGAAATGCCAAGACGTTAGGGGGTCTTCCCGCGCTCCGTCGCGGGGGATGATTGTTCCGAAAGCGGTTGGCGAGGGGTCTTCCCCTTCGACAACCGCTGTCGGAGCGGGCTTCTTCAAGAAGCCGGCCACTAGGTCGTCTAGTGTGGCCAGTGTAGGAGGTGAGGAGTCGGACTGCTCCAGCATGTCCGTCTGCTCGATGGCGTCGACGGCATCAGACGTGTCCCGCACCGCGCGGAAGCGAGGAAGAAAGGCGGAGGATGGCGCCTCGGACCTTCCAGGGGCCAAGCGCGCCGCTTTTTTAAAGAAGGGGAACTCGAACGAGGACGATGTATTCGACCCGTCCGTTTCTCCTTCGAAGACAAGGACGAAGGGTAAGCTGCCGAAGGCGGATGACCTAGAAAGGGAGATGGAGGCGCGGCCAACTGAGGAGTTGCGTGCCGTGATTAAAGCCAACCTCGAGACTGTCGAGAAAATCGCCGACAAGTCCAAGAACATGCGGGGTGACTTTATTCACGGCCTGCGGATGTCCGCGAGGAAAGCGCAGGCGGCCTCATCGGTAGTCGTCCAGCGGGCGACTGCTGATGAGAACGTCAAGCGCCTGGAGCGGGAGAATGCGGAGCTGCATTCTCAGATCGCTGACCTATCTGCAAAGGTAGAGAAGCTGACTGAGTGCGTCAGCCAGCAGCAGGCAGGTAGGCAGGCGAGCGCTGGGAGCACAGCCGAAGCGGCGGTGTCACTACCTGTCGCCAGCGGGAAGGAATGGGAGGGGAGGTTCATGGAGCGCATAGGCGCTCTCATGGACCGGAAGTTGGCTGAGGCTCTTAAGCCGAAGCCAACACCACCCCAAAGAGGTGCGGCTCCCACAGTACCGCCAGGCCAGGCAGGGAAAGCGAAGGGGAAGCGCCAACAGCCGCCAACACCAGCGGTGAGCCCACCAGCGGTGCGGCCGCAGCCCACCGCGAACCAAGCGCCGTCGGCTCCAACGACACCCTGGGTTACGGTGGTCAGGGGTGGAAAAGGGAAGAGGAAGAAGGCTCCCAAGGCAACGGGTGAGTTGCCACCGGTAGTGAGTTGCCCCAAAGCTAGCTCCAAGGCGGCGCCCAATGCCGGCCCCAAGGCCGTGCCTAAGCCCGCCCTCAAGGCGACGCCAATGCGGCTGCCTACTACTGCGGCGATCACTGTGACGGTTCCGGAGGGTTCCGACGTCACATACGCTGCGGTAATGGCGGCCGCAAAGGCACGTATTAGGCTGGCGGACGTCGGGGTGGACACGGTTCGCCCCAAGCGAGCGTTGACGGGGGGATTGATTTTGGAGGTGTCGGGCCCGGAATGCGCGCCGAAAGCTGACGCGTTGGCAGCTCGCATGCGCGAAGCCCTCGCGGATCTGGGTGTGCGCATTTTGCGCCCGATGAAGATGGCTGAATTGAGGCTCAAAGACCTCGATGAAGCCGTCACACCTCGGGAGGTAGCGGAGGCGGTCGCCAAGGCCGGGGACTGCTCGGTTGATGACGTCAAAGTGGGCGAAGTCCATCGCTCGCCCACTGCCCTGGGCACGGTGTGGGTGCGTTGCCCACTAGCGGCAGTGCGCAAGCTTGCCGCGGCAAAGCGCGTCATCATCGGGTGGGTCTCGGCTCGGGTGGACTACCTGACCTCAAGGCCGCTGCAGTGCTTCCGGTGTCTGGAGTACGGGCACGTACGCAGCATGTGTCAGAGCACATTGGACCGCACCAACCTGTGCTACGCGTGCGGTGAACCCGATCATCGGGCGAGCCAATGCACGCGTCCGCGCAGGTGTCCACTGTGCTCTGACAAGGGCTGCAAGGCGGACCACAGGATGGGGAGCAAGCAGTGCACCCCTCCTAAGGACCTCAGTGCACCCCAAGATGACCGCAGGGGGGATACCATGGTTGAATGGGCGGCGGGTCATGACCTCCGACTCTTGAATCGGGGGTCCGTAAGCACATGTATGCGGTGGCAGGGGGAGTCGATCGTGGATTTATCATGGGCGACTCCTTCTGCCACACACATGGTGTCGGGATGGAGAGTTGCCGAAGAGATGGTCACGCTTTCCGACCATCGCCACATCGTTTTCGATGTGGCTCTTCGCCCTCCCGGCCGTGCGGCCCGCCGCAGTAGCAGCAACCCGCCGCGACGGTGGGCCCTCAAGCGGCTTAATCGAGATTTTCTCGAAGCTGCAGCCATTGTCGCGGCCTGGCCAGAAGGCCATGTTGGAGAGGATCTGCCCGATCCTGAGAGGGAGGCGGCCTGGTTCCGGGCAACGATGACGTCGATCTGTGACTTATCGATGCCCCGAGCCAGGCCAACCAAGCGTAGGTCGGTGTACTGGTGGTCAGAGGAGATAGCGCGGCTGCGGGAGACATGCCTGCGCTCCAGACGCCTGTACACCAGAGCTAGAAGAAGGCGGCGAGCTCCTGCCGAAGTAAGGGATAGAGCCTACGAGGTATACCGAGGCGCTACGACAGCGCTCCAGGCGGCCATCGCGAACGCGAAGGCTCAGTCCTGGAGTGAACTCCTCGAGGGACTGGATAGAGATCCATGGGGGCGCCCGTACAAGATGGTACTAAGTAAGCTGCGCCCATGGGTCCCTCCTTTGACTGAAACTCTGGACCCTGAGCTGGTGGGGAGTGTGGTTGACACACTGTTTCCCAGGGTCCAGGACAGTCCCTCTCCCCCCGGGCTATCGTCGGAACCGACCATCTGGTCCGATGATCTGGGGGTGACCGACGAGGAGTTGGTCCGCGCTGTGAAGCGCCTCAGGGCTCGCAATACAGCACCAGGCCCTGACGGAATACCTGGTCGGGCTTGGGTGCTGGCTCTATCCGCCGGCCTGGGGAACAGGCTGCGGCAGCTGTTCGACAGCTGTTTACGCCGCGGAGTGTTCCCCAAAGGCTGGAAGGAGGCTAAGTTGGTCCTCTTGAAGAAGGACGGCAGGTCCGCAGACTCACCCTCTACGTATCGTCCCATTTGCCTGCTGGACGAGGCCGGCAAGTTGTTCGAAAGAATAATTGCCGCTCGTCTATGCACACACCTGTGGCGGGTAGGCCCCGACTTGTCGGATGACCAGTTTGGTTTCCGGCGTGCTCGTTCGACAGTGGACGCGATTTTTCGTGTCCGTACGCTGTCGAACCAGGCGGTGTCCCGGGGCGGGAAGGCGTTGGCGGTGTCCTTGGACATCGTAAACGCATTCAACTCCCTGCCCTGGAGGGCGATCAGGGAGGCACTCGTGTTTCACGGAGTGCCGCCCTACCTGCAGAGCATAGTCGGAGCCTACTTGCAGCACAGATGTGTGCAGTACGTGGGCAGGGACGGTACCTTGCACGAGAGGGAGGTCAGTTGCGGGGTTCCACAGGGTTCTGTACTGGGCCCGCTTCTGTGGAACCTCGCATACGACGCGGTCTTGCGTGTCGATCTCCCCGAAGGCGTACACGTCGTCTGCTACGCGGACGACACTCTTGTGTTAGCCAACGGGGACTCCTTCGACGGGACCAAGGAGCTCGCCGAGCTTGGGGTGGCTTGTGTCGTGGACAAGGTCCACGAGCTGGGTCTGAGGACAGCGCCGCACAAGACCGAGGCGCTGTGGTTCCACAAGTTCCCTAGGGGAAGGGAACCACCCAGCTTGTCGGTTCGCGTGGGTGACGTTGACATCCAGGTGGGGCGGTACCTGAAGTACCTGGGCCTCACCCTGGATAGTCGCTGGGGTTTCGAGGAGCACTTCAGCCGCTCCGTCCCCCGGATCCAGAAGGTGGTGGGTGCTCTGCACAGACTGCTGCCTAATCTCGGGGGACCTAGGGAGGGAGTTCGCCGCCTCTACGCCGGAGTCGTGCGGTCGATAGCACTCTACGGAGCGCCCGTCTGGTGGGAGCGACTGGCGCTCCGACGCAGCAGGACTATGTTTCATAGCCTGCAGCGTATTGTCGCCATCCGGATCGCACGAGGATATCGGACGATATCCTTCGAGGTGGCAACTCTCCTGGCGCGGTTCCCGCCCTTCGACATCTTGGCGGAGATGGACGCGCGTGTGTACGTGCGCCTCCGCCATGATGACGGGAGCGGAGTCGCGCCTGCTGAAGTGCGGGTGCAAGAGCGCCGACGTGCGCTCGGGATGTGGCGCGAGCGGCTCGAGGAGCCGTGGAACATGCGCCAACGCGCCGTCGGCGCGATTGTGCCGAGCTTCGAAACTTGGCTGGGGAGGGAAACGGGTAACGTCACCTATAGACTTACTCAGGTACTCACCGGGCACGGGTGCTTCGGTGAGTACCTGAATAGGATCGGACGCGAACCGACACCGCAGTGCCACCACTGTGGGAGGGATCGGGACTCCGCCCAGCACACGCTTGAGGAATGCTCGGCGTGGTGCGAGGAGCGGCGGACCCTGATCGCCAGGATCGGGCAGGACCTCTCTCTACCAGGCGTAGTAGAGACTATGCTGGTAGATGAGACGGCGTGGAAGGCAGTGGCCTCTTTCTGTGAGACCGTTATGGTTCGGAAAGAGGCCGCCGAGCGAGATCGCGAGAGGGCTGATCCCGCTCGGAGAAGGAGGCGACGGCGAGGCGGCAGTGGGCGCCCCGCTGCGCCTGCCCCATAAGGGGCTTTGCGTGGTATCCCCTGCCAAACAGGGGACCTTTCGGGTTCGTGGGTGGTCGGAGTGTGGGCTTCGACTGTCCGTTAAACGGGCCCCGGGAGGGCGGCGGCACATTGTGGCAATGTGCCGCTGTGAACACCGTGGTGTTCGGGGGTGGCTAGATAGCCTCCCCCTGGATGTGCGAAGGCACAGCGCGAGGGGGGCACCGGTGCGTTCCTTTTGGAGATCCCGGAGCCCTCCGACATGCGTCGAAGATGGCCACCTGGGGGATTTTAGTGAGTCCACGAGTCCGTGAACCTCACATAACCCTACTGTACCCTCCATGCAGTAGGGTATCTGGTTGCAGATTTTGCCCCTCGTCAACAAAAAAAAAAAAAAAAAAAAAAGGTTAGGTTAGGTTAGGTTAGGTTAGGTTAGGTTAGGTTAGGTTAGGTTAACACCAACCACTGCAAAGCAGCGCAGGACCTGCTGATGCAGGCCATAGCTGAGTGGTTGGTGGACGTGGCAGTGGTTGCCGAGCCGTACTCGGTCCCTGGCCGTTGGCTAGGCGATCCGGATGGCTTGGTGGCGTTGGTTTCGCGGCCTTCCACGGACTCCCCTCCCCTCTCGCTCTTAGAGAGGGGACCGGGATACGTGGCCGCTACGTGGGGGAATATTGCTCTGGTGGGTGTATATTTCTCCCCAAACCGCCCTCTATCGGATTTCGAGAATTTTCTCGAAATCCTCACCGCAGTCGTCGGGAGGGCGGCGCCGCGCCAAGTCGTCGTATTGGGCGACCTAAATGCCAAGTCGGCGGCCTGGGGCAACCCGGCCACCACCTGCAACGTTCGCGGACGAGCCGTCGAGTTTTGGGCGACCTCGTCCGGCTTGTCCCTCCTTAACAGAGGGACAGTCCACACGTGTGTGCGGCAACTGGGAGGGTCGGTGGTCGATGTCTCGTTTGCCACCCCCGCACTTGCCGCCCGCGTCGTTGACTGGCGGGTGGAGATGGTGGAGACCTTGTCGGACCACCGATATGTGCGGTTCGACATCTCCACCCAGAGCCCCCGGGGGGTGGCCCGCTCGGACCGATCCCCCTTTCCACGGTGGGCCCTCACTCACCTGGACCGGGGAGCGGCCAGGGAGGCGGCGTTCCTCCAGGACTGGCTCACACCTCCCACCAATGTCCAGGACGTGGACGCCGCAGCGGTCCAGCTGCGAAAGTCCCTGACCGAGGTGTGCAACTCCAGCATGCCTCGGTCTCGCCGACCACCTCCCCGTCGCGCCGTCTATTGGTGGTCGGAGGAACTAGCGGGGCTCCGGGCCGCCTGCGTGAGGGCCAGGAGGGCCTACACGCGGAGCCGACGACGCAGTTTGCGGAACCCGGAGAACGAGGACCTTTTATACGCCTCATATGTAGAGGCAAAGAAGGTCCTCAAGGTGGCGATGTTTGCCGCCGAAGACGCGGCTAGAGCGGAGATGCTCGAGGGTCTCGACAGTGACCCGTACGGGAGACCGTATAAGGCGGCGCGGAATAAACTGCGCCCCTTTGGTCCCCCAATTGCGGAGACCCTCGAGCCGTCATTGCTGGATGGGGTGGTTCGGTCCTTGTTTCCAACTGGGACCAGATTCACCCCACCAGTGATGGACCCCCCGCAGGAGGCGGTTCCGCCGCAGGCAGAGGTCCCTCCGGTAACGGAGGTGGAGTTTGGAGTGGCGGCGCTCCGCCTCCGCGCCAAGAAGACGGCCCCCGGGCCGGACGGCGTCCCCGCACGGGTGGTGGCCATCGCCACCACCGAAATGGAGGAAAGGTTTCGGGACATCTTCAGCGCGTGCTTCGTGGCTGGGAGGTTCCCGAAACCTTGGAAGGAGGGGCAGCTGTGCCTCCTCCGGAAGGAGGAACGCCCGGCGGACTCCCCCTCGGCATACCGGCCCATCGTTCTGCTCGATGAGGCTGGTAAATTATTCGAGGGGATCGTCGCCGCTCGGCTTAATGGCCACTTGGGGGGGATAGGGCCGAACCTGTCGGACGCCCAATTCGGTTTCCGAAGAAGGCGTTCGACGGTTGACGCGCTGTCCCGGCTGAAGGGTCAGGTGAGGGAGGCCGTGGAGGCAGGGGACGGAGTTTTGGCTGTGTCATTTGACATAGCCAACGCCTTCAACTCCATTCCCCACCCGACAATACTCGAGGCGCTCCGCTACCATGGAGTGCCTCAGTATCTACGGAGCCTCCTGGCCGACTACCTGGAGGACCGAGCAGTCCTCCTTGTAGACAAAGCGGGCCAGCTTCGGCGGTACAGCGCAGAGTCCGGTGTTCCACAGGGGTCCGTCCTAGGACCACTCCTGTGGAACATCGGGTTTGACTGGCTCCTGCGGGGAACTCTCCTCCGCGGCACGAGTGTCATCTGCTACGCGGATGACACTCTTCTCACTGCTCGGGGGAGAGACTTCAGAGAGGCGGCGAGCCTGGCCTCGGCCGGTGGATCCTTAGTTGCGGGAAGGATCCGCCGCCTAGGATTGGGGGTGGCGCTGCATAAGACCGGGGCCGTGTTCTTCCACGGGCCCCGGCAGCGCACCCCTACTGACGCCCACATTGTCGTAGAGGGCGTCAGGGTCGAGGTGAAGGCCCAGATGAAATATCTGGGCCTAGTCCTCGATAGCAGGTGGCGCTTTGGCCCGCACTTCAGCGGGCTATCGACGCGCCTGCTAAAGGCCGCGGGCGCGCTCGCTTGGCTCCTCCCAAATCTGGGGGGGCCCAAAGCGCGATGCCGGCAATTATACGCCGGCATCTTGAAGAGCATGGCCCTATACGGGGCCCCCATCTGGGCGGACTCCCTCCAAAGGAGGGAGAACGCAACCGCGATCCGCAGGCCCCAGAGGGCTATCGCGCAGCGGGAGGCGAGGGCCTACCGCTCGGTGGGCTTCGCGGCGGCGTGCGCTCTGGCGGGTACCTCTCCTTGGGAGCTCGAGGCGTGGGTGCTCGCCAGAGTGTACGAGTGGACGGCGGGACGCAGGGCGCCCGGAGAGCACCCTACCCGAGAAGAGCGGGAAGCCGTCCGGCGAGAGGCGAGGGACGCGATCGTCCACCATTGGACGGAGGACCTCGCCTCCGCCACCTTCGGCCGCCGAACGCTGGACGCTCTAGGTCCAGTCCTGCAAGACTGGCTGGGGCGGTCCCATGGTGCCCTCTCTTTCCGTCTGGTGCAGGTTTTGTCCGGGCATGGTTGCTTCGGATCATGCCTGCACCGGATAGGAAGAGAAGAGACCCCGTCGTGCCATGAATGTGGCGCGGCAGAGGACACGGCGCAGCACACCCTCGAAGTGTGTCCGTCGTGGTCCGAACCGCGCCGCGACATGGTAGCGGTGGTTGGTCAGGACCTCTCGCTTCCAGGCGTGGTCTTATCCATGCTGGGAAGCGAGGAGGCCTGGACAGCCGTAGCCTCCTTTTGTGAGGACGTAATGTCCCAAAAGGAGGCAGCGGAGCGCGCGCGGGAGGATGACCCCCACGCAGCACCGCTCCGCAGGCGAAGAAGGGGTGGGGGAAGGCGTTTGTACGACAACCGCCTTCCCCCTCCTGGTGGAGGATAGCGGGAGACAGGCGCGGGGGCGTCTTCTCCTGCATTGCAGATCCTCCATCTCCGCCGGGCGGGGATGGCCGAGCATTCACGGTCATTCCCGGGCCTCTCCCTTTAGGGAGGGGCGTGTGGGCCCTGCTGTAAAGGCGGGCGGTCGTCGGCGGGGGACTGGAAGAAAGCCAGTTTCCCAGTCTCCTCCACGCAGACGATGCTGGAATGCCGCTGGGTTGTTTAGTGGGTATACCGGTCCTTTATGGACCGGGGAGTCCCACATACCCCCCCCATCCCCCGATGGGGGGGCATGCGTAACGCATTTTTCCCAGCGCAAAAAAAAAAAAAAAAAAAAAAAAAAAAAAAAAAAAAAAAAAGGTTAGGTTAGTTTTTTTTTTTTTTTTTTTTTTTTTTGTCCTACCCGTACCACCATCTATAAATGGCACTAAGTACGACGACTAAACAACTCTGACTGCTAAGCCAGAGACTTTATTAAAACTCAAAATTTCTTTATTCGCTTCCCTCATGCCATTGGGATGTACATTCTAAATTATTTCTAAGTTATTTCTAATTTCCATTTTAATGTTGACCTCCCATTTGGGGTTACACGTTTATTCTTAATTTAATCTTAAGTCTAATTCTTTACATGTTTTATTTTCCTCTCATGTGGGTTACAATATGGTGCTGCTTAATACTATTTC
Organism: Philereme vetulata; assembly: GCA_918857605.2. Classification (NCBI taxonomy): domain Eukaryota; kingdom Metazoa; phylum Arthropoda; class Insecta; order Lepidoptera; family Geometridae; genus Philereme; species Philereme vetulata. The sequence continues at coordinate 168,958 of OU975438.1, read as the reverse complement.
AACTTACTTTATGACAGTTATTTATACACCTAATACTATTTAGTTTTACAAGTGTTTATTATACAGTTGTTTCAATTTCCTATTTTAATGTACTTATCTATTTAACGTATGTGCTTATTTATGTTTATGCAATTTATATATTTATCATAATACGTATATATATTTCATAGATTATCTAGCTAACTATTTATTTCTTTGTATGACCTTTTTTACAATTTTGGTACAGAAATCTAGAAAAATTGGTCTCGCGATTTTATTTTGCATGATTTTGCTTGCATTTTTGACAGTTATATTGCAATCCAATAAGTTCTCAGCTTCATATCTCGCGTAACCGTACACAGGACATTCAAAAACTACGTGTGCGCAAGTTTCCTCCTTACTCGGCTCGCAGATGCACGATGGGTTCTCTTTACACTTGAATCGAGTTAAGTATTCCGAGAACCCACCGTGCCCCGTCAAAATTTGGGTGGTTACGCCAGTCATCTCGAACTTTCTGACTATCTTATGGGCCTTTACCGCGTCTGGGAAAAACATTTTTGTGACCGCACCTTTTTCTTCCGATTTGTATCTCCGGTTCCATACGTCAAGCGAATCCTCACGGATTTGTCGCTTGACGTATGAAATCGGACATGCATCGTATTCAGGTTTTGTTTTCCCGCGAAGCGCTGCCTCTTTAGCCAATTTGTCGGCTCTCTCATTTCCACTCATCCCTGCGTGTGCTTTGATCCAAAACAGAGAGATTTCTTTGTTTTGGAGTGCGATAGTAGCCAGATTTTTGCGGGTTTCAATCGCTAGGGGATGGGTGGAGCAAGTGTTCTCAAGTGTTTCAAGAGCCGAACGTGAGTCGCTATAGATTCCGAAGCTTGTTTCGCGGCGTTTAATAATCTCTCGTGTGGCTCTACATATGGCGTACAGTTCTGCTTGGTAGACCGTGCAGTACGATGGCAGCTTAAGTTTGAGGTTCTTTGTCTCGGCCTCACCATTCCAAAAAGATAGTGCTGCACCGACCTTCCCCTCAATCTTGCTGCCATCTGTAAATATCCGTACTGCCTGGACGTTGTGTTGTGTAACGTCTTGCTGGTCCATCAGACTTACGAACTCCACGCGCATATGCTTTGCCGGATGCGGGTTTAAATTATAAGCCACCCTAAGCTCAACCTCCATGTCTCCCAATTTCGGCTGTGGAACTCCACGCTTGGCTTCGTAAAGGGCTGCAGCTTCTTGAATCCTGAGATCCAGCGGCAGTATTCCGGCCAGTAGTAGAGCCGAGTTTAGGGAGACAGTTCGGTACGACTTGGTAAGTTTTTGGGCAAACACTCTTTGGACGGCGTTTAGTTTTTTGCGCACATTTTGTTTTTCCGCAGCTTTTGCCCATACACTGGCCGCGTACATTAAGACAGGTTCGACTGTGGCGGTGTATATCACGCGAATCACCTCCGGATGCAGGCCCCAACTAACCCTGGCGGCTCTCGACAGATGCTTATAAAAGTTAAGCGCTTTTCTACACGTTTCTGCTGTGTGTTTATTGAACGTGAGCTTGTTATCTATCGTGACCCCCAGGATTTTTATTTCTTCCGACATGCCAATGTCGACCCCCCCCATGCTCAACAGTGGTGCATCGAATTTAAGCTTGCGGGTGATGATCATCGCGCAAGTTTTATGTGGTGCGAATTTAAGCTTATTATCGATACCCCACTGCCGAACATACGCGAGGGCGGCATTTGCTTGTCTCTGCACCGGTTAGGTTAGGTTTTTTTTTTTTTTTTTTTTTTTTTTTTTTTTTCCTGTCCGGGCGCAGAGGCCCGGCCCGCGAGCTAATATCGTTGCTATTTATCGTGCAACGTTTTAATCTTATTTATTGTGTCCTATAAATTTTTATTATATTTTGGGGTTTCCATTAGTTTTTTTTTTTTTTTTTTTTTTTTTTTTGTTGCCCGTTTTTTTTTTTTTTTTTTTTTTAGTGTCATTCTTATTCTATTTTATATTACTTCTCTTACACTAGTTTACATTTAACACTATTTCTATTTGCATTACTACTTTTGGTTTACATTTCATATTAGGAGTCTCTATGATTAGGCCTTAGAATATTTACATTCCAGAAAGATCCTTCATTAAATTCCATTATTGTCGATTTGATTTTATTAGAATTAAATTACAATTTGGTCAACTATATTACTAATTATTACTATTATTTAATAAATTAATTAATAAAATTTAATAATAACTACACAAAACCCTAATAATACTAAATAAGACTTAATAATAACTAAATTAATCAATACATTTTAGGATTGGGATTTATGTCAATTCTTATTTTATTTATGTCAAATATTTACTTTATTAAATTAAAACCTATAGGTACAATTAAATTCGACTATTGTTGCCATACAACGATTTTTATTTTTGTAAGTGACAGTTATCAAACAGTGCTGCCGTTTGCTTTGCCGGCGGATCTTACAACGCGTTCCGCGTACTTTAGAAATTCCTCACGATCGTCACTGTCACCGACAAACTCGCTATAATTGTCGGATGTCACGTCCCTACGGAACCTACCACTTAGTTGTTGGCGCCATGCGCCATACCTGGGACAGGAATCAAGAAGGTGGGGCACAGTCTCCAAGGTAGCCGAGTCGCAGACACAGTGTGGTGATTGGGCTAGTTTGAAGCGGTGCAAGTACTCCCTGAATCCCCCATGTCCGGTGAACAGCTGTGCCATAACATTTGACATTTTTATCTTTAATATGGTTTTGTGTCCTTCCCGAACACTGGGGAAAAATAACTTAGTAATCTTTCCTGTTTCAGACTCTGTGTACCGCTTATTCCAGAGATTGATGGTATTCTGGCGGAGGAAGTACTTAGCGCAGGATACAGGGACTCTATCGTACTCGGGGCTGGTCTTCTTAGTCAATGCCGCTGTCTTTGCTAGTTCATCGGCTCTTTCGTTGCCGACGAAACCTTTATGGGCTTTAATCCAAAACAGACGCACTTGTCTACCTTCTGCCTCGAGTTGATGAATTTTCACCTGAACTTCCGCCACAATGGGATGGGTGCTGTCCGGATCAGCAATCGCTTCCAAAGAGGACCTCGAGTCACTTATGATGTTCGCAATTTTCGTTCTCGAATTCTTTATCATTTTAAGTGCTCTGAGGATTGCCGCCAGCTCTGCTTGGTACACCGAACAGTATGACGCAAGGATGAAATTGGAGTAGCGCTTCTCTTGGCCTCCCTCCCACCATGTCACCGCCGCTCCGACCCTACCCTGTATTTTACTTCCATCTGTGAACAGGTTTGGATGCGAATTTAGGTTTTTTATATCTTGCTCTGTCGTTAGCAGCTCATGGCGTATGGGGTGTCTTTTCGCTGGATGGGGCAGCTCAAAGGCTCCTATTCTCCTTTCCAGTTCGCATCCAGGCAGTTCAGGGTTGGGTTTTCCACGCCTCATCTCATACAGTTCAGCAGCCTCCCTCACTCTCAAGTCCAGGGGCAATATTCCGGCCAAACAAAGGACCGATGTGAGTGAAGCTGTCCTGTGAGACCGCGAGACCATAATGCCGAACTTTCGGGATAGCTGGTTGAGCCGAGTTATGGCGTACTTTTTGTCGGTTATCGGTGCCCAAGAACTTGCCGCGTAGAGGACTATCGGCTCCACAACTGCAGTATACAGCAGCCTGGTAATCGCCGGATTTAGTCCCCAGTTAGCTCTTGTCGCAGTTGATACCTTCTGATAGATGTTGACCGCCTTTTTACACACTTTCTCCAGGTGTGATCTGAAGATGAGCTTGGAGTCTATCGTCAAGCCAAGCAACTTCAGTTCGTTCGCAATGCCGAGAATTACTCCGTTCAAGGTGAAGTGGGGAGTGTCATATTTTTGTTTGTTTGTAATGACCACGGCTTGAGTTTTGTGTGCGGCGAACTTCATTTTGCTGCGACGACCCCAGTCGGCGATAGCTTCCAGGGCACTATTGACAACTCCGTTCAGTTCTGTGGTTGTATTTGCGGAGGCAATGACGAGGATATCGTCCGCAAAAGCCTGCACGTGGGCCTGAAGCAGTTCTGCTTGCTGAAGCAAGGGGTCAAGCTGAACATTCCACATGATGGGACCGCAGGTGGAACCTTGTATGCAGCCTTTGTTAGTCGCCCTCTCTTTCTGCACTCCCGCATACTGTACACACACCGACCTCTCCGACAGATAGCTGTCAATGAGCAGTAGAATGTCTCTGGGACAGTTTCTGGCAATGAGCTGTTGCACGATTTGGGGCCACCAAGCTCCATCAAAAGCCCCCTCAATATCGAGAGACACAACTGCGACTATTTTTTTGTTATATACTTCGCGTCTAATTAGTCCCACGGCGTCATAAAGGGCGTCCTCAGTGCTGGTTTGTGGCATGAACCCGTACTGTCGCCTGCTCAGGGATCCGGTGCTTCCCAGGTGCCACAAGAGTCTGGTAGCGAACACTTAGTTAGGTTAGGTTAGGTTAGGTTAGGTTAGGTTAGGTTAGGTTAGGTTAGGTTAGGTTAGGTTAGGTTAGGTTAGGTTAGGTTAGGTTAGGTTAGGTTAGGTTAGGTTAGGTTTTTTTTTTTTTTTTTTTTAACCTGTCCGGGCGCAGAGGCCCGGCCCGCGAGCTAAGTTTTCCCCCGATGTATTTTCAGGGCTTTTATTTATCATGTCTTTAATACAGTTTTATTCTTACTTGCTAGTATACAAAAATGTTGGAAGTGGCAACAAATTACAGACTAAGGACTTTACACAAACACTCAAATTGACGTATTACTAAATATTTTTAAACTTACAATTAGGATACAGCATTACACAGATTAGGTCTTACAAGTTACGAAATATACAGGAAGAGTTTTTACACAGACACAAACTTAATAACTACCTCTCTAATGGTTAATGTTTTTACATTGTTTTATAATTTAATTTTAACTTATTTTCCTGCTGCACTATATTACTTATATTTACTTAAACTAATTACATTATATGCTGATTTAATATATATGACAATATATATTCAACATATTTTATATATCTATTTATTACTTTTTCTGCCAATTGGATGCAGTAGTTTATGAACACATCTCTTGAAATTTTGTTGGTCATGAAGTATTTGACATTTTCGGGATTAATTTTGGCATCCAGCAACAGCTCAGCCTCATATCTCTTGAAACCAAAAACGGGACACTCAAAAAGAATATGCTGCACTGACTCACTGACACCTGGCTCACAGATGCACGATGGGTTCTCCTTACACTTGAACCGGTTCAAGTATTCTGAGAACCCACCGTGCCCTGTCATCACTTGGGTCACTATTTTTGTTGGTTGTAGGTGCTTCACAATCTTAAAAGCCTCTACCGCATCAGGCAGAAACATCTTTGTGACTGATGCAGTCTGTCCCAGTTTATACCTCCGGTTCCATTCATCAATCGACTTCAAACGAATATGTCTCTTGATGAATGAAACCGGGCATTCCTCATAGTCCGGTTTCCTTTTAGACCTGAGAGCTGCCTCCTTTGCCAGGCAGTCTGCCCGTTCGTTGCCCTCAAGACCGGCATGAGCTTTGATCCAGTACAAGGATATATCCTTTTTCTGGAGTTTTCCGGTCCTGAGGTTTTTACGGGCTTCCACAGCTAAGGGATGAGTGGCGTATTGGTTTGTGACGGTCTCCAGCGATGATTTTGAGTCACTGTAAATCCCAAAAGTGTCCTCGGAGCGTTTAATAATCTCTGCAGTGGCTCTGCATATGGCCAGCAGTTCCGCCTGATACACCGTGCAGTATGATGCCAGCTTTAACTTGAGGGTTTTGATTTCGGCCACATTGTTCCAAAAGGACAATGCGGCTCCGACCTTGCCCTCAATTTTGCTGCCATCAGTATATATTCTAACAGCTTGTTTATTGTGGTTGTCCACATCCTCTTGGTGTACCAGGCTCATGAACTCCAGGCTCGTATGGTTTGCGGGGTGAGGAGACTCGTCATATGGAGCCATTGTTTCCATCTCCCTGTCCCCTATCACTGGCTGAGGTACCCCCCTCTTGGCCTGGTACAGGGCAGCTGCCTCTTGTATTCTAAGGTCCAATGGGAGTATCCCAGCCAGCAACAGTGCAGAGTTCAGAGAGACAGTTCGGTACGCCTTGCACAGCTTCTGGGCGAAACCTCTCTGGACTGCGCTAAGTTGTTTCTGCAGACCCAGTTTTTTAGTTGCCGGCGCCCAGACGCTGGCCGCGTACATGATCAACGGCTCCACAACTGCTCCATATATTATTCGGATCACTTCTGGGTGCAGACCCCAGCTGATCCTGGCGGCTCTAGACAACTGCTTGTATATATTTAGCGCTTTACTACAGACATACGCTGTGTGACTATTAAATGTCAGTTTGTGGTCGATGATGAGCCCCAGGATCTTGATCTCTTTTGACATGCTGATGCCGATCCCGCCCATAGTCAGAAGTGGTGTGTCATATTTTAGCTTGTTGGTTATCACCATTGCGCTGGTCTTTTGAGGCGCAAACTTCAGCTTATTTTGTACACCCCACCTCTGAACGTAGGCGAGAGCAGCATCCGCCTGTGTTTGTACTTCTAATGCTGTGTCACCGTCAAAAACCAACACCACATCATCGGCAAATGCTTGGTTATAATGGCCAAGATTTTCCAATCCCTTCAGTAGAGAGTCCAATAGCAGGTTCCATAATATCGGACCACCTATTGACCCCTGGACACAACCCTTGTTTGTGCTCCTTGCGTGTTCCTGACCTGCGTACCTGACTCTTACCCTTCGGTCCTGTAGATAACTGTCCAGCATTCGTCTGATGTTTATTGGGCACCTTTCTTCGGCCAGTCTGGCTCGTATTGCGGGCCACCACGCGCTATCAAAGTATCCTCTATGTCTAACGACACCAAAGTGATAAGCTTTTTTTGATTTAGTTTCTGTTGAATGTGATGCATCAGATCATAGAGGGAGTCTTCCGTGCTCCTTCGGGGCATAAAACCATACTGCCGGGTGCTGATTCTGGGAATCAGGTACCATTTCACGCGTCCTATCAGTAATTTTTCCAGTATCTTTCCCATAACTGGCAAAAGGCCTATGGGCCTATACGATTTCGGGTTAGTGTAATCCTTCTTGCCAGGTTTTCTTAAAATTACTACTATGGCCTCCTTCCAGGTAGTAGGGAAACACTGGAGTGCCAGGCATTTATTTGCCAGGGCAAGAAAAGACTCTGGATCTTGCGCAATAGAGTGGTCACAAATGTCAGCTGTGAGACCATCAATACCCGGGGCCTTCTTCGGATTAAAGCTTTTCACCGCAAACTTAAGCTCTTCAATTGTGAACGGTGGGTCATGTTTTTCATCATGAACCCAGTCGTTTACGTGGTTGGCTAGTTCCCTGGTTTGACGGTGATCTGCATTATCCTGACTTTCTGAGTCCTCCGGGTAGAACGTCTCCGCCATCATTGCTGCCGATTGTTCCGGGTTTAAAGTTTTCCCAGCTTTCACCAAGGGTAGGTCCTCTTGTCTACTTGTTGTTCTTTTTATCACTCTCATGATGCCTTCCCAAACTCCCTCCTTATCCTGTTTTCCACAGAATTCTTTCCAGCTTTGTATCTGAGCCTCCTTTGCTGCACACTCATATCTTTCTTTTGCTTGCAGGTACTCATCGACGACCTTTTTCTTCCGTATTGGCGCTGCCCATCGGATCCGACGCCTCCTGGTGGTGACCTCCTTTTTGAGATTGGCGAGTTCCTCCGACCACCAAGGGAAGGTTAGTGTATTTTTTGATTTATGTTTAGGTATGCTACTATTACTGGCTTCTATTATTGTTTTAATATATGTTTCTATTTTTCTTTCTAGTTCTAATTTGTTTTCGACTTTTTCAATTTCCGCTTTATTTATTTTGTTTTTTTCTAATAAACTGGCCAGTTTCTCATGAAACTGACCCCAGTTTGCTTTTTTACTATTGTATATTCTTGTTGTTCTCTTTATTTCCATTCCCTTGGCTTTTGTCAGTCTTATTCTAAAAGTTATTGTGTTGTGATCAGAGCTCGTGAGTCCCTCTTCGACTTTCCAGTCCTCCACCAGGTTCAGCATTTCCGTCGGGCAGGCCGTAATGTCAACGATGCTAGCGTAGGTCTTGTTTCCCCTTATTGTGTAGAAGGTTGGGGTGTCTCCTTCGTTGAGTACCTGCAAGCCCATCTCTTCCAGAGTTCCGCTCAGGTCTTCGCCTCTTTGGTTCACTGTGGAACTCCCCCACCAAGTACTTTTGGCGTTTGCGTCCCCTCCTATAATGAGGTTCTCTATCCCTAGACGCTCTTGAATCGTTTTAAGCTGCTCCAGGTATGGCCCTATGGCCTGTGGGTCAGGTTCGAAGTAAAAGGAGATCAGTGCAATCTCCCAGGCACTGGTCTTAACTTTGACTACTACGATGTTGTTGGTGGTAAAGCTCGGACATTGGATGACCTCTATGTCGTCGTCAAATACGGCGATTGCCGCTTTAACTTTTCCACCGTCTTGGTTAGTGCACTGGAAGATTCTCACACCTCTGTACTCTCTTACTCTGCCCATCGCTCCGATATAGGGCTCCTGGAGTAGCGCAAAGGCCATCTTTTTCGCTGTTGCCTCGAGCATTAACTCTTTTGTTGCCAGTTCCTTTCGTTGCAAATTGGCTTGAGCTACGTAGTATGGCTTCGCGCTTGTTACGGGGGATTTTGCGCCTGGGACAACCTCAGCAGTAGACTACAGTAGCCCGCGCCAGTGAGTCCCATTTCCTCCGTATCGGACATTCCTGGCTGAAGGCGTTGTGGTCGGTCTTTTCCAATTTCGCGTGCAAGCAATTGCAGCACGATGGGGCCGCACCCGCCAGCCAGTCTACACACTCAACCTTCATGTGCGGCCCGCCACAGTGGCTGCACTTCTCTATTGTTCCTTTACACAAGCGCCTCCCGTGTCCGTATCCTAGGCACAAAGAACACTGCACCAGTGGTGACTGATCCTCCACTTTAACTCTCTGAAGATCTATTTGTACTGTACCCGAGTCAACCAGTCTTTGCCAGATTTTTGGCGACACCCTCAGAACGATGTGGCTTGTGTGAGGGCTTCTGGTACGTTTCTTAAATAAGATCTCCAGTTTCTGATCTTTTCCGTCGAGGTCTTTCATTACAGACTTGTTTTGGTTTCTTAACGCCTTTAGTATGTCTTCATCTCCGTTGTACGAGAAGACATCCTTCAGGATCACCATTGGGTCTTTGTTTCGTACCTCCTGGACGTTTAGGTGGTTCTCTGTACCTTTCAGTCTTTCTTTGATCAGTTCTCTTTCCCTCTCTGTTCTGCAGCCAACTATAATCTTCCTATCTTTTGCCTTCCGTATCCTTTCTATTGCAACCCCTCCCTCCGTTGCGTTTACTGCTTTCCTAATTCTATTTAATACGTCTTCTCCCGTTTCCGTGTCCTCTTTAGATGAAATTACTACTGAGTGTAGTGCTGTCTGTTTCGGGGGCTGCCTCCTGGACGCCGCTGCTATGCTTGCGTACGTCACCCCCTCCAGGGTTTTCTGTTGCTGGTCCATCGCCTGTTTTAGGTCTTCCATCCGCTCATTGCTGTCTTTTATGAGCTTGCTGTGTTCTTCCATCCTCCTCATTAGCTCCTTCTCAACCTCGGATTCTCTACTCGGTGGTAGTGGCAATGGAAGAGGCAAGTCCGATGGGTTCTCTTCGTTCTCAGCAACTTTCTGTCCCTCACCCTGGTGTCCCTTCAGTTTGTTTTCTTCCGCCTCCGCCTCTTTAACTAACTGGTAGAGACGCTCTACCAACCTAATGACCTCCATTTTTATGTCCGTTCTCAGGTTGCGTGCGCTGCCAAGCTGTATTTTAGCCGCGCTTAGGCAGGCTCTTCCCTCTGCTGCCTTACTGGCGTATTTGTGTTTGGCCGGAACCGGCGGACTTCCTTCCGCCTGTAATAAGGCAAAGCGGTTGCCCGCCGGGGCCGGCCCAGCCTTTTTAGGAGTGGTTTTTGCCTTGAGTTTGGTGATAGTTTTCCCAGACTCCCAGTCACTTATGCTACGCCTTACACCTGAAGCGTGGGTCTGCTCATCAGAAGGTCCTGCCTTCTGTGTCTGGTCGGGGGTTTTCTGGGGGTCAGGATTTGCCTTGTCCCCTGGCATTTTTATGGGAGTGCGAAAACCAAACATACGTATACGTATTACGGGAGATGTCAATAACGTGGAACTACACTAGTACACAGTAAGATAAAGGTTTGTAAAAGTTATAAAATAATTTGTAAAATGTATAGACTTAAAATGAAATAAATTGTAATTTAAAATTCTAGGATAATAATAACAATAACTAATTTAAATTTAATAAAATAAAATAAAATAAAAATTTTTGATTTCTCAATGTCTAACTAACTAATTCAGTCAAATACACAGTTTAATGTCAGTTTACAATTTTTTGTCCTTTTTGTTTCAGGTTCCACCGTGGTCGTCGCGACAATTTCAATGAGGGACCGCTGATTCACAAGTAAGTTGGTGAATTCCAACAGAAAAATAGGTACTCTACAGTGCTCTATGTAGAGTATTTAACTCTACACAGGTGTATCAATGAGTCAGCAGAAATGTTTGTGCACTAACATACGAAAACCCGAATAAATTCTTACAAAATTTTTTGAGACTCTACCTAGAGTCTGTCTCTATAAACAGTCTGATAGTCCTGTTTGTAGTCAACTTAACTAAAAAAGTCCGGTCCAATTTGGACAATGGGTTCCAGAGATATGAGCTTTTGAACTTTTGCAAGATGGCGGACAAAATGGCCGCGAAAACTTAAAAATGCAATAACTCCGTCAAAATAAAGCCCAGAGCTCCGGGGTTTTGACTGGCGTGATTGCCTTGTCCCCGTCTAGTCTCTTAAGCGATAAGTAGAGTCAAAAAACTTTTGACTCTACCTAGGGCCCTAACTCAAATCAAATCAGGGAGGGGGGCGTTGCGGTGCCAGCAGCGAAAACCCCGTCCCAATCAGACTACTCTAGCGAGGGCTATGCCCGTTTAAAACAATCCAATATGGCGGCCAAAATGGCCGTTCAAGGGTCAACTCCGGAAGTAGCAGTCCGAATCGGACCGTGTTTGGGCTTGTTTTAAAAGGCACAACCCACACAATAGTTTGGGTCGGTTCACGTACTGATAGAACCCCCCCCTGATTTAATACAACCAAAAAACACCAAAATTTTAACCAAAAATTCCCTAACTTAGCGAAATATAGCTAAAAAAAATTTTTAAAATAAACTACTATACTCAAATAATTATTATCTAAATTTCCTTAAAACTAATTTATTTCTAACTTTAAATTTGGGGTACTTAGTGAACACCCAAAAACTTCAAAAAATTTTTTCTCAAAAACTGGCTGATTGACCTATGCCAATTTTTTTATATAATGTTAAGGACCCTAAACTCTATACAATTTAAATTTAAAAACTATATGTCGTCGATCTTTTGACGGAGATAGAAATTTTCAAAATTTCAAAAAATTTAAAACTGTTATATCCGAGTCAAAAATGTACTTATTTCCAATTTGAAAGTGCCTCCTTGCTCGATGCAACAGCGTCCCGATGGTCCCGAAGTCAGTTTTTTCCTGGAGGCCCTGGATTACCGACCTCGTGGCCACGTGGTTTCTATTTTTCTGTTTATATCTCCGCGCTCCTGCGCGGAAAAAATCGGTAAAAACAGAAAAACCGTAGTGCTCCTGATGGCCTTACAGAAGGCACTTTAAAAATCGTAGGTCGCCGCTGCAGAATCCGAGAAAATTGCACTTTAAACTTTTAAAATTTTAAATTTTTCACTTTTTTGGTGATGGCTCGTTCAAAAAAACACTTAGCGACACAGCGTTTTCACAGCCGTGTGCGCCTTGTGATTCCGCAAATTTTCACGTATTGCACTGCACTGTAGCTCACTTTTTGGATTTTTTTACGAATTTATTTGCGTAGAGTTTCCCTTGTAAGTGGGCGCTCCGGAGTGCGGTTGGAGCCAGACTGGTTAGGTTAGGTTAGGTTAGGTTAGGTTAGGTTCCCCGTCGATGGCTGCATCAGCCGGAGACGACGGAAGCAGCGAGGTTGATGTTCCGCCCGTCAGGGAATCGGAGTTGGGGGCGGCTGTTCTACGGATTCGATCCAAGAATACCGCCCCCGGGCCGGACGGGGTTCCAGCCCGAGTGATGGCCCGAGCCTTCGACTACATGTCGGACCACCTCAGGGAAGTGTTGGACGCTAGCCTGGCGTCCGGACGCTTCCCTGAGCGCTGGAAATGCGGGAAGCTGGTCCTGCTGCAGAAGCCGGGACGGCCTGCCGAATCGGTCGCGGCCTATAGGCCTATCGTGTTGCTGGACGAGGCGGGTAAACTTTTTGAGAGGGTGCTCTCTGCCCGCATCGTCCGGCACCTCTGCGAGGTTGGCCCCGATCTGTCGGACGCCCAATTCGGTTTCCGAGAAGGGCGTTCGACGATCGATGCCGTAATGCGCCTTAGGGCCGTGACCGAGGAGGCCGTGAGCTGCGGCGGAGTGGTGTTGGCGGTGTCCTTGGACATCGCCAACGCCTTCAATAGTCTGCCATTCAGCTGCATCAGGGAAGCGCTCCGCTACCACGGAGTGCCGGAGTACCTGAAGCGGCTGGTGGCGGACTATCTTGAAGAGCGAACCGTCATGTACGAGGACCGAGATGGCGTCTTGAGACGCAGGGCCATGTCGTGCGGTGTTCCGCAGGGGTCTGTCCTAGGACCTCTCCTGTGGAACATCGGGTACGACTGGGCCCTACGAGGGCGTCTCCCCCCCGGGCTGGGTGTAATCTGCTACGCGGATGACACCTTACTCACGGCCCGGGGGGCTAACTTCCAGGAGGCGGCGCGCCTGGCCACCACAGGAGTTTCCCAGGTGGTCGGGCGCATTGAGGCGTTGGGATTACGGGTGGCCCTGGATAAGACGGAGGCCCTATTATTTCATGGGCCCCGTCGTGGTCCACCCGCCGGCGCCTCAATCGAGGTCGGCTCGGTCCTCGTACCGGTCCGGGCCCAGATGAGGTACCTGGGTCTGGTCCTAGACGGTAGGTGGCTCTTCGACGAGCACTTCCGACAGCTTGGTCCGAAGCTGGTGGACACTGCCTCCGCCCTAGGGCGACTTTTGCCCAATTTGGGCGGGGCCAGTGTTCCCACGAGGCGGCTGTACGCGGGGGTTGTCCGGTCCATGGCGCTGTATGGTGCACCGGTGTGGGTGGCGGCTCTGACTGCTCCGAATAGGGCGCGCCTCTGGCGCCCCCAGAAGATATTGGCGGTCAGAGCCATACGCGGATACCGCACGGTGTCCACCGAGGCGGCTTGCGCCTTGGCCGGAACACCCCCGTGGGATTTGGAGGCGGAAGTGCTCGCCGAAGTTTATCGGCGAGTGGCTGACTTCCGGGCGGAGAGCGGATTTCGCCCTCCGCCCGAAGACGTGCGCGAGTGGCGCGAAGCCGCTCGCCGAGCCACCATGGTCAGATGGTCGTTTCGGCTGGAGACTCCACGCGCTGGCTTCGCCGCCGTGGATGCTCTCCAGCCGGTCATCGCCGAGTGGGCGGGGCGGCAGCACGGGACTCTTTCCTTCCGACTGACGCAGGTGCTTTCCGGGCACGGTTGCTTCGGAAAGTACCTGTACTCGGTCGCTAGGAGGGAATCGAGTCCCGCCTGCCACCACTGCGACTGCAGTGAGGATTCGGCCCAGCACACGCTGGCGGTCTGCCCCGCATGGGCGACGCAGCGCCGGGCCCTCACTGCAGTCATCGGAGCGGATCTCTCGCTACCGGCCGTAGTTCGCTCCATGGCCGGTAGCGACAGTTGTTTTACCGCGGTCGCTTCCTTCTGCGAGGAAGTAATCTCGCAGAAGGAGGCGGCGGAGAAGGCCCGGGAGGACGACCTCCACTCGGACCCGATCCGCCGCCGGCGAACCGGACGGCGGAGGCGCGCTTTCCTGCGCCTCATGCCGCCCTGAGTGTGGCCGCGGGTGGACGGGATGGGTTCTCCCCTCCACCCGCATTAGTTTGGCCAACCGCGAGGGGGCGGCGTCCACGTGTGCCGGACGTCGCCTAAGAGAGGTCCTTGAGACGGAGCCCGCGCCAGGAGCGGGCCTGCGCTGGGAGGGGTTTAGAAGGCGATAACTACCTGGACCCCTCCTAAACTGGAAGCGCAAAGAGGGCACACCGTGTGGTTTTGGTCGGTTCGAGTCCGACACACCGCCCCGCCAAACGAGAGCCCCGGCGGGGTGACGGTCCGAGGGGATTTCCACACGCTAAAAAAAAAAAAAAAAAAAAAAGGTTAGGTTAGGTTAGGTTAGGTTAGGTTAGGTTAGGTTAGGTTAGGTTAGGTTAGGTTAGGTTAGGTTAGGTTTTTTTTTTTTTTTTTTTTTTTTTTTTTTTTTTTTTTTTTTTTTTTTCCTGTCCGGGCGCAGAGGCCCGGCCCGCGAGCTATCCTGCCTATTGACCTCTGATTATAGCTTATTCAGAGCCCTTTTTTATTTCTAAGGTAGTAAAACAACTGGTTTTATTTATTAAGGAAAGTACACAAAAAATACACACTTAATTTTTGATTACAGAATTAACGGTTCATCTGGCTACTATACTTAATTTTAGTTTTAACATTATATTATTGTACACTATTACTATTTTTCTTCTTAGTCTAGTTTACATATAGCATGGTATATATTTTCAATAACATACATCATCATCTAGAAGTAACACACAAACATTTTAAATAACAATTAGAGAGTTTTCTACCAACTTATACTTAAATTTAGTTTTTAACATTATCTTGTACTTATTTCACTATATTTTCTTAGTCCAATTTACACATATGCATGATATATATATTCAACAATATACATTCATCATATTTTATCTACTTTTTTATTTTTGCAACCGCAACAACATTATTTATACAATTTATGAGAATCTTATATCTATTTTTATACTCTATTAAATTTTTAACTCTTAAATTTACAGATTGATTCGCTTCATATCTTCTGAGAGTGTTTACCGGGAACTTCACTGGAAGTTGCATCTCAATTTCCCGTGCATTTTGTTTACAGATGCACGATGTGTTCCCTTTGCGCATAAATATAGCAACGTGTTCTGAGAACACACCGTGCCCTGGTTGCTGTTCAGCATGTTCTTCGGTCCACAACGGCAAGGCGAGATTATTGTCAATTTTGTCAGTTTTTATGTTTATTTCTGTTTGCAATTGTGCCATTTTCTTATGAAGCTGGCTCCAATTAGCGTTTTTTGTTTTGAAAAGCCTGATTGTTATCTGATTATTTCTTTGTGTTGCCCTTTTTGATGTTTTGGATGTCTTGCCGTTGTGGTCCAAACCTGCCGAGATACCTATGTCGCCCTTAGCAGTAAGCAACGGTGGCCCGTGCTAGCGCGTCCCACTTTTTCCTAACTGCACACTCCTGGCTGAACGCGTTGTGGTCTTGGACATCAATTTTGGCATTTCTGCAGTTACAACATGAGGGAGTCGCCCCCGCGAGCCAATCCGCGCAGTCAGCCTTCATATGGGGACCCCCGCAGTGGCTGCACTTTTCCACTGTTTCCTTGCAGAATCGCCTGCCATGTCCATAACCTAGGCAGAGCGAGCACTGCACTAATGGAGTCTGGTCTGCCACCTTTATCCTTTGCAGGTCGATATGGACCTCGCCTGCTTCCATGAACCGGTTCCAAAGCCTTGGAGACACTCTGAGTACGATATGGCACGTGTACATGTTTCGTGTTTTCTTCCTATATCGTACTACCATTCTATCGTCCTCTTTGTCGAGATCCTGGTAAATGCTTCTATTCTGATTTCTAAGGGCGCTAAGGACCTCCTCGTCACTGTTGTATTGCAAAACGTCCTTAAAAATCAGAAGAGGGTCCTTGTTTTTTATTTCTTCGACATTGAGGTGCGACTCATCTTTCCTTAGCCTTTCTTTTACTTTCTGTCTATCTTCTTCGGTTCTGCATCCTATTATGACTTTCCTGTCCTTAGCTTTCCTTACTCTATCTACTTTTATTCCACCTTCCTTTGCATTTACTACCTCTCTGATCCTGTTTAGTACATCTTCTCCTGTCCTATTCTCGTCCTTTGAGGAAACCACCACGGAGTGCAGCACAGCCCGTTCACTGGGTGATGTCTTAGGCTGGCCGGCAGCAATACCTGCATAAGTAGTTTTCTCAAGAATCTCTCTCTGCATTTCTATGGTCTCTTTCAATATGTCCATTTTTGCGCTGTTCTCTTTTAGCAATATGCTATGTTCGTCTAATTTCCTTTCTAGGTCATTTCCTTTACTTCCCTTTACTTCACTACGACCAGCGTAAAGCTCACTCTCGTTCTCCTTTTCAACAGTTTTGCCCGCGAAAAACCGATTTTCCGCCTCTGATTCTTTTACCAGCTCATAAAGCCTTTCGATCACTTGGGTGACATCCAGTTTGATGTCTGTTCGGAGATTCCGCGAGTCGTTTAGGAACATCTTTGCTTTTGTGAGCATGGCTTTTGCCTCCGTTGTCCTGCTTGCGTATTTTGTCTTTTCAACTGGAGGGCTCAGCACTTCTACGGACGGATTTTTGGTCACGTGTTTTCCCTCCTGTGAGGGCACCGTCTTTTGCTTCAGTTTTGTTGGAGCCTTGGGAGCAGCCTTCTTTGGTGGAGTTTTTGATGGTAGTTGCTCCGGTTTTCCTGTCTCCCATTCTCCAATACTGCGCCTTACTTTTGAGGTAGTTGGCCTTTCTGCTTCCTCGTGAGAGGGCCCCGCCTTCTCAGAGGATGTTTTGGGTTCAGTCCCCTTCGTCTTTACGGGCGGTGTACGTATACCGAACATTATGTGTAGGTGATATCAGAGGTCACGTCAATTAATTCTTATAAAATAAATTAACAATTTAGTTAGACTAAATTGGGATCAATAATACATATATGAGGTCAATAAGGTTTGTATAAGTTGTAAATAAATAGTACTTATGCCTAATGTAGGTTTCCCAATTTTAATCCTATTCTTTTTGTTTCAGGTACTCTTCAGCTTCGGCCAGCCAGCGAAAATAGGACACAGGTGGGTAATTTAGAAGTAGTGTGTGAAATGTAGATAAAAAAGAAAATTTTTGCTCTACGTAGAGTCGGTCTCTATATTTTAGCTGAAAGGCCCAAAGCTGCCCTACCACTCGCAAAAAACCCCGTCAAAATCGGAGCTTTGGTTCAGAAGATATAAAGCTTTACAATTTTTACAAATGGCGGACAAAATGGCCGCCAAACTCAAAAAGTGCCGTAACTCGGTCAATTTTAGTCGCAGAGAACTGGGATTTTGGTTATCCGCAGTATACCCGCTATGAACTTTCGCCTACTGGAGTCAGAAAAGTTTTTCAAAAAACCAGCTCTAAAGGGATGTTTAAAGATAGGCTTGGTCAAGACGAGTCCACCACTGAAAGTCCCATCCCAATACGACAATTAGGTCAAAAGTTATCAAAAGTTTAAAATTTTCAAGATGGCCGCCAATATGGCCGCTCAAAACTAACTTTGGCAGTTTTGGCTCAATTTACCCCGAGTTTGGGGTCAAATGAAAGGGTTTTTTAACCCCAGTCTACTTCGCGCCCTTATAATATAAAATAGAGGCCCCCTATTTAATTATATACAAAAATACCTAAAAAACTCTTAAAAATGCTGTTAAAAATACAATTTTAGTCCGATTCAATCCGGAAAAGCTTTCAAATATTTAAAATTAAATATTAAATCAATTTCTTAACTTACAAAATTTTTAAAAACAACTTTGAGGGTACCTACTTTCAAGGTCAAACATTTAAAAATCTATATCTTAAAAACTACTTATTCGAAAATTCTAAAATTTTGCAAACTTGTTAGAAGGTATATGATTAATACAAATTTAATTTAAAAATTTTCGCGCAGTGCTCGCGTTTCCAAAAAATAATTTTTGAAAAATGTACTATATTTTATAATGTTGATTTCTATATCAAAAAATTAACTAATCTAAAATCTAAAAATACACAAATTTAAGTTAAAAGGTAAGAAATTAACTGACATTAATACATTTTTCTTATCTAATAATTTTGGGGTACCTCGAATGTAGGTCAAAAGGTCAAAACGGAATAACTTTAAAACTACCAACTGGAAAAATTTGAATTTTTTTTTTTTTTTAAGATGTTAGAAGTCTACAAATCTAATTAATATACTAATTAAAATTAGGGGGTCACCGCTCACTTTTACAAAATAATTAATTTTAAAAATTTACAAAATTTAAAAAGTCTATAACTTTGTCAAATCTTAACGTTTTTCAAATATTAAAGTGCCTCCTGCTTCAGAGCAACAATGTTCAGTTGGTCCCGTTTTCAAAATTTGTCCAGCTGCCCGGGGTCACTGACCTCGTGGCCACGTGGTTTTTGTTTTTTTTGGACTTTATTCCGTGGGTTTGCACGGAAAAAATCCAAAATATAGTCCAATGTGTAGGGCGCCAAAATACCTTCTCTTCTGCAGTGGAAAAATTATAGGTCACCGCTCAAAAACGAGCGGCGTTTCACTTTGAAGTTTAAAATTTTTTGTGATTTTCACTTTTTTGTAAATAACTTCGCGCACACAAAACTAATCGAAACACGGTTTTCACAGTCGTGTGCGCCTTTACTTTGCGCAACTTTAGATATGTCACAAGTCACTAAAAACACAACTTTTCAATTTTTTGTGAATTTCTTCGTGCGGATCAAGACTAATTCGTGGCGCTCTCGAGTGCGGTTCGAGCGCGAATGGTTAGGTTAGGTTAGGTTAGGTTAGGTTAGGTTAGGTTAGGTTAGGTTAGGTTCCGCGGACCTGCTGGGTAGTCCCAGTGGGTGGGGAGGTGTACCCCAACGCGGCGCGTCCCCGGGTGGCGGATAGGGGAACGGCTCCCAGAAATGGGAGTTACCGGTTTACCGGCGCGGACCAAACACTGGGGTGGGATGGGGGGGGGGGGGGGGGGGGGGGGATTTAGAGCGGGGATGCCGTCCATCTTGGTTCCCGTGAGTCGGCTGTATGGGTCAGTTTCCTCGCGGGATGCCGAGTGGACAGGTGCTTGGCTTGAGTTCAAGCTTGAGCTTGAGCGGAGGATAGCCTTCTTAGGCTTGCGGAGAGGTGTCGGGCCTTGGCGTGCACTTACCCTGCCGCCGGGCAGGCAGTGGGAGTTTTCTTCCCTGCCACCGCCCCAAAATCGTAACCCCGCAACACGGTCGCAGTCATGTTTTGCGATCTGAGCGGGACCGATAGGTCTTGGCTTGGTCGCCCGGGCTGCGAGGAAGACAACCTCTATAAAAAATTACCCGAGGATAAGCGGCGGCGCGGCGTAAGGTCTGGAAGGCTGAACGGAGTTTCAGTCGCTACCGCGTCCCCCGCCAGGGAAGTGTCGCTCCCCTGAGCGGGTTACGTTAGACTTCCCCGGTTACAGTGGGCACTGTCCGGGGTGACCCACCCTTCCCACTTACTCGTGGGATCTGATTATGAACAACTTTTTAAACAAATCTAGGTTAGGTGAGACGGTAGGGAGCGGTGAGGAGGTTGTATGCGCGTCTGCGCATAGCAACAGTGGTAAGGCGCTAGAGCCTGAGGAGGCGACGACGCCTCAATTGCGGGACGCCTTCGGGCGTTTCAAAAAAGGCCCTTCTAAGGGCCAACCAAAAGGCCCTTCTCAGGGCCATCCAAAAGGCCCTTCTCAGGGCCAACCAAAAGGCCCTTCTCAGGGCCACCCAAAAAGCCCTTCTCAGGGCTCCGCGGACGATGCCACTTTGGCGTCAGATGCTAGCCGCGCACCATCTGCGGCTAGCTTTTATTGCAGGGCTGACGTGTTGTCAGAGTCCGACAACGCGTTTGAGTCGGACTCAAGTTCGGCGATGGAGGTCGAAGATTGCCTCCAAAAACGCAAGCGGGCCTTCTTAAAGGATGGCAGTGAAGGTTCGTCGGACTCGACGAAGAGCACCAAGTCAAAGAAGGTGAAGGCCAAAAAGCCGAATCCGTCTTCGACTGTAGCGGACACCCACGACGTGGGTTTAGCGGATGCCCAACGGCAGCTAGA
Source organism: Philereme vetulata (assembly GCA_918857605.2). Classification (NCBI taxonomy): domain Eukaryota; kingdom Metazoa; phylum Arthropoda; class Insecta; order Lepidoptera; family Geometridae; genus Philereme; species Philereme vetulata. The sequence continues at coordinate 148,895 of OU975438.1, read as the reverse complement.
TTTATCTCGGCGGAAACAACTTCAACAGGATCTGGAGGAGAAGGTTGCCGCCAAGGAGCAGCAGGCACGCGCCGCCCGGGCCAAGACTGGGTACGGCGCGTCCAGCGTCCTCTACGCGGACCACTCGCTGGCCGAGCTAGAGCGGATGGCGCAAGAGGATGAAGAGGAAATTAAGGAGGTCGCCTCTAAGTCCTCTAATCTTAAAGGGACTCTACAGAAGTCCCTTAAGTGCAGGGCCGCCAGCATGGCCAGCATTGTCCGGGAGCTGGTGCAGCGCACAGCGACCGAGGAAACAAGGCAGCTGCAGGCGAAAGTAGATCGCCTGCAGTCGGAGGTCAGCCAGCTGCATAAGAAGCTGGCTGAAGTCATGGCCCGGCCATCTCAAGCCGAGCCGAGACCTGCGGCCGAAGGTCCTTCCTCCTCCAACCTTGAGGATATTATCCGCAAGGTAGTCATGGAGGAAAGGGCCTTCACGAGAGCCTGCTTCGCCGGTATAGAGGACAGGCTCTTGCCGGAAAAACGCCTCCGGCCGCCTCTCGCGGCGGACAAGAGGCCGTCTAAGCCGGGGCCATCCTCCCAGGAGCAGGACGCTCTGCTCCCCTCGACCACCCAGTCCAATCAGCCGTGGACGAAAGTGGTCAAGAAGGGGAAGGACAAGGGCAGGAAAAAGAAGACAGGAACGGGCGCTGACCCTGCCTCCCACGCCAACAACCCTCCTCCCTGCTCGTCCCAGGCGAATGGCAAGGGGAAGGGGAATGGTAAAGGGCAGGGGAAAACGTCGGCCCCTAAGCCCAGCACCGCTGCTCCCGCAGCTAAAAGGGCCTCTGCCGGTGGGAGGAAGCCTCTTGTTGCTCCCAAGACCGCGGCCGTCGTGGTGACGCTGACCGCGGAGGCTGCACAGCGAGGGGAAACGTACGAGTCAGTGCTGAGACGGGCTCGTACCAACGCCGATCCCACCCACCTGGGAATCGGCGCAATGACGTGCCGTCAGACCCAAGCCGGGGCTCGGATTTTCGAGTTCCCGGGGGCTCAGGGCGGCGCCAACGCGGACCTCTTCGCAACCAAGTTGCAAGAGGTCATTGCGGATGCGGCCAAAGTGGTCAGGCCCGTCAAGTCCGCCGCATTGGAGGTGTCCAATCTGGACGATTCGGTCACCAAAGAGGAGGTGGTGACGGCGGTCGCAGCCATGGGGGGCTGCAGCGTCGCAGCGGTACTGGGTCGGGACATCAGGCCCGGTCGCGGTGGCATGGGCACCATTCGCCTTGAGTGCCCAGTCATCGCGGCCAAGGCCGTCCTCGCCAAGGGACGGCTCACTGTCGGGTTTAGCTCGAGTGTGGTCCGGGCACTTGAAGAGCAGCCTCTGCGCTGCTTCAAGTGCTTTGGCATTGGACACACTCGGGCCCTCTGCACGTCCAAGGTGGACAGATCAAACTGTTGCTACCGCTGCGGCAAGGAGGGACACAGATCCGTCTCCTGCAAGGCCGCCACGCCACACTGTGCGGTGTGCGCCGCTAGTGGCCGCCCAGCGGGCCACGTCATGAAGGGGAGGAATTGCAATCCTCCCCCAAAGAAGGGCAAAGCACAGGCTCCGACTCAGCCTGCCGCCACCGCCGTCGTCCCTGTAGCTGGGACCTCGGTGGCCGACGAGGAGGGTGCGATGTCCGAATGATGAATGGGACCGGTCATCGCATCCTCCAGGCGAACACCAACCACTGCAAAGCAGCGCAGGACCTGCTGATGCAGGCCATAGCTGAGTGGTTGGTGGACGTGGCAGTGGTTGCCGAGCCGTACTCGGTCCCTGGCCGTTGGCTAGGCGATCCGGATGGCTTGGTGGCGTTGGTTTCGCGGCCTTCCACGGACTCCCCTCCCCTCTCGCTCTTAGAGAGGGGACCGGGATACGTGGCCGCCGCGTGGGGGAATATTGCTCTGGTGGGTGTATATTTCTCCCCAAACCGCCCTCTATCGGATTTCGAGAATTTTCTCGAAATCCTCATCGCAGTCGTCGGGAGGGCGGCGCCGCGCCAAGTCGTCGTATTGGGCGACCTAAATGCCAAGTCGGCGGCCTGGGGCAACCCGGCCACCACCTGCAACGTTCGCGGACGAGCCGTCGAGTTTTGGGCGACCTCGTCCGGCTTGTCCCTCCTTAACAGAGGGACAGTCCACACGTGTGTGCGGCAACTGGGAGGGTCGGTGGTCGATGTCTCGTTTGCCACCCCCGCACTTGCCGCCCGCGTCGTTGACTGGCGGGTGGAGATGGTGGAGACCTTGTCGGACCACCGATATGTGCGGTTCGACATCTCCACCCAGAGCCCCCGGGGGGTGGCCCCCTCGGGCCGATCCCCCTTTCCACGGTGGGCCCTCACTCACCTGGACCGGGGAGCGGCCAGGGAGGCGGCGTTCCTCCAGGACTGGCTCACGCCTCCCACCAATGTCCAGGACGTGGACGCCGCAGCGGTCCAGCTGCGAAAGTCCCTGACCGAGGTGTGCAACTCCAGCATGCCTCGGTCTCGCCGACCACCTCCCCGTCGCGCCGTCTATTGGTGGTCGGAGGAACTAGCGGGGTACCGGGCCGCCTGCGTGAGGGCCAGGAGGGCCTACACGCGGAGCCGACGACGCAGTTTGCGGAACCCGGAGAACGAGGACCTTCTATACGCCTCATATGTAGAGGCAAAGAAGGTCCTCAAGGTGGCGATGTTTGCCGCCGAAGACGCGGCTAGAGCGGAGATGCTCGAGGGTCTCGACAGTGACCCGTACGGGAGACCGTATAAGGCGGCGCGGAATAAACTGCGCCCCTTTGGTCCCCCAATTGCGGAGACCCTCGAGCCGTCATTGCTGGATGGGGTGGTTCGGTCCTTGTTTCCAACTGGGACCAGATTCACCCCACCAGTGATGGACCCCCCGCAGGAGGCGGTTCCGCCGCAGGCAGAGGTCCCTCCGGTAACGGAGGTGGAGTTTGGAGTGGCGGCGCTCCGCCTCCGCGCCAAGAAGACGGCCCCCGGGCCGGACGGCGTCCCCGCACGGGTGGTGGCCATCGCCACCACCGAAATGGAGGAAAGGTTTCGGGACATCTTCAGCGCGTGCTTCGCGGCTGGGAGGTTCCCGAAACCTTGGAAGGAGGGGCAGCTGTGCCTCCTCCGGAAGGAGGAACGCCCGGCGGACTCCCCCTCGGCATACCGGCCCATCGTTCTGCTCGATGAGGCTGGTAAATTATTCGAGGGGATCGTCGCCGCTCGGCTTAATGGCCACTTGGGGGGGATAGGGCCGAACCTGTCGGACGCCCAATTCGGTTTCCGAAGAAGGCGTTCGACGGTTGACGCACTGTCCCGGCTGAAGGGTCAGGTGAGGGAGGCCGTGGAGGCAGGGGACGGAGTTTTGGCTGTGTCATTTGACATAGCCAACGCCTTCAACTCCATTCCCCACCCGACAATACTCGAGGCGCTCCGCTACCATGGAGTGCCTCAGTATCTACGGAGCCTCCTGGCCGACTACCTGGAGGACCGAGCAGTCCTCCTTGTAGACAAAGCGGGCCAGCTTCGGCGGTACAGCGCAGAGTCCGGTGTTCCACAGGGGTCCGTCCTAGGACCACTCCTGTGGAACATCGGGTTTGACTGGCTCCTGCGGGGAACTCTCCTCCGCGGCACGAGTGTCATCTGCTACGCGGATGACACTCTTCTCACTGCTCGGGGGAGAGACTTCAGAGAGGCGGCGAGCCTGGCCTCGGCCGGTGGATCCTTAGTTGCGGGAAGGATCCGCCGCCTAGGATTGGGGGTGGCGCTGCATAAGACCGGGGCCGTGTTCTTCCACGGGCCCCGGCAGCGCACCCCTACTGACGCCCACATTGTCGTAGAGGGCGTCAGGGTCGAGGTGAAGGCCCAGATGAAATATCTGGGCCTAGTCCTCGATAGCAGGTGGCGCTTTGGCCCGCACTTCAGCGGGCTATCGACGCGCCTGCTAAAGGCCGCGGGCGCGCTCGCTTGGCTCCTTCCAAATCTGGGGGGGCCCAAAGCGCGATGCCGGCAATTATACGCCGGCATCTTGAAGAGCATGGCCCTATACGGGGCCCCCATCTGGGCGGACTCCCTCCAAAGGAGGGAGAACGCAACCGCGATCCGCAGGCCCCAGAGGGCTATCGCGCAGCGGGTGGCGAGGGCCTACCGCTCGGTGGGCTTCGCGGCGGCGTGCGCTCTGGCGGGTACCCCTCCTTGGGAGCTCGAGGCGTGGGTGCTCGCCAGAGTGTACGAGTGGACGGCGGGACGCAGGGCGCTCGGAGAGCACCCTACCCGAGAAGAGCGGGAAGCCGTCCGGCGAGAGGCGAGGGACGCGATCGTCCACCATTGGACGGAGGACCTCGCCTCCGCCACCTTCGGCCGCCGAACGCTGGACGCTCTAAGTCCAGTCCTGCAAGACTGGCTGGGGCGGTCCCATGGTGCCCTCTCTTTCCGTCTGGTGCAGGTTTTGTCCGGGCATGGTTGCTTCGGATCATGCCTGCACCGGATAGGAAGAGAGGAGACCCCGTCGTGCCATGAATGTGGCGCGGCAGAGGACACGGCGCAGCACACCCTCGAAGTGTGTCCGTCGTGGTCCGAACCGCGCCGCGACATGGTAGCGGTGGTTGGTCAGGACCTCTCGCTTCAAGGCGTGGTCTTATCCATGCTGGGAAGCGAGGAGGCCTGGACAGCCGTAGCCTCCTTTTGTGAGGACGTAATGTCCCAAAAGGAGGCAGCGGAGCGCGCGCGGGAGGATGACCCCCTCGCAGCACCGCTCCGCAGGCGAAGAAGGGGTGGGAGAAGGCGTTTGTACGACAACCGCCTTCCCCCTCCTGGTGGAGGATAGTGGGAGACAGACGCGGGGGCGTCTTCTCCTGCATTGCAGATCCTCCATCTCCGCCGGGCGGGGATGGCCGAGCATTCACGGTCATTCCCGGGCCTCTCCCTTTAGGGAAGGGCGTGTGGGCCCCGCTGTAAAGGCGGGCGGTCGTCGGCGGGGGACTGGAAGAAAGCCAGTTTCCCAGTCCTCCTCCACGCAGACGATGCTGGAATGCCGCTGGGTTGTTTAGTGGGTATACCGGTCCTTTATAGACCGGGGAGTCCCACATACCCCCCCCATCCCCCAATGGGGGGGCATGCGTAACGCATTTTTCCCAGCGCAAAAAAAAAAAAAAAAAAAAAAAAAAAAAAGGTTAGGTTAGGTTAGGTTAGGTTATTAATTATTATTAATTATTATTAGGTTATTAACCGAGCATTCACGGTCATTCCCGGGCCTCTCCCTTTAGGGAGGGGCGTGTGGGCCCCGCTGTAAAGGCGGGCGGTCGTCGGCGGGGGACTGGAAGAAAGCCAGTTTCCCAGTCCTCCTCCACGCAGACGATGCTGGAATGCCGCTGGGTTGTTTAGTGGGTATACCGGTCCTTTATAGACCGGGGAGTCCCACATACCCCCCCCATCCCCCAATGGGGGGGCATGCGTAACGCATTTTTCCCAGCGCAAAAAAAAAAAAAAAAAAAAAAAAAAAAAAAAGGTTAGGTTAGGTTAGGTTAGGTTAGATTTTTTTTTTTTTTTTTTTTTTTTTTTTTTTTTTTTTTTTTCCTGTCCGGGCGCAGAGGCCCGGCCCGCGAGCTATCCTACATGATGATGTCTCTAACTTGATTAGAGATTTTTCTACGGGGGTTGTTTATGAGGGTGCCTTTATTTATGTTATATAATACATTTTCAACCTCTAATATTTATACATTTCTGTACTTATTACATTTGCCATTTACGAGAATATACTACTATTTTATTAGCAACTTAATTTTAAGGGGGTGCTTTATTTCTTTCATAACAATATTTCCAAGTCTTATATTTCTATATTTCTAATTTTGACAATTCTTAATTTACAGGATTTATGCTATTCTTATTATCTACTTATTACTTAAGGGGTGCTTTCTTACTTTATTATATATTTTTAACAGCTACTATCTTACAACTTTTTACTTGTGATATTACTAATTTACAAAATGTACTTATACTTATTTCTTATTGTCTACTTATTTATATTGAATGTATTGTATATATTACACAATATATAACTAACATTTCTTAATTTACCGTCTTTATTTGACTTGCAAGCTTAATTTAATTTATATTCTACTGGCCCATCTTATATGTTTATGTTTATAATTATCAAAGTATATACTAAACATATTTTAATTACTTATTCCTATTTATTACTACCTTAACTATTTTCACACAGTATTCTAAAAATTTTACTCGCGCATATTTATCAGCCATAATTATATGTACATTTTCAAGTTTTATGTCACAATCTAGCAGTTGCTCAGTCTCGAACCTAAGCTTTGCAAATACTGGGCATCTAAACAGAAGGTGCGGCACAGACTCATCCACTCCTTGTTCGCAGATGCACGATGGGTCCCCTTTACACTTGAAACGATGCAAGTATTCTGAGAACCCACCGTGCCCCGTCATTAGCTGAGTAGTCAGCCCTGCTGGTCTTATCTTATTTACCGTTCTGTGTCCCTCAACCGCATCTGGGAAGAACATTTTGGTGACGGCTGCCGTTTGTCCCGACTGGTACCGTGCGTTCCATTCGTCAAGGGACCGCAAACGTATGTGTCTCTTGACGAATGAAACCGGGCAGCTGTCATAGTCCGGCTTTTTCTTAGAATGCAGCGCGGCCTCCTTTGCCAATTCGTCTGCGCGCTCATTTCCCTCCAATCCTGCATGTGCTTTGATCCAGAATAAGGAGATTTCCTTATTCTGGAGGCTGCTGTTCTCAATGTTTTCTCTGGTTTTGACAGCTAGGGGATGGAGGGAATATGGATTTGCAACTGTTTCCAGGGCCGAGCGCGAATCGCTGAGAATGGCGAATCTGGTCTCGCTTCGTCGCAGTACGATTTTAGTGGCGTGACATATGGCCAAGAGTTCAGCCTGGTAGACGGTGCAGTACGATGACAGATTAAGCTTGAGGGTTTTGGTCTCGGCTTCATTACTCCAGAGAGACAATGCTGCTCCGACTTTGCCCTCAATCTTGCTGCCATCGGTGTAAATCTGTACTGCGTGGTTCACATGGGAGTTCACCTCCTCCTGGTTTACCAGACTTATGAAGTCAAGGCGCATATGTCTTGCCGGATGCTGGCTTTCGGCAAAGGCCAGCTTGCGCTCTACCTCTCGATCTGCTGTTTCCGGCTGGGGTACTCCCCTCTTAGCTTCATATAACGATGCCGCCTCACGGATTCGTATATCGAGAGGCAGTATCCCAGCCAGCATCAGCGCCGAGTTTAGGGAAACAGTCCTGTATGCACCACACAGCTTCTGCGCAAAGCCCCTTTGCACTGCGTTCAGCTGCTTTTGGACCCCAATTTTGTTTGTTGCCCTTACCCAGGCTCCTGCAGCATAAGTTATTATGGGCTCTACCGTGGCCGTGTAAATCACCCTTACAACTTCGGGGTGGAGACCCCAACTGATCTTGGCGGCTCGCGAAAGCTGCTTGTAGACGCTTAACGCCTTCTTGCAGATATTCGCAACGTGGGCGTTGAACGTCAGCTTGTCGTCAATGGTGAGCCCCAGGATCTTTATCTCGTTAGTCAAGCCAATGTCGGTCCCGCCCATGCTCAATCGTGGTGTGTCAAACTTCAATTTTTTTGTAATAACCATCGCCTGGGTTTTTTGTGGCGCGAATTTCAATTTGTTTTTGACACCCCAAGCCCGAACATACGCGAGCGCGGCATTGGCCTGTCTCTCCACCTCTAACGCCGTGTCTGCGGCAAACACCAACACCACGTCGTCTGCGAAAGCCTGACAATAATCACCCCGGCGTGCAAGTCCCTTAAGGAGTGGATCAAGGAGAAGATTCCAAAGAATTGGCCCGCTAATCGATCCCTGCACGCATCCCTTTTGAGTGCCGTTTATGTACTCTTCTCCGGCGTACCTCACTCGGACCTTACGGTCCTGTAGGTAGCTGTCCATGAGTCGCCGGAGATTGACCGGACACTCTTCCTCGGCAAGTCTAACCTTAATTGCGGGCCACCAGGCGCTATCGAAGGCTCCCTCTATGTCCAATGATATTACGGTTATTAATTTCTTATCATTTAGTTTACCGTATAGATATTGCATCATGTCATAGAGGGAGTCCTCGGTGCTCCGCTGGGGTATAAAACCATATTGTCGTGAGCTCATTTTCGGGAGCAGGTGGTATTTGAGTCTCCCGACAACCATTTTCTCCAGAATCTTCCCCATGACCGGTAACAGGCCAATAGGCCTGTAGGACTTGGGTTTGGTATAGTCTTCTTTGCCGGGCTTTCGCAGAACAACCACCGTCGCCTCTTTCCAAATAGTTGGGAAATGGCCGAGTTCTTGGCACTTATTCATGAGCGCCAGGTTTAGTTCCATATGTTTGGAAACAACCTGGCTGCAGATATCAGCGGTGAGACCGTCCATTCCCGGAGCCTTTTTTGGATTAAAACTCTCCGCCGCGGCCCAGAGTTCTTCGACCGTAAATGCTGGGTCATGTACCTCATCATGTACCCAGTTATTTGCGTTTGCTGCGAGAAGTCTGGTCCGTCGGTGGTCTGAGTTGTCATCACGATCAAGGTCCTCAGGGAAGAAGGTCTCCGCCAAGGTGCTGGCTGACTCCTTTTGGTCCAGTTGGTGGCCGTCCTTCACCAGTGGGATGTCTTCCTGGCGTTTGGTGGTGTTTTTAATGACGCGGTAGATGCTCTCCCAGAGGCCTTCCTTGTCTTGCTTGGTGCAGAAGTCCTTCCAGCTGTCAATCTGTGCCTTTTTTGCTGCAAGCTCATACTCCTCTTTTTGTTGCAGGTACTCGCTGACGACCCTCGACCTCCGGATCGGCGCTGCACATCGGATCCTGCGTTTCCTGGTGGCGACTTTCCTCTTCATTTTTTCAAGCTCTTCGGACCACCATGGCATGGTAAGTGTTTCATTCTGTCTCTTTTTTAATAATATAAAATTGCATGTATTGATAATTTGTTCCATGTATAATTCAGTAAACTTGTCTATTGCCTTAGGTGTTTGGGTTTGGTCTATTTCTTTTTTATTTATATTATTTTCTGCCATTAACTGGGTCAGTTTCTTGTGAAACCGATCCCAGTCAACTTTTTTGGTGTTGTAAACCCTGGTTGTCCTGTTTATGCTGATTCCTTTAGATTTTTGTAATTTAATTCTAAATACCATGCCATTGTGGTCCGAACTCGTCAGGTCTTCGACGACTCTCCAGTCGTCCACCAGCCCGAGCATATCCTCTGAGCAGGCCGTAACATCAACATGGCTAGTTAGTCTCCGGCCTCCTCTGATTGTGTCGAAGGTCGGGGCGTCTCCGTCATTGAGCACCTGCCAAGACATCTCCTCAAGCACACCCGCAAAGTCTTCGCCCCTCGAGTCGACTACGTCACTTCCCCACCAGCAACTCTTGGCGTTGGCGTCTCCACCGATGATCAGCCTCTGCGGTCCGATCTCTTCTCGGATCTTCTTTAATTGCTCCAAGTATGGTTCTATGGGTTGATCGGGCTCAAAGTAGTATGACACCACGGCGATATTCCAGGCCAACGTTCGGACTCTCACCACGACAATGTTATTTGTGGTGAGAGTTGGGTACTGAATTATGTCGAGGTCGCGGTTATACACGGCGATAGCCGCTTTGACCTTACCTTCCCCTGGGTTGGTGTTCTGGAATATCCTCACTCCTCTGTAGTTCTTCATACTACTTGAGCCCCCCACATAGGGTTCTTGGAGCAGAGCTATGGTCGCTTTCCTGCGATCCGCTTCGATCATCAGCTCATCGGTGGCGAGCTGCTTCCTCTGTAAATTGGCTTGCAACACCAAGTAAGAAGCTTCGCTGATGGGGGTGCCGCCTCCGTTCGTATTGCTGCCCGTGACCACCTTAGCAATAGGCCGTGGTGGCCCTCGCCAGCGCATCCCACCTCCTCCTTATCGGACAATCAGGACTGAATGCGTTATGTTCTGCGTTTGTCAGTTTAGCATGAGTGCAGTTGCAGCATGTCGGCGCTGCACCAACGATCCAATCCGGACAGTCCGACTTTTTGTGGGGTCCGGCACAATGGCTGCACTTTTCGATCGTTTCTTTACAGAAACGCCTGCCATGGCCGTACCCCAGGCAGAGGGAGCATTGGACGAGGGGCGATTGGTCCGCAACTCGAATACGCTGGAGGTCAATTTGGACGGTCTCCGCGTCTATTATCCTGTTCCAGACTCTGGGAGACACCCTAACGACGACGTGATTTATTAACGGATTTCGTGTTTTTTTCCTGTAACGGATCTCCACTCTGACGTCCTGTTTGTCCAGATCTTTGAATATCCTCTCGTTCTGATTTCTCAGAGCGAGAAGGATATCATCGTCACTGTTATACGACAGAACGTCTCTCAAAATTAGGAGTGGGTCCTTGTTTTTGACGTTGTCGACGTTAAGGTGGCTCCCAGCACTTTGGATCCTCTCTGTGAGCACCCGCCTTTCCTCCTCGCTTCGACATCCCACGATGACTTTCCTGTCTTTCGCTTTCCTAATTTTGTCAATTGTGACTCCCCCTTCTTTGGCTTTCACCGCGGCCCGGATCTTGTTAAGCACCTCGTCCCCGGACTCAGTTTCATCTTTGGAGGTGACGACCACAGAGTGCAAGGTGGCTTGCTCCGGGAATTTTCCCTTGTGGTTGCCAGCCGCCACGCTTGCATAGGTGGTAGCCTCCTCCAAGGCTTTTTTGTGGGACACTAAAGTGCTCTTGAGTCCCTCCATCAACTCGGTATTTGCCGTTACGATTTTGAGGTGCTCCTCCATTTTCTTCAACAGCTCTTTTTCCACCTGGCTAGGTGCAGGGTGGGCAGTTGGTGTAGGGTGTAAAGGTTCCTCCACTTCCTTCCCGTCCTGCCCCTTGCTCTGAGCTGTTGATTTTCCGGTTACCGCTTCCGACTCCTTCAACAATTGATACAGCCGTTCGACGGCTGCAGTGATCCCCTCTTTATATTCCCCTTTTAAATTTTTGGCACTTCCGAGGTTAAGCTTTGCCTTATTTAGGCATGCTCTTCCCTCGGCAACTCTGTTGGGATAGGTCGGCTTCGGGGACGGGCCATCCGAGGCGACCGAAAATGGAGTTCGGGATTTTGCCTTCGAGGGGCCCGCCACCGGCGCCGACGCCTTTTTCGGGGAGGTCTTTGATTTGGCCTCTATCTCGACAATGCTTCGACGGACGACGAAGGTCTTGTCCTGGGTATTGGACGAGGTACCTACCTCCTCCGCCGATGACACGGCCTTTTGGGGGGAGTTTTCTGTCACTTTTTTCACGGGGGTTCTCATTCCAAACATGGTTGCGTCAATGTAGGATAGTCGCTACTATACTAGTAAGACGTGTAAAAGGCGTCTATACTAGTTTTATCCTATTAGTCAAAATATTTTAATACAATTTGAATTAAATAATAAATTTTTGTCAACTTACAATACTATTATAAAATCCTAATCTAAGATAAAAAAAAAGATCGGCGCAATAAAAACGCAAATAAAAATTTCAATCCGCGTCAATTTTGTAGTGCGCTACCCAATGTGCACTTGAAGTAAGAATTAATTTAGTATTATTTAGATTATTAATTTATTATTATATATAGGTATTAATTTAAATTTTGTGTGTACTCTATGTTGAGCGTTATGCTCTACTTAGGTGTGTCAATGGTTAAGCGTGCGCGCTTTACATAAACATACAAAATGAGCAGAAGAAAAGCTACGGAAACAAATAAAATAAAATAAAATATAAAATTTTAAACAACTCTATATAGAGTCGGCCTCTATGTTAATGCAAGTAGTCCGGCTACCGGTCAGTTTACCTGCGAAAACCCCGTCAAAATTGGATGGCGGGTTAACGAGATATGAAGCTTTTTATTTTTTCCAAAATGGCGGACAAAATGGCCGCCAAAGCTTGTTAATAAAATATCTCGGTCGATATAGGTGCCAGCAGTGAAAACCGCGCCTCAATCGGATCACTCTAGCAAAAGTTATGTAGAATTTAAAATTTTCAAAATGGCGGACAAAATGGCTGCCAATTTTCTATATCTCCATAACTTTGCGAGTTTAAGTCGTAGAGAGACGCGGCTTTGAGCAAAGTGTACTGCACAACACAGTCTTCGCCTCCTGCAGGTTGGTTAAGGTTGGAAAAAAGTGACTCTACCTAGAACCCCAACCAGTTTTAGCAGACTCAGACTTGGTGAAGACCACTCCAAAACAGAAAACCGCTCTCCAATCTGACGATCCGCTGCCGAGTTATCCTCGTTTGAATTTTTCAAAGATGGCGACCAAAATGGCCGCTCTGGAGCAACTCTGGCAATTACAGCCCGATTCAGCCCGAGTTTGGGCTCGTTTAAAAGGTATTTTAAGTCCCTATTTGAATATTCCCCCCGCGGTACAATATTATTACTCCCCGAATTAAAAATAACAAAAAACTAAAAAATATAGAGTAAAACTAATCCTAAAAATACAATTTTGGTCTAATAATTCGGGAAAAAACTTATAATAACTTAAAAAATTTTGACCTATTTATATTAAATTAAATTTTTTCTCTAAGTACTTTAAAAGGGGGACCTCGTGTTTGTCTAAATAATTAAAAAATTTATATCTCAAAAACCAGTTGATCAACCCCAGTCGAATTTTTTATGTAAAGTAGAGGACCCTAAGCTCTACAAAAAATAAATTTATAAAAGAGGGGTTACCGATCTCTTCAACGAGTTGAAAATATTTGAAAAATTTAAAAATTTAAAATTGCTCTAACTTAGTCAAAAATTTACCTAGCTAAAAACTAAAAGTGCCTCCGGTATCTCCACGTTGGTGTCTTGAAAGCCCCGATGTCAGTTTTCTTCTTAGCTCTTCGGATCGCTGACCTCGTGGCACGTGGTTTTTGTTTTTTTCGCCTTTATTTCCGCGCTCCTGCGCGGAAAAAATCGGCAAAAGAAACAGTCTTGTAGAGCTCCCGAAGGCCCTTCGGATGACGTTTTAAAAATTGTAGGTCACCGCTGTAGATCCGGAGAAAAATCCTTTTTAAACTTTCAAACTTTCAAACTTTTCACTTTTTTCGTGATGGCGCCGCGGAAAAAACACTTGGCGACACAGCGTTTTCACAGCCGTGTGCGCCTTGTGATTCCTCAATTTTTAATATATCACGCGACAATAAAATTCACTACTTTCAATTTTTGCCGAATTTTTTAACGCGGAGGCTAGCTTGTAAGTGGGCGCTCCAGAGTGCGGTTGGCGCCGGACTGTGGTTAGGTTAGGTTAGGTTAGGTTTTTTTTTTTTTTTTTTTTTTTTTTTTTTTTTTTTTTTTCCTACCCGTACCACCATCTCGAAATGGCACTAAGTAGTAGACTACATCCCTCTGACATGGGTGGTCAGAGTTTTTTAATGAAACTCAAAATACGTTTATTCGCTGCCCACATGCCATTGAGCTCTTACATACTGTCTTACAGCTATTTAATTCTAAACAATGTTTTTACATTTGACTTATTACTATACATAGTGGTTTACTAATACTCTTTCTAAACAATGTTTTTACACTCTACTTATTACTATACAAATAAAAATAAAAAATACGTAAAACTATTACAATTTATTTTCTACTTTTTAAGAATAACAAACTTTATGTTTCCTATTGCTTAAATTATTACAAATTAATACATCTGAACATTACCGAATTTCCTGGTTTATTGTACATACTTAATCTATTTATTTTGTATACCTACTTATTTATATGCAATTTATATATATTTTTAAATATATATAATTCATACTTTATCTACCTATTTATTTCTTAATTTTACCTGTTTTACTATTTTTGTACAAAATTCCAGAAATTTTGGTCTAGTGTAATTGTTTTCCATGAGTTTACTAGCATTATTGACAGTTACCTCACATTCGAGTAAGCATTCGGCTTCATATCTCGCTTTACCGTATACGGGACATTCAAAAATAACGTGCGTGCTTGATTCCGCCTTCTCTGGTTCACAGATGCACGATGGGTTCTCTTTACACTTAAATCGGGTTAAGTATTCCGAGAACCCACCGTGCCCCGTCAATAACTGAGTCGTCTCACCTGTTGGCTCAAATTTTTTAATTATGCTATGGGCTTTTATTGCGTCTGGGAGGAATATCTTTGTGACTGCTGCTGTGTCGCCTGACTTGTATCTCCGATTCCATTCCTCAAGCGAGACCATACGGGCCTGTCGCTTGATGAATGAAACCGGACACTGGTCATAGTCAGGTTTTTTGCGTAAATTTAGGGCCGCTTGTTTTGCCAACTCGTCGGCTCGTTCATTTCCCTCCAACCCTGCGTGTGCCTTAATCCAGAATAAAGAAACTTCTTTATTCTGTATTCGGCTGGTCCTCAGGTTATTTCGGACTTCTATCGCTAAGGGGTGAAGGGAGCCCCGGTTTGTTATAGTCTCCAATGCTGATCTGGAGTCACTATATATTCCAAAGCTTGGCTCCGAGCGTTTGAGTATTTCACTCGTGGCTCTGCATATGGCCAGGAGTTCGGCCTGATAGACAGTGCAAAATGACGACAGTTTTAGCTTGAGGGCTTTGGTCTCGGCTTTACCGTCCCAGAAGGATAGCGCTGCTCCGACCCTGCCCTCAATCCTACTGCCGTCAGTGTATATTTTTACTGCTTGGTTATTGTGTTTATCCACTTGTTGTTTGTCCATCAAGGTCTCGAACTCCAGGCTCACCTGCTCCGCCGGATGCCAGGTGCCACAGTATGGCGCCAGCCGCTCCACCTCCATGTCTCCTAGTGCTGTCTGGGGCACTCCCCTTCTTGCCTTGTAGAGGGTTGCCGCCTCTTGTACCCTAAGATCAAGAGGCAGTATCCCAGACAACACCAGTGCTGAGTTCAAGGAGACGGTGCGGTAGGCGCGACTCAGCTTTTGGGCAAACCCACGTTGGACTACGTTAAGCTGTTTTTGTATGCCCAATTTCTTCACAGCTGGTGCCCAGACACTAGCCGCATATAGGATTACGGGCTCCACCGTAGCTGTATAAATCATACGCGTAACTTCTGGGTGGAGACCCCAGCTGACTTTGGCGGCTCTGGACAGCTTTTTATAAATATTAAGAGCTTTCCTGCAGACGTTTACTGTATGGCTATTGAAAGTCAACTTGTCATCTATTGTGAGCCCTAGGATTTTTATTTCTTGTGACATGTTAATGCCGATCCCGCCCATGCTCAGCAGTGGTGTGTCGTATTTGAGTTTTCTGGTAATTACCATAGCCTTGGTTTTGTGTGGCGCGAACTTCAGTTTGTTTTTGACACCCCACTCCTGAACATAGGCGAGGGCGGCATTGGCTCGTTGTTGCACTTCTTGTGCGGTGTCCCCGTCGAACACCAGCACAACGTCGTCCGCAAACGCTTGGCAATAGTCGCCGCGCCTCTCCAGTTCCCTAAGCAATGGATCAAGAAGGATATTCCAAAGGAGAGGACCTCCGATCGATCCCTGGATGCAACCCTTTTTTGTGGCTTTCATGTGTTCCTCTCCGGCATATCTTACCAACACGCTCCTATCTTGAAGATAACTGTCGATAATCCTTCGGAGGTTCATTGGGCATTTTTCTTCTGCCAGTCGGGTTCGAATGGCGGGCCACCATGCACTGTCGAAGGCTCCCTCTATGTCCAAAGATATCATAGTGGTTAATTTCTTGTGATCTAGTTTGATCCTAATGTATTGTATCAGGTCATAGAGGGAGTCTTCAGTGCTTCTCTTGGGCATGAACCCGTACTGGCGAGTACTTATCCTCGGGATCAGGTGCCATTTTATTCGTCCCATAATCATTTTTTCATAAGTTTTCCCCAGAACCGGCAACAAACCTATGGGTC
Organism: Philereme vetulata; assembly: GCA_918857605.2. NCBI lineage: Eukaryota > Metazoa > Arthropoda > Insecta > Lepidoptera > Geometridae > Philereme > Philereme vetulata. Next base: position 133,029 of record OU975438.1, on the reverse strand, counting down.
TGTAGGATTTTGGGTGCGTGTAATCGTCCTTGCCTGGTTTCCTCAGTATTATGACCGTCGCTTCTTTCCAAATAGTTGGAAAAAGCTGGAGTTCTAGGCATTTGTTTACCAAGGCAAGGAACGTTTCGGCGTCTTGACGAATAGCTTGTTTGCAGATGTCGGCCGTGAGACCGTCGACACCCGGGGCCTTCTTTGGATTAAAGCTGTCCACCGCAAAACTAAGCTCTTCCACTGTAAACGGTGGGTCATATTTTTCATTATCACCACAAACGTTTGCTCGGTTCGCTGATTTTCTAGTTTCACGGTGGTCACCGTTATCGTCGCTTTCAGGGTCCTCCGGGTAGAAGGCTTCTGCTAGCATCCTTGCTGAGTCTTTCGGGCTCATGACTATTCCGTCTTTTACCAGTGGCAGGTCCTCATGCCTTTTTGTGGTTTTCCCGATGACTCTGTTGATACCCTCCCAGACACCCTCCTTGTCCTGCTTCCCACAAAAGCTCCTCCAACTCTCTATTTGTGCCTTTTTTACCTCATTTTCATATTTTTCCTTTGTTTGCAGGTACTCTCCGACAACCATCGCCCTTCGGACTGGCGCTGCACATCTGATTCTCCGCTTCCTGGTGACGACTTCTCTTTTGAGCTTGGCGAGTTCTTCAGACCACCACGGCAAGGTAAGTTTTCCATTCGTTTTTAATTTTGGTATTACATGTGTGCATGTTTCTTTAATTATATTTGTGTACTTTTCGACTGCTTTGTCTAACTCTTCTTTTATGTTGATTTTGTTTATTTCTATTTTGTTTATATTATTTTCTATTAGTAATTGGGTCAGTTTCTCACGAAATTGACCCCAATTAGCTTTATTTGTATTATACAATCTAGTGGTTCGTTTTACGTCTGGTCCGTTCACCCTTTTAAGGTTTAATTTGAATGTTATGCCGTTGTGGTCCGAGCCTGTCAAGTTGTTTTTTTTTTTTTTTTTTTTTTTTTTTATTCTTTATTGTACACAAATAGATTTACAGATAAAAATAGCTTACAAAATGGACATGTACAAAGGCGAGCTTAACCCTAATAAGAGTTTTCTTCCAGCAAACCTTTGAAGATAGAGATATTTGATTATAGAGGTGGGTACGTGCACAGAGAATGACATTGGAGTAGAATACTAATATATAGCATATACTATAATAAATACAACACTTAACCATATTAAAAAATAATAATAATACCTATATACTATACCTACATTAGAGATAAACATAATATATTATACAAAATATAAATAATATACCTACTTATACATAATAAATAACCTAAAAGCTTACAAGGACAGGTAATGCTCTTTGACTCTAAGCTTAAAAGTGCTTAGTGATGGACTTGCGCGGATAGAGTGTGGTAGAGAATTCCACAGGTTGACTCCATGGACAGTGAAGGAACCGCCATAGCGACTTGAGTTGACTTGACTTGAGTGGAGTTGTCCTCCACTTTCCAGTCATCCACCAGGTCCAGCACGTCAGCAGTACAGGCCGTTATGTCCACGTGACTTGCGTATGTTTTTCCGCCTCTGATGGTGTAAAAAGTGGGCGTATTTCCTTCATTAAGTACCTGCAAACCCATTTCCTCGAGGATCCCTGACATTTCTTCACCCCTACGATCGACTATTGGACTTCCCCACCAGGTACTCTTTGCGTTCGAATCGCCTCCCATTATTATCTTCCTGGGTCCAGTTTCTCTTTCTATTTTCTGAAGGTGCTCCAGGTATGGTCCCATGGGCTGATCTGGCTCAAAGTAAAAGGAGACCACGGTGATTTCCCAGGCGCTAGTACGGACTTTCACCACTGTGATGTTATTCGTGGTGAGTTTCGGGCACTGTATGACATTCAAGTCGTCATCGAATACAGCTATTGCCGCTTTGACTGTTCCGTCTCCTGGGTTAGTGCTCTGGAAAACCCTCGCTCCTCTGTAGTCTCTCATCTTTCTTGCCCCGCCCACATACGGCTCCTGGAGCAGTGCCAGAGTCACCTTCCTTTCATTAGCCTCTATCATCAGTTCACTTGTTGCTATCTGTTTTCTTTGAAGGTTTGCCTGGACAACCAGGTAGGGCTTTCTTCTGGTTGGGGTGCTTCCATTTGTCGTCGTGTTGGCCGTTGTAACGCCCTCAGCAATACGCTACCGTGGCCCTGGCCAGAGACTCCCACTTCCGGCGAATAGGACATTCGCCACTAAAGGCGTTGTGGTCTGTTCTTTCTAGCTTTGCCTGGTTGCAATTCGTGCATGTGGGAGCGGCACCTGCGATCCACTCTGCACACTCGGACTTCATGTGGGGCCCCCCACAGTGACAACACTTTTCCACCGTCTCTTTGCATAGCCGTCTTCCGTGCCCATACGCCAGGCAGAGGGAGCACTGCACGAGCGGTGACTGGTCTTCCACTCTCACTCGCTGGAGGTCTATATGGACGGATTCTGCATCGACCAAGCGCTGCCAAGTTGCGGGAGAGACCCTCATGACGATGTGGTGCGTGTGAGGGTTTCTGGTTCGTTTTTTAAAAACTATTTCTATCTTTGGGTTTGTCAGTTCTCTGAGGATTCCCTTGTTCTGATTTCTCAGAGCGTCCAGAACTTCTTCGTCAGTGTTATACTTTAAGACATCCCTGAGAATCACCAGTGGGTCTTTATTTCTCATGTCCTCGACATTCAGCTCTTTGGCTCCCTTTAGTCTTTCCTTGACTTTTTGTCTTTCCTCATCTGTTCGACAGCCCACTATTACTTTCCTGTCTTTTGCTTTTCTAATTTTTTCTACTGCAATCCCACTTTCTTTGGCGTTAACCACTTTCCTTATTCTGTCCAGGACTTTTTCACCAGATTCTCTCTCATCCACAGCAGTGACCACGACAGAGTGTAGCGCGGTCTGTTCCGGCCTCCGATGGGATGCGGCTGCGACGCTCGCATAAGATTGTCGCTGCTGTAGCTCTTCTTGTTTTTCTAGTGTATTTTTCAGTTTTTCCATTCTGTGGTTGTTTTCCTGCAGAAGTCTTGTATGTTCCTCGAGCTTCCTGAGAAGCTCGGTCTCTTCAGTTGAATTTCTTAGTGGTTTTTCTGCCTCTGGGATTATCTCTTCACTCGTCGGTATCTTTCCACTTGCTCCTTCCTTCACCAGTTTATACAGACGGTTTAAGGCGCATGTTACTTCCTTTTTAATGTCTGTTCTAAGGTTTCGAGCACCGTTTAGCTGCTCTGTGGCCGAGTCTAAACATGCCTTAGCCTCTGCTACCCGATCTGTGTATTTCTGGCTGGTTTTTAACGGTGCTAGTTGGTTCCCTGTCGCTTCCGTTGACACTTTAAGCGTCACCGCTCTTGGTTCAACCTGCGGGAGCGTCGTCTTTGGTTTTGGCTTAGAGGGTTCCATCGCCGGTTTGATTTCTTTCGGAGTAGTCAATGTTTGAGTGCGATTGAGAGATGAAGGTGCCTCCGATTTCCCTGTCTCCCACTCCCCTATACTCTTCCTCACACTTGAACTCGCAGTCTTGCTAGAATGGGCTACAGGAGTCGGGCTCCTGTTCATCTTTCCTTGTGGGTCTCGCGTGGTCTCTTCCACGGTTTTTGGTTTGATCGGTGTTCTTATTCCAAACATATTGACCGTGGGTTTTAGTTCCTCTTGACGCTTTACTTTCAAAGGGATTTTTCAGCTACTCAGTTTGTCTTTAATTATATTCTTGTTTTGTTCCAAATGTGTCGTGAAACAAAATGTCTATGTGGTGGTAGGTAGGTTGTCGTAGTTAAAGTTTGTATAAGTTATATAAAATTGTCAATAAAATATAAGTTTGTATAAGTTATATAAAATGTCATTAAAATCCTAATCTAATTGTATGAATCAACGTTATGTACAACTTAAAGCTAATTATTGGTAAACGGTTTGTATAAGTTATATAATTATCTATTCTAGAAATTTAAACTGATTTCGTGTCTTTTCTGTTTCAGGTCTCGTCACGGAAGCTTCAGCGACGAGCGCTGTCCCCCAGGTAAATTATTGTTTAATTTTCTAGTTTTGCTCTACGTAGAGTTTCGTGCTCTACCTAGGTTTGTCGTACAACAGCGCGTGCGCTGTGTGTTAAAATACAAGTAAATAGCGAAATAATACAGAAAAGAAAACACGAGTAAAATAAAATTAAAATATGTCCGACTCTACTTATAGAGTCCGTCTCTATATAGGCTTGTAGTCCTGCTACCGGTCGGTTTATCTAAAAAAGTCTCGTCAAAATCGGACCGCGGGTTCGTGAGATATGAAGATTTTTACTTTTTCAAAGATGGCGGACAAAATGGCCGCCAAAACTTGTGATCGCTGTATCTCCGTCAATATTACTCCCAGAACTTCGGGGTTTTGACAAGCGTATTTGTCTCGCGCCCGGCTGGATTCCAACACTAAATGTAGAGTCAAAAAATTTGACTCTACCTAGAGCCCAAAATAAGTTTAAATCAGAGAGGGGGCAGTTGTGGTACCAGTTGTGAAAGTCCTGTTCCAATCGGACCACTCCAGCGTGAGCTATGCCCGTTCAAAACAAACCAAGATAGCGTCCAAAATGGCCGCTTCTGGACTAACTTTCGCAGTTACTGTCCGAATCAGGCCGTGTTTGGGCTTGTTTTAAAGGGCACAACTCACACAATAGCTTAGGTTGATCCACGTGCTGATAAGACCCCCCCCCTGATTTATTAAAGCAAATAAACACTAAATTTTTGACTAAAAATGGCCTAACTCCGCGAATAACAGTCAAAAATTTCTGGAATTTTGCACAAAGGTCTAATTAATTATGTAAAATATATCTAAAAATTTAATTAAATTCTAACCTTGAAATTAGGGGTACCTCGTGTTCAGTTAAAAACTTTAAAAAATTATTACTCAAAATCTGGTTGATGAACCTACGTCGAAATTTTTATGTAATATAGGGGACCCTAATATCTATACAAAATGAATTTAAAAAAGGTACGTTATCGATCGTTTGACCGAAATATAAATTTTTAAAATCTTTCAAAAATTTAAAAACACTATAACTATCTGAAAACTTAACTTAGACTTATTCTGGAAGTGCCTCCGAGCCGCCCGCGGCGATGTCTTGATGTTTCTGACGTCAGTTCACACCTGGCGGTCCTGGATCACTGACCTCGTGGCCACGTGGTTTTTGTTTTTCTGCTTATATTTCGGCGCTCCTGCGCGGGAAAAATCAGGAAAAGCAGAAAAACTGTAGCTCACGTAGAGGCCTTTCCGAAGGCACCTTTAAAAGTGTAGGTCGCCGCTGTAGATCTCGAGGAAAATCCAGTTCAAAGTTTTAAAATTTTTAAAATTTCACTTTTTATGTGATTACTTCGCGGAAAAAACACTTCGCGCATCGGCGTTTGCACAGCCGTATGCGCCACGTGATTCCGCGATTTTTGATATATTACACGACAGTAAAAATCACTTTTTCCAAATTTTTGTGAATTTTTTAGCGTGGAGGTATGTTTAAAAGTGGGCGCTCCGGAGTGCGGTTGGAGCCAGACTGGTTAGGTTAGGTTAGGTTAGGTTAGGTTAGGTTAGGTTAGGTTAGGTTAGGTTAGGTTAGGTTAGGTTAGGTTGACGAGTTTTGGAGGTCTGACCCGATGTATTAACTGCCTTAGCGATCAGCCTATGAGAGCTACAGCGAAGTTCAATACATCGTAAGTTGCGGATTCACGAGGCGCACACATCTGTGAAAACGGTGTGTCGCTGAGTGTTTTGCGGACTGAGCTATCGCCAAAAAAAGCGGAAAATTAAAACTTGGGATTTTTCGATTGAAAAACGGTTTGTTTACCTTTTCAATCGAAAAAAAGTCGGCTTTGCGGCTATCGTCCAACGCTCTGTTTGGGGTTGGGACATAGCGCCAATAGTCTATTTTCGTGAAGGCTAGGTCCGGTTGCTTTTCTCTTTAGGGTTTGGAAGTAATCGGATTTTTAGTAATTTTGTGAAAAAATATACAAAAATTTTTACGCAAAAAAAAAATCGGCAGAGTTGGAGGTCGATAAACAGGGTCGGGGTTTAACCCTACGGTCTCAGTAGGGGTGCCAGGGGATAGAAGACTTCATCCCCTATTAGTTGCTATTTTTGACACCCGGCTACGTTAACGGGAAGTCAGCCAAAAAAAATTTTTCAAAAAGTGTCCTGAGGGACCGGATTGCTATTCGGTTTTTTAGGCGCTTTTTGAAATTTGTATGGGACTTCTCCAATCCGACTCCCCCTTGACCGTTTTTATTAGCCAAACTCTGTTTGGCGTGATAACTTCGGCTGGGGTGGTCAGATTCGGTCCAAATTTGGCAGGGACGTTGGCGGGGCCAGAATGGCCACGTCTGAAGAGGCGGGAGGTTTCCTCCGCAAGCGGGATGAAAGATTTTTAAGCTCTTCCTCCGAATCCGAGGAAGAAGGCCTCACAGAGGCTATCGAGATTACTTCCCAGCCCCAGAAAAGGGGGCATGTGGACCAGGTGGATGACCCAAAGCCCGATAATGGGCCTAAGGTTGGATCAGCCCGGAGGGGCAAGCCCAAGGGGGCCTACGCGGGGATGGCGTTGGCAAGAGCTAAGCTCCGAAGTTCGGAGACTTACCTCAGCTCCGACACTGACGTCGCCGCCGGCCCCTCCTCGTATAGGAAGGACTTCCCGGAGCTCCGCCCCAAGGGGGCAATGAGGAATGGGGGAACATCCTCCCCCCCAAGAATGATTTCGCCGTCTGAGGCTTTCGTCTCCTTTGACCCGGTGGAGGCCACCAAACAGGCGGCTTTAGATATTATGGAGGGGGCCCGCAAGTCGGGCAACTTGAAGGGTGAGGTGTGGGGCACCATGAACCGGGCCTGCCGCACCATATTAAAGGCTATGGAGGACGTCAACGCCTCCAGGTCAGAGAGCGAGGAGATCCGCATCTTGAAGGCGGACAACAAGAGGATGCGGGAGCAACTCGCTCTCTGCACGGCGGAGCTCAAGGCCCTGAGAACCGCCGTCTCAGAGCGCCAGGCCCCGGCCCCACAGCAGGTGCGAGAGACCCCGGCCCCTAGGGCCCCCCCGCCGCCACAATCCGCCGCTGCGGAATTGGCGGAGATGCTGGAGTCTATGAAGCGCGACTTGACGGTCTCCCTCGGTAACATGCTGAATGCAAGGATCGAGGAGATTGCCAGTCGCCTTCCCCCCGCGCCAATAATCCGCCCCCCGCTAGCGGCGGATAAAAAGAAGAAGGCCCCTACGGCCCCCATAAGAGAAATTGCCTCCGAGCCTGAGAGCAGGGCCAGGCTCGGGGATGGCAGGCCGAAAAGGGCCGCAAAAAAAAAAAAAAAAAAAAAAAAAAAAAAAAAAAAAAAAAAAAAAAAAAAAAAAAAAAAAAAAAGCGGCCCCGGCGGCCCCGGAGACCACCGCCCCGGCGGCCAAGACTGCCCCAGCAGCCAAGCCTGCCCCAGCAGCCAAGCCTGCCCCGGCGAGCAAGCCTGCCCCAGCAGCGGAGACTGCACCTGGGCCCTCGGGCGAGACATGGGCCCAGGTAGCAAAGAAGAAGAGGAAGGGAAAAGGGAAAGCTACGGCCATTACCCCACCCCCCCCGCCGCCCAAGAAGAAAGCGGCACCAAAGCCGAAGGCACTTGAAGTCCCCAAGACGGCAGCGGTGGTAATTACCATGCGCAAGGACGTTGCCACCGACACCACGCTGCAGGCTGTCATGTCCAAGGCCATTAACGGCATAAGGTTGGAGGAGATAGGCCTGCAGCATGTCAGGGTCAGGAACTCGGTGACGGGGGGCCGAGTCATCGAGGTCCCTGGTACAGATAGCGGAAGGGCGGCGGACAGCCTCGCAGCAAAGCTGCAGGTCCTCGTGGGCGACGTTGCCCATGTAAGCCGCCCTGAAAAGATGGCCGCTATCGAGGTCGCCGGCCTAGACGAGTCGGCGACAAGGGAGACCCTGGCGGCTGCCGTCGCCAAGGCGGGGGGATGCGCCGAGGCGCACATTAAGGTGGGGGGTATTCGCCCTTCATACTATAATGGTAGTGGGGTGGCCCTCGTGCAATGCCCGGTGGGAATTGCAAAAGCCCTCCTCAAGCGTGGTCAGATTCTGGTAGGCTGGTCGTCTGCCAGGATTAACTCCGTCGGACCAGCACCCATGCGGTGCTACAAATGCATGGGTGTCGGCCACGCGCGCGAGTTGTGCCCCTCAAAGGTGGACCGGGGCCAGATGTGTTACCGGTGCGGCGCAGAGGGGCACAAAGCAGCCGAATGCTGGGAGGAAAAAGTACGGTGCGCAGTATGCCACCATGCAGGCCTCCCAGCCGACCACGTAATGAGGGGACCGAAATGCTCCCCACCGGAGACAAAGGGAAGAGAGGCGAGGCCGAGACCCACTCGCCCCACCCGACCCCCTCCAGCCGAAACAGCCGCCAGCCGGCACCAAGAGGACAACCGTATGGACGTCTAAATGCCAGCACACCAGCATCTAGACGTCCTGCAGATAAACGCCAACCACTCCGCCAGAGCTCAGGATCTGCTCATGCAGGCCATGGCGGAGTGGGCAATTGGCGTTACGATTGTAGCGGAGCCCTACTTCATCCCCCCCCAACCTAATTGGGTAGGGGATACCGACGGAGTAGTGGCGATCGTGGTGCCGGCGATGGGGGACCTCCCCCCCTTATCAAGGATCGAGGGTGGCCCAGGATTCGTGGCGGCCAGATGGGGGAACGACACGGTGCTGGTGGCCGTGTACTTCTCCCCCAATAGGCCGCTTCGGGAGTTCGAGACGTTCCTGGGGATCTTAGGGGGGGTGGTCCGGAGGGCTGCCCCGAGGCAGGTTATGGTCCTGGGGGACCTCAACGCCAAAAGTTCGGCATGGGGTTCCCCCATTACGGACCATAGGGGTACGGCTCTTGGGGATTGGGTGACGGCAACGGGACTCATGGTCCTAAACCAGGGCACCGCAAATACCTGCGTGCGGCGGCAGGGGGGGTCAATCGTGGACGTCACGTTCGCGACCCCTGCCATAGCTGCACGCGTCAAGGATTGGCGTGTCCTGGTGGATGTGGAGACCCTCTCAGATCACCTGTACATCAGGATGAGGGTCTCCACAGCGGGGGTTCCACCGTCGCCCATCACGGGCAGTGCCAGGAGGGGGCGAAAGTTCCCCAAGTGGTCCCTGGTCCATTTGGACAGGGACAAGGCGAACGAGGCGGCCATGGTGGAGGCGTGGTGTGCTGCCCCACCCGTCACCCTCGGAGTTGAGGAAAGGGCGGCACAGTTCCGCGTCACACTACAGACGGTGTGCGACGCGGCCATGCCTCGGGTCGGTCGCCTGTTCGCACGTAAGAGTGTATACTGGTGGTCCGCAGAAATTGCGGCCCTGCGGTCCACCAGTAACAGTGCCCGCCGCGCCTACCAACACTGTAGGCGCAGGCGGCACACTGCAGAAGAGGAAGAAGGGCTCCACAGGGCCCTCAAAGAGGCTAAGGGGGCCCTCCAGGTGGCGATTGCCAAGGCCAAGGACGAAGCTCACGAGTCGTTCTTGGCCACCCTGGACAGGGACCCATGGGGGCGGCCGTACAAGGTGGTGCGTAACAAAATGCGCACCGCTCCCCCCATGGACTCCCTGGAGCCCGAACTCCTCCAGAGGGTAGTCGAGGGGCTGTTTCCGCCAGCCCCCTTGATCTCTCCCCCGTCGATGGTCGACCCCACAATGGAACTGGAGGCCGAGCTCGTCGTTCAACCAATAGGTGACGACGAGTTCGAGCGAGTGACAGACCGACTCCGGGGCTGCAAAAAAGCCCCAGGCCCGGACGGCGTTCCCGGTCGCGTCCTCGCAGTCGCCCTGGAACACCTTGGGGACCGACTCAGGCACGTCATGGATGACTGCCTGAGAGAGGGAAGGTTCCCGAGGGTGTGGAAGGAGGGGCGACTATGCCTCCTCCGTAAAGAGGGTCGGCCACAGGATTGCCCGTCTGCCTATCGCCCCATAGTGCTGCTGGATGAGGCCGGAAAAGCGTTTGAACGCATCCTGGCCTCCCGGATCCTGCAGCACCTGGAGACCGCCGGCCCGAACGTCTCTGATAGACAATTCGGGTTCCGGGAAGGGCGGTCCACGCTCGACGCGCTGAAGTCACTGAAGGACTTTTGTGACTACGCGTCGAGCAGGGGGGAGGGTGTCATCGCGGTGTCACTAGACATCGCAAACGCATTTGGCACCCTCCCCTATGGGGTGATCAGTGAGGCACTTCGATACCATGAAGTGCCTCACTACCTGAGGCGGATTGTTGAGCACTACCTAACCGAGAGGGTAGTGCTCTGGGAAAAGAAGGACGGGCAACGGGGGGAGAGAGAGATGGCCTGCGGCGTACCCCAGGGTTCCGTGCTCGGTCCACTTCTATGGAACCTGGGGTACGACTGGGCAATCCGGGGGGAGCTGCTTCCGCGCACACTCGTCGTCTGCTACGCGGACGACACAATGGTGGCTGTGCGCGGGAGCGACAAGCGCGAGACCTCCCGGAGGGCGGAAGTGGCGGCCGAGCTGGCGATTGAACGGATCGCCAGGCTCGGCCTAAAGGTGAGCCTCCCGAAGACTGAGGCTATAGTTTTCGGGGGGCGCGGGTGGAATCTGCCCGCGAGTGCGGCGCTCACCCTGGAGGGTGGAGCGGTCCAAATAAAGCCCCACATTAAATATCTGGGGCTAATATTGGACCGCAAGTGGGATTTCGGGGAGCATTTCTCAAGACTAGCTCCCCGAATCGTGGGCGCCGCATCGGCGCTGGGCAGACTTCTGCCCAATGTAGGAGGGCCGGGTTCCTTGTGCCGGCGGCTATATGCCGGCGTGACAAGGAGCATGGCCCTCTATGGGGCCCCAATATGGGCGGACAAGCTGTCCGCCCGAAATAGGGCCCTGCTGCGGAGGCCACAACGGGTCGTGGCCCTCAGGATGGTGAGGGCCTATATGACGGTGGCCCATGCAGCGGCCTGCCTCCTCGCGTGCACCCCCCCGTGGGAGCTAGACGCAGAGGTGCACGCAGAGACCTACCAACGTAGGTCCAGGGTCCGGACAACAGGTGAACGCCCGGACCCCGAGGAGGTGGCAGCCTCCCGTCGCGCGACGGAGCGCCGACTGCGGGACCGATGGAAGGCCCAACTGGAGGTCGCCCCTTATGGTCTCCGTACCATAGAGGCGATCCTCCCAACGGCCGACCTTTGGCTGAAGAGGGCAGTCGGCGCGACGTCGTACCGGCTCGTGCAGGTACTGACCGGGCATGGGTGCTTCGGTCACTACCTGCACAAAATAGGAAGAGAGCCGGCCCCGCTGTGCCATGAGTGCGGAAGTCCCGACGACACCGCTCAGCACACCCTTGAGGTGTGCAGTCGTTGGGACGCGGAGCGTGGCCTCATGGCACGCACCATTCAGCGGGTGGACCTCTCGCTCCAAAGCATTGTTGAGGCAATGCTGAGCAACGAGAGGTCCTGGGAGGCGGTGGTCTCCTTCTGCGAAACAGTCATTTCGCAAAAGGAGACCGCGGAGCGGGAGCGCGAGGAAGATCCTCTCGCGCATCCTCTCCGGCGCAGACGGCTTGGGTTGAGAAGGCGGCGTTTTGCTGCCAGACTCAACCCATAGTGGCTGCAGGTGGAGGATGGGAGTCCTCTGCCTGCGGTGATTAGCCACTTAGCGGTCTGGGAGAGGGCCAAGCGTGCTCGCCCTTCTCCCCTTCGGCGCGGGTAGCCCCGGCAACGGCTGGGGTGCCACCGGTGGACATCGTGGACTATGCCTTCGCGGGTTCCACGGTGTCCAACAAAACCGGCGAGAGGGCACGTCCGGGTGGTTTTTAGTGGGTAGCACTCCCTACCCCTCCTCACTCTGAGGAGGGAGAGGCGATGTGTAGTCCCACATAACCCTCCGACACTCCCATGTTCGGAGGGTATGCGTAACGCATTTTCCACCTGGTCAACAAAAAAAAAAAAAAAAAAAAAAAAAAAAAAAAAAAAAAAAAAAAAAGGTTAGGTTAGGTTAGGTTAGGTTAGGTTAGGTTAGGTTAGGTTAGGTTAGGTTAGGTTAGGTTCCGCGGACCTGCTGGGTAGTCCCAGTGGGTGGGGAGGTGTACCCCAACGCGGCGCGTCCCCAGGTGGCGGATAGGGGAACGGCTCCCAGAAATGGGAGTTACCGGTTTACCGGCGCGGACCAAACACTGGGGGGGAAATGGGGAGGTTCCCCGAACTGTTGTTGCGGCGTCGTCCTGCTTGGTCTCCCGCGAGTCGGCTGTATGGGTCAGCTTCCTTGCGGGGTTCTGGGTGGGTCAGCGCTTCACTGGAGGATTGGGGGCCTCGGTGAGAGAAAGGGGAGGCTTCTCCGCGTGTCTCTATGAAGGTAGCATAGAGCAAAGTGGATGAAGCCTGGCGGAGGAAGAAGCCTGGATGAAGCCAGGAGCTAGGTGGGACGGCGGCAGTGGGTCGCAGTGGACCTTCGGGTCGGTGGATGGCGAGCCTGCAAGGCCCGCGGCGCGGCAGAGAGTGTCAACACGGCCTCTCTGTCGGGCACGAGAAGGAATGGCGGCAGTCGGTCGCAGTGGGCCTTCGGGCTGGTGGATGGCGGGCCTGCAAGGCTTGCGGCGCGGCAAGGAGGGTCAATTCGGCCACCTTGTCGGGCACATTAATGCGTCTCCGAATCCCGTTGTTTGGTGCCTGCACAAGGGATGCATGGCTGGGGGGAACCCGGTTGGCTAGGGCACCACAAGGGGACCTCACCCCTCAAATAAGGAAAATATGGATACGGTGACTTCTGAAACAACTCCTCAAGTGGGTAGCAACCTAAGTTGTGAATCCCACGGCGCTCCGGTGTTCAGCCCCAATGTATTTGAGGGGGGCAAGAACCACCACGTGGGCTCCGGCCCGCGACACGACAACTCACGCGATAACTCGGACACTGATTCTTCTAAAAATGACGACCTTGGCAAGAAAATGGACGGTGATAATGTGGAGGAGAGGGCTTCTAAAGCCCCATGGCTTCGGACTCAGACAGTGAACCTGTCAGAGTCTGATTCCGATGCCATGACCTGGGAGACCGTGTCATCTCACGGCTCCGGGAGGAGGCTGCGCAAGCGGCACATGGAAGACAGGAAAGAGCAGGAAGACCAGGGTGAATCCTCAAAGTTACCCAAGGTGTCCAGCACTCGACGAGGTAGAGGACGCCCGCCCACTACAGGGCAGTACGTTGGCCTGGCGAAGGCCAAGGCTGAACTCAACCGAGTACGAGAAGAGGAGATTCGGCTCACAGCCGAAAAGGAGCTCCAAGAGGAGCTCCAGCAAAAACGGAGGACGCAGTTCCTCAAGGCGCCGGCATCGGTGCCCGCGGACCGTGGCTCTCAGCTGAGCAACTGCGATGCCGCTGAGCTGGAGTCAATGTTGATGGACTCGGTGGACATCGTTTATGCGGTGGCCACCAAGTCCAAAAACCTAAAGGGCACGTCGGTGAGGGCCCTGAAGGATGCTGCGGACACCATAAGGGCATCCTTTAAGGAAGCGCGAGCCCGTACAATGCCCGAGGAGATGGCCCTACTGGTAAAGGCGAATGAGCGACTCTCAGCGGAGCTGAAGGACCTGCGACAAGAGATGGCGCAGATGAGGGAGACCCAAGCTCGCGTGGCTGCGACCTCGGTTCCTGTTCAGGCACCAGCTCAAACGCCCTGCACGGAGGAAGTGATGCGGCAGATCATGGTGCAAGTGGGCACGATGGTGAACGCCCGCTTTGCCGGGATCGAGGAGAGACTGCTGCCCGGGCAGACCCGGAGGCCCCCTCTGGCCGCAGACCAGCGAAGGGAGGCCGAGGTGCGTTCAGCAGAGACCCCCACTCAAAGGGACTCTCCAGCGCCAAAGCCTGGAGCAAGAGCGGCTCCAAAACCGAAGCCTGCCCCCGCCCCTGCCAGCGCTGCAGCTCCAGCGGAAGACTGGCAGGTGGTGTCAAGGCGTGGAAAGGCCAAGAGGCGAGACAAGGAGCGTGCGGCAGAAGGGGCAAGACCCACCGAGAAGAAGAGGCCCGCCCCTCCAGCCCAAGTCCCTAGGCCGAAACCAAAGCCCTCCAAGGCGAGTGCGGCCAAGCTCCGCCCTCCAAGAACTGCGGCGGTGGTGATCACGCTGCAGGAGAAAGCGGTGGAGAAAGGTGTCACCTACGCCAAGGTGCTGGAGGCGGCCAAGGCGAAGATCAGCCTAAGCGAGCTGGGATTCTCGCCGTTGAAAATCAGGGTGGCGGCCACTGGGGCACGAGTGCTGGAGGTTTCCGGCGCGAACAACGCGGCAAAAGCGGACGTCCTTGCTGAGAAGCTCAGAGAGACGTTTCTAGACGAGGAGAGCATACGAGTCTCCAGGCCTACTATTACAACTGACCTTCGAGTCAGCGGCCTGGACGATTCTGTCACCCCGCACGAGCTAGCGGAGGCCTTGGCCGGGAAGGGCGAATGCCCTGTGACGGCCTTTTCCGTAGGCGCAATACGGCGGGGCCAAGCCGGGATGGGCACCGTGTTCGTGCGCTGCCCCACCGCAGCTGCAAAGAAGGTTATGGCCACTGGAGGCCGTGTTTTGGTGGGCTGGGTGGCGGCGCGGGTCAGTATCTTAGATGCAAGGCCCCGCCGCTGCTACCGCTGTCTTGAGCTGGGCCATATAGCGGCCAAGTGCAAGGCCGAAGTTGACCGCAGCGATGAGTGCTACCGCTGCGGTACAAAGGCCCACAAGGCCAAAGAGTGCACAGCCGCCCCCCATTGCACCCAATGTGCAGCAGCGGGAAAGCCGGCGGACCACCTCTCCGGGAGCAAGGCATGCGCCAAGTCCCCGTCAAAGCCAGGGGTCAGACGGAAGGCCAACGCGGCTGGGGCTACGGCCAAGCCACGTCCGCCTCGCCCTAACAAAGGGCCAGCCGAAGGCATGGAGGAAGGTTAATTAGTATGGCCCTAACCTTCCTACAGGCGAATATCAACCGTTGCGCCGGGGCTCAGGACTTACTCTTGCAGTCCATGGCGGAGCGGTTGATCCAGGTGGCGGTGGTCAGCGAGCCCTACGCGGTCCGTCCTAGGCCTGACTGGGCTGGGGACCTTGACGGATTGGTGGCGATCACCACGCAATCGCCGGCTCAATCTCCCCCTCTCGAAGACGTTGTGAGGGGCAGGGGTTTCGTAGCGGCTAGGGTGGGTCAAACCGTCATTGTGGGGGTGTACCACTCCCCGAACCGACCGGTTCGCGAGCTAGAGACTCTCCTCGGCGCGGTGGGGACCTTGATTGGTCAGACCCGCCCACGCCCCGTCCTCGTGCTCGGAGACTTCAACGCCAAATCAGCGGCGTGGGGGTCGCCGGTGACGAACTCGCGGGGCGGTGTCGTACTAGAGTGGATAACCGAGGTGGGCCTCTGCGTCGCGAACCGCGGATCGGAAAGCACCTGCGTCCGGCGTAATGGTGAGTCCATCGTCGATTTGACGCTCATCACACCGGACATCGCTTCCCGCATTCGCGACTGGCAGGTGCTGTTGGACGTGGTAACGCTGTCCGATCACCGGTACATCCGGTTCAGCCTTTCCTCGACCCAAACGGACGAAGTGAGAGAGGTAGGGGGCGAGATAGGTCCGCGATGGGCCCTGAAGCGCCTCAACGCCGAAGTGCTGCAGGAGGCGGCCCTCGTCGAAGTTTGGAACGGCACTCCTCAGGAGCCGGATCCGATAGACCCGGAGGCGATGGCGGACAGGCTGTGCGAGGCATTGACGCGGGTTTGCGACGCTGCAATGCCGCGCGCGCCAGCCCCACAGCCCAGACGCCAAGTCTATTGGTGGACGGAGGAGATTGCCGAACTCCGGAGAAGATGTGTTAAGAGGCGCCGACTATACCAGCGGTATCGGAGGCGAAGGCGGCAAGAGACGGAAGAGAGCAATTCTCTGTACGCCGCTTACAGAGAGGCTACCGGGGCCCTTCGCGTCGCGATAGTGGAGGCTAAGAGGCAGGCCTGGGAGGAGCTGCTGGAGGGGCTTGAGCGCGACCCATGGGGCCGTCCGTACAAGTGGGTGAGGCAAAAGCTTCGCCCCTGGGCACCCCCCATCACGGCCTCGCTCCAACCAGCGGTGCTCCAACGAGTGGTCGATGGCTTGTTCCCCGGTGCTCCGGGGGCCGAGTTCACGCCTCCCTCGACAACCGCTGATCTCGCCGAAGAAGAGGAGAGCGAGTTTGTCCCTATTTCTGAGGGCGAGCTTGGTGCGGCTGTGCTCAGGATGAGAGCCAAGAACACGGCGCCTGGGCCTGACGGCATACCGGGTCGTGCGTGGGCTCTCTCCTTGAAGCACCTGGATTCCGCCTTGAGGGACCTGTTTGACAGTTGCCTCATGGAAGGAAGATTCCCCAGACGGTGGAAAAGGGGCAAACTCGTTCTCCTGAGGAAGGAGGGTCGTCCTGCGGATGAGCCCTCGGGCTATCGCCCGATTGTGCTGCTTGACGAGGCGGGCAAGCTGTTGGAGAGAGTAGTGGCTGCCCGCCTGGTCAGGCACCTTGAGACTGTGGGACCGGATCTGGCGCCTAACCAGTTCGGTTTTCGGAGAGGTCGCTCGACGATTGATGCCATATCACTTGTCCGCGACCTCTCCGAGGAGGCGTGCTCCAGTGGTGGCGTGTTGGTGGCCGTATCGTTGGACATCTCCAACGCATTCAACACGCTACCCTGGAGCACGATACACGCCGGTCTGAGGTACCACAAGGTGCCTCAGTACCTGCGAAGACTTGTCGGGGACTATCTCTCCGACAGAGAGGTAATCTTCCCGACGACTCGCGGGGAGGGTAGTAGTCCCATGACACGCGGCGTTCCACAGGGGTCGGTACTTGGCCCACTCCTGTGGAACGTCGGGTACGATTGGGTACTCCGGGGTGCTAACCTTCGTGGCGTTGGCGTAGTGTGCTATGCCGATGACACGCTGGTCGCCGCCCGGGGAGTCGACTACAGGGAGGCTGCGATGCTAGCTACAGCCGGAGTCGCGACCGTGGTGGCAAGGATCCGGATGCTGGGTCTGGAGGTGGCACTCCACAAATCCGAGGCCATATGTTTTCATGGGCCCCGGCGGAAACCACCTACAGACTCCACCATTGTGGTGGGTGGAGTATCTATTCCCGTCGGGACGACACTGAAGTATCTTGGTGTCGTCCTCGACGGCAGATGGAGTTTTAAGGTGCATGTGCGGCGGCTGGCCCCCAAAATACTGGGGACAGCCGGCGCACTAAGTCGCCTGCTCCCGAACATCGGGGGCTGCGAAGGGAGCTGCCGCCGCCTCTATACAGCGGTGGTAAGCTCGATGGCCCTGTATGGCGCCCCGATATGGGCGGGAGAGCTCGATCGGCAGACCACTGCCGCGCTGATTGGAGCGCAACGGGTGATGGCGGTGAGATTGTGCAGGGGCTATCGCACACTCTCTCACGAGGTGGCATGCGTGCTCGCTGGATCGCTCCCGTGGGACCTTGAGGCCGAAGTTCTGGCCTCGGTCTACTGGCGCAGAGCGCAGGCGCGGGAGCGGGACGAGCGACCGGCGCCGCAGGAGGTGGCGCACTGGCGCGATCAGGCCAGGGCGTCCGCCATCGCCACGTGGAGGGAACGGCTCCTCGCTGGGCAGGTGCAGAGGGGGCAGAGCGCTAGGCGATTCCTAGAGGCGGTCAGCCCAGTACTGGAGGAATGGGTCCGCAGGAAGCATGGGAGTCTTTCCTTCCGGCTGACGCAGGTCCTCTCGGGACATGGTTGTTTTGGGAGGTACCTTCATCGCGTCGCCCAGAGGGAAGACTCCCCGGCTTGTCACCAGTGCGGACACGCGGAGGACACGGCCCAGCACGCGCTGGAAGAGTGCCCGGGAGGAGCCGAGCCGCGGCAATCATTGGTCGCGATCGTAGGGACAGACCTCTCCCTATCGACCATTATACAAAAAATGCTCGATGAGGAGAGGTCTTGGGAGGCAGTGGCCTCCTTCTGCGAGACAGTCATTCTGCAGAGGGAGGACGAGGAGCGGGAGGGAGAGGGAGAGGGATCCACTCTCTCTGCCGCTCCGGAGGGCGCGGACACGGAGGCGAGCTACTCAAGCCCGCACTCCGTCTCCGCTCCGAGGGCCTAGGGTGTTGGGTGCGGGGGCACCTGGCACCCCTTATAATAGGTCATCGAGAGGTGGAGATGCCCTTTGTGTTCTGGGGCATCACACGAAGGTGGGAGGTCTTGTGTAGACCTCAACATGAGACGGGCCAGCCGTTAGGCTGGCAGCGACACAGACGAGGGCTGCGGAGTGCGCAAGCGGTCCCGCGCCCCACGTTTTTAGTTGGTGTAGGAGGAACACCCCAGTTTTTTAGTGAGTATGCTGCCACTCTGGCGGAGAGTCTCACATAACCACCGGCCCTCCCCCATGGGAAGGTGGTATCCATAAAGGATTTTCCTGGGTAAAAAAAAAAAAAAAAAAAAAAAAGGTTAGGTTAGGTTAGGTTAGGTTAGGGTAGGTTAGGTTAGGTTAGGTTAGGTTAGGTTAGGTTAGGTTAGGTTTTTTTTTTTTTTTTTTTTTTTTTTTTTTTTTTTTTTTTTCCTGTCCGGACGCTGAGGTCCGGCCCGCGAGCTATCCTACTTCTATCCTCCGACATAAGGTCGGAGTCCTTTTTTGCAAATTTCTCTTTCTTTCTAGTCGTCTTTTATTATTTCTTTCATTCCTCATACTGTATCTTTCTTGTATTCATCCTCTTTCATACTTCCATTGGTGGGATGCCAATGTTAAACTATTTTATTATTATCTATTTCTTATTATATTCTAGGGATGGGATTGGTCGGGTACATTTTATTTACTTTTATAATCTCATAGTTTAGTTTACAATATTTCTAATTCTATTTTACATTTGTTTACATTATATTTTTACATTAAGTACATTATTATTTTAACATTTAATTCTAAGTGGGGTAACAACTTTAATTCTATTTATTTATTTTAAACTTCCTAATGGCAATACTCTATTCTATTTCTTAATTTTACTCTATAATCTAGTTTTTTCTTACATTTATTTGTCTACATACTAATACATGGGCACTTATTATATAATTTACATATATGATAGTGGATCCCGTTAAATTCTATTTATTTTTGTTTACTACCTTATTAACTACGAAATTACAATACTTAATAAATCCATTTCTTATATCTTTCTGTTCCATTATCCAGTTTATATTTTTCCTTTCAATATTTACTCCTATTTCAATTTCAGTGTCGAATTTATGTCGCGCGTAGATGGGACAGTCTATTATGACATGAAGAGCACTCTCTTCCATCTGCGGGTCACATTCACACGCCGGACTGTCCTTGCACTTGAAGCGATGCAAGTACGAGGAGAATCCGCCGTGTCCCGTCATGAGCTGAACAGTTTTAGGCTCTAGGCTCAGGCTTCTCACTAGTGGGTACGCTCGAACTGCATCCGGGAAAAATATTTTCGTTGTTGCTGCAGTTTCACCGGTTTTGTAGCGCCGGTTCCATCCGTCCAGCGACTCCAAACGGATTTGTCGCTTGACGAATGACACCGGACACTTGTCGTATTTCGGCTTGGTTTTACTGTGCAGTGCGGCGTCCTTCGCCAATTCATCCGCTCTTTCATTTCCCTCCAGCCCAGCGTGCGCCTTTATCCAAAATAATCTCAGTATTTTGCCATCATCTCTGATCTTTTTGATGATGGCTTTTGTTTCCACAGCTAGGGGATGGAGGGAAATGCCGTCCACGACGGTCTCCAGGGCGGACCTAGAGTCACAGTAGACGTTGCAGGTGGGCTCTCTGGACTTTAACACGTACTTTGCCGCTTCAAGCAGAGCCAGCAGTTCCGCCTGGTAAACAGTGCAGCACTGATCCAACAATAACTTTCGGGTACTTGTCTCCGTCGCGCTCTTCCATACGGAGAACGCGGCGCCGACTTTCCCTTCTATTTTACTGCCATCTGTAAAAATATTCAGGCCATCGTCAAAGTGTTGTTCCAGTGCCGACCCGTCAACCACGCATATGAACTCCGACTCGGTCCGCTCTGCAGGATGCGGTGCTTCCGTGTAAGGCACTCGTCTCTCTATCTCCCGGTCTCCTATTATTCGCTGGGTATGGCCTTTCTTTATTTCATAAAGCAAGGCTGCTTCCCGGACTCTTATGTCCAGAGGAAGCAGCCCAGCGAGCAATAGTGCCGAGTTAAGAGAGACCGTTCTATAAGCCTTTACCATTTTTTGGGCAAAGCCCCGCTGCACCGTGTTGAGCTGTTTTTGTACCCCTAGTTTGTTGGTAGCCGTCGCCCAAGCACTCGCCGCGTAGAGGATTGTTGGTTCCACCACTGCTGTGTAGATGCACCTTATAACTTCTGGGTTCAATCCCCAGTTTATTTTGGCAGCTCTCGACAGTTGTTTGTAGAAGTTGAGCGCTTTGCGACAGACGTTCGCTACGTGTGTATTAAATGTCAATTTGTCATCGATGGTTAGCCCCAAGATTTTAACTTCCCTGGACATTGGAATGCCAACACCTCCCATTTCCAGACGTGGGGTGTCGTACTTGAGCTTGCGTGTTATGACCATGGCCATAGTTTTTTGCGGCGCAAATCTCAGCTTATTTTTGACCCCCCATACCCGTACATACTCAAGGGCGGCATTGGCATCCCTCTGTACTTCTTGTGCTGTTTCCCCATCGAAGACCAAGGCGACGTCGTCAGCAAACGCCTGCGCATAGTCCCCCCTTCTGTCGAGTTCTTTCAGTAATGGGTCCAGCAGAAGATTCCACAGCAGTGGCCCCCCCACGGATCCCTGAACGCATCCCATGCTGGTTTCCTTAGAAAACTCCTCGCCAGCATACCTGACTCTCACCGTTCTGTTTCTCAGATAACTGCCGATTAGTCTTTTGAGATTTACCGGACACTTTTCCTCTGCCAAACGGACCATTATAGCAGGCCACCAGGCGCTGTCGAAGGCTCCCTCTATATCCAGTGACACTAGTACGACCAGTTTTTTCTGGTCCAGTTTTTCCCGGATGTTCAGCATAAGGGTATAGAGAGAGTCTTCGGTGCTCCTCTGGGGCATGAATCCGTATTGGCGAGTACTCATCCTCGGTAACAGATGGTATTTGAGTCGGGCAACCAGCATCTTTTCGAGGACTTTTCCCAGCACAGGCAGCAGACCTATCGGCCTATAGGATTTGGGGACGGTGTATGTGGCTTTGCCCGGCTTTCGTAGCACTACAACTGTCGCTTCTTTCCACAGATTAGGGAAGTAATGCTTGGCGAGACACTGATTTAAAAGTCCCAGGAACACCCCGGGGCTGTTTCTTATTGCGCAGTTGCAGATATCTGCTGTGAGTCCATCAGCACCGGGGGCCTTCTTGGGGTTGAACGACTTGAGTGCCACGTCGAGCTCAGTCTGCGTGAACGGTGGGTCCCAAAGTTCACTTTGTTCCTCATCGTTCACTCTTTCTGCTAGCTCTCTTATTTGGCGGTGCTCATCGTTATCAGTCTCCGTCAGGTCCTCTGGATAGAAGGTCTCTGCCAGAAGCCTAACGGAGCCGGCAGCATCTAAGATTTTTCCCGCTTTCTCTAGTGGCAAGTCCTCCTCCCTGCTCCTAGTTCTTCCAATGACCCTATAAATCCCATCCCATACCCCTTCCCGGTCCTGCTTTCCACAAAACTCCTTCCAGCTCTCTACCTGGGCCCTCTTGGTCTCTAACAAATATTCTTCTTTCTTTTTCAGGTACTCCTGGATGACCTTCTCCCTCCGGATCGGCGCGGCACATCGGATTCTGCGCTTTCTGGTAGTGACTTCCCGCTTCATCTCAGCGAGTTTTTCGGACCACCACGGCATGGTAAGTTTTTCCTTATTACTTTTCTCTGGTATTGATTTGGTGCATGCTTCTGTGATGGCTTTAGTATAGTTTTTTATGGCTTGCTCTATTTCATGTGTATCATGCATCTCTTTAATCTGCTCTATATTTAATTTATAATCTATTTCTAATTGGGTCAGTTTCTCACGAAACTGACTCCAATTAGCCTTCCTCGTATTAAATTTCCTAGTAGTTCTTAATATTGTTATGCCTTTTGATTTTTTAAGTTGTATGTTAAAGGTTATGCCGTTGTGATCCGAACTCGTAAGGTTTTCCACCACAGTCCAGTCCGCCACCAGATTAAGCATATCCTCCGTGCAGGCTGTGACGTCCACGTGACTGTGGTACCGCTTTCCTCCCCGTATGGTGTCAAAGGTCGGAGTTTGCCCTATGTTTAGAATTTGAAGACCCAGGTCATCAAGAGCTCCCACCATGTCCTCGCCTCGGCTATCTATCACGGTACTTCCCCACCATGTGCTTTTCGCATTAGCGTCCCCTCCTATTATCAGCCTTTTGAGTCCCACTCTCTGGGCTATCGTCGTTAACTGGTCCAGATAGGGTCCTATGGGTTGGTCCGGCTCCAGGTAGTAGGACACCATCGTGGTCTTCCAGGCACTGGTTTGGACTCCCACCACTGTGATGTTGTTTGTGGTGAGTTCCGGATACTGCACTATGTCTAATTCGGTGTTGAAAACAACTATTGCGGCTTTTACAGTTCCTTCTCCTTGGCCAGTGCTCTGGAAGACCCTCGTACCCCGGCGGCTCTTCACCCTCCTATCTGCTCCAACATACGGCTCCTGCAAGAGAGCAACTGAGATTCCGCGCCTTTCTGACTCAATGAGTATCTCGTCAGTGGCCAGTTTGCTCCTTTGCAGGTTTGCTTGCACTATTTTGAGTGGGAAGACTGTGACAACGCCCTTAGCAGTACGCCACGGTGGATCTCGCCAGTGCTTCCCACTTGCGCCTCACCGGGCAGTCACTGCTAAAGGCGTTGTGTTCCGCCCTTTCCACTCCGGCTTTTGTGCAATTTATGCAGCTAGGGGACGCGTGTGCGAGCCAGTCTGCGCACTCTGTTCTCAAGTGCAGTCCCCCACAGTGACTGCACTTTTCAGCACTCTCCTTACAGAAGCGTCTTCCGTGCCCATACGCCAAGCAGAGGGAGCACTGAATCAACGGAGATTGATCCTCCACACGCACCCTCTGCAGGTCTATGTGCGCAGTTTCTGCTTGCAGCATCCGCTTCCATATTGCTGGAGACACTTTAGCGACCACATGGCTGGTAAGGGGGTTTCTCGTTTTCTTCCTGAATTTTATCTCTACCCTATTGTCCTTTTCTTCGAGACCAGAAAAGACACCGCTGTTCTGGTTTCTTAGGGCGCGGAGGATATCCTCGTCGGAGTTATAATTCAAGACGTTCTTGAAGATCAGGAGGGGGTCCTTATTTTTAACCTCTTCGACGCTCAGTTGGTTTCCCGCTTTTTTGAGTATCTCCTTTACCTTGGATCTCTCATCTTTGGTCTGGCATCCTACGATTATTTTTCTGTCTTTTGCTTTCTTTATTCTATCTATCTTAATCCCTTCTTCCTTCGCATTTATAACTTTTCTTATCTTATTCAGAACTTCCTCGCCTGTTTCGGTCTCGTCTCTTGATGAGACCACCACGGAGTGCAGCACCGTCTGCTCAGGGAGGTGTCTCCAGGAACGGCCAGCCGCTACACTCGCGTAGGTTGCCCCTTCAAGAGTCGACACCTCTTGCTGCTTCTCTATCGTTTCTTTGAGCCTTTCCATTTTTATATTATTTTCATTCATTCTTTCTATATGCTCAGACATCTTTCTGATCAACTCATCTTCTTTTCCTTCCTTTGTTTCATGTTCCACCTCCCCCCTATCAACTGTTAAAGACGGCGAAGGCTCCGGGCCAACTCGGCCCTTTGCCATCTCCGCCTCTTTCACTAGTTGAAATAGGCGGTCTACAGCTTGGGTAACTTCAATTTTTATGTCCGTTCTTAAGTTCCTTGCGTTACCCAAGTTCAGTTTTGCTTTGGTAAGGCAGGCGCGGGCTTCTGAAACCCTATTAACATATTTTGTTTTTGGCGGGCTAAGTACGTTCTCTACTGAGGGCTTTGGAGCCAGTTCTCCAGTCTCTTGGCTGCCCGAGGCATCCGAGGATGGCCTTCGTGTATTAGGCCTCGAAGGGCCCGCCACTGGCACCGCCACCTTCTTCGGAGAGGTCCCAGCTCTTGCCTCGATCTCGCCTATACTACGCCTGACCAAAAAAGTCTTTTCTCCCAACTCCGACGAGCCGATCTTCTCTGTCGATTTTGCATCCTTTACAAGAGGGTTTGATGCCTCAGGTTTCGGATTCACGTCCTTCTTCGGAGGCACGGCCTTCTTGGGGGGGGAGTTTTGTGTCGCTTTCTTCGGAGGGGTTCTCATCCCGAGCATATTTTGCGCGGTGTAGGATAGCCGCTGTACTAGTTCGACGTGTAAAAGGCGTCGAAGCTAGTTGATTTAAAATTGTCAAAATTTTTTCAATAGAGAATATAGTCCGTTCAAAATAATTAAATTAAATAACCTACAATACTGAATAAAAACCTAAGCAAGTCAAAATACAAAAAATAATAAAACAGAAAGATAATTAAGAATTACTACTACACTAATTAAAAGTAATAAACAATAGTTTACAGGTCAAAAGACTAATTTGTAAAGTTGTATATATTTCCTTAAAATAAAAAATATAAAAAATAACCTAATATGTCTTATAAATTACAAGAAAAGCGCCAAATATGGTCACTCCAAGTCTAAGTTCTAAGCCTGGTCCCCTTTCACTGTCACAAACTAAAATAAAGGTGTAAACAGTGTAAAAATTTTTAAAATATTAATAGTTTTTAAGATTTGTTAATGTAATGTTTGGATAAGTTATATATTATATTTACGATGTATTAATTATTTGTTTCTTGTTTTAGGTATCTCCGTGATCTTCGTGGCAACTTTAACAAGAGGGCGCTGTTTCACAGGTATGTATTTTGTGCGTAACAAGTGTGCTCTATGTAGAGTATGTAACTCTTCACAGGTGTGTTCGTGAGTCAGCGATAAAACAGTGAAAATACACTAAAACAAAACAATCAATGTCTTAATTAATCTAATCTATTAGAGACTCTACCTAGAGTCTGTCTTAATATACAGGCTGGTAGTCCTGCTACTAGTCAACTTAACTAAAAAATTCTCGTCAAAATCGGCCGGCCAGTTCCAGAGATACGAAGCTTTAAAGTTTTTCAAAATGGCGAAACAAAATGGCGCCTATATCGAAAAACCCCCGTAACTTCGTTAATTTTGAAGCTAGAGCTTCGGGATTTTGACAGTTGTGCTTGGCTCGTCCCCGGTTAGCCTCTAATAAGATAGGTAGAGCCAAAAATTTTTGGCTCTACCTAGAGCTCCAACTAATGTCAAATCAGAGAGGGGGCAGTAACGGTACCAACACTGGAAATCCCGTTCCAATCGAACCACTCTAGCGAGAGTTATGCCCCTTCAAGACAATCCAAGATGGCGTCGCAATTGGCCGCTCCAGAACTAACTCCGGCAATTTTTATCCGAAGTGGGCCGTGTTTGGGCTTGTTTTGAAGGGCACAACATACGCAATGGCTTGGGATGGGCCAAGTGTTGATAAGTCCTCCCCCTGATTTTATAATTGCAAAAAACACAATTATTTAGCCTAAAACTAGCCTAACCGACTGAATATCTGCCTGAACTTTTCAAAATTTTGCACAAACCTCTAAATAATTATTATAAATTTTTCCCTATTTAAATTTAAATTTTACCTTTAAATTTAGGGGTACCTCGTGTACCCCTGGAAATTTCAAAAAATTTTTTCCTGAAATCTAGCTGATCGACCTAGGTCGAAATTTTTACACAATGTTGAGGGGCTTAAAATCTACATAAAACTAATTTAAAACATATATGTTACAGATCTTTTAAATAAGATAAAAATTTATAAAATTTACAAAAAATTTAAAACTATTATATCTATGTCAAAATTTGACCTAGATTAAAACAAAAAGTGCCTCCCTGATCTCTGCGATGTAATCCAGATGGTCCCGACGTCAGATTTTTCCTGGCTGCCCTGGATCGCCGACCTCGTGGCCACGTGGTTTTTGGTTTTCTGCCTTTATCTCCGCGCTCCTGCGCGGGAAAAATCGGGAAAGGCAGAAAAACCGTAGTGCTCCTGTAGGACTTTCAAAAGGCACTACAAAAAGTATATGTCACCACTGCAGAAACCGAGAAAAATCCACTTTCAACTTTGAAAATTTTCAAAATTTCACTTATTCCGTTATAACTTTGCGGCGATTGCACTAAGCGACAAAGCGTTTTCACTGCCCTGTGCGCCTTGTGATTTTACAAATTTTGATATGTCGCACGGCACTGTAGGTCACTTTTTGAAATTTTTAGGAATTTTTTATCGTGGAGGTTTGCTTAGAAGTGGGCGCTCCGGAGTGCGGTTGGAGCCAGACTGGGTTAGGTTAGGTTAGGTTAGGTTAGGTTAGGTTAGGTTAGGTTAGGTTAGGTTAGGTTAGGTTAGGTTAGGTTAGGTTAGGTTAGGTTAGGTTAGGTTAGGTTAGGTTAGGTTAGGTTAGGTTAGGTTAGGTTAGGTTAGGTTAGGTTAGGTTAGGTTAGGTTAGGTTAGGTTAGGTTAGGTTAGGTTGACCCGGTGTATTAACTGCCTTAGCGATCAGCCTATGTGAGCTACAGCGAAGTTCAATACATCGTAAGTTGCGGATTCACGAGGCGCACACGGCTGTGAAAACGCTGTGTCGCTGAGTGTTTTGCGGACTGTGCTATCGCCAAAAAAGCGGAAGATTAAAAGTTGGGATTTTTCGATTGAAAAACGGTTTGTTTACCTTTTTCAATCGAAAAAAAGTCGGCTTTGCGGCTATTGTCTAACGCTCTGTTTGGGGTTGGGACATAGCGCCAATAGTCTATTTTCGTGTAGGCTAGGTCCGGTTGCTTTTCTCCTTAGGGTTTGGAAGTAATCGGATTTTTAGTAATTTTGTGAAAAATTATACAAAAATTTTTACGCAAAAAAATCGGCAAAGTTGGAGGTCGATAAACAGGGTCGGGGTTTAACCCTACGGTCTCAGTAGGGGTGCTAGGGGATAGAAGACTTCATCCCCTATTAGTTGTTATTTTTGGCACCCGGCTACGTTAACGGGAAGTCAGCCAAAAAAATTTTTCAAAAAGTGTCCTGAGGGACCGGATTGCTATTCGGTTTTTTAGGCGCTTTTTGAAATTTGTATGGGACTTCTCCAATCCGACTCCCCCTTGACCGTTTTTTTTTTTAGCCAAACTCTGTTTGGCGTGATAACTTCGGCTGGGGTGGTCAGATTTGGTCCAAATTTGGCAGGGACGTTGGCGGGGCCAGAATGGCCACGTCTGAAGAGGGGGGAGGTTTCCTTCGCAAGCGGGATGAAAGATTTTTAAGCTCTTCCTCCGAATCCGAGGAAGAAGGCCTCACAGAGGCTATCGAGATTACTTCCCAGCCCCAGAAAAGGGGGCATGTGGACCAGGTGGATGACCCAAAGCCCGATAATGGGCCTAAGGTTGGATCAGCCCGGAGGGGCAAGCCCAAGGGGGCCTACGCGGGGATGGCGTTGGCAAGAGCTAAGCTCCGAAGTTCGGAGACTTACCTCAGCTCCGACACTGACGTCGCCGCCGGCCCCTCCTCGTATAGGAAGGACTTCCCGGAGCTCCGCCCCAAGGGGGCAATGAGGAATGGGGGAACATCCTCCCCCCCAAGAATGATTTCGCCGTCTGAGGCTTTCGTCTCCTTTGACCCGGTGGAGGCCACCAAACAGGCGGCTTTAGATATTATGGAGGGGGCCCGCAAGTCGGGCAACTTGAAGGGTGAGGTGTGGGGCACCATGAACCGGGCCTGCCGCACCATATTAAAGGCTATGGAGGACGTCAACGCCTCCAGGTCAGAGAGCGAGGAGATCCGCATCTTGAAGGCGGACAACAAGAGGATGCGGGAGCAACTCGCTCTCTGCACGGCGGAGCTCAAGGCCCTGAGAACCGCCGTCTCAGAGCGCCAGGCCCCGGCCCCACAGCAGGTGCGAGAGACCCCGGCCCCTAGGGCCCCCCCGCCGCCACAATCCGCCGCTGCGGAATTGGCGGAGATGCTGGAGTCTATGAAGCGCGACTTGACGGTCTCCCTCGGTAACATGCTGAATGCAAGGATCGAGGAGATTGCCAGTCGCCTTCCCCCCGCGCCAATAATCCGCCCCCCACTAGCGGCGGATAAAAAGAAGAAGGCCCCTACGGCCCCCATAAGAGAAACTGTCTCCGAGCCTGAGAGCAGGGCCAGGCTCGGGGATGGCAGGCCGAAAAGGGCCGCAAAAAAAGCGGCCCCGGCGGCCCCGGAGACCACCGCCCCGGCGGCCAAGACTGCCCCAGCAGCCAAGCCTGCCCCAGCAGCCAAGCCTGCCCCAGCAGCGGAGACTGCACCTGGGCCCTCGGGTGAGACATGGGCCCAGGTAGCAAAGAAGAAGAGGAAGGGAAAAGGGAAAGCTACGGCCATTACCCCACCCCCCGCGCCGCCCAAGAAGAAAGCGGCACCAAAGCCGAAGGCACTTGAAGTCCCCAAGACGGCAGCGGTGGTAATTACCATGCGCAAGGACGTTGCCACCGACACCACGCTGCAGGCTGTCATGTCCAAGGCCATTAACGGCATAAGGTTGGAGGAGATAGGCCTGCAGCATGTCAGGGTCAGGAACTCGGTGACGGGGGGCCGAGTCATCGAGGTCCCTGGTACAGATAGCGGAAGGGCGGCGGACAGCCTCGCAGCAAAGCTGCAGGTCCTCGTGGGCGACGTTGCCCATGTAAGCCGCCCTGAAAAGATGGCCGCTATCGAGGTCGCCGGCCTAGACGAGTCGGCGACAAGGGAGACCCTGGCGGCTGCCGTCGCCAAGGCGGGGGGATGCGCCGAGGCGCACATTAAGGTGGGGGGTATTCGCCCTACATACTATAATGGTAGTGGGGTGGCCCTCGTGCAATGCCCGGTGGGAATTGCAAAAGCCCTCCTCAAGCGTGGTCAGATCCTGGTAGGCTGGTCGTCTGCCATGATTAACTCCGTCGGACCAGCACCCATGCGGTGCTACAAATGCATGGGTGTCGGCCACGCGCGCGAGTTGTGCCCCTCAAAGGTGGACCGGGGCCAGATGTGTTACCGGTGCGGCGCAGAGGGGCACAAAGCAGCCGAATGCTGGGAGGAAAAAGTACGGTGCGCAGTATGCCACCATGCAGGCCTCCCAGCCGACCACGTAATGAGGGGACCGAAATGCTCCCCACCGGAGACAAAGGGAAGAGAGGCGAGGCCGAGACCCACTCGCCCCACCCGACCCCCTCCAGCCGAAACAGCCGCCAGCCGGCACCAAGAGGACAACCGTATGGACGTCTAAATGCCAGCACACCAGCATCTAGACGTCCTGCAGATAAACGCCAACCACTCCGCCAGAGCTCAGGATCTGCTCATGCAGGCCATGGCGGAGTGGGCAATTGGCGTTACGGTTGTAGCGGAGCCCTACTTCATCCCCCCCCAACCTAATTGGGTAGGGGATACTGACGGAGTAGTGGCGATCGTGGTGCCGGCGATGGGGGACCTCCCCCCCTTATCAAGGATTGAGGGTGGCCCAGGATTCGTGGCGGCCAGATGGGGGAACGACACGGTGCTGGTGGCCGTGTACTTCTCCCCCAATAGGCCGCTTCGGGAGTTCGAGACGTTCCTGGGGATCTTAGGGGGGGTGGTCCGGAGGGCTGCCCCGAGGCAGGTTATGGTCCTGGGGGACCTCAACGCCAAAAGTTCGGCATGGGGTTCCCCCATTACGGACCATAGGGGTACGGCTCTTGGGGATTGGGTGACGGCAACGGGACTCATGGTCCTAAACCAGGGCACCGCGAATACCTGCGTGCGGCGGCAGGGGGGGTCAATCGTGGACGTCACGTTCGCGACCCCTGCCATAGCTGCACGCGTCAAGGATTGGCGTGTCCTGGTGGATGTGGAGACCTTCTCAGATCACCTGTACATCAGGATGAGGGTCTCCACAGCGGGGGTTCCACCGTCGCCTATCACGGGCAGTGCCAGGAGGGGGCGAAAGTTCCCCAAGTGGTCCCTGGTCCATTTGGACAGGGACAAGGCGAACGAGGCGGCCATGGTGGAGGCGTGGTGTGCTGCCCTACCCGTCACCCTCGGAGTTGAGGAAAGGGCGGCACAGTTCCGCGTCACACTACAGACGGTGTGCGACGCGGCCATGCCTCGCGTCGGTCGCCTGTTCGCACGTAAGAGTGTATACTGGTGGTCCGCAGAAATTGCGGCCCTGCGGTTCACCAGTAACAGTGCCCGCCGCGCCTACCAACACTGTAGGCGCAGGCGGCACACTGCAGAAGAGGAAGAAGGGCTC
Source organism: Philereme vetulata (assembly GCA_918857605.2). Taxonomy (NCBI): domain Eukaryota; kingdom Metazoa; phylum Arthropoda; class Insecta; order Lepidoptera; family Geometridae; genus Philereme; species Philereme vetulata. The sequence continues at coordinate 102,729 of OU975438.1, read as the reverse complement.
CACAGGGCCCTCAAAGAGGCTAAGGGGGCCCTCCAGGTGGCGATTGCCAAGGCCAAGGACGAAGCTCACGAGTCGTTCTTGGCCACCCTGGACAGGGACCCATGGGGGCGGCCGTACAAGGTGGTGCGTAACAAAATGCGCACCGCTCCCCCCATGGACTCCCTGGAGCCCGAACTCCTCCAGAGGGTAGTCGAGGGGCTGTTTCCGCCAGCCCCCTTGATCTCTCCCCCGTCGATGGTCGACCCGGTCGACCCCACGATAGAATCGGAGGCCGAGCTCGACGTTCAACCGATAGGTGACGACGAGTTCGAGCGAGTGACAGACCGACTCCGGGGCTGCAAAAAAGCCCCGGGCCCGGACGGCGTTCCCGGTCGCGTCCTCGCAGTCGCCCTGGAACACCTTGGGGACCGACTCAGGCACGTCATGGATGACTGCCTGAGAGAGGGAAGGTTCCCGAGGGTGTGGAAGGAGGGGCGACTATGCCTCCTCCGTAAAGAGGGTCGGCCGCCGGATTGCCCTTCCGCCTATCGCCCCATAGTGCTGCTGGATGAGGCCGGAAAAGCGTTTGAACGCATCCTGGCCTCCCGGATCCTGCAGCACCTGGAGACCGCCGGCCCGAACGTCTCTGACAGACAATTTGGGTTCCGGGAAGGGCGGTCCACGCTCGACGCGCTGAAGTCACTGAGGGACTTCTGTGAGCACGCGTCGAGCAGGGGGGAGGGTGTCATCGCGGTGTCACTAGACATCGCAAACGCATTTGGCACCCTCCCCTATGGGGTGATCAGTGAGGCACTTCGATACCATGAAGTGCCTCACTACCTGAGGCGGAATGTTGAGCACTACCTAACCGAGAGGGTAGTGCTCTGGGAAAAGAAGGACGGGCAACGGGGGGAGAGAGAGATGGCCTGCGGCGTGCCCCAGGGTTCCGTGCTCGGTCCACTTCTATGGAACCTGGGGTACGACTGGGCAATCCGGGGGGAGCTGCTTCCGCGCACACTCGTCGTCTGCTACGCGGACGACACAATGGTGGCTGTGCGCGGGAGCGACAAGCGCGAGACCTCCCGGAGGGCGGAAGTGGCGGCCGAGCTGGCGATTGAACGGATCGCCAGGCTCGGCCTAAAGGTGAGCCTCCCGAAGACTGAGGCTATAGTTTTCGGGGGGCGCGGGTGGAATCTGCCCGCAAGTGCGGCGCTCACCCTGGAGGGTGGAGCGGTCCAAATAAAGCCCCACATTAAATATCTGGGGCTAATATTGGACCGCAAGTGGGATTTCGGGGAGCATTTCTCGAGACTAGCTCCCCGAATCGTGGGCGCCGCATCGGCGCTGGGCAGACTTCTGCCCAATGTAGGAGGGCCGGGTTCCTTGTGCCGGCGGCTATATGCCGGCGTGACAAGGAGCATGGCCCTCTATGGGGCCCCAATATGGGCGGACAAGCTGTCTGCCCGAAATAGGGCCCTGCTGCGGAGGCCACAACGGGTCGTGGCCCTCAGGATGGTAAGGGCCTATATGACGGTGGCCCACGCGGCGGCCTGCCTTCTCGCGTGCACCCCCCCGTGGGAGCTAGACGCAGAGGTGCACGCAGAGACCTACCAACGTAGGTCCAGGGTCCGGACAACAGGCGAACGCCCGGACCCCGAGGAGATGGCAGCCTCCCGTCGCGCGACGGAGCGCCGACTGCGGGACCGATGGAAGGCCCAACTGGAGGTCGCCCCTTATGGTGTCCGTACCATAGAGGCGATCCTCCCAACGGCCGACCTTTGGCTCAAGAGGGCAGTCGGCGCGACGTCGTACCGGCTCGTGCAGGTACTGACCGGGCATGGGTGCTTCGGTCACTACCTGCACAAAATAGGAAGAGAGCCGGCCCCGCTGTGCCATGAGTGCGGAAGTCCCGACGACACCGCTCAGCACACCCTTGAGGTGTGCAGTCGTTGGGACGCGGAGCGTGGCCTCATGGCACGCACCATTCAGCGGGTGGACCTCTCGCTCCAAAGCATTGTTGAAGCAATGCTGAGCAACGAGAGGTCCTGGGAGGCGGTGGTCTCCTTCTGCGAAACAGTCATTTCGCAAAAGGAGACCGCGGAGCGGGAGCGCGAGGAAGATCCTCTCGCGCATCCTCTCCGGCGCAGACGGCTTGGGTTGAGAAGGCGGCGGTTTGCCGCAAGACTCAACCCATAGTGGCTGCAGGTGGAGGATGGGAGTCCTCTGCCTGCGGTGATTAGCCACTGAGCGGTCTGGGAGAGGGCCAAGCGTGCTCGACCATCTCCCCTTCGGCGCGGGAAGCCCCGGCAACGGCTGGGGCGCCACCGGTGGACATCGTGGACTATGCCTTCGCGGGTTCCACGGTGTCCAACAAAACCGGCGAGAGGGCACGTCCGGGTGGTTTTTAGTGGGTAGCACTCCCTACCCCTCCTCATTCTGAGGAGGGAGAGGCGATGTGTAGTCCCACATAACCCTCCGACACTCCCATGTTCGGAGGGTATGCGTAACGCATTTTCCACCTGGTCAACAAAAAAAAAAAAAAAAAAAAAAAAAAAAAAAGGTTAGGTTAGGTTAGGTTAGGTTAGGTTAGGTTAGGTTAGGTTAGGTTAGGTTAGGTTAGGTTAGGTTAGGTTAGGTTAGGTTAGGTTAGGTTAGGTTAGGTTCCGCGGACCTGCTGGGTAGTCCCAGTGGGTGGGGAGGTGTACCCCAACGCGGCGCGTCCCCGGGTGGCGGATAGGGGAACGGCTCCCAGAAATGGGAGTTACCGGTTTACCGGCGCGGACCAAACACTGGGGGTGGGGAGGGGGGGGGGGGGAAATGAGAAGGGCTTCTCCAATCCTTCTTTTGTTCTGCCAAAAGAGGATTGGATGAAGCCAGGAGGTCGATGAGACGGACCTGCGGGTCGGTGATGGAGTTGGGATGGGCTGGTGGAGCCGTCTCTGAGGGCAGAGGCGCCGTCCAGCTTGGTTCCCGTGAATCGGCTGTGTGGGTCAGTTTACTTGCGGGACTCCGAATGGACTGGTGCCTGGCTTGTTGTACAAGCCAAATGAGGGAGTAGAGGAGTCGGGCCTTGGTGTGCACTCACCCTGCCGCCGGGCAGGCAGTGGGAGTTTTCTTCCCTGCCACCGCTCCAAAATCGTAATCCCGTAACATGGCCGCGGTCATGTTTTGTGGTCTGAGCGGGACCGATAGGCTTTGGCTTGGTCGCCCGGGCCGCGAGGAAGACAACCTCTATAAAAAATTACCCGAAGGTAAGCGGCGGCGCGGCGTGAGGCCTGGAAGGCTGGACGGAGTTCCAGTCGCTACTGCGTCCCCCGCCAGGGAATTGTCGCTCCCCTGAGCGGGTTACGCCAGACTTCCCCGGTTACAGTGGGCACTGTCCGGGGCGACCCACCCTTCCCACTTACTCGTGGGACCAATTATGGAAAAAACTAAACAAATCTCTAGGTTAAGGAAGAAGATAGGGAGTGATGAAGAGGAGGCTGAATGCGCGTCTGCGCTCAGCGACGCCAGTAGGGCGAGTGTAGAAGTAGCGAAGGAGGCGCGTGTGGTTATAACCCGCTGCGCAGAGATGGATAGCAGCGATCAAGATATGCTCGTTGCTTCGTCGGCAATGGTGAACCTGTCGGACACGGACTCTGATGCGAGTTTCCAGACCGTGACCTCAGGGGAGCTGCCCAAAAGTGGAGACCGCTTGTGGAGAAAGCGTCACAGAGATGATGCGAGCTCGGGCTTGGACGAGGATGAGGAGTCGATGCCCGCATCACCGGCTAGGAGAGGACGTGGACGTCCCCCTTCTACTGGTAAATACGTAGGCCTGGCTAAAGCTAAGGCACAACTCAACGCGGCGAAAGCTGAGGAACTTCGGCTGCAGGCTGAAATGGAGATGGCGGACGATCTAAGACGGAAAAGAGAGGCGATAGCTGCCACCTTCCGCAAATCTCCGGAATTAGTGACACGTTCGTCAAGTAATGAAGGTCAAGAGCAACCAGACCTAGCAAGGCTGGTGCTAGATTCAGTCGATACGATTGAAAAGGTTGCCAAAAACTCTGGTAACCTCAAAGGGACGTACGTTAGAGCGCTGAAAGATGCTGTAGAGACTATTAAAGTTTCCTTTCAGGAGCTGCGCTCACGCACAATGTCGGAGGAGGTTACCCGATTGGAAACAGCCAACAAACGACTCGCAAGTGAGCTGGCCGAACTGCGAAAAGAGTTAGCCCAGATGCGGCAGCTCACGCAACAGCGTGAACAGGTGCCAGGTCCGACGGCAACTCAGCCCCATACAATAGAAGAGATAGTGCGCGTCGTCATGGTCCAATGTGGGACTATGATGAACGCAAGACTGGACGGTCTGGAGGAGCGGTTGCTCCCAGAGAAGCGCCTGCGGCCACCATTAGCTGCAGATAAAAAGAAGACCCTGGTGCCGATGGCCCCCGCAATCACGGCTGCTGCCCCTCGCTCGGTGGGCCGCTCGCAGGCCGAAATTACGGATGTTGCTCCTGTAGCTGGTACCAAAGAGACAGCCAAAAAGTCTCAGAAAGCTGTAGCTCAAGAGACTCGAGTAAAGACTCGAGCAATGGGTAAACCCAAACCGGCAGTGAAAGAGTCGCGGTTGTTGCCTCCGCAGCCCCAGTCCATGGATGAGGGGTGGAAGGTAGTGGCTCGGAAGGGCACAAACAAAAAGAAAGCCGCCAAGAAGGCGACAAACGCTCAGATGCCCTCACAGAAGGTGACAAGTGCTCGGGTGCAAACAGAAAAGAAGCCAGCCAAGCTCCGCTCCCCTCGATCAGCAGCGGTTATGCTGACGATAAAGCTGGATGCTGCAGAGAAAGGTGTCACCTACGACAAAGTGCTTGCTGAGGCCAAGCAGCATATCAGCCTTAAAGACCTTGGTATATCCACAGGTATAAAGTTCCGCACTGCGGCTACGGGTGCTCGCCTCCTTCAGGTGCCCGGTGCCTCCAGTGCCGAGAAAGCCGATGCTCTGGCCAAAAAGCTAGAGGAGTCTCTTGGAGAAGAAGTAGTCCGGGTCACCAGGCCTGAGAAATGCGTTGAAATGCGCATAACGGGTCTGGATGACTCGGTTACTAAGGAAGAAGTGATAGCGACTGTTGCTGATGTGGGTGGCTGTACAAAAGAGGCTATCAGATCGGGAGAAATCCTTCGTCCTCCTGGTCGACAAGGAGGCGGCTCGATCTGGCTGCGATGTCCAATTGTTGCAGCAAAGAAAGTGACGGAGAAGAGAATCTTAGTGGGCTGGGTCTCAGTTCAAGCTAAAATTCTAGAGCAGAGACCACTTCGGTGCTTTCGGTGCCTAGAACCCGGTCATATAGGTGTAAAGTGCACCGCTGACGTTGACCGGAGCAGTTTCTGCTTCTGCTGCGGTAAGCCAGGACACAAGGCAGCCCAGTGCTCTGCTGATCCGCACTGCCCTGTGTGTGAGGCGGCAAACAAAGCGGCAAATCACCGTATCGGTGGTAAAGCTTGTTTGGCCAGGCCCGCCGAAAAGGGTAAAAAGAGGGAAAAGTCGACTAGTGAAGGTCCCAGGACCCCCTCGCAGCTGACTCAGCGTCCGGCAACGCAAACAGAGGATCTTATGGACACCAATAATTAGTATGGCGACCAAATTTCTGCAGGCGAACATCAACCACTCTGCCAGAGCTCAGGATCTTTTGCTCCAGAGCATGGCAGAGTGGTTGATCCAAATAACCGTGGTCGCTGAGCCCTACTTTGTTCCCCCCCGGGATAACTGGGTGGGGGACCATGGGGACTATGTGGCCATCATCAGAGCTGCTGGTACCCCACCTTTTGGAAAGACAGTAAAGGGTCAGGGTTGCGTTTTGGCTGTCTTTAATGGCATTGCCATCATTGGGGTATATTTCTCGCCAAACAGGAATCTCGCTGATTTCGAGCATTTACTTGTGGAAGTGGGGGTTCTCATTGGGCAAGCACATCCTACCCCTGTGGTCGTCGCTGGTGATCTCAATGCCAAATCAACGGCCTGGGGATCACCACGGACGGACGCGCGAGGGGAGGCGCTGGAGGAGTGGGCGGTCTCCATGGGTTTAGAGGTACTAAATAGGGGAACGATAAGCACGTGTGTGCGACAACAGGGTGAGTCAATCGTGGATGTTACGTTCGCGAGTTCTGCCCTCGCACACCGAGTTCAGGGCTGGCAAGTAAGAGAGGACGCAGAGACATTGGCCGATCATCGGTATATCCAATTCGAGGTCTCTAGGGTCCCTTTAACATCTGGAAGAGTAAGCAGGGCCCCTATAGAAAAAAGTGTGCGCTGGTCACTGAGGAAGCTGGATACGAAAGTCGCGAAAGAGGCGGCTATTGTGGAGGCCTGGATTGCGGATGGGTCTGATCCCATGGTAGAGAATGTTGATGCTGCATCAGAGCAACTTGTAAGTGCCCTAAGCAGAGTATGTGACGCAGCCATGCCGAGGGCAAAGGCAGTGCCACCGCGACGGCAGGTGTATTGGTGGAATGCGGAACTCAACCAGATGCGAAAAGCAAGCGTTGCAGCTCGCCGCCAATACCACAGATGCAGGCGAAGACGCATTAGGAACGAGGACCTGGAACGGGAACTGTATGCTCAATACAGATCTGCATGCGCGAGACTGCAAACAGCAATTCTGAAGGCCAAAGAGGCAGCGTGGGAAGATTGGTTGGAGACCCTCAACCTTGACCCATGGGGACGTCCTTATAAGGTGGTGTCAGGTAAACTTCGCCCTTGGGCCCCACCATTGTCGAAAACTCTGGAACCTCAGTTTTTGGAGCGCGTTGTGACGTCCCTCTTTCCGGAAAGGGGAGAGTGGCAACCACCTCCCATGGCACCACCGGATAGAACGGGGGACCCTCAGGAGGAGATAGTTCCACAAGTCACGGAGGTAGAGCTTGGGATTGCGGTGTTAAAACTTCGAAAGAAGAAAACCGCACCAGGTCCCGACGGGATACCCGGGCGTGCTGTGGCAATAGCAATGGGACAGATGGGAGAAGGAGTGAGAGCGCTATTCACCGAGTGCCTAGTTCAGGGTAGATTCCCACGTGTTTGGAAGTCGGGCAAACTCGTTCTGCTTCGAAAGAGTGGTCGCCCAGAAGACTCACCGTCGGCGTACCGACCTATCGTGCTGCTGGACGAGATGAGCAAACTCTTCGAGCGAGTGCTTGCTGCCCGTCTCGTCAAACACTTGGGGAGTGTAGGGCCAGATCTGCATAATCGACAGTACGGCTTCCGCTGTGGGCGTTCGACCATCGATGCCATTGCTCAGGTGCGAGACCTGGCTGTGAATGCGGTTGCGGAGGGCGATGTCGTGTTGGCAATGTCGCTGGATATTGCGAATGCTTTTAACACCTTGCCCTGGGAGACAATCAAGGAGGCACTAAGGTATCATGGCGTACCTCGATACATAAGAAGAGTGATAGCGGACTACTTTGTTGACCGGGCCATCATATACCCGACTGAAAACGGGTGGTCCAGGAGAGTCATGTCGTGCGGTGTCCCACAGGGGTCGGTCCTTGGACCACTCCTGTGGAACATCGGGTACGATTGGGTAATCCGTGGTGAAAACCTTCGAGGGGTCAACATTACGTGCTACGCCGACGACACCCTTGTCACGGCTCGTGGTGGCACCCACAGGGAAGCAGCGGTCATTGCGACAGCGGGCGTCGCCCAGGTGGTACGGAGAATCCGGGCCCTAGGATTGGAGGTGGCTCTTAACAAGTCTGAGGCACTATTCTTTCACGGCCCTCGAAATACACCCCCACAGGGGATGACTATTGTAGTTGGCGGTACATCGATTGCTGTCGAGCCCACAATTCGATACTTAGGTATCGTTCTGGACGGTCAGTGGCGGTTTACGGAGCATTTTCGGCGACTAGCACCAAAGCTCATATCTTTTGCTGGAGTGCTTGGAAAACTGCTTCCAAATTTAAGTGGTCCAAGCGTAGCATGTCGCCGGTTGTACATAGGCGTAGTCCGCTCTAAGGCCCTCTATGGAGCGCCTATATGGGCGGACGCTCTGAGCACCCAAAATAAGGCCTTGCTGCGGCGTCCGCAGCGGGCCATTGCACTTAGGGCGGCTCGAGCATATTGCACGGTATCGTTTGAGGCAGCATGTCTGCTAGCAAACAGCCCACCTTGGGATCTTGAAGCAGGGGTACAAGCGGAAGTGTACCGCAGAAGTGCAGCAGTACGAGCTGAAGGAGGTTGGCCTCTTCCGGAGGAAATCGAAAAGTGGAGAGAGGAAGCACAAGATGAGCTCCTCGAGAAATGGTCTGACAGGCTGGAGAACCCGAGCGCTAGCAGGGAATTGGTTGCTGCTTTTCGACCCGTGCTTACGGCATGGGTCAAACGCAAGTTCGGCGCGCTGACGTTCCGCCTGACGCAGCTCTTAACAGGGCATGGTTGCTTCAGCAGATATTTGTGTCGGGTGGCCCGTCGGGAGCCATCAGCGGAGTGCCACCATTGCGGTCAGAGGGATGAGGATACGGCCCATCATACTCGTGCCGTGTGTCTTTCGTGGGTGGTGCCCCGAGCGGCCCTCACAACAGTAGTTGGTTCTGACCTGTCACTACCAGTGCTTATCAGCGCCATGGTCAGCAGTGAACAGGCATGGGATGCGGTTGTTGCATTCGCGGAGACAGTCATGTCCGAGAAGGAAAAGGCGGAAAGGGACCGAGAAGACAATGTCCTGTCGCTTCCGATTCGCCGCAGGAGAACTGGCCGCAGGCGGTTGGCCTTTGCCCAACAAATGCCGCCATAAAGGGATTTTCGGGCATGGATCGGGGGGTCTGTGTCCGAATTTGAAAGTCCCGAGCTGTAAGGCACCCCGTATGTGTTCCGGTGTGCCTTGAGCGAAGAGTAGGAGAGAAACTCCGAGAGTAGAGCCTGCATCAGGCACCCGCACTGTGTGAGAGGGTTATGAATGCGCGTTCAGCGATCTCACGGCCCTCTCATCAAAATGCGGTGAGAAGGAACACCCAGGTGGTTTTAGTGGGTATGGCGCCTTTAGCTGAGTCCGACATATCCTTTCCGCCCCCCGGCGGGAAGGAATCCATAAAGGATTTCCCCTGGTAAAAAAATAAAAAGGTTAGGTTAGGTTAGGTTAGGTTAGGTTAGGTTAGGTTAGGTTAGGTTAGGTTAGGTTAGGTTAGGTTAGGTTAGGTTAGGTTAGGTTAGGTTAGGTTAGGTTAGGTTAGGTTAGGTTAGGTTAGGTTAGGTTAGGTTAGGTTAGGTTAGGTTAGGTTAGGTTAGGTTAGGTTAGGTTAGGTTAGGTTAGGTTAGGTTAGGTTAGGTTAGGTTAGGTTAGGTTAGGTTAGGTTAGGTTAGGTTAGGTTAGGTTAGGTTAGGTTAGGTTAGGTTAGGTTAGGTTAGGTTAGGTTAGGTTAGGTTAGGTTAGGTTAGGTTAGGTTAGGTTAGGTTAGGTTAGGTTAGGTTAGGTTAGGTTAGGTTAGGTTAGGTTAGGTTAGGTTAGGTTAGGTTAGGTTAGGTTAGGTTAGGTTAGGTTAGGTTAGGTTAGGTTAGGTTAGGTTAGGTTAGGTTAGGTTAGGTTAGGTTAGGTTAGGTTAGGTTAGGTTAGGTTAGGTTAGGTTAGGTTAGGTTAGGTTAGGTTAGGTTAGGTTAGGTTAGGTTAGGTTAGGTTAGGTTAGGTTAGGTTAGGTTAGGTTAGGTTAGGTTAGGTTAGGTTAGGTTAGGTTAGGTTTTTTTTTTTTTTTTTTTTTTTTTTTTCCTGTCCGGACGCAGAGGTCCGGCCCGCGAGCTATCCTACTCTGCCCTCCGATTTCATTTTCGGAGTCCTTATTTACTTTCATGCTTGTCTTATCTTTTATAATATCTTTCATTCCTCATACTGATTCTTTCTATTGTTCTTCTTTCTTTCATGCTGTTTATTGGTGGGATGCCAATATTGACCTATTCTCTTATATCTATTTGTTTGTTTATTCTTATTTTTAATGTATCAAGGATGGAATGGGTGGGGTTCACATCTTTCTTTAACATTTAATTTTATAACAACAATTTCTGACTATCTATACACAGTTCTTATTTCTTAACTATTTACTTATTTACAATATTTCTTATTTATAACTTATTTTTATACGATCACAGCAGTACAGATAGAGACTTAATTTTTATATTTCAGGGTTACAACACGAGACTTAACTTAATTACTTCCTATTATTACATTTAATTGGTACAATTTACACAGGTTAGGGTTTCTAATTTGCGAAAAATACAAGGAGGTTTACACAGAACTTAAATCTTTACTTCTTACTTACTTTTTATATATTTTGTACTGTTTACATTTTTTAATCTTATCCTAGTTTGCTACTGCACTGTGCTACTTATATTTACTTATACTTATCTCATTATATGCTGTTTTAATATATATATATCAATATATATATTCAACATATCTTCTTTAACTATTTATTTCTAACAATTACCTGTTTTGCTACCTGAATGCAGTAGTTGATAAAAACATCTCTCATGACGTTATCTGTCATAAATAATTTTACATTTCCTGCCTTTATTTCGCCATCCAACAACAACTCAGCCTCATATCTCTTTAATCCAAAAACAGGGCACTCAAAGAGGACATGTTGAACTGTCTCATTGACATCGGGCTCACAGATGCACGATGGGTTCTCCTTACACTTGAACCGGTTCAGGTATTCTGAGAACCCACCGTGCCCCGTCATCACCTGCGTAACAATGTTAGTCGGCTGCAGTTTTCGCACTATTTTGTATGCTTTTGCCGCATCAGGGAGGAACATTTTCGTGACAGATGCCGTCTGTCCCGACTTATACCTCCGGTTCCATTTATCAATCGACTCCAAACGGATGTGTCTCTTGATAAATGAAACCGGGCATTCCTCGTAATCCGGTTTCTTTTTTGACTTTAAAGCCGCTTCCTTTGCCAGGCAGTCTGCACGTTCGTTTCCTTCAAGACCAGCATGGGCTTTGATCCAGAATAAGGATATCTCCTTTCTCTGGAGTCTGCCGGTCATGAGGTTGTTGCGTGCCTCCATGGCCAAGGGATGGGCGGCGTATTGGCTTGTGACGGTTTCTAACGCCGACCTAGAGTCGCTATATATACCAAAGGTATCCTCTGAGCGTTTTAAGATCTCTGCCGTGGCTCTGCATATGGCCAGCAGTTCCGCCTGATACACCGTGCAATACGGGGCCAGCTTCAACTTGAGGGTTTTGGTTTCGGCTACATTGTTCCAGAGGGACAATGCAGCTCCAACTTTGCCCTCAATTTTGCTTCCATCCGTATATATTCTTACCGCTTGGTTATTGTGGATTTCCACATCATGTTGGTGCATCAAGCTCACGAACTTCAGGCACATATGTTTTGCCGGATGGGGAGATCTCTCGTATGGAGCCATTTTTTCTATCTCCCTATCTCCGATCACGGACTGAGGTACCCCCCTCTTGGCCCGATACAGGGCGGCTGCCTCTTGTATCCTGAGGTCAAGTGGTAGCATCCCAGCCAGTACCAGTGCTGAGTTTAGGGAGACAGTGCGGTACGCTTTGCACAACTTCTGGGCGAAACCTCTCTGGACTGCGTTTAGGTGTTTTTGCAGACCCAGTTTTTCGGTTGCCGGCGCCCAGACGCTGGATGCATACATTATTATTGGCTCCACGACGGCTCTATAAATTGTCCGGATTACCTCCGGGTGCAAACCCCAACTGATCCTCGCAGCTCTCGACAACTGTTTATATATATTCAATGCCTTCCTACAAACATATGTTGCGTGGCTGTTGAAGGTCAGTTTGTGGTCGAGGATGAGTCCAAGGATCTTGATCTCTTTTGACATGCCAATGTCGATCCCACCCATGCTCAGCAGTGGTGCGTCGTATTTCAGTTTTCGGGTTATGACCATTGCATTGGTTTTATGAGCCGCGAATTTCAACTTATTTTTGACGCCCCACTCCCGAACATAGGCAAGAGCGGCATTGGCCTGTCTTTGTACATCTAATGCTGTGTCACCGTCAAAAACCAATACTACGTCATCAGCGAATGCTTGGTTGTAGTTGCCACGACCTTGCAAACCCCTCAACAGTGGATCCAATAGGAGATTCCATAAGATTGGACCGCCTATCGATCCTTGTACACAACCTTTGTTTGTGCCTTTTGCATATTCTTGACCAGCATATCTCACTCTTACCCTTCTGTCCCGAAGGTAGCTATCCAGTATCCTTCTGATATTTATAGGACATTTTTCTTCTGCCAGTCTTGCTCGTATTGCGGGCCACCATGCGTTGTCGAAGGCTCCCTCTATGTCCAGCGATACTACAATAATAAGTTTTTTCAGTTGTAGTTTTCCTTGTATGTATTGCATGAGATCATAGAGGGAGTCCTCAGTGCTTTTCCGGGGCATAAATCCGTACTGGCGAGTACTTATTCTAGGTACCATGTGCCATTTTACACGTCCTATGATCATTTTTTCCAGGATCTTCCCCATAACTGGCAAGAGCCCTATCGGTCTATACGACTTTGGGCTAGTGTAGTTGTCCTTTCCCGGCTTTTTTAAGACTACTACTGTGGCCTCTTTCCAGACAGTGGGGAAGTGCTGGAATGCCAAGCATTTGTTTGCCATGGCAAGGTATAACTCTGGATCCTGTGAGATAGCGTGGTCGCAAATATCTGCTGTCAGGCCATCGATACCCGGGGCCTTTTTAGGATTAAATGTTTTCACCACGGATTTCAGCTCTTCCTTTGTAAACGCTGGATCATGCTGCTCATCATAGTCACAGTCGTTTGCGTGATCTGCTGTTGCTCTTATCCGTCGGTGCTCTTCATTGTCCTGACTTTCCGAGTCCTCGGGGTAAAATGTCTCTGCCAACAATTCTGCCGACTCCTTCGGGGTCAGGGTTTCGCCATCTTTTTTAAGAGGTAGATCCTCGTGTCTCATTGTTGTCCTTCTTATGACTCTCATTATTCCCTCCCACAGGCTTTCTTTGTCCTGTTTTCCGCAAAACTCCTTCCAACTTTCAATCTGGGCTTTCTTGGCTTCGTTTTCGTATGCTTCTTTTGCTTGCAGGTACTCATCGACGACCTTCATTTTCCGGATCGGCGCTGCGCATCGGATTCGGCGTCTCCTGGTGGTAGCTTCCTTCTTCAGTTTGGCGAGTTTTTCCGACCACCATGGTAAGGTAGGTTGGTTTCTTGTTTTCTTTCTAGGTATACTGTTATTACTAGCTTCTATTATTATTTTCGTGTATGTTTCTATTATTTGCTCTAGTTGTATTTTGTTCTCTAATTTTTCTATTTTGCTTTTACTCATTTTATTTTCTTCTAACAAACCGGCCAGTTTCTTATGAAACTGGTTCCAGTTTGCTTTTTTGCTGTTAAAAATTCTAGTTGTTCGCATTGTCTCCATACCTTTAGCTTTTAATAGTCTAATTTTAAAAGTGATCGCATTGTGGTCGGAGCTCGTCAATCCTTCTTCCACTCTCCAGTCTTCCACCAGGTTCAACATTTCCGTCGAGCAGGCCGTGATGTCTACGCAGCTGGAGTAGACTTTTTCCCCTCTTATAGTGTAGAATGTTGGGGTATTCCCTTCGTTGAGTACCTGCAAGCCCATCTCTTCTATGGTTCCGCTCACATCTTCCCCTCTCTGGTTTACAGTCGAGCTTCCCCACCAGATGTTTTTTGCGTTTGCATCGCCGCCCATTATGAGGTATCCCGTGCTCATGTGGTCTTTAATGCTTTTTAACTGCTCCAGGTAAGGCTCTATGGTTTGCGGATCTGGTTCAAAGTAGAAGGAAATCAGTGTGATCTCCCAGGCAGTGGTCTTTACTTTTACTACTACGATGTTATTAGTAGTAAAGTCCGGGTATTGTATGACTTCAATGTCATTGTCAAATACTGCTATTGCCGCTTTGACAACTCCACCATCTTGGTTTGTGCTCTGGAAGATCCTGACTCCTCCATAGTCCTTCATTTTTCCTATCGCTCCAATGTAGGGTTCCTGGAGCAGCGCGAAGGCCATCTTCTTTTTGTTGGCCTCAAGCATAATCTCTTGGGTTGCCAGTTCCTTTCTCTGCAAGTTTGCTTGGGCTACGCAGTATGGCCTTCCTCTAGCTGGAGGGGATTCTGCACCTGGGGCGCCCTTAGCAATAGGCTACGGTTGCCCGCGCCAGTGACTCCCATTTCCTCCGAATCGGACATTCTTGGCTGAAAGCATTGTGGTCGGTCCGGTCAAGCTTTGCGTGCATGCAGTTGCAACACGATGGGGCCGCACCCGCAAGCCAGTCTGCACACTGTGCCCTCATGTGCGGTCCGCTGCAGTGGCTGCACTTTTCTGTGGTTCCTTTACAAAAGCGCCTGCCGTGTCCATATCCTAGGCACACTGAGCACTGGACAAGTGGTGACTGGTCCGCCACTCTCACTCTTTGGAGATCGATTTGCACAGATCCCAGGTCGACCAGCCTTTGCCATATCTTGGGCGACACCCTCAGTACCACGTGACTCATGTGTGGGTTCCTTGTACGCTTCCTGTATAGGATCTCCAGTTTATGCTGATGCTCGTCTAGGTCTTTCATGACGTTTTTGTTTTGGTTCCGTAGTGCACCAAGGATGTCCTCGTCCTTGTTGTAGGAGAAAACATCCCTAAGGATCACCAGAGGGTCCTTGTTTTTAACCTCCTGGACGTTTAGATGGTCCTCTGCATCTTTCAACCTTTCTTTGATCAGCTCTCTTTCTCTCTCTGTTCTACAGCCCACTATCACTTTCCTGTCTTTGGCCTTCCGGATCTTTTCTACTGCAATACCCCCTTCTTTTGCGTTTATTGTCTTCCTTATTCTGTCCAAAACGTCCTCTCCTGTTTCTGTCTCGACTTTGGACGAGACTATTACGGAGTGTAGAGCGGTCTGTTCCTGGGGCAGCCTCCTGGATGCCGCTGCGACACTCGCGTATGTCTGTTTTTCTTGGAATTCAGTGTGCTTTTCAATAGTTTCCTTTAGCTTATCCATTTTTTGGTTACTTTCTTGTATAAGTCTGGTATGGTCCTCCATAATTCGAACCCAGTTACTTTCATACCCTGGCTTATCCTTTTCTGGTGCTATATCATCCTCCGGTTCTTTATTTTGTTTGTTCGCTTGTCCCTTTATATTGTCCACCTCTTTTACCAGCTGGTAGAGCCTGTCTATTGCCAGAGTAACCTCTATTTTTATTTCGGTTTTTAAATTCCTGGCATTCCCTATGCTAGTTTTAGCTCTAACAACGCAGGCTTTTGCCTCCGTCAGCCGGTCAGCGTGTTTCAGTCTCTCTTTTGGTGGGCTTTTTGTTCTTTCCGCGGATACGCGTTGGGACCCTGTTTTTGTCTCTTGTGAGAGCGTAGGCTTTGGTTTCGGTTTTGTGGTCTCCGGGGCCTTAGGTGGTTTTTCCACTTTCCCGGTTTCCCACTCCCCTATACTACGCCTCACCTTTGATGTTTGGGATGGCTCTGATGCCAACACCTCTACTTGAGATGGTCCTGCCATCTCGGTCCCAATTGGAGAACTTGGACTTTGTGGTTTCATGTCGCCGGTCTTTTTTACGGGGGTGCGGAAGCCAAACATTCCGGATGTCAATTCAAACTCTGACAGACAGAGGGTGCGTCAATTAAATAATTAATATAAGAATCTAGATAATAGTGAAAGGTTTGTAAAAGTTATATATATATTGTATTATCTATGTGCTAAAACTTATACTAATTCTGTCTTTTTCTGTTTCAGGTAGTCGTCGTGGCAACTTCAACGAGAAAACGTTGTCTTACAGGTACGTAAATTGTCAATTACAGATATGCTCTATGTAGAGTATCAAACTCTACATAGGTATGTCAATGTCAGTGTGCGCGCTATGCGTTGATTTATTGAAGAAACAAGAACAAATTAATAATTAAAATAAAATAAAATAAACGAAAGTTTTCTAGGACTCTACCTAGTGTCTTCCTTTATGTCCACGTTGATAGTCCTGTATATATTAAACCTAACAAAGAAAATTCCGTCGAAATCGGGCAACGGGTTCCAGAGATATGAAACTTTAAAGTTTTCCAAGATGGCGGAACAAGATGGCGCCTATCATGAAAAATACCCGTATCTTGGTCAATTTTGGGGCTAGAGCTTCGGGATTTCGACGGTCGTGCTTGGCTCGACTCCGTCTAGCCTCTTACACAAAAGGTAGAGCAAAAAATTTGTTGCTCTACCTAGAGCCCCAACTAATATCAAGTCAGGGAGGGGGCAGTAAAGGTACCAACAGTGGAAGCCCCGTCCCAATCGGACCACTCTAGCGAGAGTTATGCCCGTTCAAAACAATCCAAGATGGCGTCGCAAATGGCCGCTCCAGAACTAACTCCGGCAATAATTATCCGAAGTGGGCCGTGTTTGGGCTTGTTTTGAAGGGCACAACTCACACAAGGGCTTGGTTAGGGCCACGTGTTGATAAGTCCCCCCCCTGATTTTATAATTACAAAAAACACAATAATTTAACCTAAAAATAGCCTAACTAATTGAATATCAGCCTAAAATTTTCGAAATTTTGCACAAGCCTCTAAATAATTATTAAAAAAATTTACCCTATTTTAATTTTAATTTTAACTTTAAAATTAGGGGTACCTCGTGTACCCCTGGAATATTCAAAAAATTTTTACTCTAAAACTAGCTGATCGACCTACGTCAAAATTTTTATATAATGTTGGGGGCCCAAAGATCTATGTAAAATAAATTTAAAATATATACGTCACAGATCTTTTCGACGAGATAAAAATTTCTAAAATTTACAAAAATTTAAAACAGTTATAACTTTGTCAAAAATTGACCTAGACAAAAATAAAAAATTCCTCCCTGATCTCCACAGCGGCGTCCTAGTGCTTCCGTTGTCAGCTTTTTCCTGGCTGCCCTGGATCGCTGACCTCGTGGCCACGTGGTTTTGGCTTTTCTGCTTTTATCTCCGCGCTCCTGCGCAGGAAAAATCGGGAAAAGCAGAAAAACCGTAAAGCTCCTGGAGGCCTTCTAGAAGGCACTTTAAAAAGTATGTGTCACCGCTGCAGATCTTGAGAAAAATGCACTTTTAACTTTAAAATTTTTTTAAATTTCACTTTTTTTGTGATAACGTCGCGGAAAAAACACTTAGCGACACCGCGTTTTCACAGCCGTGTGCGCCTTGCGATTTCTCAATTTTTGACGTATCACACGATAGTAAAAACCACTGTTTTCAATTTCTGGTGAATTTTTTCGCTAGAGGTTTGCCTGTAAGTGGGCGCTCCGGAGTGCGGTTGGAGCCAGACTGGTTAGGTTAGGTTAGGTTAGGTTAGGTTAGGTTAGGTTAGGTTAGGTTAGGTTAGGTTAGGTTAGGTTAGGTTAGGTTAGGTTAGGTTAGGTTCCGCGGACCTGCTGGGGTGTCCCAGTGGGTGGGGAGGTGTACCCCAACGCGGCGCGTCCCCGGGTGGCGGATAGGGGAACGGCTCCCATAAATGAGAGTTACCGGTTTACCGGCGCGGACCAAACACTGTGGAGGTTCCCGAACTGTTTTGTGCGGCGTCGTCCTGCCCAGTCTCCCGCGAGTCGGCTGTATGGGTCAGCTTCCTTGCGGGATTCTGGGTGGGTCGGCGCTTCACTGGCGGATTGGGGACCTCGGGGAGGGAAAGGGGAGGCTTCTCCGCGTGTCTCTATGAAGGTAGCATAGAGCACAGTGGATGAAGCCTGGCGGAGGAAAGGAGTTTCCTACTCCGCCGGGAAGGTGGGGCGGCCTGTTTATGCCGCCCACGTGATGGATCCGTCGGGATCAGTGGAGGGCCATATCCCAATATATGGTTTCGGCGCCTGCCGAGGGGAGTATCGCGTGTGTAAATCCGGACCTGCGCTGCTGCATTTTTATGCTCAGTGCTGCTTCGGGTTTACATGCGGGGTATGGTCGGGGGGAACCCGGCCGATAGGGCGCCAAAGGGGACCTCACCCCTTAAAAAAGGAAAACAAAATAAATGAAAATGGCATCTTCAAAAAAACAAATACCTCAGGTGGGTACCAGTGTCTCCGACGCTGAAGAATCCCACGGTGCTACGGCACTCAGCCCCATCGTATCTGAGGGGGGCAAGAAATGCCAAGACGTTAGGGGGTCTTCCCGCGCTCCGTCGCGGGGGATGATTGTTCCGAAAGCGGTTGGCGAGGGGTCTTCCCCTTCGACAACCGCTGTCGGAGCGGGCTTCTTCAAGAAGCCGGCCACTAGGTCGTCTAGTGTGGCCAGTGTAGGAGGTGAGGAGTCGGACTGCTCCAGCATGTCCGTCTGCTCGATGGCGTCGACGGCATCAGACGTGTCCCGCACCGCGCGGAAGCGAGGAAGAAAGGCGGAGGATGGCGCCTCGGACCTTCCAGGGGCCAAGCGCGCCGCTTTGTTAAAGAAGGGGAACTCGAACGAGGACGATGTATTCGACCCGTCCGTTTCTCCTTCGAAGACAAGGACGAAGGGTAAGCTGCCGAAGGCGGATGACCTCGAAAGGGAGATGGAGGCGCGGCCAACTGAGGAGTTGCGTGCCGTGATTAAAGCCAACCTCGAGACTGTCGAGAAAATCGCCGACAAGTCCAAGAACATGCGGGGTGACTTTATTCACGGCCTGCGGATGTCCGCGAGGAAAGCGCAGGCGGCCTCATCGGTAGTCGTCCAGCGGGCGACTGCTGATGAGAACGTCAAGCGCCTGGAGCGAGAGAATGCGGAGCTGCGTGCTCAGATCGCTGACCTATCTGCAAAGGTAGAGAAGCTGACTGAGTGCGTCAGCCAGCAGCAGGCAGGTAGGCAGGCGAGCGCTGGGAGCACAGCCGAAGCGGCGGTGTCACCACCTGTCGCCAGCGGGAAGGAATGGGAGGGGAGGTTCATGGAGCGCATAGGCGCTCTCATGGACCGGAAGTTGGCTGAGGCTCTTAAGCCGAAGCCAACACCACCCCAAAGAGGTGCGGCTCCCACAGTACCGCCAGGCCAGGCAGGGAAAGCGAAGGGGAAGCGCCAACAGCCGCCAACACCAGCGGTGAGCCCACCAGCGGTGCGGCCGCAGCCCACCGCGAACCAAGCGCCGTCGGCTCCAACGACACCCTGGGTTACGGTGGTCAGGGGTGGAAAAGGGAAGAGGAAGAAGGCTCCCAAGGCAACGGGTGAGTTGCCACCGGTAGTGAGTTGCCCCAAAGCTAGCTCCAAGGCGGCGCCCAATGCCGGCCCCAAGGCCGTGCCTAAGCCCGCCCTCAAGGCGACGCCAATGCGGCTGCCTACTACTGCGGCGATCACTGTGACGGTTCCGGAGGGTTCCGACGTCACATACGCTGCGGTAATGGCGGCCGCAAAGGCACGTATTAGGCTGGCGGACGTCGGGGTGGACACGGTTCGCCCCAAGCGAGCGTTGACGGGGGGATTGATTTTGGAGGTGTCGGGCCCGGAATGCGCGCCGAAAGCTGACGCGTTGGCAGCTCGCATGCGCGAAGCCCTCGCGGATCTGGGTGTGCGCATTTCGCGCCCGATGAAGATGGCTGAATTGAGGCTCAAAGACCTCGATGAAGCCGTCACACCTCGGGAGGTAGCGGAGGCGGTCGCCAAGGCCGGGGACTGCTCGGCTGATGACGTCAAAGTGGGCGAAGTCCATCGCTCGCCCACTGCCCTGGGCACGGTGTGGGTGCGTTGCCCACTAGCGGTAGTGCGCAAGCTTGCCGCGGCAAAGCGCGTCATCATCGGGTGGGTCTCGGCTCGGGTGGACTACCTGACCTCAAGGCCGCTGCAGTGCTTCCGGTGTCTGGAGTACGGGCACGTACGCAGCATGTGTCAGAGCACATTGGACCGCACCAACCTGTGCTACGCGTGCGGTGAACCCGATCATCGGGCGAGCCAATGCACGCGTCCGCGCAGGTGTCCACTGTGCTCTGACAAGGGCTGCAAGGCGGACCACAGGATGGGGAGTAAGCAGTGCACCCCTCCTAAGGGTAAGAGGAAGGGCAAAAAGCCCTCTCCTCCAGCCCCGACACCGGGAAGCGGAACGGCCTCAACAGTGGCGGCCATTCCAGCGGGCCATGGCCCGCCCCAGGAGGCCATGGAGGCCTCGTAATGGATCAAACCATTCGAGTCCTCCAGGGCAATTTGAACCACTGCCGAGGTGCGCAGGATCTTTTCTTGCAAACCCTCGCGCAGTGGTCAATTGCCCTTGCCGTAATAGCGGAGCCCTACAGCGTCCCAGACCATCCACGATGGTTCGGGGACGATGTGGGCTCCGTAGCTATTTACTGGGGTGGTGGCGAAGGTGACCTCGCTTGTGCCCTCATTGAAAGGGGACAGGGCTTCGTGGCCACTGAGTGGGGTCGAATAGCCGTTGTAGGCTGCTACATCTCCCCCAACCGTAATCTCGCTGATTACGAGGCGTTCCTGGACGAGGTGGGACACTGCATCCGCAGATGCCTGCCCCGTCCCGTGCTTGTCTTGGGCGACTTCAACGCTCACTCTCGTGCGTGGGGGAGTCCCCAAGATGACCGCAGGGGGGAGACCATAGTTGAATGGGCGGCGGGTCATGACCTCCGACTCTTGAATCGGGGGTCCGTAAGCACATGTGTGCGGTGGCAGGGGGAGTCGATCGTGGATTTATCATGGGCGACTCCTTCTGCCACACACATGGTGTCGGGATGGAGAGTTGCCGAAGAGATGGTCACGCTTTCCGACCATCGCCACATCGTTTTCGATGTGGCTCTTCGCCCTCCCGGCCGTGCGGCCCGCCGCAGTAGCAGCAGCCCGCCGCGACGGTGGGCCCTCAAGCGGCTTAATCGAGATTTTCTCGAAGCTGCAGCCATTGTCGCGGCCTGGCCAGAAAGCCATGTTGGAGAGGATCTGCCCGATCCTGAGAGGGAGGCGGCCTGGTTCCGGGCAACGATGACGTCGATCTGTGACTTATCGATGCCCCGAGCCAGGCCAACCAAGCGTAGGTCGGTGTACTGGTGGTCAGAGGAGATAGCGCGGCTGCGGGAGACATGCCTGCGCTCCAGACGCCTGTACACCAGAGCTAGAAGAAGGCGGCGAGCTCCTGCCGAAGTAAGGGATAGAGCCTACGAGGTATACCGAGGCGCTACGACAGCGCTCCAGGCGGCCATCGCGAACGCGAAGGCTCAGTCCTGGAGTGAACTCCTCGAGGGACTGGATAGAGATCCATGGGGGCGCCCGTACAAGATGGTACTAGGTAAGCTGCGCCCATGGGTCCCTCCTTTGACTGAAACTCTGGACCCTGAGCTGGTGGGGAGTGTGGTTGACACACTGTTTCCCAGGGTCCAGGACAGTCCCTCTCCCCCCGGGCTATCGTCGGAACCGACCATCTGGTCCGATGATCTGGGGGTGACCGACGAGGAGTTGGTCCGCGCTGTGAAGCGCCTCAGGGCTCGCAATACAGCACCAGGCCCTGACGGAATACCTGGTCGGGCTTGGGTGCTGGCTCTATCCGCCGGCCTGGGGAACAGGCTGCGGCAGCTGTTCGACAGCTGTTTACGCCGCGGAGTGTTCCCCAAGGGCTGGAAGGAGGCTAAGTTGGTCCTCTTGAAGAAGGACGGCAGGTCCGCAGACTCACCCTCTACGTATCGTCCCATTTGCCTGCTGGACGAGGCCGGCAAGTTGTTCGAAAGAATAATTGCCGCTCGTCTATGCACACACCTGTGGCGGGTAGGCCCCGACTTGTCGGATGACCAGTTTGGTTTCCGGCGTGCTCGTTCGACAGTGGACGCGATTTTTCGTGTCCGTACGCTGTCGAACCAGGCGGTGTCCCGGGGCGGGAAGGCGTTGGCGGTGTCCTTGGACATCGTAAACGCATTCAACTCCCTGCCCTGGAGGGCGATCAGGGAGGCACTCGTGTTTCACGGAGTGCCGCCCTACCTGCAGAGCATAGTCGGAGCCTACTTGCAGCACAGATGTGTGCAGTACGTGGGCAGGGACGGTACCTTGCACGAAAGGGAGGTCAGTTGCGGGGTTCCACAGGGTTCTGTACTGGGCCCGCTTCTGTGGAACCTCGCATACGACGCGGTCTTGCGTGTCGATCTCCCCGAAGGCGTACACGTCGTCTGCTACGCGGACGACACTCTTGTGTTAGCCAACGGGGACTCCTTCGACGGGACCAAGGAGCTCGCCGAGCTTGGGGTGGCTTGTGTCGTGGACAAGGTCCACGAGCTGGGTCTGAGGACAGCGCCGCACAAGACCGAGGCGCTGTGGTTCCACAAGTTCCCTAGGGGAAGGGAACCACCCAGCTTGTCGGTTCGCGTGGGTGACGTTGACATCCAGGTGGGGCGGTACCTGAAGTACCTGGGCCTCACCCTGGATAGTCGCTGGGGTTTCGAGGAGCACTTCAGCCGCTCCGTCCCCCGGATCCAGAAGGTGGTGGGTGCTCTGCACAGACTGCTGCCTAATCTCGGGGGACCTAGGGAGGGAGTTCGCCGCCTCTACGCCGGAGTCGTGCGGTCGATGGCACTCTACGGAGCGCCCGTCTGGTGGGAGCGACTGGCGCTCCGACGCAGCAGGACTATGTTTTATAGCCTGCAGCGTATTGTCGCCATCCGGATCGCACGAGGATATCGGACGATATCCTTCGAGGTGGCAACTCTCCTGGCGCGGTTCCCGCCCTTCGACATCTTGGCGGAGATGGACGCGCGTGTGTACGTGCGCCTCCGCCATGATGACGGGAGCGGAGTCGCGCCTGCTGAAGTGCGGGTGCAAGAGCGCCGACGTGCGCTCGGGATGTGGCGCGAGCGGCTCGAGGAGCCGTGGAACATGCGCCAACGCGCCGTCGGCGCGATTGTGCCGAGCTTCGAAACTTGGCTGGGGAGGGAAACGGGTAACGTCACCTATAGACTTACTCAGGTACTCACCGGGCACGGGTGCTTCGGTGAGTACCTGAATAGGATCGGACGCGAACCGACACCGCAGTGCCACCACTGTGGGAGGGATCGGGACTCCGCCCAGCACACGCTTGAGGAATGCTCGGCGTGGTGCGAGGACCGGCGGACCCTGATCGCCAGGATCGGGCAGGACCTCTCTCTACCAGGCGTAGTAGAGACTATGCTGGTAGATGAGACGGCGTGGAAGGCAGTGGCCTCTTTCTGTGAGACCGTTATGGTTCGGAAAGAGGCCGCCGAGCGAGATCGCGAGAGGGCTGATCCCGCTCGGAGAAGGAGGCGACGGCGAGGCGGCAGTGGGCGCCCCGCTGCGCCTGCCCCATAAGGGGCTTTGCGTGGTATCCCCTGCCAAACAGGGGACCTTTCGGGTTCGTGGGTGGTCGGAGTGCGGGCTTCGACTGTCCGTTAAACGGGCCCCGGGAGGGCGGCGGCACATTGTGGCAATGTGCCGCTGTGAACACCGTGGTGTTCGGGGGTGGCTAGATAGCCTCCCCCTGGATGTGCGAAGGCACAGCGCGAGGGGGGCACCGGTGCGTTCCTTTTGGAGATCCCGGAGCCCTCCGACATGCGTCGAGGATGGCCACCGGGGGGATTTTAGTGAGTCCACGAGTCCGTGAACCTCACATAACCCTACTGTACCCTCCATGCAGTAGGGTCTCTGGTTGCAGATTTTGCCCCTCGTCAACAAAAAAAAAAAAAAAAAAAAAGGTTAGGTTAGGTTAGGTTAGGTTAGGTTAGGTTAGGTTAGGTTAGGTTAGGTTAGGTTAGGTTAGGTTAGGTTAGGTTAGGTTAGGTTAGGTTAGGTTAGGTTAGGTTAGGTTAGGTTAGGTTAGGTTAGGTTAGGTTAGGTTAGGTTAGGTTAGGTTAGGTTCGCGTCATCATCGGGTGGGTCTCGGCTCGGGTGGACTACCTGACCTCAAGGCCGCTGCAGTGCTTCCGGTGTCTGGAGTACGGGCACGTACGCAGCATGTGTCAGAGCACATTGGACCGCACCAACCTGTGCTACGCGTGCGGTGAACCCGATCATCGGGCGAGCCAATGCACGCGTCCGCGCAGGTGTCCACTGTGCTCTGACAAGGGCTGCAAGGCGGACCACAGGATGGGGAGCAAGCAGTGCACCCCTCCTAAGGGTAAGAGGAAGGGCAAAAAGCCCTCTCCTCCAGCCCCGACACCGGGAAGCGGAACGGCCTCAACAGTGGCGGCCATTCCAGCGGGCCATGGCCCGCCCCAGGAGGCCATGGAGGCGTCGTAATGGATCAAACCATTCGAGTCCTCCAGGGCAATTTGAACCACTGCCGAGGTGCGCAGGATCTTTTCTTGCAAACCCTCGCGCAGTGGTCAATTGCCCTTGCCGTAATAGCGGAGCCCTACAGCGTCCCAGACCATCCACGATGGTTCGGGGACGATGTGGGCTCCGTAGCTATTTACTGGGGTGGTGGCGAAGGTGACCCCCCTTGTGCCCTCATTGAAAGGGGACAGGGCTTCGTGGCCACTGAGTGGGGTCGAATAGCCGTTGTAGGCTGCTACATCTCCCCCAACCGTAATCTCGCTGAGTACGAGGCGTTCCTGGACGAGGTGGGACACTGCATCCGCAGATGCCTGCCCCGTCCCGTGCTTGTCTTGGGCGACTTCAACGCTCACTCTCGTGCGTGGGGGAGTCCCCAAGATGACCGCAGGGGGGAGACCATGGTTGAATGGGCGGCGGGTTATGACCTCCGACTCTTGAATCGGGGGTCCGTAAGCACATGTATGCGGTGGCAGGGGGAGTCGATCGTGGATTTATCATGGGCGACTCCTTCTGCCACACACATGGTGTCGGGATGGAGAGTTGCCGAAGAGATGGTCACGCTTTCCGACCATCGCCACATCGTTTTCGATGTGGCTCTTCGCCCTCCCGGCCGTGCGGCCCGCCGCAGTAGCAGCAACCCGCCGCGACGGTGGGCCCTCAAGCGGCTTAATCGAGATTTTCTCGAAGCTGCAGCCATTGTCGCGGCCTGGCCAGAAGGCCATGTTGGAGAGGATCTGCCCGATCCTGAGAGGGAGGCGGCCTGGTTCCGGGCAACGATGACGTCGATCTGTGACTTATCGATGCCCCGAGCCAGGCCAACCAAGCGTAGGTCGGTGTACTGGTGGTCAGAGGAGATAGCGCGGCTGCGGGAGACATGCCTGCGCTCCAGACGCCTGTACACCAGAGCTAGAAGAAGGCGGCGAGCTCCTGCCGAAGTAAGGGATAGAGCCTACGAGGTATACCGAGGCGCTACGACAGCGCTCCAGGCGGCCATCGCGAACGCGAAGGCTCAGTCCTGGAGTGAACTCCTCGAGGGACTGGATAGAGATCCATGGGGGCGCCCGTACAAGATGGTACTAGGTAAGCTGCGCCCATGGGTCCCTCCTTTGACTGAAACTCTGGACCCTGAGCTGGTGGGGAGTGTGGTTGACACACTGTTTCCCAGGGTCCAGGACAGTCCCTCTCCCCCCGGGCTATCGTCGGAACCGACCATCTGGTCCGATGATCTGGGGGTGACCGACGAGGAGTTGGTCCGCGCTGTGAAGCGCCTCAGGGCTCGCAATACAGCACCAGGCCCTGACGGAATACCTGGTCGGGCTTGGGTGCTGGCTCTATCCGCCGGCCTGGGGAACAGGCTGCGGCAGCTGTTCAACAGCTGTTTACGCCGCGGAGTGTTCCCCAAGGGCTGGAAGGAGGCTAAGTTGGTCCTCTTGAAGAAGGACGGCAGGTCCGCAGACTCACCCTCTACGTATCGTCCCATTTGCCTGCTGGACGAGGCCGGCAAGTTGTTCGAAAGAATAATTGCCGCTCGTCTATGCACACACCTGTGGCGGGTAGGCCCCGACTTGTCGGATGACCAGTTTGGTTTCCGGCGTGCTCGTTCGACAGTGGACGCGATTTTTCGTGTCCGTACGCTGTCGAACCAGGCGGTGTCCCGGGGCGGGAAGGCGTTGGCGGTGTCCTTGGACATCGTAAACGCATTCAACTCCCTGCCCTGGAGGGCGATCAGGGAGGCACTCGTGTTTCACGGAGTGCCGCCCTACCTGCAGAGCATAGTCGGAGCCTACTTGCAGCACAGATGTGTGCAGTACGTGGGCAGGGACGGTACCTTGCACGAGAGGGAGGTCAGTTGCGGGGTTCCACAGGGTTCTGTACTGGGCCCGCTTCTGTGGAACCTCGCATACGACGCGGTCTTGCGTGTCGATCTCCCCGAAGGCGTACACGTCGTCTGCTACGCGGACGACACTCTTGTGTTAGCCAACGGGGACTCCTTCGACGGGACCAAGGAGCTCGCCGAGCTTGGGGTGGCTTGTGTCGTGGACAAGGTCCACGAGCTGGGTCTGAGGACAGCGCCGCACAAGACCGAGGCGCTGTGGTTCCACAAGTTCCCTAGGGGAAGGGAACCACCCAGCTTGTCGGTTCGCGTGGGTGACGTTGACATCCAGGTGGGGCGGTACCTGAAGTACCTGGGCCTCACCCTGGATAGTCGCTGGGGTTTCGAGGAGCACTTCAGCCGCTCCGTCCCCCGGATCCAGAAGGTGGTGGGTGCTCTGCACAGACTGCTGCCTAATCTCGGGGGACCTAGGGAGGGAGTTCGCCGCCTCTACGCCGGAGTCGTGCGGTCGATGGCACTCTACGGAGCGCCCGTCTGGTGGGAGCGACTGGCGCTCCGACGCAGCAGGACTATGTTTCATAGCCTGCAGCGTATTGTCGCCATCCGGATCGCACGAGGATATCGGACGATATCCTTCGAGGTGGCAACTCTCCTGGCGCGGTTCCCGCCCTTCGACATCTTGGCGGAGATGGACGCGCGTGTGTACGTGCGCCTCCGCCATGATGACGGGAGCGGAGTCGCGCCTGCTGAAGTGCGGGTGCAAGAGCGCCGACGTGCGCTCGGGATGTGGCGCGAGCGGCTCGAGGAGCCGTGGAACATGCGCCAACGCGCCGTCGGCGCGATTGTGCCGAGCTTCGAAACTTGGCTGGGGAGGGAAACGGGTAACGTCACCTATAGACTTACTCAGGTACTCACCGGGCACGGGTGCTTCGGTGAGTACCTGAATAGGATCGGACGCGAACCGACACCGCAGTGCCACCACTGTGGGAGGGATCGGGACTCCGCCCAGCACACGCTTGAGGAATGCTCGGCGTGGTGCGAGGAGCGGCGGACCCTGATCGCCAGGATCGGGCAGGACCTCTCTCTACCAGGCGTAGTAGAGACTATGCTGGTAGATGAGACGGCGTGGAAGGCAGTGGCCTCTTTCTGTGAGACCGTTATGGTTCGGAAAGAGGCCGCCGAGCGAGATCGCGAGAGGGCTGATCGCGCTCGGAGAAGGAGGCGACGGCGAGGCGGCAGTGGGCGCCCCGCTGCGCCTGCCCCATAAGGGGCTTTGCGTGGTATCCCCTGCCAAACAGGGGACCTTTCGGGTTCGTGGGTGGTCGGAGTGTGGGCTTCGACTGTCCGTTAAACGGGCCCCGGGAGGGCGGCGGCACATTGTGGCAATGTGCCGCTGTGAACACCGTGGTGTTCGGGGGTGGCTAGATAGCCTCCCCCTGGATGTGCGAAGGCACAGCGCGAGGGGGGCACCGGTGCGTTCCTTTTGGAGATCCCGGAGCCCTCCGACATGCGTCGAAGATGGCCACCGGGGGGATTTTAGTGAGTCCACGAGTCCGTGAACCTCACATAACCCTACTGTACCCTCCATGCAGTAGGGTATCTGGTTGCAGATTTTGCCCCTCGTCAACAAAAAAAAAAAAAAAAAAAAAAAGGTTAGGTTAGGTTAGGTTAGGTTAGGTTAGGTTAGGTTAGGTTAGGTTAGGTTAGGTTAGGTTAGGTTAGGTTAGGTTAGGTTAGGTTAGGTTAGGTTAGGTTAGGTTAGGTTAGGTTAGGTTAGGTTAGGTTAGGTTAGGTTAGGTTAGGTTAGGTTAGGTTAGGTTTCTGCCCGCGAGTGCGGCGCTCACCCTGGAGGGTGGAGCGGTCCAAATAAAGCCCCACATTAAATATCTGGGGCTAATATTGGACCGCAAGTGGGATTTCGGGGAGCATTTCTCAAGACTAGCTCCCCGAATCGTGGGCGCCGCATCGGCGCTGGGCAGACATCTGCCCAATGTAGGAGGGCCGGGTTCCTTGTGCCGGCGGCTATATGCCGGCGTGACAAGGAGCATGGCCCTCTATGGGGCCCCAATATGGGCGGACAAGCTGTCCGCCCGAAATAGGGCCCTGCTGCGGAGGCCACAACGGGTCGTGGCCCTCAGGATGGTGAGGGCCTATATGACGGTGGCCCATGCAGCGGCCTGCCTCCTCGCGTGCACCCCCCCGTGGGAGCTAGACGCAGAGGTGCACGCAGAGACCTACCAACGTAGGTCCAGGGTCCGGACAACAGGTGAACGCCCGGACCCCGAGGAGGTGGCAGCCTCCCGTCGCGCGACGGAGCGCCGACTGCGGGACCGATGGAAGGCCCAACTGGAGGTCGCCCCTTATGGTCTCCGTACCATAGAGGCGATCCTCCCAACGGCCGACCTTTGGCTGAAGAGGGCAGTCGGCGCGACGTCGTACCGGCTCGTGCAGGTACTGACCGGGCATGGGTGCTTCGGTCACTACCTGCACAAAATAGGAAGAGAGCCGGCCCCGCTGTGCCATGAGTGCGGAAGTCCCGACGACACCGCTCAGCACACCCTTGAGGTGTGCAGTCGTTGGGACGCGGAGCGTGGCCTCATGGCACGCACCATTCAGCGGGTGGACCTCTCGCTCCAAAGCATTGTTGAGGCAATGCTGAGCAACGAGAGGTCCTGGGAGGCGGTGGTCTCCTTCTGCGAAACAGTCATTTCGCAAAAGGAGACCGCGGAGCGGGAGCGCGAGGAAGATCCTCTCGCGCATCCTCTCCGGCGCAGACGGCTTGGGTTGAGAAGGCGGCGTTTTGCTGCCAGACTCAACCCATAGTGGCTGCAGGTGGAGGATGGGAGTCCTCTGCCTGCGGTGATTAGCCACTGAGCGGTCTGGGAGAGGGCCAAGCGTGCTCGCCCTTCTCCCCTTCGGCGCGGGTAGCCCCGGCAACGGCTGGGGTGCCACCGGTGGACATCGTGGACTATGCCTTCGCGGGTTCCACGGTGTCCAACAAAACCGGCGAGAGGGCACGTCCGGGTGGTTTTTTTAGTGGGTAGCACTCCCTACCCCTCCTCACTCTGAGGAGGGAGAGGCGATGTGTAGTCCCACATAACCCTCCGACACTCCCATGTTCGGAGGGTATGCGTAACGCATTTTCCACCTGGTCAACAAAAAAAAAAAAAAAAAAAAAAAAAAAAAAAAAAAAAAAAAAAAAAAGGTTAGGTTAGGTTAGGTTAGGTTAGGTTAGGTTAGGTTAGGTTAAGTTAGGTTAGGTTAGGTTAGGTTTTTTTTTTTTTTTTTTTTTTTTAATTTCCTGTCCGGACGCAGAGGTCCGGCCCGCGAGCTATCCTACTCTGCCCTCCGATTTTCTAGTCGGAGTCCTTATTTGCTTTCATTCTTGTCTTATCTTTTATTATATCTTTCATGCTTCATACTGATTCTTTCTATTATTCATCTGTCTTTCATGCTGTTTATTGGTGGGATGCCAATATTAACCTATTCTCTTATATCTATTCCTTTATTTATTTATTTTTTAATGTATCAAGGCTGGGATGGGTGGGGTACACACTTTTCTTAAACATGTAATTTTTAACAACAATTTCTTACGATCTATACACAGTTCTTATTTCTTATTAATTAATTTTTTACATAATCTACATAAGTAAAATTTACCTATTGTTACACATTACATTACACACTGCACTATTTGTCTAATTTTTACTTACTATATTTTCTTATATGCTGTTTATATATATTCAATAATATATATTCACCATAATGTTATTTATCTATTTATTTCTAATTAAAAACCTTAAGTGCTATTTTAATGCAGCAATTTCTTACATCAATTTCTTACGATCTATACACGGTTCTTATTTCTAAATTATAAATTCTTTACATAATCTAAATAAATGTTACAATACAAATTTACCTATTGTTACACATTACATTACACACTGCACTATTTTTCTAATATTTACTTACTATAATTACTTATATGCTGTTTATATATATTCAACAATATATATTCACCATATGTTGTTTATCTATTTATTTCTAAATATAACCTTAAGTGCTATTTTAATGCAGTAGTTTATAAATGCTTCTCTCTTTATCTTATCTAACATAAACAATTTAACGTTTTCTGCATTTATTTTATCATCTAATAATAACTGAGCTTCGTATCTCCACAACCCAAACACGGGACATTCGAACAAAATGTGCGGCACCGTCTCGCTAACATTGGGCTCACAGATGCACGATGGATTCTCCTTACACTTGAACCGGTTCAGGTATTCTGAGAACCCACCGTGCCCCGTCATCACCTGAGTCATCACGCTAGTTGCCTCGAATTCTCTTATTAATCTATGTGCTTTAACTGCATCTGGAAAAAATAATTTTGTTATAGCAGCTGTTTTGCCCGACTTATATCTCCGGTTCCATTCATCAAGCGAGGCCATACGGGTATGTCGCTTGATGAATGAGACCGGACACTGGTCATAATCGGGTTTTTTACGCAAGTTTAGGGCCGCTTGCTTTGCCAACTCATCAGCTCTTTCGTTACCCTCCAAACCCGCGTGTGCCTTAATCCAGAACAAAGAGACTTCTTTATTCTGAATTCGGCTGGTCCTCAGGTTGTTTCGGACTTCTATTGCTAAGGGGTGGAGGGAGCCTTGGTCTGTGATAGTTTCCAATGCCGATCTGGAATCGCTATAAATACCAAAGCTTGGCTCCGAGCGTTTAAGTATCTCCTGCGTGGCTCTGCATATGGCCAAGAGTTCGGCCTGATACACCGTGCAGAATGACGATAATTTAAGCTTGAGGACCTTAGTCTCGGCTTCACCATTCCAAAAGGACAGTGCTGCTCCAACTTTGCCCTCAATCTTACTGCCGTCAGTATATATTTTTACTGCTTGGTGGTTGTGACTGTCCACTTGCTGTTGGTCGATCAAGGTCTCGAACCCCAGGCGCACATGCTCTGCTGGATGCCAAGTGCTGCCGTACGGTACCAACCGCTCCACCTCCACATCTCCTAGTGCTGTCTGGGGTACTCCCCGTCTTGCCTCATACAGGGCAGCTGCCTCCTGTATTCTGAGGTCAAGTGGAAGTATCCCAGACAACACCAGTGCTGAATTCAGGGAAACGGTACGGTAGGCGCGACTCAGCTTTTGGGCGAAGCCACGCTGGACTGCATTGAGCTGCTTTTGTACGCCCAGTTTTTGGGATGACGAAGCCCATACACTAGCTGCGTACAGGATTACGGGTTCCACTGTCGCCGTGTAGATTACACGGGTAACCTCCGGGTGGAGACCCCAGCTGATTTTGGCAGCTCTGGATAGCCTTTTATAAGTGTTTAAGGCCTTCCTGCAAACGTTTGCCGTGTGACTATTAAATGTCAACTTCTCATCAATTGTGAGCCCGAGGAGTTTAATTTCATGTGACATGGTAATGTCGACCCCGCCCATGCTCAGCAGTGGTGTGTCATATTTAAGTTTTCTAGTGATAATCATAGCCTTGGTTTTGTGCGGCGCAAACTTCAGTTTATTTTTGACACCCCACCCCTGAACATAGCCGAGGGCGGCATTAGCCTGTCGTTGAACATCTTGTGCCGTATCTCCGTCGAACACCAGCACAACGTCATCGGCAAACGCCTGACAGTAATCACCGCGCTGTTCAAGTCCCCTGAGGAGTGGATCTAGGAGAAGATTCCACAGAAGCGGACCACCTATCGAACCTTGGACGCACCCCTTTTTTGTGCCCTTGCTGTATTGTTCTCCAGCATACCTCACTGTCACAGTCCTATCCTGGAGGTAGCTATCGATTGTCCTCCTGAGGTTCACCGGACATTTTTCCTCAGCCAGTCGGGTTCGAATGGCGGGCCACCATGCACTGTCGAAGGCTCCCTCTATGTCCAATGATATCATGATGGTTAGTTTCTTGTGGTCTAGTTTATTTCGAATGTGCTGTATCAGGTCATAGAGGGAGTCCTCGGTGCTTCTTTTAGGCATGAACCCGTACTGGCGAGTACTAATCCTTGGGATCAGGTGCCACTTTATACGTCCTATGAGCATCTTCTCGTAGATCTTTCCCATAACTGGTAACAGACCTATTGGCCTGTAGGACTTTGGATTGGTGTATTTGTCTTTGCCTGGTTTTCTCAAAATTATGACCGTGGCATCCTTCCAGATAGTCGGGAAGTGTTCGAGTTCCAGGCATTTATTCACCAAGGCAAGAAACGTTCCCATATCTTGTTGAATAGCATGTCTACAAATGTCGGCAGTGAGACCGTCAGCACCTGGGGCTTTTTTGGGGTTGAAGCTGTCCACCGTGAAGCGTAGTTCTTCCAGTGTAAACGGTGGGTCATGTTTTTCACCATGGACCCAGCCGTTTACCCGGTTTGCTGCTTTTCTGGTTTCTTGGTGGTCTTCATTGTCATCTCTTTCTGGGTCCTCTGGGAAGAAGGTCTCTGCCAGCATTTTTGCGGAATCTTTCGGATTTATGACCCTTCCGTCCTTCACTAACGGTATGTCTTCCTGTCTTTGGGTTATTCTTCCAATGACCCTGTTTATCCCCTCCCAGACTCCTTCCTTGTCCTGTTTCCCGCAAAAACTCTTCCAACTCTCTATCTGCGCTTTCTTTGCCTCTCTCTCATAATTTTCTCTTGCTTGCAGGTACTCATCGACGACCTTCGCTCTACGGATCGGCGCTGCGCACCTGATTCTCCGCTTCCTGGTGGTGACTTCTTTCTTCATCTTAGCGAGTTCTTCGGACCACCACGGCAAGGTAAGTTTTTCGTTTATTTTCTTTCTTGGTACTATCTGCGTGCATATTTCTGTTACTATGTTTGTGTATTTTTCTACTGTTTTTTCCAACTCTACCTTATTGTTAATTTTGCCTATTTCTGTTTTGTTTAAATTCTTATCTATTAACAATTGGGCCAGTTTCTCATGAAACTGGCTCCAATTAGCCTTTTTTGTATTATAGAGCCTAGTTGTTCTTTTTATGTTTAATCCTTTGGCCTTTTTTAACCTTATTTTAAAAGTTATGCCGTTGTGATCCGAACCTGTTAAATTGTCTTCTACCTTCCAGTCCTCCACCAGGTCCAGCATATCAGGTGAGCAGGCTGTTATGTCAACGTGACTCGCGTACGTTTTTCCGCCTCTGATAGTGTAGAATGTGGGCGTGTTTCCTTCGTTGAGTACCTGCAAGCCCATTTCTTCGAGAGTCCCCGACATATCTTCGCCCCTATTGTCGACTATTCGGCTTCCCCACCAGGTACTCTTAGCGTTCGAATCGCCTCCCATGATTATTTTCTTAGGTCCTGTTTCCTTTTCTATTTTCTGGAGCTGCTCCAAGTACGGCTCTATGGGCTGGTCTGGCTCAAAGTAGAATGATACTACGGTAATCTCCCAGGCACTGGTCCGGATTCTCACCACAACAATGTTGTTCGTGGTGAGTTTTGGGCACTGTAAGACGTCAACGTCATTATCGAAAACGGCTATTGCCGCCTTAACAGTCCCGTCTCCTTGGTTAGTGCTCTGGAAGACTCTAACTCCTCTGTAGTTCTTCATCCTTTTTGTCCCACCCACATACGGTTCCTGGAGCAGCGCCAGAATCACCTTCCTTTTGCTAGCTTCTATCATAAGTTCGCTGGTAGCTAATTCTTTTCTTTGAAGGTTGGCTTGGACCACCAAGTACGGTTTACTTTTGGGTGAGGTGCCTTTATTGGTCGACGTGTTGGTAGCTTTGTCATCCTCAGCAATACGCAACGCTGGCCCGAGCCAGTGCGTCCCACCTTCTTCTTACCGCACACTCCTGGCTGAATGCGTTGTGATCTTGCACATCAATTTTCGCGCTCTTGCAGTTGCAGCAGGACGGAGCCGCTCCTGCGATCCAATCCGCGCATTCAGCCTTCATATGAGGGCCTCCGCAATGACTGCATTTCTCTACGGTTTCCCTGCAGAAACGCTTGCCGTGCCCGTATCCCAGGCAAAGCGAACACTGTACCAACGGAGACTGATCTGCTACTTTTACTCTTTGCAGGTCGATGTGCACATCGCCTGCTTCTATCATGCGGTTCCACACCCTAGGAGATACTCTAAGTACTATGTGACACGTGTACGGGTTTCGTGTCTTTTTTCTGTACCGTACTTCTGCTCTGTCGTCCTCTTTCTCGAGTCCTCGGTATATGTTTCCGTTCTGATTTCTTAGGGCGTTTAGGACATCCTCGTCACTATTGTACTGCAGAACATCCCTAAGAATCAGAAGAGGGTCCTTATTTTTGACTTCCTCGACGTTGAGGTACGACTCCGCTTTCCTTAGTCTCTCCTTTACCTTCTGTCTCTCTTGCTCGGTTCTACAACCTACTATAATCTTTCTGTCTTTTGCTTTTCTTACTTTGTCTACTTGTATTCCTCCTCCCTTCGCGTTTACCACTTCTCTGATCTTATTTAATATATCTTCTCCTGTATCAGTCTCGTTCTTTGAGGATATCACTACTGAGTGTAGCGCGGCCTGTTCGCTGGATTGTGTTCTGGGCTGGCCGGCCGCGATACTCGCATACGTGGCTTTTTCTAGGACCTCTCTCTGCCTTTCCATAGCCTCCTTTAAAACTTCCATCTTTTGGCCATTTTCTATTAGCAATTTACTATGCTCTTCTATTTTGCGCTTCTGGTCACTTTCTTCCTTTCCCCTTACTTCTTTCCTTTGCATGACTTCAGGTTCACCTTCGATTTCCCTTTCTAGGTTTTTAGGTTTCCCTTGAACTTTATCTGCCTCTGCCTCCTTTACCAACTCATAGAACCGTTCTAATACTTGAGTGACTTCGTTTTTAATTTCTGTTCGAAGGTTTCGTGCGTTTCCCAGATGGATTTTGGCTTTAGTGAGGCAGGCCTTTGCCTCCGCTGTCCTGCTTGTATATTTCATTTTCTCAGGCTTTGGAGGACTCTCCGTTATTTCAACTGACGGCTTTTTCGTGACATGTTTACTCTCTTGAGTGCTCGGCACTGCCTTCAGCTTAGGTTTTGTGGGGGCCGGAAGAGCAGCTTTTTTCGGCGGAGTTTTGGATGGTTGTGACTCCTGGCTTCCCGTCTCCCATTCTCCTATGCTGCGCCTCACTTTCGAGGTCGTTTCTATTGCCGTATGAGAGGGTCCAGCCTGCTCAGGTTGAACGGAGGATGATGTCTTAGGGTCAGTTTCTTCGGTGACCTTCGTCTTCACGGGGGGTGTTCTTATACCAAACATTTTGTACAAATCGGAGGGCACGTCAATAAAAATTATACAATGAATTTAAATATTTAAATACACTAACTTAAAAATAATAATATAATAGTCAAAAGAAAAGTTTGTAAAAGTTGTAAATTTGTAACACTTAATGTAGTTTCCTTAATCTTACAATAAACTAATGTAATCTCCCTGTTCTCTTGTTTCAGGTAGTACTGTAAACTTAGGCCAACCAGCACAAGTGAACACTAGTAAGTAAGTATTCCAGCTGGTAAGTTGTTGCGCGAGCAAGAGTAGGCGAAATACGGCAAATAATATTAAGCTCTACCTAGAGTCGATTTCTATCATCAAGCTGAAAGGCTTGAGTCTGCTCTGTCGTTTACAGAAAACCCCGTCAAAATCGGAGCTTTGGTTCCGGAGATACGAAGCTTTACATATATTCAAGATGGCGGACAAAATGGCCGCTGTTTACAATAAATGCCGTAACTCAGTCAATTTTTGTCTCAGAGCACCGGGACTTTGGCCCTCCGCGGTATCCCTGCCGTGACCTGTCTCTTGCAGGTGTCAAAAAATTTTTAGAAATTCCACCCTTAAAAGTGGGGTAATAAGCAAGGGTAGGTCAAAACAATGACACCACAGAAAACCCCGTTCCGCTGCGACAACTGGGTCAAAAGTAACGAGAGAACTAATTATAAAATAAATTTCAAAATGGCGCCCAATATGGCCGCTCTATGTCTAACTTTGTCAATTTTTGCCCGAATCGGCTCGAGTTTGGGCTCGTTTAAAAGGTAATTTTTCTCCCAGTCAAGATACACAATCAGTAAGACGATATCTCAGCCCCTCGAATTAAAACTTACATAAAACATAAAATTTTTATAAAAACTGTCCTAAAAAATACAATAATGGTGATAGATGAACTGGATTTTTTTCTAAAATAGTAATAAAATTAATTACAATAAAATGACATTTAAATATTAATCCTAAATTGAATTTTTAAGGTACCATGAAAGAAGGTCAAAAGGTCAACACAAAATTACTTAAAAACTACTGAGTGGAAAAATCTAAAATTTTGCAAAAACCTAAAACTAAACAAGTTCATTTAATGTATAATTTAAAATCTTGGGGTCACCGCTCACTTTCTCGAGTTAATTAATTTTGAAAATTTTTAAAAACTTACAATTTTTTTAAAAGTCTATAACTTCGCAAAATCTTAACCTTTTTTAAATCTAAAGGTGCCTCCTGCTTCAGAGCGGTAGTCTTCAGGTAGTCCTGTCGTTAGCACCCGTCCAGCTGCCCGGGTCACTGACCTCGTGGCCACGTGGTTTTTGTTTTTTTGGTGTTTATTCCGTGCTCTTGCACGGAAAAAATCCAAAATAAAATCCAATGTGTAGAACTTCTAAATGCCTTCCTTTTTGCAGTGGCAAAACAATAGGTCACCGCTCAAAAAAGAGCAGCGTTTCGGTTTAAAGTTTTAAAATTTTTGAAATTTTCACTTTTATTTGAATAACTCCGCGCGCACTCCACTTATAAAAACACTGTTTTCACCGGCGTGTGCACCTTCACTTTGCGCAAATTTTGATGTGTCACACGTCACCAAGATCAACACTTTTACAATTTTTGCGAATTTTCTCGTGCGGAACTGGGTCAATTCGTGGCGCTCTCGACTGCGGTTCGAGCGCGAATGGTTAGGTTAGGTTAGGTTAGGTTAGGTTAGGTTAGGTTAGGTTAGGTTAGGTTAGGTTAGGTTAGGTTAGGTTAGGTTAGGTTAGGTTAGGTTAGGTTAGGTTAGGTTAGGTTAGGT
Organism: Philereme vetulata; assembly: GCA_918857605.2. Classification (NCBI taxonomy): domain Eukaryota; kingdom Metazoa; phylum Arthropoda; class Insecta; order Lepidoptera; family Geometridae; genus Philereme; species Philereme vetulata. The sequence goes on along the minus strand of OU975438.1, from coordinate 65,729 downwards.
TAGGTTAGGTTAGGTTAGGTTAGGTTAGGTTAGGTTAGGTTAGGTTAGGTTAGGTTAGGTTAGGTTAGGTTAGGTTTTTTTTTTTTTTTTTTTTTTTTTTTTTTTTTTTTTTTTTCCCTGTCCGGGCGCAGAGGCCCGGCCTGCGAGCTATCCTACATGATGCCTCCGACATGGGGGTTGGAGTCTTTGCTTCTAAATAATTCTACACAGGTGGGGTCTTTATTTCTTATTCTACATGGAAGTTGGATCTTTATTTTAATTATTTTCTATACATTATTTTATTGCTATTTTATACATTTTTATTATCTTATTCCTATTGTCTATACAAAATCTATATTCTTAATTAAATCATCATTACATTGTTTCTTATTATTATATTTGACATTTTTATATCTTACATGTGAAGAGTTACAATATTCTAATCCTATTTATTCTTATTTACTACTCTTTTAACTACTTTAGTACAATAATCTATAAAAATATATCTTATGTCTTTATCTTCCATTATCTTATTAATACTTCCTATGCTCACATTCCGATCCATCTCACATTCAGCTTCGAATCTCAATTTACCATATATGGGGCATTCTGTTATAATATGCAGCGCGCTCTCTTCCTGTTCTGGGTCGCAGTCGCACGACGGGCTGTCCCTGCACTTAAATCGGTGCAAGTACGAGGAGAACCCGCCGTGCCCTGTCATAAGTTGGACAATAAATTTATCAAGTGTTATTTTTTTAATTACAGGGTACGCGCTTATTGCGTTTGGGAAAAAGGTTTTTGTGGTGGATGCCGTTGCACCGTCTACGTATCGCTGGTTCCATTCTCCAAGCGACAGCAGGCGTATTTGTCGCTTGGCGAAGGATATTGGACACCTGCAGTAGTCCGGTTTGGTCTTTTTGTATAACGCCGCGTCCTTTGCCAAAACGTCCGCTCTCTCGTTTCCCTCCAACCCCGCGTGTGCCTTTATCCAGAATAATTGTATATTCTTACCCATTTTGTTAATTTTTCTAAGGTTGGCTTTCGTGTTTACCGCGAGGGGATGGAGGGAACGACAGTCTGTCACCGTTTCGAGGGCAGACCTCGAGTCACAAAAAATGCTGCAACTGAGGTTCGCGGATTTAAGTGCATATTCAGTTGCTTTGTAAAGGGCCAGCAACTCTGCCTGGTACACGGAGCAGCACTGGTCCAGCTTTAGCTTTCGGGAACTTGTCTCCGCCGCATTAATCCATACAGAAAATGCGGCGCCGACCTTTCCTTCCAGCTTGCTGCCGTCGGTGAAAATGTTCAGGCCATCGTTGTTGTAATGCTGTACCAATGCCGCCTCGTCCACGACGCAGGTGTATTCTGTCCCCATCTGCTCCGCAGGGTGTGGTGCGTCGCTGAAAGCAACTCGTCTTTCCATATCCCGGTCTCCTATTACTCGCTGGGTGTAACCTTTCTTTATCTCATAAAGCAAGGCTGCTTCCCTGACTCTGATGTCCATAGGAAGCAGCCCAGCGAGTAATAGTGCCGAGTTTAGGGAGACCGTTCTATATGACTTAACAATTTTTTGCGCGAACCCCCGTTGAACAGTATCTAACTGTTTACGGATTCCAAGCTTGGTCGTTGCAGGCGCCCACGCACAAGCCGCGTACAAAATTGTTGGCTCGACCACCGCCGTATAAATGATTTTTACGATGTCGGTTTGAAGGCCCCAGCTTGTTTTCGCAGCTCTCGACAGCTGTTTGTAGAAATTAAGGGCCTTCCGGCAGACGTTTGCTACGTGCGGATTAAAAGTTAGTTTGTCGTCGATGGTGAGACCCAGGACTTTCATCTCTTTGGACATGCCGATGTCGACCCCGCCCATGCTCAGGCGTGGAGTGTCATGCTTGAGCTTCCGTGTTATGGTCATGGCCATGGTTTTGTGCGGAGCGAATTTTAGCTTGTTTTTGACACCCCACGTCCGAACATACTCGAGAGCGGCATTGGCCTGTCCTTCTACTTCCAGCGCTGTCTCACCATCGAAAACCAACACCACGTCGTCTGCAAACGCCTGCACATAGCAGCCCCTTTTGTCGAGATCTTTTAAAAGTGGATCTATGATCAAATTCCACAAGATGGGGCCCCCAATGGAGCCTTGTACGCAACCTTTGCTCGTCTTCCTGTGGCATTCCTCCCCGGCATACCTAACCTGGACCGTTCTGTTCGTTAGGTAACTGTCCATTACCCGCCTCAAATTTAGTGGACACTTTTCCTCCGCCAGACGGACCCTAATAACCGGCCACCAAGCGCTATCAAAGGCTCCCTCTATATCCAAGGACACCAGTAAAACTATTTTCTTTTTGTCTAATTTTGTCCGGATGATTTGGATGAGGTTATAGAGGGAGTCTTCGGTGCTCCTCTGGGGCATGAACCCGTACTGGTGGGTACTCATCCGCGGTTAGGTTAGGTTAGGTTAGGTTAGGTTAGGTTAGGTTAGGTTAGGTTAGGTTAGGTTAGGTTAGGTTAGGTTAGGTTAGGTTAGGTTAGGTTAGGTTAGGTTAGGTTAGGTTAGGTTAGGTTAGGTTAGGTTAGTTTTTTTTTTTTTTTTTTTTTTTTTTTTTTTTTTTTTTTTTTTTTTTTTTTTTTCCTGTCCGGACGCAGAGGTCCGGCCCGCGAGCTATCCTACATGATGTTTCTCCAATATGGGGGTCAGAGAGTTTTTCTTATACTATGGGATGTAATATTACTACAGTAATATTACCATAATTCAAGGATTTCTTTGTATTTAGGGAGGGTGGGTTAGGTACATTTTTATTTTAGCATTTTGTTTTACATCGGGTAACAACTTCTTATTTCTATATATATTTTACACAGATTTTTAACAGAAGCTTATCTAAACATTTCTTAATTTTACTTAATTTAATATTACAATATTTTCTTAGTTTTAAATTTAGGGTGGAGGATTCGGTACACGTTTTATTTTAGCATTTTGATTTTCATAACATATTAACTTTTTATTTCTATACATATTTTTACACAGCTTTTAAATGGTGTATAACTTTACATTTTCGTTGTCATGGGGTGACAGCTTCCCACTTATTACCATATACATTTTCTATTGGAACTAATGGTGCTTATCTATACAAATACAATATTCTTAAGTTTATCTTATAGTTTACTTTCTTATAGTCTATTGGTTTACATGCTAATGGGCACTTGTCATATATTTTACATATATGATAGTGGATCCTATTTAATGCTTACTTGTTTTTATTGACTACCTTACTTACTACAAAATTACAATATTTAATAAACCTATCTCTTATATATTTATCTTCCATTATCCTGTTTATATTTTGTCTTTCGATATCTATTCCTATTTCAAATTCAACGTCAAATTTATACCTTGCATAAATGGGACAGTCCGTAATAATATGAAGAGCGCTCTCTTCCACCTGTGGATCACAGTCACACGCCGGACTCTCCTTACACTTGAAGCGATGCAAGTACGAGGAGAACCCGCCGTGTCCTGTCATGAGCTGGACAGTTCCTGGGGCCAACTTCAGGTTTCTAAGAACTGAGTACGCGCGAACAGCATCCGGAAAAAACACTTTAGTTGTTGACGCGGTTTCACCGGTTTTGTAGCGCCGGTTCCATTCGTCCAGCGACTCCAGGCGGATTTGTCGCTTGGCAAATGAAACCGGACACTTGTCGTATTGCGGCTTTGTTTTCCGGTGTAGCGCTGCGTCCTTCGCCAGTTCATCCGCTCTTTCGTTTCCTTCCAACCCTGCGTGTGCCTTAATCCAAAATAACCTCAGTATTTTGCCTTTATCGTTGATCTTTTTAATATTGGCTTTCGTCTCAACGGCTAGGGGATGGAAGGAAGTGCTGTCCACCACGGTCTCCAGGGCAGACCTGGAGTCGCAGTAAACATTGCAGAAAGGCTCTCTGGACTTTAGCGCATACTTCGTCGCTTCAGACAGGGCCAGTAGTTCCGCCTGGTATACGGTGCAGCACTGTTCCAGCAATAGTTTACGGGTACTTGTCTCCGTCGCGTCCTTCCATACGGAGAACGCGGCGCCGACTTTCCCCTCTATTTTACTGCCGTCGGTATATATATTTAGGCCCTCGTTAATGTGTTGTTCCAGTGCCGCCCCGTCCACCACGCACTTGAACTCTAGTTGCGTCTGTTCCGCAGGATGCAGCATATTCGCGTATCCAACTCTTCTCTCCATCTCTCGGTCTCCTATTAGTCGCTGGGTATGGCCTTTCTTTATTTCATAAAGCAAGGCTGCTTCCCGGGCTCTTATGTCCAGTGGAAGCAGCCCAGCGAGCAATAGTGCCGAGTTTAAAGAGACGGTTCTGTACGCTTTTACCGTCTTTTGTGCAAAGCCCCGCTGCACTGCGTTAAACTGTTTCTGAACTCCCAGTTTATTAGTGGCCGTCGCCCACGCACTCGCCGCGTAAAGGATGGTTGGCTCAACCACTGCAGTATATATGGTCCTTACTATCTCAGGCTGCAATCCCCAATTTACCTTGGCAGCTCTCGACAGTTGTTTGTAGAAGTTGAGCGCTTTGCGGCAGACGTTCGCCACATGCGGATTAAAAGTCAGTTTGTCATCGATGGTTAGGCCCAAAATTTTTATTTCTTTAGACATCAGAATGCCAACACCTCCCATTTCCAGATGTGGGATGTCGTACTTAAGCTTACGTGTTATAACCATGGCCATAGTTTTTTGTGGCGCAAATTTCAGCTTATTTTTGACACCCCACATCCGCACGTATTCAAGAGCGGCATTGGCATCCTGCTGTACTTCCTGTGCTGTTTTTCCATCGAAGACTAAGACCACATCATCTGCAAACGCCTGCGCATAGTCTCCCCTTCTGTCGAGTCCTTTCAAGAGCGGGTCCAGCAGAAGATTCCATAGCAACGGGCCTCCTATGGAGCCTTGGACGCATCCCTTGCTGGTTTCTTTACATAATTCTTTGCCAGCATACCTGACTCTCACCCTCCTGTCTCTCAGATAACTACCGATTACTCTTCTGAGGTTTATTGGACACTTTTCCTCTGCCAAACGGACCATTATGGCGGGCCACCAGGCGCTGTCAAAGGCTCCCTCTATATCCAAGGACACGAGTATAACCAGTTTTTTCTGATCCAGTTTTGTCCGGATGTTTTGTATGAGGGTATAGAGGGAGTCTTCGGTGCTCCTCTGGGGCATAAATCCGTATTGACGAGTACTTATCCTCGGTAGCAGATGGTATTTGAGTCGGGCAACCAGCATCTTTTCAAAGATTTTTCCCAGCACAGGTAGTAGGCCTATCGGCCTATATGACTTTGGGACGGTGTATGTAGATTTACCTGGCTTCCGCAGCACGACCACTGTTGCCTCCTTCCACAGATTGGGGAAATATTGTTTGGCGAGACTTTGGTTTAAAAGTCCCAGGAACACCCCGGGGCTAGTTTTTATGGCGCAGGTACAGATATCCGATGTGAATCCGTCGGAACCGGGAGCCTTCTTAGGGTTGAAGGACCTTAACGTCACGTCGAGCTCAGTCTGTGTGAACGGTGGGTCACAGAGTTCATTTTGTTCCTCATCGTTCACTGTTTCTGCTAACTCTCGCGTTTGGCGGTGCTCCTCGCTATCAGTCTCCGTCAGGTCCTCTGGATAGAATGTTTCCGCCAGCAGCCTAACGGAGCCGACAGCATCAAGGACTTTACCCGCCTTCTCTAGTGGCAGGTCCTCTTCCCTACTCCTAGTTCTTCCGATGACCCTATAAATTCCTTCCCAGACGCTTTCCCGGTCCTGTTTCCCACAGAACTCCTTCCAGCTCTCAACCTGGGCCTTCTTGGTCTCTAATTCATATTCTTTTTTCTTTTTCAGGTACTCCTGAACGACCTTCTCCCTCCGGATCGGCGCAGCCCATCGGATTCTGCGTCTCCTGGCGGTGACTTCGCGCTTCATTTCAGCAAGTTTTTCGGACCACCACGGCATGGTAAGTACTTCTTTATTCTTCTTTCCGGGTATTGATTGAGTGCATGCCTTTGTGATAGCTTTTGTATAGTTTTCTATGGCTATCTCTATTTCATGTGTAGTTTGCATGTTTTCAATCTCTTCTATTGTTAATTTATACTTTACTTCCAATTGGGTCAGTTTCTCACGAAACTGACTCCAATTTGCCTTCCTTGTATTGTATTTTCTGGTTGTTCTTTCTATTGTCGTGCCTTTTGATTTTTTAAGTAGTATGTTGAAAGTTATGCCGTTGTGGTCCGAACTCGTGAGGTTTTCTACCACAGTCCAGTCTACCACCAGGTCCAGCATGTCCGCCGTGCAGGCCGTGACATCCACGTGACTGAAAAACCGCTTTCCTCCCCGAATGGTGTCGAAGGTCGGAGTTTGCCCTATATTAAGAATTTGAAGACCCAGGTCATCAAGAGCTCCCCCCATGTCATCGCCTCGGCTATCTATTTCCGTGCTGCCCCACCATGTGCTCTTAGCGTTGGCGTCCCCTCCCATAACCAGCCTTTTGAGTCCCAAACTCTGAGCAATCGCAGTTAGCTGGTCCAAGTAGGGTCCTATGGGTTGGTTCGGTTCCAGGTAATAGGACACCAGCGTGATCTTCCAGGCACTGGTTTGGATTCCTACCACTGTGATGTTGTTTGTGGTGAGTTTTGGATACTGGATTATGTCCAATTCAGCGTTAAAGACGACTATAGCCGCTTTCACAGTTCCTTCTCCTTGATCAGTGCTCTGGAAGACCCTTACACCCCGGCGGCTCTTTACCCTTTTCTCTGCACCAACGTACGGCTCCTGCAAGAGTGCAACCGCGATTCCACGCTTTTCCGACTCAATGAGTAACTCGTCAGTGGCCAGTCTGCTTCTTTGCAGGTTTGCCTGTACAATTTTTAGCGGACAGACTGTGACCACGCCCTTAGCAATACGCCACAGTGGATCTCGCAAGTGCTTCCCACTTGCGCCTCACCGGGCAATCATTGCTAAAGGCGTTGTGGTCCGCCCTCTCCACTCCAGCTTTAGTGCAATTTATGCAGCTTGGAGATGCGTGTGCGAGCCAGTCCGCGCAATCTGTTCTTAGGTGCAGTCCTCCACAGTGACTGCACTTTTCAGCGCTCTCCCTACAGAAGCGTCTGCCGTGTCCATACGCCAGGCAGAGGGAGCACTGGATCAACGGAGATTGGTCCTCCACTCGCACCCTCTGCAGATCTATGTGCGCGGTTTCCGCCTGCAACATCCGCTTCCATATTGTAGGAGACACCTTCGCGACCACATGGCTGGTGAGAGAGTTCCTAGTTTTCTTCCTGTACTTTATTTCGAACCTATTTTCCTTTTCTTCGAGACCAGAAAAGACGCTGCCGTTCTGTTTTCGTACGGCACGGAGGATGTCTTCGTCGGAATTGTAATTCAGGACGTTTTTGAATATAAGTAGAGGGTCCTTGTTTTTGACCTCTTCGACGTTCAGCTGATTTCCTGCTTTTCTGAGTCTCTCTTTTACCTTGGATCTCTCCTCTTCAGTCTGGCACCCCACAATAATTTTTCTGTCCTTAGCCTTCTTTATTCTGTCCACCCTAATTCCCTCTTCCTTCGCATTTATCACTTTTCTTATTTTATTTAAAACTTCCTCTCCTGTTTCAGTCTCATCTCTTGACGAGACCACCACGGAGTGCATCACCGTCTGCTCCGGGAGATGTCTCCAAGAACGGCCAGCCGCTACACTCGCGTACGTAGTCCCCTCAAGAGACTTCACCTCTTGCTGCTTTTCTATCGTTTCCCTTAGTTTTTCCATTTTAATACTATTTTCATTCATTAGCTCCATGTGCTCTGACATCTTTTTTATCAGTTCTTCTTCTTTCCCTTTCCTTGCTTCAGGTTTTTCCATTCCTTCGTCTCCGGTCGAAGACGGTGTAGGCTCAGGATCTACTAGACCCTTTTCTTTCTCAGCCTCTCTGACCAGATTATATAGACGCTCGACGGCTTGGGTTACTCCTACTTTGATATCCGTCCTCAAATTTTTGGAGTTTCCCAAGTGTAGTTTGGCTTTTGTAAGGCAGGCGCGGGCTTCTGCCACCCTGCTTACATACTTTTCCTTAACAGGGCTAACTATAATCTCTATTGAAGGCTTGGAGGCCAGTTCTCCAGTCTCTTGGCTACCCGAAGCATCCGAAGATAGCCTTCGGGTTTTAGGCTTTGAAGGGGCCGCCACTGGCTTCTTCACCTTTTTCAGAGAGGTTTTAGTCCTTGCCTCGATCTCGCCAATACTGCGTCTGACCACAAAGGTTTTTTCTTGAATTTCCGACGAGAGACTCGTCCCCTCCGTCGATTCCGTATCCTTTTGAGAAGGATTCGATGCCTCAGATTTCGGGGGCGAGTCCCCCACCGGCGCCACGCCCTTCTTGGTCGGAGGGGTTCTGATCCCAAGCATAGCTTTGCCGGTGTAAGATAGCCGCTATTACTAGTACGACGTGTAAAGAGCGTCTGTACTAGTAGAGTCTTTAATCAAAAGTCTTATAATCTATGTCAATATACAATTTTCTCGATAGCGAGTTGTCCTAATTACCTAACCTACAATAGTATAAAAGAACAAAACAACAGAAATAAAATAAATTTATCAATGTCAAAATAAAAATATTAAAATAAAATTGACAATTAAAAATATCAAATTATTAGGTGCTCTATGTAGAGTGTTGAGCTCTACATAGGCGTGTCAGCGATTTGACGTGCGTATTCAACGTTAAAAACAAAAGACAAGATACAAACAGGGTAAATAAAAATAAAAACAAAATAAAATAAATCGACTCTACGTAGAGTCTACCTCTACGTACAGGCAGGTAGTCCTGCTACCGGTCAGTTTGTCCGAAGAAACCCCGTCAAAATCGGACAGCGGATTCCCGAGATATGGAGCTTTTAGTTTTTTCAAGATGGCGGACAAAATGGCCGCCAAAACTTGTAATCAAAATATCTCGGTCCGTATAAGTCCTAGAACTTCGGGGTTTCTTCAGGCGTATGTACCTCGTCCCCGTCTAGGTTCAAGCACAGAATGTAGAGTCAAAAAATTTTGACTCTACCTAGAGCCCCAGGTCAAATCAAGTCAGAGAGGGTTCAGTGACGGTAACAGCAGTGTAAACCCCGTCCCAATCAGACCACTCCAGCGAGAGTTATGCCCGTTCAAAACAATCCAAAATGGCGTCCAATATGGCCGTTCAAGGACTAACTTTGGCGGTTTTTGTCCGAACTGGACCGTGTTTGGGCTTGTTTTGAAGAGCACAACCCCCACAATGGCTTGGGTTAGGCCAAGTGCTGATAAGTCCCCCCCCTGATTTGATAAATTCAAAAAACACTAAAATTTAACCTAAAAATGGTCTAGCCACGCGAATATTTGCCGAAAATTCCTGAAAATTTGCACAGACCCCCCAAACAATTTTTAAAAATATATTCCTAAATTTTAAATTTTCCTAACTTTAAATTTAGGGGTACCTCGTGGTCCACCTAAATTTTCAAAAAATTTTATCTCAGAAACTAACCGATTAACCTATATCCAAATTTTTATCTATAATAAAGGGCCTTAAAATCTATATAAAACTAATTTTAAACATATACGTCATCGATCTTTTGATCGAGTTAAAATTATCTAAAAATTTACAAAAATTTAAAACTACCCTAACTTTGTGAAAAATTTACTTAGGTCAAAAAGAAAAGAGCCTCCCTGGTCTCAGCAGCGGTGTCCCAGTGGTCCAATTGTCAGCTTCCTCCTGGCTGTCCTGGATCGCCGACCTCGTGGCCACGTGGTTATTGTTTTTCTGCCTTTATCTCCGCGCTCCTGCGCGGGAAAAATCGGGAGAGGCAGAAAAACGATAGTGCTCCTGGAGGCCTTTCAGATGGCACCATAAAAAGTATATGTTACCGCTGCAGAACTTTAATAAAATCCACTTTAAACTTTAAAATTTTTGAAATTTTCACTCTTTCCGTGATAACTCCGTGAGGAATACACTTGGCGATGCAGCGTTTGCACAGCCGTATGCGCCTCGTGATTCCTCAAATTTTGGTATGTCACACGGCTTTAAAAAACACTTTTTCGAATTTTGGCGAATTTTTTCGCGTGGAGGTTTGGTTGCAAGTGGGCGCTCCGGAGTGCGGTTGGAGCCAGACTGGTTAGGTTAGGTTAGGTTAGGTTAGGTTAGGTTAGGTTAGGTTAGGTTAGGTTAGGTAAGGTTAGGTTAGGTTAGGTTAGGTTAGGTTAGGTTAGGTTAGGTTAGGTTAGGTTAGGTTAGGTTAGGTTAGGTTAGGTTAGGTTAGGTTAGGTTAGGTTAGGTTAGGTTAGGTTAGGTTAGGTTAGGTTAGGTTAGGTTAGGTTAGGTTAGGTTAGGTTAGGTTAGGTTAGGTTAGGTTAGGTTAGGTTAGGTTAGGTTAGGTTAGGTTAGGTTAGGTTAGGTTAGGTTAGGTTAGGTTAGGTTAGGTTAGGTTAGGTTAGGTTAGGTTAGGTTAGGTTAGGTTAGGTTAGGTTAGGTTAGGTTAGGTTAGGTTAGGTTAGGTTAGGTTAGGTTAGGTTAGGTTAGGTTAGGTTAGGTTAGGTTAGGTTAGGTTAGGTTAGGTTAGGTTAGGTTAGGTTAGGTTAGGTTAGGTTAGGTTAGGTTAGGTTAGGTTAGGTTAGGTTAGGTTAGGTTAGGTTAGGTTAGGTTAGGTTAGGTTAGGTTAGGTTAGGTTAGGTTAGGTTAGGTTAGGTTAGGTTAGGTTAGGTTAGGTTAGGTTAGGTTAGGTTAGGTTAGGTTAGGTTAGGTTAGGTTAGGTTAGGTTAGGTTAGGTTAGGTTAGGTTAGGTTAGGTTAGGTTAGGTTAGGTTAGGTTAGGTTAGGTTAGGTTAGGTTAGGTTAGGTTAGGTTAGGTTAGGTTAGGTTAGGTTAGGTTAGGTTAGGTTAGGTTAGGTTAGGTTAGGTTAGGTTAGGTTAGGTTAGGTTAGGTTAGGTTAGGTTAGGTTAGGTTAGGTTAGGTTAGGTTAGGTTAGGTTAGGTTAGGTTAGGTTAGGTTAGGTTAGGTTAGGTTAGGTTAGGTTAGGTTAGGTTAGGTTAGGTTAGGTTAGGTTAGGTTAGGTTAGGTTAGGTTAGGTTAGGTTAGGTTAGGTTAGGTTTTTTTTTTTTTTTTTTTTTTTTTTTTTTTTTTGTCCTACCCGTACCACCATCTATAAATGGCACTAAGTACGACGACTAAACAACTCTGACTGCTAAGCCAGAGACTTTATTAAAACTCAAAATTTCTTTATTCGCTTCCCTCATGCCATTGGGATGTACATTCTAAATTATTTCTAAGTTATTTCTAATTTCCATTTTAATGCTGACCTCCCATTTGGGGTTACACGTTTATTCTTAATTTAATCTTAAGTCTAATTCTTTACATGTTTTATTTTTCTCTCATGTGGGTTACAATATGGTGCTGCTTAATACTATTTCAACTTACTTTATGACAGTTATTTATACACCTAATACTATTTAGTTTTACAAGTGTTTATTATACAGTTGTTTCAATTTCCTATTTTAATGTACTTATCTATTTAACGTATGTGCTTATTTATGTTTATGCAATTTATATATTTATCATAATACGTATATATATTTCATAGATTATCTAGCTAACTATTTATTTCTTTGTATGACCTTTTTTACAATTTTGGTACAGAAATCTAGAAAAATTGGTCTCGCGATTTTATTTTGCATGATTTTGCTTGCATTTTTGACAGTTATATTGCAATCCAATAAGTTCTCAGCTTCATATCTCGCGTAACCGTACACAGGACATTCAAAAACTACGTGTGCGCAAGTTTCCTCCTTACTCGGCTCGCAGATGCACGATGGGTTCTCTTTACACTTGAATCGAGTTAAGTATTCCGAGAACCCACCGTGCCCCGTCAAAATTTGGGTGGTTACGCCAGTCATCTCGAACTTTCTGACTATCTTATGGGCCTTTACCGCGTCTGGGAAAAACATTTTTGTGACCGCACCTTTTTCTTCCGATTTGTATCTCCGGTTCCATACGTCAAGCGAATCCTCACGGATTTGTCGCTTGACGTATGAAATCGGACATGCATCGTATTCAGGTTTTGTTTTCCCGCGAAGCGCTGCCTCTTTAGCCAATTTGTCGGCTCTCTCATTTCCACTCATCCCTGCGTGTGCTTTGATCCAAAACAGAGAGATTTCTTTGTTTTGGAGTGCGATAGTAGCCAGATTTTTGCGGGTTTCAATCGCTAGGGGATGGGTGGAGCAAGTGTTCTCAAGTGTTTCAAGAGCCGAACGTGAGTCGCTATAGATTCCGAAGCTTGTTTCGCGGCGTTTAATAATCTCTCGTGTGGCTCTACATATGGCGTACAGTTCTGCTTGGTAGACCGTGCAGTACGATGGCAGCTTAAGTTTGAGGTTCTTTGTCTCGGCCTCACCATTCCAAAAAGATAGTGCTGCACCGACCTTCCCCTCAATCTTGCTGCCATCTGTAAATATCCGGACTGCCTGGACGTTGTGTTGTGTAACGTCTTGCTGGTCCATCAGACTTACGAACTCCACGCGCATATGCTTTGCCGGATGCGGGGTTAAATTATAAGCCACCCTAAGCTCAACCTCCATGTCTCCCAATTTCGGCTGTGGAACTCCACGCTTGGCTTCGTAAAGGGCTGCAGCTTCTTGAATCCTGAGATCCAGCGGCAGTATTCCGGCCAGTAGTAGAGCCGAGTTTAGGGAGACAGTTCGGTACGACTTGGTAAGTTTTTGGGCAAACACTCTTTGGACGGCGTTTAGTTTTTTGCGCACATTTTGTTTTTCCGCAGCTTTTGCCCATACACTGGCCGCGTACATTAAGACAGGTTCGACTGTGGCGGTGTATATCACGCGAATCACCTCCGGATGCAGGCCCCAACTAACCCTGGCGGCTCTCGACAGATGCTTATAAAAGTTAAGCGCTTTTCTACACGTTTCTGCTGTGTGTTTATTGAACGTGAGCTTGTTATCTATCGTGACCCCCAGGATTTTTATTTCTTCCGACATGCCAATGTCGACCCCCCCCATGCTCAACAGTGGTGCATCGAATTTAAGCTTGCGGGTGATGATCATCGCGCAAGTTTTATGTGGTGCGAATTTAAGCTTATTATCGATACCCCACTGCCGAACATACGCGAGGGCGGCATTTGCTTGTCTCTGCACCTCCAGCGCCGTGTCGCCGTCAAACATCAGTACTACGTCGTCCGCAAATGCCTGGACGTAATCACCCCGCCGTTCTAACCCTTTCAGGAGGGGATCTAAGAGGAGGTTCCACAATATGGGACCGCCAATGGAGCCCTGGACACAGCCTTTATTGGTACTTTTCAAGTGTTCGTGGCCGGCGTATCTAATTCTGACAGTTCTGTTTTCAAGGTAACTGTCAATTGTTCTTCTCAAGTTTACGGGGCATCCTGCCTCTGCTAGCCTCACTCTAATGGCTGGCCACCACGCGCTATCGAAGGCTCCCTCTATGTCTAATGATACCATGACTATTAGCTTCTTTTGGTCAAGTTTTGTACGGATGTGCTGCATCAGGTCATAGAGGGAGTCCTCGGTACTCTTTTGGGGCATGAAACCATATTGGCGAGTGCTCATTTTTGGGACCAGGTGCCATTTTAGCCGACCAACTACCATCTTTTCGAAGATCTTGCCCAAGACTGGTAACAGCCCTATGGGCCTGTATGACTTTGGGTTACTGTAGTCATCCTTTCCAGGCTTTCTCAGGACTACTACTGCGGCATCTTTCCATATTGCGGGAAAATATCCGTGGACGAGACATTTGTTGCACATCGAGAGGAACAGTTTCATGTCGTGGTGAATTACCTTGTCGCATATATCTGCGGTCAAACCATCGGCCCCCGGAGCCTTCTTTGGATTAAAACTTTTAACAGCGAATCTAAGTTCTTCGATGGTAAAAGGTGGGTCATGTTTCTCATCATGAGCCCAACCGTTTACCTTTTCAGCTACATCTCTGGTTCGGCTGTGGTTTAAGTTGTCATCGTTTTTTAGGTCCTCCGGGTAAAAAGTTTCCGCTAGAAGTGCTGCTGACTCCTTGCCGTCCAATACTCTTCCACCTGTCATTAAGGGCAGGTCTTCCTGCCTTTTAGTTGTTCTACCTATTACCCTATATATACCGTCCCACATGCTTTCTTTTTCTTGTTTTCCGCAGAAGCTCTTCCAACTCTCGACTTGCGCTTTTTTTGCTTCATACTCATATTCTTCTTTTACTTTCAGGTAGTCTTCGATCACCTTCTGCCTGCGGACCGGCGCTGCGCAGCGGATTCGACGCCTGAACGTGCGGACTTTTTTCTTCAGCTTGGCGAGCTCTTCCGACCACCATGGCAAGGTAATTATACTTTTAGTTTTCTTTTTAGGGATGCTGTAATTGCATGCTCCTACTATTGCTTTTGTATAGTGTTCTATTACTGATTCTAATTGTTCTTTATCTTTAATAATTTCTATTTCATTTTCCCTAATTTGGTTTGACTCAAGCAATTGGGCAAGTTTCCCATGAAACTTGTCCCAATCTGCTTTTTTACTATTATATATTCTAGTGGTTCTAGTAATATTTGTACCTTTTGCTTTTGTCAGTCTTATTTTAAATGTTAGCACATTGTGGTCGGAGCTCGTCATGCCTACTTCCACTGTCCAGTCCTCAATCAAGTCTAGCATCACCGCTGTGCAGGCCGTTATGTCGACAAAGCTGGTGTATTGTTTAGTTCCTCTGATCGTGTCGAAAGTTGGAGTGTCGCCCTCATTCAGCACTTGCAGCTCCATTTCTTCAAGGATTCCAGCCATATCTTCTCCTCTGTCATCTATTTTTAGACTTCCCCACCACGGGTTCTTTGCATTTGAGTCGCCTCCTATCAGAATTTTTGATACATCGATTTGCTTTTTAATTGTTTTTAGATGATCAAGATATGGCTGTATCGGTTCTGTTGGCTCAAAATAGAACGAGATCGCCAAGACCTCCCAGGCACTCGTCCGGAGCTTTACAACAGCGATGTTGTTTGTTGTAAATTCCGGGCATAGGATAGCGTCAATCTCTGTGTCAAAGACAGCAATTGCTGCCTTCACTACCCCATCTCCTTGACTCACGTTCTGGAAGATCCTGGCGCTCCCGTAGTTTTTCATCTTGCCTGTACCCCCGATATACGGCTCCTGGAGGAGTGCAAAGGCCATTTTTTTATTTGATGCCTCAAGCATTATTTCATTTGTGGCTAGAGCCATACGCTGTAAGTTTGCTTGTGCGACGTAGTAAGCTTTTGCATCTGCTTGGAAAGTTTTTGCGCCTGGGACAACTTTAACAATACGCTATTGTGGCCCGGGCCAGGGCCTCCCACTTCCGGCGGATGGGACATTCGCTGCTGAAAGCATTGTGGTCCGTCCTATCCAGCTTTGCGTGACTGCAGTTGGTGCATGAGGGTGGAACGTCCGCGAGCCAGTCCGCGCATTTCGACTTCATGTGGTCTCCCCCACAGTGACAGCACTTCTCCACTGTCTCTTTGCAGAATCGTCGTCCGTGACCATACCCCAAGCAAAGTGAGCATTGCACGAGTGGCGATTGATCTGCCACTCTCACCCGCTGGAGGTCTATCTGGACAAATCCCGCATCAACTAAGCGCTGCCAAACTCCGGGAGAGACCCTCATTACGATATGGTGCGTATGGGGGTTTCTCGTTGGTTTCTTGAAAGCAATTTCCATTTTCTGGTCTATATAGCCTCTGAGGACCCCTTTGTTCTGGTTTCTTAGAGCGCCAAGAACTTCCTCGTCAGTGTTATACTTGAGGACGTCTCTAAATATCAGCAACGGGTCCTTATTTTTCATCTCCTCCACGTTGAGTTCCTTGGCACTCTTCAACTTTTCCTTTACCTTTTGCCGTTCCTCATTGGTTCTACACCCAATAATTACTTTTCGATCCTTGGCTTTCCTTATCTTTTCCACTGCTATACCACTTTCCTTTGCGTTGACTACCAGTCTTATTCTTTCGAGTACTTCTTCTCCGCTTTCTTTTTCGTTAACAGCAGAGACCACGACGGAGTGTAGTGCAGTCTGTTCTTGCCTTCTAGGAAAAGCTGCTGCAACACTCGCATACGTTACCCCCTCCATGGTCTTCTGCTGTTTTTCCATTGCCTGTTTTAGGTATTCCATCCTCTCGTTACTTTCCTTTATTAACCTACTGTGCTCTTCCATCTTCCTCACCAACTCCTTCTCGACCTCGGATTTCCTCATCGGTGATGGTTGGGATGGGTAGGGCAGGTCCAATGGTTTTTCCGAGTTATCTCCAACCTCTTGTATCACACCCTGGTCTTTACCTTGTTTGGGTCCTTCCGCTTCCGCCTCTTTCACCAGCTGGTATAGCCGTTCCACCGACCTCGTGACCTCAATTTTAATCTCTGTCCTCAGGTTACGCGCGTTTCCAAGTTGTAGCTTTGCCATGTTTAGGCAAGCTTTCCCTTCAGCCGTCTTGTTCGCATATTTAGGCTTTGCTGGAACCGGCGGACTTTCACCCGCCTGTAATAGGGCAAAACGGTTGCCCGGCGGGGCCGGCCCAGCCTTCTTTGGAGTGGTCTGGGGTTTGCGTTTGGTGATTGTCTTCCCAGACTCCCAATCACCAATGTTACGCCTCACTCCTGAGGTTTGCTCCCCAGAAGGTCCTGCCGTCTCAGCATGGTCGGGGGTTTCTTGGGGGTCAGGGCTGGCCTTGTCCCCTTTCATTTTCATAGGCGTGCGGTACCCAAACATGTCTACTTTAACTTAAAACAAATGTCAATCCGGGAAAACTAGTCTAATGCACAAAAATAATAATAAAATAATCAAATATAAAAAGTTTGTAAAAGTTATAAAAGCAAATTTAAAATAAAAACTCCGTAGATGACCTATATCCTACAAAAAATTTCGTCAAAATCGGTTAATCGGTTAGCGAGATATGAGCCTTCCAGACTTTCCAAAATGGCCGACAAAATGGCCGCGTTTAAATTGAACTTACGGTATCTCTATTAAAAAAGAAGGCAGAGACGATGCCAGAAGTGAAAACCGCGCCTCAATCGGACCACTCTAGCAAAAGTTGTGAAAGATTAAAAGTTTTCAAAATGGCGGACAAAATGGCCGCCAATCTTCAATATTTCCACAACTTTGCGAGTTTAAGTCGTAGAAAGACGCGGTTTTGGGCAGAGTGTACTGCCTGACACAATCTATGCCTCTTGCAGGTTGGTTTGGGTTAGAAAAAGTAACTCTACCTAGAGTCCCAAACGTTCTTAGCAGACTCTGTGGCTGACGACCACTCCAAGACAGAAAACCGCGTTCTAATCGGATTTTCCGCTACCGAGTAATCCTCGTTTTAACTTTTTCAAAATGGCGTCCAAAATGGCCGCTCCGGAGCAACTCTGGCAATTACCGTCAGAATCAGCTCGAGTTTGGGCTCAATTAAAAGATAATTTAAATCCCTATTTGAATAACCCCCCAGCGGTACAATATTCCTACTCCCCGAATTATAATTGACAAAAAACTAAAAAATATTCAATAAAACTAATCTTAAAAATACAGTTTTGGTCCAAAAATTATGGAGAAAACTTGTTATAGCTAAGAATATTATTATCTATTTGTATAAATTTAAATGTTTACTCTAACTTATTTAGAAGGGGGACCTCGTGTTAGCCTAAATATTTTAAAATTTATAACTCAAAAACTGGTTGATCGACACCAGTCGAATTTTTTACGTAGAGTAGAAGACCTTAAGCTCTACAAAAAATGAATTGAAAAAATGGGGGTCAAAGATCTTTTCAAAGAGTTAAAAATTACGGTTAATCGGTTGGCGAGATATGAGCCTTTTAGACTTTCCAGAATGGCAAATAGGAAAACAGTCCGCGTCAAATTTGTTGTTCGCTACGCAACATGTGGGTACTACAACTAGGAAAAATGTTTATTGTAAGAATATATATGTACTCTATGTAGAGTGATGAGCTCTACGTAGGTGTGTCAGCGATGAAGCGTGCGTGTTTTATACTACCTACTATACAAAGAAAAACAAGATAACATAAGGCAACGAAATAGATGACAAAATAGATAATAAAGTTTGTAACCAAAATATCTCGGTTGATCCAGGCTCGCGTAGCAACGCCCCCGCGGTCGGCGGTTAGGCCGACTCCGCCCACCTCGTCCGGTATATGCGTCAACGGTCTCGTGTCCCGCTTTATGTCCGAAGTTACACCATTGAACCACCCAACTGCTCAGACGGCAGGGGGACAGAGGGGGGGGGGGGGTGAGTACAAGTGTAAGCAGGGAAAGCCCGCTAATTTTTTAAATGATATAAACAATATTGTTTTACTCCGATTTGGACAGGAAAATTTCAGTACTGTTTTTAATTTAATTATATTGTCGGTTGTTGACTAATAAACAACGCCAACGCCGAAATCGCAAACGGTTTCCGATCAAATGAGGGAGATATTGATGATCAAATATTTCCAAACTGGCCGCCAAAAGGCCGTCTCGGGTCTAGCTTTGGCTGTAGGTACTTGTCCAAACACTATCGTGTTTGGAGTCCTAGAAAAGGTCTTCCAAAGACCTGTCACTTAATTTTAATAGGTAACTACTTAAAATAACCACCCCCTGATTTATAAGTACGAAAAACACTGAAATTTTTGAATAAAAGCAGATAGAAAATCAAAAAATTAAAATTCTAAAAATCTAATGCAGCACAAAGTCTTAAAGCTAAAATTTCCTTATTTTCAAACATTGACAATTTTGCTATTACAATTAAAAAATCGTAACTCAAAAGCCAGCTGATCGATCTATTGTAAATTTTTAGTTGGTTTAGGCTCGCGTAGCAACGACCCTGCGAACGGTTCTGCCGGCTGGCTACACCCACTTCGTCCGGTATAAGCGTCGGCGGTCTCGTGTCCCGCTTTATGTCCGAAATTACACTATTGAATCACCCAACTGCTCAGAGGGCAGGGGGATAGGGGGATGGGGGGGGAGTGCAAGTGTTAGCGGGCAAAGCCCGCTAATTTTTTAAATGACCTGAACAAAATTGTTCTACTCCGGTTTGGACGGGAAAATTTAAGTACTGTTTTTAAATTAATAGTATAGTCGGTTGTTGTCGGCTAATAAACAACGCCAACGCCGAAGACGGTTTCCGATCAAATGAGGGAGATATTGATGATCAAATATTTCCAAGATGGCCGCCAAAAGGCCGTCTTGGGTCTAACTTTGGCTGTACTTGTCGAAACACTACCGTGTTTGGAGTCCTAGAAAAGGTCTTCTAAAGACCTGTCACTTGGTTTTAATAACTACTTAAAATAACCCCCCCCCTGATTTTATAAGTACGAAAAACACTTAAATTTTTGAAAAAATGCAGATAGAAAATCGAGAAATTAAAAATCTAAAAATCTAATACAGCCCAAAGTCTTAAAACTAAAATCTTCTTATTTTCAAATACTTACAATTTTGCTATGACAGTTATATCAGGCACCTCGTACCAACCTCAAATATTTAAAAAATCGTAACTCAAAAACCAGCTGATCGATCTATTGCAAAATTTTAACTGGTGATAGAAGATCACCAGGCCTACTAAATTTTGATTTTAAATTTATACCTAAAAGATTTAAATAAAGAGTTATGAATTTTTGAAAATTTTAAAAATTTTAAAACGTTAATATCTAATTTAAAACTTAACCTAAAAACTTTCTGAAAGTGCCTCCGTGATCCTCTTCAAGGCGCCCCGCCGTTCCAGGTGTTTGTTTATTTCCAGGTGGTCGGGATCGATGACCTCGTGGCCACGTGGTACTAGTTTTTTGCCTTTTTCTCGGCGCTCCTGCGCGAGAAAAATCAGGCAAAGGTGTCAAACGAAAGGTCTCTTGAAGCCCTTCCAGAAGAAACAAAAATATTTGTAGGTCGTCGCTGCAGAATTGAAGATATTTCAGTTCGAAGTTTGAAAAACCACAAAATTTCACTTTTCACACAATAACTTCGCGAGTTTTTCACTTTTTTCAAAGCGGTTTTTTCTATCGTGTGCGCCTCGCGATTTCTCAAATTATAATATGCCGCACGACAATAAAAATATCAAATTTCAATTTTTGCCAAATTTTTAACGAGGAGGTTGGCTTGTAAGTGGGCGCTCCAGAGTGCGGTTGACGCCGGACTGTGGTTAGGTTAGGTTAGGTTAGGTTAGGTTAGGTTAGGTTAGGTTAGGTTAGGTTAGGTTAGGTTAGGTTAGGTTAGGTTAGGTTAGGTTAGGTTAGGTTAGGTTAGGTTAGGTTAGGTTAGGTTAGGTTAGGTTAGGTTAGGTTAGGTTAGGTTAGGTTAGGTTAGGTTAGGTTAGGTTAGGTTAGGTTAGGTTAGGTTAGGTTAGGTTAGGTTAGGTTAGGTTAGGTTAGGGTAGCGAGGGCCTACTCCTCTGTGAGCTTTGCGGCGGCGTGCGCTCTGGCGGGCACCCCTCCCTGGGAGCTCGAAGCGTGGGTGCTCGCCAGAGTGTACGAGTGGGGGGCGGGGCGTAAGGCTCTCGGGGAGCACTCTGCCCCGGAAGAGCGGGAGGCCGTCCGCCGAGAGGCGAAGGACGCGATCGTCCACCACTGGACGGAGGACCTCGCCTCCGCCGCGTTTGGCCGACGAACGTTGGACGCTCTCGGGCCGGTCCTGCGAGATTGGCTCGAGAGGTCCAACGGTTACCTTTCGTTCCGGATGGTGCAGGTGTTGTCCGGGCATGGATGCTTCGGATCGTACCTGCACCGGATCGGAAGAGAGGAGACTCCGTCGTGCCATGATTGTGGTGCGACGGAGGATTCTGCACAGCACACCCTCGAGGTGTGCCCGGCGTGGTCGGAGCCACGTTGCAGCTTAGCTGCGGTAGTCGGGCCGGACCTCTCGCTTCCCAGCGTGGTCAACTCCATGCTGGGAAGCGAGGAGGCCTGGACAGCGGTCGCCTCCTTTTGTGAGTACGTGATGTCACAAAAGGAGGCGGCGGAGCGCACGCGGGAGGATGACCCTCTCGTGGCGCCGCTCCGCAGGCGAAGAAGGGGTGGGAGAAGGCACAACCGCCTTCCCCCTCTTGGTGGAGGATAGCGGGAGATAGGCGCGGGGGCGTCTACTCCCGCATTGCACGTATCCTCCAATTCCGCCGTGCGGGAATGGCCGAGCACTCACGGTCATTCCCGGGTCTCTCCCTGTCAGGAGGGACGTGAAGGCCCCACTGTAAAGGTGGGCGGTCGTCGGCGGGGGATTGGAAGTAAAGGCTTTTGCCGGTTTCCCAATCCTCCTCCACGCAGACGATGCCGGAGTGCCGCTGGGTCGTTTAGTGGGTATACCGGTCCGGTGTGGACCGGGGAGTCCCACATACCCCTCCCATCCCCCAATGGGGGGGCATGCGTAACGCATTTTTCCCAGCGCAAAAAAAAAAAAAAAAAAAAAAAAAGGTTAGGTTAGGTTAGGTTAGGTTAGGTTAGGTTAGGTTAGGTTAGGTTAGGTTAGGTTAGGTTAGGTTAGGTTAGGTTAGGTTTTTTTTTTTTTTTTTTTTTCCTGTCCGGACGCTGAGGTCCGGCCCGCGAGCTAGCCTACTTCTAACCCTCCGACTTGAGGTCGGAGTCCTTGTTAACTGACAACTCTGTCATTCTTTCTTATCTTTTATTCAATCTTTCATCCTTCATACTGTATCTTTCTTTCATTCATCCTTCTTTTACTCTTTCATTGGTGGGTTTCCAATGATTAACTATGTGGTATTATATCTTTTTCTTTATTTCATATGTTAAAGGATGGGATGGATAGGGTTCATTTGTTTTTTTTTTTTTATTTTATATAGCCTCCCAAATTGGGTTACAATTTTGCTTATTCTATTTTATCAAATTTATTTACATTGTATTTTAACAATCTTGGCGGCACAATATATACAATAACAGTCGCTCTATCTCAAAGTACTTTTTTTTTTTTTTTTTTTTTTTCCTATTTTCCTATTTATAACAAGTACATTAACCTGGTCCTATATTTATTGTATTATATCTAAAGTCTTATCCTCTAAATTATATTAATATGCATTTTATATATATTTTAATATATATAAATCATATTATTATCTAACTTTACTTATTTCTTTTAATAACTTTAGTTGCTAGTTTGTTACAATATTTGAGGAACATTGGCCTCATACACTTGTTAGAGACAATACTACTTGCGTTTTTGACATTTATGTCGCAGTCTATTAAGTTTGAGACCTCGTATCTCTCAAGACCATACACTGGGCACTCAAAAAGAACATGCGGGACAGTTTCCTCCACGTCAGTTTCACAGATGCACGATGGGTTCTCCTTACACTTAAACTTAGTTAGGTATTCTGAGAACCCACCGTGCCCCGTGAATACCTGTGTAAGTACATTTGTGAGCTCGACTTTCCTAACTATTTTGTACGCCTCTATGGCGTCTGGAAAAAATATTTTGGTGACGGCTGCCTTATCCTCTGATTTGTATCTCCGGTTCCATACGTCAAGTGACTCCTTACAGATCTGTCGCTTAACGTATGACACCGGACACGCATCGTAATCAGGTTTTTTCTTCAGGTTTAGTGCAGCGTCCTTGGCCAACTCATCGGCTCTTTCGTTACCGTTCATTCCTGTGTGCGCTTTAATCCAAAATAGAGAAATATCTTTATTTTGGAGCCTGATGTTTTCTAAGTTTTCTCTGGTTTCTATCGCCAGGGGATGAACGGAGCCGCTGTTCGCTATTGTCTCCAGAGCCGCTCGTGAATCGCTGTAGATTCCATAGCTGACTTCGTGACGCTTCAGAATCTCTCGCGTGGCTCGACATATGGCGAAGAGTTCCGCCTGGTAGACCGTGCAGTGAGATGGCAGCTTCAGTTTGAGAGATTTGATCTCCGCTGCGCTGTTCCATAAGGACAACGCAGCGCCGACCCTCTCCCCAATCCTGCTGCCATCTGTAAAGATGCGGACTGCTTGTTGATTATATTGGTCAACATCATTTTGGTCTATCAGGTTTATGAACTCCCAGCTCAAATGTCTTGCCGGGTGCGGGTTTGAGCTAAAGGCCACTCTACGCTCTACGTCCCTGTCCCCCAAAAACGGCTGGGGAACTCCGCGCCTGGTTTCATACAGGGCTGCCGCCTCACGGATTCTAAGATCCAGCGGCAAAATCCCGGCCAGTATAAGAGCAGAATTTAGGGAGACAGTTCGGTAGGCTTTTGTCAACTTTTGGGCGAACACTCGTTGTACAGCGTTTAATTGTTTCCGCACATTTAATTTTTTCGCCGCACTTGCCCAGGCGCCAGCCGCGTACGTCATTACCGGTTCAACTGTGGTCGTATATATGATGCGGACCACTTCCGGGTGAAGACCCCAACTGACCCTGGCGGCTCTAGACAACCGCTTGTAAAAGTTAAGCGCTTTTCTACATGTTATTGCGGTGTGTTTATTAAACGTGAGTTTGTTGTCTATAGTGAGCCCCAGGATCTTGATGTCCTCTGACATACCAATGCCAACCCCTCCCATGCTCAACAGTGGTGTATCGTATTTAAGTTTGCGCGTGATGACCATCGCGCTGGTTTTGTGTGGTGCAAATTTAAGCTTATTATCGATACCCCACCGCAGAACATAGCTGAGGGCGTCATTGGCCCGTCTCTGCACCTCCAGTGCCGCATCGCCATCAAAAACTAGGACCACGTCGTCCGCGAACGCCTGAGCATAGTCACCCCGCTGCTTTAGTCCCGTCAGGAGGGGGTTTAGAAGGAGGTTCCAAAGTATAGGTCCCCCAATGGAACCTTGTACGCAGCCTTTACTTGTTCGTCTTGAGTGTTCGTGTCCTGCGTAACGGATTTTCACAGTTCTGCCGTCCAGGTAACTGTCAATAACCCTCCGAAGGTTCACGAAGGTTCCGAAGGCAGCCTTCCTCCGCAAGCCTCACCCTAATGGCCGGCCACCACGCGCTGTCGAAGGCTCCCTCTATGTCCAGTGATATCATAACTATAAGTTTTTTCTGTTCAAGTTTTTTGCGGATATGTTGCATCAGGTCATAGAGGGAGTCTTCGGTGCTCCTTTGGGGCATAAACCCATACTGCAGAGTACTTATTCTAGGGACCAGGTACCATTTAAGCCGCCCCACCAACATCTTCTCCATGATCTTTCCCAAGACCGGTAGCAGTCCTATGGGCCTGTACGACTTAGGATTGGAATAATCGTCTTTCCCTGGCTTCCTTAGGACTACCACCGTGGCCTCTTTCCACTTTTTTGGGAAATATCCGAGGAGAAGGCACCTATTGCATAGCGCGAGGAACGATTCTATGTCATGATGAATTGCTCTACTACATATGTCTGCAGTTAAACCATCAGCGCCGGGAGCCTTTTTTGGGTTGAAGCTTTTCACAGCGGACCTTAGCTCTTCGGTAGTAAACGGTGGGTCATGGTTCTCATCATGGACCCAGGCGTTTACTTGTTCAGCTACCTCTCTAGTTCGGCTGTGATTTGCTGTATCATTGTTCTTTAGATCTTCCGGGTAAAAGGTTTCTGCTATGTATTTTGCTGACTCCTGGCCGTCAAGAACTGTTCCCTCCTTCTTTAAAGGTAGATCTTCCTGTCGTTTTGTTGCCCTTCCTAAAACCCTATAAATGCCATCCCATACTCCTTCTCTGTCTTGTTTCCCACAGAACTCCTTCCAACTTTCTATTTGTGCCATCTTGGCTTTGTGTTCATACGCTTCTTTGGTTTCCAGGTACTCCTCAATCACCTTCTGCCTGCGGACCGGCGCTGCGCATCGGATTCGTCGCTTCATCGTGGTGACTTTTCTCTTCAGTATGGCGAGCTCTTCCGACCACCATGGTGGGGTGAGTGTGCTGCTTGGTTTCTTTTTTGGAATACTACTATTGCATGATTCTATTATTACCTGTGTGTAGAGTTCTATATTTGCTTCTAATCTATCTTTATCTATTATGTTTTCTGTGTTATCTACATTTATTTTATTTTTCTCGAGCAATTGGGCAAGTTTCTCATGAAACTTGTCCCAATCTGCTTTTTTACTATTGTATATTCTAGTGGTTCTACTTATATTTATTCCTTTTGCTTTCATTAATCTTATTTTAAAAGTCAGCACATTGTGATCGGAGCTCGTCAGACCTACTTGTACTCTCCAGTCTTCTATTAGATCCAGCAACTCCTTCGCGCATGCCGTTATGTCCACGAAGCTGGTGTACGGTTTGTTTCCCCTGATTGTATAGAAAGTTGGAATATCCCCCTCATTTAACACTTGCAAGTCCATTTCCTCGAGTGCTCCAGCCATATCTTCTCCCCTACCATCAATTTTAAGGCTTCCCCACCAGGGGTTTTTCGCGTTGGAGTCGCCTCCCATTAGAATGTTTGCTCCTCCTATTCGCGATTTTATCCTCTTTAGATGTTCGAGATACGGTTCAATTGGTTCCGGCGTTGGCTCGAAGTAAAACGAGACCACCACAATCTCCCAGACACTCGTTCGGAGTTTAACAGCGACGATGTTATCTGTTGTAAACTCCGGACAGAGAATGGCGTCAATGTCGGAGTCAAAGACGGCGATTGCCGCCTTAACTACGCCATTCCCTTGGTTCGTGTTCTGGAAGATTCTGGCGCTCCCGTAGTCCTTCATTCTGCCTATACCTCCAATGTATGGCTCCTGGAGGAGAGCAAACGCTATCTTTCTATTTGCTGCCTCGAACATTATTTCGTTGGTAGCTAGCGCCATGCGCTGTAGATTGGCCTGCGCAACGAGGTATGTCTTATCGCTGGTTTGGGGACCATTTGAGCCCAGGACAACTTTAGCAATACGCTATTGAGGCCCGGGCCAGGGCTTCCCACTTCCGACGGATGGGACATTCGCCGCTGAAGGCGTTATGGTCCGTCTTGTCTAACTTCGCGCGATTGCAGTTTGTGCATGATGGGGGTGCGTCTGCGAGCCATTCTGCGCACTCAGATTTCATGTGAGCCCCCCCACAGTGGCAGCACTTCTCCACTGTCTCCTTGCAGAACCGTCTTCCGTGTCCATACCCCAGGCAGAGGGAGCATTGCACGAGCGGCGACTGATCTGCCACCCTCACTCGCTGGAGGTCTATCTGTACAGATCCTGCATCGACCAAGCGCTGCCAAATTGCGGGGGAGACCCTCATTACTATATGGTGTGTATGAGGGTTTCGTGTCTGTTTCTTGAAGGCTATTTCCACCTTTTGGTTGGTAAGATCTCTAAGGACTCCTTTATTCTGGTTTTTTAGGGCGTCAAGGACCTCCACGTCGGTGTTGTATTTTAGGACATCTCTAAAGACCACCAGCGGGTCTTTATTTTTCATCTCCTGCACGTTGAGCTCCTTGGCACCCTTTAACCTTTCCTTCACCCTTTGTCTTTCTTCGTCAGTTTTACACCCAATTATTACCTTCTGATCTTTGGCTTTCCTTATTCTGTCTACCGCTATCCCACTTTCCTTGGCGTTTACTACCTTTCTTATTCTATTAAGGACTTCTTCTCCTGTTTCTTTTTCGTTTACAGCCGTGACCACGACGGAGTGTAGCGCGGTCCGTTCCGGTCTTCGAGGAAGCGCCGCTGCGACACTCGCGTACGACTGTCTTTGCTGTATCTCCTCTTGTCTCTCTAAACTTTCCTTAAGCCTTTCCATTCTTTGGGTATTTTCTTGGAGAAGTTTTGTGTGCTTTTCCAACTTTCTGAGGAGAAGCACGTTTTCTGGCTTGTCTTGTCCTGGTAGTTCTACCTTTTCTGTTTCTTTATGGTCGGTGATGGGTTTTTTCCCACTTGCCCCTTCCTTTACAAGTTGATACAGACGGTTCAGGGCATTAGCTACTCCATTTTTGATCTCTGTTTTAAGGTTTCTCGCGTTGTTCAGTTGTTCTGTGGCCGCGTTTAAGCAAGCCTTAGCCTCTGCCATCCGATCCGTGTACTTCTGACTTGTTTTGTCTAGTGCAAATGTTTTGTCTAGGTTTCCTGCCGCTTCCGTTGACGTTCTCAGGGTCACCGCTCTTGGCTCGGCCTGCGGGAACGTTGTCTTTAGTCTTGGCCTAGGGGGTTCCGCCACCGGTTTTGTTTTCTTTGGAGTAGTCAGGCTTTTTGGGAGTGTCTCCGATTTTCCTGTTTCCCACTCTCCAATGCTCCGTCTAACGCTTGTACTAGTGATCTTGCTTGAGTGGGCTACGGGGGTCGGGCTCCGCTTCGTCTTCCCCTGTGGGTCTATCGCGGCTTCTTCCACGGTTTTTGGCTTTACTGGTGTTCTGATACCAAGCATCTTAGGGCCGTGGGTTGTTCAAGATTTTCAGAAAGAGTGTTTCAAGTTGATGTTCGGTAAGTAGGCTACCGCAGTTAAAGTTTGTAAAAGTTATATAGACTGTCAATTTAAAATATTAATATAAATGTGTGCTGTAATATTTCCTTCTGTTTCTTGAGACAAATACAACAAAACGAAGGAAAAAATAACACAGTTAAAGTCAATAAACAAGTCAATAGATAAAATAAAATAAAATAAAATATTTGTCAAATTTACAATTTCTAGTTTTTGTGAAAAAACACCGTGCAGGCTAGTTCAATTTGTGGCGCAATAAAAAACGCAAAAATAAAACAAATCAAAACAAAGAACAAAGGCCGCGCTATTTCCAAAGCGCCGGTCGCAGAGATACGAGTCCTCAAGATAGGACAAAGTCCAAAATGTTCCAATAAAGTTACACTAACTAATTCTAAACACAATTTTTAATTTTTTTTTTTTTTTTTGTGGATATAATATACTAACTTATTGTATAAAAGTCTTAAAACTATAAATATAAATCTAAAGACGTGATCCGAAATTTTTTCTAGCAATTAACACAGTCTTAGTTCGTTTTGTTGACCTAGTTTTGTCTACTACCCCCCCTCTTATTTTTAAAATACAAAAAAGACCCTGATTTTTTGGAAAATGCAAATTAAAAATCTGAGAGTCCAATTTTCAAAAATCCAAAACAGCACAAAGTCTTTAAATTAGAATATCCTTACTTTCCAATACTTAAAATTTTGCTAACACTATTATATCAGGCACCTCGTGCTAACCTCAAACTTTTAAAATATCATTACTCGAAAACCAGCTGATCAATCTATTGCGAATTTTTTACTGGTGGTAGAAGACCACCAGACCTACTGAATTTTGATTTTTAATTTATAGGTAAAAGATTTAAGTAAAAAGTTATGGGTGTTTAAAAATCCAAAAATATTAAAATAATAATATCTAAGTCAAAACTTAACTAATTTT